>JBDJPA010000009.1:0-1216250 GCA_039654915.1 Aquilaria yunnanensis
TGGTGCCTTAATGGGTCCAGGCACAAAAATGTGGTCTAGTGCTTGAGGGGATTGTGCTAGACCAGGTGTTTAACCCCTAGTGGCACAAAAATATGGTATAACGCTTGAAGGGATACTGCTAGACCAGGTGTTTAACCCCTAATAGGTGGTGGGTTTTGGCGAGTTAGTCTTGGAAGATTGGATAAACATCATTCATTGCATGTTGGAAGGCTTGAAGACCTCAGAGATTTACATCGTCTCACCCATCCTCCCTAGAGGGATGGTGCCCAACTGATGAGCATCACTTGTGGCCTCCTTCAGGTATGCTCACTGTTGTTTTTCATGATAAGCATGTCCATGCTAAGTACTAACTAATCTTGGCTACAAAAGACCATCATCACTAACTCTATTGGAGAGAAGTACGCTGCCCTTGATAAGACAACGCAGACATCGGCGACGCAAGTCAACAACCACAAGTCTTGAAACGATGGGCTAAAAAAAGAGCTGGTGAAGGAATGCACCGCCAGAGAAGCCCTGGTGAAGGATCTCTGGGAGTGGGAGAGGCTTTCCAAGGACCTAAAGTGAAAGGAGTTGAAATTAGTGGAAGTTTTTGCGAGGTCGAAGAGAAGGAAGTTCAGGCCATCTTTGAAGCCCAACGCTTAGTTCTCTACTAAAGGTCGCTGAAAATATAGTAGGGGGCATCGAGGAAAGCCTCTAGATAGGTATGCTGGCTTGGCTAGGTCCATTAGTCATCCATGGATTTAGCTTGAGCTCAGCCGTTGATATTCAGTGGATCATGAAAGTTGGTTGGGTTGGACAGAGGGCATATGAAGCATATAGGAGGCTCCGTGCTAAGCCTAACATCTGCATCAATGAGCTCAAATTGATCGTCTGAGCATAGGAGATGGGGCTTGGCAAGGAAGTCCTTGAAAAATTTAAAGCTAACTTTCTTTCCTACCACTTCTAGGTCAAGCAGGCACATTCGAACCTAGACCTGTCATTCTTATCTACTTATGTAAAGTCAGGTTTGAACTTCAATGTGTGGTCAAAGGATAGAAAGACTGGAAAGACACCTTACAATGAAAGCTCACTGTGAGGAAGCTTCTATTAAAGACAAGTTCTAAGTGGTTTCATCTTTGGGCCTTCGTTTGACAGGCTCTTTCCTGGACTTGCAAGCAATATTTCCACAACCATTTGAAAGATACCAGTAAGAAGTAGTTTCACACTTGTGTGAATAGGCATCGCTTGCTTTTTATTCTTCGTAATGAGGTTCTCATATGATTCATGCTTCCCCACCAATCTCCCCTTAAAATCCTTCCACTTTATAATGGTTGTGCTATATCATCAGCTATATGGTCCCTAAGTTTAGCCTTTCAAGGAATTTATGTAAATCGAAATACTTTTGTACAGAATTATAATGGTTATATTAATGGAATGTTTATTCCATATGTGTTTCTGTTTTATTTCTTTTGTTCAACCTCAATGCCAGGTTGCAACTCAAAACTAGCCTTGTTGATAGCCACTTATTTAAGCTTAGCCTCAAATTAGTCTTAGAGATCATTCTTCGCTAGCTAGCCCTTAATCATTATTTTGTGTTTTAGTTTTTGAAGGTTCTTCTAAGGTCTTATTTTATTGACCTCATTCTTTGCTCGGGGGCTTAGTGGCCTCATATGTTGATTCATCGAAAAGCAAATCTAGTAGCATGAATGCCTTCATTATTTTACTTCACATAAAGTAGGATAATAGATCATCACTGCACAAAGTAGGGTAACAGATCATCTGGCATTGTTCTACCCTTGAAATTCGTTAATTCGAAGACCTCTTCCTTAATTCTGTTCTTGACTAAGAAAGGCCCATCCCAATTAGGTCTCAACGCCCCTTATCTTGAATTCCTTCTTATCAGTTCTGCTTTGACAAAGGTTATTCCACCTATCTGGTTAGCTTTCTTTTTAACCTTCCTATCGTAGGTTAGAGCAATTCATTGTTCTCAAGCAGACTTGAGTATCTTCCCTCAGTTCTTCCAACATGTCCAATCTGGCTTCCAATGATTTGTTGTTTTGTTCCATATCGAATGCTTGGACTCGTAAGGTGGGATGCGTATTTTTCATAAGTATGAGTGCATCTGTTCCATAAACTATGGTGAAAGGGCTTTTACCATTTAACCTTTGTGGCGTCATTTTGTAATCCCATAAGACACTAGGTAACTCTTCCGCTCACTTCTTCTTGGCCTCACCCAACCTCTTTTCTAGTCTTTCCTTTAGGGTTCAATTGGTAATATCAACTTGTCCATTTAACTGGGGATGGGCTATATGTGTGAAATAAAGACAAATATCCTTCATATCTACAAATTGATGCACTTGCTCGTTATCAAACTACTTGCCATTATTTGTGATGATGGCTCTACGGCACCTAAATCAAAAAATTATACTCTTCCATAAGAATTTTATGATTTGGGGGACTGTGATCAATGCCAAGGGCTCTGCTTCCACTCACTTGGTGAAGTAATTCATGGTCACGATGCAATACCTCACTTGTCCAAGGGCTGTAGGGACAAGGGAGTACTTTGATCAAGTTGAGACCCCACATAGCAAAAAGCTAGGGCTCAGCCGTAAGTAAAGTGCTAGAGGATGGCAACCTCTATATTCGAGGGTTAAACAAGCAAGAATGGCACATTAGACAAATTTCCCAATGCCCATTCAAATTGTCGGCAAGAATTTCCCTTTTCGCAACATCTTGTGAGCTAGGGAATCAGCGCCAATGTGCGTTCTACATTCTCCTTGATGGATTTATCAGAGAACCTCTTACCTATTTTGGGGAGCTAAACATCGCTATAGGGGTGAGGCAAACCCTTTTTTATATAATTCTCCCCTAATAATGATGAACCTTCCTGATTAAACTTTGGTTCTTCTTTTTTCTTTGACTATCCTACTTAAGGCTCTAGTCTAGATGTAAAGCCATATTGGTTGCCTTCAATCATCCTCAAGGACCTGATAGTCCAATAAGTGGATTAAGGGTTCCACAAGTTCTTCTGTCAAGGCCTCTTCTTGGCCTTTTAATAGGGCATCCACCATTGCATTCTGGGCCTTCAGAATCTTCTAGAGATGCATGAGGTTAAACATTTGCATTAAATTCTTTTTCATGTTCACATACTTACAAAGGAAAAGATCTTTCACTCCTACTGCTCCTCTAACTTGATTCACTATCAACTAGGAATCACTGTATATTTGCGGGTTTCGTACCCCCACTCGACTAGTCATTCATAGCCCTGATATGAGGCCTTTGTATTCAGCCATATTGTTCGTGACTGGGAACTTGAATTTTATTCTAAGTGTCACCTCTAATCTAAAGTGGCCTCATAGTACGACCCGAGCATCTTGGTATTCAGGTTTGAAGGCTCCATCCACGTACAGGTAAAAAGCATTATTGGTCTCAAATCTTTAATTCTTATTGCAAATAAGTCTATAACTGTAAATTAGTACTAAATGTTTATAATTCATTACATATTGGTCTCTGACCCTAGACATGCATATAAACTTTATTTACAAAAAAAAAATGATAGTTTATATTCTCTATTAAATGTTAGAAAATTGAGGCACAATTTGAATTTATTAAAAAATAATTACCAAACTATTTAAATTATAATTTAAAAATATAATGTCAGATAATTCATGAGAGTTAACAAATTTAAACAGTTCAATATTTATTTTTTTTAACAAATTCAAATTGTGTCATAATTTTCTTACAGTTAATGGATAATTTAAACTATTAGTTTTTCAACTCTATAAATTGAGTTTCTCTGCATACCTAAGGCTATGGGCCCATGTGCAATGAATTATAAAATTTTGGGACCAATTTACAATAAAATGAATGTTATGGACCAATTTGCAATAGAAATTAAAGATTTGAGAGCATTGGTGCTATTTACATTCCACGTACATTTCCCAAGCTATGGTATCTTTTGGGCACTTCCCTTTGATTGTCTTTGTGGGTGTCATCTCTACAATGAAATCAGCCAACACTTGAGCTTTTATCACCCTTTAGGATTCGTACTGGATGCCAAACTGTCGCAGCTTGATACACCACTTTGCTAGCCTTTTGAATTGGTCAAGTTTTTTAAGGATACTTTGGAGGAGCATCTCTGTTTGGACGATGATCTTGTGCATTTGGAAGTAAGGCCTTAACTTTCTAGATGTTACTAAGAGGGCAAAGACAACCTTCTGAAGGATAGGATACCGCTTTAATGCCTTGGAGGGTTCAACTGATGTAGTAAATAGGCTATTACTCAGGCCGTTGTTCCTTTACGAGGACAACACTGATTAATCTTTCTATTACGACTAGGTATAGGACAAAAGGTTCATCGCGCTTTGGCTATTACAGCATCGGGATGCATCATAGGTACTTTTTAATTTGTTCAAAGGCCTCACAACATTCCTCTGTCTATTCAAACACCACTTTTTTCTTGAGTATTCAAAAGAAAGGTCAACAACTACCTTCAAATTATGAAATAAACCATCATAGGGCGATTAACCTACCTACTAGCTTCTAGACATCTTTCTTGTTTTAAGGTTTGAGCATCATCATGATTGCCTGAATTAAGTTGGTGTTGATCCCTCTTTCAGAAACCATGTAACCTAAAATTTTCCCAGCTCTACCCGTAAAGTACATTTTCAAGGATTTAATTTCATATTAAATTGCTTAATTCTTTATAAGTTCTCCCGTAAATCATTAAAGTGACAGTCTATTGCCTTTCTTTTAACAATCATGTCATCTACGTAGACCTCCATATTTCGGCCAAGTTGCTTTAAGAAAATCTTGCTCAAGAATATTATTTGATAGTAATACACAGCTTTTCCTATGGTGAAGGCTGTCTTTTCTTCATCCTCTATGTCCATCCGAATATGATGATAACCACTAAAGGCATCCATAATGGATAAGATTTTAAATTCTGGAGTGGAGTTAACCAATTAGCCTATGGACAGCAATGGGTAAGGATACTTGGGGCAGGCATCATTTAGGTTTGTATAGTCAATGCACATGCACCATTCTCTGTTCTCTTTTTTCACCAAGACCACATCAGGAAGCCATTCCTAGTATAGTACTTCCCAAATGATGTATACTTTCATTAGTCTTCTAATTTCTTCCCTAATGAAGTTTCTTTTTTCAAGTATCATGCTTCATTTTTTTTTTGTTGGACTGGTTGAGTGGAAGGGCTAACTTGCAGCTTATGAGTGATAATTTTGGGATCTATTCCTGGCATGCTACTAAGGGACCATGTAAAAACACCCATATTAGCCAACAGGAATTCAATAAATGATTGGTTTACCTCATAAGAGAGATCTTTGCCGATCTTCATGTGTTTTGCTAGGGTGCTAAGTCAATTTCTTCGTCATCCATGGATAAGGACACACCGAGCTTGTTGTCATGGGATTGATCCCTCCTCTTTTTTTGATCAGTTGAGATTTGCTTGTCATTCTTTAGTCCTTTTAGGTTGGCCACATGACTTCTTCGTATCGAAGCCTGGTCTATGTAAACAGTGGCGTCTCCAATAAGAGTTACAAAAACCATCATTAGACACTTAATGTCTAATCTAATATGGAATTATGCTTACACTGGCCTCCTAAGTATAGTGTTGTATGGTGATGATACATCTAAAATCAGAAACTCTAATGTATAGAAGTCACAGATAATCTTCCCATCCATGTTGGTACCTATCAGCATAAGGGGTAGCTTAATAGTCACAAGCATCAAAACCTCGTTTCTCCTAACTTTAAATGTGAACTTCAGGATGGGAATTTATAAAGATCTTTTAATTATAATTTTCTCCAGCAAATCAGTGAAAATGACATTAAAGTTGGCTCTCATATCTAAATAATCTCTATCAACATTGAAGTTGTTAATCCTTGTAGTAATGAAAATTGGATCCATATGAGGGATGAAAATACGATACCATTAGGCCCCGTAAGGACATTGCCGCCATTAGCCATTTCTAGCTAGGCAATCTTCCGTTCTTGCCGCTTCCAAATGGTGGAATATTCTTCTTTGGTAATCATGTGCATGACCTCTGTAAGGGGTCCCATATTCCTATGATCTCTCAGGGGTGATTGTAGCCTCTCCTCTGTCATCCCCGATCGTGATTGTCCTCGTCATTTCCTTTTCAAAGCTTCTCTTTTTGCCTCCAGCAAGGGAACAATGGCCTGACCAAGAATTCTTTCAGTTCCCCTGCCTGGATTATCTCTTCAATAAGCATCTTCAATTGCAAGCAATCTTTCATATTGTGGCCCCTGTCCTTATGACACCGACAGTACTTCTTCAAATCTTTTCTGTTCAAAGGTTCCATTGGCGGGGGCCACTTGGGCACCTGGTTTCTTCTTTCTAAGGCATATAGAATATTTGTTCTTATCTCTCTCAATCGTGGCAGAGCTGGATCTGGCCAGGACAACTTTATACCTTTACTCCTTTTTTCTGGGGGTGAGTCTACCCTCTCTAGATTTTGGCTATTCCTTTTGGATCACAGGTCAGTTAAGCTTTTCTTCATGCATATACCGAATAGTGTGATTAAGAAACTTTTCTATGCTCCTGATGGGGTTCTCATATAAATCCCAGGCCAATCTAAAGTCCCTTAATAGTCCCTAGGATAAGGCTACTAGGTGTAATTCTGGGGACAAAACTTGTACTTGTACTGCTTCAGCATTAAACTTTCAAACATAATCCCTTAGAGAATTATCCCAACTCTGCTGTATTTTCAACAAATGAGCTACTGTTTTAGAGGTCACTTGCTCCCTAAGAAATGGTGAATGAACGTTTGGGAAAAGTCTTTAAAGGAATGGAAGTGATGTCCCCTATTGGTTCTAAACCATGGGACCGCTACCCCTGTCAATGTAGAGCTGAATGCCTTATACACGATGGCATTTGAGGCCCTCTTAAGCCTCATGGAGGTGATATATCTTTATAGATGATTAATAGAATATGAGAGGCCATCATATAAGTCAATTTTTTACTTTCTGAAGTCATCAGTAGTTGGGGCATTGATTATCTCATTTGTGAATGGCTAAATCAACATGTACTTAATATCAATGGTAGAGCCAAAACCTATATCACCCTCATTCATTACTTTATCTGGTTTAGCCTTTGTAGAATGGCACTTATATCATTGCCAGTGGGATCGTCACTCGCCCATGTGGCCCCTCAGGGGTGGATCCTAAAGTGGGGCTTGATGGGGTTTTTCAGGCATTATATGGTTTTTTGAAACCTCCTTGGGCACCTTTGGCAGTGCTCTTTAGATTTCCTACTTAACAGTCATTTTCAACTGTTCGAAAAAGGGCATATTGTGTTAGTATTGTGCCCAAAAAGCCAATCATGAGATGATTGTATTTTTGCACATTGAGTCATGATATTTTATTGAGGCATTAATCCAGCAATTTTGTTTGTTGTTTTGTTTCTGCGTAACGTAATAAACATAATTGTAACCCTAGAATAATGATATTCTTAAACGTCCCTAGTCTAGTATTATTGTGGAGCGGGTTGCAATAATACATAATGACTAGCATATGTGGAGACTAATATGAGATATGTAGTCTACATATGGGTACAAGTTGGAGAACTTGTGTACTGGACCGACCCACCATGAGAACACTTCATGGATCGTTATATGAGTGTCATAAGTGATTCTCATAGTGATCATGGTATATGTAGTCCTTCGACCTAAGATCAGCAAGGTTCCCTACATGTGAGTCACATACTTTGATACTTTCCTTTGTTGCTCGTAACTGAGTGAACTTGAAGGAGGTCATTGGGTATGTCACATATCATGCGGAGGGATTTGTATGATCAATATGGGATTTGTCCCTCCTATGTAACGGGAGTGATATCTTTGGGCCCCTTGATAGAGTGAGACTTAGAAAATGCATGGCCATGCTCCGATGAGTTGATATATGATATCAATGTCGTCAGTTTAAGTTGGTCTACTCGGTAATCAAGAAACCAAAGATTGGGCTATACGAGAGTGACACATTCCATGTCTTGTGCTTAGTCTTGATATCTTGGACAAAGGGACAATGGCATATATCGGTGATGATCATAAAGATTTAGTCGATTCACCGACAATCTTGTCACTTGGGTAGCAATGATGTGTTGCTAGACACCGCTCATTGCTTATGATCATAAATGTGATTTATGATCATTGCCAACATGGCAAGAGCCTATTGGGTCGCACACATAGAGCTATTTGGATCATTAGAGTGCATGGGCTAATTATTTGGGTTATGGTTTCACTTTAATTTCGTATTAATAATGGGCCAAGGAGTTGAGCCATTATTAAGCCCGAAATTAAATCCTAATTGGATTAGGGCTTTGAAACCCATTAGGCCTGGAAGTTGAGTCTCACTATAAATACAACTTTTAAGTGAGAAATTCGCAGGTCTCCTTGCCCTAGCCTCCCAAAAGGACAGCCGCACTCTTCTCTTACAATTCCTTGGAGGACGCAAGCTAGCACTGCGAGCGCAAGAGAAACGCATCTGCCGGGACGTGGTGGAAGCGTGGTGATCCCGAGAGGCTCGTGTGGATACCATAGAGAGCCTGAACACGTCAACTGTTCAGGTTTTGTGATTCGACTCTACAGTTGAGTGAGAGATCTCAACCGAAAATTAGGTATGAAATTTTCGAACACCCGGTTTACCCCGTTTCACTTGGATCCTGGAGGGTTTCGGTTAAATTCCGCTGCGCTGTTTGGCTCCCGAAACCCAACATATTGATGAGCTTGAAATTGGTCGTCATTTAAATGAATGGGTCTCTTCCCTTTTCGGGGACCTTTAAGCAACAACTGGAACTTTTCTTCTCCAATTCCATGGGTGGTCCCTTCATCATAGGGCCCTATAGACCCCCTGGGCGATTGGCATATTCTCTACATTGGCTTTTGTGCTTGTTTCCTGGTTGGTCTTGGTTATCCATATTAGATCTTTTAATTTTCACCATGGTTTCCCACAGATGACACTAAATTGATAGTCAATGTAAGGTCATATGGGTTAAGCCCTGGAACTTTTATGAATGGTGAATTAAAGATCCCACAATAAAAGAAGATGTTAGGGGCTCTAGGATATTTTTTCTTGGGAAAACCCTCCAATGATTAAGTCAATTTTCGATCGAGGAAGTTGAAATGATGTACCACTAGGTGAGAATCTCATACCTCGGGATTGATGAGAGTGATCTGCTTATATAGCCGTGGGAGAATCCAAGAAGATCATTCCTAGATAGAAATTATCTTGTGATTTTAGGATTCCATTTTCATCCTTATTGAGTTTCCTCTTTGACCTGGTTAGAGCTAGGCTCCTCTACGTCTTATCTCTAGTCCTCATGGTATGGGCTTATTTGCCATGGGCCGTGCATACATACATACATACATACATATGCGTGTGTGTGTGTGTGTGTGTGTGTGTGTTTGTGCGCGCGTGTGTGGCGGGGGGAGAGACCATAGACCTCCATGTATGTAAATTGTTAGTAATAGATACATAATTTAGTACTTGGACCCTCTTTAATTTTTTTAGTAGACCCTCATAATTTTTATAATATTCAATTGAGCAAAAAACTGAGTTTGTCTTACTTCAAAAAGACTCAAAAAATTTGGTCAATCTCATCTCTCTACAAACAAATTCCCAATGGCAGAAGTCATTTACTTGTCATAGACTTTTATGTATTTTCACGCATAAACCTTAAACATTTTCATCACTACTCTCGTTTCCCTCAAATGAAGAAATTAAGAAGCTAGTAAGCACAAGATAAAGTCACTGGGCGAGTAGGAAAGAAACATATAAGTTTGAAAGGTAAATGTATACTTTTATCTTTTATATTCTATATAGAATACACATCTCATCCATCTATATACATAATTCATGAGTAAATTGCACAAATGCTCCCTAACCTTTTTTCATTGTTTTCTTCTAGTTCCTAACCTATCAAATGTTCTGTTTTGGTCTTAAACCTATTAAAATTGTTTCATTTTGGTCCCTTACTAGATGAAATTCAATAACTCAGAATAATTATTTGATAGAAACTTTTGAAATACTAATTTAAATATTCGGTAACTGTCTTCCAGTAAATTTAAATAATTTAATATTTTTTAACAGTAAATAGATAATTTAAATTAATATTTTTTTCTTCCTGAATGAAATAAGTTCAATTTATAGATAGAAAAAAAAAGGTGACTTAAATTTTTTATTAACTATAAAAAATTATTTTATATATTAAATTTATTATAAGACAGTTACCATATAGTTTAAATTATGATCTAAAATGTTGTTATCAGAAAAATGCTTTGAGTTAACAAATTTTATCAAATTGGGACCAAAATGAAACGTTCACATTAGATTTCGGATTAAAATAAAATGTTTTAATAGGTTTAGGACTAAAACAGAATATTCCATATATTAGGGACTAAAAGAAAATAATGACTAAACGTTAGGAAACATTCATAAAATTTACTCCATTATTCATATAAAATTTTATGACTCTTGGTGAAGCTATTTGACCAAGAAAAGAAAAGTACATACGAAATTTGTGCAAAGATCAACTTTTATCATTATTTTCTATATAAGAATTTACAAACTTTATTATAGATGTTATTATTTAGTGTTCCTATTGTGAACGGACGTCCCTTTATAAAATTCTTGAATTCACCCCTATGCGTAATTTCCCTCAATGATGGTAACGTAAGGCTATTTATTTTTCATTTTCAAAAATAATTTATTTTCAGTTTTAATTTTCTTTTATTACCAACATCATTTTTAGAGCTAATGATTTATTTACCTAATAATTCTTAGAAAATTTTTAATAAAGTAATTAAATTTTATGAATTTTTTCATTTCTCAACCAAAAATTAAATTAAGAAATACTTGTATTTTATAAAAAAATTAAAAATAATTTTCAAATGTATATAAAAAATAAGAAATTAATATATTATAATTTCAAAAAATTATAAACACTCATTAAAATCATCACTTCTTATACTTCCACAAGTACATCGCATTTTAACCCTATAATTTTTTAAGATATTCTATCCTTACCTGCTTTAACAAAAATTTCTAGTCACTAGCAACATCATTGGTCGGGAATTTTCACACCAGAAACGTGACGCACGTCATGTCAATTTCCATCGTCGGTGATGCGTTAGGAACTCAAATGTTAGGCATCAATTTAATATTTGGTTCAGAATTAGAGGCAATAATTGGACCCATGTCTCAATGGTTCTTTTGTGACTGATGGAGGAAGCAGCCAAATAAAATGACTGTTCACCGCTCTGTACCGCCTTCACATGTTGCCACCACTGACAAGGTTTGGCCCAATTATTGAAATCACATTATGGACACGTAACATTTAAGTCTAAAAAATTTCAAATATTTATTAAAACAATTAATCGCAATTCAAAATTTTTGTTGCCGTTGCCAGTATAATAGGGGAAATTACAAAATGCGGAATGCTCCTCTTGAGTTCGCCTAACCTATATTATGTACAATTATTTTTAAAAATTTATATTGTATTTTCTATTTTTTATTAACCGATAATAACTTTTGAAACCTTTACATAAACTGTATAATTTACCTCTCAATAATTTTAGTATCTCCAATAATTTTCTCAGTAAATTGACATTTTAATTTAACAATTCTTCTTTTTGTAGGTGTAAAAAAATATATTTTTTAAAATATTAATTAACTATAAAAAAAATTCAGGTTAAAATTATTGAAATATGATGACAAAAAGATTTAAATTATGGTATTAGAAGTTAATTTGTGATGATGTAAAAGAATTAAGGGATAAAGTATAAGTTATGTCACGCCATGGGGTGTGTGTTATATATATATACAAGGGGTCATTGGTCACAAAACCTTTAATCTTGTTGCAAATCGGTCCCTAACCTTCAATGTAAATTGGTCCCAAACTTTTGTGATTCATTACGCATTGATCCCTAGTGATGCCCTGAGACAGCTTCATTGGAAGGCATGGTGACTTCCGGGAGGACTTCCTGTGAGGGAGAGCGTCTGGAAGTGAGGTTTCCCAAGGGAATGTGCCTGAAAAGCTCAGAGAAGAGGGTTAGGAGGTCCCCGGGGTGCTTTTCCGGGGAGGAGCCTCCGACGCCTAAGTCAGTTTCCTGAGAAGGTAAGGGGGAAGCACTAGAGTTTTTAGTGGGCTTACCTGTATTTTCTCGAGGAGGAGGAGTCGAACCGTTTGCCAGGGTCTGTTCCCTGGTATTTATAGAGAAGCCCAGCCCGTTCAGATGACGACACATGTTCGGTCGGATGTTCTCTGAGTTTCTGGGCGTAGGGGGCGAGTACCCGGTGACAGGCTCCTTGAGTCTTGAACCGAGACAGGTCGTGACAAGACCTGGACGGCGTCGGCGTGTCAAATCGCCATTTGAGGTGACATGTAGTGTCTGTGGGCGGCATGTTAGAGGCTCCTTAAATGCTCATGTCGTACTCCCGAGGTCTTCTAGGCGAGGTCGTTCTTTGACACGGTCGCCCTTCTTCGAGAGTTATGCTCGTGCTTTTGGGGGGTTCACTTGTTCGGAGGTTCCACATTCGGGGAGATTCCCTTCTGTTTGCGATAGCTAATTCTCTGCATCCGAAGGCGATCCGTTCGGTCCCCCGAGGGAGCGGGCACCATCTTTGCGATCCCTGGCGTTCTTGCCGAAGTTCCAAGTTCGGGGTGCTTGGCTTCATTCCTTCCGAGGTCAGTGATGGTGTCTCTTTCGGGTGACGCCAGGCTTCCTGATCATACTTTCGGCATGAAGTACGCACTGGGAGAGGAGATAGTCCTTCGGCTATCACCTAGCCCTATGCTAGCATAGAAACTCATTTTATAAAGAAGATAAATTGATGGTTTAAATTATTGATCAACCATTAGAAAATTATGGTACACTTTGAATTTATAGAAAATGATTACTTAGTAGTTTAAATTAGAATTTAAAAAGTTAAGGTTAAATAATTTGTTAGAGTTAACAAATTTAAACTGTTTTGTAGTTATCTTCAAATAAATTCAAACTGTGCGATAATTTTATCTCAGTTACTGAACAGTCAAAACCATCAGTTTTTATTCTTTGTAAATTGAGTTTTTGTGTCTACCTAGGGCTGTAGACCAATATGGAATGAATTATAAAAGTTTGAGACCAACTAGCAATGAAATGAAAGTTAGTGACCAATTTTCAATGAGAATTAAAGGTTTGGGACCATTGATTACATTTAAGTAAAATTTTGCACAGATTCTTTATAATACTTTATATAAGTTCACAAAATTATTTATTTAAAATTAGGTGTGTTTTGTTTATAATCAATTATTTTCATTTTCTTTTATTTTTTAAAATCAATTTAATTTTTAGAAATTGGAAAAAAAAAATTATGAATATTTTTCATGCCTAATGATACTAGATAAGGGTGAGTGGGCTATAATACTTCTCAGAGTTGGGTCAGATTTGTGATCAAAGACAATTTTAAGGTAACTTAGAGTTATATGTCTCAGAACATTCTATGAATTTAAGTTAGTAGCGGCATGAAGAAGAGTATGAGAGATTATGTGAAGAGAATAGAACATATCATAGGGTTTCAATGAGGAGTCTTCTTATAGGCTTGATGATATTTTTACTAAAGGAAGAAACTCCTACTTTCTAGAACCAGAATCCTATAGCTAGGGGATTAAGAAACTCCTGCTTTTTAGGACTAGAATCCTACAGCTAGGGAATTTCATTCACTCTTGAATTTGACCATAAAAAATAATGAGTAACCCATAAGGATTCTGCTAATAGGCCAAACCAATGAGAATGTCTCCAATAGGCTACTAAAGTTGTGGGCCTAAGTTTAGTATGGGTATCAACGAGCCCTCTCCCCTTAGTAAAATGGAAGGAAATGGGTGTCATGTATTTCAGAACTCTAAAATAGTGTGTTCCTAGTCTAATACATGGGATATATGGTTATTTCTAAATGGTTGAAAGACCTCATTTCATGGAATAGGCTTTAAAAGCCCAGTCTGGGTACTAAGTGAACCATTCACATTCTACTATGTTGTTTCCTAAGTTTATGAAAAAAAGACATCTAATTTTTCATTGTTGCCATCATCGTGCACATTGCAGTCCTCTTTTCAACATATATTTTTGTCAATCCATATTGAAAAAGTATGGGTATCCTTCACTTCTTAGTGATTTTTCATGTTATAGTCCATTTTGCGAGAAAGGATCATCAGCCTCCCTTGTCCAGTGATGGGGTTGCATTTCCCTTCTAATTCCTTGTTTTTCTGGGTATGCTCACAGATGTCAAGCACCAACAGAAAGGTGATCGATAGGATTAAGGGGATCGAATCCATCAATTTTAAGGATGTTAAAAACTAAGGGAATTGTCTAAACCTCTAAACCTTTAATAACCTTCTAAAGGTAACTTTTATCCTTTTCACCTTAAATATGGTCAACCCGGGTCTATAGAAAGGTACAACAATTTCAAGAAGAGCCATATAATCATTTACGCCAATCAAGCCATGACACAGCTTAGTTTTTACCTTCACCCTCTTATGTCCTAGCTTTATAAACACTATAGGATTCATTTCTCTTAATTGGCTCCCAATTCATTTCTTCATGTAAATAAATTCCTTTTTACCTATATCCTGGAAGAAACGAAATTCTACCTAAAAATTCTTCTTTTACTTAACTATCATAATGGAGGCCAATTCCTATTTCTTCAACCTAAGGTCCAACTTCTTTAGGCATAACCAAGCCTTCAAATTTTGCTACCACCACCAAAACCTAAAATAAATGGATATAGTAGTTTTTTTCTACCCTCTAACGGAGCATGAGACTTCCCTTATGAGTGGACAAAACCTTGTCTGTGAGAAGACTGTTCCCCTCATTAAAGCCCAAGTGCGAAGCCTTTGAGGCCATGAAAAGATTGCTCCTTTTCCAAAAGAAGGTTGTTTCCTTTTCCCTAACAGTGCTTAAACGACACCACTCTAAAGTGGGTGGCTTTAAGGGTGTGTAAAGCCAACCCGCCTCTACCGGTAGAAGCTAAGCCCTGAACTTAGCTTTTCAAGATACATGGAAAGTTGATAGATGCCCTCAAGAAAAGTGTCATCTCAAAGGGTGAGTTTGATTGTACTCTATTTCAATTATGTGCTTGAATAGTCAGGCTTGTAATATTGGCCCTTGGGCCACATTTGCATATTTAAAGAACAAGTTGATGGAGTTACCGCGAAGATGCAAAATTATGTTGGGGATCCTTCGGGGGACCCAGAAGAACTTGAAGGCATTGGAAAATAATCAAACCTCTAGGCAAGCCATCCTAACAATTCTAGTACACCGGAGTAAATGGCAAATAACGCTTCAGGCTCAATCTGTAGAGGTGTTTAAGGTGTTGATGACACTTCCCTCCACCCAAGTGCCAAGAAATAAATACAAGCTATCATCCCAACAATCCTTATCCATGTCGTCCCTTTATTGGGGGAGCCTTTAGGTAACTTATGTTTTCTTCTTGTAGTTTTGATGATTTACTTATCCTGTGTGAGCATGTCTGTATTATGTACAAGTTTGTTATAGAAAAATTTGGCGTCGATCTTTTTGTTGACTTGCATGTAAGGATATTGATATCAAAGTTCCCTAGTCCTGCATGTAAGGTCCCTACCTCATCTCCACCTTTTGGTAAGTGTAATTTCTACCTCCCCTGAAGAGGCTATGAATGCGGGAAGGAGGGAGGCCTAATGGCACCTTTAGAAGGGTGGTCAACACTGAAACTCTAAGTATATTTAGAAGGAGTGCTTAAAAGATCCCTGGTCCCTCTGATAAGCTCTAATTAGAGTTCCCATAAGTACAAATGATATGGTAAAAGGCTTATTGTGCCACCTATAAAGGTATTTTCCGGAGCCCCATTTTTTGGTATTTGAAAAGAAGCCCTTTTCTGAAGAATAAACCCACATTCCTTCAGCTTCTTGATGGTTTGGTCTCCCATGTGACATCCACTAGAATGAGGATGAGAAGTGCCACCCTGCTAGAAAAGTAAGGGTTGCAGCAACAAACCACTTCATCTTAAGTTTCCAAGACTTATCATCCTTTGTTCATTATGGAAGAGGCCTATAGGGACCTGCAGGTTAATAAGCAGGCCCTCAGGTGACAGAAAGGCATGCTCAAATTCCTCAACCAAAAAGATGCCTTCTAGAACTCTGTCACATGCTTAGGTAAGCTGAAGGATGCAGTGGTGAAGGTGGCTAATAGACTGGAGGCCGATTGGAGTGCCTTAAAAGAGGTAATTTCCTAAAAGGTGCAAAGTCTTAGGGGGTGAGCTTGACATGCTTAAGTAAAACTATCAGGCTTTATACTTTGGCTTGAGGAATGCCAAGGTGAAGAAGGTAGAGCTCCAAAGAACCTTGAAGATAGGTGGCAGCTTTCAAGGCTGAGAATGCTCACCTTTGGGGGAGGTCGTGCAGAAATAGAGCAAGCCTTGGTGTAAGGAAGAAAAACTTGATATCATGGCTGTCAAATCATAGAAGATGGTGGTCTCAAGAAAGTTCCTTCAAAGGCATAGGTGCTGCGTAGCATGGTGACTTGAGGATAAACCTCCACAGGCCTTAATTTTGTATGAAAACTGATGTAACAGTATATCAAATTTGTTTTGAAAGTTTGCATATTCCAACTTGTCTTTGGCCTTTTCTATTTTTCTTTTAAAAATGAGATCTTCCAATTCCAGTGTCAATACAAGCTTTAACTTAGTTGATCCCCTATAGGTCTTTTAGGCTTCAAAATGATAATTTATCACTTCTGGATGCCTTAGCCTCAATGCAGTTTAAATGACCAACAAACATTTTTGTAGGCTTTAGTCTAAATGCATTTATAAACGAACAATGGACATTTTAAGGTCCCTTGGATTCTAATAAACTGAAGGTTAAGATAAATCAAGTAGGCAAAATTTGCAATTTTTTATTAAATCTCAAAATGGGAATCAAGTACATAAGTAATAGTCATCCAACATAAGCATAATAAGTACTAAGTTCATCCAAATGATAAATCCTATAGTTATTCTTTTGGAGGCCTCCTTTAACTAAAATACTTTCTCTTGATGATTCATAAAAACTACATGAGGTCTTTCTTAATTTGCCCAAAGGCACCATGGTGTAAATATCATCCCTAAGTGCTCTACCTTCACAAATGCCAAACCTCCAACCTTGATGTCTTTAGGCCTTACTCATTAGTCACTTATAGCTTAAAAGCTTGGATGCAAAGTCTGGCATCCTCATGAAGCTCATGCAGAAGGTCTAGTCTCACTCTAAAGCCCTACTTGTTTTGCTTTTCCTTAAAGACTTGCACCAAATGGGATGGCTAGGCTATTTTAACAAGTGTAAGAACCTTCATTCCATATGTAAGAGAGAATGAGGTCTCTTTTATGGCCTTCCGAGCCATCATTCTGTAGTCCTAAAAGATAAAAGGTAATCCATAGGGCTATTTACCCTTGGAGTCCTCTAGTCTATTCTTGAGGATATCCTTAATGGTACGATAAGCTTGATTTGCTACTCTTCTATAAATGCCCTAAATTGAGCATTGTAAAAATATGTCCATTATTTACCACTAGAATCTGAAGGCACCCGAACTAATAACTGATGCACCATTAGATAAATTTCTATGTATGGGATGCTATGATTGACACAAAAGGCTTCAACTCCACCCAGTTGGAGAAGTAGTCTATAGTTATAATGCAACATTTGACTCTTCTATGCAGAGTGGGAAGTGTACAAATAAGATCAAGTCCCTATACTGCTAATGGATAAGGATAATTTGATGGGTTGATCCTTTTCGATTGAACCATATAGAATTTGGTGTTAAGCTGCCATGAGTAACACTTTCTTACATATTCACTAGTATCCTTCTGTAATGTTGGCTAGAAGCACCCTTGCTAAAGGACCTTGTGGACTAGGGACTCATATCCTAGATGGGATCCATAGCATTTTCATGTATCTTTTTAAGCATTTGTCGTCCTTCCTTTGTCAATAAGAACTTTTGTGGGCATTAAGTACCACCTTCGGTACAAGTCATCTTTAATCAAGATGAATTAAGTAGCTCTTATCCTAATGAGTCAATGATGGCTATCATAACCCACAAAAAATTAAATTAAGTTTCATCTAATTTCTGTGGTAGCAGTGAGACAGAATTGAACGCAAAAGACTAATGTAACAATCATTTTTCCCTAAATAGTAATTAACATAAAACAGTGGGGAGGTTTGGATGTGAAAAATAAAAAATCAGTGCCTTGACCACACCTTTCAATAAAGTAGCCTCTTGTGTGTTCTAGGCTTGGGCTACCTTCTAAACCTACGCAGTACCATATGTATTGTTGTACACACTCAGGTCCCTAACCCTTACTTGTCATGCCATTTGGAGTCTAGAAACTAGTGTTTTATACTTAGAAACATTATTGGTCAAGCGAAAGCCAAGCTTGATCATCCTGACAACTTCTATTCCCAAAAGACTTTTCAAGACTACACTGGTGCCTCAATGCTCCTATGTAAATGCTTCATCCATAAATAACTGACTTTATGCTAGGGATTTTTGAGTTTTATTCCCATTGACAATTTTTTAGGAAATCTCTACAATGAAGTCTGAGTAGTTATGCCTTAATCATTGTGTAAAAGTTATAATGTTTATCGAACTCACTAAACTTGGTGCATAACTTTGCTAGTCACTTGAGTGGTTAGGTTTTAAGAGGATTTCTTAAAGGGTTAGGTATGTTCACTCTCATATTGTTTGCATCTAGAAGTAGGGCTTTAATCTTCTACTGATAACAATCAAGGGTAGGACTACTTTCTGGATGGCCAAATACCTAGCCTTCATCTCTATAGAGTCCTACTAATGTAGTACATCAGTCATTGTTGTCATTCTTACTTTCAAACCATCACTATGTTGATTGGCCCAAGGGACACCATAAGGTATAGAGACAATGGATTCTTAGATAGGCTTTCGTAAAGGAAGGAGCTATCACAGGTAAACCTTAATGCCCTGGAATGCTTAGCGGCACTTGTCATCTCACTCAAAGACCCATTTCCTTTAAAGGATGTTGAATAAGGGTCTGCACTTATCCTTAAGCCTGGAGAAAAACTTTTCGAGGGTTGTCAATCACCCTGTAAGTGATCGGATATCCTTGATGTTATTTAAGGTAGGCAAATCTAGCAATTCCTTTAGATTCATGTTAATCCTTCATTCTAAGACCATGTACTTGAAGAATGTCCCTACCCTAGATCTGGTAAGTTATTTTTTTTAGTTAAGGTGCATGTTATACTATCGAAGGCCATAAAAAGTTTCCTTGAGTTCATTAATATGCCACTCCAAGGTTTTGTTCTTGATGACCATGTCATAGACATAGACCTCCATGTTCCTCCTAAGCTAATATTTGAAGACTTTATTCATGAGCCATTAATAAGTGATTCCTGCATTCTTTAGCCTAAAAGGCATCATCTGATAGCAATATATATTTTCACCTATTCTAAAGGCAGTCTTTCCCTCACCCTTAGAGCTCATAGAAACTTGATGATTGTAGTTGAAGGTGTCCATGAAGCTCAAGACTTTGAACTCCATAATGGTGTCCACCAGTTGTTTAATTGATGGCAAGGGGTATGGACCTTTAAGATATGCTTAATTTAGATCTATTTAGTTGACACACATCCTCCAAGATCTATTCTCTTTACAGAAAAAACCATGGTGGCCAATCACTTTGAGTATAAAATTTCCTACATAATCCAACCTTTAATAGTTTCTGAACCTTTGTGCAAACAAACTCTAGTCATTTAGTGCTCATCAGCCTCTTTTTTTGCTTGATTGATTTGATGTCTAGGTCTATCCCAAACTTTTGAGTTGCCACCTCTAAATCAATTCCTTTCATGTCATTGGGGGGCCACGAAAATATATCTACATTAGCTTTTAATAAGGCAATTAGAAGGTTTTTTTACCTCATCTAGTAGGTCATTCACTATTAGGTATCCTACTTGGGGGTTAATTATATCTCCTCAGACTTGGTTTCATGGGTGAGTGCAACTATTTTCTATTTCACCTTTACTTAGTTGGGCTTACTTTGCTCTTATAGGGATCTCTTCTTCTACACCTTTTTTGGTTAGGGGCACTAGAGACTAACTACATAATGGTTTTAAACTAACTCTTGTGATATATGGATCTTTGCATCCTCCACAAGGTTGCGAATGTCATTGTCAACAATTTGATATCTGACCAAATAAGGGCTATACTTGGGTTGTCCTCTCCAGTAGAGTGTTGTATACAGATGGGACGTTTAACACCAAGAACTCCACCATCAATGAATGGTTCATCTACTCCTTAGTTCCCGAAATAACTTATATTAGCATCAGAGGCAACCAAATCATCCCTAGTCTTGGGACATCTTCCTTCCCCACCCTAAAGGTAGGTCTAGTCATCAGCATAAGGTAAAACCTTTGGATGTTGAGAAGCTCCAAGGCATGGCTGAAGATGACATTGACATTGGCTCTTTTCATCAATGTAAACTATATTTACATCATAGTTTACTATCTTGGTCATGATCAACGATTAGTGTGCGAGACAAAGATGTAAAACCCATCTTCCCTCTCTATTATATGTCTAAAGTCCATCATGTTTAATTAGGTGACTTCATGGTCCTTTCTTTTCTTAGCGGATGACCCCTCCTCAATGTAATCATCTTTATCACAAATGCGTCATAATTGTCATCCCTCGATCTAAGAGATCTTCCTATATGTCATCCTTGCCCCTATGATCCCTGTTTCGGTCTTCAACCAAAGTTCCTATGCCCTTGTCTAATCGGGGATACATGAAAAACGTATTCCCATAATTTTCCTTCATGAATCAACTCTTTCAAGAATGCCTTAAACTTCTTGCAGGTTTGCTATCATGCCCGTAGGCTTTATGGTACTGACCATACTTATTTTGGTCATTTTGGAACTTGTTGACAATAGGACAAGGCCACTTGGTCACCATGTTTTTTCATTCCAAGGCATATGGTTGCCCTAGCATCCCCGTAGGATGTGTATACTGCACTTGAGGGCATCTCATACTTCTTTTTGTAGTTATTATGCTGCCTGCCAAACTGGCCATTCTCGAATGTATTTTCCTTGATATGGTTGTCAGATATAGTGATAGACACAGTTGTAGAACTCCTTTAGACATTAGGTTGGATTTTCTTATATAGATGAAAAGAAACAGTACTTTTAAAAAAAAACTATTTTTTCAGTTCTAACAACTTTACATCTGGGAAGAGGTCTAGGATCTAGAGGGTCTGTAAGTTAAACAACCTCATACAATTCATAGCATTTGTTCTTCTCTTGCTTGATATCTGAAAGGTGGTTTACTATCTTCCTTAAAGGGAGACTCCTTATAATTTGTCATAGGAACTCTTGGAAAAACTCATTAAAAAGGCGAATCTCTCATTCTTCAATGTCCCAAACAACATCAAAGTTGCTCCAAAGAGTGTCCAGTTGAACACATTGTACATAATGGCATCACTGGCTCCTTCAAGGTTTAGCATGGTGATGTACCTTTGTAAATGGTTGACTGGATTTGTTAAGTCATTGTATAGATCCATTTTCAACATCTAAAAACTTGGTTGGTGCATTTTCATATGTCATTCGTGAATGGCTGGAGGTGCATATAACTGGTGTCAAGCAATAGTTTCCTAACGACTCTTGACTCTTCCTTTAACCACCCCTCTTAAGCCACTCTTATGCAAATGCCATATGGACTATATTGATATTGTTGACATCCAGTTCCTCATGAATTCTTTTTTTCCCTCAATCATTTGGCAAGTCCATTGTTGCTTTAGGGCCAATAACTGGTTGGCACATGTCCCCCTAGTAACGTTTTGCTCCATGCTTTGGTAGTCGGGCTTGAGCTTTCTAGATCTTCTGATACAATTACTCATCTGATTCATTCAGCAAAAAATGATTCAAGGCGTTGAACTAGCCATCTATTATGGTAGTAAGGGCTTTGCCCCATGCCGGATCTTATAGCAGAATGAGTAAGCTAGTTTCATCGTGCCTGCATCATCAGTCAAGGCTTTCAAAATCGACATAGGGAATTCATTGTACCCCTATTCTAGCATCGTCCCTCATCTCTTGACGGCCATTCTCATTATTTAGACATGATTTATTTATGTTAATTATAATTGCAGGTTCTCATATACGGTGCTGAATTAATCCCCAATAAGGGTGAACTAGATGCAAGACTCCTTATAGATGGGTTGGACATGTGACCAAAGACAATGTTAGGGGACCCTGAAGTTGTGTATCCAAGAAAAACCCTTTGATGCTTAAGTTAATAGTAACTTGAGAAGAGTATGAGAGATTATATGGAGAGAATAGAATATATTGGAAGGTTTCCATGAGAAGCTTTCCTGTAGGCTTGATGGCATGTGTTGTTAAGGAGTGAAACGCCCATTTTCTCGGACTAAAATCTTGTGCAGCTTGGAGATTTCATTCTTTCTTGAGCTTAATCATTAATAATGGTAATTAATATATGTTGGACCTATAACAATGCTTCCAATGGCTTGAACCCATATGAATGTTTCCAATGTGCTGCTAAAGTTGTGGACCTAAGCCCAGTATGCTATCACGTAGATTTAGGAAAGACAGATTAGTAAATATATTACTTTTTGCAAAACAAAAAAGAAAAAATGTCATAGAAGTATTTTTGAACTTATCAAAATGCAAGATTTCAATTGGCGTACAATTTGAAAAAAAAAATAAGTCTATATTAAAAAATCACTTGTAATTACATTTTATTAATCTCTATAGTACATACCAATTTATTTCCATAAATAATTTAAGGGTTTTTTTTTTTTTACTTTGCTTAAGACAATTTGTTAGTAGTGAATAGTACTAAAATTTATATATATAATTTTAGTATGAGTTGAAAGTAGAAAAATTACAAGACAACCTATTTATTTTTCTTTATCCAATCTAGGTTTATCCTAAAGAATTTTATACAAGTATTTTTACAAGCTTAAGTATGTTAAGCAAAACTATTATGAAGAAGGCATAAATGACATTGATTTAAGGATCTTTTCTCAACATAAATTTTGAAAATTTCACATTTTAATAATATTAGTTTTCGTTTGATTAATTAGTTTAGAATAGGAGCATTTAGAAAAATATATTAGAAAATTTTAGGCAATTATTTCTATTGATATTATCTCTCTACTTAAGATTTCCTACGTTGAACAACTAAAGCTTGATCTAGTGATTAAAGACGTGGTTATTAATAGAAGCTCAAAATTCCATTTCCAACTAGTGTTGGTAGAGGTGGTCAAATTTGAGAGGGAAAGTGTATTTGCGTGGTCAATTGGGTTGGTGATACTTTTATTGGGAGGAAGAAAATGTATCACCCAAAGTAGGTATTTGCAATTGAAATTTTGTCACAATAGAAATTTTGTCAAAGTTAACTATGAAAGTGAGGGAAGGGCCATGATTGGGATAAAATTGATATGTTGGGGACTATAAGAGAACTAAATAAAGGTTCAGGACCTGTTTAAGACAATGTAAAAAGGTTAGGGACCAAAAACGAATTTTGCTTTATGTATAATGCTCAAGTTTAGGGGTAAGAATAAGTTGGGTAAAACCATGGGTTTACCCAACCCAATAGGGGTGGGTTAGGTAAACATTGATCATAGTTTGTAGATTGGTTCCATTCTTAGAAAGGGTATCGGTTTTTGAGTTGGTTTTAGTTCCATATAAAACCAACTCCAAAGTGGAACTAACTCGAGGTATATGTGTTACCCACTCCGGGGTAGTACAGTTATGGTGCCAAAATTGTGCATTTAGATTCCCAGGATTGGTAATGTTCTGTAGGCCATCAGAACACTACCCTTAGTGTACATACCCAAGTGGCCCTCTTGGGCACTATGTAAATACATGCATATTGGTCCAACCATCACACACATATTCACATTTCATGCACACCATGGCTGCAAAGAAGGAAAACACTAGCACAAGTCTTAATCCTGGCTACCACACATTAGGCAATCTTATTAAATTCTAGTGGTCAGCTACTGCACCTGTAACTTCCACTAATAAACTGTATCATTCTAGCCACATAGCCCCCTGTTTTCTTTGCTCCATTATCAAGTAGAGACTTAGAGCGAACCAAGGAATTTTGTTTTACATCAATAGCCCACCTATGGACCAAATTATGGATTTTTTAAGTTGGTTACGAAATTCTGACCAAATGAACAGTAACTCAGCCAACTTTGCAACATCATATCTTTGGCTACAGGGCTCTGAATCCAGAAATTCCAAATCCAAGTTAACCCTCTATATGTCCTCTAGGTGTGGTCAAAATTTCATACCAAGTTTCATTCTACACATGGAGATATTAAACTTTATGTCCAGAGTCGAAATTCTGGCAACTTTTGGACCATTTTGCCCATACAAAATTTCATAGGTATGTAAACACTTCATTGACAAGGGGAAATCCCTCCAAGGCTATCCCATATATATCCAATACACAAAGGAAATAAATTCCCTTGCATTTAACAACTTTATGTATCCAAAACAGAATTTACAAGTAAGCAGCCCATTATTCACACTTAGGCAGCTTTGCGCCACATCACTTACATAGCCAAAACATTACTCAAATGTTCACATACTTGTCTCATTTTTCATACACTACATGTACATGCATACATGCACTACAATATGTTCTTAACTCAGCTAAATACGCACCCTAAGTTACAGGAGTGCCTGAAATGCAATGGACTCCATAAATAGGATGCTGGACAGCTGCTGCACAACACAGTAAGTACCACCATTAAAATTACCAAATGTGCTCCTAAAATCACCAAAATTTCCAGATCATAACTAGACACATGGAAGTTCATGTACCTGAAATTTCAGATCAAAACTCAAACCACAAAGGTTAGTTTGAAGGTGATCATTCTGCTGGACCTGAAATGACAGAATTGAGGGGAGTAAGTTTCATTGAGAAACTTAGTAAGGGTAGCACTTGGTTTCTTAAGGTAATGTGATCCTCATTAAAACCTGCATCCAAAGACACTAAAACACAAAAACCACAATGCATATATACAAGATATAGCAACCAAATGCAGCAGCCATTCACAACAAACAAACACATGAAATGCAGCAACAACAATAACCATAGGTTAGTCCGTAAAACATGCAATAAACTTAAATAAATCACTATGGCAGCCCTCCTCAAGCTAATGCTTGGCCTTAGGAGAATTTTAACAGTAGTTAGTACTAACTTTGGGCTCTAGAAACCCTTCTTTCTTACTGTCATCTTTAGCATGGTAACACTAAGGCCGAAACCTTGCCATGCTTCTTTTCCATTAACCCATACTTGGTTCCTAGAGCTTTTTGCTCTCTTCCAAGCATGGTCTTAGCTTCATGGATGTTTGGAAATATAGTAAACAATCCAGGAAACTTTAGAAAACTCTTATTTCTCTGCCATCTTTGTACACTTGACAGTAGGTCACAAAACCTTCAATAAGTGCACTCCCCTCACTAAGCTTGGTTCATCAAGCTCATGGCTCTCTTCCAAGCTTAGCCCTTGCCCCATGGTTGCTTGAAAATTACAGAAAACAGTCCATGAGAGCAAGAGAACCCTTACCTTGAGTGTATGCTGAAATTGGAGCTTGATCCTAGGTGCACCCAAGTTTTAGCACCATATAGCTTCCAATTGCCCTTTCTTGCTTTCTTTTGCCTTCAATTTTAATCTTGGAGGTATGGTGGCTATGGAAGAAGTGTGGGGGTGGAGAAGCTACGTTTTTTCTGCTGGAAGAAACCAAATGTGGGAGATAAAGACAAAGATAACCACTTATAAAGACTTTAGTGCACAAAACACACTTAATAGCCTTAGTTAAGCTTTATGTCATTTTCCTTGCTACAAGACCATGGTTTCTTATTCTTCATTTCTTGGCCCACATTTGACTTTCTTGCCATGCTTTGGCTAGCCATCCCTTGAGTGGGATAAGTGATTTGGCCACTTGAATGGCCTTAAATGAGCTTAAGCGCACAAAAGACACTTAACAAGCTTAACCTTGCTTTATGTCATTTTCTTTCCCATTAATTATGGTCTCTTTGTCTTAAACTCATTGGTACACATGTGCCCACCAATGTTGACTAATTATCAAGCATTGGCTGCCTCCCCCATAGTGGGAAAACTCCAAATTGCTCCATTTGACTTAAGTAAAAAACGTACACATCATAAGGCTTACACTAGGACACTTAGGTCCTTTATGCCTTTTTGTGTTTTCTTTGTCTTTAGTTGTCTTCCATGAGCAATTTGGTCCTCCAATAGCACTTTCATACCATTCATATTCCTCTCATAACTCTCCAAATCTTTTTCTTGAGAGTTTTACAATTGAGTACCCGAGTTTCCAAAATCTTACAAAAAAGTCCATAGGTTGCTTGACAAACAAGCAATCCTTAAGACTTTTCTTGGGGACCAAGTTACCAACTTGGAACACTTTTAAGGAGGTGTTGATCATGCCTTTTACCCCCCACACTTTAAACACTATGGTGAGAATTACACAATATAATGGTTTTTTAGCCATTATGACACACTTGTAATTCTCCCATTTTATGAGGTGGTAACAATATGTATTAATATATTATAAAATTTATGATTTTACATATGTAATTATTTATTAAAAATTATATCACAGAGGTTTTTAGTCTTTTAGTTCTAAACCTAATCTTAAGCCTTAATTATCCCAATCCCACTTCACAAACACATTCATTTCACAGTTCATCATCAAGTAAGGGCAGCGGATGCAATTTTATTATATTTTAGTGTTATTATAGGTATATGATATAAACTAAAAAATCTGAACAAAAAAAAACTTGAAAATTAAAATAAAAAAACTCAAAACCATGGTTCTAGTTTTGTTTAGTTTTCTATTTTTGGATTGGGTAGAAAATTTTTGAAGCAATACCTATTTTAGATTAATTTGGTTCTACCAGAAATCTAAACCAACCCGACTCATGCCCACGCTTAAAGTGGACACAAGATAAAAAGATTTTGATTCTTGAATGCCAAAAGTCAATTTCCAAACGAGCATTGAACATTTGAACTCTTGATTGTGTCTTTTACGGATTGGAGCAGGAAACAGAGTCCCATTATTTCAGAATCTATTTGCCACTTATTAATCAAATCATCTTCCTCTGAATTTGAGGACATGTACTTAATTTTTTTAATTTAAATGAATTTAATTTAAAATGACTTATTTTTATTTTTATATTTTTTATTTTGAATCAAATTTATTTGAAATTTATTGTTATCTAGTTGTAATAATTTATTAAAAATATAATGTTTATAATGTTATATATTTTTTTATAAAATTTTCTTTTTTAATTACTAAAAAAGAAAAATTCATAAAATTTAATAATATTATGAAAATTTAATTTTAATTTATTTTTATACTTACATAATATTGACTTTAAAATAAAATTGGTTCTAGAAAAAAAAAGATGTAACAAAAAAAAAAAGTCACTGCTATGGGTTCACTTGGGGCTAGTTGGCATGAATTTAAAAGTTGTCGACGGGGGAATTTGAGAACGAAGTTTAGTTTATGGACCACAATGTCATATTTTTGATAGCTTAGGGACGAAATCAGCATTTTGGCTTATTTTAATGGATAGTGTCTACTGAGTATGTAGCCATAAAGAGGCAAGACTACGAATGGTCAAAAAGGGAAAAGCACCGAACAACTTTTTTTTTTTTTGGTATACAGAAACGAACAACTTTTGGATTAATTTGAGTATCTTTAGAAATAAATTATACAATTAATAGAGCTAAATTTCTTGGTTTAGCTCCTTTTATAAAAGTTTCACATTTTGGCATCTTAAACCAAAGTTAATATACCCAAACGTCATCTCAACTTTTAATTTGTGCTCAACGAGTTCATGGCAACTTTGGGTGAGGAAGAACGACCCCATTGTTTCAAAATTCAATTCCTACTTCAAAAACCAAGTTGATCAAAGTGATCAAATGAAACTCCTTGAACATAATTTGGGGCCAATATATGATGAAGACCAAGGTCAAGGTCTTGAGTTTGAAACCTTTTTCAAGGCTCTAGGGTGGCCATTCAAGGGCTAAGAGTTGATTGGGTACCAATTTCAAAATTTAAGGAAAACCCTAATTCTTTGGTCTAGTGGCTAAGTGGCTCTGACCTCCCAATTTCACAATATAATGTCCTAATATTGGTTTGTGGTAGGGTTGAGCACGGGTCGGGTAGAACCATGGGTTTATCCAACCCAATAGGGGTGGGTAGGGTTGGGTTGGGTAAAAATTGTTCATGATTCGTGGGTTGGTTCCATCTGTAAAAAAACCATCGGTTTTTGGGTTGGTTTCGGTTCCATGTGGAACTAAACCGAAGGGGAACCGAACCGAACTTAATTATACGTTAGTTTACATGTATATTATATATTATGTAGAATGTAAGGGTAACTATGAAAGTTTATAAAGTATAGGGGTTTGAATGTCCTTTTAAACAAAAATGAATGGTCCACATTGGGTATTACCATTTTTTAATTCAATATCGTCTGATCTGTCACTCCATTTCCATTTCGAAGCTACCGATTCCGCGATTTATCTCTCTTCGGCTGTTCTTCAAAGTTCGAAACAAAGAAAGGGTTAGGGTTTTAAGTAGAGCGCCAAATTCTTCAAGAGAAAGATGAAAAATATGAGGCTCTCGGCATGGGAATGCCCGGAATGGTGATCGACTGAGCGAGGAATGTCGTGTTCTGCCGCTTCTATGTTGCCGGTAAATTAGATTCCGATCCAGTTTTTGATTTCCTGGTTCATTTCGAATTGATTCGTTGTTCTTGTTTCAATATTTTTTATTTTGATTCGTTCCTTTTTGTTTTGTCGCTCTCTTCCGATTCGCAGCTCGCTTTCTATTCATTTTGGTCTTCCGATTAGCAGCTTTTCATTTTGGTCTTCCAATTCGCGGCGGTCTTCCGATTCGTAGCTCTTTTCCATTTGACAGCAGAAGGAGCAAATTTTCTTCCCGATGCCCAGCTGCCCAGGTATCCCCTCCGTATAAGTGTTCTACCTCTGTCAATGTAAGTGTTCTACTTCAGGAAGCTTATTCTCTATGGGGTTTCTGCGCTTTCACTAAAGAAAAACATTTGAGTCTTCTCTTTCGTGCACAAATAAGAAGTCCCTCTTATTCCCTAAACTTGTAGCCAAGCCACCGTCTTACTTTTCTAATTTAAAAGCAACATTCTAATAATTAATGATTTAAGAAAAAGAATTACATAATATTGTGTTTGTTAGATAATTTTTACATTGGTCCTTGGCATTGTTTATGAGTTTGACTCGTGCATCGATAGATAACCAATCTAGCTTGAAGGAAGTAGGTGTCACTGTAAGTACCATTGAGGGTGAAGCATCTGTTCTCACGTTGAAATTTTTAGTTTTGGGATGTAGATGTTGTCTTCATGCGTTGTTATAACTTTTTTTTTTTGTCTTACTGGTCGAGGTTGAGTATAAGGAGAATCTTCTGTCAACAACTACTTTTTTATATATTTGTTTTTTTGTCTTGGTTTATATCTATTTGTTGTGGTTTTGGTGAGTTTCGTATTTTGTTCTGGTTTGTCTACAAGTTTGAATGGGATTGCATCTTTTCCATGTGTTCTTTCAATTCTTTGGTTATATTTTCCATGGTTCACGAGTGCTTACTATTTTGCCTGCTATTTGTAAGTGTGCTTCTGTTGCATTGCATTTGGTTCAAACATGTTCTGTTGGTGCTGGGTTTGAGGTTAGTATGCAGGTATATGTTTGATTATGAGTTTTTGGTGGTGTTCGTTTCTTTTGGTTCAATTTTTATATGGCAAATTCTTTTAATTAGAAACATGAACAATAAAATGTGATATGCTGCCTCAATGATAGATTGATATTGTATTTTAACCCTAGCAAATCCTGATATATGATTGTTCAATTTTTATAGTACATGCCTTATAGATTTGATTAATGTAGTGTACAATATTAAATAATTATTGTCTTTAGCATGTTAGCCTTTTCTTCTTTTTTGTAAAGGTGATAGTCTATAATGAGAATTATTGATTCTATTATGCCTTTGAATTTTATTTTGGATTGTGTTTTCATAGTTCTCATCATTAGGCTTTCTTTTTTCTTCATTTGTAGTGAAAGTTATGGAGAACAGATCCAAGGGGTCAAGCTTCAGTTGAGGGAGGATGTCGAGGCTATGACCAAAGCCAAAGTACTATTTCTCTCTGTCATAGCTTTTATTGATCTTTTTTACCTTTTCTTTTCAATAATTCATGTACATAACTGCATCTTTTGTCTCACTAATGAACTCATACCATTTATGAAAATTGAGTGATTTTGTCAGTCTGTTGATAGTGCCAGTGCTCTGAGTTGTTGGTAGAGTTTGTTTTTAATGGTCTTTTGGTGGAGTTATTGTTGTCACCTTTTCTTAAACGGATGAGGCAATGAGAAAGATTGTAAAGTTCTTGCTGTATATGTTGATTTGTTGTATCAGAGTCTTACTCATTCTTGCTGTATATGTTGATCTGTTGAGTTGGAAGAGATCTGGTGTGGAACCGTCAGACCCGAGGATCCAGAATCATGGTTCTGGTTCTGGTCGGTTCTCGGTTCTCGGGTTGGTTCGCTTTTTTGCAGAACCGAAGGATTTTCGGTTTGGTGCGGTTCCACTACTAACCCGCACCAAACCGAACCATGCTCAACCCTAGTTTGTGGTGCCTTCCTTACCTTGGAAAAGTGGACATTCATCATTTCCCTTTCATCTGAGTATTTCTCTAACTATTATGTCTTGTATAAATGCTTCTGATTATAAAAAAAAAAATTAAGAAGTGTTGGTGAACGTTTAGGACCCAAAAAGTCAAACTTGTTAGAGTTTTTGGGTCAAATTAGCGTTTAAACTAATAAAAAGAAATTAAATGATATTTTGACCAAAATTAAATAAAAATTATTTCTAAGTTCACACTGCTATGTTGAAGGATTATTAGTGCCACACAAATATTCTATAACGTGTCTTCAAGCCTCAACTCAAGTGATTGAGATTTAAAATTCTAAAGTGGTGGTCACGGGTTTGAACCACACTTCCACCAAACTTCTCATAAAATGTATGTTCTACTGGTTAATGGCTTTCCAATCCTGAAAAAGAAGGCATTTCTCAATTTCATTAACTATAAAGTACCCCATATCCTCACTAGAGGACTGAAAATCAGTAGCTCCCAGTCTTAGTCATACCTTAGTAGTAGCATTGTGGGCCACGTGAAATCAGTGACTGAGGAATGACTGAAAATTTTAGTTGCTCCATATTCGGTTCTTACTCAGCCACTTGCATTAAAATATTTTTTTTAGTGACTCCTTAGTTGTTCAAAATAAAATATTATCTCGGTCAATTGCTTAGCAATCATTTTTTTTTCAAAAAAAAAAAATCAGTTGCTTTTCAATGACACAAAAAACATTAGTCTCCTTGATCCCACTTCCCCAATCTCAAAATTATCTTTCATCTCTCATCTCGACTTACTCAATGTCAAACTCATCTCTTTTTCCTCCACCTTTATCTCTGTTTTACTCTCCCTCTTTCTTTCGACTTTTATCTCTGATCTCCTCTTTCTCCCTTGCTCATCTCCTTTGATCTTATCTCTTTCTCTTGCTCTTTTTCCTCTAACCGCCTCACTTTCCTCCATCTCTGCTAAAGGAGCTTCCCCCTCCTTTGTCGGTAGCAAGTTGTACATGTAGAGCCTTCACTCGATTTGCCTTAGATCTGGGCTCAATTTGTAGAGTGGACTTATCTACCTCGATTTGTAGATCTGGGCTTTTCCACCCTTTGATTACTCGTTCTTCTTTTCAATTATTTGTTCGATTTTGATAAAATTCATTGGAATCGAAGGCCAAAAATTTGGCTTCAATGACGGCGTGTGTGTGTATGTCGAGCCACAGAGAACAAGGACATCAATTTGTCCAGGTCCAGTGAACCTGTGCGTGTGCATGTTGAGCACACTGGTTGACGGCAGCGTCCCAGTGTCAATTCGTCGAACCGCAGAAATGAAATTAAAGGAAATAGAATTTTGAAATAAATGAAATTAAATAAAATTTCAAAATAAACAGAGTTACTGAACTATTCAGTTGCTCTAAGTAGTCTCTTGTTAGTTGTTTTTAACTTGCGACTAGGTTTATTGTGCTAAAATTTTCAATCACTTTTTAGTGACTCTAAACCACTGATTGTGACTAGATATTTAGTTGCTTTTCTGCTTTTATCTTATAGTACTTTATACTTGTAGAGATGCTTCTGATTACAAAAGAAACATTCTATAACGTAAGCTTGAGAAATTGGATTCAACAAATTTTGGTAATTCATAATTATTGGATAATTTTAATTAAGTTGTATTCTTTTATATTTTAGTGAAATTGTTTCTTGAATTTTTTTCATTTAAATTTGACACATCTTTTAATTTGTAGATTAATTTTTAAAAGGTAACTAAATTTTTATTTTTTTTCTTTTTTAATTAACTAAATTTTTATTTTATTTATTTTTTAATTCTAAAGAAGAAACTTCATGAAAAAATGATTGGGGTGACGACACAAAAATGTTAATGAGTGCATTAAAAATTTTAGCAAGAAAACAAGTATACATACTACTAGTTTTCTTCTGCAAAAACTTACTGGTGAACTTATTTCTATTAAAGTGACAGAGTCATAGTTTATAATCCAAAGCTAATTCTAGGCTATTTACACCTATATAAGCAATGGATTAGGGTGGTCCATCCATATCCAATTTTACTTAGTTTCTCCATAATTTAATCATCAACAATTATACCACTTTTGAGCTACATCCCTAATTAACAATTATACCACTTTTGCTGGACAGTTTCATACATGCACAAACATTGAAGGTGGTTGCTTTCTAATTCTCACCTTGTAGCTTGTGTATTTCAAGATCTCACAAATTCTTAAAAGTGAAAAAAGCACTAGATATAAGATTAGTACTCCTATCTATTTTTCTTTATACTAAGAAGCATCAAAGTATGTATATTAGGGTTTGGGAAATTACCTATTTAATTTAAAGTTTAGGAAAATTTTATTTATTTCTTGAAATCTAGAAAGCCTCAAACTGTAATCTGATAGTGTAGTAATGCACAATGCAATGATGACATTCGATCTCTAGTCAGGCATGTGTTATTCGACCTCTTTAGCCATTGGATCAAAGTGCTATAGATAGTACTCCATGTATTAAAAGAGTTATGGTAAAACTTTAAATACTATTTTGTATGATACAATTTCGTTGGTAGTTGAAAAAGAAATAGATACCTATTATTTTTTTCACAGTCAATTAATTTCTCACATAAAAATTTGTACATTATGTACAATTCTACATCAAATGGTAGTGGACTAGAAGCCTATGCTATAGCCCATTACTTAAGGGTGTTTGGTGTGGATTTACTGATTTATTTTTAAATCTGAGAATGTTTTATGAATATAAAGAAAAGAACATTGAATAATGTTACAATAATAAGGAAAAAATTATGTGAACTCATATTAAACTTGTAATCCGCCATTCATTGCTGGTTAATCATGAATATAAAAATTTTTCATATCAATTACATTTGTAGAGAAAAAAACTAGTAGAAAAGGTTATAAATTCAATTAAAAAATTCATGATTGATTCAAAGGTTTTAAAAGGCCTTCAAGTACATTTAACCCGAAAAGGTTAAAAAAATTCATGATCAATTCAAAGGTTTTAAAAATGCTGAAATGTTTTGAAATTGTTGGAAGCAAATTCAGTAAATAGAAAATGCACAGTATAAGACCAAGAGAGTGGATTTGGGATCTTAGTATAAATTGGGGCCATGACTAGGGATGAATATTAGGGTGGTTCGGGTTAGAACTTTTTTGAACACAATGATCTAGTTAGTTTTTGATTTTTCACAAAGTGTATCCAAATTATTTGAGTTACATGTTTGAACCGATTAGAACTGTTTGAATTACATTTCAGTTTATTCAATTTGATTTATTCAATTCCTTTTTTTAAGACCTATACACATAATAAATGAAAAAAATAAGAAAAATATTCAAAATTTAATCCCTCATACCAAAATTAATGAAGGATAAATAATATATAGTCCAAAATTAGTAGGAAATAACTTTATATATATAGTGTCAATTTGGATAATGGTGAAATATTTATTACTATTTGGTCTATTAAGTTAATTCGGTTTCAAGTATACAATCCAATAACTTATTTGATAATCAAATTTGAAATTCGATTTTGGTCTGTACCAATCAAACTAGAAATGCAACCAAATCATTTTATCTGAATGTAATAATTTATTCAATTTTTTTTATTTTTTTTTGGATAATGCTCACTCATAGCCTTAATTGTAACTCATGAAAACTTAGGGCCTAAAACCAAAACTACTTTTAGGATATCATTTTGTACCTAAAATAATTTGACAAAAATATATCATCATACGTAAATAGATGAGTTATTGGGTATTTTTTTGGCAGAAAAATCAATTTTGCTACTAATACTTTGGGTAGGGAGCGGATATATCACTATAGTTTTGTTTTTTTGTCCAATCTCCCACTGATGTTTTAAAATAGGCAGAATGTACCATTGTCGGTTAGAAAATAACAGAAAATGATAAAAATAACAAAATTTAAAATCTTAGGGTTATTATGCATCTTTTAAAAAATATTAGGACTTTTGAAATTTTTGCCAAAAAATGGTCTAATTTCCACCATTAGCGCTTTAGCCTTGTTGCTGTCTCTGTCACTGGCACATTAGCCCCATCGCAAGCCTTCCTTTGTTTCTGCTGTTTAATCTTCTTGCTGACATTCGAGAGAGAAAAAGAGTCTAATTATAATTTTTTTTTAAAGTTTATTAAAACTTGTAACATCAATTTAAAAATTCAAAACTTGTTATTTTTAATATTTTTTTATTAGCTTTTTAACGTTTTCCGTTAGCTTTTTAACGGTCAGTGGTATATCCACTTTTAATTTGAAACTTCAATGACATATATATTTGGCCCATTTTAAGACATTAATGGGAGATTGGGCATAAAAAAAAAAAATTATAGTGGCTTGTTCGCTCCCAACACAAAACATTAGTATTTTTGCCTTTTTTTTTTTTTGTTTTAGACTTTCCTGGAGAAACCAGAAACAGGCTTCAATCCAAAAACAAAAATTGAAAAAAAAAAAAAACAACGTAGCAGACTAGGGACACAGTTGCCACAGAGGGCAAAGTTTACAGAAAATTGTACTTTAATTATAATCTGTCGCATCTTAAAATTTTTGTAAATCAAGTATTATATTCCCTTGGCCCTAAGCTTTTTTTGTAATATTTACTATTTAATAATTGATCTATAATTTTTTAATTTAAAAATTTTAGTATATAAATAAAAAAATTTACATATAAGTGATAAATAAAGACTAATAGTGTGTGTTTATATATATATATAAAATATTTTTTCTAACAAATAATAATATGAATTAATTCAAGTGAAACTATTAAAAAAAGACAAATGGTTCAAATAACATAAAACAGAGTGAGTAATAAAATACTTGTAAGAAAAGATAATCCCGTGATTCCGGTAATTTTTAAGTTGGCGCTGATGATTTTGTGAATTGTGAGGAATATTTTCCTTTTTTAAAAACTTGAGAGGAATAAATTAATTAACGATGTTGAATTAAAGAAACAAATCACGTCGATATCTAATTGCTGACATTGTAGTTTTTTAATGATTTGTAATGTCAAGAAAATGACTGCTTAGATTCCATCAGAAGGGTATCCTAAGGCTTAGATAACGAGAGCTGGAAATGTTTAGTTTTCACATTTATTTATCATTAATTATTATTACTATTACTACTATTTTGGCTGTTGCTTATTAACCACTCTCTGTCACCTTTTCTGACTCTATTTATTTTAGCTGTATCGAAGTCGAACTACTAATAATAGGTCCGTACCATAAAGAAAATCATGTAAATATTAAACTCTCTCGTTCCTAAATGACCTAAAAGTTAATATTTGAAAATTACATGCAATTGAATTGGAACATTCAATATGATAGTTGAGACATGTGTTGATAAGAATTTAGACAATACTAAATATTCCATCTGTTTCATTTTAGATAATATGTTTTTTATATATGAAGATTAAGATTTATGTAATTCATATTCTTTTGTTTATTTTTATATTTTAAGATAAAATAATTTTTTTTAAAATTTTATATAGTGAAAGTTTAAATGAGGATTAGAAAAAAAGATTATTGTTCAAATTTTATGCAAATAGAGTTTAAATGAGAGTACTAGGACAAATTAAATATTAAAAATTTTTCAAAATGAAAAATAACTCATCTTTTTTTGGACAGCAAAAAAACATATTTTTTGAGACATGAAGAGAATATAAAAGTTTTATGCAAAACTTAAAAAATACTATACATCATAATTTGAATAATTTTTAAAATATAGGCGCAGCCTTAACTTTATCTTCATTTATTCAATCAAGAAGAAAACACCTAAATTCTTAATGAAATGAAACATGTCATACTCAAATATAATTATGTAGTAATAAATTTTGACAAAGTTTGGATATTTTATTTTGTAAAATAATTTTTATCTTGACATCATCTAAGTGAAATTCTAGTAAAAAATTTGAGTTTTTTACCAAAAATATATTTGGTAGATGTTTTTGGGAAAAACTTTATGTGCTAATACATTTGTCAATTTACATGGGGATTTTTAATTATTCAGTATAAAGTAGGAGTACGTACATAATCACAAGTGTCCACATCTACCGTCAAGTGGAGCCCACAATCTGTATGACGTGGGTCCTACCCTGTCCGAAAATAATCAGAGCCGAAAAGAAATGTAAAGGAGAGAAGAAAGAAAAAGAAACGGAAAAAATGGCGTACCTTCACAGATCAGCGAGCTGTCTTGTTTGTTTAGGTAAATAGTAATCTCTCTCTCTCTCTCTCTCTCTCTCTCTCAAATCCTAGTTCAACTTTGAACTTGAATCCCTAGGGTTTTTGTCCGATCCAAAAATTTCTCGTTTTCTCGAGCCGATCGATTCCCAAATCTGAAGCTCAACGCTCTCGCTTCCATGTCCGAGTTCCAGGTACTGATTCGGTTTCTGATCCCAGTAGCTTACAATGCCTTTTTCTTTTCTTTTGTTTTTGTCCTGTTAAATTTCTGTGTTTTTATGGAGTTACCTACACGTTTGTTAAGGTTTTAAATCTTTTGGTACGAGTTTGCTTTGGTTGGTCCAACTGTGTAAAGTCACAGTATTTTTCTTTTCCCTGCATTTCTTTTTATAATGCTGAACCCGGAAGGAAGCTTTCATTTCAATTAGGTTTTGGGTTCAGAATTTCTTTACTTCTTTTTAAGAGCTGTCTTTTTCTGTATTAAGTGAATGCTGTCTTTATTTGTTCTTTCATCATGGTAGTTGTTTCACAGTTGTGGTTATGAATCCTGATTTATTGTTGTTCTCCAAATCTAATAAACATGGACAGGTTCTGGGGGATACCTTCTGGAGATGGCAAAAGGGTATTTTTGATTAGAAAAGTTTTAACTTCAGTCTGATGAAAGAAAGGTCTCCTTTGCTTTGATTTCAGATCTTTTGTTTTGGGACACAGAAGGGTAACCATTGACCTTTATGGGTTTATTGAAAATTTATTTTTCCTTGGAGCTACATTAAAGAAGTTAGGTTTAGCTGGATATCATAATGGGTTCGTCTGCTGGAAGTTGCGAAATTGTTGAAGCGGATGCAGAGTTTGGTTTACGACATTCCAGGGGCCCTTACCAACAACACAGAGGGTTGGATGCAGGTGGCAGAGAAAAGAAGCCTCCTTTATCGAAGGTGGGCTACAGGAGTTCTCTGGAAGATGACATCAATATGCTTTTTGAGGCAATAAGCCTCAAAAGTTCATCAGAGGGTGTCAATCTATCGGACCAACCAGGCACAAGTATGAATCCTGTGAAGAAAAGTACATTAAAAAAGCCGATCACTGTGGGGATGCTGCAGTCTCCACGAGTTGGTACAGCTGAGCAAGTATCTTTGAAACAAGCACTGCGGGACCTTTGCATCTCAAAGGCATCTGAAATGGCTTCTATGAAACGGTTGTCAAAGTCAACAGGTTCTCCAGGGTACTCAGAAGCTGGAAGGATCAAAAGTTTGTACAATTCAGTAGTTATTGAAGCCTCCAGAAAATCTGATATTCCCCAATATGAAGGTAAGGGCAGGATGATTGGAATATCTCTGGTCCCCAAAGATACGGAATCACATTCTACTTTGAAGTTGGACCTGCAGCTTCCAACTCCCCAAACAATGTCATCAGGGCACAGTATTTTTACATCTTCTCGAGTTGCTGACATAGCGACTGTCAAGATTTCTGGAACAACATTGAAGAAAGCTGAGGTTTCAACATCAAAGGAAACTGGAAGCCAAGAATCAAAAGTTCAAACTTTGGAGGAGGATGAGGAAGTAGTTACACCTAATGCTGATCTGAATGCTTCAAAGTTGAAGAAACCTGGCTCTGTCTCCACCAAGTTGCCAAGAAAACAATCAGCAACAAGGCTAGGACGTAAGGCCAGGCTCCAGTCTAAGACTTCATCCACTTCAAACAATATCAACAAGGTCACAAGAAATGTCCCACGTGTAGCCAAACATGTTCTCAGGAATAAGCAAGCTACTAAAAGGAAAACCAAACAGGAATTAGGTCCCACAGCCTGTACTTCCAATGCTAGTAAGGAAGTCAATATTAGTTTGGGTCCCAATACAAGACAACTGGTTTGCCAAAGATGCCAATGTGCGCTGAAGACTACAAGTGATGAATCCAAGCAAGATTTTATGGTATCTCCTCCATCTGCTAGTGGTTGTGCTGAAGTTAGCTCAAGCAATGTGAATTCTGTTGTGGGTAGGACAAACTTGACTGCTTACAACAGTAGCAGGAACAGGACTGCTGTTTTGAAGGCAAAAGAGAACCTGAAATCAAAAGAAAAGGGAGAATTTTCCCAAAGTTCAAGTAGCCTTGGTGATAGTAGTAGTACAAGCATCAGTGATGACAGCAATGTTAGTGGGTCTAGCTGTGGTAACAAACCTCACATGTCAAAGGATGTGAGATGGGAAGCTATCCACCAAATTAAGATACATTATGGATGTTTAAGTTTGAGTCATTTTAATCTTTTGAAGAAGCTTGGATGTGGAGATATTGGCACTGTATATCTTGCGGAATTAATCGGTACAAATTGTCTGTTTGCAATCAAGGTCATGGACAATGAGTTTTTGGCAAGAAGGAAGAAGATGCCAAGAGCCCAAACTGAGCGAGAAATATTGAGAATGTTAGATCATCCCTTTCTGCCTACATTATACACGCAGTTCACATCTGATAATTTATCATGCTTGGTAATGGAATACTGTCCTGGTGGTGATCTCCATGTCCTTCGACAAAAGCAGCCTGGCAGGTGCTTTCATGAACCAGCAGCAAGGTAAAGTTCCTATGTCAACCTTCTTGTTAACTTCTTAATTGTGAGAAGAGAAAGAATGGAGTGGAACATAAAGACATAAGGCTAACTAAATATTTTTTGCAAATCATTGGACATGGCTGGTTTTGAGAATACATTCCAATATTATGCATCCTACTGATGTTTCTCTGTCAGTTAAATTTAGTAGGCCCTTTATTCATTTGTTAGTTGTGCAGGGTATTGGGATGTATGAACTGAGTAATGGTTCTTACAGGTGTCATTCCTCATAGATAGAAAGTTTTGCATACATTTTGTTCATGTTGCAGTTTTGCTACTTTTCATACTTTGGTATATTCTAGTTGAGGTTTTTGTCTGATTTCTTAGTTTTTTGTTGAGAATAACATTGTCATCAAGCTTATCTATATGGCAGACCTGTCTAATTGCAATCAGTCGAGTCTTAGAGATACAATCATTTTACCTGGTTGCAACGAGAGACTTTTCTTCACTGTTGCACACATACAGACATCTATATTATGTATGTTAAGCCAATCTCAGTCAGCTTGGCCATTGTCAGTTGTCACTATTGGAACTGTAGTACTGGTGGTTCATCTCCTGCAATTCAAGTGGTCTTTATCTTTCAACTTCAAAATTGAGCTCTGAGCCTATGATGGGGGCAAAAGTACCTTTCACTTGTATTAAGGTTGGCCATTGCCACGCAAATTTGTTGTGTGCAGACCATATTTGGGTCCCTACCTTGTACTTCATTTCCTCTTACGCATATCTGTTGTTGTGTGAGTAATTACCTTGAAAACCCTTTTCTACATTGCGTTGAGTTGCAAATCCTTTATTAGAATGAACTGCCAAGGAATTGCTAGTCAGTGCTATGAAGTGAAGTAAAAGTGCCTCTGACTATGGTATGATAAACTGGGAGTTTCATGTTCTGAGATACATTTGTTCTTTTCTCATTCTATTGATTGAAATTCCCTTAATATTTGTTCTCTCTCAAAATCAATATAAGGTGGACCATTCGGTGTGCAGGTTTTATGTTGCCGAAGTCCTCCTTGCACTGGAGTATTTGCACATGCTTGGAGTCATCTACAGGGACTTGAAGCCAGAAAACATTCTTGTCCGAGAAGATGGCCACATAATGCTGACAGATTTTGATCTGTCACTCAGGTGCAATGTCAGTCCAACCCTCTTACAATCTTCGTCCACCCTGGATCCTGCAAGGATATCGGGGCCATGTAGAGGTTCTAGCTGTATAGATCCTTTCTGCATTGAACCAACATGTCAGATGTCATGCTTCAGTCCCAGGTTATTTCCTGCTGCTTCCAAAACAAGGAAGTTGAAAGCTGACCTTGCAGCCCGTGTCAGATCACTGCCACAGCTTGTGGCTGAGCCAACAGAAGTAAGATCCAACTCCTTTGTTGGGACACATGAATACTTGGCACCTGAGATCATCAAAGGGGAGGGTCATGGAGCTGCAGTTGACTGGTGGACCTTTGGTGTCCTCCTTTATGAACTTTTGTATGGTAGAACGCCATTCAAAGGTCCAGGTAATGAAGAAACATTAGCAAACGTTGTGTTACAGAGCCTCAAGTTTCCAGATAGTCCACTGGTTAGTTTCCAGGCTAGGGATCTCATCAGGGGGTTGTTGGTAAAAGAGCCAGAGAATCGGCTTGGAACACAAAGGGGTGCAGCTGAGATAAAGCAGCATCCGTTCTTTGATGGCCTGAACTGGGCTTTAATACGCTGCGCTGTGCCTCCAGAATTACCTGATCTCTATGAATATGGAGTTCCAAGCATGGCATCTCCCGGAACAAGCAGCCAGTATTTGGAGTGCAAGGCTACAGCAGAACACCTCGAGTTTGAGTTGTTTTAGGTATGTACTTCCGGTGAAGAAACGCAAACTACGGTCATGCCTCCCTCAGTATTTCACTTGTTGCAACTTGTAACTAATGCATCAGCTCATAAATGTAAATTCAAGTGAAAGCACTGTGGTCAAGTTGCCACCAGATTTTGCTATTTGAGGTGAAGAAATTACTTGTCTGGCAGCTACCTAGTTGTATATAAAGTCCTTGAGCTCAATAACGCGAATTTTTCTCTTCTAATGAAATAAGTAAAAGGTTTCACGGTTTTGGGATTGAAAAGCCACACTTCTTCATTAACACTTCACATATTTATAGTGTATAGAAGATAACTACAAGAGGTATCGGATCATGATAAATACTGATAAATACATGTGATAAATACAAGGATTAATCAAAAATCAATGCAATGGCGGTATTATCCTCATTGAGCCCCTGCAAGACGGAGGTACCGTCGGTGATGCTGATCTTGGTCCGTAGGTGCCAGAATTTTGGTTTGGACAAGGGCTTCATGAGAAGGTCAGCAAGCTGATTTTCTGTGGGAATGTAGCGAACATGAAGTGCTCCTGAGGCGATCCGTTCACATACAAAATGGTAGTCTATTGCCAAATGCTTCATTCGGGAGTGGAGAACTGGATTCATGCATACATGTGGCACCAAGATTGTTGCAATGTAGTGCTGGTGGAGAACAATAACTAATAACAAGCTCACGAAGGAGAGAGGTGAGCTAATCAGCTTCACAAGTCGCCAATGAAATGCACGATATTCGGCCTCTATTGAAGAGCGAGCTACCGTAGTCTGACGTTTGGAGCTTGTTGGATTTGTTCCAAGAAAATATTTAATTTTGATGATGACAAGTGTATTATGTTATTGTGTTTAATCTCATTTTATTGGGTCAAAATAGATTTGTTAAAGTTGTGCTTAAATTCCAAGTATTTCAAGTGTTATTTCAAACAATATGTTTTAAGTTTGATGATAAAACTTGTTTTTAAAGAAAATTTGGTAGGTCATTAAAATATATTAATGTTTGAATCAAGTTTGTTTTGCAAATGACAAGTGTTTCTAACCTGCTACTAAGTTTATACTTTAATGCGTTAAAAGAGTTTAATTCAAAGTCTAGAAGTGCTGTCTATTTTCTGAGTATCAGGTAACCTGTTAAACTTTGAGTTTAACCTGTTATTCGCAAGTCTAAAAGTTTCTCCCCAAAATCCTTCGACTGGCGTGATTTGAGTTAAGATTTGAAATATGACACGAACGAATTAGAGGACGCCACCTGGACATTATGGCAGAACTTTTTATGACCTGTCTCTACCCGTTAAACTCGAAACTTAACGCGAAGTCTGAAAACTCAGTTTTTTGCGTGAAAAACAGAGTAAACGGTCACCAGTTTTTAAGGACCTTTTCCAGACTTCCCCAGCAGGTTTCCAACGTCTCTTTAGCTCCCAAATGAGTATAAAAACATGGAGAAACACTTTGGAAACAACTCTTGGCAACTAAAAAAGAGAATCCATCATCAAAGAGCTCAAACTTGATATTTACCAAGAACTTGTGCCTTCACTTGTTTATCTAGCTTTGAGAGCTTTTATTGTCCTTACCACTTTGTAACCTTGTAAACACCATTTTGGTGAGATTGAGTTGGTGAGGTTTTTAGTTAGCCTCTAGGAAAACTAGTGAGAGAAAGGGTGTTGGTGAGGTTTCTAGTTAGCCTTCAGAAAAACTAGTGAGTGGTTGTGATAGAGAGAACTACCAAAGGAGTGTGTACTCTTGTGATTCATAGTGAAGAAGAAAACTCTCAAGTGGTTAACTTGAGGAGAGGAGTAGACTCTCAAGAGGAGAGACCGAACCTCTATAAATCCTTGTGTGCAAGCTTCTCTCCTTCTCTCTACATACTTGATCTTTGGTTGGTGTTTTATGCAACCTATCTTGGTTGAACTTGTTTGTTTTCAAAAATAATTCAAAGGTTGCTTTCAAAACAAATTTAGGTCGATTGTGGTAGTCTTTTTCTGATTATAATTATTGTTCCTTAAATTAACTTTGAATTTGAAGGTTCAAGAACTCATTTTTGGTTTAATTTGGAACCCAACCAATTCACCCCCCTCTTGGTTGCATTTGGGCCAACAGAGCTCAAGGAGACAAGAGAGTGGCCTAAAAAGGCCACATAAGCAGAGGTGGAGTGCCGGTTGTCAGGGTTTCCTGCCCAATCCGAATCTGAAAAGACACGGAGATGCATAGAAGAGTCATTGTGAAGAATAATCCAGTTAAAAGGTGTGGTCTTAAGAGCAATCATTTCAAGGCGGTCCAATGGAGGGCAGTGGGGTGATGCATAAACTAAGCAAGCTTGTTAACTACAAATGCTACATTTGGATGTGTAAAATAGATGTACTATAGGGCACATACCAGCTGACGAAATTCAAAGATATCTATGGCATTCATAGCATCATCTCTGTGAAGAGTGAGGGATGAAGACAGTGGCGTAGTGACTTCCTTGGCACCAGTCATCTTCATGTGCTCAAGTATGTCCACAATATATTTATGTTGAGAAAGGAACAAGCCTGAGTAGGTTTTTGCCACTTCAATGCCAAGAAAATAGTCTAGTGACCCAAGATCCTTAATAGAAAAAAGAGAGGACAAGGCCGAGGTGGATATTTTTGAAACGATGCATCGCTGCCGGTGACAATGATGTTGTCAACATAAACAAGAACATATGTACGGTGCTGTCCATGCTGAGAGATAAAGAGGGAAGCATCGGCTTGCGATTTAACAAACCCATAGTCAAGAAGATAGGATGTCAGAGATGTGTACTAGGCCCTTGGTGCTTGTTTGAGGCCATAAATGGATTTCTTAAGCCGACACACATGGTGAGGAAAATATTTGATATGAAGGCCAGGAGGTTGCTGCATAAATACTTCTTCATCAAGGTCACCTTGTAAGAAGGCATTATTAACATCCAGCTGCTGAATTGGCCAACCATGAGATACAGCCATTGAGAGAACGAGACGAACCGTAGTAGGTTTCACAACAGGGCTAAAAGTGTCTTGATAATCAATGTTGGGTCATTGATGGAAACCTTTAGCCATGAGACGAGCCTTATAACATTGGATACTACCATCAGAGTTTCTTTTGATCTGGAACACCCAACAGCAACCTACGTATGATTTTGAAGGAGGGCATTGTCCTCTTTGGCCATGGCAGCATGCCATTTAGGATCGTGCAAGGCTTGTGAAGCATCGGGTTTGATAGCACTAAGTAGAGGGTGGGCTGTGGCATGGAAAATTCATTTAGGCTTGAAGATATTGTTTTGGGAGCATGTGGTCATCGGATGTGTTCGAGTTGGCTTAGGCGATGGAGGAGGTGAAGAGGGAGAAGGTAATGTATCAGGTTATGAAGGTGAGTCGGTATAAGGGGTGGGTGGGCTTAAGGTTGAAGGTGAAAAAGATGTTTGGTTGTTTGGAGACAAGATAATGGGACTAGATGGATCATTGGATAATGATGGGTGAGAATGAATGATAACGCTTGAAGAAGGGATGGTAAGAGGGGGGGGGGGAGTGTTTGTCTGGTAGATGTTGCTCACAGGTGGACTCGTGAGGAACATAGAGGACTTGAATGGGAAAGCATCTTCATCAAAAGTGACATGGCGGGATTCGTATATTTTACAAGTGGATGGATCATAACATAGATATGCACTTTGACTTAAGCAATAGCCAAGGAAGACACATGGATGGGAGCGTGGTTGAAGTTTGTGATGGTTATAAGGACGTACGTAACCATGGGTAACAGTGACATCCAAAGACATACAGCTTAAGATAGTTAGGATCTTAATTAAACAAAGCTTGGAATGGTGACTTATTGTTAAGGATTAGAGTGGGAAGTCGATTAATAAGGTAGGTGGCAGCTAGAAATGCATAGGTCCAATAGGACAGTGGTATAGAAGCTTTGGTGGAGAAGTGTTAGCCTAGTCTTGACGACATGATGATGACGCCTTTCAATGGTAACATTGTGTTGGGGAGTACGTGGAGGAGATGTGAGGTGAGTGATATCGTGAGTTTGAAAGAATGATTTTAAAGCAATGAACTTGCCCCAACAATCTGAGTATAGGCCATAGGGTAGTGATTGAACAATTGAAGTGTTTTTTGACAAATGTTTTAAACTTTGGAAAACTTTGAGTCACATTGGACTTAAACTTTATTGGATATAACCATGTATATTTAGAAAAATGATCCACAAAGGCAACATAATACTTGAAACCGTCAATGGATGTAACTGGTGCAAAACCCTAGACATCGATGTAGATAATGTCTAATAGACATCAACTACAAAGTGATGAGACACTAAAAGGAAGTTGGTGGCTTTTATTGCACTGACATAAATCACAAGACAAACTTGATTGACTAAAGGAGCATGGTAACTAAAAATTGACTAGAAATAATGTGTTGGATAGGAGCAGAATGGTGGATGAGGCAATGATGCCAGTGAGTTAAGAAGGCTTTGACACTAGAAAGAGCTACAGATGACACTGGATGAGAGGTCGGATGAGCAGTTGTCGTAGTTGTCCTAGGGAAAAGGTAGAAACCATGTTCATTTGGTCCACTTGCTAGTACCTCTTCGGTTTGTAGATCCTTGATAAGAAAATGAGATGTAAAGAGTTCAATTGAGACATTATTGGCAGCACAAAATTTAGAGGCTGAAATGAGATTTTGGTTCAGTTGGGGTACACACAAAGTATTTGGTAAACAAAAGTGTGTGTTTGTGGGTGTAGAGAAAATTGTAGTGCCAAAGTGAGATGCCCAAACCTACACCGTCACCAATCACAAGCTCATCAGTTCCAGTATACTCATTATTGATGCTAAGGTTTGCAAGATCTAGAGTGGCATGATGGCTAGCACCAAAGTCAACAATCCACATTCGAGTTGGTAGTTGGGTGGTAATGTGAGCCTTAGGTGAAGGAAGAAGGTTTTGCTCATTCAGTTGAATGTGCCAGCAAATATTTGCTTTGTGGTCAAGCTTGTTGCAATATTGACATCTTGGAATCTCATCAGTGAGCAAGTTCTGGCCAGGAAACTTTTGCCTTGGTTTGTTCAAGCCATAGTTATGAGACTGTTTGTAAGTGCTGTAATTGTTTTGATGTGACGGTCCTTGTTGTCAAGGAAGCAAGCCATCTTTTGTCGCCAGGCTGACCCCACCTTTCTTTGATACTTGTTTTGTTGTAACATTTGTTGTTGCATTGGAATAGTTATTGTCAGGAGCTTCAAATCTTTTGAGATAGAGTTCATAATCAATTAACTTATCATGCAATTAGGCAAATGAAACGGGTGCGTCTCAAGCTTGGGTAGCGGCTGAGATTGCCCTGTAGTCATTTCCAAGGCTATCCAGTGTATAGAGTATGAGGTCGTTGTCATGAAAAGGTTCATGAGCAATTACCAGTTCATCGGCTGTTGCCTTGATAAGTTGAAGATAGTCTGAGATTGATTTTTCTCCTCGGGGCATCCTCAGCTTTTCCTTGAAAGACATGATTCTTGATTGTGACTTGTTGGCAAACAGAGTTTGGGTGATTACCTAGGCTTCACAAGTAATAGTTGCGGTGGCAATGAGAGACAGAACCAGTTTAAATGTGGAAGCAAGAATGGCGTTCAGCAGTAGAGGTGTTCAACGGTCCGGACCGGACCGGCCGGTCCTGGGCCTGAGGTTTTTGGGCCCAGGCCCAGCCCGGGTTGGCACGTGCCGGTCCTGACCCGGTCCCGTGCCGAATCCGAGCTGGCCCGTTAAATTTTAAATTTTAAAATTGTAATTTTTAATTTAATTTTAAGTTTTAGTTTTAATTTTTAATTTTTAGTCTTCACTTTTAAATCAATAACTTAATAAAAAGAAGAGTGTGAGAGTTTTTTTATAAGTGATATTTTATAATATAGTTTATCTTAAATTCTACTTCATCTAACCCATCACGTGATATAATGATACGGATGTTAATTGGATTATAAGTCAATCAACGTGTACTATGAGTTAAAAGGTTCTTGTCTGGACACGAGAAAAAAAAACAGACTAGGAATCTTCGGATCGATTGTGTACTTCTTAAAATTTAATATAAGAAGCTGTCCACTTAAAATGAAAGGTGTCACTTTAGGAGTAAGATTTGCTTGTTTTCGAAACTAGAGCCTGTGGCAACGTCGGGTTTTCGGGAGTCGCCACCAATCAGTTTTCTTAAGTCGATTGGTCACCTTAAAATTGGTCTGCGAGAGTTCAGGGATCGGGAGTACGGTTACGCTAAAACAATATTGTTATAGCGCCCAAAATTGGCACCTTAGTTGATTTTAATTTTGTTTTACTTTGCTTTTAAATAATTTTCAGTTAATTTAGAAATTTTAACTGAATTAGTCGAAATGTGGATTTTTAAGTTAATTTGTATAGAATTTTATACTTCCGAACCATGGACTCTGCCGAGTCATTTGGACACGGAAGATTTGATTCCGAACCATGGACTCTGCCGAGTCACCCGGACACGGAATTTGATGAAATTTTAAAGAATTTAATCCATATTGTAAATATGGATTTTTATCTTTGTATTTATTTAATTTATTCAGTTAAAAAAAGGGTTGATATTTCCAAACCGTAGATCCTGACGGATCATCCGGATATGGAAGTTAAATTAATTTATAGTTAATTATTTAACTATTACTTTTATGGAATTAATTATTAGTTTAATTATTAATTTGTAATTTTTTTATTTATGAAATTTTTATATTTATTAATAATCTAAAAAATTTTTCTTTCTTTTCTTTCCTTTGTTTTCTTTCTTATCTTTCTTTCTTATCTTTTTCTTATCTTTCTTATCTTATCTTTCTTTCTTATCTTTTTCTTATCTTTCTTTTCTTTTTCTTTTATCTTGTTTAATGAAGAGTATTTATTATTTAAAAAAATACTTAATTTATAAAAGAATTAAAAAGTTTTTTTAAAAAAATCTTGAGATTTATTTTATGTTTATTCAAAAAGAAGAAATAAATTAATCAAGAAAGATTTATATTTTATGTTATGTTTGTTCTTTTTATTTAATAAAAGATAAGCTAAAAAAATTATTAAATCAAGATCTTATTTATTCAATAAAAAAAACCAAAAAAAAAAAAGTTATATGTATATTTTAAAGAATAAAAGAAAAGTCTTAATATTTTATTTTGTTTTATTTTGTTTTTGATAAAAGATTAACCAAAAAGTAATTATTTAAATAAAAAAAAACAAAAATTTATATGTATATTTTAAACAAAAGAAGAAAAAGTTTTGATATTTATTTAATTTGTTTTTGGAATAAAAGATTATTTAACCAAAAATTTATATGTATTTTAAAACAAAAGTCTTGATATTTATATTTTATTTTTTTTTGTTTGATAAAAGATTTTTTTTAAAATTTTAATTTATATCTCTGAAAATATATTTAAGAGAAATTCAATTATTATTTTTTTATTTATTTATTTTTTGTTATTTTTGAAATCATTTGACTAAGATTTTTATAAAGAAAACAAAAAGTTATATCTTTTCATTATTTTGAAAGAAATAAGTAAAATATTACTGAATAATATTAACCCAAAAATTTTACTCTTTTTATTCTTTTTATTAATAAAGAAAACTAAAAAAAAAAATTATATTTTATTATTTTAAAGGAAATAAGTAAAATATTACTGAATAAAATATTAACCCAAAAATTTTTACTCTTTTATTCTTTTTATTAATAAAGAAAACTAAAAAAAGTTATATTTTATTATTTTAAAAGAAATAAGTAAAATATTACTGAAAAAATATTAACCCAAAAATTTTTACTCTTTTTATTCATTTTATTAATAAAGAAAATTAAAAAGTTATATTTTATTATTTTAATAATTAATATATTAGTCCAAAGTTTTTATTTTTTAATAAAGAAAATAAATTATTTATATACTTTATTTAAAAATAATTCCAAGCCATGGATCCTGGCGGATCATTTGGTCATGGATTTTTAATTTTTAAATTGAATTATTTAATTAATTATTAATTTTAATTATAATTTTATTGAATTTTTCTTGAATTTTTTAATTTTAAATATCATTACTTTAAAGATATGTTTTAAAAAAATGATTTGTATATTTTTAGTACTTTTTAATTATGTTTACTTATTAATTTTAACAAAAGGAATAAAAAAGAGTTAATTTTGTGAAACATATATTCCAAAATCAAAAGATATTTGTTTTTTTCTTTTTAGCCTTAATAATTAATTATAAAAGGATCTTCTTTTAGTTTTCATTTATTTATTTATTATTTATGGGTAAAGGTGAATTAAAGGAAATAAATTTAACCACTTAAAAATATATAAAGGAAAATTAATAATAATAAAGTGGGGCTTTTTGGCCATCCACTTTTAAAAATAAATAACAATAATAAAGGTTAGCAAAGTTAGTTAAATTAATGGTTAACCAAGTTAATTAATTAATTAACAACAATAATAAAAGTTAGCCAAGTTAATTAAATTAATTAACAACAATAATAAAAGTTAGCCAAGTTAATTAATTGATTAACAAGAATAATAAAAGTTAGTCAACAATAATTAAATTAATTAACAACAATAATAAAAGTTAGCCAAGTTAATTAATTAACAACAATAATAAAAGTTAGTCAACAATAATAAGTTAGTAAGTTAGTTAACAATAATAATAATAATAATAAGTTAGTGAGTTAGTTGTTAGTTATTAATAACAAAAAAAAAGGTTAGTAATAATCAAATAAATAAACAAGTTAAAAAGAGTTAGTAATTTTCTGCAATAACAAAAGAAAAGTTAGTGACCAAAGTGAAACAGAATGAAAAGATAGAAGATTAAGTAGGGGTTTTACCCTAGTCAATTAATTTTGAAATCTCTGGAACAGGTAACGCGACAAGGGAAGGGGGGGTGACGGGCTGGCGGTCGGCGGCGCTGGCGCTGCCGCACGGGGCAGAGGCGGCGGCGTTGGACGGCAGTGGCGACGGCAGTTCTGGCCAGGCGGGGCGACGGCGGCAGCCGGCGAGGCGACGTGGAGAAAAGAAGAAAACGGCCGGAGGAAAACTCGACGGGAAAAGAAGAGACGGACGGCGGCGGTGGGTCACGGCGGACGGAGAGACGACAGCAGGGGAGGCGAAAGGGCGCGACGGCGACGAGGGACGGCGGAGGTACGCGGACAGCAAAGGAGAAAGAAGAAAAAGAAAGGAAGAAGATGGCCTTTTTGTTAGAAAAGAAGATTTTGAGATTTTCTGGGGGAAGAAGGAGGGCCAGGGACTGAGGCTATAATTTACTCTTTTTTTTAAAACGGAGCTCTAAGTTTTTCTTCTATTTTTTCTCTGTATTCAGCACTAAATTTGGAGGCCTATTTATAGAGGAAGTTTGGCCGAACTGTTGATGGATAAATTAATAAAAAATTTCAAACTTATCTTTTAAATTGGTAAAATGACAATTTCAGTCCTTCACGTCTCTTAGCCTCTTGATAAGTTCCTGAAGCTTCTGATTTTGACAATTTTGTCGTTTTCTGTCAATTTGGGCCAGAAACGTCGGTCGACCCAAAAATTTATGTGACAAACTACCAAATGCTCCTGGAACTTTCAGAATTTGTCAATTTTTCCCTAAACTTCTTAATTTTGTCATTTTTACCTCAAACTTTTGAATTTTGTCATTTTTTTGGAGTTTTCTTTTTTTCTTTCAAATACACACATATATCATTTTAAATCAAATCTTCACAAAACAAAAATGTATTTTAAACTAATTAAAATTTTTAGTAATAATAATAATAATAAAAATAATAATTTTTTAATTTCTTTTAAAAAAAATTTTTTATGGTCGGACGAAATTGGGTGTCAACAGAGCCTTAATTACGAATCCTTCTTATTGCTTAAACTCTTAAAAAATGCTTAAATGCACCAATACACCCAAAACTTTGAAAACTCAATGAGTTGGTCCTTGAATTATAACTCGGTCAGCGGTAGCCTTTTAACTTTGCAACTTTGTATGTTTTAGTCCAAGATGTGGGATAAACCTTAAGGACTAAAGTTATTTCTTTATGTTAAAGAAACAAACCATGATTACCAAGATTTTACTTTAGAAGACAATAAATAAAATAATGACAAAAAAACTAGATAAATATTTATTCTAAGGTTATCTTTAAATTTTGTATAATTACTTGTTTTAAGAGTAAAACACCACCACCGGTGTGAACTTTTATTAATATTAAAGCCAAACGGCACTTACATACCATGGAACGGGCTTTACATTACTCAATAGCGAAACGTTCCATAAAATTAAATGCAAAATAAAAAGTACGATCTGTGCTACACAGCAAAATCAGATCAAATACAAAGTAAGTAAATAATGAGTAAGCGGTGGATTTAAGCATCTACCTCATCGGGGTTTTCCTCGTCAGAACTCTTGTGGTCTTGTAATCTGCAAGCTGCAAGACCCCAATCATGGTTGCATATACAAACATCAACTGCATCTGGTGATAGCCTTGCGCGTCTCTCTGAAATGACACGCTTTCCAGCGCTGAAAGCGGACTCCGATGCAACGGTTGAGACGGGAACAGCTAGAACTTCTTTGGCAATGATGGAGAGTATTGGAAATTTGTTACTTCTTGCTTTCCACCAGTCTAGAATGTCGGTCTCACTATTCTCCCAAACAAGGTTAAGGTATGCATCCACTTCAGTAAGACCGGATGCGGCAGCACAGGGCAGTTTGAGGAGTTGTTCAGCCGGATTGAATGACAATGAGCTCGATGAAGACCCGATGGTAGATGAAGTAGTGTTTGCAACCTTATCCTTATGCCGACTGGCATATATCTTAAATAACTCTCTCAAGTGCTCATCAATAGAGGCAGTTATAGCATGAACAGAAATATGTGTCATTTCTAAGAAACTATAATAACCCTCAAGTAGCTGTTGCGTACCTGTGAGTCTTACGGTCGGGTCTAGTGTAGCTGCAAGTAAGTAGATTGGGGGTATAGTACTGAAATATAAAATCCATTTATCTTTCATGGCCTTAATTGTGTCTTTTAAGAACTCGTCATCTTTGTATTGGTTAAAAACCCATGCAATGTTGACCATATGCATTAAAACTTTGTGCGATATGGGATAATATACACCGGAGCAAAAAACAGTGGCATCATAAAAGTAGAGTAGGGCGGGTGAGTTATAAAACTCAATAAGGATTCCGTGGCATCCAATGCCTAACTTATGGCCTCCAAGGCCTAACATATGCCAAGAATGTAATGGAAAAATAATCCTTATTCCTGCAAAGAAAACATAAAGACAAAGAAAACAAAAAGATACATGCATATAGCAATAATATCATAATCGGGGGTTAGCATGCACAACAAATCAAAGAAGCACACAAACACACGCCACTTAACACTTTGTTCACAGAAGGGCAGCAAGCATCCCTCAAGTTTTAATTCATTAATTTCATATACTCAATGTTTTCGAAGAGCTCACTTAGCATAGGAATTAAGGTGGCCGCCTTAACTCCCAGCCCATAATGCTTGCTTACTTAACTTAGCTCATGAGCAAAACAGAATTGCCGAAGCAGTAACATAACTTAAGCCCTCTTAGCACTCCTAGCATCACATGGTTCTTTGACCATCACCTAGGGGCCCGAATACTCACACAAAAAATCCATGGAACTATGCCATGCAATAAAGTGAGTATAGGAATCCTTACCCACAACACCGAAAGCTTTAGAAGCTTATTTTCCTTCGTTTTCCTTGCTTGTTGACTTTAGAAATTTTTTTCTAGCATAAGAACCAAGATGAATCGAATTTTATTAGTAACCATAAGGTACCAAGAACTCTTGGTGATTAACTCAAATAACACAAAATACCAAGAACACTTGGTGTACACTCACAGAACCTCACAGAAGAGGTAAGGCTAATTTTTTTGTGCTTGATGTTCTTCAAGCTTCTTCTTGATTTCTTGCTTCTAATGAACTTGGGAACTCAATCACACAAAGAGTTCCTTGAGTAGAGCTTAAAACCTCCAAGAAATGGAAATGGCTGAATTTTCCTCCTTGGTTTTCTTTGAATTCTTCACCTGATTCTTGCTCTTTATGGTCTTAGAGCTTGAATTCAACCAAGAATACTTGGTTTTAATTTGAGGAATGATTATTTCTAACTATGGATGAATATTTAGATGAGGAAAAGAGTTGGAAATGTGTTTGGAATGGTGAGACTTGGTATGGAAGAAAATGGAGAGAGAAGAAGAGAGTTTGAGAGCAAATGACTTTGAATGAGTAGAGTGATTATGTTTTAATGTGTGGGAAGGTGATGGCCAGCCATATGGGAAGAAAAATGAGTGTATAATGTGCTTGGAAGAGTGGGAGACAAGATTTAATGGATGGAAGACTAATTGGAAGACTTTTGTGTAAGTTGGTAGAAAAAGTCAAAAGTAGGTGAAGAAAGAATCCAAGGTGATGACTAAGGATGGGAGGTGGATTAAAATAATAGGATTTGGAGGAAGTGACATAAAATATTGGGAATTGGAGGGGCATGGCTGGCTAAGGCATCCTAGGCCATTAAAATGGCCTAATTCCCCCTTTAGTCCTCCAACTTTCTAATTTTGGGCAATTGAGCCCAACCACTAAAAATCCCTTTGTTCAATTTTGATAGCCAAAGGCTATCGCCTCAATCAGGCCGAACACCCTGCCACAGTAATGGCCAGAAGAACTGGCGCTTCTCGGGAACAGGTGGAATCATGCACCTCGGGAGATAGCCGGAGAGCTCCGAGCCTCGGCACGCCAGTAAAACTTGAGGACTCTATTCGCCCCCCAAGGTTGTGAACAGCGCGCCTTCGGAAATGTGGCACCAGACATTGCTGCCCGAACATGATATCCCCGAAGGCGGAACCCCTTGGAACTGGGAACCCCCGAACTGAGGGTATGCTTCCCAAAGAGGCTCTGTCCGAACTAGAGGACGACCTCGCCCAGGGACCTCGGGAGTACGGCAGGAGCATTTATGGAAGCATTTAAGGAAGCCTCTGACACGTCCCACCACAGACGTAAAAAGCCGCCCTGACGCGCAGACGCCATCAGAATCACATCATGGCCCGTCTCAGCACAAGGCTCGAGGCCATCTGGTTACCAACTATCTGTCCCCTACGCCCAGAAGTTCAGGAGCATCCGACCGCACACGTGTCATGATCTGAACGGGCTAGGTATTCCTATATATACAGGAAATAAATACTTGACAGGAGGTTGGTTGGCCGGAGATACAGCTCCCACACTCTGAGAAAAGACCAGGCGAGACTTTTCTGCCTTTCTCTTTGAGCTAGTGACTTTCTCCTTTTTCCGGCCACCACTGACTTGGGCGTCGGAGGCTCCCCCCCCGGAAAAACACTCCGGGGGCCTCCTAACCCTGTTTACCAGCTTTTCAGGTACTCTCCTTGGGGCGATCCACCTTCCAGGCGTTCTTCCTCCTAGAAGTCTCTTCAACAGTCATCATGACTCACAACGATGAGGCCCCAGGCCATCATTTGGCGCCGTCTGTGGGAACCCGCTCGTAAATCGCCGTCGTTGAGACTCGGCGTTCTAAGGACAAGGGACTCCCAAGGTCCTCGTCCGCGCCTAAGATACAACCGGCCGCTGAGCAGACACTCCCAGAGACTTCTACGCCCGAGGAAGACCGCCCTCTGGTAATCACCATGAGCTTCTTGAGGGACTTTTAGCGCTCGGTCGTTGCTGAAATGACTCAGCAGATCGACCGAAGATGGCCACAGCAGTCACAGGCCCAGAAACCCTCCTCATCAGCACGCCCTCGGGAGAGAAGCCCCAAGTCTACATACCGCAGTTCAGGAAGTGGAGAGCCTCGCAGAGAATCATCCACAGAAGATATAGCCCTCGAGAAACGGCCTGTGGGACAAACTGGGTCCAAGCGACCGAGAGTCTCACAGCGAAGCAGTTCGTCGCCCGGGCCGAGGTCCCTGACCCCTCCACGCCGAACTCGCTCCCCAAAGAGGCGCCGTCGATCTCCCTCCCGCGAAAATGGTCCTAGCGCCACTGCGCTTATGGAAAGGATATTGGCACGGCTGGACAGAGTGGAGAAGCAAGTGGCCAGAAAACCCGTTTGGGACAGGCTGTCGGGGGCATTATGCGAAGATGACTCCCCGTTTATTCGCGCCGTCGTTGAGGCAGCTATGCCAGGCGACTTCAGAGTGCCTAGGCTGGAGATCTATGATGGCCGGACTGATCCACAGGCCCATCTGACGAAGTATAGACGGAGCATGATAATGCACGGAGCTGATGACGCTACCATGTGCAAATGCTTCGAAGTCACCCTCACGGGCCAAGCAACAGCATGGTACAATTCCTTGCCCCCAGGGACTATCACTGAGTTCCAGGAGTTGTCCACAGCCTTCACCCAGCAGTTCATTGGGAGCAGGCCGACGGCCAAAATGCCTGTGCAGATGTTCGACATAGAGCAGAGAAACGGAGAGACAATCTGAGACTATGTCGAACGATTCAACAAGGAAGCACTCAGCGTCCCGGACTTCCGGCTCGAAATCCGCATCCTCGTTATGACACGGGGCCTTCGGCGAGACTCACAGCTGTTCTACGAGTTCTCAAAAGACCCCCCGGAGACCTTCGGAGAATTTTACCGAAGGGCAGAGCAGCACATGACAGCCGAGGAATTAAGGATGGCGGGGCCGAAGTTTGATCATCTCCGCGCCGAAGGGTCCAGTCAGCAAGCTCGGCATCTTTCTGAACACACAGGCCGACCACGACGAATGCGAGGAAGGAAACCTCAAAGTTTCACGCCCTTGAGCACGACACGGACCAACATTCTCATGGCGCTGGAAAGGCAAGGGACGCAGATTTGGCGGCCAAAGGCCATGGCCGCCGATAATAAGAAGAATGCCAAGAAGTTCTGCCAGTTTCATCGCGACCACGGTCATGACACCGAAGACTGCTTCCAGTTGAAGAAGTACATAGAGTCGCTGATCAAACAGGGCCAACTTTGCAAATACCTGCGGATGCCCTCCCCAAAAGGCAGAAAAGAGGAGGAAGAGAGGGCCGAAAACGAGGACTATGACTCTGACAGGCGGAGAAACAGAAGTCCAAAAAGGCGCCTTCCACCTCCAGTAGGGGTCATCCAAACCATCACCACGGGGCTCCCATCCTCGGAAAGAAAGCGGAAGGCCAGAGAAATTGCAGTTATGAAGTATCAAAGTCCATCAAAGAAACTGGCTCGCAAAGATGGCTCCACCGTCATCTTCCTCCACGACGACCCACTGCTGATAATGGCGAGAATAGGGAACTGGGACGTCAAGAGAGTGTTGCTTGATGATGGCTCAAATGCTGACGTCCTATTCTCGCACTTACTGCCGAGCTTGGGCATCTCCAGCAGCGAGCTTAAACCTATCACCACGCCCACCTTCGGCGTTGGGCCATCCGAACTACCCGTCCTCGGATGGATCGACCTCCCCTTGATGATGAAAGGCACTTCGGTAGACGGAGCAGCTGAGTTGTACGCGTCCACAATGGCAAGATTCATCGTCATGGACGTCCCGTCTTCGTACAACGCCATCCTTGGAAGGCAGACTCAGGGGAACCTGCACATTCGCCCCGATGTGAAGTACTTGACTGTCACATTCGCCACCAAGGATGGAGATGCAGAGGTCTTCATCGACCAAGCCGAGGTAAGAAAGGTGTTTGTAAAAGCACGAAACGCTCCAGCAAACAACTCTACACAAACGGTGGGGGCAAAGGCGCAGGAGAATGGCAAAGAAGGAGATCCCGCAGAAGCAGAAATGGAAGCAGTAGATCTTGTCCCAGGACAATCTACCCGAATAGGGAAGAGCTTGGCCAAAGGTGACAAGGAAAATCTTGTATCCTTTCTGCTGAAAAATAAAGATCTGTTTGCCTACTCGCCGAAAGACATGCTAGGAGTGAACCCTGGCATAATACAGCACAGCCTCAAAGTAAGCCCGGAAGCAAAACCTATCAGGCAAAAGAAACGAAGCATCTCAGCCCACAAAAGCAACTTCATGAAAACCGAAGTCCAGCGCCTATTGGATGCTGAAGTTATCAGGGAGGTAAAATACCCCGAATGGTTAAGCAACGTGGTCATCGCCACAAAAGAAGGTAGCAGCAAACTCCGGATGTGCATTGATTTCAGAAACTTGAACGATGCTTGCCCGAAAGACTCATTTCCCCTCTCGCCAATAGATCAACTGGTAGATTCAACGGCCGAATACGGGCTCCTGAGCTTCCTAGATGCCTTCAGCGGCTACCATCAGATAAGGATGGACCCCGAAGATGAAGAGAAAACTGCCTTCATCACCGAGGGAGGAACGTACTGCTATGTCAGAATGCCCTTCGGGCTAAAAAATGCAGGAGCCACCTACCAGAGACCGATGAACAAGGTCTTCAAGGACCAAATGGGGAGAAACATGGAGGTATATGTTGATGATATGATAGTCAAAAGCAAGCTGCCCGGCTACCACGTTGCAGATTTGGAGGGAACCTTCCACAAGCTCAGAGCCTTCAGGATTCGCCTTAATCCCGAGAAGTGTATCTTCGGCGTGACCTCGGGAAAATTCCTTGGGTACATGGTATCCGAAAGAGGCATCGACGCCAATCCTGAGAAGATTAAGGCTCTGCTTGAGTTCCGAACTCTTGCCACAGTCAAAGACGTGCAGAGACTAACCAGAAGAATAACCTCTCTGAGCAGGTTTATTTCCAGGTACGGAGATAGGTGTAGACCTTTCTTCAAAGTCCTCACAAAGGCAGCAAAGATGGAAGGCGACCTCGGAAGAAATGATCGTCCTTGGGACGAAGATTGCCAAAAGGCCTGGGAAGAACTCAAAGTCTACCTGGCCAGCCTACCGACTCTGCGACAACCTCGGGAGGGAGAACCCCTCGTACTGTACCTCGCCGTCACAGAAAAGGCCGTGAGCTCGGTCATGGTGAAAGAAGAAGGGCCGAAACAATGGCCGGTCTACTACGTCAGCAAGTCCCTGCATGGCGCCGAAGTCAGGTACCCTTTGCTTCAAAAAGCTATATACGCCTTGGTGCTTGCAGGAAGAAGACTGCGACCATATTTCCAGGCTCACCCCATCATCGTCCGAAGTAGTCTACCACTACGGGATGTTATGAAGAGAGTTGATCATTCGGGAAGGCTCTCCAAGTGGTGCATAGAGCTCGGTGAACACGAAATCACGTATGAGCCTCGGAAGGCCATAAAAGCCCAAGCATTGGCAGATTTTATCGCCGAAATACCCACCACTGAGGAGAACCACTCAGATCCGAAAGAAGGTGAGCCAGAATGGACCTTGCATGTTGACGGAGCCTCGGGGTCCGAACACCAGGGAGCTGGAATAGTTATCAGAGGACCCGAAGGCCTAGAGGTGATGAAGGCTATCAAGTTCAGCTTCAACGTCACCAATAATGTGGCTGAGTATGAAGCCCTCATAGCGGGATTACGCTTGGCCAGAAAGATTGGCGTGAGAAACTTAAGGGCTCACAGTGATTCCCAGCTGGTAGTTTGGCAGACGGCAGGAGATTATGGGGCGAAGGACCCAATCTTGGCAAAATACCACGAGCTGGTAACAAAACTCATCCAAGAGTTTGACGCCGTGCGGATCGAAAATGTACCCCGGCGGAATAACACTGAGGCAGATTGCTTAGCGAAGTCCAAAACATACACCGAGGTGCTAGACCATCCAAGCATCTCCGTGCTAAGCGTAACGACCTCGGGAACAGGGTGGAAGGACCCCATAAAGAGATACCTCGCAGAGAATGAGCTTCCCGAAGACGCCGGCAATGCTGCAAGACTGCGAAGACCCGCCGGAAGATTCTTCCTGATTGGTGAAGAGTTATATCGGCAAGGATATGCAAATCCGCTGCAGAGATGTGTGGGCGAAGAGGATACTGAGATGGTCCTCGAAGAAGTTCACGAAGGCATGTGCGGCTCGCACATTGGAACTGATGCCCTTGTAGCAGTGATACTCCGCCAAGGATACTTCTGGCCTACCCTGAGAAAGGACGCAAGGCAGTTCGTCCAGAAGTGCAGTAGTTGCCAGAGACATGCAAAAATCCAAAGGATACCCTCGGAAATGGTAACGTCGGCAGACTATCCTTGGCCCTTCGCAGTCTGGGGTATAGACCTTATTGGGCCACTCCCCACAGCGCCCGGAGGCGTGAAATTCTGCGTGGTAGCAGTGGACAATTTCTCAAAGTAGGTAGAGGCAGAACCACTAGCAACTATCTCGGCAAAAGAAGTGCAGAAGTTCGTATGGAAGAACATCGTATGCAGATTTGGCATACCGAGGGTACTAGTAGCTGATAATGGATCCCAGTTCATAGACAAAGGATTCCAGGAATTCATCAGCGACCTTGGAATAAAGATGCACTTCGCCCCAGTAGCTCACCCCCAAAGCAATGGGCAGGTGGAAGTATCAAACAGGACCATAAAAGATGGCCTGAAAAAGAGACTTGGGGAAGCCAAGGGGAAATGGCCAGGAGAACTCCAAAGTGTATTGTGGAGCTACAGAACGACGCCACGAAGAGCCACAGGGGAAACTCCCTTCTCACTCATCTTCGGAACAGAGGCCATTATCCCAATAGAGATAGTTCAGCCTTCAATACGGGTGCAAGTATTTGATGAAGGCGGAAACGACCTCGGTCTGAGAACTAAGCTCGACCTTGTGGCCGAACACAGAGAAATAGCCGAGCTGAGAAGAAAAGCTTTCCAGCAAAGAGTGGCCGCGGCTATCAACTTAAAAGCCAGGCCAAAAGAAATAAAAAAAGGAGACCTCGTTCTCCGAAAGGCCGACTTTGCACCCCGAAGGCCATCTCACGGAGTACTTCGCGCAAATTGGGAAGGACCTTATCTGGTTCTCGCCGAAGTACGAAAAGGCGTGTACAAGCTTGGCGACGCCGAAGGCGTAGAATTGAAAAACACTTGGCATTCAGACGCCTTGAAAAAATTCTACGCCTAAGGTTGAGCGGAGGAGATATATTGTACAAGAAATATTCTAAGTACAGAATGGTCTGGAGAAGAATGGTCTTGAGAAATTTTTTTTTAAGTATACCAAATTGTCCAAGACAGAATTCCGCGAAGGTGCTCGCCACGAAAAAAGCAGATGTGACTTGCCGAAGTCCCTTGAGCCACTATGCTCGGGAAAAAGGGAAAGCAAGAATCTCGCAAAAGTACACGCCAAAACAAAAGCAGAGGTAATTTCCGAACACCCTTGAGCGAACGTGCTCGGGAAAAAGGGAAATGAGCAATCTCGTGAAAATTTTCCTAAGTCCCTTGAGCAAGTATGCTCGGGACAATAGGAAGACAGAAAAATTTGGCTGAAGGATTTCCGAAGTCCCTTGAGCGAACATGTTCGGGATAAAAGGGAACAAAAAGCCTGCAAAAGACTTAGCCAAATTTTTACAAACTTTCCAGAAAGTCTCTTGAGCGAGCATACTCGGGACAAAGGAAGGTAAAAAGTTTCTTTGGTTGCAGGTTTTCCGAAAGTCTCTTGAGCGAATGTGTTCGGGACAGTGGAAATGAAGAAACTTGCAAGAAAGGACTTAGCCAAAAGATTGTTCATTTAGAGCAAATGCTGCCTTACAAAAGAAGTGCCCAAAGAAGGAGCACAAAGGAGAAAAATAAGAGGAGCCCTAAAACAAACTAGGGAGAGCCGGGCGGACGAAGACCAGGAAGCTTCAGATGCTCGACCTTGGACCACTGCCACCGAGGTCCCTCAGGAATATTTAGGCCCTCCAGAAAAGAGAGGTCCAAATCTGGGAACCTCTGCAGGACTTGGTGCCGAGCAAGGCAGAAGCCGTCCTGAAAGGCGACCTTGGCCATTTGATCAGAAGTATGTTTTTTAACGCCAAGGTCGTTGAGCTCGTCCCTCAGCTCAGCAATCTCCTCCTCCAGCTCGCTTATCCCCAGCGTCCCTCCGGACTCCTTCTTCATAGCCTCGACCTCGGCTCGGAGAGCATTGTTCTCATCTGTCAACCTTGCCGCAAGACTGTCAGAAACAGCCTTGTCCTTGACGAGATCTCCGTTGGCGGCGAGCAGCCCCTTTACTTGGTCGCCGAGGTCGGCAATCTTCCGGGAGGAGTCCTTTTCAAGTTCTTCTCTCTTCTTCGAGAACTACTCCCGAACGGCGGCGATTTGCTGAGAACAATCCGCTGCCAGCTGCTGGTTGCTGGCGACCAGCTTCGCAAGCGAAGCCTTTGCTTCACTGAGTTCCCGCGAAGTCGCATCCTTGGAGGCAGCCTCTTTGGCCACCCGAACTCGGAGGTAACCAGCGTACTCCAGCAGCTACGGCAAGGCAAAAGTCCAGGTTAGTACAAGTCTAAACACTTAGAAAATTGAGGAAAAAGAGTGTAAAGACTATACCTGAGCAGCATGCTCGGTGACTTTTGCGGCGAGGGTATTATCCCTCGGGTGAGCCGCCGCAATGGCCCGGAAGGAGGCGTCAGTGGTCATCCCCTTCCAAATCTCCTTTGTCATTTTTGGACAATCGTCGGAGAACAAATTCATATCCTCCGTGATTGTCCAAAAGGGCTCCAAGGGGATCTTCCCCTCAGGGATTTTGGCATCGCGAAGGGCCCGTTTCCTCTCATGAATGGCCCTCCAGCCAGCAGTAAGAGGCTCCTCTGAAAGCGAGAAGGAAGTTAGGAGTAGAAGAAAAATTCGCAAAAAGCAAAGGAGCTGAACTTCGCCTGAAGGCATACCTGGGGGAACCTCGGAGATAGTGTCCTCGGGATCCTCGGGCCCCTCGGTAGAAAGACCCTTACCCTTCTGCCGATACCGCTCCTCGGCAGTAGGTACTTCTACCACTACAGTGTTTCTGGGGGCCTCGAGGTCGGGAGGAGGCACCTCGGCGGAAGTAGCGGGGACCTCGGCAGGTGAAATTTCAACAAGACCAGCCTCTTCGCCAGCTTCTTCTTCCGAAAGCTCTGGCTGAGGAGGCTGGATAGCCTTCCTAGCTCCCTTCGCCGAGGGCCCCGCCCCTGTCGACTTTCTTCTTCGGGAAGCCGCCTTCTTTGTCTGCTCCCCCTTCTCCACTTGGCCAGAAAAGAGAGCCTTGTAATAGGCGGCAGCCCCATCGCCCATCTCTGAAAAAGAGAAGAAATATCAGCGTAAGTCCGAGGAAAAAATATAAAGGGGTGGAAGATTACTCACTTTCGGCAAAAGATTCGAAAGAAGTCTCCCCCTTAAGGAGCTTGACCAGCCAGGAGTCCTTCCCGGTGATGGCGGGAGCGGGCATATTGAGGTCAGTCTCGTGCTCCTTAACCACTTTCAGCTCCCGGAGGACTTCTTCGGTCATCAACCTCCAGTTGATAGGAAAGGGGTAAAGAGCACGAGGAGAGACCTCGGGAACCCAGTCAGCGACTGCCCGAATGCGGGCGTCGAAATCCGCGAACACGGAAGCCAACGGCGGGGTCAGCAGCATCCTCGGATCAACGACGTCTGCGTTCAGCACTCCCTGAGCCCATCTGGTCGGGACATCAGACCAGTTCTTATTCACCTTCAGGAAAAAGAACTTAGGCTGCCACCCCCGCCAGCTATCCTTCGTGTCGAAGGTGAAGGTGAATTTTTTGCTCCCGGATCCCCGAGGCAGCAGGAAATAGAAGCCACCCTTCGGGACCACGTAGAGCTTGTAGTACTACATGAAAATGATGAAGTGGGGCTCTATCCCGAACACGCCACACATGCAGAGGTAGGCGTTAAAATAGCAGTACGCGTTCGGGGGAAGCTGGTTCACAGCAATGCCATGGAATTGGCAGAACTCGCAAACCACCTTCGGGGGAGGATACCGAAGTCCGGCCTTCAGTTGGGCTCGGAAGACGGTAACCTCGTCGCCGCGGCTTGAAAAAGAAAAATGGCTAGAACGAGGCAGCCTGGTCACAGCGTAAGAGGGAAGAAAGAATTTTTTCTTCCACCTCTCTAGTTTTTCGGGGGTGGTACAGCAAGGATGGGCCAGAAGAGGTTTCCAGCTCTCGGGAACAGGCATCGCAGACATGAAAAAGAGTTTGAGATGGAAAAGAAAATAGTTTCCAAAAAAAACTCAGAAGACGAGTTTGGAAAAAAACAACAGTTTTCCAGAAAAACTCAGAAAAACAGAGGAATCAGAGTACTCTGGAAATAAAAACCCACCAAAAGATTTGCCTGAGGACGCCGTCGTGAAAGTTGGTAGGAAAAGCTCTGATTAAAGAAGCTCCGCCATAGAAAGCAAGATAAAATGCAAGAACAGAGGGCAAAGCAGAGAGAGAGCAGAAAAACAGTAAGTGGGACTTATGATGGATGGGCTATTTATAGGCCAAAGGTGGGTAGCCGAAAAGAGATCATAAGTACCCATTGGAGGCGAACCGTCGCCATAACTGCCCGCTGCACCCGAAAAGGCGCGCCCTCTGTAAATGACGCGTCTCTCTTCCAATGGCAAGAAGCCGCGTGTCAACCGCTGCGCAGAAATAGGGGACATGCCTCCCCAAACGTCCCTGGAAAACCGGGACACACCTCCTGATTGGGACACGTCGTTTGACATCCCTGAAAAGTGGAGACACGCCACTCAGTCTGACACGCTTGGCCATCAGACCTGCAGAAATAAAAAGCAGGCCACCTCGAGGACACCAAGAGATAGGCTATAGCTGAACAGCCCATGACTTTTGGGCAAGAGGTGTATCTTCGGTACAGGCTTTGCCTCGGAGACACCAAAGAATAGGCCAAGGCCGAACAGCCCAGACCCTCGGGCAAAAGGTGCGACCTCGGAACAGGTTATGCTTCCCAACAAGACTCCCAACGACAACCTCGGAAAGAGATGCAAACCGAAGTCTTCACTTCGGCTTTCCAGAGGGGGGCATGTGATAGCCAAAGGCTATCGCCTCAATCAGGCCGAACACCCTGCCACAGTAATGGCCAGAAGAACTGGCGCTTCCCGGGAACAGGTGGAATCATGCACCTCGGGAGATAGCCGGAGAGCTCCGAGCCTCGGCACGCCAGTAAAACTTGAGGACTCTATTCGCCCCCCAAGGTTGTGAACAGCGCGCCTTCGGAAATGTGGCACCAGACATTGCTGCCCGAACATGATATCCCCGAAGGCGGAACCTCTTGGAACTGGGAACCCCCGAACTGAGGGTATGCTTCCCGAAGAGGCTCTGTCCGAACTAGAGGACGACCTCGCCCAGGGACCTCGAGAGTACGGCAGGAGCATTTATGGAAGCATTTAAGGAAGCCTCTGACACGTCCCACCACAGACGTAAAAAGCCGCCCTGACGCGCAGACGCCATCAGAATCACATCATGGCCCGTCTCAGCACAAGGCTCGAGGCCATCTGGTTACCAACTATCTGTCCCCTACGCCCAGAAGTTCAGGAGCATCCGACCGCACACGTGTCATGATCTGAACGGGCTAGGTATTCCTATATATACAGGAAATAAATACTTGACAGGAGGTTGGTTGGCCGGAGATACAGCTCCCACACTCTGAGAAAAGACCAGGCGAGACTTTTCTGCCTTTCTCTTTGAGCTAGTGACTTTCTCCTTTTTCCGGCCACCACTGACTTGGGCGTCGGAGGCTCCCCCCCCGGAAAAACACTCCGGGGGCCTCCTAACCCTGTTTACCAGCTTTTCAGGTACTCTCCTTGGGGCGATCCACCTTCCAGGCGTTCTTCCTCCTAGAAGTCTCTTCAACAGTCATCATGACTCACAACGATGAGGCCCCAGGCCATCAAATTTAGTCCCTCATTTTTAAAAATCACCATTTTCATTACTAGTTCTCTTGGCCTAAGCCAAGCTTATTTTTAAGATGTTCAACACTCAATTATGCACATGCCATATTGTCTTCTCAATTTAATTGAGCTAAATTCCCGATTAAGGAAAAATTCTTATGCTCCAAATCCATTTAACCCGGGACCTAATCACTTTGGATTGTTCGGGCATTACAAGCACTGCGAGTGCAAGAGAAACGCATCTGTCGAGACGTGGTGGAAGCGTGGTGATCCCGAGAGGCTTGTGTGGATACCATAGAGAGCTTGAACACGTCAACTGTTCAAGTTTTGTGATTCGACTCTACAGTTGAGTGAGAGATCTCAACCGAAAATTAGGTATGAAATTTTTGAACACCCGGTTTACCCCGTTTCACTTGGATCCTGGAGGATTTCGGTTAAATTCCGCTGCGCTATTTGGCTCCCGAAACCCAACAACTGCTTGTCCTTTGGTTAGTCCCTTGGTGTTCTCAAGGTGTGTAGTCTCTTCTTTTCTACTTTTTCTGCTGCAGGTCAGTGGACCGTCGCATCTCGTAACTAGGAGTGTCAGCTTGGATAGGCGTGCCTGGGTTTTCGTGGTGTCAGAAAGCGTGTCCTTGTTTCTCGCATTGGATGACACGTGGCATGTGGCGATTGGGGGTGGTCACGTCGGTTACACCAGCCGCGTCTTTTCGCCTTCGAGAAGTAATTATGACAACGGTTCGCCTTCGCAGAGCAGTTATGACGACGATTCGGCTACCCTTCTTCGGTCTATATAAACCTTCCTTCCGTCATAACCCTCACTTGCTCTCTTTTGCTTCTGCCTTGCTCTCGTCTGTTTTTGAGCTCTTCCCTCTCTTTTGCGGCGGTACTAGAGACGGAGCAATTTCCAGTAACCATTTACGACGGTGTCTTCTAATCTCGACTTCGGCAAACATTTTGGTGGGTTTTCCTTCCGTAGGTCCTTCAGTTTCTTTGGTTTCTATTTTTTCTAGTCCCCGAAGTCCCCTGATTCTTTTTTTTGAAGTCATTTTCTTTTACCGAACATGTCTTCTGCTGTCCCCCTCATGTCTATCCAAGCTATTCCCAAGAGCTGGCAACCTCTCATGTCTCACCCCTATTGCTCCACTTCAGAAAAATTAGCGAAGTGGACGACCAACTTCTTTCTTCCCTTTTATGCCACCACTAGACTACCTCATCCCGGTCATTTCAGCTTTATGAACAAGAGTGACGAGGTTACTGTTACCACCTCATAAAATAGGAGAATTACAAGTGTGTCATAATGGCTAAAAAACCATTATATTGTGTAATTCTCACCATAGTGTTTAAAGTGTGGGGGGTAAAAGGCATGATCAACACCTCCTTAAAAGTGTTCCAAGTTGGTAACTTGGTCCCCAAGAAAAGCCTTAAGGATTGCTTGTTTGTTAAGCAACCTATGGACTTTTTTGTAAGGTTTTGGAAATTCGGGTACTCAATTGCAAAACTTTCACAAAAGAGATTTGGAGAGTTATGGGAAGGATATGAATGGTATGAAAGTGCTATTGGAGGGCCAAATTGCTTATGGAAGACAACTAAGGACAAAGAAAACACAAAAAGGCATAAAGGACCTAAGTGTTCTAATGTAGGCCTTAAGATGTGTATGTCTATGACTTAAGTCAAATGGAAGTTTTGTAGGGTTAGCCCACATAAGGAGGGATGCTAAAGGAAGATAAGGATGGTCAAATGTGGGCCAAGAGATTAAGACTAAGAAACCATAGTCTTGTAGCAAGGAAAATGACATAAGACAAGGTTAAGACTACTTAAGTGTGTTTAGTGTACTTTTGACTATTTAAGTAGTCAAGACCACCTTTGCTCTCTAAATTTCGGCCTCCACCAGAAAAAATAAAGCCAGCCCTCTCCTCCACACTTCCTCCATAGCCACCATACCTTCAAACTCAAAACTACTTGCAATTGAAGTCAAGGAAGCACAATTGGAAGCTAGTTGGTGCTATTGCTTTAGTGCACCTAGGATCAAGCTCCAATTTCAGCATACCCATCAAGGTAAGGGTTCTCTTGCTCTCATGGGTTGTTTTCTTTATTTTCAAACATCCATGGAGCTAGGGCTAAGCTTGGAAGAGAGCCATGTGCTTGATGAACCAAGTTTAGTGAGGGGAGTGCACTTATTGAAGGTTTTGTGACATAGTGTGAAGTGCACAGTGATGGCAGCGAATTTCTGGGTTTCTAGGGCCCAAAAGTTAGTACTAACTAGTTTTAAAATCCTCCTAAGACCAAGCATTAGCTTGAGGAGGGCTGCCATAGTGATTTGGTTATGTTTATTATGTGTTTTATGGACTAACCTATGGTATATGCTGCTGCCACATTTCATGTGTTTGTTGTTTGTGTTTGGCTGCTGCATTTGGTTGCTATATCTTGTATATATGCATTGTGGTTTTTGTGTTTTAGTGTCTTTGAATTCAGGTTTTAATGAGGATCACATTACCTTAAGAAACCAAGTGTTAACCTTACTAAGTTTCTCAATGAAACTTACTCCCCTCAATTCTGTCATTTCAGGTCCAGCAGAAAGATCACATTCAAACTAACCTTTGTGGTTTGATTTTTGATCTGAAATTTCAGGTACATGAACTTCCATATGTCTAGTTATGATCTGGAAATTTTGGTGATTTTACGAGCACATTTGGTATTTTTAATGGTGGTACTTATTGTGTTGTGCAGCAGCTGTCCAGCATCCTGTTTTTGGAGTCCATTGTGTCTCAGGACCTCCTGAAACCTAGGGTGCTTATTTAGCTGAGTTAAGACCATATTGTAGTGAATGTATGCATGTACATGTAGTGTATGTAAAATGAGACAAGTATGAGAACAATTGAGTAATGTTTTGGCTATGTAAGTGATGTGGTGCAAAGCTGCCTAAGTGTGAATGATGGGCTGCTTACTTGTAAATTCTGTTTTGGCCACATAAAGTTGCTAGATGCAAGAGAATGTAATTAATATGTATATTGGACATGTATGGGATAGCCTTGGAGTGCTTTCCCCTTGTGAATGAAGTGTTTGCATGGTTTGGAAAAATTGTATGGGCAAAATGGTCCAAAAGTTGCCAGAATTTTGACTCTGCACTTAAAGTTTAATATCTCCCTGTGTAGAATGAATCTTGATATGAAAGTTTTACCACACCTAGAGGACATCTAGAGGGTTAATTGGGCTTTGGAATTTATGAATTTAGAGCCCTGTAGCCAAAGATATGACATTGCAAAGTTGGCTGAGTTACTGTTCATTTGGTCAGAATTTGTAACCAAGTTAAAAAATCCATAACTTGGTCCATAGGTGGGCTATTGATGTAAAAAAAAATTCCTTGGTTTGCTCTAAGTCTCTACTTGATAATGGAGCAAAGAAAACAGGGGGCTATGTGGCTAGAATGATACAGTTTATTAGTGGAAGTTACAGGTGCAGTAGCTGGCCACTAGAACTTAACAAGATTTCCTAATGTGTGGAAGCCAAAACTAAGACTTGTGCTAGTGTTTTCCTTCTTTGCTGCCATGGTGTGCATGCAATGTGAATATGTGTGTGATGGTTGGACCAATATGCATGTATTTACATAGTGCCCAAGAGGGCCACTTGGGTATACACACTAAGGATAGTGTTCTGATGGCCTACAGAACATTACCAATCCTGGGAGTCTAAATGCACAGTTTTGGCACCATAACTGGACTACCCCGGAGTGGGTAACAGAAGTTGGTATCAGAGCATGGTTTATACATGTACATAGCATATAGTTGCATTGCATGCATCTACATATATGAACTCAGTTTGGTCAGCTGCTAGTGTCAAGTACCATTGAAATACCTATGATCTGTATATGTGCTCTATGATGGATCATTAATGCAGGAAGTAAACATGGTTGCCACAAGGAGAGGGGAACCACCCCGAAGGCCTCCTACTGATTCTGGGCAACAAGGAAATGGACAGAATAGAGGGAATCAGGGGCAACAGGGGGTAGCAAACCCTAAATTGCCTCAGGTTTGGTTAGAGCTTCAAAGGAACTTAGCTCTAATCAATGAAAACTTAATGAGGCTGATTTAAGGACAATAGCAGGGAGTCCAAGTAGCTCCAGTAGTACTAGTTCAGGATGCACAGCAACAACCAGAAGATGATACTAGGAACACATCTGAATATTTTCCTTCTGGAAGCTTAGAAGACACAAATGATGAGACCATTGAGGTGGAAGATGAGGATAGGAGAAATCCAAGAGGTAGAAGAGTAAGATCTGAGATTGGTCAGGTGTCCAGGACCAATCCCTCAGTCTATGACCATTCCTGCACTAGGAATGAGATTGAGGAAGGCCGTGAGAGAAGATCCAGGAGAAGGCAGAGAGATCATAGAGAGCATCACCATACAGAGGACTCTCATAGATCTAGGAGACATAGATCAGAGGATCTAGAGGGCCTAGATGAGGTCAGACTGTTGGAGAGGTTCCAAGGCCTAAGACCTCCACAGTTTGATGGAAGAGCTGGCCCAGAGAGAGCTGAAGAGTGGTTAATCTTCATAGAAAAGATGTTTGAGAGGATGCCACTCAGCTGCACCAAAAAGGTGTCACTGGCTACTTACAACTTGGTAGGCAGTGCAGAGATGTGGTGGAGAAACACTAGAGACAGGTATGCTTTCCAGAAGGGCAGAAGGCCAGGAAGAGATATTGAGATGAGCTGGCCAAAGTTCACACAGCTGTTCCAGGAACAGTACATCAGTGATGCCATCAAGGATATGAAGCAAGCTGAATTTGATGCTCTAAGGCAGGACAACCTCAGTGTCCTAGAGTATGAGCACAAATTCAATCAGTTGGTGAGGTATGCTCCTCAGTATCATGGACTGGAGGAATTGAAGGCCAAAAGATTTGTCAGAGGCCTAAAGTCAGACATTAGAAAGGCTGTTAGACCTTTTGGAGCAGTTACATACTATGAAGCAGTGCAAAAAGCTCTATTAGTAGAGCAAGAGGAGTATGAGACTAAGTACTTTCCCCGTGGACCGGGGGAAAGTAGTCAGGTAGGAGGCAAGCAGAAGAAGCCACCACATGGCAAGGGAATTGCCAAGAGTTCCCATTTTGGTGGTGAGGGCAAGGTTAAGGGGAAGTTCCCTGGCCTAAGGTGCCCTAAGTGTAGGAGGTTTCATGGAAAGAAACCTTGCTACTTTGATACCCAAGCGTGTCTAAGATGTGGATCCATGGATCATTGGATCAAAGACTGCCCACAGGCTCAAAGGAGGCCAGAAGACCAAGGTCCAGTAAGACCTATTGGGGCAGGACCTAGAGGAGGAGCACCAAGGGAGGGACAGCAGAGGCCAGTTCCTCCAGTACCTCGGCCTCCAATGCAGAGAGCTGGCAGAGTCTTCCAAGTGGAGAAGCAAGAGACGTCAGAGCAAGGAGGAGCACTAAGAGGTAACATTTACCTTAATGGTATGCCTGTTAGTGTTCTATTTGATACTGGTGCATCTATGTCTATAGTGGCTAGGAAATTTGTTGATGCCATGAAATTGCCTACTGAAATCATGCCTAGGATATCCTTAGTGAAAACAGCAGGTAGTCAATGTCTTTTCACTAATGACCTAGCTAAGGATTGTGAGCTAGTAGTAGGAAAGACTAAGGTTATGACTAATCTGCTAGTATTGGACATTCCTAAGTATGATTTAGTGCTGGGTATGAAGTGCCTTGCTATGCATAACATAAGAATTGATTGTGCTAAGAGGGAAATCACATTGCCTGATGGTGAAGTGCATGCATTAGTGAATTCTAAGGAATTAGTGTATGAAATGCATGACATGGAGCTAGAGGTATTAGATGAGATACCTGTGATTTCTGAGCATGATTACTGTTATGCATTGAATGAATTCCACTGTGATAAGAAAGTGGACAGAATACCTATAGTGAGAGACTTTCCACATGTCTTTCCTAAAGACCTGCCAGGTATTCCTCCACAAAGGGAGATTGAATTTGAAATCAAGCTGCAACCAGAAGCTAGTCCAATATCCATACCTCCTTACAAAATGCCAATCACAGAGATGAATGAGCTCAAGAAACAAGTTGATGAACTTCTTGAAAAAGGGTTCATAAGGCCAAGTGTTTCACCATGGGGAGCTCCTGTTCTCTTTGTGAAAAAGAGGGATGGATCTTTGAGACTATGCATTAACTACAGGAAGCTTAATGCAGTGACTATCAAGAACAAGTATCCACTCCCTAGGATTGAGGATCTGTTTGATCAACTCAAAGGAGCTAAGATCTTCTCCAAGATAGATTTGAGATCTGGATACTTCCAGTTGAGAGTAAAGGAAGAAGATATTCCTAAGACTGCATTCAGGACCAGATATGGGCATTATGAGTACACAGTCATGCCATTTGGTTTGACTAATGCCCCAACTACTTTTATGGACTTGATGAACAAGGTGTTCAGACCACATCTGGACAAATTTGTGGTTGTGTTCATTGATGACATCCTAGTGTATTCCAAGGATGAAAATGAACATGAACATCATCTGAAGATTGTCTTAAAGACTCTGTTGCAGCATCAGCTTTATGCAAAGTTATCCAAGTGTGAATTCTGGATAAGGGAAGTGTCTTTCCTAGGACACATCATAGATGCACAAGGCCTTAAGGCAGACCCTGAAAAGGTAAAGGCAATGCAAGAGTGGAAAAGACCAAAGACTGTGAAGGAAATCAAAAGTTTCCTAGGATTAGCTGGATACTACAAGAGATTTGTATCAGACTTTTCCATGATTGCCTCAGTTCTTACTCATTTGACCAAGAAGGGTCAAAGATTTGAGTGGACTAAGAAGTGTGAAAATAGTTTCCAGGAGCTCAAGCAAAGGTTGATTAAAGCTCCAGTGTTGATTCTTCCTGATCCAAGTAAGCCCTACATCATATATACAGATGCATCTAGATCTGGGTTAGGTTGTGTGCTTATGCAAGACAGAAATGTCATTGCTTATGGGTCAAGACAGTTAAGACCCCTTGAGCAAAATTATCCTACGCATGACCTAGAACTGGGAGCAGTGATTTTTTCTCTAAAGCAATAGAGGCATTACTTGATGGGTAGTTCCTTTGTGATCTACACTGACCATAAGAGCCTAAAGTACTTGTTCACTCAGAAAGAGTTGAACATGAGGCAAAGGAGATGGTTAGAGTACATCAAGGACTATGACTGCAGTATACAGTACACAGTACACAGAGGGCAAAGGCAATCTAGTAGCAGATGCCTTGAGCAGGAAGTACACAGGACTTCTGAAAGGAGGATCCTTAGCTAATCATGATGAGAAAAATAGTCTGCTATGCCTATGGCATAAATGGCATAAGTTGGAGGAAGCCCAAATTTACACATTGACAATTTAGTCTGGATGGATTGAAGAAGCCAAAAAGGCACAGGACACATTTGGAAGTTGATGCACATTCGAAGCTTGTCACTCCCTTCTTTTGTGGTGATAACCACATTACTAAGCCATTCGGGGTATTTGACTTCCCTAATTACACCTGCGTCTATTAAGTGTTGGACTTCGGTTTTAACGAAGTTGTTTTTGTGCGTCGAGAGGCTTCACTTTTTTTGACGGACGGGCTTTGCTTCTGGGCGTACTTTAAGGCTATGTTGAATTAGGCGAGGGTCTACCCCAGGCATGTCCGTCAGCGAGTAAGCAAATAGATCTTTATTCATTAACAGGAAAGATACAAGTTTTTCCTTGTCGCCTTCGGCCAATTTTTTCCCTATTCGGGTATTTCGGCCTGGGACAAGTTCTATATCTTCTGTTTCTATTTTCTTGGAATCTTCTGTTCCTTCTCCCTTTGGCTCTCCTGCGAGTCCGATCTTCGCTCCCGTAGTCTGTGCGTAGTTTGTTGTCGGGGCCCTTCTCGCTTTGATGAATACTTTCCTCACCTCCCCTTGGCCGATGAAGATCTCAGCATCTCCATCCTTTGTGGCAAAGGTGACAGTCAAGTATTTCACATCCGGGCGGATGTGGAGGTTTCCTTGCGTTTGCCTCCCAAGGATGGCGTTATATGACGAAGGGACGTCTATGACGATGAACCTTGTCATTGTGGAGGCGAACAGCTCGTCTTTGTTCTTTAGTGAAATTCCTCTTAACATCAGGGGAAGATCAATCCATCCAAGGATGGGGAGTTCAGAAGGTCCCACTCCGAAAGTAGGAGAAGTGACGGGCTTGAGGTCGCTCCTTAAGATACCCAAACTCAGTAGTAGATGAGAGAACAAGACGTTAGCATTAGAACCATCATCAAGCAGTACACTCTTGACGTCCCAACTCCCTATCCTTGCCATGACCAGTAGTGGATCGTCATGAGGGAATATTATGGTAGACCCATCTTTCCAAACAAGCTTTTTTTAGGGGTTTCCGTATTCCATCACCGAGATCTCCCTGGCTTTTCTTTTCCTCTCTGTCGATGGCAGTCTTGTGGTGATCATCTGTATTACTCCTGCCGAAGGTGGCGGATGTCTTATGGGACTTCGGTTCCGGCGTCTGTCGGAGTCATATTCCTCATCATCTCCTTTCCCTTCTTCCCTCCTCCCCTTTGGGAAGGGCATTCACAGGTAACGCCAAAGTTGGCCCTACTTTATCAGGGATTCTATGTGCTTCCTTAGCTGGAAGCAATCCTCGGTATCATGCCCATGGTCCCGATGGAATTGGCAAAACTTTTTCATGTTCTTTTTGTTGTCCGAGGTCATGGCCTTTGGACGTTGAATTTGAGTTCCTTGCCTTTCCATGGCCATGAGGATGTTTGTCCTTATGGTGTTTAGGGGAGTAAAAGTCACTGGCTTTTTTCCTCTAAGCTTCCGAGGTCGTCCCCCTGATTCGGTTCTGTAGCGAGTTTGTTGGCTCGGCCCCTCGATACGAATATGGTCGTGCTTTGGGCCTCCCATCCTCAGCTCTTCAGTAGTCATATGATGCTCAGCCCTTTGGTAAAACTCACCGAGGGTGTCCGGGGGGTCTTTAGAGAATTTGTAGAACAACTATGAGTCTCTCCGAAGTCCCCGTATCATGGTCAGGATGTGTATTTCTGGCCTAAAGTCCGGAACACTCAGGGCTTTTCGGTTAAACCTTTTGACATAGTCGCGAATAGTTTCTCCATTCTTCTGTGCTACGTCGAACATTTGAACTGGCATCATTGCCGTTGGCCTGCTTCCGATGAATTGCTGCGTGAAGGTGGTAGACAACTCTTGGAATTCCATGATGGTTCCAGGGGCTAACAAGTTGTACCATGCCGTTGCTGGTCCAGCGAGGGTGACCTCAAAGCATTTGCACAGAGTGGCGTCATCAGCACCGTGCAATACCATGTTGCGCCTGCATTTGGTCAGGTGAGCTTGGGGGTCACTTTGGCCATCGTAGGTTTCCAAACTTGGCACCCGAAAGTCACCCGGCATAGGTGCTTCGATTACTGATCGAGTAAACGGTGATTCGTCCCCATTGGAGGTTTCTGACAACCTAGACTAGATAGGCTTCCGAGCTACCTGTCTTTCCACCCTTTCTAGCCTCTTTAGGATTTTGTCCATGAGGAGTGTGGCACTGGGCTCTTATTCTTGCTGCCTAGAGGCCTCCGGCAATGGAGAGCGACGCCTCATTTTTGGAGAGTAACTTTGGCACCGAGGGGATTGCGATTTCTCCTCTGGCGAAGAACTCCTACGGCGGGGGGTCCTGGGTCGCTTGGGCCCCGCTTCTCCAGTAGGCCGAACCCTGGGGGGTATATTTTCCGTCGATGACTCATCACATTGGTCCCCGCTTCCCGAACTCCGGTGAGTTGACTTCGGGCTTCTCTCTCGACGAGGTAGTGGTGAAGAGGGCCTTCGGTTCGGAGGCGGCTGTAGCCATCTTCGGTCTAGTTGATATGTCATTTCAGCCACCACGGAGCGCTGAAAATCACACAGGAAGCTCATGGTAATGGTTATAGGACGTTCATCCTCAAGCAAGGAAGTCCCTGCTGCGGGTTGTTCGGTTGCCGGTTGAACCTCTGGCGTGGAAGGGGACTTCAGGAGCCCCTTGTCCTTGGAACGCCAAATTTCAACGACGGCCACCTGGGAGTGGGTTCCCACAGACGGCGCCAAATGATGCTCATTGGCATCTTCACTGTATGACATGGTGAGACTAGGAGGGACTTCCGGTGAGGGAGGAATGTCCGGAGGGGAGATTTCCTAGGGGAGACCGCCTGAAACACTCAAAGAATAAATGTTAGGAGGTCCCCGGAGTATTTTTCCGGGAGGAGCCTCAGACGCCCAAGTCAGTGTTTGAAGGTGAAAGGTAAGTAGGGAGCAGAGAGATTCTTCCCTTTTTTTGAGTGTGTTCCCCCTTATTGAGGCCACTTCCTTAATATATATAGGAGGATGTGACCCATTCATATTATGACACTTGTTTGGTCTGATGTAACCTGTACCCTTGGGCGTGGGGGCCTCTAGCCGACTGTAGGCCTATCGGGCTAGGGGCCAAGGCCAGAGTAGGCCTGCGTGATAGAATGTGCGCGGCGGCGGCGTGCTAGAGCACATTTGAGGGTGGCGTGTTGCGTACGATGGCGACATGTCAGAGGCTCCTTAATTGTTTCTGCTGTACTCCCGAGGTCCCTTCGGTAGAAGGGAGCTCTTCGGAATAGGGGCCCTTTTTCCGAAGTCGTCTCAGTAATCCGGGAGTCCCCTTGGCACTGTAGCTCCCCATTCGGGCGCGTTCTTTCCTGCCGAAGGTGGCAGGTCTTTCTCCTCTGAGGCTGGTTCGGTTGCCTTGCCGAGGGAGCGATGCACCATGTTCCCGAGGTCAGTACCATCGTTCCCTAGGGCGTTGGTGGAATACCGAGGTCGGCTGTCCAAGGCGTTAGACTTCCTTTCTCCGAGGCTGGTGCTCGTACTCCTTGCGAGTGACGCTCGACTTTCCGAGTGTGCCGTTTGCCCGAGCTTATAGGTTTAAAAGGCGATAGCACTTCGGCTATCAACAATAACTCAAGATTCTAATATAGCCAGTAAGCAACGTTCTACAGAGGGAATCAAGTAGCCTTTGTGCCAATGATTGACTATGATGAATCAAGACTCCCACTTAACAAGGAGAGAAGTTAAATAGATTAAGAAAGAAAATACCGTTAACGTTGTGATCCATTCAATTCAATCATAACCTTTATATGAAAAGCTTCACTCTTTCACCTTACCAAAAGGAAGATTAGTTAGCCATGATAAATGTAAGCAACATGTAGAAAGATGAAGTGAACATGGATTGAGAGATCAAAGGAAGAATATGAAGAAGAACGAGAAAACACTTGGATAGAGCTTCGGTATTGAAAACAAGAATAAAACTAAAGAAGAAAAGCTAAAGATGATACAAGAACATAAAAATGGCCTAAGAAATGGTATGAATTCATCCTTCTCCCAAGTGCCTATTTATAGAGTTTTGGGGTGGGTGAAATGATAAAATAGTAAAATGTAGTCAAATACAAATCAATAAGAGCGGGCTACAAATTCTTTTAATTTTTTGACCATTGTACACATCAAATTAGCCCTTCCTCAAAGCATGAGATTTGTAGATGTCTTTTTTAGGTCTTCGATAGCTTGCTTATTGAAATCGGACATCAGTAGCTCAAGTTATGATTTTTCTACCGAAACTGCTCTTCAACATACAAAAGAAAAAATGGTCCCATCTATAATTAGATTTTTGGCAATGCAAATGATGAAACTAGCTTGCGGAATGAAGCATAGTTGAAGATGTATGTGATGGCTTTTAGATGAATTTGGAATCACTCAGTTCTAACATCTATAGCTCCAGATATGATTTTTCTCGTGAAGGGTCACCAAGTAATGATTTTACCTATGTAAAAAAATTAATTATTTAATATTAATGAATAGTGAAAATATGTATAAACAGTAAAATACATGTATGAATAGTGAAATATGCATATGAATAGTAAGTCAGTAAATAGTAAAAAAGTGTGAATAGCAACCCAATGGAAAAAAATGCTCAGAATAGAGAAATTGATCATACTCAAAGTGTATTATGATGATTTAAACCCTTAATAGCAATACATTTATGAGTATTCATCACATCCCCAAACCAGGTTCTTGCTAGTCCCAAGTAAGTAAAGTGATGTATTAAATGAATACTCAGGTTTCATCAATTATTTTCTACTATCAATCTCTATACAATAGATCATAAATTATTGAAATAATGAGCGTCAAAATTAATGTTCTAAAAAATGGCCCAAATTTCATAACGATTTATGCACTTCTCTACCACTCAAACAAGGGAAAAGTGTAAAAGATTATGAGTTACTAAATGCAGTAAATGTGTGACTAACTATCAAGAGTGTCTAAAAGATTTCAGTAAATCATACCAACATTTGTGGCTTATTAGAATAAATCTAATTCAAAACCAATTCTTTGGCGGTTTTTCACACCATTACACTATAAAAGGTTCTTTTTTTTTTTTTGTTAAACTTTGGCTCAAGCCTTATTTGGAGAACCCCGGTAATAAGCAGCCATTTCCAAGAGCGAACATCGCTTGTTGTTTTTTTTTATTTTTTATTTTCCAGGTCTTTTCAACACTTCTTGGTGTTATTTTTGGTTTTTTTTTTTAGTTTTTTTTATTCAAATCAAGCTAAGTTATGGTTTATTAGAAGTCCTAACAGACATATAGTTGGAGTATTCTTTGAAATCTAAAAGATAATAAAGATTTTTAGCATGTGTAAAAATATTAGCAATTCATAACTTAAACATTCTAATCCCTTATCAAAGTTAATAAAATTTGACTAAATCATTATGTTAAATAAGATTTCAAACATATAACATTTAATGTAGCTCATCACCTTAACAATTTCATCACCAAGCATAGAAATTTTCAAGATAGAAAATATAGATTACTAGTGAGTGTGTCATCTTGTACAGGTTCAAAAACCTACTAAAAAACTGTTATGTCTAACATGTTTAATAGGATGCTTCTCAAGAGTAAAATTACTCTTTACTTAGCCATCCTAAAGTAAGGGCTTTATCTAATGGTTTTAATATCAGCATGTGAAAAACTACCCTAAAAGATGAAAAAAAATATGTGTCAACTATCCCTCCCCACAACCAGATTAAGACATTGTCCCCAATGTTAAAATATATATAAGAAAAGTGAGGAAAAAATTACCTAAAATGGTAGTTAATGAAAATGAAAAACCTAAGATAACTTAAACCAAAATAAAGAAAATGTTGATAGTAAAACTAGATACTACAAACAGATCCACATGTCCAAATTACTCTCTTCCACAGTGCTTTATCACTTATTAAGATTAACAACCTGTAAAAAAAAAAAAAACATGTAAGTACAGTAGTTGTGATTGTGGCTTACATTTTTCACTGGTTTTACGTTCAACTTCAACACCTTTTATGAGTCAGGGATTTACTTCTCATCAAGTTTTCTTATAAACTAGCTAACAGGGTCGTTTAAAGTCATATTCTCAAAATTTCAACACTCTCGTTCTCTATGAAAAATTCTCCATAAACCAAGAAGTTTGCGTTGCACTAATTTGTTCTTGCGCAGGCCATTCTTAATGAATTTTATTTTATATTCTCGATTATTGTAAATCATCCCTAAAGAATGACGTTTAGTTTCACAATTCTATCAACCATATTTGTGACAGATGCGTAACCTTTTTGCTCTTCACTTTTGGAATAAGAGTTTTTGCCTAAGCCAGGCATGCAGGGCACAAATGCATCTGAAATTTCACTAGCCAAACAGACCTTAGCTTCAATTAGCCAACGCACATCTTCAGGAATGCCTTTGTGCATCAAAACTCTGGATCTTTCACATCTAGCTTGATAAATCCTTTTAAGAATATTTATTGGGAGAGAAGGAAAGTATTTTCGCAAAGCAGAAAGAATAGAATCCATTTGTGAGAAAAAATTGAGAGAGGAGAGAAAGAAATCAGTTATTATGGGAAACTGAGATAACTGACTTTAGAGCCACGGAGTACCGTATTCGCCACTTAACCCGGAAAAAATGGATCCTAATTTTTGACAATTTTCAAAGGCTTTGTAGTCTTTAAACAAAGAAGGCTAGTAAAATTCAGACTGCAAAATCTTTACAGCTATTTTCTTTGACAAAAAATGCCCTCTGCACGTTTCAAAATGAGAAAATTCAATGACACTATTTATTTCATCCTCAGGTATGAATCTCGTAAATATCTGATCATGATAGTATTTGAAATGATAAGAGTCATCCTAATAAAATTTTTTTACCTCATGTAGAAATTTTTTCTTATCTTATATACTCCATTGAGCTGGCATCTGTCCTGTCACAAAAAAAATGACGATATTAGCAAACCAAGGTACTGTAATAACATAAAATAGAAATTCATCAGGAAAACAATAATTTATGAATGCAGCCTTTATTGTTGAATTCGTTGTCAGTCTTGACAAATAGTCAGCGACAACATTTTTGGAGCCATTCTTATCCTTGATCACAACGTTGAATTCTTGAAGTAATAAGATCCAGTGTATCAGCTTTGGTTTAGCATCTTGCTTTGACATTAGGTATTCGACAGCAAAATGGTCAATGTAAACAATGGTTTTTGAACCAATTAGATAAGAACAAAATTTATTCAATGCAAATATTACTGCAAGTAGTTCTTTCTCAGTTGTAGTGTAGTTCATTTGTGCACTGTTCAAAGTTCTACTAGCATAATAAATTAGATATGGCTTACCTTCCTTTCTTTGTCCTAAAATAGCACCAATGGCATAATCAATAGCATCACATATTACCTTAAAAGGCAAAGACCAGTCCAAGGGTTGCATGATTAGAGAGGATGTTGGAAGGCCAATTAACTTATCAAAATAATTTTGGTATTCTTAAGTCCATTCAAATGAATCATCTTTCGCAAAGAGGTTCCAAAGAGGTTTAGATATTTCACTAAACCCTTTAATGAACCTTCGATAAAAGCCTGCATGTCCTAAAAATGAGCGAATTTTTCTACCATTTTTGGTTGAAGGTAACTGAGCAATGAGTTCCACCTTGCTTTATCAACTTCGATTCCTTTGAAGATACAACATGACCCAAAACAATTCCAGAGGTGACTATGTAATGACATTTTTCCCAATTTAGTACCAAACCTTTTTCTTCACATCTTGTTAAAACCTTTTCCAATTTTTCAAGATAATTATCAAAAGAATTTCAATAAATAGTTAAATCATCAATGAAAACTTCAAGATATTTTTCAATTATATCACTAAAAATACTTAGCATATATCTTTGAAATGTTACTGGGGCATTGTAAAGTCCAAAAGGCATGCGTCTAAATGCAAAGGTTCCAAAAGGACATGTGAATGTGGTTTTTTCTTGGTCCTCAAAAGCTACTGGAATTTGATAATAACCTAAGTAGCCATCAAGAAAGCAGTAAAAAGGATGTCCTGCTACTTTTTCTAAAATTTAGTCCAAGAAAGGTAATAAAAAATGATCTTTTCTGGTGCCAAGATCTAATTTCCTATAATCAATGCACATTCTCCAACTAGATGGTATTCGAGTTGGTAAAGACTCACCTTTTCCATTTATCACCACTGTGATGGCAGACTTCTTTGGAACAACTTGGGTTGGACTAACTCATTTGCTATTAGAGATAGGGTAAATAATTCCCACATCAAGTAATTTGAGAACTTTAGATCTTACTACCTCTTTTATGTGTGGATTGAATCTTCTCTGAGGTTGTTGATAAGATTTAGTATTATCCTTTAAATTTATTCTATATGAACAAATTAAAGGATTAATGCCCTTTATATCCTTTAATGTCCATCTAATTGCACTTTTATGCCTTTTAAGTAACTCAATTAACTTATCTTCTTGCTCGAATGTAAGAGTAGATGTAATTACCACCAGATAAGAATAATTTTCTCCAAGAAATGCATACTTTAATTCTGTAGACAATGGCTTTAACTCTGGTGTGGGTATTTCATCTTGCTCTTCAACTTTGGGTTTTCCCAACTCCTCAACTTTTGGTTTCCAATGTGTGTTTCCTCCAACCTATGAAGAATCAAGTAATGCACATTTATTAGTTGTATCCGGATCCATTTTCAAACTTGATTCAATTAAATTAACTAAACACTTTTCAAGAGGATAAGAGGTACTCTCTTCTTGGATATAGTTTTCTACAATTGCGCCGATGATGCAGACATCTTCTCTTTCATCTTCCTTTTCAGGAGATTGCTTAAGCAAGTTAAAAACGTTTAACTCCAATGTCATATTCCCAAATGTCACCTTCATCAATCCATTCCTGCAATTAATCAAAGCGTTAAAGGTTGTTAAAGATAACAGGTATTAAATTCTTGATTTCCACTAGTGATGTGTCTAAAAAAATAAAATCCACAAGATATATGAATTTATAAACTTGGATTAACACATCTTCAATGACTCCTCTGGGCACTTTCACTGATCTGTCAGCAAGCAAAAGAGTTACTTCGGTTGGTTTTAACTCACCCAAATTTAATTTTTGGTAAACTGAATATGGAAGTAAGTTTACACTAGCCCCAATATCAAGTAATGCTTGCTCAATTTTTTTTTCTCCAATTAAACATGAAATTGTTGAACAATCAGGATCCCTGTATTTCAAAGTAGTGTTATTTTGAATAACAAACCTTACCTGTTCGGCCAAGAAGGCTTTTCTTTTCACATTCAGTTTTCTTTTAACAGTGCACAAATCCTTTAAAAATTCGACATAAGAAGGTACCTATTTGATCGCATCCAACGAAGGAATATTGATCTTTACCTGCTTGAAAATATCCAAAATATCAGGATTTTGATTCACATTCTTAAGAACAGTTAACACTTGAGGAAATGGATGTGCTGTGAGAAATTCAATTTGTTCTTCGCTTGGTATAGATTTAACCCCTTTTTTACTCTTAGAAGTTGACTCATTGTCTCCTTCACAAGGATCAGGAATGAATTTTTCAATAACCATACCACTACGGAGTGTAATGGTTGACTTTACTTGATCCATAGTTTGACATTTAGGATTTGGTTATGGTTGAGAAAGAAACTGTCCTTTCTCCTGAATGTTGAGTGCAGATGCAAATTTTGCAATAGTGTATTTCAAATCAGTTATGGTTTGACTTGTTTGAGCATTGATGGACTCTTGCTTTTCAATAAATGAATGCAATATATCTTCAAGATTTTTCCTAAAAGAAGGAACATAATTTGCATACCCTTGAGATTGTTGAAAATTTTGTTGGGTGTGCAAAGGTGGTTGTGATGGTTGAGCATGATTATCATTTCTCCAATTGAAATTCGGATGATTCTTTCAACCAGGATTGTAAGTTTACGAGTATGGATTTTGAGTTGCCTTCTTGAAGTTGTTCAATACACTGACTTGTTCATGGAAACATTCTTTGAAAGAGGGCAAGGTTGGGCAATTGCTAGTGGTATGTGATAGCCAAAGGCTATCGCCTCAATCTGGCCGAACACCCTGCCACAACAATGGCCAGAAGAACTGGCGCTTCCCGGAAATAGGTGGAATCATGCACCTCGGGAGATAGCCGGAGAGCTCTGAGCCTCGGCACGCCAGTAAAACTTGCGGACTCCATTCGCCCCCCAAGGTTGTGAACAGCGCGCCTTCGGAAAAGTGGCACCAGACATTGCTGCCCGAACATGATACCCCCGAAGGCGGAACTCCCTGGAACTTGGAACCCCCGAACTGAGGGTATGCTTCCCGAAGAGGCTCTGTCCGAACTAGAGGACGACCTCGCCTAGGGACCTCGGGAGTACGGCAGGAGCATTTATGGAAGCATTTAAGGAAGCCTCTGACACGTCCCACCACAGACGTAAAAAGTCGCCCTGACGCGCAGACGCCATCAGAATCACATCATGGCCCGTCTCAGCACAAGGCTCGAGGCCATCTGGTTACCAACTATCTGTCCCCTACGCCCAGAAGTTCAGGAGCATCCGACCGCACACGTGTCATGATCTGAACGGGCTAGGTATTCCTATATATACAGGAAATAAATACTTGACAGGAGGTTGGTAGGCCGGAGATACAGCTCCCACACTCTGAGAAATTACCAGGCGAGACTTTTCTGCCTTTCTCTTTGAGGTAGTGACTTTCTCCTTTTTCCAGCCACCACTGACTTGGGCGTCGGAGGCTCCCCCCCCGGAAAAACACTCCGGGGGCCTCCTAACCCTGTTTTCCAGCTTTTCAGGTACTCTCCTTGGGGCGATCAACCTTCCAGGCGTTCTTCCTCCTAGAAGTCTCCTCAACAGTCATCATGACTCAAAACGATGAGGCCCAAGGCCATCATTTGGCGCGGCTCCGGCAAACAACTCTACACAAACGATGGAGGCAAAGGCGCAGGAGAAAGGCAAAGAAGGAGATCCCGCAGAAGCAGAAACGGAAGCAGTAGATCTTGTCCCAGGCCAATCTACCCGAATAGGGAAGAGCTTGGCCAAAGGTGATAAGGAAAATCTTGTATCCTTTCTGCTGAAAAATAAAGATCTGTTTGCCTACTCGCCGAAAGACATGCCAGGAGTAAACCCTGGCATAATACAGCACAGCCTCAAAGTAAGCCCGGAAGCAAAACCTATCAGGCAAAAGAAACGAAGCATCTCAGCCCACAAAAGCAACTTCGTGAAAACCGAAGTCCAGCGCCTATTGGATGCTGAAGTTATCAGGGAGGTAAAATACCCCGAATGGTTAAGCAACGTGGTCATCGCCACAAAAGAAGGCAGCAGCAAACTCCGGATGTGCATTGATTTCAGAAACTTGAACGATGTTTGCCCGAAAGACTCATTTCCCCTCCCGCCAATAGATCAACTGGTAGATTCAACGGCCGAATACGGGCTCCTGAGCTTCCTAGATGCCTTCAGCGGCTACCATCAGATAAGGATGGACCCCGAAGATAAAGAGAAAACTGCCTTCATCACCGAGGGAGGAACGTACTGCTATGTCAGAATGCCCTTCGGGCTCAAAAATGCAGGAGCCACCTACCAGAGACTGATGAACAAGGTCTTCAAGGACCAGATGGGGAGAAACATGGAGGTATATGTTGATGATATGATAGTCAAAAGCAAGCTGCCCGGCTACCACGTTGCAGATTTGAAGGAAACCTTCCAAAAGCTCAGAGCCTTCGGGATTCGCCTTAATCCCGAGAAGTGTATCTTCGGCGTGACCTTGGGAAAATTCCTTGGGTACATGGTATCCGAAAGAGGCATCGACGCCAATCCTGAGAAGATTAAGGCTCTGCTTGAGTTCCGAACTCCTGCCACAGTCAAAGACGTGCAGAGACTAACCGGAAGAATAACCTCTCTGAGCAGGTTTATTTCCAGGTACGGAGATAGGTGTAGACCTTTCTTCAAAGTCCTCACAAAGGCAGCAAAGATGGAAGGTGACCTCAGAAGAAACAATCATCCTTGGGATGAAGATTGCCAAAAGGCCTGGGAAGAACTCAAAGTCTACCTGGCCAGCCTGCCGACTCTGCGACAACCTCGGGAGGGAGAACCCCTCGTACTGTACCTCGTCGTCACAGAAAAGGCCGTGAGCTCGGTCCTGGTGAAAGAAGAAGGGCCGAAACAATGGCCGGTCTACTACGTCAGCAAGTCCCTGCATGGCGCCGAAGTTAGGTACCCCTTGCTTCAAAAAGCTATATACGCCTTGGTGCTTGCAGGAAGGAGACTGCGACCATATTTCCAGGCTCACCCCATCATCGTCCGAAGTAGTCTACCACTACGGGATGTTATGAAGAGAGTTGATCATTCGGGAAGGCTCTCCAAGTGGTGCATAGAGCTTGGCGAACACGAAATCACGTATGAGCCTCGGAAGGCCATAAAAGCCCAAGCATTGGCAGATTTTATCACCGAAATACCCACCACTGAGGAGAACCACTCAGATCTGAAAGAAGGTGAGCCAGAATGGACCTTGCATGTTGACGGAGCCTCGGGGTCCGAACACCAGGGAGCTGGAATAGTTATCAGAGGACCCGAAGGCCTAGAAGGGATGAAGGCTATCAAGTTCAGCTTCAACGTCACCAATAATGTGGCTGAATATGAAGCCCTCATAGCGGGATTACGCTTGGCCAGAAAGATTGGCGTGAGAAACTTAAGGGCTCACAGCGATTCCCAGCTGGTAGTTCGGCAGACGGCAGGAGATTATGGGGTGAAGGACCCAATCTTGGCAAAATACCACGAGCTGGTAACAAAACTCATCCAAGAGTTTGACGCCGTGCGGATCGAAAATGTACCCCGGCGGAATAACACTGAGGCAGATTGCTTAGCGAAGTCCAAAACATACACCGAGGTGCTAGACCATCCAAGCATCTCCGTGCTAAGCGTAATGACCTCGGGAATAGGGTGGAAGGACCCCATAAAGAGATACCTCGCAGAGAATGAGCTTCCCGAAGACGCCGGCAATGCTGCAAGACTGCGAAGACGCGCCGGAAGATTCTTCCTGATTGGTGAAGAGTTATATCGGCAAGGATATGCAAATCTGCTGCAGAGATGTGTGGGCGAAGAGGATACTGAGATGGTCCTCGAAGAAGTTCACGAAGGCATGTGCGGCTCGCACATTGGAACTGATGCCCTTGCAGCAGTGATACTCCGCCAAGGATACTTCTGGCCTACCCTGAGAAAGGACGCAAGGCAGTTCGTCCAGAAATGCGGTAGTTGCCAGAGACATGCAAAAATCCAGAAGATACCCTCGGAAATGGTAACGTCGGCAGACTATCCTTGGCCCTTCGCAGTCTGGGGTATAGACCTTATTGGGCCACTCCCCACAGCGCCCGGAGGTGTGAAATTCTGCGTGGTAGCAGTGGACAATTTCTCAAAGTGGGTAGAGGCAGAACCACTAGCAACTATCTCGGCAAAAGAAGTGCAGAAGTTCGTATGGAAGAACCTCGTATGCAGATTTGGCATACCGAGGGTACTAGTAGCTGATAATGGGTCCCAGTTCATAGACAAAGGATTCCAGGAATTCATCAGCGACCTCGGAGTAAAGATGCACTTCGCCTCAGTAGCTCACCCCCAAAGCAATGGGCAGGTGGAAGTATCAAACAGGACCATAAAAGATGGCCTGAAAAAGAGACTTGGGGAAGCCAAGGGGAAATGGCCAGGAGAACTCCAAAGTGTATTGTGGAGCTACCGAACGACGCCACGAAGAGCCACAGGGGAAACTCCCTTCTCACTCGTGTTCGGAACAGAGGCCATTATCCCGATAGAGATAGTTCAGCCTTCAATACGGGTGCAAGTATTTGATGAAGGCGGAAATGACCTCGGTCTAAGAACTAAGCTCGACCTTGTGGCCGAACACAGAGAAATAGCCGAGCTGAGAAGAAAAGCCTTCCAGCAAAGAGTGGCCTCGGCTATCAACTTAAAAGCCAGGCCAAAAGAAATCAAAAAAGGAGACCTGGTTCTCTGAAAGGCCGACTTTGCACCCCGAAGGCCATCTCACGGAGTACTTCGCGCAAATTGGGAAGCACCTTATCTGGTTCTCGCCGAAGTACGAAAAGGCGTGTACAAGCTTGGCGACGCCGAAGGCGTAGAATTGAAAAACACTTGGCATTCAGATGCCTTGAAAAAATTCTACGCCTAAGGTTGAGCGGAAGAGATATATTGTACAAGAAATATTCTAAGTACAGAATGGTCTTGAGAAAAATTTTCAAGTATACCAAATTGTCCAAGACAGAATTCCGCGAAGGTGTTCGCTACGAAAAAAGCAGATATGACTTCCCGAAGTCCCTTGAGCCACTATGCTCGGGAAAAATGGGAAACAAGAATCTTGCAAAGGTACTCGGCATAATCAGTGCAGAGAAAATTTCCGAACACCCTTGAGCGAACATGCTCGGGAAAAAGGGAAAGCAAGAATCTCACAAAAGTACACGCCAAAATAAGACCAGAGGTAATTTCCGAACACCCTTGAGCGAACGTGCTAGGGAAAGAGGGAAATGAGCAATCTCGTGAAAATTTTCCTAAGTCCCTTGAGCAAATATGCTCAGGACAATAGGAAGACAGAAAAATTTGGCTGAAGGTTTCCCGAAGTCCCTTGAGCGAACATGTTCGGGGTAAAAGGGAACAAAAAGCCTGCAAAAGACTTAGCCAAATTTTTACAAACTTTCCAGAAAGTCTCTTGAGCGAGCACACTCGGGACAAAGGAAGGTAAAAAGTTTCTTTGGTTGCAGGTTTTCCGAAAGTCTCTTGAGCAAACGCGTTCGGGATAGTGGAAATGAAGAAACTTGCAAGAAAGGACTTAGCCAAAAGACTTTTCATTAAGAGCAAACGCTGCCTTACAAAAGAAGTGCCCAAAGAAGGAGCACAAAGGAGAAAAATGAGAGGAGCCCTAAAGCAAACTAGGGAGAGCCGGGCGTACGAAGAGCAGGAAGCTTCAGATGCTCGACCTTGGACCACTGCCACCGAGGTCCCTCAGGAATATTTAGGCCCTCCAGAAAAGAGAGGTCCAAATCTGGGAACCTCTGCAGGACTTGGTGCCGAACAAGGCAGAAGTCGTCCTGAAAGGCGACCTTGGCCATTTGATCAGAAGTATGTTTTTGAACGCCAAGGTCGTTGAGCTCGTCCCTCAGCTCAGCAATCTCCTCCTCCAGCTCACTTATCCCCAGCGTCTCTTCGGACTCCTTCTTCAGTGCCTCGACCTCGGCCCGGAGAGCATTGTTCTCATCCGTCAACCTCGCCGCAAGACTGTCAGAAGCAGCCTTGTCCTTGACAAGATCTCCGTTGGCGGCGAGCAGCCCCTTTACTTGGTCGCCGAGGTCGGCAATCTTCCGGGAGGAGTCCTTTTCAAGTTCTTCTCTCTTCTTCGAGAACTCCTCCCGAACGGCGGCGATTTGCTGAGAACAATCCGCTGTCAACTGCTGGTTGCTGGCAACCGCCTTCGCAAGCGAAGCCTTCGCTTCTCTGAGTTCTCGCGAAGTCGCATCCTTGGAGGCAGCCTCTCTGGCCACCCGAACTCGGAGGTAACCAGAGTACTCCAGCAGCTACGGCAAGGCAAAAGTCCAGGTTAGTACAAGTCTAAACACTTAGAAAATTGAGGAAAAGTGTAAAGACTATACCTGAGCAGCGTGCTCGGTGACTTTTACGGCGAGGGTAAGATCCCTCGGGTGAGCCGCTGCAATGGCCCGGAAGGAGGCGTCAGTGGTCATCCCTTTCCAAATCTCCTTCGTCATTTTCGGACAATCTTCGGAGAACAAATTCATATCCTCCGTGATTGTCCAAAAGGGCTCCAAGGGGATCTTCCCCTCAGGGATTGTGGCATCGCGAAGGGCCCGTTTCCTCTCATGAATGGCCCTCCAGCTGGCAGTAAGAGGCTCCTCTGAAAGTGAGAAGGAAGTTAGGAGTAGAAGAAAAATTGGCGAAAAGTAAAGGAGCTGAACTTCGCCTGAAGGCATACCTGGAGGAACCTCGGAGACAGTGTCCTCGGGATCCTCGGGCCCCTTGGAAGAAAGACCCTTACCTTTCTGCCGGTACCGCTCCTCGGCAGTGGGTACTTCTACCACTACAGTGTTTCTGGGGGCCTCGAGGTCGAGAGGAGGCACCTCGGCGGAAGTAGCGGGGACCTCGGCCGGTGGAATTTCAACAAGACCAGCCTCTTCGCCAGCTTCTCCTTCCGAAAGCTCTGGCTGGGGAGGCTGGACAGCCTTCCTAGCTCGCTTCGCCAAGGGCCCTGCCCCTGTCATCTTCCTTCTTCGGGAAGCCGCCTTCTTTGTCTGCTCCCCCTTCTCCACTTGGCCAGAAAAGAGGGCCTTGTAATAGGCGGCAGCCCCATCGCCCATCTCTGAAAAAGAGAAGAAAGATCAGCGTAAGTCCGAGGAAAAAATATAATGGGATGGAAGATTACTCACTTTCGGCAAAAGATTCGAAAGAAGTCTCCCCCTTAAGGAGCTTGACCAGCCAGGAGTCCTTCCCGGCGATGGCGGGAGCGGGCATATTGAGGTCAGTCACGTGCTCCTTAACCACTTTCAGCTCCCGAAGGACTTCTTCGGTCATCAACCTCCAGTTGATAGGAAAGGGGTAAAGAGCACGAGGAGAGACCTCGGGAGCCCAGTCAGCGACTGCCCGAATGCGGGCGTCGAAATCCGCGAACATGGAAGCCAACGGTGGGGTCAGCAGCATCCTCGGATCAACGACGTTTGCGTTCAGCACTCCCTGAGCCCATCTGGTCGGGACACCAGACTAGTTCTTATCCACTTTCAGGAAAAAGAACTTAGGCTGCCACCCCCGCCAGCTATCCTTCGTGTCGAAGGTGAAGGTGAATTTTTTGCTCCCGGATCCCCGAGGCAGCAGGAAATAGAAGCCACCCTTCGGGACCACGTAGAGCTTGTAGTACTGCATGAAAATGATGAAGTGGGGCTCTATCCCGAACACGCCACACATGCAGAGGTAGGCGTTAAAATAGCAGTACGCGTTCGGGGGAAGCTGGTTCACAGCAATGCCATGGAATTGGCAGAACTCGCAAACCACCTTCGGGGGAGGATACCGAAGTCCGGCCTTCAGTTGGGCTCGGAAGACGGTAACCTCGTCGCCGCGGTTTGAAAAAGCAAAATGGCTAGAACGAGGCAGCCTGGTCACAGCGTAAGAGGGAAGAAAGAATTTTTTCTTCCACCTCTCTAGTTTTTCGGGGGTGGTACAGCAAGGATGGGCCAGAAGAGGTTTCCAGCTCTCGGGAACAGGCATCGTAGACATGAAAAAGAGTTTGATATGGAAAAGAAAATAGTTTCCAGAAAAAACTCAGAAGACGAGTTTGGAAAAAAAAAAAACTCAGAAAAACAGAGGAATCAGAGTACTCTGGAAATCAAAACCCACCAAAAGATTTGCCTGAGGACGCCGTCGTGAAAGTTGGTAGGAAAAGCTCTGATTAAAGAAGCTCCGCCACAGAAAGCAAAATAAAACGCAAGAACAGAGGGCAAAGCAGAGAGAGAGCAGTAAGTGGGACTTATGATAGGATGGGCTATTTATAGGCCAAAGGTGGGTAGCCGAAAAGAGATCATAAGTACCCATTGGAGGTGAACCGTCACCGTAACTGCCCACTGCACCCGAAAAGGCGCGCCCTCTGTAAATGACGCGTCTCTCTTCCAATGGCAAGAAGCCGCGTGTCAACCGCTGCGCAGAAATAGGGGACACGCCTCCCCAAACGTCCCTGGAAAACCGGGACACACCTCCTGAGTGGGACACGTGATTTGACATCCCTGAAAAGTGGAGACGCGCCGCTCAGTCTGACACGCTTGGCCATCAGACCTGCAGAAATAAAAAGCAGGCCACCTCGAGGACACCAAGAGACAGGCTATGGCTGAACAGCCCATGACTTTTGGGCAAGAGGTGTATCTTCGGTACAGGCTTTGCCTCGGAGACACCAAAGAATAGGCCAAGGCCGAATAGCCCAGACCCTCGGGCAAAAGGTGCGACCTCGGAACAGGTTATGCTTCCCAACAAAACTCCCAACAACAACCTCGGAAAGAGATGCAAACCGAAGTCTTCACTTCGGCTTTCCAGAGGGGGGCATGTGATAGCCAAAGGCTATCGCCTCAATCTGGCCGAACACCCTGCCACAACAATGGCCAGAAGAACTGGCGCTTCCCGGAAATAGGTGGAATCATGCACCTCGGGAGATAGCCGGAGAGCTCCGAGCCTCGGCACGCCAGTAAAACTTGAGGACTCCATTCGCCCCCCAAGGTTGTGAACAGCGCGCCTTCGGAAAAGTGGCACCAGACATTGCTGCCCGAACATGATACCCCCGAAGGCGGAACTCCCTGGAACTGGGAACCCCCGAACTGAGGGTATGTTTCCCGAAGAGGCTCTGTCCGAACTAGAGGACGACCTCGCCCAGGGACCTCGGGAGTACGGCAGGAGCATTTATGGAAGCATTTAGGGAAGCCTCTGACACGTCCCACCACAGACGTAAAAAGTCGCCCTGACGCGCAGACGCCATCAGAATCACATCATGGCCCGTCTCAGCACAAGGCTCGAGGCCATCTGGTTACCAACTCTCTATCCCCTACGCCCAGAAGTTCAGGAGCATCCGACCGCACACGTGTTATGATCTGAACGGGCTAGGTATTCCTATATATACAGGAAATAAATACTTGACAGGAGGTTGGTATGCCGGAGATACAGCTCCCACACTCTGAGAAATTACCAGGCGAGACTTTTCTGCCTTTCTCTTTGAGCTAGTGACTTTCTCCTTTTTCCGGCCACCACTGACTTGGGCGTCGGAGGCTCCCCCCCCGGAAAAACACTCCGGGGGCCTCCTAACCCTGTTTTCCAGCTTTTCAGGTACTCTCCTTGGGGCGATCAACCTTCCAGGCGTTCTTCCTCCTAGAAGTCTCCTCAACAGTCATCATGACTCAAAACGATGAGGCCCAAGGCCATCAGTATGGTCATTGGTCTCACAAATGTGCAAAAAATTTCTTCAATGGATTTTAATTGACAAAGTTTTTTCATTTCTAAAGCTTAAACCTTTCTAGCTAGAGATGAGAATTTTATTTGAAGGTCATTATCTTCTTTAATATGATATATGCCTCCACAAGATGCAGGTGATTGAGTCTTACCTGGGGCCTCATAGGTATTGGCGGTGTCCTAATTCTGTGCATTCTCTGCTAGCAAGTTTAGATAATTCATTGCCTCATCAGGATCTTTATCTTCAAATGTTCTTTTGCACATCAATTCTATCATTTGTCTTTCCTTAGGTGTCAAACCTTCATAAAAATGTGAGACTAATCTCCAAGTGTCAAAACCATGGTGTGGGCATGTGTTAAGTAAATTCTTGTATCTATCCCAACACTAGTAAAAAATTTCTCCTAGTTTTTGTATAAAAGTGGTGATTTGCCTTTTAAAAGAATTTGTTCTATGGGCAAGAATTTTTTTTTTTCAAAAATTGTTGTTGCAATTCATCCCATGAATTAACGGAGCCTAATTTAAGATTATGTAGCCAAGTTTTAGCTTTATCTTTTAAAGAAAAAGGAAAAAGCTTAAGCCCGATGGTGTTCATGCTACAATTTAGGTTGTTTTATGTGTGACAGATTTCCTTAAATTCTCTTAAATGCAAGTAGGGATTTTTGAAATCAAAGCCATGAAAAGTTGATAAAAATTGAATAATACTTGGCTTGAAATTGAAGTGACATGCATGAGCAAGAAAGATTAAACATGATGGTGTGCTATTTCTTATGGGGTTCATGTGTTCTCTAAGTGTCCTAGGTTGGTCTTGGTCATTATGCAGAGAATGGTTATCTTCTTGTTCATTAATGTGTTTAGCTATGTTTGAAGAAGATGAAGATTCTCTTACCAATCTACCACTTGATGTACGTGACCAAACTTTCATGCATTAACAAAATAACAACAAGAAAAATTAATATTAATAACAGAAAAATGTAGGAGGCTCAGCCTTCCATTTTATAAACAAAAAATTTAGGAGGTGTAGCCTTCCATTCAACAATAAAAAAAATACAAAATAAATAGAAAATAGGAGGCTTAGCCTTCACATTAATAGAAAATAAAATGTAGGAGGCTTAGCCTTTTATTCAACAATAAAGAAAAATAAAGAAAAATAAGATTAACAGAAATTAAGAGTTAGGACGCTCAACCTTCCATATGATGAACAAAATAAAATGAAACAAAATACAAAGGAGCAAAAAAAAAAGAAAAAAAAAAGAAAAAAAGAACTTGTACTCTAATTTTATCTTCCTGACAACAGTGCAAAAAACTTTCTGCACTCTAGCAGTTGTAACCCAAATATAGGTTATCGCAAGTAATAAAATCTTGGGAGTTTGAGTGTCGAACCATAGGGAAGTGAATTAAGAAATACAAGTTACAGATTTGATAATAAGGAAAGATTTTGGTGCAAGGTGTGAACAGATGTTAATTAAGAACTGAAATTCAAATAAATTGCTAAGGTTAGGGAATTCACTTTTAGAATATCGGTTATGATTAATTTTAGCACATCTTGCCACTCAACTGGGATACACACATAGAGGAGGCCCCAATCAGGGAATTTAGTTAGTATTAACTTTGATTGATCTTAAAATGCCAATGCTTGCTAATGGGTTTAAGTATCCATCATGCCAACCTTTATCTACAATAACTCAAGATTCCAAAATAGCCGGCAAGTAATGTTCTACAGAGGGAACCAAGTAGCCTTTATGCCAATGATTGACTATGATGAATAAAGACTCCCACTTAACAAGGAGAGAAGTTAAATAGATTAAGAAAGAAAATACTGTTAACGTTGTGATCCATCCAAATCAATCATAACCTTTATACCAAAAGCTTCACCCTTTCACCTTACCAAAAGGAAGATTAGTTAGCCACGATAAAAATAAACAGCATGTAGAAAGATGAAATGAACATGGATTGAAAGATCAAAGGAAGAACAAGAAGAAGAACGAGAAAACACTTGGACAGAGCTTTGGTATTGAAAATAAGAACAAAACTAAAGAAGAAAAACTAAAGATGATACAAGAACATAAAAATGGCCTATGAAATGGCATGAATTCTTCCTCCCCCCAAGGTGCCTATTTATAGAGTTTTGGGGTGGGTGAAATGGTAAAATAGTAAAATGTAGGTAAATACAAATCAATAAAGGTGGGCTGCAACTTATTTTAATTTTTTGACCATAGTACACATTGAATCAGCCCTTCCTCAAAGCATGATATTTGTAGATCTCTTCTTTAGGTTTGAATCAATAGCTTGCTCATTCAAATCGGACACCGGTAGCTCAAGTTATGATTTTTCTACCGAAACTGCTCTTCAACACACAAAAGAACGAATGGTCTCATCTATAATAAGATTTTGGCAATGAAAATGATCAAACTAGCTCGTAGAATGAAGCAAAGTTGAAGATTTATGTGTTGGCTTTCAGATGAATTTGGAATCACTCAGTTCCAACATCTACAGCTCCAGATATGATTTTTCTCGTGAACAGTCGCCAAGTGATAATTTTACCTACAAAAAAAAAGTAATTATTTAATATTAATGAATAGTGAAAATGCATATGAACATAAAATATGTGTATGAATAGTAATTTGGTGAATAGTGACCAGTGAATAGTAACTCAATGAATTGTAAAAAGCATGAATAGTAACCTGATGGAAAAAAATGCTTAGAATAGAGAAATTAATCATACTCAAAGTGTATAATGATGATTTAAACCCTTAATAGCAATACACTTATGAGTATTCACCATTACTCGTGAAGTATCTTAAATCATTATATACAGCTAGTTACTTAGCCGATCCTGTATAGGAAATATGTATGCATTGTTTTAGCTATGTGATAATAACAAATTGAAACAACATTGAAAATAGTGCTGTGGTAATTAATGAAAACACGATTCAAAATGAGCCAAGATGTAAAACTTTAGTTGTTTTAACTTTAAGTAACAACTATGTGCATATATCTCAATCTTATATATACCTAAATATAACTTTAGTGTTATACACATCAATGAACACTAGTAGAGGCAATCTTTTTATATGAAAATACCATACATATAGAAGAAGCAACATATGTCTACGAAGATCCATCTTTAGCTCTTCACCCAAGCAAGCTAGCTTTAAGTAATGGGCAACATTTTCCTTGTACTCACTTAGCCTCAAACTGTAAGGCAAACACTTTGGTCAGTACAACTTATGCTACAAGTAGCTTAGAAACTTAAAGTTAAGCCTTAATAGCTGTCCTTTACCAATTGTTAAGCCCGACTAGACCGCTTAATACTTTCACAATGCTTAATGGATAAGTATTCTAAAGTACTTAGGAAAAGATTTAGCACCTGTAAAGGGAAACAAATACAAGTATGCAAAGCATAACGAGCATATATATAGCAAAAAAAAACAAATCAAACAGGCAACAACATAACCAGAAACAAGAATAAGAATAACAAACAATGCAAATAATGGGTGGATGGATGGACGGATGGATTAAATATGCAGATGCAAATGCACTTAGGACTTCCTTACACCCGTAGGTGCTAGACTTTCTGTGAGCTCTTATAGCTGGGGTACTTGGATATTGGCCTTCTTATCCTATGCTAGCACTTAACTAACCCCATGAAGTCCTCTTACAAATGCCTTAGAGTAAGTCATCGCTTACTCAACCTTTACCCACCTTTAAGGAGCTACTTAGAGTAAGTCGTCACTTACTCCCCTCTTACCCATCTCTTCTCCTTAACTTATTGTGCAGGGTAGCTGCCTTATGTGGTCAAACTTACCAAGCTCTTGGAGCTTAACTTAGGGCTCCTTAGTGGCTTACTTACCAAACCATAAGGTTTGGTTGGGATTCTTTTAAGTTTCTTTTTCATTGCTCGAAGGTCTAAGACCTCATACTTTGGCCATCAAAGAATCTGAAACTTGCCTTAATCCCCTTAAAGCCCCCTTAACAACTTGAGCACTTTAACCCTCTTAGCCATTATTCCTTACTCTACCTTAACCACACCACTTTGCTACCACCTAAATAATGCATAATTCCAAACTTAGGAATGAGTTCTAGACCTAATTGAAGTTAAGGAACATCTTAGAATGACCTAAGGATGATAACCAAGATATTGAAAAATTCTTAGGGTGCCTTAAGCATGAGGAGCTTGGGCTTTAGCGATGCGTCACCAAAGGCAATAGTCTTTAGGCTTCCTAGAAACTTGTTGGTGATGCATCACCAATGCCATTTCAAAATTGCGTGACCACGTGCTATCTTGCACGAAACTTACTCAATCTTTCAATCACCAAAGCAATTTCACATGGGTCTTATTTCTACTTCATTCCAACATGTAATATTACATTTCTATGCATTATTTGATCTGAATTAGCTTAAATCCCTTACCTCAAATCATCCCCAAATCAAGAACAAGCAACAAGCACACATAAGCTCAATGGAGTTCTTTCGAGTTCCAAGATTGAATATAACCAAATTGGACACCAAGGGCATAAAATTAAGATCATTTCTAACCATTTAACAAGCTTAGAACTAACCCACAAGGATCATAGATGCTTACCTTAGGGTTTAAACAAAAAACTGGTAAAAATAACTTTAAATGCACCAAATAAATCAAAGATGAGCTAAGGGCTTGTTGGGATGGCTCTAGGACCTTAAATTTTCATGGAATTTTGGGTAGATTGGGAGGTTTGATGAGGAGAAGCTATAAAAAGTGGAGAGATATGAAAATGGTGGATGAGGGAGATGATGATTAGTTCCATCTCCACAAATTATATAACCAACTACTCCTCCTTAGCCCAATTCTTCTCTACTTGTCACTTTGGCCCTTAAACTTAGCTTTGATTCACTTAATCCACTTAAACTCTTCCAACACCATCATTCCTTGGTCCCATAGAAAGGTTTTTCTTACTTATACATTTTGCTTTTAAGCCACTTAAGCCATTATAAAACATAATAGCTCAATTTTCCACTTAGTGCATTTTTCACCCTTAACTTCCACTTTTGGTTTAAATGGCTAGAAGCACTTATGGTCTTAACTTATTTATCTCAAACCCTTGCATGAACCTAATTCCACTAAAATTATGGTCATGGCACTGACTTGGGTCAAAATTACCACTTTGCCTTTTTTCCCTTCAGATGCCAATTATACTTCGGAAATCAACTTAACCTTACTTAGCATATTTTTGTTGCATAATAAAACTTGTTAGAGGAAAATAACTTAGGATTTACTTACCTTGACATCTAAATTATGGAAAGTACTTGGAGGGCTTTTACAAAATATCATGTTATTTTGCTAACCAAGATAGTTAAGGTGCCTAACTACTTCCTCAAAGGTCATATATGTTGGGATGGACATATCCCTTTATTTCAAGGTCATATCCCTTTATAATATGAGTAGTTGCAGGGTAGTTATTAAAAAATTATCTCATGTGTAAAGGTGTACATATACATGTCACATAATGACCATATGACATTTTCTTATTGATTCCAAGGTGATGATGTATCACACACATGTGGCACATCATCCTAACCACTTAACTACCCCTAGTTAATATTAGAAGTAATGGTGTGACTTAGCATGATAGCACCAACATATGGTGTGACTATACTAATCAATAGTAAAACATGTAAATCTTAGTGCGCCTATGGAATTTAGGAATCACTCTTGCTAACTAAAATATAATAACAATCACCAATTCCCCCATCACTTACCGCTTAAGCCAAAACAAGGGAAGAACACCCATGACCGTCATTTTCAACTTTGCCATCCTTGTTACTTTCATGTAGCTTTCGCTATGTTTTGCTATTTTAATTTGTTATTCCATTTAGATAGGCTCATAATTTTCCTAGTCTTGCGCACTAGAGTAGAGAAGAAGTCATCACACTAAAGAATCATTACTGCAACCTTTCGTGCCGTCATCTTTCTTACGCTTTTTATCAAACCAACATAATTCTTACCCTTTGGGCTTTGTTTCTCTAATATGTAAAGTACTCTAAATGTTATTTAATATTCTATTCTTTCCTAGGTTCATTAGATTGAATGAAAACCCCATCATGACACAAAAACCAATCCTACTAGTATTAACAATTCCAAATTCATTTGTGTGAGTCTAAAGTCTAAATCCTTAAGTATCACTTTTTTATTTTTTTTCCAGTACCTAAATACATTAAATTTGCACTATAGTTCACTAGTAATTTCACCTTTATTCAAAATTCTAGGGTTGTGCACTTGTTCCTAGTGCGATCGAACCCCTACTTATACCCAAGCCCCAGCAAACTATTGAAGCCATTTGGAATTCTTTTGATTGCAGATTATGAACCTTACAGCCCCTTTTAAATATTTTCATTTTGTTGTCCAAGTTGTTATAGAAGCCTAAGAATTCATCACTCAAAGGCTTAAGACCCACTTTGGACTTTTTGAGCACCAGATATCCTGAAAACACATCATAATCAAATTCAATTTTTGTCATTTTAAGTTCAGTTTTTCAGTCGTTAAGTGGGTATATAACTCATTGTTTTGGCTATTGTGCTCTTAGTTTCATTTTTTAGGACGGTCCCAAAAGTAAACCTACTTTGGTACAAGGCCCCTAAAGACCCCTCGAAACCTGTTCAGCTCATTAGGTAAAATTTTGGTCCAGATATCAAAATCTGAATCTTCCAAGTACCATTTTAAGAAATTTTCAAATTTTGGAATATTTTCTAATTTTGAACATTCCTAATCTTTTGTAGGATCCGTTTTAGGAATCTTACCTTTTTGTTGTGTCATTTCACCTCAGGTAAGGGGAAAGAGCAAGGCAAGTTCTCATGGCCCCTCTTAGGCCCAAAATAAGCATAAGTAGGAATAATAAATTCTAAGTAAATAATTAGACTAAATAAAATCTTTAAAAGTAAGGGCAACATGGGAAGAATAATTAATTAATTTTCTAAAATTTTATTTTATTTTTTATTGAGATGTAATTTTGATTGGTTGATTGCATGGCTTTAATGATGTGGTAAATAACGTATGTTTGGTACTAGTATCATGTTAGGACTGTTTACAACAAGAATTGTGTTAGAAGCAAATTAAGACCACTTGAATAAACTCTTCTAGTATCATGTTTAGGGCTAGTAAGAAAATTCTTGCTAGTACTATGTTTAGGGCCAACAAACTTGCTAATAGCATGATTAAGGTAAAAGACAAACATTAGTGGCATGCTAGGGCTGTAATAAACTATTATAAGCTGGTAAATAAAGAATTGGATGCGTAAATGCTAAATGGAAAACATTGAAAGAATTCACAAGAGAAGAGATGGATATTTAACATAAATGTACTTAAAGAGATACTTCCTCCGTCCTGGGTTTTTTGCTACACTTGTTTTTGGCACGGAGATTAAGAAATTATGAAAATATCTATATTTTTCCAATTTTACCCTTGGTTCTAACTTTTTCTTTACCATTTGCTACACGTTGAACCCTGTTTCAGGATTGCTTGAACCAACCTTTCTCTTTCCCATCTACTACATATGAGATTTCTCCCTGCCAAGTTCGAACCCGAATGAAACCCTCGATCTCTAACTTGGACAGAACCCTCGATCTTGCTGGAAAAGGACAAACCCGGGCAAAACCTTTGATCTTACCGCAGAAGGATAAACTCGGACAAAACCTTCGATCCCATTGTAGAAGGATGAAACCGAATGAAAATCAATATCACTGGAGAATGATGAACCTAAACAAAACCTTTAATATTGCCATAGAAGGCAGAACCTGGATGAAACCCTTGATCTTGCTGGAGAAGGATGAACTCGGATGAAACTCTAAATCTTGTCAAAGAAGAAGAAACCCATATGAAATTCTTGATCTTTCCGGAGAAGGAAAAACCCAGATGAAACCCTTTAGCTTGCTGTAGTTGGGGCGGTCAATGGCTTTGAAAAGCCTCGAGTTGATGGCGACTTGGCCTCGGTGAAAAGAAGCAAGGTTGGGTGAAGGGAGAGAGAGGGAGATCTCTGCCATTGATCGTTGTCAATCACTCATACATGGCATTAGACTAGAGTTGCAACAAATTGATTAGTTTCACTTTTTCAAAGTCAATGTTGAAGAGGGCAAAATAGTCACTATGCATGATAAAACTTACCAAAGTAGGAAATGGTGTAGATAATTTGAAATAACCCAAATGGCAAATGGAGTAGAAAACTTGAGATGGAGGGAGTATAATTGATTGTCATGTCATCATGCAAAACTAAACCAAGATAACAAGATAAAAGAAATAAGATGTTCTGGAATCATGACACTTTACTAAAAAGGTTCAAAATAAAATAAGTTACAGTCATGCATCAATTGGTTATTACATATGACTGATGTTTGTTATATATGAGACTGCATTAAGTAAAAGATTTGAGGAGTAAGATAAAATACAACACATGCAAGGTTGACGGCAGACCATATCTACAGGACCTAAAGAGTTGTAAATTTAAAAGATAGGTTGAAATGGATGATTTGAACCCGAGAGACATGTTAGGCTGGCGACACAACCATCTCTTGTTATGGCCCAAGATTAATAAGGAGTTTGGAGATATGATTTGTGTAGGGTTTTGGGAGCCAAACAAGTGCAACGGAATACAACCGAAACTCTCCAGGATCCAAGTGAAATGGGGTAAACCAGGTGTTCAAAATTTTCATACCTAATTCAGTTGAGATCTTTCACCCAACTGTTGAGTCGAATCACAAAACCTGAACAGTTAACGTGTTTAAGCTCTCTACGACATCTACGCAAGCCTCTTAGGGTCACCACGCCTCCACCACATCTCGGCAGATGCATTTATCTTGCACTTGCAGTGCTAGCTTGTGTCCTTTAAGAAATGGCAAGAGAAGAGTACAATTGGAACTTTCAGAACTCTTCTGATTTCATCCTTTTGCGAGGCTAAGGCAAGAACTGCGAATTTATCACTATATGATGTATTTATATTAAGACTCAACTCCCAAGCCTAATGGATTTCAAAGCCATAATCCAATTAGGTTTAATTTTGGGCTTAATAATGGCTCAACTTTTGGGCCAATTATTAATATGAAATTATCATGAAACCATAACCCAAACAAATTAGCTCATGTACTTAAATAATCCAAATAGGCTCTGTGTGTGCGACCCAATAGGCTCTTACCACGTTGGTAATGATCATAAATCATATTTATGATCATAAACAATGAGCGGTGCCTAGCAACATATCATTGCTACTCAAGTGACAATATTGTCGGTGATTCGACTAAACCTCTATGTTCATTATCCATATATGTCATTGTCTCTTTGCCCAAGATATCAATACCAAGCATGAGATATGAAATGTGTCACTCTCGTATAGCCCGATCTATGGTTTCTTGATTACCGAGTAGACTAACTTAAACTGATGACATTGATATCGTATATCAATTCATTCGAGCATGGCCATGCATTTTCTTAATCTCACTCTATCAAGGGGCCTAAAGATATCACTCCTGTTAAATATGAGGGACAAATCTCATCTTGATCATACAAGACCCTCTGCATGATATGTGACATACCCAACAACCTCCCTCAAGTTCACTCGGTTATGAGCAACAAAGGGAAGTATCAAAGTATGTGACTCGCATGTAGGGAACCTTGATGAGGTTAGGTCAAAGGACTACATTTACATGATCACTATAAGAATCACTTATGACACTCATATAACGATCCATATAGTGTTCTCATGGTGGGTTGGTCCAGTACATAAGTTTTTCAACTTGTACCCATATGCAGGCTACATATCTCATATTAGTGTCTACATATGTTAGTCATTATATATTATTGTAATCCACTCCACAATAATACTAGACCAGAGACATTTAAGAATACTATTATTCTAGGGTTGTAATTACGTTTGATTATGTCACACAGAAAACATATAACAAACACAATTACCGGATTAATGGCTTAATAAAATATTATGACTTAATGTGCAAAATGCAATCATTTTATGATTGGCTTTTGAGCACAACACTAACAATCTCCCACTTGCACTAAAGCCAATCATCCATTTATCTAATACTAATGGATCTAGAATGACTATCATGCTTATACTGTGTGAGGGGTTTCATCGATGGATTAGCAATGTTGTTGTCTATTGAGGTCTTGCATATAATCACATTACCCCTCTCGATGATCTCCTTGATGAGATATAGTATCGGAATATGTGTTTGGATCGCTAGTGAGATCGAGGTTCCTTAGCCTGTGCAATTGCTCCATTGTTGTCACAATAAAGCTCTATTGGGTCAGCAATGCTTAGAACCACTCCAAGTTCTATGATGAACTTCTTGATCTAAACTGCCTCATTCGCAGCATCAAAGGCGGTAATGTACTCAAATTTTGTTGTAGAGTCGGCTACTTTTTCTTGCTTTGAACTCTTCCAGCTCACAGCACTACCACCAATGCAAAACACATAACTAGATTGCGACCTAAAATTATCCTTATCAGATTAGAAGCTAGCATCGGTGTAACCCCTTACAATGAGCTCATCTTCGCCTCCAACAACCAAGAATGCATCCTTAGTCCTTTGTAAGTACTTAAAGATGTTCTTAACAGCTGTCCAATGACTCTCATTGTGGTTTGATTGGTACCTGCTAGTCATGCTCAAGGCATATGAGACATCGGGACAAGTACATATCATGACATACATGATAGATCCAATTACCGAGGCATATGGAATCTTACTCATGCGCTCTCTCTCCTGAGATGTACTCGGACACTAAGATCTAGAAAGAGTTATAACATGTGACATGGGCAAGAATTCTTTCTTGGAGTCTTGCATGCTAAACCTTTTTAGCACATTATCAATGTACGTACTTTGACTTAGGCCGAGAAATTTTCTAGATCTATCTCTATAGATTCTAATGCTTAACACATATGCTATTTCACCCAAGTTCGTTATAGAGAAACATTTTTTTAGCCAAGTTTTTACAAACCGCAGCTTAGGAATGTCATTCCCAATGAGTAGTATGTCATCTACATACAACACCAATAAAATAATAGCACTCCCACTAACCTTCTTGTAGACATAAGGTTCATCTTCATTTTTAATAAAACCAAACTCTTTGATTGCTTCATCAAAATGAAGATTCCAGCTCCAATAAGCTTGCTTCAGTCAATAAATTGACCTTTACAACTTGCACACTTTATTGGCATTCTCAGGAATGACAAAACCCTCAGGCCGTGTCATGTGCACATCCTCAAGTAGCTGTCCACTTAGGAACACAATTTTGACATCCATTTGCCATATTTTATAATCATAGTGCGCAACAATAGCCAATAAGATTCGAATGGATTTAAGCATGACAACTAGTGAAAAAGTTTCATCATAGTTAATACCATGAATTTTCTTGAAACCTTTTGCAACTAATCATCCTTTAAAGGTAATCACATTACCATCCATGTCAGTTTTTTTCTTCAAAACCCATTTGCACCCTATAGGTTTTAGCCCTTCAGGTGGATCAACCAAAGTCCATACTTGGTTTTTATCCATGAATTCCATCTCGGACTTCATGGCCTCTAGCCAGTTCTTAGAGTCAAGCCCCAGCATAGCTTGTTGGTAGGTTGTGGGCTCATCCTGATCCATGAGCATCACATCACTAGTCTGAGTCATGAAAAATCCATATCTCTCAGGCTCATGCCGAATCCTACCAGACCTACGTGGGCTCTATGCTAGAGGAACAGACTCTTGAATCACAACATCTTGCAGTGTATGTTCAGGTTCTATTTCAGGTTTAATGTCCCCTTATTGTTCTTGAATTTCTTCAAGTTCTACTTTCCTCCTATTGGTTCCTTTAGAGATAGACTCTTTCTCTAGAAAGACACAAGTTCGAGCAACAAACATTTTTGCTCAGAAGGATTGTAGAAATAGTAACCCTTTGTTTCTTTAGGATACCTAACAAATAGGCATTTATAAGATTTGGGCCTTAGCTTGTCAGAGGATTGACATTTCACATAAGTGTCACAGCCCCAAATCTTCATAAAAGATAGATCGGAACCCCTCCCACTCCATATCTCATGTGGTGTCTTTTAAACCAATTTAGATGGAACTCGGTTTAGTGTAAAAGCAGTTGTCTTTAGAGCATGTCCACAAAATGAATTTGGAAGGTCAGCTTGATTCATCATAGATCGAACCATGTTTAATAGAGTTCGATTTCTGCTTTTAGATATACCATTTCATTAAGGTGTACCAGGTGGAATGAGTTGTGATACTATACCATACTTATTTAGATAGTCAAGGAATTCTCGATCCAAGTATTCTTCACCTCGATCTGATCGAAGTACTCTGATACTCTTCCCAAGTTGATTTTCTACTTCATTCTTGAATTCTTTGAACTTTTGAAAAGATTCTGACTTATGCCTCATGAGATACATATAGCCATATTAACTGAAGTCATTAGTAAAGGTAATAAATTATTGAAAACCTCCTTTAGCGTGTGTAGACATAAGGCCACATACATCACTATGTATGAGTCCTAATAAGTCATTAACTTTTTCACTTTGCCCGATGAAAGAGGTTTTGCTCATTTTGCCCAATAAACATGACTCACCTGTCTTATATGATTCAAAATCAAATAAGTCCAACAGTCCATCCTTATGAAGCTTGGATATGTGGGTCTCATTTATATGACCCAAACAATAGTGCCAGAGATAAGTCAGGTTCGAATTATTCAATTTAATCGTTTTGGTATTCACATTATAGATTGGATTTTTGAGTTCTAGAACATACAAACCATTGCTAAGTTGAGCACTACCATAAAAGATTTCATTCAAATAAACAGAACAATATCTGTCCTTTATTATAAATGAAAAACTTTTCTTGTCTAAACAAGAAACAGAAATCAAATTTCTACTAATAGTAGGCATAAAGTAGTAGTTGTCTAATTCTAAAATTAATCCACTAGGCAAAGTGAGAACATAAGTCCCTACGGCGAAGGCAACAACCCTTGCTCCATTTCCAAAACGTGGGTCCACCTCATCTCGGGCCAATATTCTACTCCTACTTAGATCCTGCACACTTGCACAAATGTGAAATCCACATCCAATATCTAATATCAAAGATGAGGAAGTAGAAAAGTTAGTCTTTATAACAAAAATACTTGAAGTGGAAGTTTTACTTCCATTCTCCTTAGCAAGTTCTTCAAGATAGAGCTTGTAGTTGCGCTTCTAGTGTCTAGATTGCTTACAATGGAAGCACTCCTCTTCCTTAGCCACACCACCAGATGGTTTCAGTGTAGTTGAAGAAGAATTAGCATTGGACTTTCCTTTAGCTTTATCTTTCTTCTTGTTGGCTTTTCCCTTTTCTTTACCCTTTTGTACCATTATAATGGGCTTAGCCTTCTTAAGGTTTTTCTCAGCAGTTCTTAACATGTCAGGGAGGGACTTGTCAAGATTGTTCATGTTATAGTTCATGTCGAACTGATTGTGGCTTTCTGGTAACGATTGTAGGACTACATCAACAACCAACTCTTTTTGAAAAGCAAATCCTAAACTCTCAAGATTCTAAATGTAACCAATCATCTTGAGCATATGAGGACCCACAGGACTTCCCTAAGACATTTTGCACTAAAATAATGCCTTAGAGGTCTCAAAACTCTCATGCCTAGCTTGCTCTTGGAAGAGTATTTTGAGATGTTCGAATATATCGAACGCCCTTATGTTCTCATGTTGCTTCTGAAGCTCAGATTCCATGGTAATAAGCATGAGGCAAGCAACATCCAAAGCATCATCATAATGCCTCTTGTGAGCATCTTTTTAAGTTCTTGGAGCATTGGCAACAGGCTCATTCGAAATGGGATGCTCTAGGACATAAGCCTTTCTCTCTTACTTGAGGACTATCCTTAAATTTTGGTACCATTTGAGAAAGTTTGTCCCATTTAGTTTTTCATTCTCAAGGATCGATTACAATGAAAATGTTGATGTGTTTTGTGCCATGGTAATCTACAACAGTAAATATGCATTTTAATTCATTTAATAAGGACTTTTATTAAATGATACTCCCACAATTTTACTCAAAATAATAACCCTTGATATTATTTCGGAATACCTCGGCACTAAGGTATTCTAGTGGGCCAAGATCCATATTTCATCATAACCTAAGTCAGCTTTGGCTTTTCTCTCAAGTTGTAGTTGATAGCTGAAGGGCTATCGCCTTTCTCAGTACATACTTCCTGACGAAAACATGGTCGGGAAGCCTGGCGTCATCCGAAAGAGGCATTATCACTGACCTCGGAAGGAGCGAAGTCAGATACCCCGAAGTCCGAACTTCGGCTAATACGCTAGGCGTTTCAAAGGTATCGCCGGCTCCCTCGGGGGACCAAGCGGATCGCCTTCGGGGATAAAGAACCAGCTATTGCAAGCAGGAGAGAACTTCCCTGAAGGCGGAACCTCGAACTAGGGGACTTCCCGAACTACAAGCATAACTACCGAAGAAGGTCATCCGTACCAAAGAATGACCTTGCCCAGAGGACCTCGGGAGTACGGCATGAGCATTTAAGGAGCCTCTGACATGTCGCCCACAGGCGTTACACGCCGCCCCAAACGGCGGTTTGACACACCGACGCCGTCCAGGTCTTGTCACGACCTGTCTTGGCTCAAGGCTCAAGGAGCTTGCAAACGGCTACTTGTCCCCTACGCCCAGAAACGCAGAGAACATCCGACCGAACACGTGTCATGATCTGAACAGGCTGGGAACTCCTATAAATACCAGGGAACAGGCCCTGGCAAAGGGACCCCCGAATCCGACCCTCTCCCCCAGAAAAAATACAAACAGGCAAGGCCACTAAACCTTTTAGTGCTCCCCTTCTTTCACCTCTCAGGACACTGACTTGGGCGTCGGAGGCTCCTCCTTGGAAAAAGATCCCGGGGACCTCCTAACCCTTTTTTACGAGTTTTACAGGCACACTCCCCTGGGAAATCTAGGCTCCAGATGTTCTCCCTCTCAGGAAGTCCCTCTCGAAGTCACGATGTCTTTCAACGAAGATGCCCCTGGGCATCATTTGGCGCCGTCTGTGGGAAACTACCTTCAGGTCGCCGTTGTTGAAACTCGGCATTCGAAGGACAAGGGACTCCCGAGGTCCCCGTCTGCGCCTGAAGCTCAACCGGCTACTGAGCAAACCTTTCCAGGGACTTCCACGCCTGAGGAAAAGCGTCCTCTGGTCATAACCATGAGCTTTCTATGCGACTTTCAACGTTCTGTTGTGGCTGAAATGACACAGCAGATAGATCGAAGGTGGCCACAACAAACTTAGGCCTAAAGGCCTCCCTCGCCTGCACGCCCTCGGGAAGGAAGCCCCAAACCAGTCCATCGTAGTTCGAGACACCGGGACCCACGTGAGGAGTCTTCAACAGAAAATATGCCCTTCGGGGCACGGCTTACAGGACGAGCTGGGTCCAAGCGACCCAAAATCCCACACCGAAGGAGCTCGTCACCTGAGGCGAAGTCCCCATCCATTTAGCGCCGAAGTCACTCCCCGAAGAGGTGCCGGCAATCTCCCTTCCCAGAAGAAGAACCTAGTGCCACGATCCTTATGAAGAAAATATTAGCGAGGTTGGACAGAGTGGAAAAACAAGTAGCTCGCAAGCCGGTCAGGGCCAGGCTGTCTGAAACCTTCTATGGGGATGAGTCCCCGTTCACCCGAACTATAGTAGAGGCAGCCATGCCAGGTGACTTTTGGGTACCTCGGGTGGAAACTTATGATGGCCGGACTGATCCACAGGCTCATCTGACCAAGTACAGACGCAGCATGATGATGCACGGTGCAGACGATGCTACCTTGTGCAAATGTTTTGAGGTCACCCTCACAGGACCAGCAACTGCGTGGTACAATTCATTGGCTCCAGTAACCATCAGGGAGTTCCAGGAGTTATCTACAGCCTTCACGCAGCAATTCATTGGAAGTCGGCCGACGGCGAAGATGCCTGTCCAGATGTTCGACATAGCGCAGAGAAACGGAGAAACCATCCGCGACTATGTCGAAAGGTTTAACAGAAAAGCCTTGAGTGTCCCAAACTTTCGGCCCAAAATACGCATCCTCGCCATGACACGGGGCCTTCGGAGGGACTCACAGCTCTTTTACGAATTTTCCAAAGACCCTCCGGACACTCTTGGTGAGTTTTACCGAAGGGCCGAGCAGCACATGACAGCCGAAGAGCTGAGGATGGCTGGACCGAAGTCCGAGCACGCCCGTGCCGAATGGTCCAGCCACCAAATACGGTGTTCGGCCGACCAAGCAGGCCGACCTCAGAGAGTGCGGGGAATGAAACTCCCAAACTTTACGCCCCTGAACACCACGAGGACCAACATCCTCATGACAAGGGAAAGGCAGGGAACCCAGATCCAGCGGCCAAGGGCCATGACCCTGATAATAAGAAAAATATGAAGAAGTTCTGCCAGTTTCACCGTGACCACGGCCATGACACCGAAGACTGTTTCCAATTGAAGAAGTACATAGAGTCGCTAATAAAACTGGGCCAACTTCGACGCTATCTGCGAATGCCTTCCCTAAAGGGGAGGAAAGAGGAGGAAGGAAAGGCAGATGACGAAGATTACGACTCTGACAGACGGAGGAACCGAAGTCCAAAGAGGCGCCCTCCACCTCCGACGGGGATAATACAAACAATCACAACAGGACTCCCATCCTCGGAAAGGAAGAGGAAGGCCAGAGAAATATCAGTCATGGAATATCAGAGCTCGACGAAGAAGCTGGCCCGCAAGGATGGTTCCACCGTCGTCTTTCCCCATGACGACCCGCTGTTGGTCATGGTGAGGATAGGAAACTGGGACGTCAAGAGAATCTTGCTTGACGATGGATCAAACATAGACGTCCTATTTTCACATTTGCTGCCGAACTTGGGCATATCCAACAGCGACCTCAAGCCCGTCACTTCACCCACCTTCGGGGTAGGACCATCTGAACTGCCTGTCCTCGGGTGGATCGATCTTCCCCTAATGATGAAAGGGACTTCGGTCGATGGGACAACAGAGTTATTTGCCTCCACAATGACAAGGTTCATCGTTATGGATGTCCCTTCATCATACAATGCCATCCTTGGGAGACAAACACAGGGAAATCTGCACATTCACCCTGATGTAAGATACTTGACTGTCACTTTTGCCACCAAGGATGGAGATGTGGAAATCTTCATTGATTAGGGCGAAGTAAGGAAGGTGTTCGTCAAAGCGCGAAAAGCTCCAGCAAATAACTTCGTACAAGCTGTAGAGGCAGAGGCTTTAAAGCCAAAAAAGGGCGAGGCAGAAGATTCCGTGAAGGTAGGGATGGAAGAAGTAGAACTTGTCCCAGGCCGAAGTACCCGAATAGGGAAAAATTTGGCCGAAGGTGACAAGAAAAAACTTGCATCCTTTCTACTGATGAACAAAGACTTGTTTGCCTACTCGCCGAAAGATATGCCGGGGGTAAGTCCTCGCGTAGTACAGCACAGCCTTAAAGTAAGTCCGTAAGCAAAACCTGTCCGGCAAAAGAAACGGGGCATCTCGGCCCACAAAAGTGACTTCATCAAAATCGAGGTCCAACGCTTATTGGACGCTGATGTAATCAGGGAGGTCAAGTACCCCGAATGGTTGAGCAATGTGGTTATTGCCACAAAAGAATGGATCAGTAAGCTCCGAATGTGCATCGACTTCAGAAACTTGAATGATGCTTGCCCAAAGGATTCATACCCTCTCCCCCCAATAGACCGATTAGTAGACTCAACTGCCGAATACAGGCTCCTAACTTTCCTCGACGCTTTCAGTGGGTATCATCAAATAAGGATGGACCCCAAAGATGAGGAAAAAACCGCCTTCATCACCGAGGGTGGAACATATTGTTACATCAGGATGCCCTTCGGGCTCAAAATTGCAGGAGCCACTTACCAGAGGTTGATGAGTAAGGTCTTTAGTGACCAGATAGGGAGAAACATGGAAGTCTACATCGACGACATGATAGTCAAGAGCAAGCTATCTAACGACCACGTCGCAGATCTAAAGGAAACTTTCCACCAACTCAGAACCTTCGGGATCTGCCTTAATCCCGAAAAGTGCATCTTCGGAGTGACCTCGGGAAAGTTTCTTGGGTACATGGTATCAGAAAGAGGCATTGATGCTAACCCGGAAAAAATCAGGGCTCTGCTCGAATTCCGAACTCCCATCACAATAAAAGATGTGCAGAGACTCACTGGAAGGATAACCTCTCTTAGTAGGTTTATTTCCAGATATGGAGATCGGTGCCGAGCATTCTTCAAAGTCCTCACTAAGGCAGCAAAAAAGGAAGGCAACCTCGGAAGTGACGATCATCCTTGGAACGAAGACTGCCAAAAGGCCTGGGAAGAACTCAAAATCTACTTAGCACGTCTGCCCACTTTGCGACAGCCTCGCGAGGGAGAGCCCCTCGTATTATACCTCGCCGTCACAGAAAAAGCAGTAAGCTCGGTCCTCGTGAAAGAGGAAGGGCCGAAGCAATGGCCGGTCTATTATGTAAGCAAGTCCCTACACGGTGCCGAAGTCAGGTATCCTTTGCTGCAAAAAGCTATATATGCCTTGGTGCTAGCAGGAAGGAGGCTGCGACCATATTTTCAGGCTCACCCTATCATCGTCCGAAGCAGTCTACCTCTACGGGATGTCATGAGAAAAGTTGATCATTCAGGAAGGCTCTCCAAATGGTGCATAGAGCTTGATGAACACGACATTGCTTATGAACCTCAGAAAGCCATAAAAGCTCAGGCCCTGGCAGACTTCATTGCCGAAGTGCCCATCGCCGAGGACAGCCATCCGGATCCTAGCGAAGGTGAGCCAGAATGGACTTTGTATGTTGACGGAGCCTAGGGGTCCGAACACCAGGGCGCTGGGGTAATTATCAGAGGTCTCGAAGGTCTAGAAGTAATGAAGGCCGTCAAGTTCAGCTTCAACATCACCAACAATGTGGCCGAGTATAAAGCTCTCATAGCAGGATTGCGCCTAGCCAAAAAAATTGGTGTAAGAAACTTAAAAGACCACAGCGATTCCCAGCTGGTAGTTCGGCAAACAGCAGGGGATTATGGGGCGAAGAACCCGACCTTGGCAAAATACCATGAACTGGTAGCAGAGCTCATTCGAGAGTTCGACACCGTACGAATTGAAAATGTACCTCAACGAGATAACGCCGAAGCAGACTGCTTGGTGAAATAAAAAACATGCACAGAGGTGCTAAATCAACCGAGCATCGCAGTACTGAGCATAGTAACTTCGGGAAGAGGCTGGAAAGACCCAATAAAAAGATAGCTCGCAACCAATGCACTCCCCGAAGAACCCCACGAAGCTGCAAAAGTTCGAAGACACTCCGGTCGATTTTTCCTAATTGGCGAAGAATTATATCGGCAAGGATATGCAAATCCATTGCAGAGGTGTGTTGGTGAAGAGGATACTGAAATGATCCTCGAAGAAGTTCACTAAGGCGCTTGTGGTTCGCACGTTGGAACTGATGCCCTCACAGCAGTAATACTTCGGCAAGGATACTTTTGGCCTACTCTAAGAAAGGACGCTAGGCAGTTCGTCCAGAAATGTGGTAATTGCCAAAGACACACGAGTATCCAGAGGACACCCTCAGAAATGGTAACTTCGGCTGACTATCCCTGGCCCTTCGCAGTTTGGGGCATAGACCTCATTGGGCCACTCCCAACAGCGCCTGGAGGCATGAAGTTTTGTGTAGTTGCAGTAGACTATTTCTCTAAATGGGTCGAGGCGGAACCCTTGGCGACTATCTCGGCAAAAGATATGCAAAAGTTCGTATGGAAGAACATTGTATGCAGATTTGGCATACCGAGGGTACTAGTAGCCGATAATGGGTCCCAGTTTACAGACAAAGGGTTCCAAGAATTTATCAACAACCTCGGAATAAAAATGCACTTCGCCCCAGTAGCTCACCCCCAGGGCAATGGGCAAGTAGAAGTATCCAACAGGACTATCAAAGATGGTCTGAAAAAGAGACTGGGGGAAGCAAAAGGGAAATGGCCGGGAGAGCTCCTAAGTGTGTTATGGAGCTACCAAACAACACCCCGAAGAGCCACAGGGGAAACACCTTTTTCACTTGTTTTCGGTACAGAGGCTATCATCCCAGTCGAGGTAGTGCAGCCATCGGTGCGAGTGCAAGTGTTCGATGAAAGGGGAAATGACCTCGGCCTGAGAACCAAGCTGATATGATCAAGGAAGGCACACATGGAGAAGGCAAGGGCCCATTGAAGGTTTCTAGTGGACCTATGACAAGGAAGAAAGCTAAGGAGCTCTCAAGTGCACTACAAGGCTTTGTTTCAAGTTTCTTCATGGAGAATGGACATGAAACTTCACAAGGAGCTGCTGGAACTTTCAAGACACCATATGGAAATGATGGACATGCTTGGTACTCAATTCTGGAGTGCTTAGACAAGTCTCAAAACAAGGAAATCAAGGGCAACACTCAAAGTGCACCATTTGAGCCACCTTAAGTGTTCTTATTGCATTTTGTGTCCATAAGCTGGATTTTTGAGCTCTAACTTTCTAGACCTTCATTACCACATCTAATATGAAGATTCATGCCATTGGAACTCAAAGATTCAAGCTTGGAGCTGAAGATACAAGAGAGAACCTTAAAGTGCCCAAAATGCACCCAAAAAGGCTATTTGGGAGTTTTTGGGTTTAATCTTGTATTTATATTTTATTTTCGTTCAAATCCTATTTAGATACATTATTTAGGAATTTATTTAGGCTATGGAATAGTTTTAAATCGTTTTGGACAAGTGGCATACGCTGCATTCATTAAACTTGTTCAAACTAGGAATTAGAGTCCTAATTTGACTAGGATTTCCTATGTCTTTGTATCTAGGATTCCTAAGGGATTTAGGCTGCGAATTTTGCCCAGATATTAACCCTAGTTTAGGCCTATATAAAGGCACATATTTTGGATGTAAACAAATAGAAAAATTTTGAAATAATATTGCTCTTTGGAGAGGTTTTCTCTTTGGTTCTTTGTGGACTGCCTTGGTGCACAAGTTTGCTTGTGTTCTTGGAGTTCTATACTTCTCGTTTCCAATCACAGGTTGATTAGGGGTGGGGGTTTTAAACCTAGTCTCTTTGATGTCTTGTGGAGCTTGAATCACATCTTGGGCGCGTTTCATGGTCTTTATACCATCGGGGTTCGCATCAGTTGGTATCAGAGCCACAAGTTCCATTGAAGGACATATCTTGTGTTCTTGTTTCCCTTCATTTTTCTTTCAATTCTGTCCAGTAATTTTTGTGTTTTAATTCTCTGTTTTAATCTGTTTTCTTCTTGTTTCAGGTCTGTTCTTTTTATTCCATCCTTGTTCAAGTCTGAAAATCACAAAAACAACAAAAAGAAGTCAATCCATGTCACCTTGTGTTCTCGGTTTCTACTTGTTTGTTCTTGTTTAATTCTTGTCTTTTTGTTTCATTTCCAGCCATATTAATCTCTTTTGTTTTCATTGTTTCCAGCATCTTAGAGTCCAGAAAACTTCAAAAAAAGAAGGATCCAAGTTCAGGAATTTTCGGTATCAAAAAGTTGCTTCAAATTGTGCCAATTTCACTAGTTTTCTTGTCTTGGCCGAAAAGAATTCTAACTTTTTGTCTTTGGCAGCAAGGAGTTTCAAGGAGAACGTTTGGTTAGCATCAAAACAGCAAGCCAAAAAAAAAAAAAAAAAAAGGAGGAAAAAAAAAGGAAGGAAAAGAAAAGAAAAAGAAAGAGCAAAGAAAAGAAAAGAAAAGAGCTTGCAAAAAAAAAAAAAAAGAAGTTTTCTCAAAGTGTTGAAAGTTGTGCGCCCCAAAACCTATCCCATTGTTTTGAGCCAAAAAGCTTTCTTTGTGGTTCTTGTAATCATCAATTGCAAGGGCTTCCTAGAGTCTTTTAAAGCTTGTTTAGCCCACCTCTTTTGGAGTCAAAATAGTTCTTCGAAAATTCAAGTTTTCTTGTGTGCTTTGAGGATAGTTTTCTTAGAACTTTTGAGAACTCTTTGAATAGCAATATCTCACTAACAAATTGAGTGTTTGAGTGTTCATCTTTTGAGTGAAACACGTGAGGTGAGTGGTTGTGAGGATCTTTGTTATTTTCAGGAGTATGGAGGGCCAAGAGGATAGGAGGATGGAAGTGAGGAACAATGATGAGCCAACCATGAGAGAGCTTCAAGAAACTCTCAATAGACTTGTTGGGAGGATTGAGGACATTGATTTGAGGTTGCCAAGGAGACCAAATCCCATCTTGCAACCAAGGAGAGGTCCAAGGAGAGAAGAACCCGAGGAGGAAGAAGGACATTGGCATGACCATGGGCTTCCAAGGAGGGGGGAGCCAAGGGAGGACAACAATCTAAGCTCCATCAAATTGTCCATTCCACCTTTTCAAGGGAGGAGTGATCCGGATACATATTGGGAGTGGGAGCAAAAGATTGAGATGGTGTTTGAGTGCCATCACTATTCTGAGGAAAAGAAAGTTAAATTGGCTACTATTGAATTCACTAATTATGCTCTTGTATGGTGGAACCAGGTTGTCACTTCTAGGAGGAGGAATGAGAAGGAACCCATCAATACATGGAGAGCTCTTAAAGCCATGATGAGAAGGAGATTTGTCCCAAGTTACTACTATAGAGATCAACACCTCAAACTTCAAAGGCTTGTGCAAGGCCAAAGGAGTGTGGAGGACTATCACAAGGACTTGGAGATGACACTAACCCGAGCCAATATCATTGAGGATGAGGAGGCAACCATTGCTAGATTCATCAATGGCCTTAACCATGAGATTGCCAACAAAGTGGAGATGGTGCCATATGTCAACATGGAGGATTTGCTTCACCATGCCACCAAGGCCAAAAGAATCATCAAGAGGTCTAAGGCATCCAAGATGGCTCAAGGAGGGAGTTCCACATGGAGGGGAACATGGAGCAAGGAGGCACCAAAGCCAAGAATGGAGGCTACCAAGGGAAGCATGTCTCGGCCTCAACAAGACAAGCCCAAGGTACCACCCAAAGATGTGCCAAAGTCAAGGGAGATTGAGTGCTTCAAGTGTAGAGGCAAGGGGCACTACATGAGAGATTGTCCTAACAAGAAGGTGATGATTCTCAAAGATGATGGTGAGATCACATCCGAGGAGGAGGATGCCATGGAGGAGACCCCACCATTGGAGGAGGATGAGCAAGACACACTTGAGCCCGAGGAGGGTGACTTTGCTTTTGTTGCTAGGAGAGCTCTAAGTGTGCAAGCCAAGGAGGAGGCCAATCAAAGGGAGTGCATCTTTCACACTAGATGCCGAATTAAAGATCAAGTGTGCAGCCTCATTGTTGATGGAGGGAGTTGCACCAATGTAGCAAGTTCAACCATGGTGGAGAAATTGAAGCTTCCAACACAAAAACAGCCACAACCATATAAGCTTCAATGGTTGAATGATGCCGGGGAGGTAAAAGTGGTAAAGCAAGTTTCGGTTAAATTCAAAATTGGTACTTACCATGATGAAATTCTTTGTGATGTTGTTCCTATGCATGCTTGCCATATTTTGCTTGGAAGGCCATGGCAATTTGATAAGAAGGTCACACATGATGGAGAGAAAAACTTGTACTCATTTTTCCATGAAGGAAGGCCGGTTACACTTAGCCCACTTTCACCACAACAAGTTTTGGAGGATCAAAGGAAACTTCAAAGTAAGGTTGAGAGAAAAATAAATGAGGGGAAAGTTGAGGGCAAGAGTGAAGAGGGGAAAGCCGAGAGACAAAATGAGAGAACAAGTGAGGTGAGTGACCATGAGAGGAAGAAGAGTGGAGAGTTCCCGAGAGAAAAGAATGAGAGGAAGTTGAGTGGCAAAAAAGAGTGCTATATTGCTAAAATGAGTGATGTGAGGAAAGCCATTCAAGCACAAAGACCAGTGCTTCTTTTAATTTACAAAGAATCTTTACTTGTTGTCAATGATCTAACACATCTTCCTAGTGTTGTTGTGTCTTTGTTGCAGGACTTTGAAGATGTTTTCCCTGAAGATCCGAGGGGTTTGCCTCCAATTAGAGGCATTGAGCATCAAATAGACCTAGTCCCGGGAACACCAATTCCAAATAGGCCAGCCTATAGAACCAATCCCGAGGAGACTAAAGAGATTGAGAAGCAAGTAAAGGAGTTGTTGGACAAAGGCCTTGTGAGGGAAAGTTTGAGTCCTTGTGCCGTGCCTGTACTTTTGGTGCCAAAGGAGGATGGCTCATGGCGCATATGCATGGATTGTAGGCCTGTCAACAAGATCACTGTAAAGTATAGACATCCTATTCCTAGACTTGATGATATGCTTGATGAGTTGCATGGTTCTACTTTGTTTTCAAAGATTGATTTAAAAAGTGGGTACCATCAAATTAGAATGAGGGAAGGGGATGAATGGAAAACTGCTTTCAAAACCAAGTTTGGACTTTATGAATGGTTAGTTATGCCTTTTGGACTAACTAATGCTCTTAGTACTTTCATGAGACTTATGAATCATGTCTTGCGTGACTTCATTGGAAAGTTTGTTGTTGTGTACTTTGATGATATCATAGTATATAGCAAGAACTTAGAAGAGCATGTTGGACACCTCACACAAGTACTAAGCACCTTAAGAGGACAAAAGTTGTATGCTAACTTGAAGAAGTGCTCTTTTTGTGTTGACAAAGTTGTTTTCCTTGGATTTTTTGTGAGTTCACATGGAATTGATGTAGATCAAGAGAAGGTGAGAGCCATACAAGAATGGCCGACGCCAACATCCATTACTGAGGTGAGATCATTCTATGGGTTAGCTAGCTTCTATAGGAGGTTTATTAGAAATTTTTCTACCATTGCTGCACCTTTAACTGAAGTTATAAAGAAGAATGTGGGATTTAAGTGGGGAAAAGCTCAAGAAGATGCTTTCGCGTTGTTAAAAGACAAGTTATGCCATGCACCACTTTTAGCTTTGCCTAACTTTGCTAATACTTTTGAAGTTGAGTGTGATGCTTCAGGTATAGGCATTGGAGCTGTGTTGATGCAAGGAGGCCGCCCCATTGCATACTTTAGTGAGAAGTTGAATGGTGCTAACTTGAACTATCCTACATATAAGGAGCTCTATGCTTTGGTAAGAGCTTTGGAGACTTGGCAACATTATTTGTGGCCAAGAGAGTTTGTGATTCACACTGATCACCAAGCCCTTAAGTTTCTTAGTGGGCAAGGTAAGTTGAATAGAAGGCATGCTAAATGGGTAGAGTTTATTGAGTCATTCCCATATGTTATCAAATACAAGCAAGGTAAGGATAATATAGTGGCGGATGCACTTTCAAGAAGGTATGCTTTACTTTCGGCTTTAGATGCAAAAGTTTTGGGTTTTGAACACTTGAAGGATTTGTATGCTAGTGATGATGATTTCGGTGAGATTTATTCTAAGTGTTCTAAGTTTGCTTTTGAGAAGTTCTACCAAGTTAATGGCTTTCTTTTCAAAGAAAACAGGTTGTGCATACCAAAGACATATTTGAGGGAATTGCTCACAAAGGAAGCTCATTGTGGAGGACTTATGGGTCACTTTGGACAAGCCAAGACTTTGCATACTTTGAAGGAACATTACCATTGGCCGAATATGGTAAAGGATGTGAAGAAGGTATGTGAGCAATGCATTGCATGTAGGAAGGCAAAATCCACTCACACTTCACATGGGTTATACACACCACTTCCTACACCTAGTCATCCTTGGGTAGATATTTCTATGGACTTCATTGTTGGATTGCCTAGGACTAAAGGAAACCGTGACTCAATCTTTGTTGTTGTTGATAGGTTTTCTAAGATGACTCATTTTATTCCATGCAATAAAACTGATGATGCTATTCATGTGGCTAAATTGTTTTTCAAAGAAATTGTTAGACTTCATGGTGTTCCTAGAACAATAGTTTCGGATAGAGATACTAAGTTTCTAAGCCACTTTTGGAGGACTTTGTGGGGTAAGTTAGGAACTAAGCTTTTGTTTTCTACATCTTGTCACCCACAAACTGATGGGCAAACTGAGGTAACTAATAGGACTTTAGGTTCCATGCTTAGGGCTATCATTGGTAAAAATTTGAAAGCTTGGGAAGATTGTTTGCCTCATGTAGAATTTGCTTATAATAGATCCATGCATTCTACTACTAATTTGTCACCTTTTGAGATTGTTTATGGTTTTAATCCTTTAACTCCATTGGATCTTTTACCTTTACCTACTCATGAGGTATCTAGTTTGGATGGTAGTAAGAAGGCTGAGAGCATCAAGAAGTTGCATGAGAAGGTTAAGCAACAAATTGAACTCAAAAATCAACAAGTTGCTAAAAAAGCCAATCAAGGCCGAAGGAGAGTTGTGTTTGAGCCTGGAGATTCGGTTTGGTTACACATGAGAAAAGAAAGATTTCCAGTTGCAAGGAGGACTAAGCTTCATCCAAGAGGAGATGGTCCATTCCAAGTCATTAAAAAGATCAATGACAACGCATACATGCTAGACTTGCCGGGTGAGTATAATGTGAGTACTACTTTTAATGTTTCTGATTTGTCTCTATTTGAACATGCAGATTCATGGACGAATCCTTCTAAGGAGGAGGGAGTTGATATGATCAAGGAAGGCACACATGGAGAAGGCAAGGACCCATTGAAGGTTTCTAGTGGACCTATGACAAGGAAGAAAGCTAAGGGGCTCTCAAGTGCACTACAAGGCTTTGTTTCAAGTTTCTTCATGGAGAATGGACATGAAACTTCACAAGGAGCTGCTGGAACTTTCAAGACACCATATGGAAATGATGGACATCCTTGGTACTCAATTCTGGAGTGCTTAGACAAGTCTCAAAATAAGGACATCAAGGGCAATACTCAAAGTGCACCATTTGAGCCACCTTAAGTGTTCTTATTGCATTTTGTGTCCATAAGCTGGATTTTTGAGCTCTAACTTTCTAGACCTTCATTACCACATCTAATATGAAGATTCATGCCATTGGAACTCAAAGATTCAAGCTTGGAGCTGAAGATACAAGAGAGAACCTTAAAGTGCCCAAAATGCACCCAAAAAGGCTATTTGGGAGTTTTTGGGTTTAATCTTGTATTTATATTTTATTTTCGTTCAAATCCTATTTAGATACATTATTTAGGAAGTTATTTAGGCTATGGAATAGTTTTAAATCGTTTTGGACAAGTGGCATACGCTGCATTCATTAAACTTGTTCAAACTAGGAATTAGAGTCCTAATTTGACTAGGATTTCCTATGTCTTTGTATCTAGGATTCCTAAGGGATTTAGGCTGCGAATTTTGCCCAGATATTAACCCTAGTTTAGGCCTATATAAAGGCACATATTCTGGATGTAAACACACAGAAAAATTTCGAAATAATATTCCTCTTTGGAGAGGTTTTCTCTTTGGTTCTTTGTGGACTGCCTTGGTGCACAAGTTTGCTTGTGTTCTTGGAGTTCTATACTTCTCGTTTCCAATCACAGGTTGATTAGGGGTGGGGGTTTTAAACCTAGTCTCTTTGATGTCTTGTGGAGCTTGAATCACATCTTGGGCGCGTTTCATGGTCTTTATACCATCGGGGTTCGCATCACAAGCTTGACCTCGTCGACGAACACAGAGAAATAGCCGAGCTGAGGAGAAAAGCTTTTCAGCAAAAAGTGGCCGCGGCTATAAACTTGCATGCTAGGCCAAAAGAAATAAAGAAAAGAGACCTCATTCTCCGAAAGGCTGAATTTGGACCCCGAAGGCCATCCCACGGGGTACTTCGCGCAAATTGGGAAGGACCTTATGTAGTACTTGCCGAAGTGCGAAAAGGGGTTTACAAGCTCGGCGATGCCGGAGGCATAGAGTTAAAAAAATACATGGCATTCGGACGCCTTGAGAAAATTCTATGCTTAAGATGGAGGTGAGAAGATTGTATTGTACAGAAAAATTTTTAAGTACAAAAGTTCCTTAGCCAAAAATCTTGAGCATAAGTTGTACAAGTCAGAATTTCGTGAAGAAGATTGCCGTATTTTCCGAAGTCTCTTGAGCGAACATGTTCGGGACAATGGAAAATGAAAAATCTTACAAAAAGGCTTAGCCAAAATTTTTAAGAAAGAGTCTTTATTGAGATGGATCTGCTTACAAAGAAGAAAGCTCACCAAAAGAAGAAAAAGAAGGCAAAGGACCCTAAAACAAACTAAGGAATCTCGGCGTCTCGGGAGCCACCAGCTCCTACGTCCTTTTCCACCACCTTCGGCGCCGGGAAAGAAAGGGGCAAGTTCAGGTGCTCGATTTTCGACCAAGACCACCAAGGCCCCTCGGGAATGTTTAGGGCCTCCAAAAAAGAGAGGTCCAGATTTGGGAACCTTTGAAGCACTTGGTGATGAACGAGGTAGAAGCCGTCTTGAAAACCGACCTTGGTCATTTCGTCGGCTTTCTTCTTCTTGACCGCCAGCTCATCACGTTCCCTCTCCAGATCGGCAATCTCCTTCCTCAGTGCCTTCGTCTTCTTCTTCTTTGGCTCCTTCTTCAAAGACTCGACCTCGACCTGGAGCTCGACTTTCTCGGCAAGCACCTTCGCTAGGAGAGCCTCATAATCTAACTTCTCCTTTTGATATGATTCGTTCGCCGAGGTCAGCTCCGCCACCTTGGCACCGAGGTTAGAAATCTTCTGGGAGAAGTCCTTCAAAAGTTCCTCCTTCTCTTTCGCGAACTCCTCCCGAATGGCAGCGACCTCCACCTTCGCAGCTTGAGCCATCTCCGTGTTCTTGGCGGCCAATTCAGAGCACTTGGCCTTAGATTTTTCTATGAGATCTAAGGCCGAGACTCGGAACGCAGCTTCCTTCACCACCCGGACCCTGAGGAGGCCGGTGTACCCCAGCAGCTGCAAAGAAGTAAGAGCAAAAGTTAGTAAGGCAAAAAGTGGGCCAAACACTTAGAAGAAATCAAAGGGAAATAAAACAAAGGCCTGAAGTATACCTGGGCAGCGTGCTCGAAAACCTTGGTAGCGAGGGACTCATCGCTCGGGCACGCTTCGGAAACGGCCTTGAAGGAGGCCTTGGTGAGGATCCCCCTCGAGATTTGGTTGGACATGTACGGACAGTCGCCGGAGTACAAGTTCATGTCCTCCGTAAACGACCAAAAGGGCTCTCTCGGGATCTTCCCCTTCGGGACATAGGCATCCCGAAGAGCCCGTTTCCGAGCGTGCTCAGCTGCCCAATTCGGGTATAGCAGCTCCCCTGCACGGCAAAGCAAGAAATTTATCAAGACAAGGAACCCTTAAAGAAATAAAGGTACCACAACTTGTCTAAGAAAACGAACCTGGCGGCACCTCCTCGATGTCATCATTGGAGTCCCGGACCTCCTCGGCAGGAATCTCCTTACCTTTACTCTTACGACGCTCCTCGGCAGAAGGGACTTCCACCAAGGCGTCCAGAAGAGCCGCTGAGGAAGAGGGACTCCGAGAAGGGGCGGCAGCGGCAACCTTGGCTGGCGGAACAGCAGCAGCAGCATCCGAATCTTTGCGCGCCTCCTCGGGAATTTCCGCCTGAGGAGGAGGTGTGTCTTTCTTTGCCCGTTTAGCCACGGATGGCCCAGCCCCAGATGATTTCCGCCTTCAGGAGACGGCCTTCTTCATCTGGTCGCCCTTCTCGGCTTGACCGAGGAAAAGGGACTTGTAGTAGGCAGCGGAGTCGTCGCCCATCTCTGAAAAAGAAAGAAAACATCAGTGTGAGTCCAAGGTAAAACTATAAAAGAATCCTGAGATAACTTACTCTTAAAAAAGGACTCATAAGTGACTTCCTCCCTAAGGAGTTGCACCAACCAAGAGTCTTTCCCAGTGATAGTAGGAGCCGGCATCCCGAGGTCTGTCTTGTGCTCCTTCGCCACCCCTAGTTCCCGAAGAACCTCCTCGGTCATCAGTTTCCAATTGATGGGGAAGGGGTAAAGGGGGCGCGAAGGGACCTCGGAATCCCAGTCGGAGACTGCTCGGATCCATTTGTCAAAGTCCGCGAATGTGGGTGCTGATAGCCGAAGGGCTATCGCTTCTATCTGACCCGAACTCGGAGCATCAGGAAGCTTTTAGCCCCCCGAGGTACGAAACAAATCCCCTTCGGAAACGGAGAATCAGCTATTGCAAGCCGAAGAAGATCTCCCCGAAGGCGGAACCTGAAACAGGGAACTCCCCCCGAACTGCGGGCATATTTCCCGAAGGGCATCGTCCGTACCAAAGGACGACCTCGGCCATGGACTTCGGGAGTACGGCATGAGCATTTAATGAGCATTTAAGGAGCCTCTGACAGGAAACCCACACGCCGACTGAAACGGCGACTTGACACACTGACGCCGTCCAAGTCCCATCTCAGCCACAAAACCAGGAGCCTGAAGACGGCTACCTGTTCCCTACGCCCAGAAAGGATCCAACCAAACACGTGTCAGGATCTGAACGGGCCAGGCATTTCTATAAATACTGGGAAAAAGGACTTGGCAAGGGATCCATCCCCTCTCCCTGGGCAGCCCTCACCCATAGCTGAAAATATATGCAGGCTAGCTCTCGCACCTTTCTAGCGTGCCTACTTTATTCATTATCAGAATACTGACTTGGGCGTCGGAGGCTCCTCCCCGGAACACCATCCCGGGGACCTCCTAACCCTTTTTTCTGAGCTTTTCAGGTATTTTCCCACCTGGGGAATATCTCAGCAAGACGTCCTTCCCCCCCGGAAGCTCCCTCGGAATTCACCATGTCACTGGACAGAGATGTCGGAGGGCATCATTTGGCGCCGTCTGTGGGAACCCACCCTCAGGTTGCCGTCGTTGAGACTCGGCGTTCTAAGGACAAAGGACTCCCGAAGTCTCCGTCCGCGCCTGAAGTCCAACCGACTGCTGAGCAAACTCTTCCAGGGACTTCCACGCCCGAGGAAGAATGTCCTCTGGTCATAACCATGAGCTTCCTCCGTGACTTCCAGCTCTCTGTTGTGGCTGAGATGACACAACAGATAGACAGAAGATGGCCACAACAAGCTCAAACCCAAAGGTCTCCTTCACCGATACGCCCTCGGGAGAGGAGCCCCAAAGCAGTCCACCGCAGTTCGGGGAGTGAAGACCCACGTGAGGAGTCTTCAACAGAAAATATGCCCCTCGGGGCACACCTTCCAGGGCAAACGGGGCCCAACCAACCCAAAATTCCACGACGAAGGAGCCCTTTGCCTAAGACGAGGTCAACCCCTCCCCGACGACGGAGCCATTCTCCGAAGAGGCGCCGTCAATCTCCTCCACCTGAGGAAGAACCTAGCGCCACCGCCCTCATGGAGAAAATATTGGCAAGGCTGGACAGAGTCGAGATGCAGGTGGCTCGCAAGCCAGTTTGGGCCAGACTGTCTCAGTCTTTTGGTGGGGATCAGTCTCCTTTTACCCGAGCTGTGGTCGAGGCAACTATGCCGGGAGACTTCAGGGTACCTCGGCTAGAGACGTATGATGGTCGAACCGACCCACAGGCCCACCTGACGAAGTACAGACGTAGCATGATGATGCACGGTGCGGACGACGCCACCTTGTGCAAGTGCTTCGAGGTCACGCTCTCTGGACCAGCAACAGCGTGGTATAATTCCTTGGCTCCAGGAATCATCGGAAAGTTCCAGGAGTTATCAACAGCCTTCACCCAACAGTTCATCGGGAGTCGCCCAACGGCGAAGATGCCCGTTCAAATGTTCGACATAGCGCAAAGAAGTGGGGAAACTATACGTGACTACGTCGAGAAGTTTAACAGAGAGGCCTTAAGTGTTCCAGACTTTCGGCCAGAAATACGCATCCTTGCCATGACAAGGGGCCTTCGGAGGGATTCCCAACTCTTCTATGAATTCTCCAAGGACCCTCCAGACACACTGGGCGAATTCTACCGACGGGCCGAACAACACATGACGGCCGAAGAACTAAGAATGGGCGGACCCAGGCCCGAGCACACCCGTGGCGAGGGGTCCAGCCAGCAGGCACGCTATTCGACCGACCAGCCATCCCGACCTCGCAGAATGCGAGGAAGAAAACCACTGAACTTCATAGCGCTGAACACTACGAGGACCAACATCCTCATGACTCTGGAGAGGCAGGGAACACAAGTTCAGAGGCCAAGGGCCATGACCGCTGAAAATAGAAAAAACATGAAGAAGTTCTGCCAATTTCATCGCGATCATGGCCACGACACCGAGGATTGCTTCCAGCTGAAGAAGTATATTGAATCGCTGATAAAACAAGGCCAACTTCGGCGGTACCTATGGTTGCCTTCCTCGAAGGGGAGGAAAGAGGAGGAAGGAAAGGAAGAAGATGAGGACTACGACTCCGACAGGCGAAGGAACCGAAGTCCGAAAAGGTTCCCTCCACCCCCTGCGGGAGTCATACAAACAATCACAACGAGGCTTCCATCCTCGGAAAGGAAAAGGAAGGCAAGGGAAATAGTTGTGATGGACTATTAAAGTCCGGCGAAGAAGCTATCCCGAAAAGATGGTTCCACAGTCGTCTTTCCTCACGACGATCCACTCCTGATCATGGCAAGAATTGGAAACTGGGATGTCAAAAGGGTATTACTTGATGACGGATCAAACGCTGACGTCCTATTTTCACAATTGCTGCCGAGCTTGGGCATATCCATCAGCGATCTCAAGCCGGTCACTTCACCGACCTTCGGGGTAGGACCATCCGAGTTACCCGTCCTCGGATGGATCGACCTTCCATTAATGATGAGAGGGACTTCGGTCAAAGGACCAACTGAGTTGTTTGTCTCGACAATGGCGAGGTTCATCATCATGGATGTCCCCTCACCATACAACGCCATCCTCGGAAGGCAGACGTAGGGAAATCTGCACATCCGCCCTGACGTGAGATATTTGACTGTCACTTTCGCCACCAAGGAAGGAGACGCAGAAATCTTCATAAATTAGGGCGAAGTAAGAAAGGTGTTCGTCAAAACCCGAAAAGCTCCGGCAAAGAATTACTCACAAGCTGTAGAAGCAGGGGCTTCGAAGTCAAAGAATGGCGAGAAAGAAGATTCTGGCAAGGTAGAAATGGAGGAAGTGGAACTTATCCCAGGACGAAGTACCCGAATAGGGAAAAACTTGTCCGAAGGAGATAAGAAAAAACTTGTATCCTTTCTGATAATGAATAAAGACCTGTTCGTCTACTCGCCGAAAGACATGCCGGGGGTAAATCCGCGCGTAGTACAACATAGCCTCAAAGTAAGTCCGGAAGCAAAACCTGTCCGGCAAAAGAAACGGGGCATTTCAGCCCATAAAAATGACTTCGTCAAAACCGAGGTCCAACGTTTATTGGAGGCAGTTGTAATCAGGGAGGTCAAGTACCCCGAATGGCTAAGCAATGTGGTGATCGCCACAAAAGAAGGAAGCAACAAACTTCGGATGTGCATCAACTTCAGAAACCTGAACGATGCTTGCCCAAAAGATTCATATCCTCTCCCGCCAATAGATCAACTGGTAGATTCAACTGCCGAATATGGGCTCCTAAGTTTCCTGGACGCCTTCAGCGGCTACCATGAAATAAAGATGGACCCCGAAGACGAAGAAAAAACAGCCTTCATTACCGAGGGGGGGACGTACTGTTACACCAGGATGCCCTTCGGGCTCAAAAACGCAGAAGCCACCTACCAGAGGTTGATGAGCAAGGTCTTTAATGACCAAATAGGGAGGAACATGGAAGTCTACGTAGATGACATGATAGTCAAAAGCAAGCTGCCTGTTGACCATGTCACAGACCTAAGGGAGACTTTTTACCAGCTCAGGACCTTCGGAATTCGCCTTAACCCCAAGAAGTGCACCTTCGGGGTAACTTCGGGAAAGTTCCTTGGGTACATGGTATCAGAAAGGGGCATTGATGCTAACCCAGAAAAAATTAAGGCTCTGTTGGAATTCCGAACTCCTGCCACAATAAAAGATGTGCAGAGACTTACTGGAAGAATAACCTCCCTTAGCAGATTTATTTCCAGATATGGAGACCGATGTCGAGCGTTCTTCAAAGTCCTCATTAAGGCAGCAAAAAAGGAGGACGACCTCGACAGTAATGATCATCCTTGGAATGGAGACTGCCAAAGAGCTTGGGAAGAACTCAAAACCTATTTGTCCCGACTGCCTACTCTGCGGCAACCTCGCGAGGGAGAACCCCTCATCCTGTACCTCGCTGTTTCGGAAAAAGCAGTAAGCTCGGTGCTTGTGAAAGAGGAAGGGTTGAAGCAATGACCAGTTTACTACGTAAGCAAATCCCTGCATGGCGCCGAGTCAGGTATCCATTGCTACAAAAGGCCATATATGCCTTGATACTGGCAGGAAGAAGATTGCGCCCATACTTTCAGGCTCACCCCATTGTCGTACGAAGTAGCTTGCCTCTATGGGACGTCATGAAAAAGGTTGATCATTCGGGAAGACTTTCCAAATGGTGCATAGAGCTGGGTGAACATGACATTACCTACGAGCCCAGAAAAGCCATTAAAGCTCAAGCATTGGCGGACTTTATCGCCGAAGTACCCATAACCGAAGACAGCTATCAAAATCTCGGTGAAGATGAGCCAGAATGGACGCTGCATGTAGATGGAGCCTCAGGTTCCGAACACCAGGGAGCCGGGGTAATTATCAGAGGACCCGAAGGTCTAGAAGTAGTAAAGGCCATCAAGTTCAGCTTTAACGCCACCAACAATATGGCTGAGTATGAAGCTCTCGTAGCGGGGTTGCGCCTGGCCAGGAAAATCGGCATAAGAAACTTGAAGGCCCACAGTGACTCCCAGCTGGTAGTTCGGCAAACAGCAGGGGACTATGGCGCAAAAGACCCAACCTTGGCAAAGTACCACGAGCTAGTGGCCATGCTCATTCGGGAATTCGACAGCGTTCAAATCAAAAATGTGCCTCGGCGGTATAACGCCGAGGCAGACTGCTTGGTGAAGTCAAAAACTCATACTGAGGTACTAAACCGCCCGAGCATCGAAGTACTAAACATAGTGGCTTCGAAAAAAGGCTGGAAGAATTCGATAAAAAGGTATCTCGCAACCAATGCCCTTCCCGAAGATCCAAAGGATGCAGCGAAAGTCCGAAGGCGTGCCGGAAGATACTTCCTGATAGGAGAAGAGTTGTACCGGCAGGGATACGCCAATCCGTTACAAAGGTGTGTTGATGAAGAGGACACTGAAATGATCCTCGAAGAGGTCCACGAAGGCACTTGTGGCTCACACATCGGAACAGACTCCCTTGCCGCGGTAGTACTTCGCCAAGGATATTTTTGGCCCACCTTAAGAAAGGATGCCCGGCAGTTCGTCCGAAAATGTGACAACTGCCAAAGACATGCTAAAATCCAGAGAGTACCCTCGGAGATGGTGACTTCAGCTGACTATCCCTGGCCCTTCGCAGTTTGGGGCATAGACCTCATCGGGCCACTCCCGACAGCACCTAGAGGCGTAAAGTTTTGCGTAGTCGCAGTTGACTACTTCTCTAAGTGGGTCGAGGCAGAACCATTAACAACCATCTCGGCCAAAGAAGTGCAAAAGTTCGTATGGAAAAACATTGTATGCAGATTTGGCATACCGAGGATACTGATAGCCGACAACGGATCCTAGTTTACAGACAGAGGGTTCCAAAACTTTGTCAACGACCTCGGAATAAGGATGCACTTCGCCCCAGTACCCCATCCTCAAAGCAATGGCCAAGTAGAGGTATCTAATAGGACCATAAAAGATGGTCTGAAAAAGAGGCTAGGGGAAGCAAAGGGAAAATGGCCAGGAGAACTCCAAAGTGTATTGTGGAGTTACCGAACGACACCCCGAAGAGCCACGGGGGAAACACCTTTTTCACTCGTTTTCGGAACAGAGGCCATCATCCCGATAGAGATAATACGACCCTCGGTGCGGGTACAAGTGTTTGATGAAAGAGGAAATGATCTCGGCCTAAGGACCAAGCTAGACCTCGTCAACGAACACAGAGAACTAGCCGAGCTGAGAAGAAAAGCTTTTCAGCAAAGAGTGGCCGTGGCTGCAAACCTGCGTGCTAGGATGAAAGGAATAAAAGAAGGAGACCTCGTTCTCCGAAGGGCTGAATTTGCACCACGAAAGCCATCCCACGGGGTATTTCGTGCGAAATGGGAAGGCCCTTACCTAGTTCTAGCCGAAGTATAAAGAGGGGTCTATAAGCTCGGCGATTCCGAAGGAGTAGAGTTGAAAAATACTTGGCATTCGGACGCCTTGAGAAAATACTATGCTTAGGATTTCGGCAAAGAAAATTGTACTACACAAGTTAGCAAAATTCTCTCTGAGTACAAAAAATTGCCTTAAGCATAAATGGTGCAAATTTCTCAAAGGTGACCAGACGAGCGAAGGCGTCATCTTCCGAAGTCTCGTAAAAAGACTTGGACAAAATCCTTGAGATTAAGCCCTCGAAAGGCTGAACTTCGCGAAAAAAGGTCATCATATTAAGCGCAGATGAATTTTTCCGAAGACTGTGGAGCGAACTAGTTCGAGACCTCACCAAAAAGACTTAGCCAAGTTTTCTTCATTGAAAATGAAACTGCTTACAAAAAAGGAGTGCCAAAAGAAGAAGACCAAAAAAGAAGAAGCAAAAGGCAAAGAACCCTAAACAAAACTAAGGATTCCCGGCATCCTTAGAACCGCCAGCTCCCGCGTTCTTCTCTACTATCGTCGGCGCCGGGAGAGAAGATGGCAGGTTCAGATGTTCAATTTTGGACCAGGACCACCGAGGCCCCTCAGGAATATTTAGGGCCTCCAGGAAAGAAAGGTCCAGATCAGGGAACCTTTGAAGAACCTGGTGACGAACAAGACAAAATCCGTCCTGAAAACCAACTTTGGTCATCTGGTCAGATTTGTCTTTCTCGACCCCAAGGTCCTCAAGGTCTTTTTTAAGCTCAGCAACCTCCTCCTTCAATGCCTTCATCTTCTTCTTCTTCGGTTCCTTCTTCAAGGCATCAACCTCGGTTTGAAGCGCAGCCTTCTCAGCAAGCGCCTTTGTCAGGTGGTCTTCGGCCTCAGATTTCTCTTTTTGGTACGCCTCATTTGTCGAGATCAGCTTCGCTATCTGGGAGCCGAGGTCAGAAATTTTCTGGGAGGAGTCGTTTGATAGTTTCTCTTTCTCTTTTAACTCCTCCCGAAGAGCGGAAACTTCCTTCTCCGCAGAATTGGCCAGCTCCAAATTCTTGATAGCTAGATCCGAACACATGGCCCTAGTTTTCTCTAAAGAACCTAAGACCTGAGTTTGGAACACCGTCTGCCTCACCACCCGAACTCTGAGAAAGCCAGCATATCCCAGTAGCTGTAAAAGGGCAAAGGCAAGGTCACTAAAACAGAGAGAAAACCAAGCACTTAGAAAGAATTCAAGAAAATGGGGCGCGAAGTATACCTGGCCGGCGTGCTCGGAAAGCTTTGCAGCAAGAGAGTCATCGCCCGGATGGGCCTCGGCGATGGCTCTAAAGGAGGCCTCAGTAAGGATCCCTTTATAGATCTCTTTAGCCATCTGTGGACAATCGCCAGAGTACATGTTCATGTCCTCCGTGAATGTCCAAAAAGGCTCCTTTGGCACCTTCCCCTTCGGGATGATGGCATCCCGAAGGGCTCTCCTTTGGGCATGATCGGCCACCCAGCCCAGAGTGAGTAACTCCTCTGTAATAAGACATGAAGCTGGATTAAGGCAGCTGGACGCCAACGAACCCGAAAAGGAAAAAGGCACCACAAACCGAACCTGGAGGCACTTTGACCACGTCGTCCTCGGCAGCAAGAACCTCCTCGGCAGGGACCCCCTTGCCTTTGATTCTGCGCCATTCTTCAGCAGAAGGGGACTCCACCACGGCATCCAGAAGAGCCTGCGATGAAGTAGGATTGCGAGGAGGAACCTTGGCAGTAACCTCGGGCTGAGGAATAACAACAACTCCCAGCTCCTCGATAACCTCCTCGGGAGTGGCCTTCCTCGCCCGTTTTGCCGCCGAAGGACCGGCCTCGGTTGTTTTACGCCTTCGGGAGACAACTTTCTTCGTCGGATCAACTTTCTCGGCTTGGCCGGTGAAAAGGGCTTTGTAGAAGGCAGCCGTGTCCTCGCCCATTTCTGAGAAAGAAGGAAGACATCAGTGTGAGTGCAAAATGAAGTTATAACAAAGAGACTAGAAAATAACTCACGCTCAAAAAAGGTCTCGAAAGAAACTTCCTCCCGAAGGAGTTGCACAAGCCAGGAATCCTTCCCAGCAATGGCAGGAGCTGACATCTCGAGGTCCGTCTCGTGCTCCTTTACCACCTTGAGCTCCCGAAGGACCTCCTCGGTCATCAACCTCCAGTTAATGGGGAAGGGGTAAAGAGAGCGCGAAGAGACCTCGGGACCCCAGTCAGCGACGGCTCGAATACGACGGTCGAAATCCGCGAATATAGGAGCCAACTCTGGGGTCAGCAACATCTTCGGATCTACGATGTCGTCATCCAGCCTTCCCTGAGCCCACTTGGTTGGGACATGCGAGCAGGCCTCCTCCATCTTCAAAAAGAAAAAAAATTTTTGCCACCCTCGCCAGCTGTCCTTGGTGGCGAAGGTGAACATGTACTTTTTGCTCCCGGATCCCCGAGGTAGCATGAAGTAGAAGCCACCCTTCGGGACCACATAGAGCTTGTAGTACTGCATAAAAATAACGTAGTAGGGCTTTATTTTGAAAACGCCACACATACAGAGAAAGACGTTGAAATAACAGTACGAGTTCGGAGGGAGTTGATTTACGGCAATGCCATGAAATCTGCAAAACTCGCAAATCAACTCCGGAGGGGGGTACCGAAGACCGGCTTTCATCTAAGCCCAGAAAACGGTAACCTCGTTGCTATGGTTTGAAAAGCTATAGTGGTCGGGACGTGGCAACCTCGTAACAGCGTACGAGGGAAGGAAAAATTTCTTCTTCCACCTTGCTAACTTTTTAGGAGTAGTGCAGCAAGGGTTGGACAAGAGAGGTTGCCAACTCTCAGGAATAGGCATCTTGGGCTGAAAAGCAAGTTTAGAAAAAGGCAACAGCGAACTTTGGAAAAACTTTGAGAAGAACAAAAAAGTTCTGGAAATCAAAACCCACCAAAACGCTTGCCGAAATCTGTATGTAAAGACGCCGTCGTGAAAGGTGGTCAGAAAAAAGCTCAGGTGAAAGAACCGCCGCAAAAAGCAGAAGGAAAACCAGAGCAAAAGAAAAAGCAAAAAGAGAAAAAATGATAGAGTGAGCATATATATAGGCCAAGGGAGATAGGCGAACCGGCGTCTTAAGTGCTGGGCGAAGGCGAAACGTTGCCATAACTGCTCCTTCGTGCCTAAAAAGGCGCTCTTGACGTTACAGCACAATCCCTACCAATGACTGAGTGCCATGTGTCAGCCATCGAGCCAAAAAAGGGGACGCGCCTTCTGACACCGCTAAAAAACTGGGACGCGCCACTCCAAACTGACACGCCTGGTCATGGGACGCGACGCTGCACAGACCTGCAAAAGGAAAAGGAAAGAAGCAAGTAGCCTCGAAGACACCAAAAGACAGGCTATTGCCTAACAGCCCATATCTTCAGGCAAAAGGTGTACCTTCGGCACAGGTTTTACTCCCTAAAAACTCCCAAAGAGCATCCTCGAAAAGACTACAAACCGAAGTCTCCACTTCGGCTTTCCAAAGGGGGGCATGTGATAGCCGAAGGGCTATCGCCTCTATCTGACCCGAACTCGGAGCATCAGGAAACTTTTAGCCCCCCGAGGTACGAAACAAATCCCCTTCGGAAACGGAGAATCAGCTATTGCAAGCCGAAGAAGATCTCCCCGAAGGCGGAACCTGAAACAGGGAACTCCCCCCGAACTGCGGGCATATTTCCCGAAGGGCATCGTCCGTACCAAAGGACGACCTCGGCCATGGACTTCGGGAGTACGGCATGAGCATTTAATGAGCATTTAAGGAGCCTCTGACAGGAAACCCACACGCCGCCTGAAACGGCGACTTGACACACTGACGCCGTCCAAGTCCCATCTCAGCCACAGAACCAGGAGCCTTGATGGCCCAAGGCCTCATCGTTGTGAGTCATGATGACTGTTGAGGAGACTTCTAGGAGGAAGAACGCCTGGAAGGTGGATCGCCCCAAGGAGAGTACCTGAAAAGCTGGTAAACAGGGTTAGGAGGCCCCCGGAGTGTTTTTCCGGGGGGGGGGAGCCTCCGACGCCCAAGTCAGTGGTGGCCGGAAGAAGGAGAAAGTCACTAGCTCAAAGAGAAAGGCAGAAAAGTCTCGCCTGGTATTTTCTCAGAGTGTGGGAGCTGTATATCCGGCCTGCCAACCTCCTGTCAAGTATTTATTTCCTGTATATATAGGAATACCTAGCCCGTTCAGATCAAGACGGCTACCTGTTCCCTACGCCCAGAAAGGATCCAACCAAACACGTGTCAGGATCTGAACGGGCCAGGCATTTCTATAAATACTGGGAAAAAGGACTTGGCAAGGGATCCATCCCCTCTCCCTGGGCAGCCCTCACCCATAGCTGAAAATATATGCAGGCTAGCTCTCGCACCTTTCTAGCGTGCCTACTTTATTCATTATCAGAATACTGACTTGGGCGTCGGAGGCTCCTCCCCGGAACACCATCCCGGGGACCTCCTAACCCTTTTTTCTGAGCTTTTCAGGTATTTTCCCACCTGGGGAATATCTCAGCAAGACGTCCTTCCCCCCCGAAAGCTCCCTCGGAATTCACCATGTCACTGGACAGAGATGTCGGAGGGCATCAGGTGCCAACTCAGGAGTCAGCATTATCCTCGGATCAACGACGTCCATCTCCAGCCTTCCCCAAGCCCACTTGGTCGGGACGTGCGACCAGGCCTCCTTCATCTCCAGAAAGAAAAACTTTTGTTGCCACCCTCGCCAGCTGTCGTTGGTGGCAAAGGTGAACATATACTTTTTGCTCCCTGATCCCCGAGGTAGCATGAAGTAAAAGCCACCCTTCGGGACCACAAAGAGCTTATAGTACTGCATGAAAAGAATAAAGTGGGGCTCTATTTTGAAAACGCCGCACATACAGAGGAAGGCATTGAAGTAGCAGTATGAGTTCGGCGGAAGCTGATTTACGGCAATGCCATGAAATTGGCAAAAGTCGCAAATCATCTTCGGAGGAGGGTACCGAAGTCCGGCCTTCAGTTGGGCTCGGAAAACGGTAACCTCGTCGCCACGGTTTGAAAAGCTAAACTGGTCAGAGCGTGGCAACCTTGTAATGGCATGCGAGGCAAGAAAGAATTTGGTCTTCCATCTTTCTAATTTTTTAGAAGTGGTGCAGCAAGGGTGAGACAAAAGAGGTTGCCAGCTCTCGGGAATAGGCATGGTCGGTTGAAAAGCGATTTCGGAAAAAGGCCAAAAATGACTTCGGGAGATGAAAAAGACTTCGGGAAAGCTTAAAAAGCAAAAGACTCTAGAAGTTAAAACCCACCAAATGTTTTGCCAAAATTTGGATTTGAAGACGCTGTCGCGAAAGGTTGCCGGAAAACACTTCGTTAAAGAGGATTGCCGCAAAAAGCAGGAGAAAACGTGAAAGCAGTTGAAAGCAAAAGCAGAAGCAAAAGGAGGTTATGATGGAACAGAGGTATATATAGGCCGAGGAGGGTAGGCGAACCGGCGTCATAAAGTACTCCACAAAGGCGAACAGTCGCCGTAACTGCTCAATGTGCGTGAAAAGGCGCGCCTGCTGTATCCGGCGCAGTCCCCGCCAGTAACAAGCTGCCACATGTCAGCCATCGCGCCAAAAGAGGGATACGCTTTCTGACACCCCTAGACCCTGGGCGCGCTGCTCCAGACTGACACGCCTGGTTACAAGACGCGACGTTACGCAGTCCTGCAAAAGGAGAGAAATGGGTGACCTCGAAGACACCAAAGGACGGGCTATAACTGAACAACCCATGTCTTCGGACAAAAGGTACATCTTCGGCACAGGTATTACACCTGAGGTCAGAAGGACACCCTCCGAAAGCCGACAAACCGAAGTTCCCACTTCGGCTTTTCGGAGGGGGGCCTGTGATAGCCGAAGGGCTATCGCCTTTCTCAGTACATACTTCCTGACGAAAACATGGTCGGGAAGCCTGGCGTCATCCGAAAGAGGCACTATCACTGACCTCGGAAAGAGCGAAGTCAGATACCACGAAGTCCGGACTTCGGCTAATACGCTAGGCGTTTCAAAGGTATCGCCGGCTCCCTCGGGGGACCAAGCGGATCGCCTTCGGAGATAAAGAACTAGCTATTGCAAGTAGGAGAGAACTTCCCCGAAGGCGGAACTCTCGAACCAGGGGACTTCCCGAACTACAAGCATAACTACCGAAGAAGGTCATCCGTACCAAAGAATGACCTCGCCCAGAGGACCTCGGGAGTACGACATGAGCATTTAAGGAGCCTCTGACATGTCGCCCACAAGCATTACACGCCGCCCCAAACGGCGGTCTGACACGCTGACGCTGTCCAGGTCTTGTCACGACCTGTCTCGGCTCAAGGCTCAAGGAGCCTACAAACGGCTACTTGTCCCCTACGCCCGGAAACGCAGAGAACATCCGACTGAACACGTGTCATGATCTGAACGGGCTGGGAACTCCTATAAATACCAAGGAACAAGCCCTGGCAAAAGGACCCCCGAATCCGACTCTCTCCCCCTGAGAAAATACAAACAGGCAAGGCCACTAAACCTCTTAGTGCTCCCCTTCTTTCACCTCTCAGGACACTGACTTGGGCGTCGGAGGCTCCTCCCCGGAAAAAGATCCCGGGGACCTCCTAACCCTTTTTTACGAGTTTTACAGGCACACTCCCCTGGGAAATCTAGGCTCCAGACGTTCTCCCTCTCAGGAAGTCCCTCCCGAAGTCACGATGTCTTCCAACGAAGATGCCGCTGGGCATTAGTAATTATTTAGGTAGGAAACTCCTTGCCAATTACATCTCATGTAACTCTTGGTTAGTTGGGTGAACAACACTTGTCCAAGCTCATCTCATGAACTTAAGTCCAACCCTATGCCTCTAAGTCCCTAATCCTATTGAGATAACTCAATTAAGTCAGACCCAAAGTTAGCAATTTGGATATCACTATTATCGCATCGCACCTTACCAAGATGAACATAGGTGCTTTGGTTTCGCAAACCCATCCTGTTACGGCCCTTCTAGTGGGAGGTAAGGACTTTAGAATTTAGTTTAGAAGTTTAATTTAAGTTTGCCTAGCAAGAATTAAGAAGTTTGCCAAAGTTCACTAAGTTCCGACAAGAATAAAGCTCTGAACTAAGTTCAGGGGCAAAATGGTAATTTTGCACCCTGAATGGCCGGGACGAGTCCCGAGTGTTTTAAAATGAATTTTTAGGACGTAACTTTTAACCTTAACTCAAACTCAATAAATAGACAAGGATTTAATCAAGAACTGTTAAGTTACAAAGATGGGGGACCTAATTGCACAAAACTTGAAACCTTGGTGGTTTGAAGGGTTAAGTGGGGTTTAAGAAGAGGGAAGAGGGGTTTGGGCTGCCATAACCCGTTTTCCAGCTTCTCCACTCCATTTCTCTCTCAAATTAAGCTTGGAATCAAAAGTTTTTGGTGCCAAAAGGTGCAATTAAGGGTGTATAAGCTTGGAGGATGCATTTTCAAGCTTGAATCCTTGTTTTTGAAGCTTGAAAGGGTGTTTTTCTCCATCCCCTGTTTTTGAACGAGGTATGATTCATGTTCTTGATTGAATTCGTGTTATTTGATTGATTGGAAGCTTGGGTTTTGGTTGGAAGAGGTGTTTTTGATGTTTAGGAGCTTTGTTTTGGTTTGAATTTGTGTAGAACTTTGGAAGCTTGTTTGGAAGAGGAAGGGTTCGAATTCTTGCTTGTTCTTGGTGTTAAGGTAAGGGAGAAAGTGTTTTTAAGTTGTTGGATTGCTTTTGAATTGAAATGGATTGAGAAAGTTGAGTAATTTTTGGGTATGGTGTGAAGAAACGTTTTGGGAATTATGGTGGACTAGCTATGTTCGAAGGATTGGTGTGATGCTTCTAATGCATCATAGTTTGGCTTTGATAGTTGGTTTTGTTCCTTGCAACATGTACTTCATGTGTATGAAATTTGGTAACTTTTGATGCATGTTTGCTATATGTATTTGGTTGCCAAAGTTCGTAGCAGCAAACGGCCGAATTCTGCATTTCTGCAGAATTGGCGACGCGGCGCCAATTGGCCCGAAAATTGGCGACGCGTCGCCAATTCAATTTTCAGTCACAGAGCGTTTGTTCGTCGGTGACGCGTCGCCAATTCTTTTTGCCTTTGGCGACACGGCGCCAACACCTAAAAATGGGGGGTTTGACTTTTTGCTGCGTTGACCCGACCGAGACTACGGAAGGCTCGGAACGTGCCTAAGGGTCCGAGGATCCCGATGGTACTCCGAAACTTCCGAAAGTCCCACCGGAAGTATGAGTTTTCTTGAACTGTTTGAGGTAAGTAAGTTGCTTAGGCAACAAGTAAGGAAACAAATGTTGCAATTGAACTTAATTAGCTATCAATAGCTCAGGTGAGAGGTTTAGAACCCTCGTCGGCCTAGCCGTGCGGTAGCCACGAGGCCCCGAGGCGAAACCTTGTTCATCTAGTTTACATCAAAGAGGCCCTGCGGCCTAGTCTACAAGTCCCGTCATAAATTCCCCTGCATAACAACTAGGTGAGAGGTTCTATGTTTGAATGAGGCTTGCTAAGGTTCGCCCTTGAGCCATATGTCAGGTTGCTAAGTGATTGCGCTTGGCCTGTATATGTGTCAGGTTGCTAAGTGATTGCACTTGGCCTGATACAGAGGACTACTTGAGGAGAGGTCTACGGATCTAGTATATATATATGCCTAGTACCCTCATGCTGTGTGAGCTCGCAGCCAGAGTCCTAGTAATTTTTCTTGCAGGTACATCGAAGACCCTTACTGAGAATGTTGAATTCTCACTCCCTGTTTGTTATGCAGAGTCTGGAGTAGCAGAACCGGATAATCGCTGAGGATTATCGGGGTAGTACCTTTTTGTTTGTAAAGGTACGGTAGTTGAGAAGCTTTAAGTTTCTAGCTTGCTTAAGTGATTAGTTGGTCTGTTGGTCAGGTTGTGGTACTAACTTGCTTCTTCCTTTGGCTGCAGAGCCTAGTAGCACTTGGCAAAGGACTTGTGAGACTCACCACTGGGACAGGAGTCCAAAGTGGGAGCTAGGGTAAAAGATCTCAGCAAAGTCTTGTATTTTGATACAGTACTTTATTTTGCCTCCGGTATTTATGTTATAAAGAGTCCTTGACTCAGGGGATTGTTCTCTGGGTGAGAGCATTAGTTACTTATGTATAAATGCTTTCACGAGCGGTGTATGTGTAGTTAATCACTCAAAGGTTGATTTTGATATGCTTTGGCATTTTGTATTTATTTATATAGAATTTTACTTAGCCGGCTAAATGTCTAAATGTTTAAATGTTTTATGGTTTTAATAAACCAAGTCAAAGCATAAGTGCATACATATTGCATTTCTAGGTTAATCAACTAGTAGCATTGGATTTAATCCACACACATAACCAGCTAGCCAATTACAATCCACCGTGAGACAAACGCTCACAGGGTATCCCGGGCAGGGGCACGGGGATCGTGTCACATCCAATGTTGATCAAAGTCTTGACGAGTGCCAGTATTTGGAAAACATCACATTTAATGACTTAATATTTTGTTTGAAGGATTTTTCCTTTTGATCTCACTAATTATTATCTCCGGTTGTCTTATACATGCATCACATAAAAATATAAAACATACATCTCATGCTAACAACAAAGTAAATGTGACATGGTTATAGCCCAAACTATGCGATATTCTCAAGCTATGAGAATACCATAAAAGCCTAAGAAAATAAAAAGGGTATTCACAAGGTTCTTATCCTCCTTACTTGGTTGCCCTTTTATTGTTACCTTCTTGGATACACCACCTTGGACAATCCCATATTGTACAATTACATCAATAATAGAAACTTCGAGTTACATTTGAGGGGAGTAAGGTGAGAAGAAAATGTACAATGAGAGCAATAAGAAAAGACATGACTCGCAGGCCGTATTTACAAGTACAACCAACAAGGGCTATAACCACGCACCATGCTTTAACCACCAATCAGCATATCATGTCAAATCTCATTCAATAAAAATGCATGCCAATTAACGTGCGTTGATTAACCAGTTTTTATTAATGTGGCGCTTCGCATACGGTAGTCTCGCATTATCTTACATTTATGTTGCATGAGATCTTTTATTTCGAGCAACTAAGCACCCGAGACCACCTGCATTTGAGCCACCAAAAGTCCTCTACTCTTAGTGCTCGAACAACCCTAATCCGATACACGCTAGGGTTTTGCAACTATTGCAAGAATCCTAATCCGTATAAATATCTCATACCAATCAATTTAGAGTTAATCTTATTAACCAATTTGTGTTGTTTCTTTATATATCTCATATATGCATTACGAGTTCCGGTTTCATGCAATGTGAATCAATCTAACTTATCATGATCAAAACATTAGAACACACAACATGTCATGCGATTCGACATTCAATTCTAATTTAGGGTTTCACAAGTAGCTTTGATACCACTATAAGGTTTGAGGAGCCAAACAAGCGCAGCAGAATATAACCAAAACACTCCAGGATCCAAGCGAAACAGGATAAATCGGGTATTCGAAATTTCATACCTAATTCGGTTAAGATCTTTCACCCAACTATTGAGTCGAATCACAAAACCTGAACAGTTGACGTGTTTAAGCTCTCTACAGTATCCACACGAGCCTCTCAGGATCATCATGCCTCCACCACGTCCCAGCAGATGTGTTTTTCTTGCACTTGCAGTGCTAGCTTGCATCCTCTAAGGAATGGAAAGAGAAGAGTGCAGCTGAAACTTTTAGAACTTTTCTGATTTCATCCTTTTGGGAGGTTAGGGCAAGAGCTACGAATTTCTCACTATATGATGTATTTATAATAAGACTAAACTCTCAAGCCTAATAGGTTTCAAAACCCTAATCCAATTAGGTTTAATTTTGGGCTTAATAATGGCTCAACTTTTGGGCCAATTATTAATACGAAATTATCATGACACCATAACCCAAATAAATTAGCTCATGCACTCAAATAATCTAAATAGGTTTTATGTGTGCGACCCAATAGACTTTTACCACGTTGGTAATGATCATAAATCATATTTATGATCATAAATAATGAGCGGTGTCTAGCAACACATTATTACTACTCAAGTGATAAGATTGTCGGTGATTCAACTAAACCTCTATGATCATTATCCATATTTGTCATTGTCCCTTTGTCCAAGATATCAAGACCAAACACGAGACATGAAATGTGTCACTCTCGTATAGCCCAATCTATGATTTCTTGATTACCGAGCAGACTGACTTAAACTGATGACATTGATATCGTATATCAACTCATTCGAGCATGCCCATGCATTTTCTTAGTCTCACTCTTTCAAGGGGGCCCGAAGATATCACTCCCGTTACATAGGAGGGACAAATCCCATCTTGATCATACAAAACCTTCCGCATGATATGTGACATACCTAATGAGATCCTCCAAGTTTACTTAGTTATGAGCAACAAAGGGAAGTATCAAAGTATGTTACTCACATGTAGGGAACCTTGATGACCTTAGTTCAAAGGACTACATATACGTGATCACTATGAGAATCACTTATGACACTCATATAACAATCCATGTAGCGTTTTCATGGTGTGTCAGTCTAGTACACAAGTTCTCCAACTTGTACCCATATATAGACTACATATCTCATATTAGTCTCCAAATATATTAGTCATTATGTATTATTGTAACCCACTCCACAATAATACTAGACTAGAGACATTTAAGAATACTATTATTCTAGGGTTGTAATTACGTTTGATTATATCACACAGAAAACATATAACAAACACAGTTAGTGGATTAATGACTTAATAAAATATCATGACTTAATGTGCAAAATACAATCATTGTATGACTGGCTTTTGGGCACAATACTAATAATTTGTGCAGTGCCTGACCCTAGCTGGCGGGGGACCATGCTTATGGCTAGTATATCAAGAGGCTCTACTTCATCGTAGGTATGCTGAGAGGCTATAGCTTGGTGACATTCTTAGTCACACCACCAAAGAGTTATCTGGAATGTGGGTGATGTACACAATCACCACCCTAGGTTCATTTAACGGCATTCAAGTATTAGATTAAATAAATTGATCAATGCGATATGATTTAATCAACAAAAGGAATTATGCATATGCAAGTAGTTTAAGCGTGCTAGGAGGACTTTAGTATTGTTGTTTTTATGTTGTGCGAAAGTGTTCATTGATTGAATTACTATAACTTAGTGTTTATTATTATATTTTTTTTTGTTGGGGGAATATTAAAACCCATGTGATGAGCCTGATATTTTTCCCTTACTGATCAAGTGGTACTCACCCATTCTTCTAACTTTTTTTCCTTTGGTGAATGCTATGAGGAAACAAAGTACATTGAACCATATGATGAGGTTCAAGATGTGAAGTAAACTAAGTAAGGGTATGCTTTAGCCTATTAAAAACAGGCTAAAACTGAATTTTTATTTTGTGTTATTTTAAAAAAATATAAACTACTGAATTGAAACATTATTCATATTTTTGTTTTCTTGGAATTATTATTTAATTTTTCTATTTTAATTTAGTATTTTTATTAATTGGAAAAATAAATTTAAAATTTTTTTTACTTTGTATTTCTTAAATGATTTTTAATTAATTACTTATTAACTCTAGAAAATTAAAATATATTTCAAAATTAAGACTCATGAAATTGGAGGTGTTACACCCTAGTTACGTTTCTATAATTTTTCTAGATCCCTTAATGCAATTAAGGGCTAACTTTGGCATTAGAGAGTTTTTCCTGGACACACAACTTTGGAAACCTCTAACATTGTTTTTGTTATAGATTCTATTATTTCCCTTGTTTCTCAAGCCCATAACCTTAGTTAGGCATTAATTTGGCAACAATCAATAGTGGTGGAAACACGAATATCATGTTTGCCTATAAATATCAGTAGACAGGAAGTTCGGGATGATGCCGCAACAGGAGTGGTCCACCAACCCCTAACAATTATGAATGCTTAAAGTAGCATTTCGGGTGTAAGATAGAGAAAGGATGCAAAACTGGCAATGACAAAACAAATTTAAAATAGAGAAAGTAACTTACTGCCACTACCTCGAGATTCTGCTAGGAGAAAAAGTCATGCGCCTATGATTTATGATTGATGGCCAATTTATGCCCTCAAGCACCCATCTTGGAGGATTTAAGACAATAGTAGTGTCATGAGATACGAGTTTAATACCATTATTCGCCCTACAAGCATACAATGTGTTTATAGTGAGTGAGTGAGGGGTTGATTCCATAGAGAATATATGTGAGCGAGACAAGTACCCACATGTAAGTCGGTATTATTGAAGCAAAACCTTCCCCCACGTAAGCAGGTTTAGATAGTCCCTGCCCAGCGGACATATGGGTATTACCCGTTCATCCATTTTGGCATGTATTTTTTTAGCTTAACTTAAAATATATATATATATATATATATATTTGTTTGTTTTTTTTTTGTTGAAATTTGTATATAACTAAACTTCCTAAAATGAAGTAATAATGTATGAAAGTTTAAGTAAAGTAATAACGTATGAAAGTTTACCTTATACTATGATTTTATTTTAAGATAAATGTCAATTTAAGAGATAAATATACTAATTTAGAATAGACATACGTAAGGGTGGAAAATGAGCCAAGCTGAGCCCAAACACTCTAGGCTCGAAGTTCTGTTTATTAAAGATTAGCTCAGCTCGAGCTCGAGTTTGACGAGCTCATTAAACGAGGCTTGAAGCATGGCTTGAAAGGGGTTGAGCTTGTCTCGATGGTTCGATAGGCATGAAGCTCAATTTGAGATTCGAGTTCAATTTAAGAAGAGTATTAGGTTTTAGGGTAAGATTATTTTATAATTATATTATAATATTATATTATTTTTTATATTAGACTCATTAAGCTCAATAAGGATTCAAGTCCAATATAATTGGGCTCAAAGTTCTGCTCGTTGCATTCGAATATTGGATGTAGTTTGAGTTCAGACTTAAGGCTTATTAGGTTTGGTTCAATAATAAAAATTAAACTCAATAAGAGGCTTGACTCATTCCTAACATGAATGCAGGTATCGGGTAGAATTAGTTATACTCATATTCTCCTTGAAACATTAACGTAGGGTCAAGTTCGGGACTCAAATTGTGGGATTTGGGGAGGATGGAACAGGTAGGCAGTTTTTGACATCCTACTATTATGAGTTATCATTGGGGTTCCAGACTTCCCTGTACCTCACGAGCAATGAGGAGAAACTCCTACCACTGTTATTTGAACCTAGAGTTTCAAGCTTATGTCTTTCGAGCGCTTGAGCTAATTTGATGATCATTGCCATAGTCCGTGTTATTGTCGAAGCGTGCCGCTGAGGTGTTATGAATTCCTCCACATCTCATATCTCTGCATTTCATCGTCAAATCACATCACTTACCTCTGTAGGTCTTTTAATTCCTTGTACTTTATGGTCTTAGGTTTTAGAGCTTTGCTGCACAAATTCTATCTATTTGGTGGTTTTGCATAATTGTATTATTTGAATATAAGATTTTAATAATTTGTGACAAGTGTAAGTTGAATCAAACTCAATCAAGTAACCCTACCTTGCTTTTGATGGTCTATGTAACTCGAGCTCAAGCTTAACCCTGTTAGAAAAGTAATCCAATTGGAGTGAACCTAGGGCTATGGCTCGTTTGATTTGATTTTGTTAGTTTTGGAGTTCTAAATGGAAGCTTAAAGAATTAACAATGTGCAAGTTTGAATCAGTTCTTAGCAATGTGTATTTTCTAGTGGCATAGCTATCAAGGAGTTGGAGTGCTACCATCCTCCAAAAATGTTAAAAATGCATAGAGAAAGGATGCTAATTTGGTACTTTTGTAAAAAGTTAAGGACTGAGTGTACAGCTTCCCTAAGCCCCCTCTCCAAAATGTTGTGGAAGAATATAAATATAGGGGGTAATGAGGCATTCTTTTATAAGTATGGGAACCGAGTGTTTATTTCTCCCTTCCTAAGCAGCTAGCATCCTCAATCAAAACGACCACAAATCCCAAAATCCCCAAATTCCCAAATCCAATTACCCGAAAGCCTGCTCGACCTCGCCACGACGCCACCGTCCACTGCCCTCTACTCCTCGTCCTCAGTTGCTCTCGCTCGTCTCGCCTCGCCGTCCCATCACCGTCCAGCGTCCATCATCGTGTCTCACCGGCGGGCTTCTACTCTCCTCCATCCAGTCTCCTCCTGCTCCGTCCGTCCGTCCGACGTCCACTCTTGAGTCTTGACTCTACTCGGTAAGTGGAATTGGAGTTTTGTTGTTCTTAGTTCAAGAGTGTTGAAAACTTAAACTAAGTGGAATGCCACCCAAATTTTCCTGCTGTCTTCTGGGTTGCAATTCTTTCTCATAGTCGCATACTCCCATTCTCACGGGTACGAGAATTTGAGGAATTTGGTTGACGCTTTCGTTCGCTTCCAAGGCCCTTGTAGGTGGGATTTCCAGTGCAATTGCTCAGGTAAAATATTTATCCGGTTGTTTTATACGCTGTTTGGGATGTGTTGTTTTTGCCTTAGAATTTGAACGATGGAATTGTTATGAATGTTCATATTGGATTGAATTTTGGAATCAGGTTTAGATTATTAACATTATAATCCCACATAAAGCATATTTGATTTGTGTCACTATAATGGTTAAACTTGCTGAGAATAGGGGTTCAATTTAAAAACAAAAAGGCCTTCAACTAGTCTGAGTCTCATTTGGAAATACTACTCTGAGAATTCGTTCTGCCCTTGCCCCCCAAGCCTAAAATCCTGGTTCCGCCACTGGTATTTTCTTACCTTGATTAGATGGCCTGCAAAAAAACGTCTCTTTCAGCAGCTTTGATGATAAGTGCTAGTTTAAACCCTATTGGCGCCACTATGAATCTTTTTCATAGTTTCTTATGTTAATTAGTTGGATTTGCTCGTGAAACCAACCCAGAGGATAAATATCGATGGCCTCTTAACAGGGATTGGGAGATAGGTATAAAGTATATAGATTAGCTTCTGACTTATAATGTGTGAATATAGAAAGATTTTGTTAGAAAGACCTCAAGAGGTGTTGAACTTAGACCAGAGAATCATTAATAAAAATGCAAAACTACTGTAGACATGAGTATGAAACACTTGGATAACTGAAATAGGATTAGAATTATGAAAACATGGTGTTTAGCATTGGTGCTTAGGATTTTTGCGAGAATGATAATTCACTTAGTTAGTTTTGACTAATTTTTCTTAGATATGAGTGCAAAGAATGAATTTCTAACTTTATCTGTAAGTATTTCCTGGGCTCTGATGTCCTTTAAAATTATAACTGGGATGGCATTGAGAACATTCATTTGGCCGTAGGTTTGATTTCAGTTATGTGTATTTATTTTTTCCTGCCAGTTTATTGATGATCATGTATTCCAGTGCATAACATATGGGTATAGCTTGTTTATTTATTTAGACTTGCTATTCTTTTATACCTTTTTTCCTTTGTTTATTTTTTGGGTCCAAATAGGCTTTAGATGGTATCATAATCGTTAATGTATTGTTTTACTTTGAGATGGATAGCTAGCTCTATCGTTCATTCAATATCCAAACGTTTAGTCAATTTTGGTTTTGTGCAGAATTCTGTGTCCTTTCTCAGCTTTGGCAGGGTGTTGGGCATTTTGTTGGCTGCATTGTTGTGCACGCTTTGGCTTTCAAGAAATGAAATGCTATTTGCAAATTGAGTTCTGGAAAGAGATTCTGTTATTGTGGATTCTTCCTTATAAACTAGTTGCCTGTTAAAAAATATGGCAAGTTGATTTGTAGAATGACTTATAAAACTCTATTCAGAGCTATAACTCCTTTAGTAGTGAAGGGGATTCTGTACTATGCAATTCTGGAATTGGCTTGTGCAATTCTGCACAACATCGTTACAATTTCTAGACAACCTAAGCGTGATATAAGGTTTTTTCTTTTTCTTTTCATGTTACATCTTTATCACTTAGTTGGTGAAGAAGAGATAACCATGTCTCCAGGAAGCCATTGGGTTTATTTCCTTTGTTACTAATTCTCATGAAGCTGTTTATGTTTTCCCCTGGCATGTGTGTGCATCTTCATAGGACTTGTCACAAATGTTGTTTCCTAATGAATGTTCATGTGGAACCCAGGAAAATTAGGAGGAGAATTGTAGTTTTACTCAGCTTGGTCACCATATCTGTGACATTGTGACAGGTGGAAATATGCCTAAGGTGAAGACAAACCGTGTGAAGTACCCAGAGGGATGGGAATTAATTGAGCCCACTCTTCGTGAACTGCAAGCGAAGATGCGCGAAGGTTGGTTCTTCTACACTACAAATTGTAGAACAGTGTATAAGTTTCAGTATCAGTTGTTATCATATTATCAATGTCTTGAACTGTTTGAAGTAATCATTTTTCTTTTTTACTTATGGGACAGCTGAGAATGATCCACATGACGGCAAAAGGAAATGCGAGGCATTATGGCCTATTTTCAAAATAGCACATCAAAAAAGCCGATATATATTTGACCTTTACTACCGGAGGAAGGAAATATCCAAGGAATTATATGAGTTCTGTTTGGATCAAGGCTATGCTGACCGCAATCTTATTGCAAAGTGGAGGAAGGTGTGCATATAACCCTTTAGTATCTTTTTTCATTACTCTACTCTGAAGTTGTATTCCATTTACCAAGATTCAAGGTCAGGGTTTCTGGTTATAGTCTGATTTCTGATCCTATTATTACCTGTTATGTGACAGCCCGGTTATGAACGTCTTTGTTGCTTAAGATGCATGCAGCCGCGAGATCACAACTTCCAAACAACTTGCGTCTGCCGAGTGCCTAAGCATCTGAGGGAAGAGAAAGTTATCGAGTGTGTCCACTGTGGTTGTCGAGGCTGTGCGAGTGGAGATTAATCCTTCTGGTTTGATCCCCCAAGATGGGAATGTTGGTGGTTCTATTTGGACGGGGTCTGTTCCACATTCCATCGTGATGCAAGGACTGAACAAAATGTTCTTTTGTGTAATCCAATTGCAATGAGTTGGTGACTGATAAGCTCTAATACTGTGGGAACTAACTTAGCACTTTCTCTATTTCTGAATCTCTATTTCTCTTGTGAGTTTTAATGTTTGAGTCTGATTGAAATTTCTGAAGCCAGCCATAAGCCATGCTTCAGATTGTGGTCGTTTTGGGAATGGAAAATGGTATTATGAGGGTCCATCATGACAAATAGAAATGACGGACAAGTCGGATACCCAAAATAATGCTCGGTCTACCCTTAATTTTGAGGGTACTTCACAGTTGTTACTTACGGATCGCTTTTATTTTTTGTTGTCAACAATTGATCCTCAAACGCACATACAACCTCCAAGCATGAAGTCCAAGTTTGACTTATTCACAACTCGGCTAGGCTTACATTGATTTTGTCTCATTCCCTTAATTTAGGCTTAAGTTCGATCGATTCACAGTTTGTTTATGTTTCATTCACATTTTTGTTTGTGTAAACTCGACCGATCGCCCCTAACTGTATTCAAAGTTGCTCATTCGCCCTTAAATTATCAAATATTGCTTAATAATCTATAAACTATATTCGGTGTTGCTTAATCGTCCTGATATCTATTATACAGATGGATGAAAAAGTTATATCACATCAGCAGTTACGTCATTTTTTCATGTCATATCAGTAGCTACATCATTTTTCCGTCTGTCCTTAACGACTGTGATAGACGTCAGGACGATTAAGTAACACTGGATATAGTTTAGGAAAGATTAAACAATATTTGATAGTTTAGGGACAAATACGAAACATTGGATATATTTTAGGGATGACCGATGGAGTTTACCATTTTTATCTCAATCCAAACCTCATCAAAATGGTAGACTCAATACTTGTTTTCAAACTGAACTTTATATATCTATTAGACTAGTGTTCAGTTTAGTGCGTCTCATTTTCAACATATATTCTGTGTTTGTGTTACACACAGACACACACACATCAAGATTACACAGAGAAATTTATTACAAAGTGAACGCAATGAAAACGAGTTTTCAAAGTATGCCCTCTCTAATATCTAAGATGTAATAGGCAGATGAGTCTTGGATTTAAAAATAATTGAAATAAGTGGAATTGAAACTTGTTGGAATCCATGGAATTCGTGATGATGTTACTGCTTACATAATGAGTCCCAATAATTGCCAATATCTCTGATACAACTTATCCCATCTTCTTCAAATAAAGGAGATGTGTCATCCAGCTGTACCCACGATATTTTGCTGGAAAACCTTTTGAGCCACTTGTCAAACTCTTGTCTTTGAGTCTTTGTCCATGAATCATCTTGAGGTCTGAAATAATAATGTTGAGCTAATAATATGTGTAAAGCTTTACCTTGAATCTTCTGGGTTGAAATGGAATTTTTTAGGCAAATTCCAAATCGATGTATGGATCTTGGGCAAAATCCATACCATAACAATCATCTCCATGATACTTCAATTCTGATTTATCCTTGATTTATTAATCCAAATTTGAGTCAAACTGGGAGGCAGATCTTTGAGCAATCTTTTATAATCTTCATTTGATGAAGTAGAGGAAAGTTTTGCTTGAATTTGAGAATTCTTTGACAAAAAATTAATCTAATTTGAGCTCGATGGTATTTCTTGAAAAGATGCCATGACTGGTCTATTGTTAATCCATTAAGTCACCATGGAATGATCTACACGTGCAGTTTGATATGCATCCCAATACTTTGTTTTGAATTCTCTCAGAAAATATGAAAAATTAATTTTCTTCATTCTCTATATTGGATGTCCAGGAGACTATCCAAGGAATACTGAAGCTAATGCAGAAATTAAGGAGTCTTCCAAAAAGCTTGAGATGATTCTAGGTATTTCTTTAAGTATTCTGAAAAGCTTGCTTGATTGAATCTGGAAGGTTGTCTTTTACAAGACCAAAGTAATCCTACCATTCCCAAAATTAATTTGGAAATTTATGAGACAAGTTTTTGTGAAAGTAGAAAAATCAAGAATGAGAATAATTTCTAATATAAAAGGCATTGTACCATACCCTGATGTAATTTATATAAGTGAAAGAAATAGGCTTGGTGATGGTGGACCATCCATCCTAGAGACTCTTATGACATCCAAGGATCCATTGAAGATTAATTTTAGACCTCTTGCAAGGAGAAAAGCCAATGAAACTCAAGAAGCACTACAACAGCTCATTGTAGCACTCTTGGAGTTATGGAGCCCCTGCATGCCATTTCAAAATCCACTTAGGCATTTCATGATCTAAAGCTCTAGAACTTCAAGTCATATCATACAATGAAGATTCAAGTTGGAGAAATTCAAGCAACCTTGTTGGAATTGAGAGGCCCTAGCCAAAACCCAAAGTGAACCTGAGAGCACACCTAAGAGCTTCCTAGGAGCCCTTCTAATCTATTTTGTATGCTAGAGCATGTTTGCTCAATTTTCTTAGTTAGTTAGATTCCTTTACATGTTATTTAGTTAATTAGCAAGTTTGGAGCACATGGGAAACATACCACATGTGATGGCCTGGGGCCTCATCGTTGTGAGTCATGATGACTGTTGAGGAGACTTCTAGGAGGAAGAACGCCTGGAAGGTTGATCGCCCCGAGGAGAGTACCTGAAAAGCTGGTAAACAGGGTTAGGAGGCCCCCAGAGTGTTTTTTCGGGGGGGGAGCCTCCGACGCCCAAGTCAGTGGTGGCCGGAAAAAGGAGAAAGTCACTAGCTCAAAGAGAAAGGCAGAAAAGTCTCGCCTGGTAATTTCTCAGAGTGTGGGAGCTGTATCTCCGGCCTACCAACCTCCTGTCAAGTATTTATTTCCTGTATATATAGGAATACCTAGCCCGTTCAGATCATGACACGTGTGCGGTCGGATGCTCCTGAACTTCTGGGCGTAGGGGACAGATAGTTGGTAACCAGCTCGCCTCGAGCCTTGTGCTGAGACGGGCCATGATGTGATTCTGATGGCGTCTGCGCGCCAGGGCGGCTTTTTACGTCTGTGGTGGGACGTGTCAGAGGCTTCCTTAAATGCTTCCTTAAATGCGCCTGCCATACTCCCGAGGTCCCTGGGTGAGGTCGTCCTCTAGTTCGGACAGAGCCTCTTCGGGAAGCATACCCTCAATTCGGGGGTTCCCAGTTCTAGGGGGTTCCGCCTTCGGGGATATCATGTTCGGGCAGCAATGTCTGGTGCCACTTTTCCGAAGGCGCGCTGTTCACAACCTTGGGAGGCGAATGGAGTCCTCAAGTTTTACTGGTGTGCCGAGGCTCGGAGCTCTCCGGCTATCTCCCGAGGTGCATGACTCCACCTGTTCCCGGGAAGCGCCAGTTCTTCTGGCCATTGTTGTGGCAGGGTGTTCGGCCAGATTGAGGCGATAGCCTTTGGCTATCAACATGGATTTAGAGAAAAAGAGTGTGCAAATTGTGTTTTCTAAACCTAGTTTGATTAGGATTTATTCTTTTGGTAGGTTTAGGGTTTTTCTTGCCTCTAAAATTTGTAAGGGCAAAAACCCTAGCTTCCTAAGCTATAAATAGGTTATGTGTTTCATGTTTCTACAAGTATATTAATAAGATTCAAGTTGCATTAAGCAATACTTATCTCTTTTGTTCTTTCTCAACTTCTTGATGCACTTGTCCAACAAGTTCTTCTCTTCTAAGAAGCATTCTTCTAATTTCCCTTCTTTAATTCTGCGTCTCACCTTTGCTGATATTTCTAAGTTCTTTTCTTTTCTCCCTCAATCAATTTCTTCTTCTTGGACCAAGTTTGGTGGAGTTATTTTGGGTTAGCTTTGGAACAAGTATCTTGGGCATCACACAAACGCTTCAAGTGGTATCAGAGCAAAAGTTCCACAAGCAGGGCCTATCTATCCTATCCTTTTTGTTATTTACCTTTATTTCGTTGTGTTCTTGCATTATCTCATCGTCCTAATTTTTTTTTTCCTTTTTCTTTTAGATTTCTTTGTATGTGCTCCAAGTGCCTTCAACTGAGCTTTCTTTTGTTCTTCTTCATCCAAAGTCATCCAAGTTTTGTTTCCATTTGGTTTCTTTATGTTCCTATATCTTAAATATCTAGAAAAATACCAACAATATTTCGTTTCATTATGTTTTCCAATGCATCAATTTTCATCAAGACATTTTCTTACAATACAAGTTACATTCTCTCTTTTGCTACAAGTTATTGATTTTATCATTTTCTCTTATAGCAAAAGGTGATTTCAAGGTTTAAAAGGCCAAGACTAGCAACAAAATTAAAAGTATCAAGCAAACAAAGGCTAAAAAAGAGTTTGAAAGAAGGAAAAAGCTTCAGTTTTCAACAAAAACCCTGGTTGCCCGAAACCCTAATCTGCCTTGGTTTTATCTCTCCTTTCAATATTTTATTGGAAGAACATCCTATTCTTGCCTTGTTTTATCTTTCCAAAGTGCTTTCTAATCTATTTTTTTCTTCCAAGAAGGATTAAGGTTTTGAAGGATTTAAAGTGCTGGTTTTCTTTGAGTGAGTTATTTTAGAACTTGGGAGCTTTGATTGTTTGAAGCAACGTTCCACTAATAAGTTGAGAGGAAAGAGTGTTTGTGAGGATCTTTGATTTCAGATTCAATGTCTAAGGAAGTTAGCCAAGACATCAAAAAGGAGATGGCAGCTTCTCCTATGTAAGCCATCCTTAATTTGAGTTTCAAACTTTAAGCCATGATGGAGAAGGTAGAGAAGTTGTAGCAAGGTGCTTTCAAAGCACCCCAAAAAGGCATCCTAGGCCGCCTACCTGAGGTACCCTTGAGGAGAGACCCATCAACAAGCCATGAAGTCACCAACTATGAAGAGGGGGACTTTAAGAGTGTGCCACCCCCACCACCACCTAAAAGACCCATGAGAGGCTAGCTAAGGGAGGATCCAAACCTTAATGTAATCAAGTTGAAAATCCTATCATTTAAGGGAAGGAGTGACCCTGAGGCATTCCTTGAATAGGTAGCCAAAGTGGAGATGAAATTTAAATGCTATGCTTACCTTGAGAATAAGAAGGTAAAGTTGGTCACTTTGGAGTTTACTAATTATGCTATTGCTTGGTGGACTCAGGTTGTGAAATCTAGACAAAGAAACCATGAAGAGCCCATGCAAACATGGCAAGAGTTGAAGTCCATGATGAGTACGAGGTTTGTCCCAAGCTACTACGTAAGGGAGCTACACTAAAGTCTTCAAAGGCTCACCTATGGAGCCAAGTCTATGGAGGACTATTTCAAGGAGTTAGAGGTGCCCATGTTAAGAGCCATACTAGAGGAGGATCAAAAGGCAACCATGGCCAAATTCTTGCTTGGCCTTAACAGGAGCGTTGCCACTTTAGTAGAGTTGACCTTTGTGTACAGCTTGATGATATGTTGCATGTAGCCATTCGGCTGGAGAGACAACTCAGGAGGAAAGGGAAGCAAGGTTTTCCACAAAACCTAACCCCAATCTAAGGCCAACATGGAGCAATGATGGGAAGAATGAGGAGCCAAGAAAAGGGGACTTCAAGCCTAAACCCGAGGCACCCTTCAAAGGCCAACCCAAAGGCCCTAAGAATGGAGTCCCAATTCTAAAGTTGGATTTAGAAACCATGATCATTTGTTTTAAGTGCCAAGGTAAAGGCCATCTAGCAAGAGATTGTGTGAATCAAAAGACTATGGAGATCAATGATGTTGGAGAGATAGTCACAGATGAAAATGAAGGGGAAGAGCATGAAGAACCAACTATGGAGGAAGACCCGAGATAGACTTTGTAGAAGGAGTCATATTGGTAGCAAGGAGAGCCTTGAATGTTTACATTAAGGAGGATCACAACCAAAGGGAGAACATATTTCACACCAGGTGCTGCATTGTAGGTAAAGTGTGTAGCTTGATTATAGATGGAGGAAGTTGCACTACTGTTGCTAGTATTACTTTGTTTGAGAAGTTGTAGCTACTTACCACTAAACACTCGATACCCTACAAGCTTTAATGGCTTTACAATAAAGATGAGGTGAAGGTGACAAAGCAAGTCATGGTAGCTTTCAAGATTGGAAGATAAGATATGAAGATATGAAGATGAGGTGCTTTGTGATGTTGTTCATATGGAAGCAAGCCACATTCTCTTGGGAATGTTGTGTCAATATGATAAGAGAGTTATACATGATGGTTTTAAGAATAGGTATTCCTTTCAATTCAAAGACAAAACCATCACATTTGTTCCACTTCCACCATAACAAGTCATGGAGGATTAAAGGAAGATTCATGGTAAGATCGAGAAAAAAATCAATGAGAGGAAGAAGAAAGGTGAGGGCTTAAGTGAAAAGGGACAAGTTGAGAGATTAAAAAAAGAGATGTGAGGTGATTAACCTAGATGGGAAGAAAAATGTTGAGAGTTCTCGAGGTAAAAGTAGAAAGAACAAAGTTGAAAGAAGAAAAGAGAGCTTGATAAACCAAATGAGTGACATGAGGAAAACCTTTCAAGTACAATAGCCAATGCTTCTTTTACTTTACAAAGAAACCTTGTTATTATGTAGTGACCTGACTAACAAGCTTCCTAGTTTCATTGTTTCTTTGTTGAAGGATGTTGAAGATGTCTTTCCTGATGATGGCCTGGGGCCTCATCGTTTGTAGTCATGGTGACTGTTGGAGAGACTTCTAGGAGGAAGAACGCCTGGAGGATGGTGCGCCCAAGGGAGAGTACCTGAGATGCTCAGAAACAAAGGGTTAGGAGGCCCCCGGAGTGTTTTTCCGGGGGGGGAGCCTCCGACGCCCAAGTTAGTGGTGGCTGAGAAAAAGGCAAAGGTAATAGCACACAGGGCTGAAGAGTCTCGCCTGATAATTTTCTCAGAGTGTGGGAGCAGTGTTTTGCCAACCAACCTCCTGCCAAGTATTTATTTCCTGGTATTTATAGGAGTGCCTAGCCCGTTCAGATCGCGACACGTGTTTGGTCGGATGTTCCTGAATTTCTGGGCATAGGAGACAGATAGCTGGTAGCAGGTTGCCTTGAGCCATGTGCTGAGATGGGCCATGATGTGATTCTGATGGCGTCCGTGTGTCAGAGCGCCTTTTGGGGCGGCTTGTGACGTCTGTGAAAGGACGTGTCAGAGGCTTCCTTAAATGCTTCAATAAATGCTCCTGCCGTAATCCCAAGGTCCCTGGGTGAGGTCGTCCTTTGGTACGGATAGAGCCTCTTCGGGAAACAAGCCCTCAGTTTGGGGGTTCCCAGTTTCAGGGAGTTCCGCCTTCGGAGATATCATGTTCGGCTCGCTATGTCTGGTGCTGCTTTTCCGAAGGCGGTCGGTTCACAACCTTGGGGGGGCAAGTAGTGTCCTCGGGTTTTCCGGGCGTGCCGGGCTCGGAGCTCTTCGGCTATCTCCCGAGGTGCATGATCACACCTTTTCTCGGGTAGCGCCAGCTTCTTCTGGCCATTCTTGTGGCAGGGAGTTTGGCCAGATAGAGGCGATAGCGTTTGGCTATCACATGCCCCCCTTTGGAAAGCCGAAGTGAAGACTTCGGTTTTGCATATCTTTCCGAGGTTGTTCATGGGAGTCTCTTGGAAGCTCAACCTATTCCGAGGATGCGCCTTTTGCCCGAAGATCATGGGCTCTTCGGCCTTGGCCTGTTCTTTGGTGTCTTCGAGGCGGAGCCTGTGCCGAAGATACACCTCTTGCCCGAAGGTCATGGGCTGTTCGGCCATAGCCTGTCTCTTGGCATCCTCGAGTTGGCCTGCTCTTTGTTTCTGCAGGTCTATTTGGCCAAGCGTGTCAGTCTGAGCGGTGCGTCCCAGTTTTCCAGGGATATCAGAAGACGTGTCCCAATCAGGGGACGTGTCCCAGTTTTCAAGGGACGTTTGGAGGACGTGTCCCCCATTTTTGTGCAGCGGTTGACACGTGGCGCTTTGCCATTGGAGGAGAGTCGTGTCGGTTACAGAGGGCGCGCCTTTTCAGGTGCAGAGAGCAGTTACGGCGACGGTTCGCCTCCAAAGGGTACTTATGACGATGTTTCGGTTACCCACCTCTGGCTTATAAATAGCCCTTTCCATCATAAGTTCCTTTTTCCTTTTTCTTCTGCTCTTTTCTCTGCTTTGCCCCTGTTCTTGCACTTTCTTGCTTTCTGTGGCGGAGCTACCTTAATCAGAGTTTTTTTCCAGACAGCTTTCACGACGGCGTCCTCAGATTTTGGCAAGTCTTTCGGTGGGTTTTTGTTTTCCAGAGCGTTTTGATTCCTCTGTTCTTTGGAGTTTTTTCTGGAAACTGTTTTCTTGTCTTTTCCAAACTCGTTTTCATGTCTACAATGCCTATCCCTGAGAGCTGGCAGCCTCTTTTAGCCCATCCTTGTTGCACCACCCCTGCAAAGTTAGAGAGGTGGAAGAAAAAGTTCTTTCTTCCCTCTTACGCCATTACTAGGCTGCCTCGTTCTAGCCATTATGCTTTTTCAAACCATAGAAATGAGGTTACCGTTTTCCGAGCCCAGTTGAAGGCCGGTCTTCAGTATCCTCCCCCGAAGATGGTTTGCGAGTTCTGCCAATTTCATGGCATTGCTGTGAACCAGCTTCCCCTGAACTTTATGCATGTGTGGCGTCTTCGGGATAGAACCCCACTTCATAATCTTTATGCAGTACTACAAGCTCTCTGTGGTCCCGAAGGGTGGCTTCTATTTCATGCTACCTCGGGGATCCGGGAGCAAGAAATTCATGTTCACCTTCACCACTAAGGATAGCTGGCGGGGGTGGCAACAGAAGTTCTTCTTCTTGAAGATGGTTGAGGCCTGGTCGTACGTCCCGACCAAATGGGCTCAGGGAATACTGAATGTGGACGTCGTTGATCCGAGGATGCTGCTGACTCCAGAGTTGGCTCCCGTGTTCGCGGATTTCGACGCCCGCATTCGGGCTATCTCTGACTGGACTCCCGAGGTCGCTCCGCGTGCCCTTTACCCTTTTCCTATCAACTGGAAGTTGATGACCGAAGAGGTCCTTTGGGAGCTAAAGGTGGTGAAGGAGCACGAGACTGACCTCAAGATGCCAGCTCCTGCCATCGCCGGGATGGATTCCTGGTTGGTCAAGCTTCTTAAGGAGGAAATTTCTTTCGAAACGCTTGTCGAAAGTGAGTTGTCTTCTACTCCCTTGCTGTTTTCTTCCTCGGACTTACGCTGATATTTCTCTTCTTTTTCAGAGAAGGGCGACGGGACTGCCGCCTATTACAAGTCCCTTTTCTCCGGCCAGGTGGAGAAGGGGGAGCAGACAAAGAAGGCAGCTTCCCGAAGGCGGAAGTCTGTCGGTGCTGGTCCTTCGGCTAAACGGGCGAAGAAGACTGTCCTCTCCTCCCCTTTGGAAAGTATTGGGGAGGAAAGCGAGGATGCCGAGGCCGCTGTCGCTTCGCTGCCCGAACCTTCGGCCGAGGTCCCTGCCGGCACCAACGTCCCTCATACCGACGTCCCTCCCCAAAGCCCTACCCCGTCGCAAGTCCTTCTGGACGCTGTGGTAGAGGCACCTTTTGCCGAGGAGCGGCGCAGGCAGAAGGGTAAGGGTATTTCGACCGAGGAGGCTGAGGACTCCGAGGACGTCGTTGTCGAGGTCCCTCCAGGTTAATCTTCAGATAAAATACGGTATAGTTCCTCTGTTTTTCTGGATTTTCTTCTTTGTCTTTAACCTCCTTCTCATTTTTGCCACGCAGGGGAGTTGCTTACCCCTGGATGGGCGACCGAACACGCGAAGGCGCGGGCCCTTTGCGACGCCAAAGTCCCGCAAGGGAAGGTTCCCAAAGAGCCTTTCTGGACATTCACGGAGGACATGAACTTGTACTCCGAGGACTGTCCAGAAATGGCGAAGCAAATTTCGAAGGGGGTGCTTACAGAGGCCTCTTTCAAGGCTATTGCAGCGGCGCACCCGGATGATGACACCCTTGCCGCCAAAGTCACCGAGCATGCTGCTCAGGTATGTTCTTCACACCTTTTTTTCCCTTCAATTTTTCCTAAGTGCCTGGCTCTTACTGACCTTACGTTCATCTTTTTGCAGCTGCTGGGATATGCTGGCTTTCTCCGAGTTCGGGTGGCCAGGCAGGCGAAGTTCCGAGCTTTGGCCTTAGAGAAGGCGAAGGCCACTCGCTTGGCCTTGACCACCGAGAACCAGCAGTTGTCAGCTGCTGCGAAGGAAGAAGTTGCCGCCCTTCGGGAGGAGTTCCGGAAGGAGAAAGAAGAACTTGAGAAGGATTCCTCCCGGAAGATTGCTGACCTCGGCGAGCAGATAAATGGGATGCTGGCCGCCAACGAGGAGCTCCTGAAGGATAAGTCAGATTCTGACAAGCTCATACTGGCGCTGACAGCTGAGAAAAACATCCTTGCAGCCGAGGTCAAGTCCTTGAAGAAGGATCCGAAGGGGAAGAAGCAGATAAAGGCGCTGGAGGAGGAGGTCGCGGATCTGAAGGACGAGCTTGACGACCTCGAGCTTGAGAAGAACAAGTCTAATCAAATGGCCAAGGTCCCCTTTCAGGACGGCTTCTGCCTTGTTCGGCACCAAGTCCTCCAGAGGTTCCCAGATCTGGACCTCTCTTTTCTAGAGGGTCTAAACATTCCTGAGGGACCTCGGTGGGAATGGTCCAAGGTCGAACACTTGAAGCTTCCTCCTTCAATTCCAGCGCCGAAGGTGGTGGAAAAGGGTGGATCAGCAAGTGGCTCTCGGGACGCTGCGAACCCTTAGGCTATTTTAGGGCCCTTTTTCCTTCCCTTCTATTTTGTATTCCTTCTTCGGGCACTTCTTTATTGTAAAGCAGCTTACTCCTTAATGAAGACTTTTTGGGCTAAGTGTTTCTTCAAGTTTCTTTATTTCCATTGGCCCGAACGCATGTGCTCAAGAGACTTCGGAAAACCTGCAGTCAAAGAAACTTTTTTACCTTCCTTTGGCCGAGCCTGTTCGCTCAAGAGGCTTTTTGGAAAGTCTGAAAAAAATTGACTAAGTCTTTTTGCAGGCTTTTGTATTTCCATTTTGTCCCGAACACGTTCGCTCGAGGGACTTCGGAAATCACTTAGCCAAAATTTCCCTTCTTTTCCTTTTGTCCCGAGCATGTTTGCTCAAGAGACTTAGGAAATTTTTTGAGAGTTGTTTTCTGTTTTCCATTTTTCCGAGCGTGATGGCTCAAGGGGCTTCGGAAAATTGTCTCTACGCTTATTTCGGCGAGTACTGCTAGGAGATTTTTCCATCTTTCCCGAGCGTGATGGCTCAAGGGACCTCAGAAAGTCATATCTGCGCTTGTGATGAGCATCTTCGCGGAATTCTGTACAATTCTGCACTTAAGAAATTTTCTCAAGACACTTCTGTACTTAGAATATTTTTCATACAACGCAATTCCTCCGCTCAACCTTAGGCGTAGAATTTTTTCAAGGCGTCTGAGTGCCAAGTGTTTTTCAATTCTACGCCTTCGGCGTTGCCAAGCTTGTACACTCCTTTTCGTACTTCGGCAAGAACCACATATGGTCCTTCCCAGTTCGCACGAAGTACTCCATGGGACGGCGTTCGGGGTGCGAAGTCAGCCTTTCTGAGAACGAGGTCTCCTTTCTTGATTTCTTTCGGCCTGGCCCGTATGTTTATAGCCGCGGCCACTCTTTGCTGAAAAGCTTTTCTTCTCAGCTCGGCTATTTCTCTGTGTTCGCCGACGAGGTCGAGCTTGGTTCTGAGGCCGAGGTCGTTTCCACCTTCATCAAATATTTGCACCCGTATTGATGGTCTAACTATCTCGACTGGGATAATGGCCTCTGTCCCGAAGACTAGTGAGAAGGGAGTTTCCCCTGTGGCCCTTCGGGGCGTCATTCGGTAGCTCCACAATACGCTTTGGAGTTCTCCTGGCCATTTCCCTTTTGCTTCTCCCAGTCTCTTTTTTAGGCCATCTTTTATGGTCCTGTTCGATACTTCCACCTGCCGTTACTTTGGGGGTGAGCTACTGGGGCGAAGTGCATCTTTATTCCGAGGTCGCTGATAAATTCCTGGAATCCTTTGTCTATGAATTGGGATCCATTATCAGCTACTAGTACCCTCGGTATGCCAAATCTGCATACAATGTTCTTCCATACGAACTTCTGCACTTCTTTTGCCGAGATAGTTGCCAGCGGTTCTGCCTCGACCCATTTAGAGAAATAGTCCACTGCTACAACGCAGAATTTCACGCCTCCGGGTGCTGTGGGGAGTGGCCCAATAAGGTCTATACCCCAGACTGCGAAGGGCCAAGGATAGTCGGCCGCGGATACCATTTCCGAGTGTGCCCTCTGGATGTTCACGTATTTCTGGCAACTACCACACTTTCGGACGAACTGCCTTGCATCCTTTCTCAGGGTAGGCCAGAAGTATCCTTGGCAAAGTATCACCGCCGCAAGGGCATCAGTTCCAATATGTGAACCACACATGCCTTCGTGGACCTCTTCAAGGACCATTTCAGTATCCTCTTCATCCACGCATCTTTGCAGCGGGTTTGCATATCCCTGTCGGTATAATTCTTCACCAATCAGGAAGAATCGGCCTGAGCATCTTCGTAGTTTTGTAGCTTCGCCGGGGTCTTCGAGGAGCACATTTTCTGCGAGGTATCTTTTTATGGGATCTTTCCATCCCTTTCCCAAGGTCGCTATGCTCAGCACTGAGATGCTCGGATGACCTAGCACCTCGGTGTATGTTTTTGACTTCGCCAAGCAATCTGCCTCTGTGTTATTCCGCCGAGGTACATTTTCGATTCGTACGGCGTCAAACTCTTGGATGAGCTTTGCTACCAGCTCGTGGTATTTTGCCAAGATTGGGTCCTTCGCCCCATAATCTCCTGCCGTATGCCGAACTACCAGCTGGGAATCGCTGTGAGCCTTTAAGTTTCTCACGCCAATCCTTCTGGCCAAGCGTAATCCCGCTATGAGGGCTTCATACTCTGCCACATTGTTAGTGACGCTGAAGCTGAACTTAAAAGCCTTCTTTACCTCTAGGCCTTCGAGTCCTCTGATAATTACTCCAGCTCCCTGGTGTTCGGAACCCGAGGCTCCGTCAACATGCTAGGTCCACTTTGGCTCACCCTCGTTCGGATCTTGGTGGCTGTCCTCAGTGGTGGGTGTTTCGGCGATAAAATCTGCCAGTGCTTGGGCCTTTATGGCCTTCCGAGGCTCATATATGATTTCATGCTCGCCAAGCTCTATGCACCACTTGGAGAGCCTTCCCGAATGATCAACTTTCTTCATAACATCCCGTAGCGGTAGACTACTTCGGACGATGATGGGGTGAGCCTGAAAGTATGGTCGCAGCCTTCTCCCTGCAAGCGGCAAGGCGTATATAGCTTTTTGAAGCAGAGGGTACCTGACTTCGGCGCCATGCAGGGATTTGCTGACGTAATAGACTGGCCATTGCTTTGGCCCTTCTTCTTTCACGAGGACTGAGCTTACAGCTTTCTCCGTGACGGCGAGGTACAAAACGAGGGGTTCTCCCTCCCGAGGTTGTCGCAGAGTCGGCAGACTAGCCAAGTAGACTTTGAGTTCTTCCCAGGCCTTTTGGCAATCTTCACCCCAAGGGTGATCATTCCTTCCGAGGTCGCCTTCCATTTTTGCTGCCTTTGTGAGGACTTTGAAGAAAGGTCGACACCTATCTCCGTACCTGGAAATGAATCTGCTCAGGGAGGTTATTCTTCCGGTGAGCCTCTGCACGTCTCTGAGTGTGGCAGGAGTTCGGAACTCAAGCAGCGCCTTGATCTTCTCGGGGTTAGCGTCAATGCCTCTTTCGGATACCATGTACCCAAGGAATTTTCCCGAGGTTACCCCGAAGATGCACTTTTCAGGGTTGAGCCGAATCCCGAAGGCTCTGAGCTTTTGGAAGGTTTCCTCTAGATCTGCAACGTGGTTGTGAGGGAGCTTGCTCTTGACTATCATATCATCAACATACACCTCCATGTTTCTCCCCATTTGGTCTTTAAAGACCTTGTTCATCAACCTTTGGTAGGTGGCTCCTGCATTTTTTAGCCCGAAGGGCATCCTGACATAGCAGTATGTTCCTCCCTCGGTGATGAAGGCCATTTTTTCTTCATCTTCGGGGTCCATCCTTATTTGATGGTAGCCACTGAAGGCGTCCAGGAAACTTAGGCGCCCATATTCGGCAGTTGAATCTACCAGTTGATCTATTGGTGGCAGAGGGTATGAGTCTTTCGGGCAAGCATCGTTCAAATTTCTGAAATCGATGCACATCCGGAGTTTGCTGCTACCTTCTTTTGTGGCGATGACCACGTTGCTTAACCATTCGGGGTACTTCACCTCCCTGATGACTTTGGCGTCCAACAGTCGCTCGACTTCGGTTTTGACAAAGTCACTTTTATGGGCTGAGATGCTTCGTTTCTTTTGCCGAACAGGTTTTGCTCCTGGGCTTACTTTGAGGCTATGCTGCATTATGCCAGAGTTTACTCTTGGCATATCTTTCGGCAAGTAGGCAAACAGATCTTTATTTTTCACTAGAAAAGATACAAGGTTTTCCTTCTCACCTTCGGCCAAGCTCTTCCCTATTCGGGTAGATTGTCCTGGGAGAAGTTCTACTGTTTCCATTTCTGCTTTTGCAAGATCTTCTTCTTTGCCTTTTTCTGACGCCTTTGCCTCCATTGTTTGTGCGAAGTTGCTCGCCGGGGCCTTTCGTGCTTTCATAAACACCTTTCTTACCTCGGCCTGGTCTATGAAGATCTCAGCATCTCCATCCTTGGTGGCGAATGTGACAGTCAAGTACTTCACATCAGGGCGAATGTGCAGGTTTCCCTGTGTCTGCCTTCCAAGGATGGCGTTGTACGAGGACGGGACGTCCATGACGATGAACCTCGCCATTGTGGAAGCGTACAACTCAGCTGCTCCATCTACTGAAGTCCCTCTCATCATCAGTGGGAGGTCAATCCATCCGAGAACGGGCAGGTCGGATGGTCCCACCCCGAAGGTTGGTGAGGTGACTGGCTTAAGCTCGCTGCTGGAAATGCCCAAGCTTGGCAGTAAGTGCGAGAATAGGACGTCCGCATTTGATCCGTCATCAAGCAGCACCCTTTTGACGTCCCAGTTCCCTATCCTCGCCATGATCAGCAGCGGATCGTCGTGGGGAAAGACGATGGTGGATCCGTCTTTGCGGGCCAGCTTCTTTGCTGGATTTTGATATTCCATGACTGCAATTTCTCTGGCCTTCCGCTTTCTTTCCGAGGATGGGAGCCCCGTGGTGATTGTTTGGATAACCCCAGTCGGAGGTGGTGGGCACCTTTTTGGACTTCGGTTTCTCCGCCTATCGGAGTCATAGTCCTCATCTTCGGCCCTTTCTTCCTCCATTTTTCTGCCTTTCGGGGATGGCATCCGCAAGTATTTCCGAAGTTGGCCCTGCTTTATCAGCGACTCTATGTACTTCTTCAGCTGGAAGCAGTCTTCGGTGTCATGACCGCGGTCGCGATGAAACTGGCAGAACTTCTTTGCATTCTTCTTATTATCGGCGGTCATGGCCCTTGGTCGCCGAATCTGCGTCCCTTGCCTTTCCAGCGCGATGAGGATGTTGGTCCGTGAAGTGCTCAGTGGTGTGAAACTTTGGGGTTTCCTTCCACGCATCCTCCGAGCTCGTCCTGCCTGTTCGGTCGGATGCCGAGCTTGTTGATTGGACCCTTCGGCGCGGTGGTGATCCGACTTCGGCCCGGCCATTCTTAGCTCTTCGGCAGTCATATGCTGTTCTGCCCTCTGGTAAAATTCTCCGAGAGTCTCTGGGGGGTCCTTTGAGAACTCGTAGAACAGCTGTGAGTCTCGCCGAAGGCCCCGTGTCTTGGCGAGAATACGGATTTCGGGCCGGAAGTCTGGGACGCTCAGTGCTTCCCTGTTGAACCTTTCGACATAGTCCCGGATGGTCTCTCCGTTTCTCTGCTCTATGTCGAACATCTGAACAGGCATCTTCGCCGTGGGCCTGCTCCCAATGAATTGCTGTGTGAGGGCCGTGGACAACTCCTGGAACTCAGTGATGGTCCCTGAAGGCAATGAATTGTACCATGCAGTTGCTGGCCCTGTGAGGGTGACTTTGAAGCACTTGCACATGGTAGCGTCGTCAGCACCGTGCATTATCATGCTGCGTCTGTACTTCATCAGATGGGCCTGTGGATCAGTACGGCCATCATAAATCTCCAACCGAGGTACTCTGAAGTCACCTGGCATGGCTGCCTCGGCCACGGTCCGGGTGAACGGGGGCCCATCTTCATAGAAGGCTCCCGCGAGCCTGTCCCAAACGGGTTTTCTGGCCATTTGTTTCTCCACCCTATCTAACCGTGCTAATATCCTCTCCATAAGCACGGGGGCACTAGGCCCTTCTTCAGGGAAGGGAGATCGTCGGCGCCTCTTCGGGGAGCGAGTTCGGCGCCGAGGGGATACAGACCTCACCTCAGGCGACGAACTCCTTCGCCGTGAGACTTTCGGTCATTTGGACCCAGTTTGTCCCACAGGCTGTTTCCTGAGGGGTATATTTTCTGTGGAGGATTCTTCGCGCTGGTCTCCGCTTCCCGAACTACGATGAGTAGACTTAGGGCTTCTCTCCCGAGGGCGTGCTGGTGAGGAAGGCCTCTGGGCTTGCGCTTGCTGTGGCCACCTTCGATCGATCTACTATGTCATTTCAAACATGACCGAATGCTGAAAGTCCCTCAGGAAGCTCATGGTGATCACTAGAGGGCGATCTTCCTCGGACACAGAAGTCCCTGGGAGTGTTTGCTCAGCAGCCGGTTGTGTCTCAGGCGCGGACGCGGACCTTGGGAGTCCCTTGTCCTTAGAACGCCGAGTTTCAACGACGGCGATCTCAGAGCGGGTTCCCACAGACGGCGCCAAATGATGGCCTGGGGCCTCATCGTTTGTAGTCATGGTGACTGTTGGAGAGACTTCTTGGAGGAAGAACGCCTGGAGGATGGTGCGCCCAAGGGAGAGTACCTGATGATGGCCCAGGGCCTCATCGTTGTGAGTCATGATGACTGTTGAGGAGACTTCTAGGAGGAAGAACGCCTGGAAGGTGGATCGCCTCTAGGAGAGTACCTGGAAAACTGGGAAACAGGGTTAGGAGGCCCCCGGAGTGTTTTTCCGGGGGGGGAGCCTCCGACGCCCAAGTCAGTGGTGGCCGGAAGAAGGAGAAAGTCACTAGCTCAAAGAGAAAGGCAGAAAAGTCTCGCCTGGTCTTTTCTCAGAGTATGGGAGCTGTACCTCCGGCCTGCCAACCTCCTGTCAAGTATTTATTTCCTGTATATATAGGAATACCTAGCCCGTTCAGATCATGACACGTGTGCGGTCGGATGCTCCTGAACGTCTGGGCGTAGGGGACAGATAGTTGGTAACTAGATGGCCTCGAGCCTTGTGCTGAGACGGGCCATGATATGATTCTGATGGCGTCTGCGCGTCAGGGCGACTTTTTACGTCTGTGGTGGGACGTGTCAGAGGCTTCCTTAAATGCTTCCTTAAATGCGCCTGCCGTACTCCCGGGGTCCCTGGGCGAGGTCGTCCTCTAGTTCGGACAGAGCCTCTTCGGGAAGCCTACCCTCAGTTCGGGGGTTCCCAGTTCCAGGGGGTTCCGCCTTCGGGGATATCATATTCGGGCAGCAATGTCGGGTGCCACTTTTCCGAAGGCGCGTTGTTCACAACCTTGGGGGGCGAATGGAGTCCTCAAGTTTTACTGGCGTGCCGAGGCTCGGAGCTCTCAGGCTATCTCCCGAGGTGCATGATTCCACCTATTCCCGGGAAGCGCCAGTTCTTCTGGCCGTTGTTGTGGCAGGGTATTCGGCCAGATTGAGGCGACAGCCTTTGGCTATCACATGCCCCCCTCTGGAAAGCCGAAGTGAAGACTTCGGTTTGCATCTCTTTCCGAGGTTGCCGTTGGGAGTCTTGTTGGGAAGCATAACCTGTTCCGAGGTCGCACCTTTTGCCCGAGGGTCTGGGCTGTTCGGCCTTGGCCTTTTCTTTGGTGTCTCCGAGGCAAAGCCTGTACCGAAGATACACCTCTTGCCCAAAAGTCATGGGCTGTTCAGCCATAGCCTGTCTCTTGGTGTCCTCGAGGTGGCCTGCTTTTTTATTTCTGCAGGTCTGATGGCCAAGCGTGTCAGACTGAGCGGCGCGTCTCCATTTCTCAGGGATGTCAAACGACGTGTCCCAATCAGGAGGCGTGTCCCGGTTTTCCAGGCACGTTTGGGGAGGCACGTCCCCCATTTCTGCGCAGCGGTTGACACGTGGCTTCTTGCCATTGGAGGAGAGGCGCGTCATTTACAGAGGGCGCGCCTTTTCGGGTGCAGCGGGCAGTTACGGCGACGGTTCGCCTCCAATGGGTACTTATGATGTTTTTTCGGTTACCCACCTTTGGCCTATAAATAGCCCATTCTATCATAAGTCCCACTTACTGTTTTTCTGCTCTTTTTCTGCTCTGCCCTCTGTTCTTGCGTTTTATCTTGCTTTCTGTGGCGGAGCTTCTTTAATCAGAGCTTTTTCCAACCAACTTTCACGACGGCGTCCTCCGGCAAATCTTTTGGTGGGTTTTGATTTCCAGAGTACTTGATTCCTCTGTTTTTCTGAGTTTTTCTGGAAAACTGCTGTTTTTTCCAAACTCGTCTTCTGAGTTTTTTCTGGAAACTATTTTCTTTTCCATCTCAAACTCTTTTTCATGTCTGCGATGCCTGTTCCCGGGAGCTGGAAACCTCTTCTGGCCCATCCTTGCTGTACCACCCCCGAAAAACTAGAGAGGTGGAAGAAAAAATTCTTTCTTCCGTCTTACGCTGTGACCAGACTGCCTTGTTCTAGCCATTTTGCTTTTTCAAACCGTGGCGACGAGGTTACCGTCTTCCGAGCCCAACTGAAGGCCGGTCTTCGGTATCCTCCCCCGAAGGTGGTTTGCGAGTTCTGCCAATTCCATGGCATTGCTGTGAACCAGCTTCCCCCGAACGCGTACTGCTACTTTAACGCCTACCTCTGCATGTGTGGCGTGTTCGGGATAGAGCCCCACTTCATTATTTTCATGCAGTACTACAAGCTCTATGTGGTCCCGAAGGGTGGCTTCTATTTCCTGCTACCTCGGGGATCCGGGAGCAAAAAATTCACCTTCACCTTCGACACGAAGGACAGCTGGCGGGGGTGGCAGCCTAAGTTCTTTTTCCTCAAGGTGGATAAGAACTGGTCTGATGTCCCGACCAGGTGGGCTCAGGGAGTGCTGAACGCAGACGTCGTCGATCCGAGGATGCTGCTGACCCCACCGTTGGCTTCCGTGTTCGCGGATTTCGACGCCCGCATTCGGGCAGTCGCTGACTGGGCTCCCGAGGTCTCTCCTCGTGCTCTTTACCCCTTTCCTATCAACTGGAGGTTGATGACCGAAGAAGTCCTTCGGGAGCTGAAAGTGGTTAAGGAGCACGTGACTGACCTCAATATGCCCGCTCCCGCCATTGCCGGGAAAGACTCCTGGCTGGTCAAGCTCCTTAAGGGGGAGACTTCTTTCGAAACTTTTGCCGAAAGTGAGTAATCTTCCATCCCTTTATACTTTTTCCTCGGACTTACGCTGATATTTCTTCTCTTTTTCAGAGATGGGCGATGGGGCTGCCGCTTATTACAAGGCCCTCTTTTCTGGCCAGGTGGAGAAGGGGGAGCAGACAAAGAAGGCGGCTTCCCGAAGAAGGAAGACGACAGGGGCGGGACCCTCGGCGAAGCGAGTTAGGAAAACTCTCCAGTCTCCTCAGCCAGAGCTTTTGGAAGAAGAAGCTGGCGAAGACGCTGGTCTTGTTGAAATTCCACCGGCCGAGGTCCCCGCTACTTCCGCCGAGGTGCCTCTTCCCGACCTCGAGGCCCCCAGAAACACTGTAGTGGTAGAAGTACCCACCGCCGAGGAGCGGTACCGGCAGAAGGGTAAGGGTCTTTCTTCCGAGGGGCCCGAGGATTCCGAGGACACTGTCTCCGAGGTTCCTCCAGGTATGTCTTTAGCCGAAGTTCAGCTCCTTTTCTTTTCGCGAATTTTTCTTTTGCTCCTAACTTCCTTCTCACTTTCAGGGGAGCCTCTTACTGTTGGCTGGAGGGCCATTCATGAGAGGAAACGGGCCCTGCGTGATGCCACAATCCCTGAGGGGAAGATCCCCTTGGAGCCCTTTTGGACAATTACGGAGGATATGAATCTGTTCTCCGACGATTGTCCGAAGATGACCAAAGAGATTTGGAAGGGGATGACCACTGATGCCTCCTTCCGGGCCATTGCGGCGGCTCACCCGGGGGATAATACCCTCGCCGCAAAAGTCACCGAGCATGCTGCTCAGGTATAGTCTTTACACTTTTTTCCTCAATTTTCTAAGTGTTTAGACTTGTACTAACCTGGACTTTTGCCTTGCCGTAGCTGCTGGAGTACGCTGGTTATCTCCGAGTTCGGGTGGCCAGACAGGCTGCCTCCAAGGATGCGACTTCGCGGGAACTCACTGAAGCGAAGGCTTCGCTTGCGAAGGTGATCGCCAGCAACCAGCAGCTGACAGCGGATTGTTCTCAGCAACTTGCTGCCGTTCGGGAGGAGTTCTCGAAGAAAAGAGAAGAACTTGAAAAGGACTCCTCCCGGAAGATTTCCGACCTCGGCGACCAAGTAAAGGAGCTGCTTGCCGCCAATGAAGATCTTGTCAAGGACAAGGCTGTTTCCGACAGTCTTGCGTCGAGTTTGACGGACGAGAACACTGCTCTTCAAGCCGAGGTCGAGGCTCTGAAGAAGGAGTCCGGAGAGATGCTGGGGATAAGCGAGCTCGAGGAGGAGGTTGCTGAGCTGAGGGACGAGGTCAATGTCCTTGGCATTCAAAAACGTACTTCTGACGACATGGCCAAGGTCGCCTTTCAGGACGGCTTCTGCCTCGCTCGGCACCAGGTGCTGCAGAGGTTCCCAGATTTGGACCTCTCTTTTCTGGAGGGCCTAAATATTCCTGAGGGACCTCGGTGGCAGTGGTCCAGGGTCGAGCATCTGAAGCTTCCTGGTCTTCGTCCACCCGGCTCTCCCTAGTTTGCTTTAGGGCTCCTCTTATTTTTCTCCTTCGTGCTCCTTCTTTGGACACTTCTTTTGTAAGGCAGCGTTTGCTCTAAATGAACGATCTTTTCGGCTAAGTTCTTTCTTGCAAGTTTCTTCATTTCCACTGTCCCGAACACGTTCGCTTCAAGAGACTTTCGGAAAACCTGCAACCAAAGAAACTTTTTACCTTCCTTTGTCCCGAGCGTGCTCGCTCAAGAGACTTTCTGGAAAATTTGCAAAAATTTGGCTAAGTCTTTTGCAGGCTTTTTGTTTCCTTTTATCCCGAACATGTTCGCTCAAGGGCCTTCGGAAAATCTTTAGCCAAATTTTTCTGTCTTCCTATTGTCCCGAGCATATTTGCTCAAGGGACTTAGGAAAATCTTCACGAGATTGCTCATTCCCTTTTTCCCGAGCACGTTCGCTCAAGGGTGTTCGGAAATTACCTCTGCTTTTGTTTTGGCGTGTATTTTTGCGAGATTCTTGCTTTCCCTTTCTCCCGAGCATGTTCGCTCAAGGGTGTTCGGAAAATTTTCTCTGCACTGATTATGCTGAGTACCTTTGCAAGATTCTTGTTTCCCATTTTTCCCGAGCATAGTGGCTCAAGGGGCTTCGGGAAGTCACAACCGCTTTTTTCGTGGCGAGCACCTTCGCGGAAATCTGTCTTGGACAATTTTGGTATACTTGAAAATTTTTCTCAAGACCATTCTTCCCTAGACCATTCTGTACTTAGAATATTTCTTGTACAACATACTTCTTCCGCTCAACCTTAGGCGTAGAATTTTTTCAAGGCATCTGAATGCCAAGTGTTTTTCAATTCTACGCCTTCGGCGTCGCCAAGCTTGTACACGCCTTTTCGTACTTCGGCGAGAACCAGATAAGGTCCTTCCCAATTTGCGCGAAGTACTCCGTGAGCTGGCCTTCGGGGTGCGAAGTCGGCCTTTCGGAGAACGAGGTCTCCTTTTTTGATTTCTTTTGGCCTAGCTTTTAAGTTGATAGCCGCGGCCACTCTTTGCTGGAAAGCTTTTCTTCTCAGCTCGGCTATTTCTCTGTGTTCGGCCACAAGGTCGAGCTTAGTTCTCAGACCGAGGTCGTTTCCGCCTTCATCAAATACTTGCACCCGTATTGAAGGCTGAACTATCTCTATTGGGATAATGGCCTCTGTTCCGAAGACGAGTGAGAAGGGAGTTTCCCCTGTGGCTCTTCGTGGCGTCGTTCGGTAGCTCCACAATACACTTTGGAGTTCTCCTGGCCATTTCCCCTTGGCTTCCCCAAGTCTCTTTTTCAGGCCGTCTTTTATGGTCCTGTTTGATACTTCCACCTGCCCATTGCTTTGGGGGTGAGCTACTGGGGCGAAGTGCATCTTTATTCCGAGGTCGCTGATGAATTCCTGGAATCCTTTGTCTATGAACTGGGATCCATTATCAGCTACTAGTACCCTCGGTATGCCAAATCTGCATACGATGTTCTTCCATACGAACTTCTGCACTTCTTTTGCCGAGATAGTTGCTAGTGGTTCTGCCTCTACCCACTTTGAGAAATAGTCCACTGCTACCACGCAGAATTTCACGCCTCCGGGCGCTGTGGGGAGTGGCCCAATGAGGTCTATACCCCAGACTGCGAAGGGCCAAGGATAGTCTGCCGACGTTACCATTTCCGAGGGTATCCTCTGGATTTTTGCATGTCTCTGGCAACTACCGCACTTCTGGACGAACTGTCTTGCGTCCTTTCTCAGGGTAGGCCAGAAGTATCCTTGGCGGAGTATCACTGCTGCAAGGGCATCAGTTCCAACGTGCGAGCCGCACATGCCTTCGTGGACTTCTTCGAGGACCATCTCAGTATCCTCTTCGCCCACACATCTCTGCAGCGGATTTGCATATCCTTGCCGATATAACTCTTCACCAATCAGGAAGAATCTTCCGGCACGTCTTCGCAGTCTTGCAGCATTGCCGGCGTCTTCGGGAAGCTCATTCTCTGCGAGGTATCTCTTTATGGGGTCCTTCCACCCATTCCCGAGGTCGTTACGCTTAGCACGGAGATGCTTGGATGGTCTAGCACCTCGGTGTATGTTTTGGACTTTGCTAAGCAATCTGCCTCAGTGTTATTCCGCCGGGGTACATTTTCGATCCGTACGGCGTCAAACTCTTGGATGAGATTTCTTACCAGCTCGTGGTATTTTGCCAAGATGGGGTCCTTCGCCCCATAATCTCCTGCCGTCTGCCGAACTACCAGCTGGGAATCGCTGTGAGCCCTTAAGCTTCTTACGCCAATCTTTCTGGCCAAGCGTAATCCCGCTATGAGGGCTTCATACTCAGCCACATTATTGGTGACGTTGAAGCTGAACTTGATAGCCTTCATCACCTCTAGGCCTTCGGGTCCTCTGATAACTATTCCAGCTCCCTGGTGTTCGGACCCCGAGGCTCCGTCAACATGCAAGGTCCATTCTGGCTCCCCTTCTTTCGGATCTGAGTGGTTCTCCTCAGTGGTGGGTATTTCGGCGATAAAATCTGCCAATGCTTGGGCTTTTATGGCCTTCCGAGGCTCATACGTGATTTCGTGTTCGCCAAGCTCTATGCACCACTTGGAGAGCCTTCCCGAATGATCAACTCTCTTCATGACATCCCGTAGTGGTAGACTACTTCGGACGATGATGGGGTGAGCCTGGAAATATGGTCGTAGTCTTCTTCCTGCAAGCACCAAGGCGTATATAGCTTTTTGAAGCAAAGGGTACCTGACTTCGGCGCCATGCAGGGACTTGCTGACATAGTAGACCGGCCATTGTTTCGGCCCTTCTTCTTTTATCAGGACCGAGCTCACGGCCTTTTCTGTGACGGCGAGGTATAGTACGAGGGGTTCTCCCTCCCGAGGTTGCCGCAGAGTCGGCAGGCTGGCCAGGTAGACTTTGAGTTCTTCCCAGGCCTTTTGGCAATCTCCTTCCCAGAGATGATTGTTTCTTCCGAGGTCGCCTTCCATCTTTGCTGCCTTTGTGAGGACTTTGAAGAAAGGTCGACACCTATCTCCGTACCTGGAAATAAACCTGCTCAGAGAGGTTATTCTTCCGGTTAGTCTCTGCACGTCTTTCACTGTGGCAGGAGTTCGGAACTCAAGCAGAGCCTTAATCTTCTCAGGATTGGCGTCGATGCCTCTTTCGGATACCATGTACCCAAGGAATTTTCCCGACGTCACCCCGAACATACACTTCTCGGGGTTAAGGCGAATCCCGAAGGCTCTGAGCTTTTGGAAGGTTTCCTCCAAATCTGCAACGTGGTAGCCGGGCAGCTTGCTTTTTACTACCATATCGTCAACATATACTTCCATGTTTCTCCCCATTTGGTCTTTAAAGACCTTGCTCATCAGTCTCTGGTAGGTGGCTCCTGCATTTTTCAGCCCGAAGGGCATTCTTATATAGCAGTACGTTCCTCCCTCGGTGATGAAGGCAGTTTTCTCTTCATCTTCCGGGTCCATCCTTATCTGATGGTAGCCGCTGAAGGCATCTAGGAAGCTCAGGAGCCCGTATTCGGCCGTTGAATCTACCAGTTGATCTATTGGCGGGAGGGGAAATGAGTCTTTCGGGCAAGCATCGTTCAAGTTTCTGAAATCAATGCACATCCGGAGTTTGCTGCTACCTTCTTTTGTGGCGATGACCACGTTGCTTAACCATTCGGGGTATTTGACCTCCCTGATAACTTCAGCATCCAATAGGCGCTGGACTTCGGTTTTCACAAGGTTGCTTTTGTGGGCTGAGATGCTTCGTTTCTTTTGCCTGACAGGTTTTGCTTCCGGGCTTACTTTGAGGCTGTGCTGTATTATGCCAGGGTTCACTCCTGGCATGTCTTTCGGCGAGTAGGCAAACAGATCTTTATTTTTTAGCAGAAAGGATACAAGATTTTCCTTATCACCTTTGGCCAAGCTCTTCCCTATTCGGGTAGATTGTCCTGGGACAAGATCTACTGCTTCCGTTTCTGCTTCTGGGGGATCTCCTTCTTTGCCTTTCTCCTGCGCCTTTGCCTCCACCGTTTGTGTAGAGCTGTTTGCCGGAGCCTTTCGTGTTTTTACAAACACCTTTCTTACCTCGGCTTGGTCGATGAAGACCTCTGCATCTCCATCCTTGGTGGCGAATGTGACAGTCAAGTACTTCACATCGGGGCGAATGTGCAGGTTCCCCTGAGTCTGCCTTCCAAGGATGGCGTTGTACGAAGACGGGACATCCATGACGATGAATCTTGTCATTGTGGACGCGTACAACTCAGCTGCTCCGTCTACCGAAGTGCCTTTCATCATCAAAGGGAGGTCGATCCATCCGAGGACGGGTAGTTCGGATGGCCCAACGCCGAAGGTGGGCGTGGTGACAGGTTTCAGCTCGCTGCTGGTGATGCCCAGGCTCGGCAGTAAGTGCGAGAATAGGACGTCAGCATTTGAGCCATCATCAAGCAACACTCTCTTGACGTCCCAGTTCCCTATTCTCGCCATTATCAGCAGCGGGTCGTCGTGGGGGAAGACGACAGTGGAGCCATCTTTGCGAGCCAATTTCTTTGATGGACTTTGATACTCCATAACAGCAATTTCTCTGGCCTTCCGCTTTCTTTCCGAGGATGGGAGCCCCGTGGTGATGGTTTGGATGACCCCTACTGGAGGTGGGAGGCGCCTTTTTGGACTTCTGTTTCTCCGCCTGTCGGAGTCATAGTCCTCGTTTTCGGCCCTCTCTTCCTCCTCTTTTCTGCCTTTAGGGGAGGGCATCCGCAGGTACTTGCGAAGTTGGCCCTGTTTGATCAGCGACTCTATGTACTTCTTCAGCTGGAAGCAGTCTTCGGTGTCATGACCGTGGTCGCGATGAAACTGGCAGAACTTCTTGGCATTCTTCTTATTATCGGCGGCCATGGCCTTTGGCCGCCGAATCTGCGTCCCTTGCCTTTCCAGCGCCATGAGAATGTTGGTCCGTGTCGTGCTCAAGGGTGTGAAACTTTGAGGTTTCTTTCCTCGCATTCGCCGTGGTCGACCTGTGTGTTCAGAAAGATACCGAGCTTGCTGGCTGGACCCTTCGGCGCGGTGATGATCAGACTTCGGCCCCGCCATCCTCAATTCCTCGGCTGTCATGTGCTGCTCTGCCCTTCGGTAAAATTCTCCGAGGGTCTCCGGGGGGTCCTTTGAGAACTCGTAGAACAGCTGTGAGTCACGCCGAAGGCCCCGTGTCATAGCGAGGATGCGGATTTCGGGCCGGAAGTCCGGGACGCTGAGTGCTTCCCTGTTGAATCGTTTGACATAGTCTCGGATCGTCTCTCCGTTTCTCTGCTCTATGTCGAACATCTGTACAGGCATTTTGGCCGTCGGCCTGCTCCCAATGAACTGCTGGGTAAAGGCTGTGGACAACTCCTGAAACTCAGTGATAGTCCCTGGGGGCAACGAATTGTACCATGCTGTTGCTGGGCCCGTGAGGGTGACTTCAAAGCATTTGCACATGGTAGCGTCATCAGCTCCGTGCATTATCATGCTCCGCCTGTACTTCGTCAGATGGGCCTGTGGATCAGTCCGGCCATCATAGATCTCCAGCCTAGGCACTCTGAAGTCGCCTGGCATAGCTGCCTCAACGACGGTGCGAATAAACGGGGAGCCATCTTCGCATAACGCCCCCGACAGCCTGTCCCAAACGGGTTTTCTGGTCACTTGCTTTTCCACTCTGTCCAGCCGTGCCAATATCCTTTCCATAAGCGCAGTGGCGCTAGGACCATTTTCGCGGGAGGGTGATCGACGGCGCCTTTTCGGGGAGCGAGTTCGGCGCGGAGGGGTCAGGGCCCTCACCTCAGGCGACGAACTGCTTCGCTGTGAGACTCTCGGTCGCTTGGACCCGGTTTGTCCCACAGGCCGTTTTCCGAGGGCTATATCTTCTGTGGATGATTCTCCGCGAGGATCTCCACTTTCTGAACTGCGGTGTGTAGACTTGGGGCTTCTCTCCCGAGGGCGTGTTGATGAGGAGGGTTTCTGGGCCTGCGACTGCTGTGGCCATCTTCGGTCAATCTGCTGAGTCATTTCAGCAACGACCGAGCGCTGAAAGTCCCTCAAGAAGCTCATGGTGATTACCAGAGGGCGGTCCTCCTCGGGCGTAGAAGTCTCTGGGAGTGTCTGCTCAGCAGCCGGTTGTATCTCAGGCGCGGACGAGGACCTTGGGAGTCCCTTGTCCTTAGAACGCCGAGTCTCAACGACGGCAATCTGCGAGCGGGTTCCCACAGACGGCGCCAAATGATGGCCCAGGGCCTCATCGTTGTGAGTCATGATGACTGTTGAGGAGACTTCTAGGAGGAAGAACGCCTGGAAGGTGGATCGCCTCTAGGAGAGTACCTGGAAAACTAGGAAACAGGGTTAGGAGGCCCCCGGAGTGTTTTTCCGGGGGGGGAGCCTCCGACGCCCAAGTCAGTGGTGGCCGGAAGAAGGAGAAAGTCACTAGCTCAAAGAGAAAGGCAGAAAAGTCTCGCCTGGTCTTTTCTCAGAGTATGGGAGCTGTACCTCCGGCCTGCCAACCTCCTGTCAAGTATTTATTTCCTGTATATATAGGAATACCTAGCCCGTTCAGATCATGACACGTGTGCGGTCGGATGCTCCTGAACGTCTGGGCGTAGGGGACAGATAGTTGGTAACTAGATGGCCTCGAGCCTTGTGCTGAGACGGGCCATGATATGATTCTGATGGCGTCTGCGCGTCAGGGCGACTTTTTACGTCTGTGGTGGGACGTGTCAGAGGCTTCCTTAAATGCTTCCTTAAATGCGCCTGCCGTACTCCCGGGGTCCCTGGGCGAGGTCGTCCTCTAGTTCGGACAGAGCCTCTTCGGGAAGCCTACCCTCAGTTCGGGGGTTCCCAGTTCCAGGGGGTTCCGCCTTCGGGGATATCATATTCGGGCAGCAATGTCGGGTGCCACTTTTCCGAAGGCGCGTTGTTCACAACCTTGGGGGGCGAATGGAGTCCTCAAGTTTTACTGGCGTGCCGAGGCTCGGAGCTCTCAGGCTATCTCCCGAGGTGCATGATTCCACCTATTCCCGGGAAGCGCCAGTTCTTCTGGCCGTTGTTGTGGCAGGGTATTCGGCCAGATTGAGGCGACAGCCTTTGGCTATCACCTGAGATGCTCAGAAACAAAGGGTTAGGAGGCCCCCGGAGTGTTTTTCCGGGGGGGGAGCCTCCGACGCCCAAGTCAGTGGTGGCTGAGAAAAAGGCAAAGGTTACACAGGGCTGAAGAGTCTCGCCTGGTAATTTTCTCAGAGTGTGGGAGCAGTGTTTTGCCAACCAACCTCCTGCCAAGTATTTATTTCCTGGTATTTATAGGAGTGCCTAGCCCGTTCAGATCGCGACACGTGTTGGGTCGGATGTTCCTGAATTTCTGGGCATAGGAGACAGATAGCTGGTAGCAGGTTGCCTTGAGCCATGTGCTGAGATGGGCCATGATGTGATTCTGATGGCGTCCGTGTGTCAGAGCGCCTTTTGGGGTGGCTTGTGACGTCTGTGAAAGGACGTGTCAGAGGCTTCCTTAAATGCTTCCATAAATGCTCCTGCCGTACTCCCGAGGTCCCTGGGTGAGGTCGTCCTTTGGTACGGATAGAGCCTCTTCGGGAAACAAGCCCTGAGTTCGGGGGTTCCCAGTTTCAGGGAGTTCCGCCTTCGGAGATATCATGTTCGGCTCGCTATGTCTGGTGCCGCTTTTCCAAAGGCGGTCGGTTCACAACCTTGGGGGGGCAAGTAGTGTCCTCGGGTTTTCCTGGCGTGCCGGGCTCGGAGCTCTTCGGCTATCTCCCGAGGTGCATGATCACACCTTTCTCGGGTAGCGCCAGCTTCTTCTGGCCATTCTTGTGGCAGGGAGTTCGGCCAGATAGAGGCGATAGCATTTGGCTATCACCTGAGGAGCTAAGAGGATTGCCACTCTTAAGATGGATTGAACATCAAATAGATTTGATTCCTAGAATTGTGATCCCAAACAAGCCAGCCTATGGGAGCAACCCTAAGGAGACTAAGGAGATCCAAAGGCAAGTGGAAAACATATTCTCAAAAGGCTATGTGTGGGAAAGTTTGAGTCCTTGTGCCATGCCTGTTATGTTGGTGCCCAAGGAAGATGGTTCTTGGAGAATGTGCATGGATTGTGGGCTAGTCAACAAAATCATTGTAAAGTATAGACATTATATTCCTAGATTAGATGACATGCTTGATGAATTGTATGGGTACACTATATTATTTAAAGTTGATCTTAAAAGTGGTTATCATCAAATTAGGATGAAAGAAGGGTATGAATGGAAGACTGCTTTTAAGACTAAATTTGGATTATTTGAGTGGTTAGTCATGCCATTTGGTTTATATAATGCTCCTAGCACTTTTATAAGACTCATTGGTGCCCGGCAGCAGTTTCGTAGGAGTGAGGGGGACTTCTGGTGGAGGAGAGCGCCTGAGGAGGAGATTTCCCAGGGGAGGGTACCTGAAATGTTTGGAAGACAGAGGTTAGGAGGTCCCCGGAGTGTGTTTCTGGTGGGGAGCCTCCGACGCACAAGTCAGTACTTAGGAGATATGGAGGTGATAGAGAGAGTGGAGAAGTATGGTCTCTAGTGCCCAACCCCTTTACCTGGGGTGTTTACCGAGTATTTATAGAGGAGCGAACAGTAGTAGTTCTCCTCATGTGGCCATCCCAGATCATGACACGTGTTCGGTGGGATGCGATCCACGTTTTCGGGGAACAAGGGTACACCCAGCCGATCATAGGCCGCCCAGCTACGAGCCTAGGCAACCCGAGAGTGGCGTGCTAGGGTGTCTCTGCAAGCAGCATGTCAGAACGTGTCTGGGGGCGGCGTGTCGGGGATGTGTCAGAGGCTCCTTAATTGCTCCTGTCGTACTTTTCGAGGTTACTCTAGTATCATAGGAGTATGTTTCCCGAGGGTGGTCTTTCTCAGGGATACCCCCATTTCCGAGGATGGTTTAACCGTCCCCCCGAGGTTGGCACTGTCGTTTCCTGGAACGGAGGATTGCCGAGGTCGAATTAGGGAGGTCAAACATCCTTCTTTCCGTGGCAGGTAGTTTCTTTGCCGAGGTTGGTACTTTGTCCAAGTTTGGGGGTCCGGAAGGTGATGGATACTTCGGCTATCACATGCCCCCTTCTGGGAAGTCGAAGCGGAGACTTCGGCTTTACACTTCCGGGAAGGCTTTTTCGTCGAATTCGCGGTCGGAACTTCACTCAAGGAATTGCCCTTCTCCAGAAGGCGTTCCTTCATAGCCGAGGTACCCTTCCCTAGTTCCCTTGGTGACCTCGGGACACATGCCACTTTTTTTTTTTCACTTTTTCTGCTGCGGGTTTGTGAATCGTCGCATCCTTTGGTCAGACATGTCAGTTATGGATAACAGTGCCTGGGTTTTCACGATGTCAAAGGGGCGTGCCCTAGTTCTTCGCATTGGGTGACACGTGGCCACTAGTGGATGGTGAAATAGTTATGCCGGTCACGCTAACTGCATCTCTTCGCCATCGAGAAGTAATAATGAGGCTGTTGCGTCTTCGAGGGATAATAATGACGACGTTTCGCTTACCCTCTTCGGTCTATATAAGCACCTCTCACCTCATTTTTGCCTTACTCTTTGCTTTAGCTCTCATATGCTCTAGAGGCTTCTCTTGTCTTTTTCCTTTTTCCGGCAACGGTTTCTATGGCGGAGCGATTTCCGGCATTTTGTACGACAGCGTCCAGGAACCCCGACTTCGGCAAAGCTTTTGGTGGGTGTTCCCCTTTGTAGTTCTCTTTCTTTTTTCCTCCGAGTTTGCTTTTTCGAAGTCCTTTTATTTCCTTCCTCCTTCTTTCCCGAAGTCGTCCTTCTTTTCTTTCGAAAAATGTTGAATCCGACCTCGTTGATGACTGTCCGGCCTCTCCCCTAAAGCTTTCTTCCTCTCGAATCTCACCCTTGTTCGACCACTTCAGAAAAGATGACGAAGTGGGTGGCCAAATATTACCTTTCTTCCTACGTCGTGCCGAGGTTACCTATCCCGGGTTCATACGGTTATTCGGCCCCTTCGGGTGAGGTTACCGTTTACCAAGCTCAGCTGAAGGCTGGTCTTCGGTATCCTCCCCATCGGATGATATGCGAGTTTTGTAAATTCCACGGAATTGCCGTGAATCAACTCCCTCCAAATTCTTATTCTTACTTCAACTCTTTCCTTTGCATGTGTGGGGTTTTCACGATAATCCCCCACTTTCTCTTCTTCATGCAGTACTACAAACTCCACCCGGTCCCAAAGGGCGGCTTTTACTTCCTGCTTCCTCGAGGGTTCGGGAGTAAAAAATTTACCTTCACCTTCGACAATGAGGACAGTTGGCGAGGGTGGGAGAAGAAGTTTTTCTTCCTGTCGGTCCCCGAGCTTTGGAGCCACGTGCCGATCAGATGGGCTTCGGGGACCTTGAAGATTGACATCGTTGATCGTCGGAAGCTCTTAACTCTGGGGCTGTCTGCTGAGTTTGATAAGTTTGATACACTTATCCGGGCTGTGGTAGACTGGGACCTTGAGGTCCCTCCGCGTTCATTTTACCCTTTTCCCATCAAGTGGGACCTTATGACTGATGAGGTCCTTCGAGAGCTGGGAGTGGTGAATGCGCACAAGAGTGACCCGGGTTTGCCAGTGCCCGTTCTTCCGGGGAAGAAGGCTTGGATAGTCATGCTCCTTCGGTGCAAAATTTTATGAGGTTTTTGCCGAAAGTAAGTCACTTTTTAGGGCTTGATATCTGTTTTCCTTTTGGACTTACACTGATATTTTTTCCTTTTGCAGAGATGGGCGATCAATCCGCTGACTTCTACAAGTCCCTCTTCCTCGGGCAGGCCGAGAGGGGGGAACAAACGCGCAAGAAGGCGCCTGCCAAGAGGAAGAAAACGGCCGGCAGACCTTCTAAGTCCAAGAAGGCTAAGGCTGCCACTCCTCCTTCCCCCGAAGACGTGAATGAGGTGCAGGATTGGTCCCCTGCCCCTCCTCCTACCCTCGCAGATCCTCCTTCAGATCCTGCCCTCCTCGGCGTAGTACTAAGCCCCGTTCTTACTACTGAGACTTCGGCCGAGCAAAGATCTGCTCAGGAGCTCGAAGAGAGCAGAAGAAGGAAGGGGAAGGATGTTCCCGGTGAAGTCCGGGAGGGCGAGTCTTGATGGCCGGGGGCCTCATCGTTTAGAGTCATGGTGACTGGTGGTGGGACTTCTAGGAGGAAGAACGCCTGGAGGATGGTTCGCCCTTGGGAGTGTGCCTGAAAGTCCAAAAATAAAGGGTTCGGAGGCCCCCGGAATGTGTTTCCGGGGGGGGAGCCTCTGACGCCCAAGTCAGTGGTGGCTGAGAAAGGGCAGAGGAAATAGCACAAAGGGGGCTGAAGAGTCTCGCCTGGTGATTTTCTCAGAGTCTGGGAGTCAGATCTTTTCCAACCAACTTCCTGCCAAGTATTTATTTCCTGGTATTTATAGGAGTACCTAGCCCGCTCAGATCGCGACACGTGTTCGGTCGGATGTTCCCTGAGTTTCTGGGCGTAGGGGACCGATAGCTGGTAGCAGGTTGCCTTGAGCCTTGTGCCGAGATGGGCCATGATGTGATTTTGATGGCGTCAGCGTGTCAGAGCACCTTCTGAGGCGGCTTATGACGTCTGTGAAAGGACGTGTCAGAGGCTTCCTTAAATGCTCCTGCCGTACTCCCGAGGTCCCTGGGCGAGGTCGTCCTTTGGTACGGACGGTGCCTCTTCGGGAAACACGCCCTTAGTTCGGGGGTACCCAGCTTCAGGGAGTTCCGCCTTCGGGGATATCATGTTCGGCCCACAATAGCTGGTGCCTCTTTTTCGAAGGCGATCTGTTTGCAACCTCGGGGGGCTAGTAGTATCCTCAAGTTTCCTGGCGTGCCGGGCTCGGAGCGCTTCGGCTATCTCCCGAGGTGTATGATCCCACCTTTACTCGGGTAGCGCCAGTTTCTTCTGGCCATTCTTGTGGCAGGGAGTTCGGCCAGATAGAGGCGATAGCCTTTGGCTATCACATGCCCCCCTTTGGAAAGCCGAAGTGAAGACTTCGGTTTTGCATATCTTTCCGAGGTTGTTCTTGGGAGTCTCTTATGAAGCTCAACCTGTTCTGAGGATGCACCTCTTGCCCAAAGGTATGGGCTGTTCGGCCTTGGCCTGTTCTTTGGTGTCTTCGAGGCGGAGCCTGTGCCGAAGATACACCTCTTGCCCGAAGGTCATGGGCTGTTTGGCCATAGCCTGTCTCTTGGTGTCCTCGAGGTAACCTACTTTTTCTTCTTGCAGGTCTGTGTAACGTCGTGTCTGATGGCCAAGCGTGTCAGTCTAAGCGACGCGTCCCAGCTTTTTAGGGATGTCAGAAGATGTGTCCCCTGTTTTGGCGCGGCGATTGACACGTGGCGCTTTGCCATTGGAGGAGAGTCGCGTCGGTTACAGAGGGCACGCCTTTTCAGGTGCAGAGGGCAGTTACGGCGATGGTTCACCTCCAAAAGGGAACTTATGACGACGTTTCGGTTACCAACCTTTGGCCTATAAATAGCCCATTCCATCATAAGTCCCATTTGCTTTTACTTCTGCTCTTTCCTCTGTTTTGCCCCTATTTTCGTACTTTCTTGCTTTCTGTGGCGGAGCTGCCTTAATCAGAGCTTTTTTCAGCCAACTTTCACGACGGCGTCCTCAGACTTTCGCAAATCTTTTGGTGGGTTTTTGTTTTCCAGAGTGTTTTGATTCCTCTGTTCTTTTGAGTTTTTTCCGAAAACTGTTTTCTTGCCTTTTCCGAACTCGTTTTCATGTCGAAAATGCCTATCCCTGAGAGCTGGCAGCCTCTTTTAACCCATCCTTGTTGCACCACCCCCGCAAAATTAGAGAGGTGGAAGAAAAAGTTCTTTCTTCCCCGTTTTTCGAGCCCAGCTGAATGCCGGACTTCGGTATCCTCCCTCGAAGATGGTTTGCGAGTTCTGCCAATTTCATGGCATTGCTGTGAATCAGCTTCCCCCGAACTCGTACTGCTATTTTAACACCTTCCTCTGTATGTGTGGCGTCTTCGGGATAAAACCCCATTTTATAATCTTCATGCAGTACTACAAGCTCTTTGTGGTCCCGAAGGGTGGCTTCTATTTTATGCTACCTCGGGGATCCGGGAGCAAAAAAATCATGTTCACCTTCACCACCAAGGACAGCTGGCGGGGGTGGCAACAGGAATTCTTCTTCCTGAAGATGGAGGAGGCCTGGTCGTATGTTCCGACCAAGTGGGCTCAGGGAAAGTTAGATGTGGACGTCGTTGATCCGAGGTTGTTGCTGACTCCAGAGTTGGCTTCCACTTTCACGGACTTCGACGGCCGCATCCGCGCCATCTCTGACTGGGCTCCCGAGGTCACGCCGCGCTCTCTGTACCCCTTCCCTATCAACTGGAGGTTGATGACCGAAGAGGTCCTCCGGGAGTTAAAGGTGGTTAAGGAGCACGAGACCGACCTCGAGATGCCAGCTCCTGCCATCGCCGGGAAGGATTCCTGGTTGGTCAAGCTTCTTAAGGAGGAAATTTCTTTCGAAACGCTTGTCGAAAGTGAGTTGTCTTCTACTCCCTTGCTGTTTTTTCCTCGGACTTACGCTGATGTCTTTTTTCTTTTTCAGAAATGGGCGACGGGACTGCTGCATTTTAGAAGTCCCTTTTCTCCGGCCAGGTGGAGAAGGGCGATCAGACAAAGAAGGCGGCTTCCCGAAGGCGGAAGTCTACTGGCGCTGGGCCTTCGGCGAAACGGGCAATGAAAACTGCCCAGGTTCCTCTGGAGGAAATTTCCGAGGAAGCTGCCGAGGAGCCTGGGACAGCCGAGATTCCAGCGTCTGAGGCAGCTGCTGAAGTCCCTGCCGCTGCTGAAGTTTCTTCCACCGACGTCCCTCCCCAGAGCCCTTCCGCGCCGCAGGCCCTTCTGGAGGCCGTGGTAGAGGCTCCTTCTGCCGAGGAGCGGCGCAAGAAGAAAGGCAAGGGGATTTCGACCGAGGAGTCTCAGGATTCTGAGGACGCCGTGTTTGAAGTGCCGCCAGGTCTGTTGCTTTCAGAACAAGTATGGCTCTTTTTGTTTTTCTGAATTTTCCTTTGTCTCTGACCTGCTTCTCATTTTCACCATGCAGGGGAGTTGCTTACCCCGAACTAGGCGGCCGAACACGCGAAGGCGCGGGCCCTTCGCGACGCCAAAGTCCCGCAAGGGAAGATACCAAAAGAGCCTTTCTGGACATTCACGGAGGACATGAACTTGTACTCTGAAGACTGTCCTGAAATGGTGAAACAGATTTCGAAGGGGGTGCTTACAGAGGCCTCCTTCAAGGCTATTGCGGCGGCCCATCCGGACGATGACACCCTTGCCGCAAAAGTCACAGAGCATGCTGCTCAGGTATGTTCTTCACACCTTTTTCCCTTCAATTTTTCCTAAGTGCTTGGCTCTTACTGACCTTGCGTTCATCTTTTTGCAGCTGCTGGGGTACACAGGCTTTCTCCGAGTTCGGGTGGCCAGGCAGGCGGTGTTCCGAGCTTCGGCCTTAGAGACCTTAGAGAAAGTGAAGGTCACGCGCTCGGCATTGATCGCCAAGAACCAGCAGCTGTCAGATGCTGCGATGAAAGAAGTTGCTGCCCTTCGGGAGGAGTTCCGGAAGGAGAAAGAAGACCTTGAGAAGAACTCCTCTCTGACGATTGCTGACCTCGGGGATCAGGTGAAAGGGATGCTTGCTGCCAACCAAGACCTTCTCAAAGATAAGTCAGATTCTGACAATCTCATTCGGTCGTTGGTGAGTGAGAAAAAGGCTCTCGAAGCCGAGGTCCAGTCTTTGAAGAAGGAGCCCGATGCGAAGAAGAGGGTGAAGGCGTTGAAGAAGGAGGTTTCAGACCTGAAGGACGAGCTCGAGGACCTTGAGGTTGAGAAGGACAAATCCGACCAAATGACCAAGGTCGCCTTCCAAGACGGATTCTGCCTTGCTCGGCACCAAGTCCTTGAGAGGTTCCCAGGTCTGGACCTCTCTTTTTGGAAGCTCTCAACATTCCCGAGGGGCCTCGGTTGTCCTGGTCCAAAATCGAGCACCTGAACATGCCTTCCACAATTCCGGCGTCGAAGGTGGTGGAAAAGGGCATAGAGGCTGGTGGCTCCCAGGACGCCGAGAACCCTTAGGCTGTTTTAGGGGCCTTTTCCTTTTTTCTTCTTCATTTTTGTGTTCCTTCTTCGGGCACTTCTTCTTTGTAAACCTGATCATTCTCAATGAATATATTTTTTGGCTAAGTCTTTTTGCAAGATTTTGCATTTCCATTGTCCCGAACAAGTTCGCTCAAGAGACTTCGGGAAACCTGCAATCACCAAAATTTATTATCCGCTTTTTTCGACGAGTACTTTCGCAAGATTTTTGTTTCCCACTTTCCCGAGCATGATGGCTCAAGGGACTTCGGAAAATCATATTGATGGCCATGGGCCTCATCGTTTAGAGTCATGGTGACTGTTGGAGAGACTTCTAGGAGGAAGAACGCCTGGAGGATGGTGCGCCCAAGGGAGAGTACCTGAGATGCTCAGAAACAAAAGGTTAGGAGGCCCCCGGAGTGTTTTTCCGGGGGGGGAGCCTCCGACGCCTAAGTCAGTGGTGGCTGAGAAAAAGGCAAAGGTAATAATACACTGGGCTGAAGAGTCTTGCCTGGTAATTTTCTCAGAGTGTGGGAGCAGTGGTTTGCCAACCAACCCCCTGCCAAGTATTTATTTCCTGGTATTTATAGGAGTGCCTAGCCCGTTCAGATCGCGACACGTGTTCGGTCGGATGTTCCTGAATTTCTGGGCATAGGAGACAGATAGCTGGTAGCGGGTTGCCTTGAGCCATGTGCTGAGATGGGCCATGATGTGATTCTGATGGCATCCGTGTGTCAGAGCGCCTTTTGAGGCGGCTTGTGACGTCTGTGAAAGGACGTGTCAGAGGCTTCCTTAAATGCTTCCATAAATGCTCCTGCCGTACACCCGAGGTCACTGGGTGAGGTCGTCCTTTGGTACGGATAGAGCCTCTTCGGGAAACAAGCCCTGAGTTCGGGGGTTCCCAGTTTCAGGGAGTTCCGCCTTCAGAGATATCATGTTCGGCTCGTTATGTCTGGTGCCGCTTTTCCGAAGGCGATTGGTTCACAACCTTGGGGGGGCAAGTAGTGTCCTCGGGTTTTCCTGGCGTGCCGGGCTCGGAGCTCTTCGGCTATCTCCCGAGGTGCATGATCACACCTTTTCTCGGGTAGCGCCAGCTTCTTCTGGCCATTCTTGTGGCAGGGAGTTCGGCCAGATAGAGGTGATAGCGTTTGGCTATCACATGCCCCCCTTTGGAAAGCCGAAGTGAAGACTTCGGTTTTGCATCTTTTTCCGAGGTTGTTCATGGGAGTCTCTTGGAAGCTCAACCTATTCCGAGGATGCGCCTTTTGCCCGAAGATCATGGGCTCTTCGGCCTTGGCCTGTTCTTTGGTGTCTTCGAGGCGGAGCCTGTGCCGAAGATACACCTTTTGCCCGAAGGTCATGGGCTGTTCGGCCATAGCCTGTCTCTTGGCGTCCTCGAGTTGGCCTGCTCTTTGTTTCTGCAGGTCTGTTTGGCCAAGCGTGTCAGTCTGAGCGGCGCGTCCCAGTTTTCCAGGGATATCAAAAGACGTGTCCCAGTTTTCAAGGGACGTTTGGAGGACGTGTCCCCCATTTTTGCGCAGCGGTTGACACGTGGTGCTTTGCCATTGGAGGAGAGTCACGTCGGTTACAGAGGGCGCGCCTTTTCAGGTGCAGAGAGCAGTTACGGCGATGGTTCACCTCCAAAGGGTACTTATGACGATGTTTCGGTTGCCCACCTCTGGCTTATAAATAGCCCATTCCATCATAAGTTCCTTTCGCTTTTTCCTCTGCTCTTTTCTCTGCTTTGCCCCTGTTCTTGCACTTTCTTGCTTTCTGTGGCGGATCTCCCTTAATCAGAGCTTTTTCCAGCCAACTTTCACAACGGCGTCCTCAGACTTTGGCAAATCTTTTGGTGGGTTTTTGTTTTCCAGAGTGTTTTGATCCCTCTATTCTTTGGAGTTTTTTCTGGAAACTATTTTCTTGTCTTTTCCAAACTCGTTTTCATGTCTACAATGCCTATCCCTGAGAGCTGGCAGCCTCTTTTAGCCCATCCTTGTTGCACCACCCCTGCAAAGTTAGAGAGGTGGAAGAAAAAGTTCTTTCTTCCCTCTTACGCCATTACTAGGCTGCCTCGTTCTAGCCATTATGCTTTTTCAAACCATAGAAACGAGGTTACCATTTTCCGAGCCCAGCTGAAGGCGGGTCTTCGGTATCCTCCCCCGAAGATGGTTTGCGAGTTCTGCCAATTTCATGGCATTGCTGTGAACCAGCTTCCCCCGAACTTGTTCTGCTATTTTAACGCCTTCCTCTGCATGTGTGGTGTCTTCAGGATAGAACCCCACTTCATAATCTTTATGCAGTACTACAAGCTCTCTGTGGTCCCGAAGGGTGGCTTCTATTTCATGCTACCTCGGGGATCCGAGAGCAAGAAATTCATGTTCACCTTCGCCACTAAGGATAGCTGGCGGGGGTGGCAACAGAAGTTCTTCTTCCTGAAGATGGTTGAGGCCTGGTCGTACGTCCCGACCAAATGGGCTCAGGGAATACTGAATGTGGACGTCGTTGATCCGAGGATGCTGCTGACTCCAGAGTTGGCTCCCGTGTTCACGGATTTTGACGCCCGCATTCGGGCTGTCTCTGACTGGACTCCCGATGTCGCTCCGCGTGCCCTTTACCCTTTTCCTATCAACTAGAAGTTGATGACCGAAGAGGTCCTTCGGGAGCTAAAGGTGGTGAAGGAGCATGAGATTGACCTCAAGATGCCAGCTCCTGCCATCGCCGGGAAGGATTCCTGGTTGGTCAAGCTTCTTAAGGAGGAAATTTCTTTCGAAACGCTTGTCGAAAGTGAGTTGTCTTCTACTCCCTTGCTGTTTTCTTCCTTGGACTTACGCTGATATTTCTCTTCTTTTTCAGAGATGGGCGACGGGACTGCCGCCAACTACAAGTCCCTTTTCTCCGGCCCAGTGGAGAAGGGGGAACAGACAAATAAGGCAACTTCCCGAAGGCGGAAGTCTGTCGGTGCTGGTCCTTCGGCTAAACGGGCGAAGAAGACTGTCCTTTCTTCCCCTTTGGAAAGTATTGGGGAGGAAAGCGAGGATGCCGAGGTCGCTGTCGCTTCGCTGCCCAAACCTTCGGCCGAGGTCCCTGCTGCCACCGACGTCGCTCATACCGACGTCCCTCCCCAAAGTCCTACCCCGTCGCAAGTCCTTCTGGACGCCGTGGTAGAGGCACTTTCTGCCGAGGAGCGGCGCAGGCAGAAGGGTAAGGGCATTTCGACCGAGGAGGCTGAGGACTTCGAGGACATCATTGTCGAGGTCCCTCCAGGTTAATCTTCAGATAAAGTACGTTACTGATAGCCAAAGGCTATTGCCTCCTTGGTAGTAACTCCCTGCCAGAATATTGGCCGAGGAGTCTGACGTCACCCAAGAGAGGATCTTTTCATTGACCTCGGAAGGTGCGAAGTCAAACACTATGAGCTCGAGACTTCGGTTAGCTCGTCAGGAATTCCGAGGACAACACCGTCTCCATCGAGGGGCCAAACTGACCGTCTTCGGGTAAGAGAGCCATCTCTCTGAAGCAAGGGAGAATCTCCCCGAAGGCAGAGGCCCCGAAGAGGTCTTCCCCGAACAAGAAACACCTGAACAAGGGAATCCCCGAACTATGGGTGTGAGTCCCGAAGAAGGTGTTCATCAAGGGAACTCCCAGAACTATGGGATAGATCCCAAAGGAGGTGCTCGCACCGAAGGACGGATAGAATCCGAAGAGGGTGCACGCACCAAAGGGCGACCTCAGGAGTACGGTATGAGCATTTAAGGAGCCTCTGACATGTCGCCCACAAGCCCTACACGTCACATCAGAACGGCGAACTGACACTCCGCAGCCGCCCCAGTCCTGACACAACCCATCCGGGTCCAAGGCTAAAGGAGGCTGCAAACGGCTGCCTGTCCCCTAGGTCCAAAAGCACAGATCAAATCCGACCGAACACGTGTCATGATCTGAACGGACCAGCTACTCCTATAAATACTAGGAAATGGGACTGGGCAAAGGATGGGCATTTTCCTCCCTCTGAGAAAACACAAAACAGGCAAGACACTTGATCCCTTAGTGTTCTTCCTCCACTTTCACTCAGAAAACTGACTTGGGCGTCGGAGGGTCCTCCCCGGAAAAGTAAACCGGGGACCTCCTAACCTCTTCTTTGAGCTTTTCAGGCACACTCAGCTGGGAAACCAGAGCTCCAGGCGCTCGCCTCCTCAGGAAGTCTCTCCACCTGTCAACATGACAGCAAACGAAGATGCCTTGGGGCATCATTTGGCGCTGTCTGTGGGAAACTACTCCCAGGTAGCTGTTGTCGAAACCCGGCGTTCGAAGGATAAAGGACTCCCGAAGTTGCCGTCCGTACCTGAGACCCAACCAGCTACCGAACAAAGTCCCCCAGAGACTTCCTTGCCTGAAGAGGAACGCCCTCTTGTCATCACCATGGGTTTTTTACGAGACTTTCAGAGGTCTGTTGTGGCTGAAATGACACAACAGATAGACCGAAGGTGGCCGCAACCAGCCCAGGCTCAAAAACCTACTTCGCCAGCACGACCTCGGGAGAAAAGCCCAAGGGCAACCCATCATAGCTCGGGAAGTAGGGAGCCACGGGAAGAGTCCTCGACAGATAACTTGCCCCTCGGAGCACGACTGGCGGAAAGAGCGAGGTCTGAACGACCCGAAGTCCCGTCCAGAAGAGGTTTGTCGCCAGAGGCAAGGTCCCCCTCACCTCGGTACCAAAGTCGCTCCCCGAAGAGACGGCAACAGTCCTCTTACCGAAGAACCTCCAAGCACCAGGAAGAGGAGCCCAGTGCTACGCTCCTCCTGGAGAAAGTCTTGGCAAGACTGGAGAGAGTGGAACAGCAGGTGGCACGCAAGCCTGTTTGGGCCAGGCTAACTGAAACCGTCTCTGGAGATGAAACTCCTTTCGCCCGAACAGTGGTCGAGGCGGCCATGCCAAGTGACTTCAGGCTACCTCGGCTAGAGACCTATGAGGGTCGGACTGATCCCCAGGCCCACCTAACAAAGTACAAACGCAGCATGGTGCTACATGGGGCTGATGATGCTACACTCTGCAGGTGCTTTGAAGTCACCCTCGCAGGACCAGTAACTGCCTGGTACAATTCCCTGCCTCCTGGAAACATCAGGAGGTTCCAAGAGCTGTCCACAGCGTTCACCCAACAGTTCATTGGGAGCAAGCCGACGGCGAAGATGCCCGTCCAGATGTTTGACATAGCACAAAGAAACGGGGAGACCATCCGTGACTATGTCGAGAGGTTCAACAGAGAGGCCCTCAGTGTTCCAGACTTTCGTCCCGAAATCCGCATCCTCGCCATGACGAGGGGCCTCCGGAGGGATTCACACTTGTTTTATGAATTCTCCAAAGATCCCCTGGACACGCTGGGAAAATTCTACTGAAGGGCTGAACAACATATGACAGCCGAAGAGCTGAGAATGACTGGACCGAAGGCTGACCATATTCACGGTCGTGGCGAAGGGTCCAGCCAGCAAGCCCGGTGTCCAACGGAACAGTGAGGCCGACCTCGGAGAATGTGAGTAGGAGGAAGGAAGCCCCAAAACTTTACACCTCTGAGCACCACGAGGGCTAACGTCCTCATGGCGTTGGAAAAACAGGGGGCTCAAATCCAACGACCGAGGGGCATGACTGCTGACAACAGAAGGAACATGAAGAAGTTCTGTCAGTTCCACCATGATCACGGTCATGACACCGAAGACTGCTTTCAGTTGAAAAAGTACATCGAATCTGATGGCCTGGGGCCTCATCGTTGTGAGTCATGATGACTGTTGAAGAGACTTCTAGGAGGAAGAACGCCTGGAAGGTGGATCGCCCCAAGGAGAATACCTGAAAAGCTGGTAAACAGGGTTAGGAGGCCCCCGGAGTGTTTTTCAGGGGGGGGAGCCTCCGACGCCCAAGTCAGTGGTGGCCGGAAAAAGGAGAAAATCACTAGCTCAAAGAGAAAGGCAGAAAAGTCTCGCCTGGTATTTTCTCAGAGTGTGGGAGCTGTATCTCCGGCCAACCAACCTCCTGTCAAGTATTTATTTCCTGTATATATAGGAAAACCTAGCCCGTTCAGATCATGACACGTGTGCGGTCGGATGCTCCTGAACTTCTGGGCGTAGGGGACAGATAGTTGGTAACCAGATGGCCTCGAGCCTTGTGCTGAGACGGGCCATGATGTGATTCTGATGGCGTCTGCGCGTCAGGGCGGCTTTTTACGTCTGTGGTGGGACGTGTCAGAGGCTTCCTTAAATGCTCCTGCCGTACTCCCGAGGTCCCTGGGTGAGGTCGTCCTCTAGTTCGGACAGAGCCTCTTCGGGAAGCATACCCTCAGTTCGGGGGTTCCCAGTTCCAGGGGGTTCCGCCTTCGGGGATATCATGTTCGGGCAGCAATGTCTGGTGCCACTTTTCTGAAGGCGCGCTGTTCACAACCTTGGGGGGCGAATAGAGTCCTCAAGTTTTACTGGCGTGCCGAGGCTCGGAGCTCTCCGGCTATCTCCCGAGGTGCATGATTCCACCTGTTCCCGGGAAGCGCCAGTTCTTCTGGCCATTGTTGTGGCAGGGTGTTCGGCCAGATTGAGGCGATAGCCTTTGGCTATCAGAATCACTGATAAAGCAGGGCCAGCTTCGGCGTTATTTGAGAATGCCTTCCCCGAAGGGGAAAAAAGAGGAAGAAGGAAAGCCTGATGACGAGGATTACGATTCAGACAGGCGAAGGAACCGAAGTCCGAGAAGGTGTCCTCCACCTTCGGCAGGAGTAATACAGACGATCACAATCGGACTTCCATCCTCGAAAAGAAAGAGAAGGGCCAGAGAGATAGCGGTGATGGAATATCAGAGCCCAACTAAAAAATTGACCCGCGAGGATGGCTCCACCATCGTATTTCCCCATGACGATCCATTGCTGATAATGGCGAGGATAGGAAACTGGGACGTCAAGAGGGTACTGCTGGACGATGGGTCAAACACAGACGTCTTGTTCTCACATTTGCTGCCAAGCTTGGGCGTATCCAGGAGTGACCTCAAGGCTGTTACTTCACCCACGTTCGGCGTAGGACCATCTGAGCTACCTGTCCTCGGGTGGATCGACCTCCCCTTAATGATGAAAGGAACTTCGGAGAAAGGAACTACTGAGTTGTTCACCTCTACCATGGCAAGACTCATAGTCATGGACGTTCCTTCGTCATGCAACGCCATCCTCGGCAGACAGACACAGGGAAATTTGCACATTCGCCCTGATGTAAAGTACTTGACCGTCACCTTCGCCACCAAAGAAGGAGACGCAAAGATCTTCATTGATCAAGGCGAGGTGAGAAAGGTGTTCGTCAGAGCACGAAAGGCTCCAGCAAGCAACTTAGCACATGCTGTAGAAGCAAAAGAGCTGGAAAGGGGCGAGGCAGAAGATCCCACAAAAACTGAAACAGAAGAAGTAGAGCTTGTCCCAGGCCATAGTACCCGAATAGGGAAAAGCATGGCCGAAGGAGACAGGGAAAAACTTGTATCTTTTCTGCTTGCAAATAAAGATCTGTTCGCCTACTCGCCGAAGGACATGCCAAGGGTAAACCCTCGCGTAATCCAGCATAGCCTCAAAGCGAGTCCGGAAATAAAACCTGTCCGGCAAAAGAAACGGAGCATCTCAGCTCACAAAAGTGACTTCGTCAAGACCGAAGTCCAGCGTCTGATAGACACTAGCGTTATCCGGGAGGTAAACTACCCCGAATGGCTAAGCAACGTGGTAATTGCCACAAAAGAAGGAAGTAGTAAGCTCCGGATGTGCATCGACTTCAGAAATTTGAACGATGCTTGCCCGAAAGATTCATATCCTCTTCCGCCAATAGACCAACTGGTAGACTCAACTGCCGAGTACGGGCTCCTAAGTTTCCTGGACGCTTTCAGTGGGTATCATCAGATAAGGATGAACCCCGAAGATGAAGAGAAGACTGCCTTCATCACTGAGGGAGGAACATATTGCTATATCAGGATGCCCTTCGGACTCAAAAATGCAGGAGCCACCTACCAGAGGCTGATGAACAAGGTCTTCAAAGACCAAATGGGGAGGAACATGGAGGTGTATGTTGATGATATGATAGTCAAAAGCAAACTGCCTGGCTACCACGTTGCAGATTTAGAGGAAACCTTCCAAAAAATCAGAGCCTTCGGGATCCGCCTTAATCCTGAGAAATGCATCTTCGGGGTGACCTCGGGAAAGTTCCTTGGGTACATGGTATCCGAAAGAGGCATCGATGCTAACCCCGAGAAGATTAAGGCTCTGCTTGAATTCCGAACTCCTGCCACAGTCAAAGATGTGCAAAGACTCACCGGAAGAATAACCTCTCTAAGCAGGTTTATTTCCAGGTACGGAGATAGGTGCCGACCCGTCTTCAAAGTGCTCACAAAAGCAGCAAAGATGGAAGTCAACCTTGGAAGGAATGGTCATCCTTGGGATGAAGATTGCCAAAAAGCCTGGGAAGAACTCAAAGTCTACTTGGCCAGCCTGCCGACCCTGCGGCAACCTCGGGAGGGAGAGCCCCTCGTATTATACCTCGCCGTCACAAAAAAAGCTGTGAGCTCGGTCCTCGTGAAAGAAGAAGGGTCCAAAGCAATGGCCGGTCTACTATGTCAGCAAGTCCCTGCATGGCGCCGAAGTCAGGTACCCTTTGCTTCAAAAAGCTATATATGCCTTAGTGCTTGTAGGGAGAAGGCTGCGGCCATACTTTCAGGGTCACCCCATTATCGTCCGAAGTACCCTGCCTCTACGGGATGTTATGAGGAAAGTTGATCACTCGGGAAGGCTTTCCAAGTGGTGTATAGAGCTTGGCGAACACGACATCACGTATGAACCCCGAAAAGCTATAAATGCTCAAGCTTTGGCAGACTTCATCGCCGAAGTACCAAACACCGAGGAGGGACATTCGTTTTCGGGCGAAGATGAGCCAGAATGGACGTTATATGTTGACGGGGCCTCAGGATCCGAACACCAGGGAGCTGGAGTGATTATCAGAGGCCCCGAAGGCCTAGAAGTAATGAAGGCCATCAAGTTCAGTTTCAACGCCACCAACAATATGGCCGAGTATGAGGCCCTCATAGCAGGATTACGCCTGGCCAGAAAAATTGGCGTGAGAAACTTGAAAGCCCATAGTGATTCCCAGCTGGTGGTCCGGCAAATGGCAGGGGACTATGGCGCGAAAGACCCGACCTTGGCGAAATACCATGAGTTGGTAACAAAGCTTATTCGGGAGTTTGACGTCGTGAAAATTGAGAACGTACCCCGACGAGAAAATGCTGAGGCAGACTGTTTGGCGAAGTCCAAAACTTGCACCGAAGTGCTAAGCCACCCCAGCATCACGGTGTTAAGCATAGAGACCTCGGGGAAAGGATGGAAAGAACCAATCAAAACGTATCTCGCAACCAACACACTCCCTGAAGACCCCAGCGAAGCCGCAAAAGTGCGAAGGCGCTCCGGACGTTTCTTCTTAATTGGAGAAGAACTATATCGGCAAGGATATGCAAATCCACTACAGAGGTGTGTTAGTGAAGAGGATATTGAAATGATCCTCGAAGAAGTTCACGAAGGTGCCTGTGGTTCGCACATCGGAACCGACGCCCTAGCAGCAGTGATACTTCGCCAAGGATACTTCTGGCCTACCCTGAGAAAGGACGCCAAGCAGTTCATCAAGAAATGTGGTAGTTGCCAGAGACATGCGAACATCCAAAGAACACCCTCAGAGTTAGTGACTTCAGCAGACTATCCTTGGCCCTTCGCAGTTTGGGGCATAGATCTCATTGGGCCACTCCCAACGGCGCCTGGAGGTGTAAAGTTCTGCGTAGTAGCAGTTGACTATTTCTCTAAGTGGGTCGAGGCAGAACCTCTGACAACTATCTCGGCAAAAGAAGTGCAGAAGTTCGTATGGAAAAACATCGTATGCAGATTCGGCATACCGAGGGTACTCGTAGCGGACAACGGATCCCAGTTCATAGACAAAGGATTCCAAGAGTTCATTAGCGACCTCGGGACAAAAATGCACTTCGCCCCAGTAGCTCACCCCCAAAGTAATGGGCAGGTGGAAGTATCTAACAGGACCATAAAAGATGGTCTGAAAAAGAGATTGGGAGAAACAAAAGGGAAATGGCCAGGAGAACTCCAAAGCGTGTTATGGAGCTACCGAACAACACCCCGAAGAGCCACAGGGAAAATGCCTTTTTCACTCATCTTCGGTACAGAGGCCATCATCCCTGTCGAGGTAGTACAACCGTCAATACGAGTCCAAGTGTTTGATGAAAAAGGAAATGACCTCGGCTTGAGAACCAACCTTGACCTCGCCAGCGAACACAGAGAAGTAGCTGAGCTGAGAAGAAAAGCTTTCCAGCAAAGAGTGGCAGCAGCCATAAACCTGCGTGCCAGGCCAAAGGGAATAAAGCAGGGAGACCTCGTTCTCCGAAAGGCTGAATTTGCACCCCGAAAGCCGTCCCATGGGGTACTTCGCGCAAATTGGGAAGGACCCTACCTGGTACTTTCCGAAGTACGAAAAGGAGTTTATAAGCTCGGCGATGCCGAAGGCATAGAATTAAAAAACACTTGGCACTCAGAGGCCTTGAAAAAATTCTATGCCTAAAAAGTTTGGTGGGAAAGTTGTATTGCACAAGTTGGACAAATTTGTCTAAGTAAAAAGTTCTGAAGAAGTACAAAACAAGAGTCTCACGAAAGCAATCACCGAGGAAAGCAAATGTAAGTTTTCCGAAGTCTCTTGAGCGAATATGTTCGGGACAAAGGAAAACAAGAGTATGGTTTTCCGAAGTCCCTTGAGCGAATATGTTCGGGACAAAGGAAAGCAAAAGTATGGTTTTCCGAAGTCTCTCGAGCGAATTATGTTCGGGACAAAGGGAAACAAAGGGATCTGGCAAAAAATACTTAGCCAAATTTTTATCTATTGAGCCAAAGAGTGCTTACAGAGAAGAAAGTTGCTGAAAGACTACAAAAAAGAAGAAGAAAATGAAGACAAATGGCCCTAGTACAAACTAAGGAACCTCGGCGTCTTGAGAACTGCCAGCCTCTGTGCTTTGGTCGGCAGCCTTCGGCGCCGGGAAAGAAGGAGGCAGTTTCAAGTGCTCGATCTTGGACCAAGTCCACCGAGGCTCCTTCGGGATGTTCATGCCTTCCAGGAAGGAGAGGTCAAAATCTGGGAACTTCTGCAGAATTTGGTGCCGAGCAAGACAGAAGCCGTCTTGAAAGCCCAACTTCGTCATATCATCGGACTCCCGCTTCTTGACCGCCAAATCTGCATAGTCCTTCTCCAGATCCGCGTAATCCTTCTCCAGATCCTTAAGCTTTCTCTTCAATGCCTTCATCTTCTTCTTCTCTTCTAAAGGCTTCTTCAGAGATGCGACCTTGGCTTCGAGCTGGGCCTTTTCCTCGAGCATCTTCGCAAGGATTGCGTCGCTTTCTGACTTATCCTTTTGAATCGCTTATACGGTCGAAGTCAGCTCCGCCACCCGAGAGCTGATGTCGGAAAGTTTCTGGGAGGTGCCTTTCTCAAGTTCCTCTTTCTCTTTTATGAACCCCTCCCGAAGTTCAGCAATTTCCTTCTCCGAAGACTGCTTCAGCTGAGCATTATCGGCAGCCAACGCCGAACACTGGGCCTTCGTCTTGGTGTAAAGGTCCCAGAGTGACGCCCTCCATTCTGTCTCTCGCGCCACCCGAACACGGAGCAACCCGGCATACCCCATCAGCTGCAAAAAAGGCAAAACAAAGGGAAAATGACGCTAAGTAAAAAGCAAAGGCGAAATTGGCACTAAGGAAATAGTGAAGCATACCTGGGCGGCATGTTCAGTGAGTTTGGCGGCCAAAGAGATGTCGCCTGGGTAAGCCTCCGTAAGGGCCTTATAAGAGGCCTCAGTAAACACCCCTTTGCACATCTGCCTGGCCATCTCGGGACAGTCCTCGGAGTACATATTCATGTCCTCCGTGAACGTCCAGAAGGGCTTCTTCGAAACTTTCCCTGCTGGGACTTGGGCATCCCGAAGGGCCCTCTTGCGGGCGTGTTCGGCAACCCAGTCAGGAGCGGCCACCTCCGCTGCACAACAAGGCAGGAAAATCGGTTAAGGCCAGAAAACCCTTAAGGATTTACAAGAGAAGAAAAGGGTTCTTCGACAAAGTACAAACCTGCTGGCACCTCGGTAACGTCGTCGTCAAGAATCGACGTCGCCTCAGTAGAGATCGCCTTGCCTTTTATTTGGCGCCGTTCCTCGGCAGAAGGGGTCTCCTCCCCATCGCCCTCCAGAAGAGCATGCGAAGGCATGGGGCTTTGAGGAAGGACGTCGGAAGAAGGGACGTCGCCAGAAGGAACCTCGGGCAAAGGGGCAGCAAGGTCTTCGGGCTCCTCGCCTACCTCCTCCGAAATTTGCGGAAGAGAGGAAGGAGCAGCTTTCTTTGCCCGTTTGGAGGGAGGGCCGCCCGAAGTCTGCTTCCGCCTCCGAGAGGCGGCCTTCTTTGTCTGTTCGCCCCTCTGGGCCTGCCCGGTGAAAAGAGCCTTGTAGAAGGCAACCGCGTTGTCGCCCATCTCTGAAAAAAGGAAGAGAAGATCAGTGTAAGTCCAAGATGAAGTTATGAAGGAAAAAATGAGAAAGTAACTTACTCTCGTAAAAAGATGCATAAGTCTCTTTCCCCCGAAGGAGTTTCACGAGCCAGGAGTCCTTCCCCGAAGAAGCCGGTTTTGGCATGTTGAGGTCTGTCACATGCTCCTTTACCACCTTGAGTTCCCGAAGGACCTCTTCGGTCATGAGCCTCCAGTTGATCGGAAAGGGGTAAAGGGCACGAGGAGAGACCTCGGCAGCCCAGTCAGAGATGGCCCGGATGCGCCTGTCGAAGTCCTCAAAGATAGGTGCTACGTCGGCGTCTAGCAGTATCTTCGGGTCAACAACATCCATCTTGAGCCTCCCCTGAGCCCACTTGGTCGGGACGTGCGACCAAGCCTCCGACTTCTTCAGGAAAAAGAATTTTTGTTGCCACCCTCGCCAGCTGTGTTTGGTGGCGAAGGTTAACGTATACTTTTTGCTCCCGGATCCCCGAGGTAGCATAAAGTAGAAGCCACCCTTCGGGACCACGAAGAGCTTGTAGTACTGAAGAAAAACTACAAAGTGAGGTTTTATTTTGAAAACGCCGCACATACAGAGGAAGGCGTTGAAATAGCAGTACGAGTTCGGTGGGAGTTGGTTAACGGCAATGCCATGGAAGTTGCAGAACGCGCTAACCATCTCCGGGGGGGGATACCGAAGTCCGGCCTTCAGTTGGGCTCGAAAAACGGTGATTTCATCACTTCGGTTGGAGAAAGGAAATTGGTCAGGACGGGGCAACCTCGTCACAGAGTAAGAGGGTAAGAAAAACTTTTTCTTCCACTTTGCTAGTTTTGCCGGAGTAGTGCAGCAGGGGTGAGAAAGAAGAGGTTGCCAACTCTCGGGAACAGGCATGATGAAAACGAGTTCGGGAAAAACAAGGAAAACGAGTTCGGGAAAAACAAAGAAGGATCTTTGAAAAAAAGCAGAAGGACTAAAACCCACCAAAGGTCTTGCCGGAATCTGGATTTCTGGAAGCCGTCGTGAAAAGTGGTCGGAAAAACGCCTGAAAAAGGAGAACCGCAGCGGAAAATCGGGAGAGAATTAGAAGGCAAAAGAAAGCAAAAGCAGAAGAAGAAAGAGGGTTATGACAGGACTGATATATATAGGCCGAGAAGGCCAGGAGAACCGTCGTCATTAGTACCTCTCGGAAGGCGAAGCGTCGCCATAACTGCTAAGAGCGCCTGAAAAGTCGCGCCAGCCGTACTCAGTACATTCTTACCCAATAAAAGTGTGCCATGTGTCGGTCATCGCGCAGCAAACGTGCCACGTGTCATCCATCACGTCGAGCACACCCTCTGACACCATTTGGTCTAGAGGCGCCGCCCTAGACTGACTCTGCTGGATACAGGACGCGACGCATGAGCAGACCTATAAAGGCAAAAAAGTAGGTTACCTCGAAGACACCAAAAGACAGCTTGTGACTTCGGGCAAAACGTCTATCTTCGGTACAAGGTTATCCTATTTCCCCTCGCCACAAGGACACCAAGAGACAGCCTGTGACTTCGGGCAGAAGGTGTATCTTCGGCACAGGGACAGCCTATCTTCTCGCGCCTCGAGGACGCAAAAAGGGCTGCCCATCGCTCCAGGCAGAAGAAGGCGTCTTCGGCGCAGATATCACAACCACAGGACCCGAAAATCGATGAACCGAAGTTTCTCACTTCGGCTTTTCGGAGGGGGGCCTGTGATAGCCAAAGGCTATTGCCTCCTCGGTAGTAACTCCCTGCCAGAATATTGGCCGAGGAGTCTGACATCACCCAAGAGAGGATCTTTTCATTGACCTCGGAAGGTGCGAAGTCAAACACTATGAGCTCGAGACTTCGGTTAGCTCGTCAGGAATTCCGAGGACAACACCGTCTCCATCGAGGGGCCAAACTGACCGTCTTCGGGTAAGAGAGCCATCTCTCTGAAGCAAGGGAGAATCTCCCCGAAGGCAGAGGCCCCGAAGAGGTCTTCCCAGAACAAGAAACACCTGAACAACGGAATCCCCGAACTATGGGTGTGAGTCCCGAAGAAGGTGTTCATCAACGGAACTCCCAGAACTATGGGATAGATCCCGAAGGAGGTGCTCGCACCGAAGGACGGATAGAATCCGAAGAGGGTGCACGCACCGAAGGGCGACCTCGCCCAGGGGACCTCGGGAGTACGGTATGAGCATTTAAGGAGCCTCTGACATGTCGCCCACAAGCCCTACACGTCACATCAGAACGGCGAACTGACACGCCGCAGCTGCCCCAGTCCTGACACAACCCGTCCGGGTCCAAGGCTAAAGGAGGCTGCAAACGGCTGCCTGTCCCTTAGGTCCAAAAGCACAGATCAAATCCGACCGAACACGTGTCATGATCTGAACAGACCAGCTACTCCTATAAATACTAGGAAATGGGACTGGGCAAAGGATGGGCATTTTCCTCCCTTTGAGAAAACACAAAACAGGCAAGACACTTGATCCCTTAGTGTTCTTCCTCCACTTTCACTCAAAAAACTGACTTGGGCGTCGGAGGGTCCTCCCCGGAAAAGTAAACCGGGGACCTCCTAACCTCTTCTTTGAGCTTTTCAGGCACACTCAGCTGGGAAACCAGAGCTCCAGGCGCTCGCCTCCTCAGGAAGTCTCTCCACCTGTCAACATGACAGCAAACGAAGATGCCTTGGGGCATCAGTTACAGTTCCTCTATTTTTCTGGATTTTCTTCTTTGTCTTTAACCTCCTTCTAATTTTTGCCACGTAGGGGAGTTGCTTACCCCTGGATGGACGACCGAACACGCGAAGGCGCGGGCCCTTCGCGACTCCAAAGTCCCCCAAGGGAAGGTTCCCAAAGAGCCTTTCTGGACATTCACGGAGGACATGAACTTGTACTCCGAGGACTGTCCAGAAATGGCGAAGCAAATTTTGAAGGGGGTGCTTACAGAGGCCTCCTTCAAGGCTATTGTAGCGGCGCACCCGGATGATGACACCCTTGCCGCCAAAGTCACCGAGCATGCTGCTCAGGTATGTTCTTCACACCTTTTTCCCTTCAATTTTTCCTAAGTTCCTGGCTCTTACTGACCATGCGTTCATCTTTTTGCAGCTGCTGGGATACGCTAGCTTTTTCCGAGTTCGGGTGGCCAGGCAGGCGAAGTTCCGAGCTTCGGCCTTAGAGGCCTTAGAGAAGGCGAAGGCCACTCGCTTGGCATTGACCACCGAGAACCAGCGGCTGTCAGCTGCTGCGAAGGAAGAAGTTGCCGCCCTTCGGGAGGAGTTCCGGAAGGAGAAAGAAGAACTTGAGAAGGATTCCTCCCGGAAGATTGCTGACCTCGGCGAGCAGATAAATGGGATGCTGGCCGCCAACGAGGAGCTCCTAAAGGATAAGTCAGATTCTGACAAGCTCATACTGGCGCTAACAGCTGAGAAAAACATCCTTGCAGCCGAGGTCAAGTCCTTGAAGAATGATCCGAAGGGGAAGAAGCAGATAAAGGCACTGGAGGAGGAGGTCGCGGATCTGAAGGACGAGCTTGACGACCTTGAGCTTGAGAAGAACAAGTCTGATCAAATGGCCAAGGTCGCCTTTCAGGACGGCTTCTGCCTTGTTCGGCACCAAGTCCTCCAGAGGTTCCCAGATCTGGACCTCTCTTTTCTAGAGGCTCTAAACATTCCTGAGGGACCTCGGTGGGAATGGTCCAAGGTCGAACACTTGAAGCTTCCTCCTTCAATTCCAGCGCCGAAGGTGGTGGAAAAGGGTGGACCAGGATGTGGCTCTCGGGACGTTGCGAACCCTTAGGCTATTTTAGGGCCCCTTTTCCTTCCCTTCTATTTTGTATTCCTTCTTCGGGCACTTCTTTATTGTAAAGCAGCTTACTCCTTAATGAAGACTTTTTTTGGCTAAGTGTTTCTTCAAGTTTCTTTATTTCCATTGCCCCGAACGCATGTGCTCAAGAGACTTCGGAAAACCTGCAGTCAAAGAAACTTTTTTACCTTCCATTGGCCGAGCCTGTTCGCTCAAGAAGCTTTTTGGAAAGTCTGAAAAAAAATTTGACTAAGTCTTTTTGCAGGCTTTTGTATTTCCATTTTGTCCCAAACACGTTCACTCGAGGGACTTCGGAAAACACTTAGTCAAAATTTCCCTTCTTTTCCTTTTGTCCCGAGCATGTTTGCTCAAGAGACTTAGGAAATTTTTCGAGAGTTGTTTTCCATTTTTCCTAAGCGTGATGGCTCAAGGGACTTCGGAAAACTGTCTCTGTGCTTATTTCGGCGAGTACTTCTGCGACGTTCTTGTTTCCCATCTTTCCCGAGCATGATGGCTCAAGGGACTCTGGAAGGTCAATCTTCGTGTTATTACGGCGAGCATCTTCGTGGAATTCTGCTTTGCACAATTTTTGGATACTTAAGAACTTTCCTTAAGAGCATTCTGTTCTTACAATTCCTCCGCCTTATCTTAGGCGTAGAATTTTTTCAAGGCGTCTGAGTGCCAAGTATTTTTCAATTCTACGCCTTCGGCGTCGCCAAGTTTGTACACGCCTTTTCGTACTTCGGCGAGAACCAGATAAGGTCCTTTCCAGTTTGTGCGAAGTACTCCGTGGGACGGCCTTCGGGGTGCAAAGTCAGCCTTTTGGAGAATGAGGTCTCCTTTCTTGATTTCTTTTGGCCTGGCCCGTAAGTTTACAGCCGTGGCCACTCTTTGCTGAAAAGCTTTTCTTCTCAGCTCGGCTCTTTCTCTGTGTCCGCCGACGAAGTCGAGCTTGGTTCTGAGGCTGAGGTCGTTTCCACCTTCAGCAAATATTTGCACCCGTATTGATGGTTTGATTATCTCGACTGGGATAATGGCCTCAGTCCCGAAGACTAGTGAAAAGAGAGTTTCCCCTGTGGCCCTTCGGGGCGTCGTTCGGTAGCTCCACAACACGCTTTGGAGTTCTCCTGGCCATTTCCCTTTTGCTTCTCCCAGTCTCTTTTTCAGGCCATCTTTTATGGTCCTGTTCGATACTTCCACCTGCCCATTACTTTGGGGGTGAGCTACTGGGGCGAAGTGCATCTTTATTCCGAGGTCGCTGATAAACTCCTGGAATCCTTTGTCTATGAATTGGGATCCATTATCAGCTACTAGTACCCTCGGTATGCCAAATCTGCATACAATGTTCTTCCATACGAACTTCTGCACTTCTTTTGCTGAGATAGCTGCCAGCGGTTCTGCCTCGACCCACTTAGAGAAATAGTCCACTACTACAACGCAGAATTTCACGCCTCCGGGTGTCGTGGGGAGTGGCCCAATAAGGTCTATACCCCAGACTGCGAAGGGCCAAGGATAGTCAGCCGAAGTTACTGTTTCCGAGGGTGCCCTCTGGATGTTCGCGTGTCTCTGGCAGCGACCACATTTCCGGACGAACTGTCTTGCGTCCTTTCTCAGGGTAGGCCAGAAGTATCCTTGGCGAAGTATCACCGCTGCAAGGGCATCAGTTCTGATATGTGAGCCACACATGCCTTCGTGGACCTCTTCAAGGATCATTTTAGTATCCTCTTCAGCCACGCATCTCTGCAGCGGGTTTACATATCCCTGCCGGTATAACTCTTCACCAATCAGGAAGAATCGGCCGGAGCGTCTTCGCAGTCTTGCAGCGTCGCCGGGGTCTTCGGGGAGCACATTTTCTGCGAGGTATCTTTTTATGGGATCTTTCCATCCCTTTCCCGAGGTCGCTATGCTCAGCGCTGAGATACTCGGGTGATCTAGCACCTCGGTGTATGTTTTTGACTTCGCCAAGCAATCTGCCTCAGTGTTGTTCCGCCGAGGTACATTTTTTATCCGTACGGCGTCAAACTCTTGGATGAGCTTTGCTACCAGCTCGTGGTATTTTGCCAAGATTGGGTCCTTCGCCCCATAATCTCCTGCCGTCTGCCGAACTACCAGCTAGGAATCGCTGTGAGCTTTTAAGTTTCTCACGCGAATCCTTCTGGCCAAGCGTAATCCCGCTATGAGGGCTTCAAACTCTGCCACATTGTTAGTGACGCTGAAGCTGAACTTAATAGCCTTCTTTACCTCTAGGCCTTCGGGTCCTCTGATAATTATTCCAGCTCCCTGGTGTTCGGATCCCGAGGCTCCGTCAACATGCAAGGTCCACTCTGGCTCACCCTCGTTCGGATCTTGGTGGCTGTCCTCAGTGGTGGGTATTTCGGCGATAAAATCTGCCAGTGCTTGGGCCTTTATGGCCTTCCGAGGCTCATATATGATTTCATGCTCGCCAAGCTCTATGCACCACTTGGAGAGCCTTCCCGAATGATCAACTTTCTTCATAACATCCCGTAGCGGTAGACTACTTCGGACGATGATGGGGTGAGCCTGAAAGTATGGCCGCAGCCTTCTTCCTGCAAGCACCAAGGCGTATATAGATTTTTGAAGCAGAGGGTACCTGACTTCGGCGCCATGCAGGGATTTGCTGATGTAATAGACTGGCCATTGCTTTGACCCTTCTTCTTTCACGAGGACTGAGCTTACAGCTTTCTCCGTGACGGCGAGGTACAAAACGAGGGGTTCTCCCTCCCGAGGTTGTTGCAGAGTCGGCAGGCTAGCCAAGTAAACTTTGAGTTCTTCCCAGGCCTTTTGGCAATCTTCACCCCAAAGGTGATCATTCCTTCCGAGGTCGCCTTCCATTTTTGCTGCCTTTGTGAGGACTTTGAAGAAAGGTCGACACCTATCTCCGTACCTGGAAATAAACTTGCTCAGGGAGGTTATTCTTCCGGTGAGCCTCTGCACGTCTCTGAGTGTGGCAGGAGTTCGGAACTCAAGCAGCGCCTTAATCTTCTCGGGGTTAGCGTCAATGCCTCTTTCGGATACCATGTACCCAAGGAATTTTCCCGAGGTTACTCCGAAGATGCACTTTTCAGGATTGAGCCGAATCCCGAAGGCTCTGAGCTTTTGGAAGGTTTCCTCTAGATCTGCAACGTGGTTGTGAGGGAGCTTGCTCTTGACTATCATATCATCAACATACACCTCCATGTTTCTCCCCATTTGGTCTTTAAAGACCTTGTTCATCAACCTTTGGTAGGTGGCTCCTGCATTTTTGAGCCCGAAGGGCATCCTGACATAGCAGTATGTTCCTCCCTCGGTGATGAAGGCCATTTTTTCTTCATCTTTGGGGTCCATCCTTATTTGATGGTAGCCACTGAAGGCGTCCAGGAAACTTAGGCGCCCATATTCGGCAGTTGAATCTACCAGTTGATCTATTGGCGGCAGAGGGTATGAGTCTTTCGGGCAAGCATCGTTCAAATTTCTGAAATCGATGCACATCCGGAGTTTGCTGCTACCTTCTTTTGTGGCGATGACCACGTTGCTTAACCATTCGGGGTACTTCACCTCCCTGATGACTTTGGCGTCCAACAGTCGCTCGACTTTGGTTTTGACAAAGTCGCTTTTATGGGCTGAGATGCTTCGTTTCTTTTGCCGGACAAGTTTTGCTCCTGGGCTTACTTTGAGGTTATGCTGTATTATGCCGGAGTTTACTCCTGGCATATCTTTCGGCGAGTAGGCAAACAAATCTTTATTTTTCAGCAGAAAAGATACAAGGTTTTCCTTCTCACCTTCGGCCAAGCTCTTCCCTATTCGGGTAGATTGTCCTGGGAGAAGTTCTACTATTTCCATGTCCGCTTTTGCAAGATCTTCTTCTTTGCCTTTTTCTGGAGCCTTTGCCTCCATCGTTTGTGCGAAGTTGCTCGCAGGTGCCTTTCATGTTTTCACAAACACCTTTTTTACCTCGGCCTGCTCTATGAAGATCTCTGCATCTCCATCCTTGGTGGCGAATGTGACAGTCAAGTACTTCACATCAGGGCGAATGTGCAGGTTTCCCTGTGTCTGCCTTCCAAGGATGGCGTTGTATGAGGACGGGACGTCCATGACAATGAACCTTGCCATTGTGGAAGCGTACAACTCAGCTGCTCCGTCTACCGAAGTCCCTCTCATCATCAGTGGGAGGTTGATCCATCCGAGAACGGGCAGTTCGGATGGTCCCACCCCGAAGGTTGGTGAGGTGACTGGCTTAAGTTCGCTGCTGGAGATGCCCAAGCTCGGCAGTAAGTGCGAGAATAGGACGTCCGCATTTGACCCATAATCAAGTAGTACCCTTTTGACGTCCCAGTTCCCTATCCTCGCCATGATCAGCAGCGGATTGTCGTGGGGAAAGACGACGGTGGATCCATCTTTGCGGGCCAGCTTCTTTGCTGAATTTTGATATTCCATGACTGCAATTTCTCTGGCCTTCCACTTTCTTTCCGAGGATGGGAGCCCCGTGGTGATTGTTTGGATAACCCCTGTCGGAGGTGGAGGGCGCCTTTTTGGACTCCGGTTTCTCTGCCTGTCGGAGTCATAGTCCTCATCTTCGGCCCTTTCTTCCTCCATTTTTCTGCCTTTTGGGGATGGCATCCGTAGGTATTTCCGAAGTTGGCCCTGCTTTATCAGCGACTCTATGTACTTCTTCAGCTGGAAGCAGTATTCGGTGTCATGACCGTGGTCGCGATGAAACTGGCAGAACTTCTTTGCATTCTTCTTATTATCGGCGGTCATGGCCCTTGGTCGCCGAATCTGCGTCCCTTGCCTTTCCAGCGCCATGAGGATGTTGGTCCGTGAAGTGCTCAGTGGTGTGAAACTTTGGGGTTTCCTTTCACGCATCCTCCGAGGTCGTCCTGCCTGTTCGGTCGGATGCCGAGCTTGTTGATTGGACTCTTCGGCGCGGTGGTGATCCGACTTCGGCCCGGCCATTCTTAGCTCTTCGGCAGTCATATGCTGTTCTGCCCTCCGGTAAAATTCTCCGAGGGTCTCTGGGGGGTCCTTTGAGAACTCGTAGAACAGCTGTGAGTCTCGCTGAAGGCCCCGTGTCATGGCGAGAATACGGATTTTGGGCCGGAAGTCTGGGACGCTTAGTGCTTCCCTGTTGAACCTTTCGACATAGTCCCGGATGGTCTCTTTGTTTCTCTGCTCTATGTCGAACATCTGAACAGGCATCTTCACCGTTGGCCTGCTCCCAATGAATTGCTGTGTGAAGGCCGTGGACAACTCCTGGAACTCAGTGATGGTCCCTGAAGGCAATGAATTGTACCATGCAGTTGCTGGCCCTGTGAGGGTGACTTCGAAGCACTTGCACATGGTAGCGTCGTCAGCACCGTGCATTATCATGCTGCGTCTGTATTTCGTCAGATGGGCCTGTGGATCAGTACGGCCATCATAAGTCTCCAACCGAGGTACTCTGAAGTCACCTGGCATGGCTGCCTCGGCCACGGTCCGGGTGAATGGGGACCCATCTTCACAGAAGGCTCCCGTGAGCCTGTCCCAAACGGGTTTTCTGGCCATTTGTTTCTCCACCCTATCTAGCCATGCTAATATCCTCTCCATAAGCACGGTGGCACTAGGCCCTTCTTCAGGGAAGGGAGATCGTTGGAGTCTCTTCGGGGAGCGAGTTCGGCGCCGAGGGGATACGAACCTCACCTCAGGCGACGAACTCCTTCGCCATGAGACTTTCGGTCGTTTGGACCCAGTTTGTCCCACCAGCCGTTTCCCGAGGGGTATATTTTCTGTGGAGGATTCTTCGCGCTGGTCTTCTCTTCCCGAACTACGATGAGTAGACTTGGGGCTTCTCTCTCGAGGGCGTGCTGGTGAGGGAGGCCTCTGGGCTTGCGTTTGCTGTGGCCACCTTCGGCCGATCTGCTGTGCCATTTCAGACACGACCGAACGCTGAAAGTCCCTCAAGAAGCTCATAGTGATTACTAGAGGGCGATCTTCCTCGGACGCAGAAGTCCCTGGGAGTGTTTGCTCAGCAGCCGGTTGTGTCTCAGGTGCGGACGGGGACCTTGGGAGTCCCTTGTCCTTAGAACGCCGAGTTTCAACGACGGCGATCTCAGAGCGGGTTCCCAAAGACGGCGCCAAATGATGGCCACGGGCCTCATCGTTTAGAGTCATGGTGACTGTTGGAGAGACTTCTAGGAGGAAGAACGCCTGGAGGATGGTGCGCCCAAGGGAGAGTACCTGAGATGCTCAGAAACAAAGGGTTAGGAGGCCCCCGGAGTGTTTTTCCGGAGGGGGAGCCTCCGACGCCCAAGTCAGTGGTGGCTGAGAAAAAGGCAAAGGTAATAATACACAGGGCTGAAGAGTCTTGCCTGGTAATTTTCTCAGAGTGTGGGAGCAGTGTTTTGCCAACCAACCCCCTGCCAAGTATTTATTTCCTGGTATTTATAGGAGTGCCTAGCCCGTTCAGATTGCGACACGTGTTCGGTCGGATGTTCCTGAATTTATGGGCATAGGAGACAGATAGCTGGTAGCAGGTTGCCTTGAGCCATGTGCTGAGATGGGCCATGATGTGATTCTGATGGCGTCCGTGTGTCAGAGCGCCTTTTGAGGCGGCTTGTGACGTCTGTGAAAGGACGTGTCAGAGGCTTCCTTAAATGTTTCCATAAATGCTCCTGTCGTACTCCCGAGGTCCTTGGGTGAGGTCGTCCTTTGGTACGGATAGAGCCTCTTCGGGAAACAAGCCCTGAGTTCGGGGGTTCCCAGTTTCAGGGAGTTCCGCCTTCGGAGATATCATGTTCGGCTCGCTATGTCTGGTGCCGCTTTTCCGAAGGCGATTGGTTCACAACCTTGGGGGGGCAAGTAGTGTCCTCGGGTTTTCCTGGCGTGCCGGGCTCGGAGCTCTTCGGCTATCTCCCGAGGTGCATGATCACACCTTTTCTCGGGTAGCGCCAGCTTCTTCTGGCCATTCTTGTGGCAGGGAGTTCGGCCAGATAGAGGCGATAGCGTTTGGCTATCACATATCTGCGCTTTTTGCGGCGAATACTTTCACAAGATTTTTGTTTCCCACTTTCCCGAGCATGATGGCTCAAGGGACTTCGGAAAATCATATCTGCGCTTTTTGCGGCGAGTACTTTCGCAAGATTTTTGTTTCCCACTTTCCCGAGCATGATGGCTCAAGGGACTTCGGAAAATCACAGCTGCGCTTTTTTATGGCAAACACCTTCGCGGAATTCTGTCTTGCACCGTTTTGTACACTTAAGAATTTTTTCTCAAGGACATTCTGTACTTAGGATATTTTTTGCACAACACAATCCTTCCGCTCCATTTTAAGCGTCAAATTTCTTCAAGGCATCTAAGTGCCAAGTGTTTTTCAATTCTACGCCTTCGGTGTCGCCAAGTTTGTACACGCCTTTTCGTACTTCGGCAAGAACCAGATAAGGTCCTTCCCAGTTCGCGTGAAATACCACGTGAGATGGATTTCGGGGTGCAAAGTCAGCCTCTCGGAGAACGAGGTCCCCTTTTTTGATTTCTTTTGGCTTGGCTCGTAAATTTATAGCCGCGGCCACTCTTTGCTGGAAAGCTTTTCTTCTCAGCTCAGCTGTTTCTCTGTGTTCGCCGACGAGGTCGAGCTTCGTTCTTAGGCCGAGGTCGTTTCCACCTTCATCAAATACTTGCACCCGTACTGATAGTCTAACTATCTCGATAGGGATGATGACCTCTGTTCCGAAGACGAGTGAGAAGGGAGTCTCCCCTGTGGCTCTTCGGGGCGTCGTTCGGTAACTCCATAACACGCTTTGGAGTTCTCCTGGCCATTTCCCTTTTTCTTCCCCCAGTCTCTTCTTCAGGCCATCTTTTATGGTCCTGTTAGATACTTCCACCTGCCCGTTGCTTTGGGGGTGAGCTACTGGGGCGAAGTGCATTTTTATTCCGAGGTTGCTGATAAATTCCTGGAATCCTTTGTCTATGAATTGGGATCCATTATCAGCCACTAGTACCCTCGGTATGCCGAATCTGCATACAATGTTCTTCCATACAAACTTCTGCACTTCTTTTGCCGAGATAGTTGCTCGGGGTTCTGCCTCGACCCATTTGGAGAAATAGTCTACTACTACCACGCAGAATTTCACGCCTCCGGGCGCTGAGGGGAGTGGCCCAATAAGGTCTATACCCCAGACTGCGAAGGGCCAGGGGTAGTCAGCCGAAGTTACCAATTCCGAGGGTGCCCTCTGGATGTTCGCGTGTTTCTGGCAATTACCGCATTTCCGGACGAACTGCCTTGCGTCCTTTCTCAGGGTACGCCAGAAGTATCCTTGGCGAAGTATCACTGCCGCAAGGGCATCAGTTCCAATATGTGAACCACAAAAGCCTTCGTGGACCTCTTCAAGGACCAGTTCAGTATCCTCTTCATCCACGCATCTTTGCAGCGGGTTTGCATATCCCTGTCGGTATAACTCTTCGCCAATTAGGAAGAATCGGCCGGAGCGTCTTCGCAGTCTTGCAGCGTCACCGGGGTCTTCGAGGAGCACATTTTCCGTGAGGTATCTTTTTATGGGATCTTTCCATCCTTTTCCCGAGGTCCTTATGCTCAGCACTGAGATGCTCGGGTGATCTAGCACCTCGGTGTATGTTTTTGACTTCGCCAAGCAATCTGCCTCAGTGTTATTCCGCCGAGGTACATTTTTGATCAGTACGGCGTCAAACTCTTGGATGAGCTTTGCTACCAGCTCGTGGTATTTTGCCAAGATTGGGTCCTTCGCCCCATAATCTCCTGCCGTCTGCCGAACTACCAGCTGGGAATCGCTGTGAACTTTTAAGTTTCTCACGGCAATCCTTCTGGCCAAGCGTAATCCCGCTATGAGGGCTTCATACTCAGCCACATTGTTAGTGACGTTGAAGCTGAACTTGATAGCCTTCTTTACCGCTAGGCCTTTGGGGCCTCTGATAACTACCCCAGCTCCCTGGGGCTCGGACCCCGAGGCTCCGTCAACATGTAAGGTCCATTCTGGCTAACCTTCGTTCAGATCCGGATGACTGTCCTCAGTGGTGGGTATTTCGGCGATAAAATCTACCAGTGCTTAAGCTTTTATGGCCTTCCGAGGTTCATATATGATTTCATGTTCGCCAAGCTCTATACACCATTTGGTGAGCCTTCCCGAATGATCAACTTTCTTCATAACATCCCGTAGTGGTAGACTACTTCGGACGATGATGGGGTGAGCCTGAAAGTATGGTCACAGCCTTCTCCCTGCAAGCACCAAGGCGTATATAGCTTTTTGAAGCAGAGGGTATCTGACTTCGGCGCCATGCAGGCATTTGCTGACGTAATTGACTGGCCATTGCTTTGGCCCCTCTTCTTTCACGAGGACCGAGCTTACAGCTTTCTCCGTGACGGCGAGGTACAAAACGAGGGGCTCTCCCTCCCGAGGTTGTCGTAGAGTCGGCAGGTTAGCCAGGTAGACTTTGAGTTCTTCCCAGGCCTTTTGGCAATCTTCGTCCCAAAGGTGATCATTCTTTCCGAGGTCGCCTTCCATTTTTGCTGCATTTGTGAGGACTTTGAAGAAAGGTCGACACCTATCTCCGTACCTGGAAATAAATCTGCTCAGGGAGGTTATTCTTCCGGTGAGCCTCTGCACGTCTTTGACTATGGCAGGAGTTCAGAACTCAAGCAGCGCCTTAATCTTCTCGGGGTTAGCGTCAATGCCTCTTTCGGATACCATGTATCTAAGGAATTTTCCCGAGGTTACCCCAAAGATGCACTTTTCAGGATTGAGCCGAATCCCGAAGGCTCTGAGCTTTTGGAAGGTTTCCTCTAGATCTGCAACGTGATAGCTAGGCAGCTTGCTCTTGACTATCATATCATCAACATACACCTTCATGTTCCTCCCCATTTGGTCTTTAAAGACCTTGTTCATCAACCTTTGGTAGGTGGCTCCTGCATTTTTTAGCCCGAAGGGCATCCTAACATAGCAGTATGTTCCTCCCTCGGTGATGAAGGTGGTTTTTTCTTCATTTTCGGGGTCCATTCTTATTTGATGGTAGCCGCTGAAGGCGTCTAGGAAACTTAGGAACCCGTATTCGGCGGTTGATTCTACCAGTTGGTCTATTGGCGGAAGAGGGTATGAGTCTTTCGGGCAAGCATCGTTCAAGTTTCTGAATTCGATGCACATCCGAAGTTTGCTGCTGCCTTCTTTTGTGGCAATCACCACGTTGCTTAACCATTCGGGGTATTTGACCTCCCTGATGACTTCAGCGTCCAACAGGCGTTGGACCTCAGTTTTCACAAAGTTGCTCTTATGGGCTGAGATGCTTCGCTTCTTTTGCCAGACAGGCTTTGCTTCCGGGCTTACTTTGAGGCTATGCTGTATTATGCCAGGGTGCACCCCTGGCATGTCTTTCGGCGAGTAGGCAAAGAGATCTTTATTTCCCAGTAGAAAAGATACAAGGTTTTTCTTGTCACCTTCGGGCAAGCTCTTCCCTATTCGGGTAGATTGACCCTGGACAAGTTCCACTGTTTCTGTTTCTGCTCTTGGGGGTTCTCATTCTTTGCCCTTCTCTGGTGCCTTTGCCTCCATTGTTTGTGCAAGGTTATTTTTCGGAGCTTTTCGTGCTTTCACAAACACCTTCCTTACCTCGGCTTGATCTACGAAGACCTCTGCATCCCCATCCTTGGTGGCGAATGTGACAGTCAAGTACTTCACATCAGGGTGAATGTGCAGGTTTCCCTGTGTCCGCCTTCCAAGGATGGCGTTGTATGAGGACGGGACGTCCATGACGATGAACCTCGCCATTGTGGAGGCGTACAACTCAGCTGCTCCATCTACCGAAGTCCCTCTCATCATCAGTGGGAGGTTGATCCATCCGAGAACGGGCAGTTCGGATGGTCCCACCCCGAAGGTTGGTGAGGTGACTGGCTTAAGTTCGCTGCTGGAGACGCCCAAGCTCGGCAGTAAGTGCGAGAATAGGACGTCCGCATTTGATCCGTCATCAAGTAGCACCCTTTTGACGTCCCAGTTCCCTATCCTCACAATGATCAGCAGCGGATCGTCGTGGGGAAAGACGATGGTGGATCCATCTTTGCGGGCCAGCTTCTTTGCTGGATTTTGATATTCCATGACTACAATTTCTCTGGCCTTCCGCTTTCTTTCCGAGGATGGGAGCCCCGTGGTGATTGTTTGGATAACCCCTGCCGGAGGTGGAGGGCGCCTTTTTGGACTTCGGTTTCTCCGCCTGTCGGAGTCATAGTCCTCATCTTCAGCCCTTTCTTCCTCCACTTTTCTGCCTTTTGGGGATGGCATTCGCAGGTATTTCCAAAGTTGGCCTTGCTTTATCAGCTACTCTATGTACTTCTTCAGCTGGAAGCAGTCTTCGGTGTCATGACCGTGGTCGCGATGAAACTGGCAGAACTTCTTTGCATTCTTCTTATTATCGGCGGTCATGGCCCTTGGCCACCGAATCTGCGTCCCTTGCCTTTCCAGCGCCATGAGGATGTTGGTCCGTGTAGTGCTCAGTGGTGTGAAACTTTGGGGTTTCCTTCCCCGCATCCTTTGAGGTCGTCCTGCCTGTTCGGTCGGATGCCGAGCTTGTTGATTGGACCCTTCGGCGGGGTGGTGATCGGACTTTGGCCTAGCCATTCTTAGTTCCTCGGCGGTCATGTGTTGTTCTGCCCTTCGGTAAAATTGTCCGAGGGTCTCCGGGGGGTCCTTTGAGAACTCGTAGAATAGCTGTGAGTCTTGCCGAAGGCCCCGTGTCATGGCAAGAATGCGGATTTCGGGCCGAAAGTCTGGGACGCTCAGAGCTTCCCTGTTGAATCTTTCGACATAGTCTCGGATGGTTTCTCCGTTCCTCTGCTCTATGTCGAACATCTGGACAGGCATCTTCGCAGTAGGTCGACTCCCAATGAATTGCTGCGTGAAGGCCGTGGACAACTCCTGGAACTCAGTGATGGTCCCTGAAGGCAATGAATTGTACCATGCAGTTGCTGGCCCTGTGAGGGTGACTTCGAAGCACTTGCACATGGTAGCGTCGTCAGCACCGTGCATTATCATGCTGCGTCTGTACTTCATCAGATGGGCCTGTGGATCAGTACGGCCATCATAAATCTCCAACCGAGGTACTCTGAAGTCACCTGGCATGGCTGCCTCAAGAACGGCCTGAATGAATGGGGAGTCATCTTCGCAGAATGTTCCCGAAAGTCTGGCCCAAACGGGTTTTCTGGCCATTTGTTTCTCCACCCTATCTAGCCGTGCTAATATCCTCTCCATAAGCACTGTGGCACTAGGCCCTTCTTCAGGGAAGGGAGAAAGCCGGCGCCTTTTCGGGGACCGAGTTCGGCGCTGAGGGGACAGGTACCTCGCCTCAGGCAGCGAACTTCTTTGCTGCAAGACCCTCGGTCGCTCAGACCTCTTCTGCCCCACAGGCTGTTTCCCGAGGGGCGTATTTTCTGTGGACGATTCCTCACGCGGATCTCCGCATCCCAAACTGCAATGAGTAGACTTCGGGCTTCTCTCCCGAGGGCGTGCTGGTGAGGGAGGTCTCTGGGCCTGTGCTTGCTGTGGCCACCTTCGGTCGATCTGCTGTGTCATTTCAGACACGACCGAACGCTGAAAGTCTTGCAGGAAGCTCATAGTGATTACTAGAGGGCGGTCTTCCTCGGGCACAGAAGTCCTTGGGAGTGTTTGCTCAGCAGCCGATTGTGTCTCAGGCGCGGACGGAGACCTCGGGAGTCCCTTGTCCTTAGAACGCCGAGTTTCAACGACGGCAATCTCAGATCGGGTTCCCACAGACGGCGCCAAATGATGGCCGGGGGCCTCATCGTTTAGAGTCATGGTGACTGGTGGAGAGACTTCTAGGAGGAAGAACGCCTGGAGGATGGTTCGCCCTTGGGAGTGTGCCTGAAAGTCCAGAAATAAAGGGTTAGGAGGCCCCCGGAATGTGTTTCCGAGGAGGGAGCCTCTGACGCCCAAGTCAGTGGTGGCTGAGAAAGGGCAGAGGAAATAGCACAAAGGGGGCTGAAGAGTCTCGCCTGGTGATTTTCTCAGAGTCTGGGAGTCAGATCTTTGCCAACCAACTTCCTGCCAAGTATTTATTTCCTGGTATTTATAGGAGTACCTAGCCCGCTCAGATCACGACACGTGTTCGGTCGGATGTTCCCTGAGTTTCTGGGCGTAGGGGACAGATAGCTGGTAGCAAGTTGCCTTGAGCCTTGTGCCGAGATGGGCCATGATGTTATTTTGATGGCGTCAGCGTGTTAGAGCGCCTTCTGAGGCGGCTTATGACGTCTGTGAAAAGACGTGTCAGAGGCTTCCTTAAATGCTTCCTTAAATGCTCCTGCCGTACTCCCGAGGTCCCTGGGCGAGGTCATCCTTTGGTACGGACGGTGCCTCTTCGGGAAACACGCCCTTAGGTCGGGGGTACCCAGCTTCAGGGAGTTCCGCCTTCGGGGATATCATGTTCGGCCCACAATAGCTGGTGCCTCTTTTCCGAAGGCGATCTGTTTGCAACCTCGGGGGGCTAGTAGTATCCTCAAGTTTCCTAGCGTGCCGGGCTCGGAGCTCTTCAGCTATCTCCCGAGGTGTATGATCCCACCTTTACTCGGGTAGCACCAGTTTCTTCTGGCCATTCTTGTGGCAAGGAGTTCGGCCAGATAGAGGTGAAAGCCTTTGGCTATCAAGTCTGAAGGTGACGTTGCCGAAGTTCCACCAGGTTGGTTCCTTAGCCATTCCTCTACAAATCTTAGTATTTTTCGCATCTATGATTTTTTGGATGAATGGCTAAGGGATGATGTTTTGACGGAACTTCGGAGTGATATTGCAGAGGACATGCTCGCTGCTCCCTGGCTGGAGACCCACGCTCGTTGGAGGACTTTTCGGGACAAGAGGATCCCGCAAGATAAGGTGCCGAGGGAGCCCTTCTGAACGTTCACAGAGGACATGAATTCATTCTCTGAGGATAGCCAGCTGATGGCTCCCCAGATGGCGATGGGGGTGATGACCAATGCCACCTTCAGTCACTTGTCACTGAGTGCCCTAATGAAGAGATACTCGTGGCGAGGATGACCGAGCATGCCGCCCAGGTGGTTCTTTCTTCTTTTTTACTTAGAAAATTTTCTTCTAAGCTTTTATCTACTTCTTATACTTATTCGGGGCCCTTTTTTCCTACAGCTTTTGGCATATAGCGGATACTTCCGTGCCTGGGCGGCAAAGCAAACGGAGTCCCATTCTCGGTCTGAAGATTCTCTGCGCAAGGCGAAGGAGTTCTGCGCCAAATATGTCCTCAAATACGGTGAGCTGAACAAGATTGCGAAAGAGGACATCGTGAATCTTCAGGCCGAGCTCACGGCTAGCAAGCAAGAGCTTCTTCTTGACTTCTCAGCCAAGGTCGAAGACCTCGGTCAAAGTGTGCCGCTCTCTCTTCGGAGAACGAGGCCTTTCGGAAGGAGAACGCTGAAGATAACGAGAACCTTACGAAGACGCTCGCTTTGAATGCCGAGCTCCAAGCTGAGGTTGATTCGCTGAAGAAGAAGGAGATTAAGAGCAAAAAGAAGATAAAGCTGGAGGAGAAGATTGATGCGCTTAAGGCCAAGCTGGCTGCTCTTAGTGCCGAGAAGGATCATACCGAGCAGATATTGAAGGTGTCTTACCAAGACGGCTTCTGATTGGCACGCCACCAGGTCCTTGCTCGGCACCCTGAGCTTGACCTCTCTTACCTGTCTGCCCTAGACTTCCCCAAAGAGCCCAGGTGCACATGGTCTAAGATCGAGTTTCTCAATCTCCCTACAGTTGGGCCTGTGCCTCCGACTGAGCCACCTAAAGACGATAATGTCGAAGAGACGCCGGATGCCCCTGCTTAGCCATAGGCTTCTTCTTTCTTTCTTGTACTTCTGCTGCTTTGTACTTTTTTGCCTTAAGATTTTTAATGAAGATTTTATCTCCAATCTCCATTCTTCCTTTCGAATGCGAGTCATCAGAAGTTAGTGTAATTCTAAGTATGCATCTTTGGCGGACGCCTGCTCCTACATTTTCGAAAAGAGTCTTTTTAGACTTTTTCCGTATCCTGCCGAGTTTTTAGACTCCATCAAGGAGTTTTTTCCAAAAGGAAAACCATTAAGGAACATTTCTCCAGTAACGCAGCCATATTCGGCATGTATTTTCATTGACGACTTCGGGGAGGAGTAGTTACAAGTTTTCTTTGAAAAAATGTCAAAGTATAGAATTTTTTCAGAGAGTCTGAATGCCAAGTATTTTTCAGCTCTACTCCCTCGGTGTCACCCAATTTATAGACCCCTGGGCGAACTTCAGCGAGGACCAAATAAGGTCCATTCCAGTTTGCCCGAAGTACCCCTTCTAATGGCCTTCGTGGCTCAAATTCGACCTTTCGGAGAACAAGGTCTCCTTTTTTGATCTCTTTTCTTCTTATGTGTAAGTTAGTAGCGTGAGCTATTCTTTGTTGGAAAGCCTTCCTTCTTAATTTGGCCATTTCGCGGTGCTCCTCGGTGAGGTCCAGTTTTGTCCTCAAGCTGAGATCATTTCCTCCCTTGTCGAACACTTGTATTCTTACCGAAGGCTGTATGACCTCAATGGGGATAATGGCCTCTGTCCCGTACACGCGCGAGAAGGGAGTTTCCCCCCTAGCTCTTTGGGGAGTCTTACTGTAGCTCCACAGCACACTCGGGAGCTCTCCTGGCCATTTCCCCTTTGCCTCCTTTAGTCTTTTCTTCAAGCCATCCTTTATTGTCCTGTTGGATACTTCGACCTGCCCGTTACTTTGAGGGTGGGCTACTGGAGCAAAATGCATTTTTATGCCGAGGTCAGCCTTGAATTCCTGGAATCCTCTATTCGTAAACTGAGTTCCATTGTCGGCCACTATTACCCTCGGTATGCCAAATCGGCATATGATGTTCTTCCATACAAACTTTTGGGCATCCTTTGTCGAGATTGATGTTAGTGGTTCTGCTTCTATCCACTTAGTGAAGTAGTCCACCGTGACTATGCAGGACTTTACCCCACCGGGAGCGTTTGGGAGAGGTCTGATGAGATCAATACCCCATATGGAAAATGAGCAAGGATAATCTGCTGAGTTTATTCTTTTCGAAGGTAGCTTTTGGATGTTGGCATGCCTTTGGCAATTGTCACATCTTCGGACAAACTGCCTTGCATCTTTCCTCAAGGTAGGCCAAAAGTAACCTTGGCGGAGTAGTACCCCAGCAAGAGCGTCTGTTCCTATATGGGAGCCACACGCTCCTTCGTGGACTTCTTCAAGTATTGTTCTGACATCATCTTTGCCTACACATTTTTGCAGGGGGCTCGCATACCCTTTCCTGTATAGTTCTTCTCCAATGAGGAAGTACCTTCCCGAGCGCTTCCGTACTTTTGTGGCCTCTTTAGGGTCCTCAGGGAGTTCCGAGGTTGCTAGATATTTCTTGATGGGATCCTTCCATCCTTCCCCCGAGGTTTCTATGCATATTAGTTCTGTACTGGGTTGCTTCAGCACTTCGGTGGGTTCCTTGGATTTGGCCAAGGCGTCGGCTTGGGTATTATCACTTCGGGGCACGTTCTTTATGTGTACCGAGTCAAAATCTCCAATGAGTTTCTGGACAAGGTCGTGATATTTTTCCAAGGTTGGATCCTTTTTCACGTACTCTCCCTTCATCTGCCGGACTATTAACTGTGAATCACTATGGGCCATAAGGTTTTTTACGTCGACTTTTCTGGCCATCTTTAGTCCGGCTATGAGGGCCTCATACTCGGCGATGTTATTGGTAACATCAAAACTGAACTTGATTGCTTTAGAGGCTTCCATGCCTTCGGGCCCCCGAAGGACTATTCCAGCTCCCTGATGCTCTGCGCCTGACGCTCCATCGACAAAGAGCTTCCATTCTGGATCAGCCTCTGTTCGATCTTCCGCGGCGGCTTCAGCATTTTCGATCTCAGGGATTTCAGCAATCAAGTCTGCCAGTGCCTGGGTCTTTATTGCCCTTCTAGGTTCATAAGTAATGTCGTATTCTCCGAGTTCGATGCACCATTTTGATAGTCTTCCCGAATGCTCCACTTTTTTCATCACATCGCGTAGGGGCAGGTTACTTCGGACGGTGATGGCGTGTCCTTGAAAGTAGGGTCGCAATCTTCTGCCTGCGAGTACTAAGGCATAGATAGCCTTTTGGAGCAATGGGTATCTGGTCTCAGCACCATGTAGGGACTTGCTTACATAATATACTGGCCATTGCCTCCCACCTTCTTCTTTTACTAGGACCGAACTCACTGCTTTTTTAGTGACCGCGAGGTAAAGGATGAGAGGCTCTCCCTCCCGAGGTTGCCGAAGTGTTGGCAGGTGGGTCAGGTAGCTTTTAAGCTCATCCCAAGCTTTCTGGCATTCTGTGTTCCATGGATGCTCCTGGGTCTCGGAGGTGTCGTCGCCCTTGGGGAATTTGGTGAGTACTTTGAAAAATGGATGACATCGGTCGCCGTACCTGGAGATGAATCTACTGAGGGAGGTGATTCTTCCGGTAAGCCTTTGTATGTCTTTGATGGATGTAGGTGTTTGGAAATTTAGCAGGGCTTTGACTTTTTTAGGGTTAGCATCTATTCCCCTTTTTGATACCATAAACCTAAGAAACTTTCCTGCACTTACTTTGAACACACACTTTTCGAGATTAAGACGTATGCCGAACTCCCGAAGGCGTTGGAAGGTTTTGGCTAGGTCGGTGATATGATTACCAGGCATTTTGCTCTTGACTATCATATCATCAATGCATACTTCCATATTTCTCCCAACCTGTGAGTCGAATACCTTGTTCATCAGCCTTTGATAGGTGGCCCCTACGTTTTTAAGCCTGAAAGGCATTCTGATGTAGCAGTAGGTGCCCATTTCCATGATGAAGGTTGTTTTTTCTTCGTCCTCGGGGTTCATCCAAATCTGATGATATCCGCTAAAGGCATCGAGGAAGCTGAGAAGCCCGTATTCGGCAGTTGCATCTACCAGCTGGTCTATGGCTGGCAAAGGGTAAGAATCTTTTGGGCAGGCGTCATTCAGATTTCGGAAGTCGATGCACATTCGGAGTTTTTCACTTCCCTCTTTCGTGGCAATAACCACGTTACTGAGCCATTCGGGGTATTTTACTTCTCTTATTACCCCGGCCTCAATGAGGCGATTAACTTCGGCTTTAACAAAGGAATTCTTGTGAGCCGATAGACTCCGTTTTTTCTGCCGAACTAGTCTGGCGTTTGGTTGCACTCTAAGATTGTGGTGGATTATGCTAGGGTTGACCCTAGGCATATCCTTCGGCGAGTAGGCAAATAGATCTTTGTTCATACACAAGAAGGATCCAAGCCTCTTTTTGTCTTCCTCGGCCAGTTTTTTCCCGATTTGGGTGTTTCGGCCAAGGATCAACTCTACATCCTCTGTTTCTATTTTTTTGAGGCTTTCAGTTTCCTCCTCTATTGTTTCCCTGTCCGTCGAGACCATTTTTTCTTTTGCCGAAGTCTGTACTTGGATCTTTGCTGGGCTTTGTCTGGCCCTTGTGAAGACCTTTCTGACTTCGGCTTGGTCAATTGATAGCCGAAGGGCTATCGCCTCTTTCACTACATACTTACTGCCAGTAGCGTGGCCGGGAAACCTGGCGTCACCCGAAGGAGGTGCTAACATTGACCTCAGAAGGAGCGAAGTCAAACGCCTCGAACTCAGGACTTCGGCTAGTACGTCAGGAATTTCAAAGATCTTGCCGGCTCCCTCAGGGGACCAAACGGATCGCCTTCAGGAATAAAGAACCAGCTATTGCAAGCAGGAGAGACTCTCCCTGAAGGCGGAACCCCCGAGCCAGAGAACTCCCCAAACTACGGGCGTGATTCCCGAAGAAGGGCACCCGTACCAAAGGATGACCTCGCCCAAAGGACCTCGGGAGTACGGCATGAGCATTTAAGGAGCCTCTGACATGTCGCCCCCAGGCTCTACACGCCGCCTCAAATGATGGTCTGATACGCCGATGCCGTCCGAGTCTTGTCACAACCTATCTCGGACCAAGATTCAAGGAGCCTACAAACAGCTACTTGTCCCCTACGCCCGAAAGTACAGAGAGCATCCGACCGAACACGTGTCGTGATCTGAACAGGCTAGGCACTTCTATAAATACCAGGAAACAAGCCCTGGCAAAGGGCTCTCTCCCAGAGCAAAATAAAAACAGGCAAGGCCACTTAACCCCTTAGTTCTCCTCCTCATCTTCCTTCAGGACACTAACTTGGGCGTCGGAGGCTCCTCCCCGGAAAAACACTCCGGGGACCTCCTGACCTCTTTTCTTTTGAGCATTTCAGGCACATTCCTCTGGGGAACCTTTGCTTCGGGCGTTCTCCCTCACAGGAAGTCCCTCCCGAAGTCATAATGTCACCCGGAAAAGATGCCGCTGGGCATCATTTGGCGCCGTCTGTGGGAACCCACCCTCAGGTCGCCGTTGTTTGAACTTGGCGTTCAAAGGACAAGGGACGCCCGAAGTCCCCGTCTGAGCTTGAAACTCAACCGGATACTAAGCAAACCCTTCCAGGGACTTCCTTGCCTGAGGAAGAGCGTCGTCTAGTCATAACTATGAGTTTTCTGCATGACTTTCAGCGCTCTGTTGTGGCTGAAATGACACAGCAGATAGATCGAAGGTGGCCACAACCAACTCAGGCCCAAAGGCCTCCATCGCCAGCAAGCCCTCGGGAGAAAAGCCCTAAACCAACCTATCGCAGCTCGGGAAGCGGGGATCCACGTGAGGAGTCTTCGACGGAAAACATGCCCCTTGGGACGCGGCTTACCGGAAAAGCGGGATTCAAGCGACCTAAAATCCCACACCAAAGGAGCTCATCACCCGAGGCGAAGTCCCCATCTCCTCAGCGCCGGAGTCACTCCCTGAAGAGGCGTCGGCAGTCTTCTTTCCTGGAAACCTACAAGCACTAGGAGGAAGAGCCTAGTGCCACGCTCCTTATGGAGAAGATATTGGCGAGGTTGGAGAGAGTGGAAAAACAGGTAGCTCGCAAACCGGTCTGGGCCACCGTTCACCCGAGCAGTAGTTGAGGCAGCCATGCCAGGTGATTTCCGGGTGCCTCAGCTGGAGACTTATGATGGCCGAACTGATCCACAGAATTATCTAACCAAATACAAACGCAACATGGTGATGCACGGTGCTGACGACTCTACCCTGTGCAAATGCTTTGAGGTCACCCTCACAGGACCAGCGACAGCGTGGTACAATTCGTTGGCTCCAGGGACCATCAGGGAGTTCCAGGAGTTATCTACGGCCTTTACACAGCAATTCATTGGAAGTCGGCCAACGGCGAAGATGCATGTCCAGATGTTCGACATAGTGCAGAAAAATGGAGAAACCATCCGCGACTATGTCAAAAGGTTTAACAGGGAAGTCTTAAGTGTCCCAGACTTCCGCCCCGAAATACGCATTCTTGCCATGATACGGGGCCTTCAGAGGGACTCACCGCTGTTCTATGAATTTTCCAAGGACCCTCCGGACACGCTTGGTGAATTCTACCGAAGGGCCGAGCAACATATGACAGCTGAAGAGCTGAGAATGGGCGGACCGAAGTCTGATCACACTCGCGCCGAAGGGTCTAGCCAGCAAACGCGATATCCAGCTGACCAGGCAGGACGACCTCGGAGGTGTAAGGGAAGGAAATCCCTAACCTTCACACCCCTGAACACCACGAGTACCAACATCCTCATGACGATGGAAAGACAGGGGAACCAGATTCAGCGGCCAAGGGCCATGACCGCTGATAACAAAAAGAACATGAAGAAGTTCTGCCAGTTTCACCGCGACCACGGCCACGACACCGAAGACTGCTTCCAATTAAAAAAGTACATAGAGTCGCTGATAAAACAAGGCCAACTTCGGCGATATCTGCGAATGCCTTCCTCGAAAGGGAGAAAAGAGGAAGAAGGAAAGGCAAACAATGAGGACTACGACTCCGACAGACGGAGGAACCGAAGTCCAAGAAGGCGCCCTCCACCTCCGGCGGGAGTAATACAAACAATCACGACAGGACTTCCATCCTCGGAAAGAAAGAGGAAGGCCAGAGAAATATCAGTGATGGAATATCAGAGTCCGACGAAAAAACTGGCCCGCAAGGATGGTTCCACCGTCATCTTTCCCCATGACGATCCGCTGCTGGTCATGGTGAGGATAGGAAACTGGGACGTCAAAAGGGTATTACTTGATGATGGATCAAACGCCAACGTCCTGTTCTCGCATCTGCTGCCAAGCTTGGGAATATCCAATACCGACCTCAAGCCCGTCGCTTCTCCAACTTTTGGGGTAGGGCCGTCCGAACTGCCTGTCCTCGGATGGATCGACCTCCCCCTGATGATGAGAGGAGGTTCGGTAAACGGGACAGGCGAATTATTTGCCTCCACAATGACAAGGTTCATTGTCATGGATGTCCCTTCGTCATATAACGGCATCCTTGGAAGGCAAACACAAGGAAATCTGCACATTCGCTCGGATGTAAAGTACTTAACTGTCACTTTCGCCACCAAGGATGGAGACGCGGAAATTTTTATTCATCAGGGCGAAGTAAGGAAAGTGTTCGTCAAGGCACGAAAAGCTCTAGCAAACAACTTCGCGCAAATTGTAGAGGCAGAGGCTTTGCCAGGTGGAAAACCAGAAAAGGGCGAGTCAGAAGAGACCGCGAAGGTAGAAATGGAAGAAGTAGAACTTGTCCCAGGCCGAAGTACCCGAATAGGGAAAAACTTGGCCGAAGGTGACAAGAAAAAACTTGTATCCTTTCTACTGATGAATAAAGACCTGTTTGCCTACTCACCGAAAGATATGCCAGGGGTAAACCCTCGCATAATACAGCATAGCCTTAAAGTAAGTCCGGAAGCAAGACCTGTCCGGAAAAAGAAACGGGGCATCTCAGTCCATAAAAATAACTTCGTCAAAGCCGAAGTCTAGCGCTTATTGGACGCAGATGTAATCAGGGAGGTCAAGTAGCCCGAATGGTTAAGCAATGTGGTTATTGCCACAAAAGAAGGGAGCAGTAAGCTCCGAATGTGCATCGACTTCAGAAACTTGAACGATGCTTGCCCAAAAGATTCATACCCTTTCCCACCAATAGACCAGTTGGTAGACTCAACTGCCGAATACGGGCCCCTAAGTTTCCTAGACGCCTTTAGTGGGTATCATCAAATAAGGATGGACCCCGAAGACAAGGAGAAGACCGCCTTCATCACCGAGGGCGGAACGTATTGTTACACTAGGATGCCCTTCGGGCTAAAAAATGCAGGAGCTACCTAACAGAGGTTGATGAGCAAGGTCTTTTATGACCAAATAGGGAGGAACATGGAAGTCCATGTCGATGACATGATAGTCAAGAGCAAGCTTCCTAACGGCCACGTCGCAGATCTAAAGGAAACTTTCCACCAGCTCAGAACCTTCGGGATCCGCCTTAATCCTGAAAAGTGCATCTTCGGCGTAACCTCGGGAAAGTTTCTTGGGTACATGGTATTAGAAAGAGGCATTGATGCTAACCCAAAAAAAATTGAGGCTCTGCTCGAATTCCGAACTCCCGTCACAATAAAAGATGTGCAGAGACTCACCGGAAGGATAACCTCTCTTAGCAGGTTCATCTCCAGATATAGAGACCGGTGTTAAGCATTCTTCAAAGTCCTCACTAAAGCAGCAAAAAAGGAAGGCAACCTCGGAAGTGATGATCATCCTTGGAATGAGGACTGCCAAAAGGCCTGGGAAGAACTCAAAATCTACTTAGCCCGTCTGCCCACTCTGCGACAACCTCGTGAGGGAGAGCCCCTCATGTTATACCTCACCATCACAGAAAAAGCAGTAAGCTCGGTCCTTGTGAAAGAGGAAGGGACGAAGCAATCGCCGGTTTATTATGTAAGCAAGTCCCTGCACGGCGCCGAAGTCAGGTATCCATTGCTACAAAAAGCTATATATGCCCTGGTACTGGCAGGAAGAAGGCTTTGGCCATATTTTCAGGCTCACCCTATCATCGTCTGAAGTAGTCTACCTCTACGGGACGTTATGAGGAAAGTTGATCATTCAGGAAGGCTTTCCAAATGGTGTATAGAGCTTGGCGAACACGACATTACTTATGAACCTAGGAAAGCCATAAAGGCTCAAGCCCTGGCAGACTTCATTGCCGAAGTACCCATCACCGAGGACAGCCATCCGGATCCCGGTGAAGGTGAGCCGGAATGGATTTTGTATGTTGACGGAGCCTCGGGGTCCGAACACCAAGGAGCTGGGGTAATTATCACAGGTCCAGAAGGTCTAGAAGTAATGAAGGCCATCAGGTTCAGCTTTAATGTCACCAACAATGTGGCTGAGTACGAAGCTCTCATAGCAGGGTTGCGCCTAGCCAGAAAAATTGGTGTAAAAAACTTGAAAGCCCACAGCGATTCCCAGCTGGTAGTTCGACAAACAACAGGGGATTACGGGGCGAAGGACCTGACCTTGGCAAAATACCATGAACTCGTAGCAAAGCTCATTTGAGAGTTCGACACCGTACGAATCGAAAATGTGCCTCGGTGAGATAATGCCGAGGCAGATTGTTTGGCAAAGTAAAAAACATGCACCGAGGTACTAAAGCGCCCGAGCATCGCAGTGCTGAGTATAGTAACTTCGGGAAAAGGCTGGAAAAACCCGATAAAAAGATATCTCGCAACCAATGAGCTCCCCGAAGACCCCAACGAAGCTGCAAAAGTGCGAAGATGCTCCGGTCGTTTCTTCCTGATTGGAGAAGAGTTATATCGGCAGGGATATGCAAATCCACTGCAGAGGTGTGTTGGCGAAGAGGATACTGAAATGATCCTCGAAGAAGTGCACGAAGGCGCTTGTGGTTCGCACATAGGAACTGACGCCCTGGCAGCAGTGATACTTCGCCAAGGATACTTTTGGCCTACCCTAAGAAAGGATGCTAGGCAGTTCATCTAGAAATGTGGTAACTGCCAAAGACACGCAAGTATCCAAAAGACACCCTCGGAATTGGTAACTTCGGCTGACTATCCCTGGCCCTTCGCAGTTTGGGGCATAGACCTCATCAGGCCACTCCCGACAGCGCCTGGAGGCATGAAGTTCTGCGTGGTCGCAGTGGATTATTTCTCCAAATGGGTTAAGGCGGAACCCTTGGTGATTATCTCAGCAAAAGATGTGCAGAAGTTCGTATGGAAGAACATTGTGTGTAGATAATGGATCCCAGTTTACGGACAAAAAGTTCCAAGAATTTATCAACAACCTCGGAATAAAAATGCACTTGGCCCCAGTAGCCCACCCCCAAAGCAATGGCCAAGTAGAAGTATCTAATAGGACCATAAAAGATGGTCTGAAAAAGAGGTTGGGGGAAGCAAAAGGGAAATGGCTAGGAGAGCTCCCAAGTGTGTTATGGAGCTACCGAACAACACCCCGAAGGGCCACAGGGGAAACACCTTTTTCACTTGTTTTCGGTACAGAGGCCATCATCCCAATTGAGGTAGTACAACCTTTGGTGTGAGTACAAGTGTTTGATGAAAGGGGAAATGACCTCGGCCTGAGAGCCAAGCTAGACCTCGTCGGCGAACACAAAGAAACAGCCGAGCTGAGAAGAAAAGCCTTTCAGCAAAGAGTGGTCGCGGCTATAAACTTGCGCGCCAGGCCAAAGGGAATAAAGAAAGGAGACCTCATTCTCCAAAAGGCTGAATTTGGGCCCCGAAGGCCATCCCACGGAGTACTTCGCGCAAAGTGGGAAGGTCCTTATCTGGTACTTGCCGAAGTGCGAAAATGAGTTTACAAACTTGGCGATACCGAAGGCGTAGAATTAAAGAATACATGGCATTCGGATGCCTTGAAAAAATTCTATGCTTAGGATTTTGGTGGGAAAATGGTACAAGTTAGAAAAATTTCTAGGTACAAAAGTTTCTTAGGAAAATTTTTATAAGTACAGAAGCTTCTTTTCACCAAAACAGTCGTCGCCGAAAGAAAGATTATTTACAAAGGTTATCAATCTTCTCTGAAGATTGGAGATTCCCTTAAGGGAATTTCCCGAGGGTGATTCCAAGGCTAAATAAGTCTAGCTATGATCTTCCGAAGTTTCTTGAGTGAACGTGTTCGGGGCAGTGAGAAATAAAAGATTTTGTGCAACAGACTTAGCCAAAAATTCATGAAAGAAATGGTCTTTATTAAGATAGATTTGCTTACAAAGCGGGAAGTTTGCCAAAAGAAGAAGTACAAAACAGAAGAAAAAGAAGGCAAATAACCCTAATACAAACTAAGGAATCTCGGCATCTCGGGAGCCACCAGCTTCTCCGTCCTTGTCCATCGCCTTCGGCGGCGGAAGAGGGAAGGGCAGTTTAAGGTGCTCGATTTTGGACCAAGACCACTAAGGCCCCTCGGGGATGTTTAGGGCCTCCAAAAAGGAGAGGGCCAGATCTGGGAACCTCTGCAGAACTTGATGCCGAGCAAGGCAGAAGCCGTCCTGGAAACCAACCTTTGTCATTTCGTCGGCTTTCTCCTTCTCGACTGCTAACTCATCACGTTCCCTCTCCAGATCAGCAACCTCCTTCTTCAGTGCCTTCATCTTCATCTTCTTCGGCTCCTTCTTCAAAGACTCGACCTTGGCCTGGAGCTCGGCCTTCTCAGCAAGCACCTTCGCCAGGAGAGCCTCAGACTCTGACTTCTCCTTTTGAAAAGCTTCGTTGGCTGAGGTCAGCTCCGCCACCTTGGAGCTAAGGTCAGAAATCTTCTGGGAGGAGTCCTTCAAAAGTTCTTCTTTTTCCTTCAAGAACTCCTCCCGAACGGCAGAGGAAATAGCACAAAGGGCTGAAGAGTCTCGCCTGGTAGTTTTCTCAGAGTGTGGGAGCAGTGTTTGGCCAACCAACCAGCCTCCTGCCAAGTATTAATTCCTGGTATTTAAAGGAGTGCCTAGCCCGTTCAGATCACAACACGTGTTCGGTCGGATGTTCCCTGAGTTTCTGGGTGTAGGGGACAGATAACTGGCAACAGGGTGTCCTGAGCCACGTGCTGAGATGGGCCATGATGTGATTCTGATGGCGTCCGTATGTTAGAGCGCCTATTCAGGCGACTTTATGACGTCCGTGAAAGGAGGTGTCAAAGGCTTCCTTAAATGCTTCCATAAACGCTCTTGCCGTACTCCCGAGGTCCCTGGGTGAGCTCGTCCTCTAGTTCGGACAGAGCCTCTTCGGGAAACAAGCCCTCAGTTCGGGGGTTCCCAGTTTCAGGGAGTTCCACCTTCGGGGATATCATGTTCGGCTCGCTATGTCTGGTGCCGCTTTTCCGAAGGCGATATGTTCACAACCTTGGGGGGCGAGTAGTGTCCTCGGGGTTTCCTGGCGTGCTGGGCTCGGAGCTCTTCTGCTATCTCCCGAGGTGCCTGATTGCACCTTTTCTCGGGCAGCGCCAGCTTCTTCTGGCCATCATTGTGGCAGGGAGTTCGGCCAGATAGAGGCGATAGCGTTTGGCTATCACATGCCCCCCTTTGGAAAGCCGAAGTGAAGACTTCGGTTTTGCATCTCTTTCCGAGGTTATGTATGGGAGTTTCTTTGGAAGCTTAACCTGTTCCGAGGATGCGCCTTTTGCCCGAAGATCATGGGTTCTTCGGCCTTGGCCTGTTCTTTGGTGTCTTCGAGGTGGAGCCTGTGCCGAAGATACACCTCTTGCCCGAAGGTCACGGGCTGTTCGGCCATAGCCTATTTCTTGGCGTCCTCGAGGTGGCCTGCTCTTTGTTTCTGCAGGTCTGTTTGGCCAAGCGTGTCAGTCTGAGCGGACGTCCCAGTTTCTTCCCAGTTTTCCAGGGATGTCCGAAGACGTGTCCCAGCTTTCAAGGGACGTTTGGAGGACATGTGGCGCTTTGCCATTGGAGGAGAGTCGCGTCGGTTACAGAGGGCGTGCCTTTTCAGGTGCAGAGAGCAGTTATGGCGACGGTTCGCCTCCAAAGGGTACTTATGACGATGTTTCGGTTACCCATCTCTGGCTTATAAATAGCCCACTCCATCATAAGTTCCTTTTGCTTTCTCTTCTGCTCTTCTCTCTGCTTTGCCCCTGTTCTTGCACTTTCTTGCTTTCTGTGGCGGAGCTACCTTAATCAGAGCTGTTTTCCAGCCAGCTTTCACGACGGCGTCCTCAGATTTTGGCAAATCTTTCGGTGGGTTTTTGTTTTTCAGAGCGTTTTGATCCCTGTGTTCTTTTGAGTTTTTCTCTGGAAACTGTTTTCTTCCTTTTTCAAACTCATTTTTATGTCGAAAATGCCCCTTCTTGAGAGCTGGCAGCCTCTTTTAGCCCATCCTTGTTGTACCACCCCTGAAAAGTTAGAGAGGTGGAAGAAAAAATTCTTTCTTCCCTCTTACGCCATTACTAGGCTGCCTCGTTCTAGCCATTATGCTTTTTCAAACCGCAGTAAGGAGGTTACCGTTTTCTGAGCCCAGCTGAAGGCGGGTCTTCGGTATCCTCCCCCGAAGATGGTGTGCGAGTTCTGCAAATTTCATGGCATTGTTGTGAACCAGCTTCCCCCGAACTCGTTCTGCTATTTTAACGCCTACCTCTGCATGTGTGGCGTCTTCGGGATAGAACCCAATTTCAGAATCTTTATGCAGTATTACAAGCTCTCTGTGGTTCCGAAGGGTGGCTTCTATTTCATGCTACCTCGGGGATCCGGGAGCAAGAAATTCATGTTCACCTTCGCCACTAAAGATAGCTGGCGGGGGTGGCAACAGAAGTTTTTCTTCATGAAGATGGACGAGGCCTGGTCGTACGTTCCGACCAAATGGGCTCAGGGAACACTGGATCTGGACATTGCTGATCCGAGGATGCTGCTGACCCCAGAGTTAGCTTCCTTGTTCGCGGATTTCAACGCCCGCATTCGGGCTGTCTCTGACTGGGATCCCGAGGTCGTTCCGCTCGCCCTTTACCCTTTTCCAATCAACTGGAGGTTGATGACCGAAGAGGTCCTTCGGGAGCTAAAGGTGGTAAAGGAGCACGAGACTGACCTCGAGATGCCAGCTCCTGCCATCGCCGGGAAGGATTCCTGGTTGGTCAAGCTTCTTAAGGAGGAAATTTCTTTCGAAGCGCTTGCCGAAAGTGAGTTATCTTCTACTCCTTTACTGTTCTTTCCTCGGACTCACGCTGATGTTTCACTCCTTTTTCAGAGATGGGTGACGCGACTGCCGCCTATTACAAGTCCCTTTTCACCGGCCACATGGAGAAGGGCGATCAGACGAACAGGGCGTCTTCCCGAAGGTGGAAGTCTACTGGCGCGGGACCTTCGAGGAAACGGGTAAAGAGAGCTACCCAGGCTCCTTTGGAGGAAAATCCCGAGGAGACTGCCGAGGAGCCTGGGGCAGCCGAGATTCCGGAGTCTTCGGCTGCTGCTTCCGAGGTCCCTTCAACCGACGACCCTCCTCAGAGTCCTACCGCGTCACAGGCCCTCCTTGATGTAGTGCTAGAAGTACCTTCTGTCGAGGAGCGGCGCAAGCGGAAGGGCAAGGGCATTTCGGCCGAGGACTCCGAGGACGATGTTGTCGAGGTTCCGCCAGGTTTGTTTCCAGACAAAGTGTACTTCCTTTGTTTTTTCTGGATTGGCTTCTTTGTCTTTAATCTCCTTCTCATTCTTATCATGCAGGGGAGTTGACTACCCCTGGCTGGGTGGCCGATCATGCTCGGAAACGAGCTCTTCGGGATGCCAGAATCCCGCAAGGGAAGATACCCAAGGAGCCTTTTTGGACGTTCACGGAGGACATGAATATGTACTCCGAGGACGCTCCTCAAATGGCTAAGGAAATTTCGAAGGGGGTGCTCACCGAGGCCTCCTTCAAGGCTATAGCGGCGGCCCACCCGGGGGATAACACCCTCGCCGCAAAGATCACCGAGCATGCTGCTCAGGTATATCCTTCACAGCTCTTTCCCTTCAATTTTTTCCTAAGTGTTTGGCTCTTACTGACCTTGCGTTTATTTTTTGTAGCTGATGGGGTACACCGCCTTTCTCCAAGTTCGGGTGGCCAGGGAGGTTGCTTTTCGAACTTTGGGCACTCGAACCATGAATGAGACGAGGACCGCACTCGCGGAGTCGGTCGCCAAAAACCATCAGCTGAAAGAGGCTGCTGAGAAAGAAGTAGCTGCCCTTCGGGAGGAGTTCCGGAAGGAAAAAGAAGAACTTCAAAAGGACTCCTCCAGGAATATCGCTGACCTCGGTGACCAAATAAAGGGGATGCTCGCCGCCAACGAGGATCTTCTCTAGCACAAGGCTGGTTCTGACGGCCGTATAGTGTCGTTGACGTGTGAGAATAACGCTCTCCGAGCCGAGGTCGAGTCGTTGAAGAAGGAGCCGAAGGGGGAGGAGCAGATAAAGGCGCTGGAGGAGGAGGTCGAGGATCTGAAGGATGAGCTTCATGACCTCGAGCTTGAGAAGAACAAGTCTGATCAGATGAGCAAGGTCGCGTTCCAGGACGGCTTCTGCCTTGCTCGGCACCAGGTTCTCCAGAGGTTCCCAGATCTGGACCTCTCTTTTCTAGAGGGTCTAAACATTCCTGGGGGACCTCGGTGGAAATGGTCCAAGGTCGAACATCTGAAACTTCCTCCTTCAATTCCAGCGCCGAAGGTGATGGAAAAGGGCGGGCAGACGAGTGGCTCTCGGGACGCCGCGAACCCTTAGCAATTTTAGGGCCCCTTTTCCTTCCCTTCTATTTTGTAATCCTTCTTCGGACAGTTCTTTATTTTAAAGCAGCTTTGCTCTTAATGAGGATTTTTTGGCTAAGTCTTTTCTTGCGAGTTTCTTTATTTCCATTGTCCCGAACACGTTCGCTCAAGAGACTTCGAAAAACCTGCGATTAAAGAAACTTTTTTACCTTCCTTTGTCCCGAGTGCGCTTGCTCGTAAGACTTTCTGGAAGGCCTGAAAAAATTTGACTAAGTCTTTTTGCAGGCTTTTGCATTTCCAATTTACCCCGAACATGATTGCTCAAGGGACTTCGGAAACCTTCAGTCAAATTTTTTGTTTTTCCAGTTGTCCCGAGCATGTTTGCTCAAAGGACTTCGGAAAAACTTTCGCGACATTTTTCACTTCTCGTTTTCCCGAGCATGTTCGCTCAAGGGAGTTCAGAAAATTATCTCTGCGCTGGCTATGGCGAGTACTTCTGCGAGATTTTTGTTTTCCATCTTTCCCGAGCGTGATGGCTCAAGGGACTTCGGAAAGTCATATCTACGCTTTATCATGGCGAGCACCTCTGCGGAATTCTGTTTTGCATAATTTCTGTACACCTAAGAATTTTTCTCAAGGCCATTCTGTATAACATAACTCCTCCGCCCAACCTTAAGCGTAGAATTTTTTCAAGGCGTCTGAGTGCCAAGTGTTCTTCAATTCTATGCCTTTGGTGTCGCCAAGCTTGTACATGCCTTTTCGTACTTCGTGGCGAACCAGATAGGGTCCTTCCCAGTTTGCGCGAAGTACGCCATGGGATGGCCTTCGGGGTGCGAAGTCAGCCTTTCGGAGAACAAGGTCTCCCTTCTTGATTTCTTTTGGCCTAGCCCGTAAGTTTACAGCTCGGCTATTTCTTGTCAGCTCGGCTATTTCTCTGTGTTCGGCCACAAGATCGAGATTGGTTCTCAGGCCGAGGTCCTTACCAGCTTCATCAAATACTTGCACCCGTACTGAAGGTTGAACTACCTCTAGTGGGATAATGGCCTCTGTTCCGAAGACGAGTGAGAAAAGAGTTTCCCCTATGGCTCTTCGGGGCGTCGTTCGGTAGCTCCATAGTACACTTTGGAGTTCTCCTGGCCATTTCCCCTTGGCTTCCCCTAGTCTCTTTTTCAGGCCATCTTTTGTGGTCTTGTTCGATACTTCTACCTGCCCGTTGCTTTTGGGGTGAGCTACTGGGTCAAAGTGCATCTTTATTCCGAGGTCGCTGATGAATTCTTGGAATCCTTTGTCTGTGAACTGGGATCCATTATCAGCTACTAGTACCCTCGGTATGCCAAATCTGCATACGATGTTCTTCCATAATAACTTCTGCACTTCTTTTGCCGAGATAGTTGTTAGTGGTTCTGCCTCCTCCCACTTTGAGAAATAGTCCACTGCTACAACGCAGAATTTCATGCCTCCGGGTGCTGTGGGGAGTGGCCCAATAAGGTCTATACCCCAGACTGCGAAGGGCCAAGGACAGTCTGCCGAAGTTACCATTTTCGAGGGTGTCCTCTGGTTTTTCGCGTGTCTCTGGCAGCTACCACATTTTCGGGTGAACTGTCTTGCGTCCTTTCTCAAGGTAGGCCAGAAGTATCCTTGGGGGAGTATCACTGCTGCCAGGGCATTAGTTCCAATGTGTGAACCACACATGCCTTCGTGAACTTCTTCAAGGACCATTTCAATATCCTTTTCATCCACACATCTTTGCAGTGGATTCGCATATCCCTGCCGATATAACTCTTCACCAATCAGGAAGAATCTTCCGGAGTGTCTTCGCAGTCTTGCAGCATTGCCGGGGTCTTCGGGGAGCAAATTCTCTACGAGGTATCTTTTTATTGGGTCTTTCCATCCTTTCCCAAGGTTGTCATGCTCAGCACTGAGATGCTCGGATGGTCTAGCACCTTGGTATATGTTTTCGACTTCGGCAAGCAATCTGCCTCAGTGTTATTCCGCCGAGGTATATTTTCGATCCGAACGGCGTCAAACTCTTGGATGAGCTTTGCTACTAGCTCATGATATTTTGCCAAGATTGGGTCCTTCGCCCCATAATCTCCTGCCGTCTGCCGAACTAGCAGCTGGGAATCGCTGTGAGCCTTTATCACGCCAATCTTTCTGGCCAAGCGCAATCCCGCTATAAGGGCTTCATACTCAGTTACATTGTTGGTGACGTTGAAGCTGAACTTGATAGCCTTCATTACCTCCAGGCCTTCAGGGCCCCTGATAGTTACTCCAGCTCCCTGCTGTTCGGACCCCGAGGCTCCGTTTCCGTGCAAGGTCCATTCTGGCTCTCCTCAGTGGTGGGTATTTCGGCGATAAAATCTTCCAGGGCTTGAGTTTTTATGGCCTTCCGAGGCTCATACGTGATTTCGTGTTCGCCCAGCTCTATGCACCACTTGGAGAGCCTTCCCCAATGATCGCAGCCTTCTCCCTGCAAGCACCAAGGCGTATATAGCTTTTTGAAGCAAAGGGTACCTGACTTCGGCGCCATGCAGGGACTTGCTGACATAGTAGACCGGCCATTGCTTTGACCCTTCTTCCTTCACGAGGACCGAGCTCACAGCTTTTTCTGTGACGGCGAGGTACAGTACGAGGGGCTCTCCTTCCCGAGGTTGTCGCAGAGTCGGCAGGCTGGCCAGGTAGACTTTGAGTTCTTCCCAGGCCTTTTGGCAATCTTCATCCCAAGCATGATCATTTCTTCCGAGGTCGCCTTCCATTTTTGTTGCCTTTGTGAGGACTTTGAAGAAAGGTCTACACCTATCTCCGTACCTGGAAATAAACCTGCTCAGAGAGGTTATTTTTCCGGTGAGTCTCTGCACATCTTTGACAGTGCCAGGAGTTCGGAACTCAAGCAGAGCCTTAATCTTCTCGGGGTTAGCGTCGATGCCTCTTTCGGATACCATGTACCCAAGGAATTTTCCCGAAGTCACCCCGAAGATGCATTTTTTCAGGATTAAGGAGGATCCCGAAGGCTCTGAGCTTTTGGAAGGTTTCCTCTAAATCTGCAACGTGGTAGCCAGGCAGCTTGCTTTTGACTATCATATCATCAACATAAACCTCCATGTTTCTCCTCATTTGGTCTTTGAAGACCTTGTTCATCAGCCTCTGGTGGGTGGCTCCTGCATTTTTGAGCCCGAATGGCATCCTGATATAGCAGTATGTTCCTCCCTTGGTGATGAAGGCAGTCTTCTCTTCATCTTCGGGGTCCATCCTTATCTGATGGTAGCCACTGAAGGCGTCTAGGAAACTTAGGAGCCCATGTTCAGCAGTTGAATCTACCAGTTGATCTATTGGCGGCAGAGGGTATGAGTCTTTCGGGCAAGCATCGTTCAAGTTTCTGAGGTCGATGCACATCCGAAGTTTGCTGCTACCTTCTTTTGTGGCGATGACCACGTTGCTTAACCATTCGGGGTACTTGACCTCCCTAATAACCTCAACATCTAGGAGACGCTGGACTTCGGTTTTGACAAAGTTGCTTTCGTGGGCTGAGATGCTTCGTTTCTTTTGCTGGACAGGCCTTGCTTCCGGACTTACTTTGAGGCTATGTTGTATTATGCCAGGGTTCACCCCCGGCATATTTTTTGGCGAGTAGGCAAACAGATCTTTATTTTCCAGCGGAAAGGATACAAGATTTTCCTTGTCACCTTCGGCCAAGCTCTTCCCTGTTCGGGTAGATTGAACTGGGACAAGCTCTATTGCTTCCATTTCTGTTTTGGCGAGATCTTCTTCTTTGCCTTTTTCTGGTGCCTTTGCCTCCATTGTTTGCGCGAGGTTGTTGCCGGAGCTTTTCGCGCTTTCATGAACACCTTTCTTACCTCGGCTTGGTCTATGAACACCTCTGCATCTCCATCCTTGGTGGCGAATGTGATAGTGAAGTACTTCACATCAGGGCGAATATGCAGGTTCCCCATTGTCTACCTTCCAAGGATGGCGTTGTACGAGGACGGGACGTTCATGACGATGAATCTCGCCATTGTGGAGGCGTGCAACTCAGCTGCTCCGTTCACCGAAGTCCCTTTCATCATCAGCGGGAGGTCGATCCATCCGAGGACGGGGAGTTCGGATGGTCCAACCCCAAAAGTGGGCGAGGTGACAGGCTTCAGTTCGCTGCCGGAGATGCCCAAGCTCGGCAGCAGGTGCGAGAATAGGATGTCAGCATTTGAGCCATCATCAAGCAATACTCTTTTGACGTCCCAGTTCCCTACTCTCGCCATAATCAGTAGCGGATCGTCCTGGGGGAAGGCGACGGTGGAGCCATCTTTGCGAGCCAGCTTCTTTGATGGACTTTGATACTCCATGACTGCAATTTCTCTGGCTTTCCGCTTTCTTTCCGAGGATGGGAGCCCCGTGGTGATAGTTTAGATAACCCCTGCTGGAGGCGGAGGGCGCTTTTTTGGACTTCTATTTCTCCGCCTGTCGGAGTCATAGTCCTCATCTTCGGTCCTTTCTTCCTCCATTTTTCTGTCTTTCGGGGATGGCATCCTCAGGTATTTCCGAAGTTGGCCCAATTTTATCAGCGACTCGATGTACTTCTTCAGCTGGAAACAGTCTTCGGTGTCATGACCGTGGTCGCGATGAAATTGGCAGAACTTCTTTGCATTCTTCTTATTACCGATGGTCATGGCCCTTGGTCGCCGAATCTGCGTCCCTTGCCTTTCCAGTGCCATGAGAATGTTGGTCCGTGAAGTGCTCAATGGTGTGAAACTTTGAGGTTTCCTTCCTCGCATCCTCCGAGGTTGTCCTGCGTGTTCGGTAGGATGCCAAGCTTGTTGACTGGACTCTTCGACGCGGTGGTGATCAGACTTCGGCCCAGCCATTCTTAGTTCTTCGGCAGTCATGTGCTGTTCTGCTCTTCGGTAAAGTTCTCCGAGGGTCTCCGGGGGGTCTTTTGAGAACTCATAGAACAGCTGTGAGTCTCGCCGAAGGCCTCGTGTCATGGCAAGAATACGGATTTTGGGCCTGAAGTCTGGGACGCTCAGAGCTTCCCTGTTGAATCTTTCGACATAGTCTCGGATGGTTTCTCCATTCCTCTGCTCTATGTCGAACATCTGCACAGGCATCTTCGCCGTAGGTCGGCTCCCAATGAACTGCTGGGTGAAGGCTGTCGACAACTCCTGGAACTCAGTGATGGTTCCTGAAGGCAAGGAATTGTACCATGCCGTGGCTGGCCCTGTGAGGGTGACTTCGAAGCACTTGCACATGGTAGCGTCGTCAGCACCGTGCATTATCATGATGCGTCTGTACTTCGTCAGATGGGCCTGTGGATCAGTACGGCCATCATAAATCTCCAACCGAGGTACTCTGAAGTCACCTGGCATGGCTGCCTCAACAACGGTCTGAATAAATGGTGAGTCATCTTCGCAGCATGTTCCCGAGAGTCTGGCCCAAACGGGTTTTCTGGCCACTTGTTTCTCCACTCTGTCCAGCCGTGCTAGTATCCTCTCCATCAGCACTGTGGCGCTGGGGCCTTCTTCCGGGAATGGAGATCGCCGGCGCCTCTTCGGGGGGTGAGTTCGGCGCTGAGGGGACAAGGACCTCGCCTCAGGCGACGAACTGCTTCGCTGTGAGACTCTCGGTCGCTTGGACCCGGTTTGTCCCACAGGCAGTTTCCCGAGGGCTATATTTTCGGTGGATGATTCTTCGCGAGGGTCTCCACTCCCCGAACTGCGATGTGTAGACTTGGGGCTTTTCTCCCGAGGGCGTGTCGGTGAGGGGGGTCTCTGGGCCTGTGCTTGCTGTGGCCACCTTCGGTCGATCTGCTGGGTCATTTCAGACACGACCGAACGCTGAAAGTCCCTCAAGAAGCTCATGGTGATTACCAGAGGGCGGTCTTCCTCAGGCGCAGAAGTCCCTGGGAGTGTTTGCTCAGCAGCCGGTTGTATCTTAGGTGCGGATGGGGACTTCGGGAGCCTCTTGTCCTTAGAACACCGAGTCTCAACGACGGCGATCTTAGAGCGGGTTCCCACAGACGGCGCCAAATGATGGCCAGGGGCCTCATCGTTTATAATCATGGTGACTGGTGGAGAGACTTCTGGGAGGAAGACGCCTGGTGGAATGGATAGCCCGAAGGAGAGTGCCTGAAAGCTCAGAAGCAAAGGGTTAGGAGGCCCCCGGAGTGTCTTTCCGGGGGGGGAGCCTCCGACGCCCAAGTCAGTGGTGGCTGAGAAAAGGTAGAGGAAATAGCACAAAGGGCTGAAGAGTCTCGCCTGGTAGTTTTCTCAGAGTGTGGGAGCAGTGTTTGGCCAACCAACCAGCCTCCTGCCAAGTATTAATTCCTGGTATTTAAAGGAGTGCCTAGCCCGTTTAGATCACGACACGTGTTCGGTCGGATGTTCCCTGAGTTTTTGGGCGTAGGGGACAGATAACTGGCAGCAGGGTGTCCTGAGCCACGTGCTGAGATGGGCCATGATGTGATTCTGATGGCGTCCGTATGTCAGAGCGCCTATTCAGGCGACTTTATGATGTCCGTGAAAGGACGTGTCAGAGGCTTCCTTAAATGCTTCCATAAATGCTCCTGCCGTACTCCCGAGGTCCCTGGGTGAGCTCGTCCTCTAGTTCGGACAGAGCCTCTTCGGGAAACAAGCCCTCAGTTCGAGGGTTCCCAATTTCAGGGAGTTCCGCCTTCGGGGATATCATGTTCGGCTCGCTATGTCTGGTGCCGCTTTTCCGAAGGCGATATGTTCACAACTTTGGGGGGCGAGTAGTGTCCTCGGGGTTTCCTGGCGTGCCGGGCTCGGAGCTCTTCGGCTATCTCCCGAGGTGCCTGATCGCACCTTTTCTCGGGCAGCGCCAGCTTCTTCTGGACATCATTGTGGTAGGGAGTTCGGCCAGATAGAGCTGATAGTGTTTGGCTATCACAAAGGTTATCAATCTTCTCTGAAGATTGGAGATTCCCTTAAGGGAATTTCCCGATGGTGATTCCAAGGCTAAATAAGTCTAGCTATGATCTTCCGAAGTTTCTTGAGCGAACGTGTTCGGGGCAGTGAGAAATAAAAGATTTTGTGCAACAGACTTAGCCAAAAATTCATGAAAGAAATGGTCTTTCTTAAGATAGATCTGCTTACAAAGCGGGAAGTTTGCCAAAAGAAGAAGTACAAAACAGAAGAAAAAGAAGGCAAAGAACCCTAATACAAACTAAGGAATCTCGGCATCTCGGGAGCCACCAGCTTCTCCGTCCTTGTCCATCGCCTAGGGCGGCGGAAGAGGGAAGGGCAGTTTAAGGTGCTCGATTTTGGACCAAGACCACTAAGGCCCCTCGGGGATGTTTAGGGCCTCCAAAAAGGAGAGGTCCAGATCTGGGAACCTCTGCAGAACTTGATGCTGAGCAAGGTAGAAGCCGTCCTGGAAACCAACCTTTGTCATTTCGTCGGCTTTCTCCTTCTCGACTGCTAACTCATCAAGTTCCCTCTCCAGATCAGCAACCTCCTTCTTCAGTGCCTTCATCTTCATCTTCTTCGGCTCCTTCTTCAAAGACTCGACCTTGGCCTGGAGCTCGGCCTTCTCAGCAAGCACCTTCGCCAGGAGAGCCTCTGACTCTGACTTCTCCTTTTGAAAAGCTTCGTTGGCTGAGGTCAGCTCCGCCACCTTGGAGCCAAGGTCAGAAATCTTCTGGGAGGAGTCCTTCAAAAGTTCATCTTTTTCCTTCAAGAACTCCTCCCGAACCGCAGCAACCTTCTTCTTCGCAGCTTGAGCCCTCTCCGTGTTCTTGGCAACCAAGTCGGAACACATGGCGTTAGACTTTTCTATGCAGTCTAAGGCCGAGACTCGGAATGCCGCTTGCCTCGTTGCCTGAACCCTGAGGAAGCCAGTGAACCCCAGCAGCTGCAAAAAAGTAAGAGCAAAGTCAGTAAGGCAAAAAATAATAAGCCAAGTACTTAGAAGAAATGAAAAAAGAGAAAACAAAGGAGAGAAGTATACCTGGGCAGCATGCTCGGAAACTTTGGCAGCAAGGGACCCATCGTCCGGGCATGCCTCGGAAATGGCCTTGAAGGAGGCCTCGGTGAGGATCCCCTTTGAAATTTGGTTGGCCATTTGCTGGCCGTCGCCGGAGTACAAGTTCATGTCCTCCGTAAATGACCAGAAAGGCTCCCTCGAGATTTTCCCCTTTGGGATATGGGAATCCCGAAGGGCCCGTTTCCGGGCGTGCTCAACCATCCAGCCCGAAGATGGTACCTCCTCTGCACAGCAAAACAAGAAGCTTGTCAAGACAATTAAATCCTCAAAGTTCAAAAGATAAAGGCACCACAGCTTGTCTAAAAAACAAACCTGGCGGCATCTCCTTGCCTTTTTCCTTCCGGCGCTCCTCGGTAGAAGGGACTTCCACCAAGGCATCTAGAAGAGCCGCTGAGGAAGTAGGACTCCGAGAAAGGGCGTTAGCAGCGACCTCAGGCAGCTGGGCAACACCGGCGTCAGGCTCTTCACGTACCTCCTCGGGAATTTCCGGCTGATAAGGAGGCGCGTTTTTGTTCGCCCGTTTGGCCGAAGATGGCCCGGCCCCAGACGCTTTCCACCTTCAGGAGACGGCCTTCTCTGTTTGTTCCCCCTTCTCGGCTTGGCCGAGGAAGAGCACCTTGTAGTAACCAGCGGAGTCGTCGCCCATCTCTGAAACAGAAGGAAAACATCAGTGTGAGTCTAAGATGTGTCTATAAAAAAAAACTTTTGAGATAACTTACGCTCACAAAAGGCCTTGTAAGTAACCTCCTCCCGAAGGAGTTTTACCAGCCATGAGTCTTTCCCTGCGATAGCAGGAGCCGGCATCTCGAGGTTCGTCTCGTGCTCCTTCATTACCCCTAGCTCTCGAAGGACCTCCTCGGTCATCAGCTTCCACATGATGGGGAAGGTGTAGAGGGAGCGTGAAGGGACCTCGGAATCCCAGTTGGAGACTGCTTGGATCCGTCTGTCGAAGTCCGCGAATCTAGGTGCCAACTCAGGAGTCAACAGGCTCTTCGGGTCTACAACATCCGTCTCCAGCCTTCCCAAAGCCCACAAGGTCGGAATGTATGACCAGGCCTCCTCCATCTTTAGAAAAAAGAATTTTTCTTGCCACCCTCGCTAGCTGTCCTTGGTGGCGAAGGTGAACATATACTTTTTGTTCCCTGATCCTCGGGGCAGCATGAAGTAAAAGCCACCATTCGGGACTGCGTAGAGCTTATAGTACTACATAAAAAGAATGAAATGGGGTTCTATTTTGAAAATGCCGCACATGCAAAGGAAGGCGTTCAAATAGCAGTACGAGTTCGGGGGAAGTTGATTCATGGAAATGCCATGAAATTGGCAAAAGTCGCAAATCACCCTCAAGGGAGGAAACCGAAGTCCGGCCTTCAGTTGGGCGCAAAAAACGGTAACCTCATTTTGGCGATTCATAAAACTGACCACCTGAGGGCCAGGAAGTCTGGTGGTGGTATAAGAAGGAAGAAAGAACTTTTTTGGTTCATTTTTCCAATTTTTCTGAAGTCAAGTATGATGGAAAAGAGGAAGCCAGTTCTCTAGGATGGGGGAAATAGTCATAAGAAGAGTTGGCGAAGACATTTTTGGAGAAAAAATTGACTTCGGGAAAGCTTTAAAATCAAAGGACTTTGGAAATCAAAACCCACCAAAAGTTTTACCGAAATCTGGGTTTGAAGTCGCCATCGCGAAAGGTGGCGGAAAAAACTCCGTTAAACAGCGTCGCCGCAAAAAGCAGAAGCAAAAGCAGAAGCAAAAGACGGAATGGCGTATATCGTATATATAGGCCGAGGGAGGGTAGGCAAACCGGTGTCATAAGTACTCCGCGAAGGCGAAAAGTCGCCATAACTGTTCTTTGAGCACAAAAAGGCGCACCTACTATATCCGATGCAGTCCCCGCCAATAATAAGTTGCCACATGTCAGCCATCACGCCAAATGAAGAACACGACTTCTGACACCCCTAAACTTTGGGCGCACTCTCCAGACTGACACGCTTGTCTACAATACGCGACGTTACGCAGACCTACAAAAGGAGAGGAGTAGGTTACCTCGAAGACACCAAAAGACAGGCTATGGGCGAACAGCCTACGTCTTTGGACAAAAGGTCCATCTTCGGCACAAGTATTACACCTAAGGCCCCGAAGGACGCTCTCTGAAAGCTGACGAGCCGAAGTTTCCACTTCGGCTTTCGGGAGGGGGGGCCTGCGATAGCCGAAGGGCTATTGCCTCTCTCACTCCATACTTCCTGCCAGTAGCGTGGCTGGGAAACCTGGCATCACCCGAAGGAGGCGCTAACACTGACCTCGGAATGAGCGAAGTCAAACGCCTCGAACTCAGGACTTCGGCTAGTACGTCAGGAATTTCAAAGATCTTGCCGACTCCCTTAGGGGACCAAACGGATCGCCTTCCGGAATAAAGAACCAGCTATTGCAAGCAGGAGAGACTCTCCCCGAAGGCGGAACCCCCGAGCCAGAGAACTCCCCGAACTACGGGCGTGATTCCCGAAGAAGGGCACCCGTACCAAAGGATGACCTTGCCCAAAGGACCTCGGGAGTACGGCATGAGCATTTAAGGAGCCTCTGACATGTCACCCCCAGGCGCTACACGCCGCCTCAGACGGTGATTTGATACGCCGACGCTGTCCGAGTCTTGTCACAACCTATCTCGGACCAAGATTCAAGGAGCCTACAAACGGCTACTTGTCCCCTACGCCCGAAAGTACAGAGAGCATCCAACCAAACACGTGTCATGATCTGAAGGGGCTAGGCACTTCTATAAATACCAAGAAACAAGCCCTGGCAAAGGGCTCTCTCCCAGAGGAAAATAAAAACAGGCAAGGCCACTTAACCCCTTAGTGCTCCTCCTCTATCTTCCTTCAGGACACTAACTTGGGCGTCAGAGGCTCCTCCCCGGGAAAACACTCCGGGGACCTCCTGACCTCTTTTCTTCTGAGCATTTCAGGCACATTCCTCTGGGGAACCTTTGCTCCGGGTAACCTCCCTCACAAGAAGTCCCTCTCGAAGTCATAATGTCACCCAAAAAAGATGCCACTGGGCATCATCAATGAAGATCTCTGCGTCTCCGTCTTTGGTAGCGAAGGTGACCGTTAAGTACTTTACGTCCGTGCGAATGTGGAAGTTGCCCTGAGTCTGCCTTCTGAGGATAGCATTGTAAGCTGACGGCACATCAATGACTATAAATCTCATCCTGTCGGAGGCAATTAACTCTTCCTGGCTATGGGGTGAGACCCCTTTTAGCATCAAAGGCAGGTCGACATATCCGAGGATTAGAAGTTCGGAAGGTCCGACGCCGAAGGTGGGGGAGCTGACTGGGCTAAGATAGCTTATCGGAATGCCTAACTTAGTCAGCATATGAGAAAAGATGACATCGGTGTTTGAGCAGTCATCGAGGAGTACCCTTTTGACATCCCAGTTTCCTATCCTTGCCATGACAAGGAGTGGATCGTCGTGGGGGAACTTTACTGTAGACCCATCTCTATGAGTGAGCCTACTTGGGGAGTTCCCGTACTCCATTTCAGAGATTTCTCTTATCTTCCTCTTTCTCTCAGCCGAAGGTATCCCGGTAGTGATGGTTTGGATAACCCCTACTGATGGTGGCATATTTTTTCGAGGACTTTGGTCCCGACGTCTGTCCGAGTCATATTCTTCTTCGTCCCTCCTCCTTTGTTCTTCCTTCCTTCCTTTTGGGGAAGGCATCCGCAAGTATCGACAGAGTTGACCTTGTTTGATTAGGGACTCGATATATTTCTTCAGCTGGAAACAATCTTCAGTGTCATGGCTATGGTCCCGGTGAAACTGACAGAGTTTCTTCACGTTTCTTTTGTTTTCCGAGGTCATGGCCTTTGGTCTTGGGACTGTGGTCCCTTGCCTTTCTAGCGCCATAAGGATTCTAGCTCTTGTGGTGTTCAAGGGGGTGAATGTCATGGGCCTTTTACCCCTCTGCTTTTGGGGCCTTTCTCCCTCGTTCTGATGTTAAGGCTGATGGCTAGGCCCTTCGGTGCGAGGGTGTTCTCCTTTGGGTCCTCCCATCTTGAGTTCTTCGGCCGTCATATGCTGTTCGGCCCTCCTATAGAACTCCCAAAGAGTTTCTTGGGGGTCTTTAGAAAACTCATAGAACAGTTGGGAGTCCCTCCGAAGTCCTCTGACCATTGCGAGGATGCGAATTTCTGGTCAAAATTCGGGCACGCTCAGCGCTTCTCGGTTAAACCTCTCAACGTAGTCGCGAATGGTCTCCCCCCCTCGCTGAGCTATGTCGAACATTTGTACTGGCATTTTGGCAGTTGGTCTACTACCGATGAACTGTTGAGTGAAGGCAGTGGATAGCTCTTGAAAGCTTAGCAAGCTTCCGTGGGCTAAAGAATTATACCATGTCGTTGCTGGACCCGAAAGTGTTACTTCGAAGCACTTACAGAGCGTAGCGTCTTCTGCGCCATGGAGTACCATGCTTCACCTACACTTCGTCAGGTGCACCTGAGGGTCACTTCATCTGTCATACGTTTCTAGGCGAGGTACACTGAAATCGCTGGGCATGGGTGCCTCCACCACCTCGCGCACGAAAGGTGACTCTTCTCCGGTGTAAGAGTCAAACAGCCTGGACCAGACTGGATTTCGGGAGATCTGTCTCTCGACCTTCTCCAGTCTTCCCAGGATTTTTTCAATAAGGACAGCCGTGTTGACTTCTCCCTGCTGCCGCGTGTTCGCCGGTAATGGTGAATTCTTCCTTCTCCTTGAGGAGCGACTTCGGCAGGGAGGAGACGGCGACCTTCGGTAGGGGGACGCACTCCGTTGGCAGGAGGCCCTAGTCTCTTTTGGGGCTCCCCTCCTGGTAGGCCGTACCTCAACGGGTTCATTTTCTGTTGAGGAGGCATCAAGGGAGTCCCCGCTCCCTGAACTTCGGTGGGTGGACCTCGAACTCCTTTCCCAACGAGCAGCCGGGGGCGAGGCCGTTCGGACCAGAGGAGGTTGGGGCAACCTCTGATCAAGCTGTTGAGTCATTTCGGCGATGATGGTGATAGCCAAAGGCTATCGCCTCAATCTGGCCGAACACCCTGCCACAACAATGGCCAGAAGAACTGGCGCTTCCCGGGAATAGGTAGAATCATGCACCTCGGGAGATAGCCGGAGAGCTCCGAGCCTCGGCACGCCAGTAAAACTTGAGGACTCCATTCGCCCCCCAAGGTTGTGAACAGCGCGCCTTCGGAAAAGTGGCACCAGACATTGCTGCCCGAACATGATATCCCCGAAGGCGGAACTCCCTGGAACTGGGAACCCCCGAACTGAGGGTATGCTTCCCGAAGAGGCTCTGTCCGAACTAGGGGACGACCTCGCCCAGGGACCTCGGGAGTACGGCAGGAGCATTTATGGAAGCATTTAAGGAAGCCTCTGACACGTCCCACCACAGACGTAAAAAGTCACCCTGACGCGCAGACGCCATCAGAATCACATCATGGCCCGTCTCAGCACAAGGCTCGAGGCCATCTGGTTACCAACTATCTGTCCCCTACGCCCAGAAGTTCAGGAGCATCCGACTGCACACGTGTCATGATCTGAACGGGCTAGGTATTCCTATATATACAGGAAATAAATACTTGACAGGAGGTTGGTAGGCCGGAGATACAGCTCCCACACTCTGAGAAATTACCAGGCGAGACTTTTCTGCCTTTCTCTTTGAGCTAGTGACTTTCTCCTTTTTTCGGCCACCACTGACTTGGGCGTCGGAGGCTCCCCCCCCGGAAAAACACTCCGGGGGCCTCCTAACCCTGTTTTCCAGCTTTTCAGGTACTCTCCTTGGGGCGATCAACCTTCCAGGCATTCCTCCTCCTAAAAGTCTCCTCAACAGTCATCATGACTCAAAACGATGAGGCCCAAGGCCATCATTTGGCGCCGTCTGTGGGAACCCGCTCGCAAATTGCCGTCGTTGAGACTCGGCGTTCTAAGGACAAGGGACTCCCAAGGTCCTCGTCCGCGCCTGAGATACAACCGGCCGCTGAGCAGACACTCCTAGAGACTTCTACGCCCGAGGAGGACCGCCCTCTGGTAATCACCATGAGCTTCTTGAGGGACTTTCAGCGCTCGGTCGTTGCTGAAATGACTCAGCAGATCGACCGAAGATGGCCACAGCAGTCACAGGCCCAGAAACCCTCCTCATTAGCACGCCCTCGGGAGAGAAGCCCCAAGTCTACACACCGCAGTTCAGGAAGTGGAGAGCCTCACGGAGAATCATCCACAGAAGATATAGCCCTCGGGAAACGACCTGTGGGACAAACCGGGTCCAAGCGACCGAGAGTCTCACAGCGAAGCAGTTCGTCGCCCGAGGTGAGGTCCCTGACCCCTCCGGGCCGAACTCGCTCCCCGAAGAGGCGCCGTCGATCTCCCTCCCGTGAAAATGGTCCTAGCGCCACTGCGCTTATGGAAAGGATATTGGCACGGCTGGACAGAGTGGAGAAGCAAGTGACCAGAAAACCCGTTTGGGACAGGCTGTCGGGGGCATTATGCGAAGATGGCTCCCCGTTTATTCGCGCCGTCGTTGAGGCAGCTGATAGCCAAAGGCTATCGCCTCAATCTGGCCGAAAACCCTGCCACAACAATGGCCAGAAGAACTGGCGCTTCCCGGGAACAGGTGGAATCATGCACCTCGGGAGATAGCCGGAGAGCTCCGAGCCTCGGCACGCCAGTAAAACTTGAGGACTCCATTCGCCCCCCCAAGGTTGTGAACAGCGCGCCTTCGGAAAAGTGGCACCAGACATTGCTGCCCGAACATGATATCCCCGAAGGCGGAACTCCCTGGAACTGGGAACCCCCGAACTGAGGGTATGATTCCCGAAGAGGCTCTGTCCGAACTAGAGGACGACCTCGCCCAGGGACCTCGGGAGTACGGCAGGAGCATTTATGGAAGCATTTAAGGAAGCCTCTGACACGTCCCACCACAGACGTAAAAAGTCGCCCTGACGCGCAGACGCCATCAGAATCATATCATGGCCCGTCTCAGCACAAGGCTCGAGGCCATCTAGTTACCAACTATCTGTCCCCTACGCCCAGACGTTCAGGAGCATCCGACCGCACACGTGTCATGATCTGAACGGGCTAGGTATTCCTATATATACAGGAAATAAATACTTGACAGGAGGTTGGCAGGCCGGATATACAGCTCCCACACTCTGAGAAAATACGAGGCGAGACTTTTCTGCCTTTCTCTTTGAGCTAGTGACTTTCTCCTTCTTCCGGCCACCACTGACTTGGGCGTCGGAGGCTCCCCCCCCGGAAAAACACTCCGGGGGCCTCCTAACCCTGTTTACCAGCTTTTCAGGTACTCTCCTTGGGGCGATCCACCTTCCAGGCGTTCTTCCTCCTAGAAGTCTCCTCAACAGTCATCATGACTCACAACGATGAGGCCTTGGGCCATCAGCAGCTATGCCAGGTGACTTCAGAGTGCCTAGGCTGGAGATCTATGATGGCCGGACTGATCCACAGGCCCATCTGACGAAGTACAGGCGGAGCATGATAATGCATGGAGCTGATGACGCTACCATGTGAAAATGCTTCGAAGTCAACCTCACGGGCCCAGCGACAGCATGGTACAATTCCTTGCCCCCAGGGACTATTACTGAGTTCCAGGAGTTGTCCACAGCCTTCACCCAGCAGTTCATTGGGAGCAGGCCGACGGCCAAAATGCCTGTGCAGATGTTCGACATAGAGCAGAGAAACGGAGAGACAATCCGAGACTATGTCGAACGATTCAACAGGGAAGCACTCAGCGTCCCGGACTTCCGGCCCGAAATCCGCATCCTCGCTATGACACGGGGCCTTCGGCGTGATTCACAGCTGTTCTACGAGTTCTCAAAGGACCCCCCAGAGACCCTCGGAGAATTTTACCGAAGGGCAGAGCAGCACATGACAGCCGAGGAATTGAGGATGGCGGGGCCGAAGTCTGATCATCACCGCGCTGAAGGGTCCAGTCAGCAAGCTCGGCATCTTTCTGAACACGCAGGCCGACCACGGCGAATGCGAGGAAGGAAACCTCAAAGTTTCACGCCCTTGAGCACGACACGGACCAACATTCTCATGGCGCTGGAAAGGCAAGGGACGCAGATTCGGCGGCCAAAGGCCATGGCCGCCGATAATAAGAAGAATGCCAGGAAGTTCTGCCAGTTTCATCGCGACCACGGTCATGACACCGAAGACTGCTTCCAGCTGAAGAAGTACATAGAGTCGCTGATCAAACAGGGCCAACTTCGCAAATACCTGCGGATGCCCTCCCCAAAAGGCAGAAAATAGGAGGAAGAGAGGGCCGAAAATGAGGACTATGACTCCGACAGGCGAAGAAACAGAAGTCCGAAAAGGCGCCTTCCACCTCCAGTAGGGGTCATCCAAACCATCACCACGGGGCTCCCATCCTCGGAAAGAAAGCGGAAGGCCAGAGAAATTGTAGTTATGGAGTATCAAAGTCCATCAAAGAAACTGGCTCGCAAAGATGGCTCCACCGTCGTCTTCCCCCATGACGACCCGCTGCTGATAATGGCGAGAATAGGGAACTGGGACGTCAAGAGAGTGTTGCTTGATGATGGCTCAAATGCTGACGTCCTATTCTCGCACTTACTGCCGAGCTTGGGCATCTCCAGCAGCGAGCTTAAACCTGTCACCACGCCCACCTTCGGCGTTGGGCCATCCGAACTACCCGTCCTCGGATGGATCGACCTCCCTCTGATGATGAAAGGCACTTCGGTAGACGGAGCAGCTGAGTTGTACGCGTCCACAATGGCAAGATTCATCGTCATGGACGTCCCGTCTTCGTACAACACCATCCTTGGAAGGCAGACTCAGGGGAACCTGCACATTCGCCCCGATGTGAAGTACTTGACTGTCACATTCGCCACCAAGGATGGAGATGCAGAGGTCTTCATCGACCAAGCCGATGTAAGAAAGGTGTTTGTAAAAGCACGAAAGGCTCCGGCAAACAACTCTACACAAACGATGGAGGCAAAGGCGCAGGAGAAAGGCAAAGAAGGAGATCCCGCAGAAGCAGAAACGGAAGCAGTAGATCTTGTCCCAGGACAATCTACCCGAATAGGGAAGAGCTTGGCCAAAGGTGATAAGGAAAATCTTGTACCCTTTCTGCTGAAAAATAAAGATCTGTTTGCCTACTCGCCGAAAGACATGTCAGGAGTAAACCTTGGCATAATACAGCACAGCCTCAAAGTAAGCCCGGAAGCAAAACCTATCAGGCAAAAGAAACGAAGCATCTCAGCCCACAAAAGCAACTTCGTGAAAACCGAAGTCCAGCGCCTATTGGATGCTGAAGTTATCAGGGAGGTAAAATACCCCGAATGGTTAAGCAACGTGGTCATCACCACAAAAGAAGGCAGCAGCAAACTCCGGATGTGCATTGATTTCAGAAACTTGAACGATGCTTGCCCGAAAGACTCATTTCCCCTCCCGCCAATAGATCAACTGGTAGATTCAACGGCCGAATACGGACTCCTGAGCTTCCTAGATGCCTTCAGCGGCTACCATCAGATAAGGATGGACCCCGAAGATGAAGAGAAAACTGCCTTCATCACCGAGGGAGGAACGTACTGCTATGTCAGAATGCCCTTCGGGCTAAAAAATGCCGGAGCCACCTACCAGAGACTGATGAACAAGGTCTTCAAGGACCAGATGGGGAGAAACATGGAGGTATATGTTGATGATATGATAGTCAAAAGCAAGCTGCCCGGCTACCACGTTGCAGATTTGAAGGAAACCTTCCAAAAGCTCAGAGCCTTCGGGATTCGCCTTAATCCCGAGAAGTGTATCTTCGGCATGACCTCGAGAAAATTCCTTGGGTACATGGTATCCGAAAGAGGCATCGACGCCAATCCTGAGAAGATTAAGGCTCTGCTTGAGTTCCGAACTCCTGCCACAGTCAAAGACGTGCAGAGACTAACCGGAAGAATAACCTCTCTGAGCAGGTTTATTTCCAGGTACGGAGATAGGTGTAGACCTTTCTTCAAAGTCCTCACAAAGGCAGCAAAGATGGAAGGCGACCTCGGAAGAAACAATCATCCTTGGGATGAAGATTGCCAAAAGGCCTGGGAAGAACTCAAAGTCTACCTGGCCAGCCTGCCGACTCTGCGACAACCTCGGGAGGGAGAACCCCTCGTACTGTACCTCACCGTCACAGAAAAGGCCGTGAGCTCGGTCCTGGTGAAAGAAGAAGGGCCGAAATAATGGCCGGTCTACTACGTCAGCAAGTCCCTACATAGCGCCGAAGTCAGGTACCCCTTGCTTCAAAAAGCTATATACGCCTTGGTGCTTGCAGGAAGGAGACTGCGACCATATTTCCAGGCTCACCCCATCATCGTCCGAAGTAGTCTACCACTACGGGATGTTATGAAGAGAGTTGATCATTCGGGAAGGCTCTCCAAGTGGTGCATAGAGCTTGGCGAACACGAAATCACGTATGAGCCTCGGAAGGCCATAAAAGCCCAAGCATTGGCAGATTTTATCGCCGAAATACCCACCACTGAGGAGAACCACTCAGATCCGAAAGAAGGTGAGCTAGAATGGACCTTGCATATTGACGGAGCCTCGGGGTCCGAACACCAGGGAGCTGGAATAGTTATCAGAGGACCCAAAGGCCTAGAGGTGATGAAGGCTATCAAGTTCAGCTTCAACGTCACCAATAATGTGGCTGAATATGAAGCCCTCATAGCGGGATTACGCTTGGCCAGAAAGATTGGCGTGAGAAACTTAAGGGCTCACAGCGATTCCCAGCTGGTAGTTCGGCAGACGGCAGGAGATTATGGGGCGGAGGACCCAATCTTGGCAAAATACCACGAGCTGGTAACAAAACTCATCCAAGAGTTTGACGCCGTGCGGATCGAAAATGTACCCCGGCGGAATAACACTGAGGCAGATTGCTTAGCGAAGTCCAAAACATACACCGAGGTGCTAGACCATCCAAGCATCTCCGTGCTAAGCGTAACGACCTCGGGAACAGGGTGGAAGGACCCCATAAAGAGATACCTCGCAGAGAATGAGCTTCCCAAAGACGCCGGCAATGCTGCAAGACTGCGAAGACGCGCCGGAAGATTCTTCCTGATTGGTGAAGAGTTATATCGGCAAGGATATGCAAATCCGCTGCAGAGATGTGTGGGCGAAGAGGATACTGAGATGGTCCTCAAAGAAGTTCACGAAGGCATGTGCGGCTCGCACATTGGAACTGATGCCCTTGCAGCAGTGATACTCCGCCAAGGATACTTCTGGCCTACCCTGAGAAAGGACGCAAGGCAGTTCGTCCAGAAATGCGGTAGTTGCCAGAGACATGGAAAAATCCAGAGGATACCCTCGGAAATGGTAACGTCGGCAGACTATCCTTGGCCCTTTGCAGTCTGGGGTATAGACCTTATTGGGCCACTCCCCACAGCGCCCGGAGGTGTGAAATTCTGCGTGGTAGCAGTGGACTATTTCTCAAAGTGGGTAGAGGCAGAACCACTAGCAACTATCTCGGCAAAAGAAGTGCAGAAGTTCGTATGGAAGAACATCGTATGCAGATTTGGCATACCGAGGGTACTAGTAGCTGATAATGGATCCCAGTTCATAGACAAAGGAATCCAGGAATTCATCAGCGACCTCGGAATAAAGATGCACTTCGCCCCAGTAGCTCACCCCCAAAGCAATGGGCAGGTGGAAGTATCAAACAGGACCATAAAAGATGGCCTGAAAAAGAGACTTGGGGAAGCCAAGGGGAAATGGCCAGGAGAACTCCAAAGTGTATTGTGGAGCTACCGAACGACGCCACGAAGAGCCACAGGGGAAACTCCCTTCTCACTCGTCTTCGGAACAGAGGCCATTATCCCGATAGAGATAGTTCAGCCTTCAATACGGGTGCAAGTATTTGATGAAGGCGGAAATGACCTCGGTCTGAGAACTAAGCTCGACCTTGTGGCCGAACACAGAGAAATAGCCGAGCTGAGAAGAAAAGCTTTCCAGCAAAGAGTGGCCGCGGCTATCAACTTAAAAGCCAGGCCAAAAGAAATCAAAAAAGGAGACCTTGTTCTCCAAAAGGCCGACTTTGCACCCCGAAGGCCATCTCACGGAGTACTTCGCGCAAATTGGGAAGGACCTTATCTGGTTCTCGCCGAAGTACGAAAAGGCGTGTACAAGCTTGGCGACGCCGAAGGCGTAGAATTGAAAAACACTTGGCATTTAGACGCCTTGAAAAAATTCTACGCCTAAGGTTGAGCGGAAGAGATATATTGTACAAGAAATATTCTAAGTACAGAATGGTCTGGAGAAGAATGGTCTTGAGAAAAATTTTCAAGTATACCAAATTGTCCAAGACAGAATTCCTCGAAGGTGTTCGCTACGAAAAAAGCAGATATGACTTCCCGAAGTCCCTTGAGCCACTATGCTCGGGAAAAATGGGAAACAAGAATCTTGCAAAGGTACTCGGCATAATCAGTGCAGAGAAAATTTCCGAACACCCTTGAGCGAACATGCTCGGGAAAAAGGGAAAGCAAGAATCTTGCAAAAGTACACGCCAAAACAAGACCAGAGGTAATTTCCGAACACCCTTGAGCGAACGTGCTCGGGAAAGAGGGAAATGAGCAATCTCGTGAAAATTTTCCTAAGTCCCTTGAGCAAATATGCTCAGGACAATAGGAAGACAGAAAAATTTGGCTGAAGGTTTCCCGAAGTCCCTTGAGCGAACATGTTCGGGATAAAAGGGAACAAAAAGCCTGCAAAAGACTTAGCCAAATTTTTACAAACTTTCCAGAAAGTCTCTTGAGCGAGCACACTCGGGACAAAGGAAGGTAAAAAGTTTCTTTGGTTGCAAGTTTTCTGAAAGTCTCTTGAGCAAACGTGTTCGGGACAGTGGAAATGAAGAAACTTGCAAGAAAGGACTTAGCCAAAAGACTGTTCATTAAGAGCAAACGCTGCCTTACAAAAGAAGTGCCCAAAGAAGGAGCACAAAGGAGAAAAATGAGAGGAGCCCTAAAGCAAACTAGGGAGAGCCAGGCGGACGAAGAGCAGGAAGCTTCAGATGCTCGACCTTGGACCACTGCCACCGAGGTCCCTCAGGAATATTTAGGCCCTCCAGAAAAGAGAGGTCCAAATCTGGGAACCTCTGCAGGACTTGGTACCGAACAAGGCAGAAGCCGTCCTGAAAGGCGACCTTGGCCATTTGATCAGAAGTATGTTTTTGAACGCCAAGGTCGTTGAGCTCGTCCCTCAGCTCAGCAATCTCCTCCTCCAGCTCGCTTATCCCCAGCGTCTCTTCGGACTCCTTCTTCAGTGCCTCGACCTCGGCCCGAAGAGCATTGTTCTCATCCGTCAACCTCACCGCAAGACTGTCAGAAGCAGCCTTGTCCTTGACAAGATCTCCGTTGGCGGCGAGCAGCCCCTTTACTTGGTCGCCGAGGTCGGCAATCTTCCGGGAGGAGTCCTTTTCAAGTTCTTCTCTCTTCTTCGAGAACTCCTCCCGAACAGCGGCGATTTGCTGAGAACAATCCGCTGTCAACTGCTGGTTGCTGGCAACCGCCTTCGCAAGCGAAGCCTTCGCTTCACTGAGTTCCCGCGAAGCCGCATCCTTGGAGGCAGCCTCTCTGGCCACCCGAACTCGGAGGTAACCAGCGTTCTCCAGCAGCTACGGCAAGGCAAAAGTCCAGGTTAGTACAAGTCTAAACACTTAGAAAATTGAGGAAAAGTGTAAAGACTATACCTGAGCAGCGTGCTCGGTGACTTTTGCGGCGAGGGTAAGATCCCTCGGGTGAGCCGCCGCAATGGCCCGGAAGGAGGCGTCAGTGGTCATCCCCTTCCAAATCTCCTTCGTCATTTTTGGACAATCGTCGGAGAACAAATTCATATCCTCCGTGATTGTCCAAAAGGGCTCCAAGGGGATCTTCCCCTCAGGGATTGTGGCATCGCAAAGGGCCCGTTTCCTCTCATGAATGGCCCTCCAGCCGACAGTAAGAGGCTCCTCTGAAAGTGAGAAGGAAGTTAGGAGTAGAAGAAAAATTGGCGAAAAGTAAAGGAGCTGAACTTCGCCTGAAGGCATACCTGGAGGAACCTCGGAGACAGTGTCCTCGGGATCCTCGGGATCCTCGGGCCCCTAGGAAGAAAGACCCTTACCCTTCTGCCGGTACCGCTCCTCGGCAGTGGGTACTTCTACCACTACAGTGTTTCTGGGGGCCTCGAGGTCGAGAGGAGGCACCTCGGCGAAAGTTACGGGGACCTCGGCCGGTGGAATTTCAACAAGACCAGCCTCTTCGCCAGCTTCTCCTTCCGAAAGCTCTGGCTGAGGAGGCTGGACAGCCTTCCTAGCTCGCTTCGCCGAGGGCCCTGCCCCTGTCGTCTTCCTTCCTCGGGAAGCCGCCTTCTTTGTCTGCTCCCCCTTCTCCACTTGGCCAGAAAAGAGGGCCTTGTAATAGGCGGCAGCCCCATCGCCCATCTCTGAAAAAGAGAAGAAATATCAGCGTAAGTCCAAGGAAAAAGTATAAAGGGGTGGAAGATTACTCACTTTCGGCAAAAGTTTCGAAATAAGTCTCCCCCTTAAGGAGCTTGACCAGCCAGGAGTCCTTCCCGGCGATGGCGGGAGCGGGCATATTGAGGTCAGTCATGTGCTCCTTAACCACTTTTAGCTCCCGAAGGACTTCTTCGGTCATCAACCTCCAGTTGATAGGAAAGGGGTAAAGAGCACGAGGAGAGACCTCGGGAGCCCAGTCAGCGACTGCCTGAATGCGGGCGTCGAAATCCGCTAACACGGAAGCCAACGGTGGGGTCAGCAGCATCCTCGGATCAACGACATCTGCGTTCAGCACTCCCTGAGCCCATCTGGTCGGGACACCAGACCAGTTCTTATCCACTTTCAGGAAAAAGAACTTAGGCTGCCACCCCCGCCAGCTATCCTTCGTGTCGAAGGTGAAGGTGAATTTTTTGCTCCCGGATCCCCGAGGCAGCAGGAAATAGAAGCCACCCTTCGGGACCACGTAGAGCTTGTAGTACTGCATGAAAATGATGAAGTGGGGCTCTATCCCGAACATGCCACACATGCAGAGGTAGGCGTTAAAATAGCAGTACGCATTCGGGGGAAGCTGGTTCACAGCAATGCCATGGAATTGGCAGAACTCGCAAACCACCTTCGGGGGAGGATACCGAAGTCCGGCCTTCAGTTGGGCTCGGAAGACGGTAACCTCGTCGCCGCGGTTTGAAAAAGCAAAATGGCTAGAACGAGGCAGCCTGGTCACAGCGTAAGAGGGAAGAAAGAATTTTTTCTTCCACCTCTCTAGTTTTTCGGGGGTGGTACAGCAAGGGTGGTACAGCAAGGATAGGCCAGAAGAGGTTTCCAGCTCTCGGGAACAGGCATCGTAGACATGAAAAAGAGTTTGAGATGGAAAAGAAAATAGTTTCCAGAAAAAACTCAGAAGACGAGTTTGGAAAAAAAAAAAAAAAAAAAACAACAGTTTTCCAGAAAAACTCAGAAAAACAGAGGAATCAGAGTACTCTGGAAATCAAAACCCACCAAAAGATTTGCCTGAGGACGCCGTCGTGAAAGTTGGTAGGAAAAGCTCTGATTAAAGAAGCTCCGCCACAGAAAGCAAAATAAAACGCAAGAACAGAGGGCAAAGCAGAGAGAGAGCAGTAAGTGGGACTTATGATAGGATGGGCTATTTATAGGCCAAAGGTGGGTAGCTGAAAAGAGATCATAAGTACCCATTGGAGGTGAACCGTCGCCGTAACTGCCCACTGCACCCGAAAAGGCGCGCCCTCTGTAAATGACGCGTCTCTCTTCCAATGGCAAGAAGCCGCGTGTCAACCGCCGCACAAAAATAGGGGACACGCCTCCCCAAACGTCCCTGGAAAACCGGGACACACCTCCTGAGTGGGACACGTCGTTTGACATCCCTGAAAAGTGGAGACGCGCCGCTCAGTCTGACACGCTTGGCCATCAGACCTGTAGAAATAAAAAGCAGGCCACCTCGAGGACACCAAGAGACAGGCTATGGCTGAACAGCCCATGACTTTTGGGCAAGAGGTGTATCTTCGGTACAGGCTTTGCCTCGGAGACACCAAAGAATAGGCCAAGGCTGAATAGCCCAGACCCTCGGGCAAAAGGTGCGACCTCGGAACAGGTTATGCTTCCCAACAAAACTCCCAACAACAACCTCGGAAAGAGATGCAAACCGAAGTCTTCACTTTGGCTTTCCAGAGGGGGGCATGTGATAGCCAAAGGCTATCGCCTCAATCTGGCCGAACACCCTGCCACAACAATGGCCAGAAGAACTGGCGCTTCCCGGGAATAGGTGGAATCATGCACCTCGGGAGATAGCCGGAGAGCTCCGAGCCTCGGCACGCCAGTAAAACTTGAGGACTCCATTCACCCCCTAAGGTTGTGAACAGCGCGCCTTCGGAAAAGTGGCACCAGACATTGCTGCCCGAACATGATATCCCCGAAGGCGGAACTCCCTGGAACTGGGAACCCCCGAACTGAGGGTATGCTTCCCGAAGAGGCTCTGTCCGAACTAGAGGACGACCTCGCCCAGGGACCTCGGGAGTACGGCAGGAGCATTTATGGAAGCATTTAAGGAAGCCTCTGACACGTCCCACCACAGACGTAAAAAGTCGCCCTGACGCGCAGACGCCATCAGAATCACATCATGGCCCGTCTCAGCACAAGGCTCGAGGCCATCTGGTTACCAACTATCTGTCCCCTACACCCAGAAGTTCAGGAGCATCCGACCGCACACGTGTCATGATCTGAACGGGCTAGGTATTCCTATATATACAGGAAATAAATACTTGACAGGAGGTTGGTAGGCCGGAGATACAGCTCCCACACTCTGAGAAATTACCAGGCGAGACTTTTCTGCCTTTCTCTTTGAGCTAGTGACTTTCTCCTTTTTCCGGCCACCACTGACTTGGGCGTCGGAGGCTCCCCCCCCCCGGAAAAACACTCCGGGGGCCTCCTAACCCTGTTTTCCAGCTTTTCAGGTACTCTCCTTGGGGCGATCAACCTTCCAGGCGTTCTTCCTCCTAGAAGTCTCCTCAACAGTCATCATGAATCAAAACGATGAGGCCCAAGGCCATCAGATGGAGTGTTGGAAATCTCATAGGAAGCCCATCGTCATCGTTACATGGCGGTCATTCTCCAGCACAGAAGTCTCTGCCACAGGCGGAGTGGTCGACGGTTGAGCCTCGGGCGTAGGGGGGGATCTTGGAATCCATTTGTCCTTTGAGCGCCGAGTCTCTACGATGGTGACATGGGAAAGAGTTCCCACAGACGGCGCCAAATGGTGCCTGACAGCATTTTCGCCATGTGACATGGTAGGAGTGAGGGGGACTTCTGGTGGAGGAGAGCTCCTGAGGAGCAGATTTCCCAAGGGAGGGTACCTGAAATGTTTGGAAGACAGAGGTTAGGAGGTCCCCGGAGTGTGTTTTCGGGGAGGAGCCTCCGACTCCCAAGTCAGTACTTAGGAGATATGGAGGTGATAGAGAGAGTGGAGAAGTATGGTCTCTAGTGCCCAACCCCTTTACCTGGGGTGTTTACCGAGTATTTATAGAGGAGCGAACAATAGTAGTTCTCCTCATGTGGCCGTCCCAGATCGTGACACGTGTTCGGTGGGATGCGATCCACATCTTCAGGGAACAAGGGGACACCTAGCCGATCATAGGCCGCCTGGCTAGGAGCCTAGGCAACTCGAGAGTGGCATGCTAGGGTGTCTCTGCAAGCGGCGTGTCAAAATGTGTCTGGGGGCGGCGTGTCGGGGATGTGTCAGAGGCTCCTTAATTGCTCCTGTCGTACTTTCTGAGGTTACTCTAGTATCACAGGAGTATGTTTCCCAAGGGTGGCCTTTCTCAGGGATACCCCCACTTCCGAGGATGGTTTAACCGTCCCCCCGAGGTTGGCGTTGTCATTTCCTGGAACGGAGGATTGCCGAGGTCGAATTAGGGAGGTCGAACATGTTAGTGTTGTGCCCAAAAAGCCAATCATGAGATGATTGTATTTTTGCAAATTGAGTCATGATATTTTATTGAGGCATTAATCCAGCAATTTTGTTTGTTGTTTTGTTTCTGCGTAACGTAATAAACATAATTGTAACCCTAGAATAATGATATTCTTAAACGTCCCTAGTCTAGTATTATTATGGAGCGGGTTGCAATAATACATAATGACTAGCATATGTGGAGACTAATATGAGATATGTAGTCTACATATGGGTACAAGTTGGAGAACTTGTGTACTGGACCGACCCACCATGAGAACACTTCATGGATCATTATATGAGTGTCATAAGTGATTCTCATAGTGATCATGGTATATGTAGTCCTTCGACCTAAGATCATCAAGGTTCCCTACATGTGAGTCACATACTTTGATACTTTCCTTTGTTGCTCGTAACTGAGTGAACTTGAAGGAGGTCATTGGGTATGTCACATATCATGCGGAGGGATTTGTATGATCAAGATGGGATTTGTCCCTCCTATGTAACGGGAGTGATATCTTTGGGCCCCTTGATAGAGTGAGACTTGGAAAATGCATGGCCATGCTCCGATGAGTTGATATATGATATCAATGTCGTCAGTTTAATTTGGTCTACTCGGTAATCAAGAAACCAAAGACTGGGCTATACGAGAGTGACACATTCCATGTCTTGTGCTTAGTCTTGATATCTTGGACAAAGGGACAATGGCATATATCGTTGATGATCATAAAGGTTTAGTCGATTCACCGACAATCTTGTCACTTGGGTAGCAATGATGTGTTGCTAGACACCGCTCATTGCTTATGATCATAAATGTGATTTATGATCATTGCCAACATGGCAAGAGCCTATTGGGTCGCACAAATAGAGCTATTTGGATCATTAGAGTGCATGGGCTAATTATTTGGGTTATGGTTTCACTTTAATTTCGTATTAATAATGGGCCAAGGAGTTGAGCCATTATTAAGCCCGAAATTAAATCCTAATTGGATTAGGGCTTTGAAACCCATTAGGCCTGGAAGTTGAGTCTCACTATAAATACAACTTTTAAGTGAGAAATTCGCAGGTCTCCTTGCCCTAGCCTCCCAAAAGGACAGCCACACTCTTCTCTTGCAATTCCTTGGAGAACGCAAGCTAGCACTGCGAGCGCAAGAGAAACGCATCTGCCAGGACGTGGTGGAAGCGTGGTGATCCCGAGAGGCTCGTGTGGATACCATAGAGAGCCTGAACACGTCAACTGTTCAGGTTTTGTGATTCGACTCTACAGTTGAGTGAGAGATCTCAACCGAAAATTAGGTATGAAATTTTTGAACACCCGGTTTACCCCGTTTCACTTGGATCCTGGAGGGTTTCGGTTAAATTCCGCTGCGCTGTTTGGCTCCCGAAACCCAACAGAACATCCTTCTTTCCATGGTAGGTAGTTTCTCTGCCGAGGTTGGTACTTTGTCCGAGTCTGGGGGTCCGGAAGGTGATGGGCACTTCGGCTATCACTCATGAACCATGTTTTAAGAAAGTACATTGGAAAGTTTGTGGTTGTTTACTTTGATGATATTCTAGTTTATAGTAAGAGTTTGCATGAGCATATAAATCATCTAATGCATGTGTTAGAGACTTTAATGGCACAAAATTTGTATGCTAATCTTAAGAAGTGTTCTTTTTGTAGTAATTGATTTATGTTTCTTTGATTTATTGTGAGCTCAAAAGGTATGGAGATTGATCAAGAAAAGGTAAGGGCTATTTAAGAATGGCCAACACCTAAGAATGTTTTAAAGGTGAGATCTTTCCATGGCCTAGCTAATTTTTATAGGATGTTTATGAAAGATTTCTCAAGTCTTGCTACACCTTGGAATGAATTAGTAAAGAAAAGTATAGGCTTTAAATGGGAAAAACCACAAGAAGATGCATTTAGAGAGCTTAAGCATAAAATGAGTAATGCATCTGTGTTAGCTTTGCCTAAGTTTTCTAAAACTTTTAAGGTTGAATATGATGCATGTGGGCATGTTATTGGAGCTATTTTGATGCAAGAAGGAAGCCCAATGGCATACTTTAGTGAAAAGCTAAGTGGAGTAGCCTTGAACTATCCTGTTTATGACAAGAATATATATGCTTTGGTGAGAGCCCTTAAGGCATGGCAACATTACTCATGGCCAAAGGGGTTCATTATCCATATGGATTACCAATCCTTAAAGTACTTAAAGGGCCATAGAAAGTTGAATAGAAGACATGCCAAGTGGTTTGAATTCATAGAAACTTTTCCATTCCACATCCAATACAAGCAAGGTAAGGAAAACATTATGGTCGATGCATGGCCAAGGAGGTATGCCCTTCCCACTGATGCCCCGAGGCATCTTCGTCGGGTGACATTATGACTTCGGGAGGGACTTCCTGAGAGGGAGGACGTCTGGAGCAAACATTTCCCAGAGGAGTGTGCCTGAAATGCTCAGAAAGAAAAAGGTTAGGAGGTCCCCGGAGTATTTTTCCGGGGAGGAGCCTCCGATGCCCAAGTCAGTGTTCTGAGGGGAGATAGAGGAAGAGCACTAAGAGGCTGGGTGGTCTTGCCTATTCGTGTTTTCTCAGGGAGAGGGGGCCGGATCCTTTGCCAGGGCCTGTTTCCTGGTATTTATAGGGGTGCCCAGCCCGTTCAGATCACGACACGTGTTCGGTCGAATGCGATCTGTACTTCTGGGCGTAGGGGACAGGTAGCCGTTTGTAGGCTCCTCGGGTCTGGGAACGAGACAGGTCGTGACAAGACTTGGACGGCGTCGGCGTGTTAGTCCGCTCTTCGAGGCAGCGTGTAGCGCATGTGGGCGACATGTCAGAGACTCCTTAAATGCTCATGCCGTACCCCCGAGGTCCTCTGGGCGATGCTGTCCTTTGGTACGGACGCCCCTCTTCGGGAATTATGCCCGTAGTTTGGGGAGTTCCCTGGTTCGGGGGTTTCGCCTTCAGGAGATTCTCTCTTGCTTGAAATAGCTGGTTCTTCATCCCCGAAGGCGATCCGTTTGGTCCGCCGAGGGAGCCGGTAACATCTTTGAAATTCCTGAAGTACTAGCCGAAGTCCCAAGTTCGAGGTGTTTGACTTCGCTCCTTCCGAGGTCAGTGATAGCGCCTCTTTCGGATGATGTCAGGCTTCCTGACCACACTATTGGCAGGAAGTATGTACTAAGAGAGGCGATAGGCCTTCGGCTATCACAGGCCCTCATTCGGAAAGTCGAAGTGGAAACTTCGGCTTGTCGGCTTTCGGAGGGTGTCCTTTGGGGCCTTGGGTGTAATACATGTGCCGAAGATGTACCTTTTGTCCGAAGACATAGGCTATTCGACCATAGCCTGTCTTTTGGTGTCTTCGAGGTAACCCACTTCTTTCTTTTTGCAGGTTTGTGCAACGTCGCGTCTCGTAACCAGGCGTGTCAGTCTGGAGTGGCGCGCCCAGGGTTTAGGGGTGTCAGAAGGCGTGTCCCTCTTTTGGCGTGATGGCTGACACGTGGCACGCTTGTCATTGGAGGGGACTGCATTGGTTTACGGCAGGTGCGCCTTTTTATGCACAAAGAACAGTTATGGCGTCTGTTCGCCTTCGTGGAGTACTTATGACGCCGGTTTGCCTATCCTACCTCGGCCTATATATGGCCTGTTCCATCATAAGCTCCTTTTGTTCTGCTTTTGCTCTTCCCCTGCTGACAACTGTTTTTGCGTTTTTTGCGGCGGTGCTTTTACTTAGGCGATTTCCGGCCACCTTTTATGACAGCGACTCCAAACCCAGACTTTGGAAAAATGTTTGGTGGCTTTTGAATTGCAAAATTCTTTGATTTTCTGTGCTATTCTGCTTTTCTGAAAGCTTTCTCGGAGTCGATTTTTCATCCCCTGAAGTCCTTTTTTCTTCAAAAATGTCTTCGCCAACTCATCTTATGACTGTTTCCCCCATCCTAGAGAGCTGGCTTCCTCTTCTCAATCATACTTGCTGTACGACTTCAGAAAAATTGGAAAGATGGACCAAAAAGTTCTTTCTTCCTTCTTACGGCACCACCAGACTTCCTGGCTCTCAGGAGGTCAGTTTTAGGAACTGCCGAAATGAGATTACCGTTTTTCGTGCCCAACTGAAGCTCAAACTTCAGTTTCCTCCCTCGAAGGTGATTTGCGAATTTTGCCAATTTCATGGCATTACCGTAAATCAACTTCCCCCAAACTCGTACTGCTATTTCAACGCCTTCCTTTGCATGTGCGGTGTTTTCAAAATAGAACCCCATTTCATTCTTTTTATGCAGTACTATAAGCTTTACGCAGTCCCGAAGGTTGGCTTTTACTTTATGCTACCTCGAGGATCAGGGAGCAAAAAGTATATGTTCACTTTCGCCACTAAGGACAGTTGGCGAGGGTGGCAAAGGAAATTCTTCTTTCTGAAGATGGAGGAGGCCTGGTCGTACGTTCCGACTAAGTGGGCTCGGGGAAAGCTGGAGACAGATGTTGTAGACCCGAAGAGGCTGCTGACTCCTGAGCTGGCGGCCAGATTCGCAGACTTTGACAAATGGATCTGAGCAGTCTCCGACTGGGATTCCGAGGTCCCTTCACACTCGCTCTACCACTTCCCCATCATGTGGAAACTGATGACCGAGGAGGTCCTTTGGGAGCTAGGGGTAGTGAAGGAGCACGAGACGGACCTCGAGATGCCGGTTCCTGCCATCATAGGGAAAGACTCCTGGCTGGTAAAACTCCTTTGGAAGGAGGTTACTTACGAGGCCTTTTGTGAGCATAAGTTATCTTAAAATTTTTTTGTTATAGATACATCTTAGACTCACACTGATGTTTTCCTTCTATTTCAGAGATGGGCGACGAGTTCACTGCTTACTACAAGGCGCTCTTCCTCGATCAAGGCGAGAAGGGGGAGCAAACAAAGAAGGCCGTCTCCCGAAGGCGGAAATCATCTGGGGCAGGGCCATCCTCGGGAAAACGAGCGAAGAAAGACTTGCCTCCTCCTCACCCGAAAATTCCCGAGGAGACGCGCGAAGAGCCTGATGCCACTGTTGCCCCGCCGACCGAGGTCGCTGCTAATGCCCTTTCTCGGAGTCCCACTTCCTCGGCGGCTCTTCTGGACGCCTTGGTGGAAGTCCTTTCTGCCGAGGAGTGCCGCAAGAGCAAAGGCAAGGAAATCTCTGCCGAGGGGGTCCGGGACTTCGACGATGATGTTGCCAAGGTGCCGCCAAGTTTGTTTTTTAGACAAGCTGTAGTGTCTTTATTTTTTAAATTTTGAGGATTGCTTGCCTTAACAAGCTTCTTGTCTTACCATGCAGAGGAGGTACCATCTTCGGCATGGGTGGCTGAGCACTCCCGGAAACGGGCCCTTCGGGATTCCTATATCCCGAAGGGGAAGGTCCCAAGGAAGCCTTTCTGGTCGTTTACGGAGGACATGAACTTGTACTTCGGCGACTGCTAGCAAATGGCCAACCAAATTTCAAAGGGGATCCTCACCGAGGCCTCCTTCAAGGCTATTTCCGAGGTGTGCTCGGACGAAGAGTCCCTTGCTGCAAAATTCTCCGAGCACGCTGCCCAGGTATATTTCATGCCTTTGTCTTTTCCTTTTGATTTCTTCTAAGTGTTTGGCTCATTTTTTGCCTTACTGACTTTGTTCTTACTTCTTTGCAGCTGTTGGGGTACACCGGCCTCCTTAGGGTTCGGGCAGCAAAGCAAGCGGCGTTCCGAGTCTGGGCCTTAGACTGTGTGGAGAAATCCAAGGTCATGTGCTCCGACTTAGTCGCCAAGAATGCGGAGATGGCTCAAGCTGCAAAGAAGGAGGTCGCTGCCATTCGGGAGGAGTTATTGAAGGAAAAATAGGAGCTCTTGAAGTACTCCTCCCAAAAGATTTCTGACCTTGGCTCCAAGGTGGCGGAGTTGACTTCGGCAAACGAGGCATATCAAAAGGAGAAGTCAGAGTCTGAGGCTCTCCTGGCAAAGGTGCTTGCTGAGAAGGCCGCACTCTAGGCCGAGGTCGAGTCTTTGAAGAAGGAGCTGAAGAAGAAGAAGATGAAGGCACTGAAGAAGGAGATTGCTGATCTGGAGAAGGAACTTGACGATTTAGCGGTCGAGAAGGAGAAGGCCGTCCAAGCGACCAAGGTCAGTTTTCAAGATGGCTTTTGCCTTGGTCGGCATCAAGTTCTACAGAGGTTCCCAGATTTGGACCTCTCCTTTTTGGCGGCCCTAAACATCCCCGAGGGACCTCGGTGGTCTTGGTCCAAAATTGAGCACCTCAACTTGCCTTTTCCTCTTCCAACGCCGAAGGTGGTGGACAAGGACATAGGAGCTGGTGGCTCCCGAGATGCCGAGATTCCTTAGCTTGTCTTAGGGTCCTTTGCCTCCTTTTTCTCCTTTTTTGTACTTCTTCTTTGATGGGTTTCGGGAGCCAAACAGCGCAGTGGAATTTAACCAAAACCTTCCAGGATCCAAGTGAAACGAGGTAAACCGGGTGTTCGAAAATTTTCCTACCTAATTTTCGGTTGAGATCTCTCACTCAACTGTAGAGTCGAATCACAAAACCTGAACAGTTGACGTGTTTAGGCTCTCTATGGTATCCACACGAGCCTCTTGGGATCAGCACGCTTCCACCACGTCCCGGTAGATGCGTTTCTCTTGCGGTCGCAGTGCTAGCTTGCGTCCTCCAAGGAATTGCAAGAGAAGAGTGCGGCTGTCCTTTTGGGAGGCTAGGGCAAGGAGACCTCCGAATTTCTCACTTAAAAGTTGTATTTATAGTGAGACTCAACTTCCAGGCCTAATGGGTTTCAAAGCCCTAATCCAATTAGGATTTAATTTCGGGCTTAATAATGGCTCAACTATTGGGCCCATTATTAATACGAAATTATTGTGAAACCAAAACCCAAATTATTAGCCCATGCACTCTAATGATCCAAATAACTCTATGTGTGCGACCCAATAGGCTCTTACCATGTTGGCAATGATCATAAATCACATTTATGATCATAAGCAATGAGCGGTGTCTAGCAACACATCATTGCTACCCAAGTGACAAGATTGTCGATGATTCGACTAAACCTTTATGATCATCACCGATATATGCCATTGTCCCTTTGTCCAAGATATCAAGACTAAGCACGAGACAAGGAATGTGTCACTCTCATATAGCCCAATCTTTGGTTTCTTGATTACCGAGTAGACTAACTTAAGCTGATGACATTGATATCGTATATCAACTCATCCAAGCATGGCCATGCATTTTCTAAGTCTCACTCTATCAAGGGGCCCGAAGATATCACTCCCGTTACATAGGAGGGACAAATACCATCTTGATCATACAAATCCCTCCGCATGATATGTGTCATACCCAATGACCTCCTTCAAGTTCACTCAGTTACGAGCAACAAAGGAAAGTATCAAAGTATGTGACTCACTTGTAGGGAACCTTGATGATCTTAGGTCGAAGGACTACATATACCATGATCACTATGAGAATCACTTATGACACTCATATAATGATCCACGAAGTGTTCTCATGGTGGGTCGGTCCAGTACACAAGTTCTCCAACTTGTACCTATATGTAGACTACATATCTCATATTAGTCTCCACATATGCTAGTCATTATGTATTATTGCAACCCGCTCCACAATAATACTAGACTAGGGACGTTTAAGAATATCATTATTCTAGGGTTACAATTATGTTTATTACGTTACGCAGAAACAAAACAACAAACATAATTGCTGGATTAATGCCTCAATAAAATATCATGACTCAATGTGCAAAGATAAAATCATCTCATGATTGGCTTTTTGGGCACAACACTAACATTCTTTAGGCGAGCTTCCTTCTTTGTAATCAGATCCATCTTTGTTAATAAAGACTCCTTCTTTCTTTTGTAAAAAATTTTTTGGCTAAGTCTTTTGCGCAAGATTTTTCATTTCCCATTGTCCCGAACACGTTTGCTCATGAGACTTCGAAAAATCATATTTACGCTTATCACGCCAATTAGCCCTGGAATCACCCTCGTGAAATTCTTTTTAAGTAAATTTCCAACTTCAGAGAAGGTTGATAACCTTTGTAAATAAATTTTCTTAAACCATGGTCGGCGACGACCGCTCTGGTGAAAAGAAACTTTTTGTACTTTAGAAATTTTTTTTCTAACTTGTACAATTTCCCACCAAAATCCTAAGCATAGAATTTTTTCAAGGCATCCGAATGCCATGTATTTTCTAATTCTACGCCTTCAGCAACGCCAAGCTTATAAACTCCTTTTCACACTTCGGCAAGCACCAGATAAGAACCTTCCCAATTTCCCCGAAGTACCCCATGGGATGGTCTTCGAGGTCCAAATTCAGCCTTTCAGAGAATGAGGTCTCCTTTCTTTATTCCCTTTGGCTTGGCGCGCAAGTTTATAGCCGCGGCCACTCTTTGCTGAAAAGGTTTTCTTCTCAGCTCGCCTATTTCTCTGTGTTCGCCGACGAGGTCAAACTTGGTTCTCAGGCCGAGGTCATTTCCCCTTTCGTCAAACACTTGTACTCACACCGATGGTTGCACTATCTCAATTGGGATGATAGCCTCTGTACCGAAAACAAGTGAAAAAGGTGTTTCCCCTGTGGCTCTTCGGGGTGTTGTTCGGTAGCTCCATAACATGCTTGGGAGCTCTCCTGGCCATTTCCCTTTTGCTTCCCCCAACCTCTTTTTCAGACCATCTTTTATGGTCCTGTTAGATACTTCTACTTGCCCATTGCTTTGGGGGTGAGCTGCTGGAGCGAAGTGCATTTTTATTCCGAGGTTATTGATAAATTCTTGGAACCCCTTGTCTGTGAACTGGGATCCATTGTCGGCTACTAGTACCCTCGGTATTCCAAATCTGCATACAATGTTCTTCCATATGAACTTCTGCACATCTTTTGCCAAGGTATTCACCAAGGGTTCTGCCTAGACCCATTTAGAGAAATAGTCCACTGCGACTACGCAGAACTTCACGCCTCCAGGCGCTGTCGGGAGTGGCACAATGAGGTTTATGCCCCAAACTGTGAAGGGCCAGGGATAGCCAGCCGAAGTTACCAATTCCGAGGGTGTCCTTTGGATACTCGCGTGTCTTTGGCAGTTACTACATTTCTGGACGAACTGGCTAGCGTCCTTTCTTAGGGTAGGCCAAAAGTATCCTTGGCGAAGTATCACTGCTGCCAGGGTGTCGGTTCCAATGTGCGAACCACAAGCACCTTCGTGAACTTCTTCGAGGATCATTTCAGTATCCTCTTCGCCAACACACCTCTGCAGTGGATTTGCATATCCCTGCCGATATAATTCTTCTTCGATTAGGAAGAAACGACCGGAACATCTTCACACTTTTGCCACTTCATTGGGGTCTTCGAGGAGCGCACTGGGTGCGAGATATCGTTTTATCGGATCTTTCCAGCCTTTTCCCGAAGTTACTATGCTCAGCACTGCGATGCTCGGGTGGTTTAGCACCTTGGTGCATGTTTTTGACTTTGCCAAGCAATCTGCCTCGGCATTATCTCGATGAGGTACATTTTCGATTTGTATGGTGTCGAACTCTCGGATAAGCTTTGCTACCAGTTCATGGTATTTTTCCGAGGTCAGGTCCTTCGCCCCATTGTCCCCTGCTGTTTGTCGAACTACCAGTTGGGAATCGCTGTGGGCTTTCAAGTTTCTTACACCAATTTTTCTGGCTGGGCGTAACCCTGCTATGAGAGCTTCGTATTCAGCCATATTGTTGGTGACGTTAAAGCCGAACTTGATGGCCTTCATTACTTCTAGACCTTTAGGGCCTCTGATAATTACCCCAGCTCCCTGGTGTTTGGACCCTGAGGCTCCGTCTACATACAAAGTCCATTCTAGCTCACCTTCGCCAGGATCCGAATGGCTGTCCTCGGTGATGGGTACTTCGGCAATGATGTCTGCCAGAGCTTGAGCTTTTATGGCTTTCCAAGGTTCATAAGTAATGTCGTGCTCGCCAAGCTCTATACACCATTTGGAAAGCCTTCCCGAATGATCAACTTTCCTCATGACGTCCCGTAGCGGTAGACTACTTCAGACGATGATTGGGTGAGCTTGAAAATATGGCCGTAGTTTTCTTCGCGAGGGGCTCTCCCTCGCGAGGTTGTCGAAGAGTGGGTAGATGGGCTAAGTAGATTTATAGTTCTTCCCAAGCCCTTTGGTAGTCCTCATTCCAAGCATGATCATCACATCCGAGGTCGCCCTCCTTTTTTGTTGCCTTAGTGAGGACTTTGAAGAATGCTCGACACCGGTCTCCATACCTGGAAATAAACTTGCTAAGAGAGGTTATCCTTCCAGTGAGTCTCTGCACATCTTTTATTGTGACGGGAGTTCAGAATTCAAGCAACACCTTAATCTTTTCTGGGTTAGCATCAATGCCTCTTTCTGATACCATGTACCCAAGAAACTTTCCCGAGGTTACGCCAAAGATGCACTTTTCGGGATTAAGGTGAATTCCGAAGGTTCTGAGCTAGTGGAAAGTTTCCCTTAGATTTGCGACGTGGTCGTTAGGCAGCTTGCTCTTGGCTATCATGTCATCGACATAGACTTCCATGTTCCTCCGTATTTGGTCATTAAAGACCTTGCTCATCAACCTCTGGTAGGTACCTCCTGCATTTTTGAGCCCGAAGGGCATTCTGATGTAACAATACATTCCACCCTCGGTGATGAAGCCGGTCTTCTCCTCGTCTTCAGGGTCCATCCTTATTTGATGATACCCACTGAAGGCGTCTAGGAAACTTAGGAGCCCGTATTCGGCAGTTGAGTCTACCAACTGGTCTATTGGTGGGAGAGGGTATGAATCTTTTGGGCAAGCATCATTCAAGTTTCTGAAGTCGATGCACATTCGGAGCTTATTGCTCCCTTTTTTTGTGGCAATAACCACGTTGCTCAACCATTCGGGGTACTTGACCTCCTTGATTACACCTGCGTCCAATAAGCGCTGGACTTTGGCTTTGACGAAGTTATTTTTATGGACTGAGATGCCCTGTTTCTTTTTCCGGATAAGTTTTGCTTCCGGACTTACTTTAAGGCTATGCTGTATTATGCGAGGGTCTACCCCCGGCATATCTTTCGATGAGTAGGAAAATAGGTCTTTATTCATCAGTAGAAAGGATACAAGTTTTTTCTTGTCACCTTCGGCCAAGTTTTTCCCTATTCGGGTATTTCAGCCCGGGACAAGTTCTACTTCTTCCATTTCTACCTTCGCGGGATCTTCTGCCTTTCCGTTTTTTGGTTTTCCATCTGGCAAAGCCTCTGCCTCTACAGTTTGTGCGAAGTTGGTTGCTGGAGCTTTTCGTGCCTTGACGAACACTTTCCTTACTTCGCCCTGGTCAATGAAGATTTCCGCGTCTCCATCCTTGGTGGCAAAAGTGACAGTTAAGTACTTTACATCAGGGCGAATGTGCAGATTTCCTTGTGTTTGCCTTCCAAGGATGGCGTTATATGACGAAGGAACATCCATGACAATGAACCTTGTCATTATGGAGGCAAATAATTCGTATGTCCCGTCTCCCGAAGTTCCTTTCATCATTAGGGGAAGATCAATCCATCCGAGGATGGGCAGTTCGGATGGCCCTACCCCGAAAGTAGGCGAAGTGACGGGCTTGAGATCGGTGTTGGATATACCCAAGCTCGGCAGCAAATGTGAAAATAGGACGTCAGCGTTTGATCCATCGTCAAGCAACACTCTCTTGACGTCCTAGTTTCTTATCCTCACCATGACCAACAGCGGATCGTCGTGGGGAAAGATGACGGTGGAACCATCCTTGCGGGCCAGTTTCTTCGTCGGACTCTGATATTCCATCACTGATATTTCTCTGGCCCTCCTCTTTCTTTCCGAGGATGGAAGTCCTATCGTAATTGTTTGTATTATTCCCGCCGGAGGTGGAGGACGCCTCTTCGGACTTCGGTTCCTCCGTCTGTCGGAGTCGTAGTCCTCGTCATCTGCCTTTCCTTCTTCCTTTTTCCTTCCTTTTGGGGAGGGCATTCACAGATATCGCCAAAGTTGGCCTTGTTTTATCAGCGACTCTATGTACTTTTTCAATTGGAAATAGTCTTCGGTGTCATGGCCGTGGTCGCGGTGAAACTGGCAGAACTTCTTCATGTTCTTTTTATTATCAGCGGTCATGGCCCTTGGCCGCTGAATCTGGGTCCCCTGTCTTTCCATCATCATGAGGATGTTGGTCCTCGTGGTGTTCAGGGGTGTAAAGGTTGGGGGTTCCTTGCCCTAATCCTTTGAGGTCGTCCTTCCTAGTCGGCTGGATACCGCATTTGCTGGCTGGACCCCTCGGCACGGGTGTGGTCGGACTTTGGTCCACCCATCCTCAGCTCTTCGGGTGTGGTAGAATTCGCCATGCGTGTCCGGGGGTGCTTGGAAAACTCGTAGAACAGCTGTGAGTCCCTCCGAAGGCCTCGTGTCGTGGCAAGGATGCGTATTTCGGGCCGAAAGTCTGGAACACTTAAGGCCTCTCCAATAAACATTTCGACATAGTCACGGATGGTTTCTCCATTCTTCTACGTTATGTCGAACATCTGGACAGGCATCTTCGCCGTTGGCCGGTTTCCAATGAATTGCTGCGTAAAGGCCGTAGATAACTCCTGAAACTCCTTGATGGTTCCAGGGGCCAGCGAGTTATACCACATTGTTGCTGGTCCTGTGAGGGTGACCTCAAAGCATTTGCACAGGGTAGCATCATCAGCACCGTGCAACACCATGCTACGTTTGAATTTGGTTAGATGAGCCTGTGGATCAGTTCGGCCGTCATAGGTTTCCAGCCGAGGCACCCGAAAGTCACTTGGCATGGCTGCCTCGACTACTATTCGGGTGAACGGCGATTCATCCCCACCAAAAGTTTTTGACAACCTAGCCCAGACTGGTTTCCGAGCTACCTGTTTCTCCACTCGCTCCAATCTTGTTAGTATTTTCTTCATAAGGAGCGTGGCACTGGGCTCTTCTTCCTGGTGCTTGTAGACTTCTGGGAAGGGAGATTGCCGGCGTCTCTTCGGGGAGTGACTCCGGCGCCGAGGGGATGGGGACTTCGCCTCAGGTGATGAGCTTCTTTGGCGTGGGATTTTAGGTCTCTTGGACCCCGTTTGTCCCATAGGTCGTGCCTTGAGGGGTATATTTTCCATCGAAGACTTATCACGCGGATCCCCGCTTCCCAAACTGCGATAGGTTGATTTAGGGCTTCTCTCCCGAGGGCGTATCGGCGAGGGAGGCCTTTGGGCCTGAGTTGATTGCGGCCACCTTCGGTCTATCTGCTGTGCCATTTCAGCCAAAATAGAGCGCTAAAAGTCGCGTAGAAAACTCATAGTTATGACTAGAGGACGTTCTTCCTCAGGCGAGGAAGTCCCTGGAAGGGTTTGCTTAGTAGCCGGTTGAGCTTCAGGTGCGGAAGAGGACTTTAGAAGTCCTTTCTCCTTTGAACGTCGAGTTTCAACAATGGCGACCTGAGGGTGAGTTCCCACAGACGGTGCCAAATGATGCCCCGAGGCATCTTTGTCGAGTGACATTATGACTTCGGGAGGGACTTCCTGAAAGGGAGGACGTCAGGAGCAAAGATTTCCCATAAGAGTGTGCCTGAAATGCTCAGAAAGAAAAAGGTTAGGAGGTCCCCGGAGTATTTTTCCGGGGAGGAGCCTCCGATGCCCAAGTCAGTGTTCTGAGGGGAGATAGAGGAAGAACACTAAGAGGCTGGGTGGTCTTGCCTGTTCGTGTTTTCTCAGGGAGAGGGGGCTGGATCCTTTGCCAGGGCTTGTTTCCTGGTATTTATAAGGGTGCCCAGCCCGTTCAGATCGCGACACATGTTCGGTCGGATGCGATCTGTACTTCTGGGCGTAGGGGACAGGTAGCCGTTTGTAGGCTCCTCGGGTCTGGGACCGAGACAGGTCGTGACAAAACTTGGACGGCGTCAGCGCGTCAGTCTGCTCTTCGAGGCAGTGTGTAGCACATGTGGGCGACATGTCAGAGACTCCTTAAATGCTCATGCCGTACCCCCGAGGTCCTCTGGGCGAGACCGTCCTTTGGTACGGACGCCCCTCTTCGGGAATTATGCCCGTAGTTTGGCGAGTTCCCTGGTTCGGGGGTTCCGCCTTCGGGAGATTCTCTCCTGCTTGAAATAGCTAGTTCTTCATCCCCGAAGGCGATCTGTTTGGTCCGCCGAGGGAGCCGGTAACATCCTTGAAATTCCTGACGTACTAGCCGAAGTCCCGAGTTCGAGGTGTTTGACTTCGCTCCTTCCGAGGTCAGTGATAGCGCCTCTTTCGGATGACGTCAGGCTTCCCGACCACACTATTGGCAGGAAGTATGTACTGAGAGAGACGATAGCCCTTCGGCTATCACCCACTTCTTTAGATGCTAAGGTTCTTGGTTTTGAGCACTTGAAAGACTTATGTGCAAGTGATTTTGACTTTAATAAGATATATGCTAAGTGCTTACATTCAGGTTTTGACAAGTACTATTTTCATGCAAGATAAGTTATGCATTCATTCCTAAGCATTCTTTAAGAACTTTGCTAGTCCACGAAGCTCATAGAGGAGGTTTAATGGGACATTTTAGTGTTACAAAGACCTCAATTTGACTCAAAGAGAAGTTCTATTGGTCGAAAATGGCAAGAGATGTTGAAAAACTATGTGCTAGTTGTCTTGAGTGTGAAAGAGCTAAGTTAAAACCTAACCCTTATGGTTTTATACTTCATTGCTTATTTCTACTCACCCATGGATTAATATTTATATGGATTTTGTTATAGGACTACCTCAGACAAAGAATGACAAAGATTCAATCTTTGTGATTGTGGATATATTCTCAAAGATGGTACATTTTGTTCCTTGCCACAAAACGGATGATGTCGTACATATTACCAATCTTTTCTTCAAAGAGGTTGTGAGATTGCATTGAATCTCAAGAACAATTATAAGTGACCGAGATGGGAAGTTCCTTAGCCACTTTTGGAAAGTCTTATGAAGCAATTTATACACTGAATTCATGTTATCTACTTCTTATCACCCATAAATTGATGGCCAAACTTAGGTAACAAATAGAACTTTGGCTACTATCTTAAGAGCCATCATTCAAAAGAATTTACAAACTTGAGAAGTAGTTTTGCCATATGTTGAGTTTGATTATAATAGAATAGTGTATAATACAACCAGGCATTCACATTTTGAAGTTGTTTATGGCTTTAATTGATTAACTCATATGGACTTAATGCCTTTGCCTTTAAGCCAGCTCTCTAGTATAGATAAAGCCATGAAGGTTGAGATGGTCAAATCATTACATGAGAAAGTTGATAGCCAAAGGCTATCGCCTCAATCTGGCCGAACACCCTGCCACAACAATGGCCAGAAGAACTGGCGCTTCCCGGGAATAGGTGGAATCATGCACCTCGGGAGATAGCCGGAGAGCTCCGAGCCTCGGCACGCCAGTAAAACTTGAGGACTCTATTCGCCCCCCAAGGTTGTGAACAGCGCGCCTTCGGAAAAGTGGCACCAGACTATGCTGCCCGAACATGATATCCCCGAAGGCGGAACCCCCTGGAACTGGGAACCCCCGAACTGAGGGTATGCTTCCCGAAGAGGCTCTGTCCGAACTAGAGGACGACCTCGCCCAGGGACCTCGGGAGTACGGCAGGAGCATTTAAGGAAGCATTTAAGGAAGCCTCTAACACGTCCCACCACAGACGTAAAAAGCCGCCCTGACGCGCAGACGCCATCAGAATCACATCATGGCCCGTCTCAGCACAAGGCTCGAGGCCATTTGGTTACCAACTATCTGTCCCCTACGCCCAGAAGTTCAGGAGCATCCGACCGCACACGTGTCATGATCTGAACGGGCTAGGTTTTCCTATATATACAGGAAATAAATACTTGACAGGAGGTTGGTTGGCCGGAGATACAGCTCCCACACTCTGAGAAAATACCAGGCGAGACTTTTCTGCCTTTCTCTTTGAGCTAGTGACTTTTTCCTTTTTCCGGCCACCACTGACTTGGGCGTCGGAGGCTCCCCCCCCAGAAAAACACTCCGGGGGCCTCCTAACCCTGTTTACCAGCTTTTCAGGTACTCTCCTTGGGGCGATCCACCTTCCAGGCGTTCTTCCTCCTAGAAGTCTCTTCAACAGTCATCATGACTCACAACGATGAGGCCCCAGGCCATCAAAAGTGAAGCTGCAAATTGAGAAGAAAACCTAATAATATGCACACAAAGCCAACAAAAGAAGGAAGAAAATTACCTTTGAAGCCAAAGAGTGGATTCACATGAGGAGAGAAAGGTTTTCTAACCAAAGCAAGTCTAAGCTTTAACCTTAAGGAGATAGCCTATACCAAGTGGTGGAGAAGATCAATGACAATGCCTGCAAATTTGACTTAAGAAGTGAGCACAATGTTAATGCTACTTTCAATGTTTTTGACGTATCTTTGTTTGATGAAGGTGATGATCTTAGGGAAAATCCTTTCAAGGAAGGGGGAGATGATAGAGAACCCTCTAGCCTAGAGGCTCTTAGGATATCCAAGGATCCATTGAAAATTAGTTCTACACCTCTTACAAGGAGAAATGCCAAGGAAACTAAAGAAGCACTACAACAGCTCATCTTAGCACTCTTAGAGCCTGCCATGAAGCCCTTGCATGCCATTTCAAAATACACTCGGTGTTTCATGATCTAAAGCCCCAAAAATTCAATTCATGCTATATAATGAAAATTTTAGCTAGAGAAATTTTAAAAACCTTGACAAAACTAGAAGGCTCAAGCTAAAACCTTAAATGAACTCAAAAGTGCACTCGGGAGCCTCCTAGGAGCCCTTCTAGACTATTTTATATGCTCGACCATGTTTACTCAATTTTCATAGTTAGTTTGATTCTTTTACATGTAATTTAGTTAATTAGCAAGTTTGAAGCACATATGAAACATGCCACATAAAGTTAGAGAGAAAGCGTGTGCAAATCGTGTCTTCCAAACCTAATTTGACTAGGATTTCTTCTTTTGCTAGGTTTATGGTTTTTATTTTCATGCCCTAAACCACCCCTACCCTATGTACTGGGATGTTTATTAAGAGGTTCAGTGGCTTAGGTGCCAACTTAGTGCTAATGGGTGGCTTAGGACACATATACCAGGACATTTAGCCTTAATTATGCATAGTTTCTTGGTTTTGCATGAAGAAACAACAAATCTTTTAGGCTTCTTATGTCATAACCCCTACTTTGATTATAGAGCCCAAGCTAGAAGTGAAGGGGGAACACAACTAAATTTAAGAGATGAGTACTAAACTTAGTGGGCCTCAAAGACACATGAGGTAATAGCAAGGGTAAGCTTACCCGGGCATATGGTTGAGCATGTTTAGTGGCGTAAGATGCTAATGGGGGAAAACAAAGTTAACAGGCTTATTTGCATATATAATTGGGTATTATAAATGACACTAAACATTGTTGGAAGATCACATGGAGCCATGCAAGAAAATCGTTGAACCAAGCCAAGCATTAGGCCCATTTTTATGCCATGTGACACCTAACTAATTTTTGCATGCCTCAACTAGTTGGCTGGTTGTCTAATCGAGTCAAAACTTCAATATGAAATCAAAGCTAGTGTACTTGGTGGAGGAGTATCGGGTTCTTGATGATCCATGGTGAATTTTTGATGATTTGAGCCAAGCTTGAAGAATTAAGCTTATACTTGTTGTGTTCGACCATAGGCGACCAAGGAGGCTTGGATTGAAAGCTTGATTCTTGCATTTAAGTATTGGTCAAGAGCTAAGGATAAGAATAGGTAAGGATTCACTATACTCTACTTTATTTTGGTATTGTTCCATGTTCAAGTGAGAATTAGGCTTCTAAGTGATGGTATATTGAACTAGATAAGCTTAGAATACCGTAGAGGCTATGTTCTACCTTTGGGTATATGCATGATATGTTTTCTAGCTAGCTAAGTAAAGGAAAGTACTAAGGTTCTAGCATAGGTAGGCTAGCCTATGGGCAAATCTGGAGCTTTATGTGCAATGGTGATTGGAGGAAGTGTGAATCCAAAGTGATATGGTGTGTTCTTGCTAGTATTGTGTTGTCCGAGACCAAGAATCTTGTGTGTGGTGTGTGAGTTGCATGCTTTGGTGCTTTGTTTGTGCTTGCTAACCTTTATTAATTAGTTAGTTGTTATACATATATATATATATACTTGTGTATATTTGTGTTTTCGTGTCTTCATGTCTTTTTATGCAGGTTGAGCTAGCTTATGGGAGGTTAAGTCTTTGGACTTAACTAAATAAGCTCATAAGAGTTGTGCGAATCCTTACTGAGTTGTGTATATAACTCATGCCCCGTATTTATGTGTTTACAGGAAAGGAAAGAAAGCTCATTAAGTACAAAGTACAAGTCTTATATAAATGCAAACTCACATGTTTCAGTGCTTGCAAGTATTGTGAGTAGATTGTGGGACAATTCTAGAATCATGGATGTATGCTCATGGGCTATAGTGATGTGGCTTGCTTTCTTGATTATGAGTCTAGTTGTTGGACTCTTTCTACAAGTTATGATTTTATATTATATGTTCAAGGTGGCTTTCGGGTATTTCTAAGTACAATGGCATGTAAAGGACAACAATGTTGAACTAAGAATTTTGAGTGCTCTTGGTTGTGTACCAAGGACATGTGCACTAATTTAGTGTGTATCTTGTAGAGATAGCCTTGGTTGGCTTACTAAACATATGTGTATGTTAATGTTGGATGCTAAACCTTATGGTGTGAAGTCCATGTGAACTCTTGGTTTGTAGTCCATGTATGATTGAACATTTTTCAAACTTTCTTGTGCATGAGACATAAAAGTATGTGATTTCAAAATCCTAATGGAATGGGCTTCTTGGTTGTCATGCATTATGGTTGCACACTTGATGGGCACACAAGTAACCACATGAAAGTTAATTTGAAATCTTGCTTTGTAAGGTAAGTAACTGTCATAGGCTTACTTGTTTAGATTCTTGGGGTGCCTCCTAGTGTCCTAACCCTAAGGATTGTACATGTATGATTGGATAATACCCTTGGCTGAGCAATAAACACATTCACAAACCATAGTTGGTGCAAATATGATACATAGGTCTTAGTGTCCTTAAAGGACACATTTGGCTAGTGATATGTGCGCTCTGGCTGGGGCCTGTGCGGGGCGTAACATCTTAAGTTAGTCTGTTTAGTGAAAAATTTTAGTTAAACTAGTTTTTCATTGGCATGAACGAAAAAATAGGAAGAACCTCATTTGCCTTGACAAAAATGCAAGATACAAGTTACGAGTCCAGGTAGGCCTACTGATAGCCAAAGTCTATCGCCTCTATCTGGCCGAACTCCCTGCCACAAGAATGGCCAGAAGAAACTGGCGCTACTTGAGAAAATGTGAGATCATACACCTCGGGAGGTAGCCGAAGAGCTCCGAGCCCGGCACGCCAGGAAACTTGAGGATATTACTAGCCCCCCCAAGGTTGTGAACAGATCGCCTTCGGAAAAGAGGCACCAGCTATTGCGGGCCGAATATGATCTCCCCGAAGGCGGAACTCCTTGAAGTTGGGATCCCCCGAACTGAGGGCGTGTTTCCCGAAGAGGCACCGTCCGTACCAAAGGACGACCTCGCCCAGGGACCTCGGGAGTACGGCAGGATCATTTAAGGAAGCATTTAAGGAAGCCTCTGACACGTCCTTTCACAGACGTCATAAAGCCGCCTCAATAGGCGCTCTGACACGCTGACGCCATCAAAATCACATCATGGCCCATCTCAGCACAAGGCTCAAGGCAACCTGCTACCAGCTATCTGTCCCCTACGCCCAGAAACTCAGGGAACATCCGACCGAACACGTGTCGCGATCTCAACGAGCTAGGCACTCCTATAAATACCAGGAAATAAATACTTGGCAGGAGGCTGGTGGGCAAAAGGTCTGACTCCCAGACTCTGAGAAAATCACCAGGCGAGACTCTTCAGCCCTTTGTGCTATTTCCTTTGCCTTTCTCAGACACCACTGACTTGGGCGTCGGAGGCTCCCCCCCGGAAACACATCCGGGGGCCTCCTGACCCTTTATTTCTGGACTTTCAGGCACACTCCCAAGGGCGAACCATCTTCCGGGCGTTCTTCCTCCTAGAAGTCTCTCCACCAGTCACCATGACTCTAAACGATGAGGCCCCCGGCCATCATTTGGCGCCATCTGTGGGAACCCGCTCTGAGATCGCCGTCGTTGAAACTCGGTGTTCTAAGGACAAGGGACTTCCGAGGTCCCCGTCCGCGCCTGAGACACAACCGGCTGCTGAGCAAACACTCCCAGGGACTTCTGCGTCCGAGGAAGACCGCCCTCTAGTAATCACTATGAGCTTTATGAGGGAGTTTCAGCGTTCTGTCGTGGCCGAAATGACACAGCAGATCGACCAAAGATGGTCACAGCAGCACAGGCCCAAAGACCTCCCTCACCTGCACGCCCTCGGGAGAAAAGTCAGAGGTCCACTCATCGCAGTTCGGGAAGCGGAGATCCGCACGAAGAATCGTCCACAGGGAATACGCCCTTCAGGAAACGGCCTGTGGGGCAGAAGAGGTCTGAGCGACTGTGGGTCTTGCAGCAAAGAAGTTCGTTGCCTGAGGCGAGGTCCCTGTCCCCTCAGCGCCGAACTTGCTGCCCGAAGAGGCGCCGGCAATCTCCCTTCCCTGAAGAAGGGCCTAGTGCCACAGTGCTTATGGAGAGGATATTAGCACGGCTAGAAAGGGTGGAGAAACAAATGGCCAGAAAACCCGTTTAGGCCAGACTTTCGGGAACATTCTGCGAAGATGGCTCCCCATTCATTCAGGCCGTTGTTGATGCAGCAATGCCAGGTGACTTTAGAGTACCTCGATTGGAGATTTATGATGGCCGTACTGATCCACAGGCCCATCTGACGAAGTACAGGTGCAGCATGATAATGCACGGTGCTGATGATGCTACCATGTGCAAGTGCTTCGAAGTCACCCTCAGAGGGCCAGCAACTGCATGGTACAATTCATTGCCTTCAGGGACCATCACTAAGTTCCAGGAGTTGTCCACGGCCTTCACGCAGCAGTTCATCGGGAGTCGCCCTACTGCGAAGATGCCTGTCCAGATGTTCAACATAGAGTAGAGGAATGGAGAAACTATCCGAGACTATGTCGAAAGATTCAACAGGGAAGCTCTGAGTGTCCCAGACTTTCGGCCCGAAATCCGCATTCTTGCCATGATACGGGGCCTTCGGCGAGACTCACAGCTGTTCAACGAGTTCTCAAAAGACCCCCCGGAGACCCTCGGAGAATTTTACCGAAGGGCGGAACAACACATTACCGCCGAGGAACTAAGAATGGCTGGGCCGAAGTCCGATCACCACCGCGCCGAAGGGTCCAATCAACAAGCTCGGCATCCGACCGAACAGGCAGGACGACCTTGGAGGATGCGGGGAAGGAAACCCCAAAGTTTTACACCACTGAGCACTACACGGACCAACATCCTCATGGCGCTGGAAAGGCAAGGGACGCAGATTCGGCGGCAAGGGCCATGACCGCCGACAATAAGAAGAATGCAAGGAAGTTCTGCCAGTTTCATCGCGACCACGGTCATGACACCGAAGACTGCTTCCAGCTGAAGAAGTACATAGAGTCACTGATAAAGCAGGGCCAACTTCAGAAATACCTGCGGATGCCATCCCCGAAAGGCAGAAAAGTGGAGGAAGAAAGGGCCGAAGATGAGGACTATGACTCCGACAGGCGGAGAAACCGAAGTCCAAAAAGGCGCCCTCTACCTCCGACAGGGGTTATCCAAACAATCACCACGGGCCTCCCATCCTCGGAAAGAAAGCGGAAGGCCAGAGAAATTGCAGTCATGGAATATCAAAATCCAAGAAAGAAGCTGGCCCGCAAAGATGGATCCACCATCGTCTTCCCCCACGACGATCCGCTGCTGATCATGGCGAGAATAGGGAACTGGGATGTCAAAAGGGTGCTACTTGGTGACGGATCAAATGCGGACGTCCTATTCTCGCACTTACTGCCGAGCTTGGGCATCTCCAGCAGCGACCTTAAGCCAGTCACCTCGCCCACCTTCGGGGTCGGACCATCCGAACTGCCCGTTCTCGGATGGATCGACCTCCCACTGATGATGAAAGGGACTTCGGTAGATGGAGCAGCTGAGTTGTACGCCTCCACAATGGTGAGGTTCATCGTCATGGACGTCCCGTCCTCGTACAACGCCATCCTTGGAAGGCAGACACAGGGAAACCTGCACATTCGCCCTGATGTGAAGTACTTGACTGTCACATTCGCCACCAAGGATGGAGATGCAGAGATCTTCATAGACCAGGCCGAGGTGAGAAAGGTGTTTATGAAAGCACGAAAGGCTTCGGCGAGCAACTTCGCACAAACAATGGAGGCAAAGGCGCCAGAAAAAGGCAAAGAAGAAGATCTCGCAAAAGCGGAAATGGAAACAGTAGAACTTATCCCAGGACAATCTATCCGAATAGGGAAGAGCTTGGCCGAAGGTGAGAAGGTAAACCTTGTATCCTTTCGGCTGAAAAATAAAGATCTGTTTGCCTACTCGCCGAAAGATATGCCAGGGGTAAATTCTGGCATAATACAGCATAGCCTCAAAGTAAGCCTGAAAGCAAAACCTGTCCGGCAAAAGAAACGAAGCATCTCAGCCCACAAGAGCAACTTTGTCAAAACCGAGGTCCAGCGTCTGTTAGACGCCAAAGTCATCAGGGAAGTGAAATACCCCGAATGGTTAAGCAATGTGGTGATTGCCACAAAAGAAGGCAGCAGCAAACTTCGGATGTGCATCGACTTCAGAAACTTGAACGATGCTTGCCCGAAAGACTCATACCCTCTTCCGCAAATAGACCAACTGGTAGACTCAACTGCCGAATACGGGCTCCTAAGTTTCCTAGATGCCTTCAGCGGCTACCATCAAATAAGGATGGACCCCGAAGATGAAGAAAAAACCGCCTTCATCACCGAGGGAGGAACATACTGCTATGTCAGGATGCCCTTCGGGCTCAAAAATGCAGGAGCCACCTACCAAAGGTTGATGAACAAGGTCTTTAAAGACCAAATGGGGAGAAACATGGAGGTGTATGTTGATGATATGATAGTCAAGAGCAAGCTGCCTAGCTATCACGTCGCAAATCTAGAGGAAACCTTCGAAAAGCTCAGAGCCTTCGGGATTCGGCTCAATCCTGAAAAGTGCACCTTCGGGGTAACCTCGGGAAAATTCCTTGGGTACATGCTATCCGAAAGAGGCATTGACGCTAACCCCGAGAAGATTAAGGCGCTGCTTGAGTTCCGAACTCCTGCCACAGTCAAAGATGTGCAGAGGCTCACCGGAAGAATAACCTCCCTGAGCAGATTTATTTCCAGGTACGGAGATAGGTGTCGACCTTTCTTCAAAGTCCTCACAAAGGCAGCAAAAACGGAAGGTGACCTCGGAAGTAATGATCACCCTTGGGGTGAAGATTGCCAAAAGGCCTGGGAAGAACTCAAAGTCTACCTGGCTAGCCTGCCGACTCTGTGACAACCTCGGGAGGGAGAGCCCCTCGTTTTGTACCTCGCCGTCACGGAGAAAGCTGTAAGCTCGGTCCTCGTGAAAGAAGAAGGGCCAAAGCAATGGCCAGTCTATTACGTCAGCAAATCCCTGCATGGCGCCGAAATTAGGTACCCTCTGCTTCAAAAAGCTATATACGCCTTGGTGCTTGCAGGGAGAAGGCTGCGGCCATACTTCCAGGCTCACTCCATCATCGTCCGAAGTAGTCTACCACTACGGGATGTAATGAAGAAAGTTGATCATTCGGGAAGGCTCTCCAAGTGGTGCATAGAGCTTGGCGAACACGAAATCATATATGAGCCTCGGAAGGCCATAAAAGCTCAAGCACTAGCAGATTTTATCGCCGAAATACCCACCACTAAGGAAAGCCATTTGGATCCGAACGGAGATGAGCCAGAGTGGACCTTGCATGTTGACGGAGCCTCGGGATCTGAACACCAGGGAGCTGGAGTAATTATCAGAGGACCCGAAGGCCTAGAGGTTAAGAAGGCTATCAAGTTCAGCTTCAGCGTCACTAACAATGTGGCAGAGTATGAAGCCCTCATAGCGGGATTACACTTGGCCAGAAGGATTGGCGTGATAAACTTAAAGGCTCACAGCGATTCCCAGCTGGTAGTTCGGCAGACTGCAGGAGATTATGGGGCGAAGGACCCAATCTTGGCAAAATACCACGAGCTGGTAGCAAAACTCATTCAAGAGTTTGACGCCGTACGGATCGAAAGTGTACCTCGGCGGAATAACACTGAGGCAGATTGCTTGGCGAAGTCAAAAATATACACCGAGGTGCTAGATCACCCGAGCATCTCACTGCTAAGCAGAGCGACCTCGGGAAAAGGATGGAAAGATCCCATAAAAAGATACCTCGCAGAAAATGTGCTCCCCGAAGAACCCGGCGACGCTGCAAGACTGCGAAGACGCTCCAGCCGATTCTTCCTGATTGGCGAAGAGTTATACCGACAGGGATATGCAAACCCGCTGCAAAGATGCGTGGATGAAGAGGATACTGAAATGGTCCTTGAAGAGGTCCACGAAGGCATGTGTGGTTCACATATTGGAACTGATGCCCTTGCGGCGGTGATACTTCGCCAAGGATACTTCTGGCCTACCCTGAGAAAGGATGCAAGGCAGTTCGTCCAAAAATGCGGTAGTTGCCAGAAACACGCGAACATCTAGAAGGCACCCTCGGAAATGATAACTTCGGCTGACTACCCCTGGCCCTTCGCAGTCTGGGGTATAGACCTTATTGGGCCACTCCCCTCAGCGCCCGGAGGCGTGACATTCTGCGTGGTAGCAGTGGACTATTTCTCCAAATGGGTCGAGGCAGAACCCCTAGCAACTATCTCGGCAAAAGAAGTGCAAAAGTTTGTATGGAAGAACATTGTATGCAGATTCGGCATACCGAAGGTACTAGTGGCTAATAATGGATCCCAATTCATAGACAAAGGATTCCAGGAATTTATCAGCAACATCGGAATAAAGATGCACTTCGCCCCAGTAGCTCACCCCCAAAGCAACGGGCAGGTGGAAGTATCTAACAGGACCATAAAAGATGGCCTGAAAAAGAGACTGGGGGAAGCAAAAGGGAAATGGCCAGGAGAACTCCAAAGCGTATTATGGAGTTACCGAACGACACCCCGAAGAGCCACAGGGGAGACTCCATTCTCACTCGTCTTCGGAACAGAGCCCATCATCCCTATCGAGATAGTTAGACCATCAGTACGGGTGCAAGTATTTGATGAAGGTGGAAACGACCTCGGCCTAAGAACGAAGCTTGACCTCGTCGGTGAACATAGAGAAAAGCTTTCCAGCAAAGGGTAGCCGCGGCCATAAATTTGCGAGCTAGGCCAAAGGAAATCAGGAAAGGAGACCTCGTTCTCCGAAAGCCTGACTTTGTGCCCCGAAGGCCATCCCACGGAGTACTTCGCGCAAACTGGGAAGGACCTTATCTGGTCCTCGCCGAAGTACGAAAAGGCATGTACAAACTTGGCGATGCCGAAGGCGTAGAATTGAAAAACACTTGGCACTCAGATGCCTTGAGAAAATTCTACGCCTAAGCTTGAGCGAAGGAATCATACTGTACGAAAAATATTCTAAGAACAGAAGTGCCTTGAGAAAATTTCTTAAGTACAGAATTGTACAGAATTCCGCAAAGATGCTCGCCACAAGCGCAAATATGACTTTCCGAAGTCCCTTGAGCCATCACACTCGGGAAAGATGGGAAAATCTCTCAGCGGTACTCGCCGAAATAAGCGCAGAGACAGTTTTCCAAAGTCCCTTGAGCCATCACGCTCGGGAAAAATGGAAAACAAAAAATCTCGCAAAAGGTTTCTTAAGTCTCTTAAGCGAACATGCTCGGGACAAGGGGAAATGAAAAATTTCGACTAAGGGGTTTCCGAAGTACCTCAAGCGAACGTGTTCGGGACAAAATGGAAATGCAAAATCTGCAAAAAGACTTAGTCAAATTTTTCAGACTTTCCAAAAAGCCTCTTGAGCGAACAGGCTCGGCCAATGGAAAGATTTTTCACACTTAGTCAAGTTTCTTTGATCGCAGGTTTTTTGAAGTCTCTTTAGCAAATGTGTTCGGGGCAACGGGAATAAAGAAACTTGCAAAAGCACTTAGCCAAAAAAGATCTTCATTTACAAGAAAGCTAGCTTACAAAGAAGAAGTGCCCGAAGAAGGAACACCAAAACGAAGAAGAAAAAAGGAAAAGGCCTAAGGGTTGTCGGCGTCCCGGGAGCCACCAGCCTCTGTGCCCTTTTCCACCACCTTCGGCGCCGGAATAGTGGAAGGCAGGTTCAGATGCTCGATCTTGGACCAGGACCACCGAGGCCCCTCGGGAATGTTGAGAGCTTCCAAAAAAGAGAGGTCCAGACTTGGGAACCTCTCAAGGACTTGGTGCCGAGCAAGGCAGAATCCGTCTTGGAAGGTGACCTTGGTCATTTGGTCGGATTTGTCCTTCTCAACCTCAAGGTCCTCGGGCTCGTCCTTCAAGTCTGCAACCTCCTTCTTCAGCGCCTTCACCCTCTTCTTCGCATCGGGCTCCTTCTTCAAAGATTGGACCTCGGCTTCAAGAGCCTTTTTCTCGCTCACCAACGACTGAATCAGATTGTCAGAAGCTGACTTATCTTTGAGAAGCTCTTGGTTGGCGGCGAGCATCCCCTCCATTTGGTCACCGAGGTCAGCAATCTTCAGAGAGGAGTTCTTCTCAAGATCTTCCTTCTCTTTCCGGAACTCCTCCCGAAGGGCAGCAACTTCTTTCTTCGCAGCATCTGACAGCTGCTGGTTCTTGGCGATCAATGCCGAGCGCGTGGCCTTCACTTTCTCTAAAGCCTCTAAGGCCGAAGCTCGGAACGCCGAATGCCTGGCTACCCGAACTCGGAGAAAGCCGGCGTACCCCAGCAGCTGCAAAGAGATGAACGCAAGGTCAGTAAGAGCCAGGCACTTAGGAAAATTGAAGGGAAAAAGGTGTGAAGGACATAACTGAGCAGCATGCTCGGTGACTTTTGCGGCAAGGGTGTCATCGTCCGGATGGGCCACCGCAATAGCCATGAAGGAGGCCTCTGTAAGCACCCCCTTCGAAATTTGCTTTGCCATTTCAGGACAGTCCTCGGAGTACAAGTTCATGTCCTCCGTGAAGGTCCAGAAAGGCTCCTTGGGTATCTTCCCTTGCGGGACTTTGGTGTTGCGAAGGGCGTGCGCCTTCGCGTGTTCGGCCGCCCAGTTCGGGGTAAGTAACTCCCCTGCACGGCGAAAATGAGAAGCGGGTCAGAGACAAAGGAAAATTCAGAAAAGCAAGAAAAGCCATACTTGTTCTGAAAACAACAGACCTGGCGGCACTTCGAACACGACGTCCTCGGAATCCTGAGACTCCTCGGTCGAAATCTCCTTGCCCTTCCTCTTGCGCTGCTCCTTGGCAGAAGGGGCCTCTTCCACGGCCTCCAGAAACACCTGCGACACCGAAGGGCTCTGGGGAGGAACGTCGGTGGAAGGAACCTCGGCAGCGACAGGGACTTCGGTAGCTGCCTCAGACGCCGGAATCTCGGCTGTCCCAGGCTCCTCGGCAGCCTCCTCGGAAATTTCCTCCAGAGGAACTTGGGCAGTTTTCTTTGCCCGTTTCGCCGAAGGCCCAGCGCCAGTAGACTTCCGCCTTCGGGAAGCTGCCTTCTTTGTCTGATCGCCCTTCTCCACCTGGCCGGAGAAAAGGGACTTGTAAAATGCAGCAGTCCCGTCGCCCATCTCTGAAAAAGAAAAAAGACATTAGCGTAACTCCGAGGGAAAAACAACAAGGGAGTAGAAGATAACTCACTTTCGACAAGCGTTTCGAAAGAGATTTCCTCCTTAAGAAGCTTGACCAACCAGGAATCCTTCCCGGCGATGGCAGGAGCTGGCATCTCGAGGTCGGTCTCGTGCTCCTTAACCACCTTTAACTCCCGGAGGACCTCTTCGGTCATCAACATCCAGTTGATTGGGAAGGGGTATAGAGAGCGCGGCGTGACCTCGGGAGCCCAGTCAGAGACGGCGCGGATGCGGCTGTCGAAGTCCGCGAAAGTGGAAGCCAACTCTGGAGTCAGCAACAACCTCGGATCAACAACGTCCACATCTAGCCTTCCCTGAGCCCATTTGGTCAGAACATACGACCAGGACTCCTTCATCTTCAGGAAGAAGAATTTCTGCTGCCACCCCCGCCAGCTGTCCTTTGTGGCGAAGGTGAACATGAATTTTTTGCTCCCGGATCCCCGAGGTAGCATGAAGTAGAAGCCACCCTTCGGGACCACAAAGAGCTTGTAGTACTGCATGAAGAGTATAAAATGTGATTTTATCCCGAAGACGCCACACATACAGAGAAAGGCGTTAAAATAGCAGAACGAGTTCGGGGGAAGCTGGTTCACAGCAATGCCATGAAATTGGCAGAACCCGCAAACCATCTTCGGGGGAGGATACCGAAGTCCTGCCTTTAGCTGGGCTCAGAAAATGGTAATCTCGTTACTATGGTTTGAAAAAGCATAATGGCTAAAGCGAGGCAGCCTAGTAACGGCGTAAGAGGGAAGAAAGAACTTTTTCTTCCACCTCTCTAATTTTGCAGGGGTAGTGCAACAAGGATGGGCTAAAAGAGGCTGCCAGCTCTCAGGGATAGGCATTTTCGACATGAAAATGAGTTCGGAAAAGGCAAGAAAACAGTTTCCGAAAAAACTCAAAAGAATAGAGGAATCAAAACACTCTGGAAAACAAAAACCCACCAAAAGATTTGCCAAAGTCTGAGGACGCCGTCGTGAAAGTTGGCTGAAAAAAGCTCTGATTAAGGTAGCTCCACCACAGAAAGCAAGAAAGTATGAAAACAGGGGCAAAGCAGAGGAAAGAGCAGAAGTAAAAGTAAATGGGACTTATGATGGAATGGGCTATTTATAGGCCAAAGGTTGGTAACCGAAACGTCGTCATAAGTACCCTTTTGGAGGCGAACCGTCGCCGTAACTGCCCTCTGCACCTGAAAAGGCGCGCCCTTTGTAACCGACGCGACTCTCCTCCAATGGCAAAGCGCCACGTGTCAATAGCCGCGCTAGAACAGGGGACACGTCTTCTGACATCCCTAAAAAGCTGGGGCGCGTCGCTTAGACTGACACGCTTGGCCAGCAGACGCGACGTTACACAGACCTGCAAGAAGAAAAAAGCAGGTTACCTCAAGGACACCAAGAGACAGGCTATGGCCAAACAGCCCATGACCTTCGGGCAAGAGGTGTATCTTCGGCACAGGCTCCGCCTCGAAGACACCAAAGAACAGGCCAAGGCCGAACAGCCCATGACCTTTGGGCAAGTGGTGGATCCTCGGAACAGGTTAAGCTTCCTAAGAGCCTCCCAAGAACAACCTCAGAAAGAGATGCAAAACCGAAGTCTTCACTTCGGCTTTCCAAAGGAGGGCATATGATAGCCAAAGTCTATCGCCTCTATCTGGCCAAACTCCCTGCCACAAGAATGGCCAGAAGAAACTGGCGCTACCCGAGAAAAGGTGAGATCATACACCTCGGGAGGTAGCCGAAGAGCTCCGAGCCCGGCACGCCAGGAAACTTGAGGATACTACTAGCCCCCCCAAGGTTGTGAACAGATCACCTTCGGAAAAGAGGCACCAGCTATTGCGAGCCGAATATGATCTCCCCGAAGGCGGAACTCCCTGAAGCTGGGATCCCCCGAACTGAGGGCGTGTTTCCCAAAGAGGCACCGTCCGTACCAAAGGACGACCTCGCCCAGGGACCTCGGGAGTACGGCAGGATCATTTAAGGAAGCATTTAAGGAAGCCTCTGACACGTCCTTTCACAGACGTCATAAAGCCGCCTCAATAGGCGCTCTGACACACTGACGCCATCAAAATCACATCATGGCCCATCTCAGCACAAGGCTCAAGAAAACCTGCTACCAGCTATCTGTCCTCTACGCCCAGAAACTCAGGGAACATCCGACCAAACACGTGTCGCGATCTGAACGGGCTAGGCACTCCTATAAATACCAGGAAATAAATACTTGGCAGGAGGCTGGTGGGCAAAAGGTCTGACTCCCAGACTCTGAGAAAATCACCAGGCAAGACTCTTCAGCCCTTTGTGCTATTTCTTTTGCCTTTCTCAGCCACCACTGACTTGGGCGTCGGAGGCTCCCCCCCCCCCCCCGGAAACACATCCGGGGGCCTCCTGACCCTTTATTTCTGGACTTTCAGGCACACTCCCAAGGGTGAACCATCTTCCGGGCGTTCTTCCTCCTAGAAGTCTCTCCACCAGTCACCATGACTCTAAACGATGAGGCCCCCGGCCATCACCTACCTTCGGGCCTCCTAGACACATGCTAGGACACATATTCTAGTGCACACATAGGTTACATTTCTTGAAGGCAGAAATTGAAAGAACATCATCTACATTGCCAAAAATATGACGTACAAAAACAAGTTCAGGTGGGCATACACGCGTGTCTTGGTAGGCCTACCTTCGCATGCTAAGACACATGCACTTGTGCACTTACGAGCCACTTTTACATACACTTAGTTATAACTTTGCCATTCTTTACTAGCTTTCCTACACACTAAAATAGGACAAATAGTAGCTAGTTTCCACTCCAGCAACAAGTGCCTACAAGCAAACAAAATACATGCTTGGTCATATTACCTTTGTGAGCACAAGTTGATTACCAAAGTTTATATGATCAGGACATACCTGCAAGCCTACAAAATAGTCAAAACCCATGAGAGACACACTCAATATGCCAATATTTTCCTTGAAATAAGAAGATACAGGGCATGAATGCTGCATACTCAGTAAGGGCCAAATGTAGCACTATGTGCCTATATGTCCATGTACTCAATACAACACTTAGGCATTAAGCCTTTCTCTAAAGCCAAGCTGCATCGAAAGACATAAAAGAAAGACACACATATAGACCAATATGCTAAACATATAATGAGGGGCTAACACATGCATCCAAACATAAAATCACACAAACACACACACACACACTAGAACTATAGCTTAATAGCCTCGGGCTTAATAAGCATTTCCCTAGTGCAATATTTGTTTGATTACTTGAATTTAGGTTTTCTAGCTTAACAACATAGCACTCCAAACTTTAATTTGGGTTGGTGTCACCTAGGAAAGAGTCCTAATGCTTGCTATTTATACATATTCTAGCTAGAAAGACTATAGTATCCGAAGGTACCATAGCCCTTAAATAGCACATGGATTCATTTGGCTTCTAGCCATCACCCAAGGCCTTTCTTTCCTCAAGAACACCTAGAACTCATTCTAAATTCAAGGGAAAGATACAAATTTGAACCCTTACAAAAAACCATAGCTTTCAGTAGCCCAGCAAACCTTGATTCTACCAAGTCCTCACTAACTTGTAACCAAAGTAACCTCATCTGCCAAAGATTTTCACTTGATTTCACCTTCTTCCTTCTTAGAACTCTTGGTTAGCCATCAAAGGATGCTAGTCTAACCTTTTCTATGCTTAGAAATAGCTAAAACCAGCTATGAAGCAGCTTAGCTTGGTGAAGAGGTGGACTTGGTGAAAGGGGTGCAAGTTAACCAAGACAAGTGTCCAAGTTTTGGCTAAAACCTCCTAATCCAACTGCTTATTTCCTTAATCGGCCTAGTTAACTAGCTTCACTTATTTTTTTTGCATTTTCATCACCCGATTATGCTTTTTAATTTAGGCAATTAAGCCCAAAACTCTTCTCCTTAGCAATTTCATCCATTGCACTTCAAATGCACACCAGCACTATATATCTTAGACCCGGTTAAATCTTTTTGTCTTGTCAAGCTTTTCTTGACTATTTCTTCCTATTTTATTAGACTTTTATATTATTTTACTTTTATCCCAAGGCCTATACAAGTCTCAGGCATGAAAAGCTTCCCCTCTTAATAAATTTAGTAGTCCAAATTTTTAAGCAACTTAGGAAATAAAAACTTTGGATACTTTCTAAGCATTTTAGCTTCTGTCTCCCATTTTGCTTCTTCTTCTGTATAGTGAGTCTGTTGGACTTTACCATGTTTATCCATTTGCTTCTTAACTTTCTAGTGTCCTTAGCTAGTACCTTCATAGGTTCTTCTTTATAAGTGAGATTAGGAGTTACTGGGACACTAGTAGTTGGTACTGCTTGGCTTAGCTTAGATAGGCATCTTTTTAGCATACTTACATGAAATGTATCATGTATATGCATTAGTTTAGGGGTAGGACTAGTCTATAGGCCACATTGCCAATCTTGGTAATCACTTGAAATGGGCCCATGTACCTTGGTGCTAGTTTGCCTTTCTTCCCAAATTTCACCACTCCTTTCATTGGAGATGCTTTTAACCACACATAGTCTCCAACTTGGAATTCCAAATCCTTAATTCTTTTTAGATTTTCATAGTCCTCTTTCTTACAGTTGGCAACCATGATCCTCTCTTAGATCATTTTGATTCTTTCAATGGTATCACACATCAAGTTTGGGCCTATCTTCAATTTATCTCTAGGTTCATGCCAACAATGAGTGGTATTGCATTTTCTTCCATCCAATGCCTCATAAAGTGCTATTTTTATCACTGTATGATAACTACTATTATAGGAGAACTCTATTAAGAGTAAAAGTTGATTCCATTTTCCTTTGAAGCCCAAGGCACAGTACCTTAACATATCTTTAAGAACTTGAATAGTCCTTTCTATTTAACCATTTGTTTGGGGATAGTAGGCAAAGCTTAGTTTTAATTAAGTACCCAAAGCTTGGTGCATTGACCTTCAAAACTTTGAAACATACCTTGGGTTTCTATGTAAAACTATATCATTTGGGATTCCAGGCAACCTTACTATTTGTTGTATGAATAGCTTTGCCAGCCTATCCAATAAATCTGTGAGATTCATGGGCAAGAAGTGGGCAGATTTAGTAAGTCTATCCACAATTACCCAGATGATATCATGCTTTCTTCTAGTCATAGGCATGCCTACCAAAGGGTCCCTGGCCATGGATCCCTATGTAGTTTACCTATTTGCCTTCGATGTTCTACCTTAATTTGTTGGCAAACCACACTTTTAGACACAAACCCCCAAATTTCTTGCTTCATATTAGACCACCAAAAATTTTGATTTAGGTCTTTGTACATCTTTAGTGTTCCAGGTGATGCCCAGTGACATCCTCATTGTATGACATGCTGGGCATGAGAGAGAGACTTCTGATGAGAATGTATCTGCAAGACATTGAAGAACGTGGGTTAGGGGCTTCCCGAAGTGTGTTTCTAGGGGAGGAGGCTCCAATGCCCAAGTTAGTATACGGGAGAGCAATTTCTAGGAGCAAAGAGTAGGAAAGAGAAAGAGTCTTGTGTCCTTTACCTGGGTGCCTCCTGAGTATTTATAGGAAGATAGGGAGAGAAGGCCGTTTTACATAGCTTGTGTAGATCAGGACACGTGTTCGGCTAGATCTGGTTCATACATTCGGAGACAGGTATCTCCAGCTGATTGTAGAAAGTTCTGGCTAGAGGGTAGGGGTGTGTGCGAGGTTTCCATGTTAGAGATCCCTCAACTATATTTATTGTTTCTCTGTAAGACCCCTTTAGAGGTGTGAGACCCCCTGGCTAGGGATTTCCCCCGACGGCTACAGGAGAAGGCCCTTCGGACGGGCGGACCATCTTTGGAAGACATTTTCCTCTATCGAGGATGGTAAACCTATACTCCTGAGGTTGGTAGTGTGCAAATCTGAGGGCACTAAGGAGCCTTTTTCCCAGAGCCAGCTATATGTATTACCAAGGGTGGTGGAGAGATTCCTCCCAAGGTTGGTGTTATAAAGTTCTGAGGGTGGTGGAAAGATTCCTCCCAAGGTTGGTGTTATAAAGTTCTGAGGGTGGTGTTAGGTTCCACCGAGGGACAAGGTTTTTGTGGGCGATAGCCCTTCAGCTATAACATGCCCTTCTCCGGAGTATCGAAGTTGTGTCTTCAATAGTAATCATCTAGAACCATGTTACTAAAATCCTACCCTTGGAAAGCTAAAGCTATCCCTGGTAGAAGAACTTCTTTTAACTAAGGTTGTCCTTTCGGCGCAACTAGCTCTTTGGTCAAAGAAACTTCCTTCTACCGATGTAGTATTTTTGGCATTATGTTAGACCTTTTGTGTACCATTTTTTGAGCTTGAATCTTTGGTGGGGTCGTTACTTTAAGCCAATTTCTTACTTTTGGCAAAGTCATACTTTTGGAATATAAGGTCACATCTTTGGTACGCAAGGAGTCATTTTCACCTTAGGATTTTTATTCCCGCCTTTTGCAAATGAATCATCATATCATCTGACCGAGCAGGCACCTCATCTTGGTTTACACAACATAGACTTACTAGGTTAAAAGGCGTGCCCTTGTTTCTCACATCATGCAACACGTGTTATTAGGCGATTCATCATCCTTCGCATTTGTTACATCAGTTACGTCTCTTCGCCTACAGAGGGTCATAATGGTGCCACTTCGCCTGCCTCCTTCAAGCTATTTAAAGCCATCTCCCTTTAGAGTTTTTTCATTCTTCTACTCTCATTCTTGCTTTCTAAACCTTTTTTGCTTTCTAACTTTTTCCTACGGTGGTGTTGGTGGAGGAACAATTTCTGGTAGCCTCTTGGGACGGTCTTCATAGGTTAATGTCCATGAAGTTGATTTGCTTCCCTATCTCATTTTTCTCCCATTATTTCCGAAGTTAGAGTCCTTCGGTTTTAGATATGCCTTCTTCTCAAGCCGAGGCTCATCTTTTTTCCCGAGAGTTGAGCTCTACTCAACTGTCATCTGAGCTGCACCACTTTGGAAAAACTAAAGAAGTGGTCAGCCAAAATTTTTCTTCCTTTTTATGCCATCACTAGGCTCCCCGGCCCTAGTGTGCCGAGTAACCTTCCTCGCCATAATGAGGTTATCGTCTTCAAAGTACCACTGAAGGTGGGCCTTCGGTATCCTCCATCGAAGATGGTTTGTGACTTTTGCCAATTTCATGGCATAGCCGTTAACCAAGTTCCCCTAAACTCTTACTCCTCTTCAATGCTTTTCTTTGCATGTGTGGGGTCCTCAAAATAGAGCCCCACTTCATCTTTTTCATATAGTACTCACAAGTTTCACCCAATGCCGAAGGGTGGGTTCTACTTCTTGCTCCCTCGGGGATCCGGGAGCAAGAAATTCACTTTCACCTTCGGTAGGAAAGACAGCTAGTGAGGATGGCAAAAAAAGTATTTTTTCATGAAGGAATATGAGAAGTGGAAGGACATGCCCATGAAGTGGGCTTCTGGGATGCTTGACATTAACGTGATGGATCCGTTGAAGTTGCTCACCCTAGAACTTGAATCTTAATTCGAGGAATTTGACACCCGTATTCGGGCTGTAGCTAACTGGTTAGACCAAGCTTCTTTGTGTCTACTATATCCCTTCCCGATCAGATGGAACCTGATGACCGAAGAGGTACTTCAGGAACTTAGGGTTGTCAAGGAACATATCACTAACAAAAAGATGCCAAAACCAATGGTGGACAGGTGGTCATGCTTCTTTAGGGCAAAGTCTCCTATTCAGCCCTTGTAGAGAGTAAGGTTCTTTCCAAATTGTGATCTGGGATTTCCTCGTACTTACACTGATATTTTTCTCTTTGCAGAGATGGGTGATAAGTCAGTGCCTTTCTACAAGAGCCTTTTCCTTAGCCAAGCTGAGAAACGGGAACAGAAAAAGAAGAAGGCCTCAAAGAGAAAAATAAGGCCAACTAGACAGTCTTGGGCCCTGAAGACAAAGAAGATGAAGGAGGAATTTCTCCCTCATCCTCCTAAAGATTAGACTGTTCATCCAGACCATTCTGCCGAAGGTGCTAATCATCAGAAAGAGCCCACAATTTTATCTGTCCTATTAAGCCTCGATGCTGCCACAGATAACATCGGGACTTCGGTCGGGGAAGTTTTGGTTGAGGAGGCTAAAGAAAGGCAAAGAAGGAAGGGCAATGAGGTCCTTGCCGAGGTGCTCGACGTTAGTGAATCTGAAGGAGATGACGCTGAACTCCTACCAAGTTTGTCTCTTAGCCATTCGTCTATGAATTTTGGCTTTTTCGGCATTTTAGACTTTTCAGATGAATGGCTAAGGGACAATGTGATAAAGGAACTTCGACGTGATTTTGCAAAGGATCGAGCTCAGAGTGAGTGGATCATAGAGCACCTTCGGAAGAGGCCTGTTCGGGCCTCAAAGATCCCAAAGGACAAAGTGCCCAGGGAACCTTTTTGGACCTTCATTGAAGACATGGACCTGTTTTGCGAAGATTGCCAGATGATGGTCCCATAAATGGTGAGCGGGATCATGACCAATGCCACTTTCCAAACCCTTACGGTGGAGTGTCCGAACGAGGAGGTCCTTGCTGCTCAGATTTTTGAGCATGCGGCTTAGGCAAAGTTTATTTCTTAATTTTGAGCTTTGTAAGTTGCCTGTGACTCACCACCTTTTTTTTTTTTCTTATAGCTGATGGCCTATGGGGGATATCTTTAGGCATGGGCATCCAAGCAAACCTCCGTTTGAATTCAGTCAGTGGAGAACTTGGCCAAGGCGAAGGAGATGTTCGCAAGTTCGTGCGTGAAGTACGGCGAGCTCAACAAGATCACCAAGCAGGACTTGGCCAACCTTCACCAATAGGTGTTGGAAAGCCAGATGAGGCTCCTTGATAAGTGCTCCTAAAAAATATCTGACCTCGGTGCGAAGGTTGTGAAGCTGAGCTCGGATGGGGAGGCCTTCCGGGCACAAGGGGATGATGCTGTAGCTGATTTTTCAAAGTCACTGGAGATCAACACTGAGCTCTTTGCCGAAATCGATCAGCGACAGAAGCAGAAAAAGAAGAACAAGAAGGCTGAGAAGGAGATGGAGGTGCTTAAAAAGTAAGTGGAGCATCTGAAGGCCGAGAAGGCCAAGGTAGAAGAGGCGGTGAAGTTGTCCTTTCATGATGGCTTCTGCCTCGCTTGCCATCAGATGCTCCTTCTATATCCTGACCTCAACGCCTTCTTCCTCAAAGCTCTTAACAATCCTGAAAGACCCTCCTCACCATGGTCGAAGATGGAGTTCCAGAACTTGCTAGAGCTTCCTCCTTCGGCTGAGGATGCCGAAGATGACAACGAAGATGATGCTGAAGAAGCTGATGCTGAAGAGCCCGTAGATGGGGAGAATGACCCTTAGGACTCCTCTTTGTTGTTTTTTTTTGTACTTTGCACCTTCTAATGGAATTGCCTTCATTTCAAAATTTTGGCTAAGTCCACAATTAGTCACTATCTTCGGCTAATATCACTTGACTTCGGAACTTCTTCGATTTTGATTCACTGCCTTTGAATAACTTATAACCTTCGGTTCAGCAACTCTCAACACATTCGGTTATGTACTACCCTCGATGAAAATACTATTAAGGGTTCAAGGTGTTAGCCGTTTCTTTTTGGCAAGTTGAGTATTTTTCTATGTGTTTTGGAATAGGATTCAAGCAACGTTTTTGGGGAGCTTGCTATGTACAAAAACACTCAGATACTTTTGAGATCAACTAGATTCGGTCAATCTTCTTTGGTAAAACTTTGTACAATATCAATCAGGTACTTTCGGGGTTGACCTCATTCGGTAAAAAAGAAATCACCACCTTCGGTTAATTTTTTAGGAGAGATCACCAAATCCTAAGTGTAGAATTTTTTCAAAGAGTCCGAATGCCATGTGTTTTTCAACTCTTCTCCTTCTGTATTTCCAAGTTTATAGACTGCTGGCCGAACTTCTTGGAGGACCAAATATGGTCCTTACCAATTTTCCCGAAGTACACCATGAGATGGTCTTTGGGGTTCCAGTTCAACCCTTCGAAGAACGAGGTCTCCTTTCTTGATCCCTTTAGGTTTGACGTGGAAGTTTGCAGCAATGGCTACCCTTTGTTGAAAAGCTTTCCTTCTGAGTTCAGCCATTTCCTTATGCTCGTCAATCATATTTAGTTTGGTTCTTAAATAGAGGTTGTTTCCTTTTTTGTCGAAAACCTGTACTTTGATAGATGGTTATATGACTTTGACAAGGATAATGGCCTCAGTGCCGAATACGAGTGAAAAAGGTGTTTCACCAGTAGCCCTTCTGGTTGTTGTTCGGTAACTTCATAGGACACTCGAGAGTTCTCTAGTCTATTTTCCCTTGTCTTCTTTCAACCTCTTCTTGAGGCCATCTTTTATTGTCCTATTGGACACCTCAACTTGTCCATTGCTTTGCGGATCAGTAACTAGTGTGAACTGTAATTTTACACTGACGTTGGTGGCAAATTTATGAAATCTTTTATCAATGAATTGGGAACCATTATCTGCAACTATCACCCTTGGCACACCGAATCGGCATATGATGTTTTTCTAAACAAACTTTTGGATGTCTTTTGCTAACATTGTTGTTAGAGGCTCTACCTCAATCCACTTGGTGAAATAATCTACTACAACAACACAGAACTTCACTCATCTAGGAGCCATCGGGAGAGGACCAATCAGGTCAATACCCTATATTGCGAAGGGGCAAGGATAGTTAGCCGATGTTATGGCTTCCGAGGGTATTCTTTGGATGGGTGCATGTCTTTCACACCTATCACATTTTTTGACGAATTGCCTCGCGTCCTTCCTTAAAGTAGGCCAAAAATACCCTTGCCGAAATAGTACCCCAACAAGAGTGTCGGTCTCGATGTGAGATCCACAGGCTCCTTCATGGACTTCTACAAGAACTGCTTTGATGTCATCTTCACTGATATTTTTTTGTAGTGGATTGGCGTACCCTTGTCAGTACAATTCTTCCCTAATGATGAAGTACCTCCCGGAGCATGTACGCACGTTCGCTACTTCCTTTGGATCCTCAGGTAGGGACGAACTGATCAGGTATTCATTTATGGGATCTTTCCACCCCTTCTTTAGTGTGGTAAGCGCCATTATGGCTATGCTCAGGTTTTCAAATACCTCTGTTGGTTGTTTTGATTTTGCCAGTATGTCGGCTTCGGCATTATTTTTTTTAGGTACTTTCTCTGTGCTTACCCTGTCAAACTCTTGGATCAATTCCGTAACAAGGCCATGGTATTTCTCCAGATTAGGGTCCTTGGCACTGTACTCCCTCATCATCTATCAGACAATCAACTGTGAGTCACTATAAGCCTTTAGATTCCTTACACCTACTTTTTTTGCCAACCGCAGTCCAGCCACGAGGGCTTCATATTCGGTGATGTTGTTGGTGACCTGGAATTCGAATTTGATAGCTTTGGCCGCCTCCATCCTTTCGGAACCTCAGAGTATTATTTCGGCCCTTTGGTGTTCAGACCTTGAAGTGCCATCTACATACAAAGCCCATTTGACGTCCTCATTTCTGAGGTTGTCTGAGGGATCCTCGGTTTTAGGCAATTCGGTGATAAAGTCTACTAAAGCCTAACCTTTGATGGCCTTTCTTGCTTCATAAATAATGTCGTATTTGCCGAGCTCGATACACCATTTTGATAGCCGCCCGAAATGATCCACCTTTTTCATGACATCTCGAAGAGGTAGGTTACTTCGGACCATAATAGAATTTCCTTAGGAATAGGGCCGAAGCCTTCTACTTGCCATGACTAGGGCGTAAATGGCCTTTTGCAATAGAGGGTACCTGACTTCGGCACCGTGCAAGGATTTGCTCACATAATATAACGGCCACTGTTTTCCTCCTTCTTCCTTCACTAGTACCAAACTTACTGCCTTTTCAGTGACTACGAGGTAGAGGATTAAGGGCTCTCCTTCCCGTGGTTGCCGAAGTGTGGGCAAATGGGTTAAGTAGCTTTGAATTTCATCCTAGGCCTTTTGGCAATCTTCGTTCCAAGGATGTTCCTAGGGGCTGAGGTTGCCTTCATTCATTGCTGCTTTGGTGAGCACTTTGAAGAATGGTCTACACCGATCTCTATATCTGGAGATGAATCTGCTAAGGGCCGTTATTCACCCCGTAAGCCTTTGTACATCCTTGGTTGTTGTGCGAGTTTAGAATCCTAGCAAAGCATTAACCTTTTCTAGTTGGCATCAATACCTCTTTCGGATACCATGAACCTGAGGAATTTGCCAATAATGACCCCAAACACATACTTTCCGGGGTTGAGACGGATTCCAAATTCATGAAGCTGGTGGAATGTTTCTCCTAAGTCTATGATATGACTACCAGGTTGTTTACTCTTAACTATCATATCATTGACATACACTTCCATATTTCTCCCAATTTGGGAGCTGAATACCCTATTCCTCAGCCTTTGGTATGTGGCTTCTGCATTTTTTAGGCCAAAAGGCATTCTAACATAATAGTAGGCCCCGACTTCGGTGATGAAGGTGGTTTTTTCCTTATCTTCAGGATCCATCCGAATTTGGTGGTATCCGCTGAAAGCGTCGAGGAAGCTAAGTAGACCATATTCGACAGTGGAGTCTACCAATTAGTCTATTGGTGGTAGAGGATACGAGTCCTTTGGGCAGGCATCGTTTATATTTTGGAAGTTGATGCATATTCAGAGTTTATTGCTCCCTTCCATTGTAGCTACAACAATGTTGCTAAGCCATTCGGAGTACTTGGCCTCCCTTATTATGCCTGCCTCCATTAGTCGTTGAACTTTGGTTTTAATAAAATTATTCTTGTGCACTAAGAGGCTATGCTTTTTCTGTCAGACAGGCTTCGCGTTCGGGCACACTTTAATGCTATGCTGAATTATACCCGAGTCTACTCTAAGCATATCCTTCAGAGAGTAAGCAAATAGATCTTTGTTCATTAATGGAAAGGATACAAGCTTTTCCTTGTCACCTTCGGCCACTTTTTTCCCTACTCGGGTACTAAATCCTCTGTTTCTATCTTTTCAAGACCGCTCTTTTCTCCTTCCATCACATCTTCACCGGCCATGCTCTTCTCCCCCGAAGTCTTTGTGTGAACTTTCATCGGGCTCTGCCTTGCTCTCACAAAAACTTTCTAACTTCGGCTTGATCGATGAATATTTCTGCATCACCTTCCTTCGTGCCAAACATGATTTTCAGGTATTTCGCATCCGAATGAATGTGAAGATTTCCTTGCATCTGCCTCCCGAGGATGGCATTATATGAAGAAGAGACATCTATGACAATGAACCTTGTCATAATCGAACCAAAAATTTCTTCCTTCGTCTGGACCAAGGTTCCTCTTAGCATCGAAGGTTGATCAATCCACCCTAGTGCTGGGAGTTCTGAGGGACCCACGCCAAAGGTAGCCAACATAACAGGTTTAAGATCACCTTTGGAAATACCAAAGTTTGGCAACAGGTGGGAGAATAGGATGTCAACATTTCATCCATCATTAATGAGCACTTTCTTGACGTCCCAACTTCCTATCCTTGCCATAATCATGAGAGGATCATTGTGTGGAAACTTTACTGTAGACCCGTCTTTCCGAACAAGCTTGTTCTCTCCTTTCCTATCTTCTTCATTTCTTTCTCAGGCTTTGGGTGATGGCATCTACAAGTAGCGGCAAAGATGCCCTTGCTTAATCAAGGATTCAATATACTTTCTTAGTTGAAAGCAATCCTCGATATCATGCCCATGATCTTGATGAAGTTGACAGAATTTATTCATGTTCTTCTTGTTGTCCGAGGTCATGGGCTTTGGACGTTGGATTGCAGTTCCTTGCCTTTCCAAGGCCATCAGGATGTTGGTTCTTGTAGTGTTTAAGGGTGTAAATGATGCTGGCCTCTTCCCCCTTATTTTTTGAGGTTTGCTCACTCCCTTTGTGGAATACTGAAGTTAGTGAGCCTAACCCTTGGAGTGATTATGGTCGAATTTTGGGCCGCCCATTCTTAGCTCCTCGGCTGTCATGTGTTGCTTGGGCCTTCGGTAGAATTCTTCAAGGCTGTCAAGGGGATCCTTAAATAACTCATAGAAGAGTTATGAGTGCCTCCTTAGTCCCCTTACCATAGCGAGGATTTGGATTTCGGGGTAGAAGTCCAGCACACTAAGGGTTTTTCGGTTAAACCTCTTGACATAGTCCTAAATGGTCTCCCCATTCTTTTGGGCAATTTCCAACATCTGGACTGGCATCTTCGCCATTGGTCTACTTCCAATGAACTATTGGGTAAAGGTGGTGGACAATTCCTGGAAACCCATTATGGTTCCGGGTGCTAGAGAGTTGTACCACATAGTTGCTGGTCCTAACAGAGTGACTTCGAAACACTTGCAGAGGGTGGCATCGTCGGCACCATGCAATACCATGCTCCACCTATACTTTGTTAGATGGCCCTAGGGGTCACTGCACCTATCATATGTCTCCAGATGTGGTACTCAGAAATTGCTAGGCATTGGTACCTCTATAATGGTATGAATGAAGGGGGACTCCACTCTTGTGAAGTTCTCCGATAGCCTTGACCAAACAGGCTTTCGAGAGACCTATTTTTCCACCTTTTTTAACCTCTCCAAGATTTTCTCCATTAGGACGGTGGTGCCCTGGTCTCCTTGTTGCTTGGGAACCGCCGGCAAAGGAGAGTAGCGTCGTCTTCTTGGTGAGTAACTTTACTGGCGTGGGAATAGGGACTTCTTTTCTGAGGATGGACTTCACCTGTGAGAGGTCTTGGGCTCTTTTGACCTTATTCTTGTAGCGCGTCACCCCTTGGATGCTATGTTCTCCATTGAGGACTCTTCATGAGGGCTTCCACTGCCAGAGCTCCGGTGGGGTAACCTATGACTTTTCTCCAGACGGGCAGCTGGAAAAGGTGCCTTTTTTGGAGGTGTTTAAGACCACCTTTGGTTGAGTTGTTGTGTCATTTCAGCCATGATAGAGTGCTAAAAGTCATGTAGAAACCCCATAATGACCATCCGAGGGCATTCATCCTCCAGCAGTGAAGTCTTTGCTGCAGGCTGTTCAGTTGTTGCTTGAGTCTCCAGCATGGACTAGGACCTCAGGAGTCCTTTGTCCTTTGAACGCTGAGTCTCAACAATAGTGACTTGGGGTGAGTTCCCATAGATGGCGCCAAATGATGCCTGGTGACATCCTTATTGCATGACATGCTGGGCCTAAGAGAGAGACTTCTAGTGAGAATCTATCTGCAAGATTTTGAAGAACGTGGGTTAGGGGCTTCCCGGAGTGTGTTTCTGGGCGTGGAGCCTCCGACGCCCATGTTAGTATATGGGAGAGAAGTTGCTAGGACCAAAAAGTAGGAAAGAGAGAGAGTCTTGTGTCCTTTACCTGGGAGCCTTCTGAGTATTTATAGGAGGATAGGAAGAGAAGGCTGTTTTACACAGCTTGTGTAGATCAGAACACATGTTTGGCTAGATCTGGTCTGTACCTTCAGAGACAAGTATCTCCAACTAGTCATAGGCAGTTCTAGCTAGAGGGTAAGGGCGTGTGCGAGGCTTCCGTGTACGAGGCTTCCATGTTAGAGATCCCTTAACTGTATTTATCATTTCTCTGTAAGAGCCCTTCGAAGGTGTGAGACCCCTTTGGCCAGGGATTTCCCCCGAGGGCTACAAGAGAAGGTGTTTCGGATGGGTGGACCATCTTCGGAAGGCATTTTCCTCTATCGACGATGGTAAACCTATACTCCCGAGGTTGGTAGTGTGAAAATCTGAGGGTGACGAGGAGCCTTTTCCCCAGAGTCAGCTATGTGTATTATTAAGGGTATTCGAGAGAGTCCTCCCAAGGTTGGTGTTATAAAGTTCCGAGGGTGGTGTTAGGTTCCACCGAGGGAGAAGGTTTTTGTGGGCGATAACCCTTCGGCTATCACCAAGATGTATGTTGATCTCGCTACAATGAGCTTCTTTTAATATTTTTTCTCTCAACCCATGCCCATTGGGTGTATAAATTCTATTTTGAAAATACAGCAATCATTGCCTATAAGAGAACCCCTGAAACAACTATCTATGTACTTGACCAGACATCTTAACAAGGTGTTTATCATGGTGTTGTGCCCACAATATTTCATTTTTCCAAGTTGATTGGATGGTTACCATAACTACTTGAGCTTTTTCCCATTCCAATCATTTGTTTGCCAAACATGTTGGCTATTTAGCTCACTTCTGTTTTCTTCTCCCTTGTCCTTTAATATTCTAATACACTTACTACTTAAGCCATCTGCCACTACATTGGCTTTGCCTTTTGTGTACTCAATGGTATAATCAAAATCTTTCAAGTATTCTAGCCATCTTTTTTTTTTCTCATATTCAAGTCTTTATGAGTAAGAGATATTTTAAACTCTTATGGTCAATGAAGACTTGAAATTTGTTTCCTAACAAATAATGTCTCCATTGCTTCAAGGTAAAGAACATAGTAGCTAATTCCATGTCATGTATTTGATAGTTTTTCTCATGTGGTCTTAGCTGCCTAGAACCATAAGCAATGGCTTGTTTTCCTTGAATTAGCACACATCTTAACCCTACCATAAAAGCATCTGTCTAAATCTCAAAATATTTTTTGTGGTTAGGTAGTACTAACATTGGTGCTAAAGTAAGTTTATTGTTTAGTTCTTGGAAGCTTTGTTCACACTTCTTTGACCATTCAAATTACTGGTCTTTCCTTGTTAATTGAGTCAAAGGTGCTGCTATCACAAAAAATTTATGTACAAATCTTCTGTAATAGCCAACTAACCTTAAGAAACTTCTTACTTCCCTTACATTCTAGGGTTGCTGTCAGTCCAAGAAAGATTTGATGTTTTCTAGATCCATAGCCAACCCTTGTCCATTTATAATATGGCCTAGAAATCCCACTTCTGTGGTCCAAAAATGGAACTTGTTTAGCTTGCTATACAATTGGTGCTTCTTCAACAAGTCAAGCACCAATTGATGGCCGGGGGCCTCATCGTTTAGAGTCATGGTGACTGGTGGAGAGACTTCTAGGAGGAAGAACGCCTGGAGGATGGTTCGCCCTTAGGAGTGTGCCTGGTGATTTTCTCAGAGTCTGGGAGTCAGATTTTTTCCAACCAACCTCCTGCCAAGTATTTATTTCCTGGTATTTATAGGAGTACCTAGCCCGTTCAGATCGCGACACGTGTTCAGTCGGATGTTCCCTGAGTTTCTGGGCGTAGGGGACAGATAGCTGGTAGCAGGTTGCCTTGAGCCTTGTGCTGAGATGGGCCATGATGTGATTTTGATGGCGTCAGCGTGTCAGAGCGCCTTTTGAGGTGGCTTATGACGTCTGTGAAAGGACGTGTCAGAGGCTTCCTTAAATTCTTCCTTAAATGCTCCTGCCGTACTCCCGAGGTCCCTGGGCGAGGTCGTCCTTTGGTACGGATGGTGCCTCTTCGGGAAACACGCCCTCAGTTCGGGGGTACCCAGCTTCAAGGAGTTCTGCCTTCGGGGAGATCATGTTCAGCCCGCGATAGCTGGTGCCTCTTTTCCGAAGGCGATCTGTTCACAACCTCGGGGGGCTAGTAGTATCCTCAAGTTTCCTGGCGTGCCGGGCTCGGAGCTCTTCGGCTATCTCCCGAGGTGTATGATCCCACCTTTTCTCGGGTAGCGCCAGTTTCTTCCGGCCATTCTTGTGGCAGGGAGTTATGCCAGATAGAGGCGATAGCCTTTGGCTATCACATGCCCCCCTTTGGAAAGCCGAGGTGAAGACTTCGGTTTTGCATCTCTTTCCGAGGTTGTTCTTGGGAGTATCTTAGGAAGCTCAACCTGTTCCGAGGGTGCACCTCTTGCCCAAAGGTATGGGCTGTTCGGCCTTGGCCTGTTCTTTGGTGTCTTCGAGGCAGAGCCTGTGCCGAAGATACACCTCTTGCCCGAAGGTCATGGGCTGTTTGGCCATAGCCTGTCTCTTGGTGTCCTCGAGGTAACCTGCTTTTTCTTCTTGCAGGTCTGTGTAGCGTCGTGTCTGATGGCCAGGCGTGTCAGTCTAAGCGACGCGTCCCAGCTTTTTTAGGGATGTCAGAAGACGTGTCCCCTGTTTTGGCGCGGGGATTGACACGTGGCACTTTGCCATTGGAGGAGAGTCGCGTCAGTTACAGAGGGCGCGCCTTTTCAGGTGTAGAGGGCAGTTACGGCGACGGTTCGCCTCCAAAAGGGTACTTATGACGACGTTTCGGTTACCAACCTTTGGCCTATAAATAGCCCATTCCATCATAAGTCCCATTTGCTTTTACTTCTGCTCTTTCCTCTGCTTTGCCCCTGTTTTCGTACTTTCTTGCTTTCTGTGGCGGAGCTGCCTTAATCAAAGCTTTTTTCAGCCAACTTTCACGACGGCGTCCTCAGACTTTGGCAAATTTTTTGGTGGGTTTTTGTTTTCCAGAGTGTTTTGATTCCTCTGTTCTTTTGAGTTCTTTCCGGAAACTGTTTTCTTGCCTCTTCCGAACTCGTTTTCATGTCGAAAATGCCTATCCCTGAGAGCTGGCAGCCTCTTTTAGCCCATCCTTGTTGCACCACCCCCGCAAAATTAGAGAGGTGGAAGAAAAAGTTCTTTCTTCCCTCTTACGCCATTACAAGGCTGCCTCGCTCTAGCCATTATGCTTTTTCAAACCATTGTAACGAGGTTACCATTTTTCGAGCCCAGCTGAAGGCCGGACTTCGGTATCCTCCCCCAAAGATGGTTTGTGAGTTCTGCCAATTTCATGGCATTGCTGTGAATCAGCTTCCCCCGAACTCGTACTGCTATTTTAACGCCTTCCTCTGTATGTGTGGCGTCTTCGGGATAAAACCCCATTTTATAATCTTCATGCAGTACTACAAGCTCTTTGTGGTCCCGAAGGGTGGCTTCTATTTTATGCTACCTCGGGGATCCGGGAGCAAAAAATTCATGTTCACCTTTGCCACAAAGGACAGCTGGCGGGGGTGGCAACATAAATTCTTCTTCCTGAAGATGGAGGAGGCCTGGTCGTATGTTCCGACCAAGTGGGCTCAGGGAAAGTTAGATGTGGACGTCGTTGATTTGAGGTTGTTGCTGACTCCAGAGTTGGCTTCCACTTTCATGGACTTCGACAGCCGCATCCGCGCCGTCTCTGACTGGGCTCCCGAGGTCGCACCGCGCTCTCTGTACCCCTTCCCTATCAACTGGAGGTTGATGACCGAAGAGGTCCTCCGGGAGTTAAAGGTGGTTAAGGAGGACGAGACCGACCTCGAGATGCCAGCTCCTGCCATCGCCGGGAAGGATTCCTGGTTGGTCAAGCTTCTTAAGGAGGAAATTTCTTTCGAAACGCTTGTCGAAAATGAGTTGTCTTCTACTCCCTTGCTGTTTTTTCCTCGGACATACGCTGATGTCTTTTTTCTTTTTCAGAAATGGGCGACGGGACTGCTGCATTTTACATGTCCCTTTTCTCCGGCCAGGTGGAGAAGGGTGATCAGACAAAGAAGGCAGGTTCCTGAAGGCAGAAGTCTACTAGCGCTGGGCCTTTGGCGAAACGGGCGAAGAAAACTACCCAGGTTCCTCTGGAGGAAATTTTCGAGGAAGCTGCTGAGGAGCCTGGGACAGCTGAGATTCTGGCGTCTGAGGCAGCTGCCGAAGTCCCTGCCGTTGCTGAAGTTTCTTCCGCCGACGTCCCTCCCCAGAGCCATTCCGCGTCGCAGGCCCTTCTGGAGGCCGTGGCAGAGGCTCCTTCTGCCGAGGAGCGGCGCAAGAAGAAAGGAAAGGGGATTTCGACCGAGGAGTCTCAGGACTCCGAGGACGTCATGGTCAAAGTACCGCCAGGTTCGTTGTTTTCAGAACAAGTATGGCTCTTTTGTTTTTCTGAATTTTCCTTTGTCTCTGACCTGCTTCTCATTTTCGCCACGCAGGGGAGTTGCTTACCCCGAACTGGGTGGCCGAACACGCGAAGGCGCGGGCCCTTCGTGACGCCAAAGTCCCGCAAGGGAAGATACCAAAAGAGCCTTTCTGGACATTCACGAAGGACATGAACATGTACTCCGAAGACTGTCCTGAAATGGCGAAACAGTTTTCGAAGGGGGTGCTTACAGAGGCCTCCTTCAAGGCTATTGTGGCGGCCCATCCGGACGATGACACCCTTGCCGCGAAAGTCACCGAGCACGCTGCTCAAGTATGTTCTTCACACCTTTTTCCCTTCAATTTTTCCTAAGCGCTTGGCTCTTACTGACCTTGCGTTCATCTTTTTGCAGCTGCTGGGGTACGCCGGCTTTCTCCGAGTTCGGGTGGCCAGGCAGGCGGCGTTCCGAGCTTCGGCCTTAGAGACCTTAAACAAAGTGAAGGTCACGCGCTCGGCATTGATCGCCAAGAACCAGCAGCTGTCAGATGCTGCGAAGAAAGAAGTTGCTGCCCTTCGGGAGGAGTTACGGAAGGAGAAGGAAGATCTTGAAAAGAACTCCTCTCTGACGATTGCTGACCTCGGCGATCAGGTGAAAGGGATGCTCGCTGCGAACCAAGACCTTCTCAAAGATAAGTCAGATTCTGACAATTTCATTCAGTCGTTGGTGAGTGAGAAAAAGGCTCTCGAAGCCGAGGTCCAGTCTTTGAAGAAAGAGCCCGATGCGAAGAAGAGGGTGAAGGCGCTGAAGAAGGAGGTTGCAGACTTGAAGGACGAGCTTGAGGACCTTGAGGTTGAGAAGGACAAATCCGACCAAATGACCAAGGTCACCTTCCAAGACGGATTCTGCCTTGCTCGGCACCAAGTCCTTGTGAGGTTCCCAGGTCTGGACCTCTCTTTTTTGGAAGCTCTCAACATTCCCGAAGGGCCTCGGTGGTCCTGGTCCAAAATCGAGCATCTGAACCTGCCTTCCACAATTCCGGCGCCGAAGGTGGTGGAAAAGGGCACAGAGGCTAGTGGCTCCCGGGACGCCGAGAACCCTTAGGGCCTTTTCCATTTTTCCTCTTCGTTTTTGTGTTCCTTCTTCGGGCACTTCTTCTTTGTAAGCCTGATCATTCTCAATGAATATATTTTTTGGCTAAGTCTTTTTGCAAGATTTTGCATTTCCATTGTCCCGAACAAGTTTGCTCAAGAGACTTCGGGAAACCTGCAATCATCAAAATTTATTATCCGCTTTTTTCGACGAGTACTTTCGCAAGAATTCTGTTTCCCACTTTCCCGAGCAAGATGGCTCAAGGGACTTTGGAAAATCATATCTGTGCTTTTTGCGGCGAGTACTTTCACAAGATTTTTGTTTCCCACTTTCCCGAGCATGATGGCTTAAGGGACTTCGAAAAATCATATCTGCGCTTTTTGCGGCGAGTACTTTCGCAAGATTTTTGTTTCCCACTTTCCCTAGCATGATGGCTCAAGGGACTTCGGAAAATCATATTTGCGCTTTTTTATGGCGAACACCTTCACGGAATTCTGTCTTGTACCGTTTTGTACACTTAAGAATTTTTTTCTCAAGGACATTCTGTACTTAGGATATTTTTTGCACAACACAATCCTTCCGCTCCATTTTAAGCGTAGAATTTCTTCAAGGCATCTGAGTGCCAAGTGTTTTTCAATTCTACGCCTTCGGTGTCGCCAAGTTTGTACACGCCTTTTCGTACTTCGGCAAGAACCAGATAAGGTCCTTCCCAGTTCGCGCGAAATACCCCATGAGATGGCTTTCGGGGTGCAAAGTCGATGTCCCCTTTTTTGATTTCTTTTGGCTTGGCTCGTAAATTTATAGCCGCGGCCACTCTTTGCTAGAAAGCTTTTCTTCTCAGCTCAGCTATTTCTCTGTGTTCGCCGACGAGGTCGAGCTTCATTCTTAGGCCGAGGTCGTTTCCACCTTCATCAAATACTTGCACCCGTACTGATGGTCTAACTATCTCGATAGGGATGATGGCCTCTGTTTCGAAGACGAGTGAGAAGGGAGTCTTCCCTGTGGCTCTTTGGGGCGTCGTTCGGTAACTCCATAACACACTTTGGAGTTCTCCTGGCCATTTCCCTTTTGCTTCCCCAGGTCTCTTCTTCAGGCCATCTTTTATGGTCCTGTTAGATACTTCCACCTGCCCGTTGCTTTGGGGGTGCGCTACTAGGGCGAAGTGCATCTTTATTCCGAGGTTGCTGATAAATTCCTGGAATCCTTTGTCTATGAATTGGGATCCATTATTAGCCACTAGTACCCTCGGTATGCCGAATCTGCATACAATGTTCTTCCATACAAACTTCTGCACTTCTTTTGTTGAGATAGTTGCTAGTGGTTCTGCCTCGACCCATTTGGAGAAATAGTCCACCGCTACCACGCAGAATTTCACGCCTCCGGGCGCTGAGGGGAGTGGCCCAATAAGGTCTATACCCCAGACTGCGAAGGGCCAGGGATAGTCAGCCGAAGTTACCATTTCCGAGGGTGCTCTCTGGATGTTTGCGTGTTTCTGGCAACTACCACATTTCCGGACGAACTGCCTTGCATCCTTTCTCAGGGTAGGCCAAAAGTATCCTTGGCGAAGTATCACTGCCGTAAGGGCATCAGTTCCAATATGTGAACCACACATGCCTTCGTGGACCTCTTCAAGGACCATTTCAGTATCCTCATCATCCACGCATCTTTGCAACGGGTTTGCATATCCCTGTCGGTATAACTCTTCGCCAATCAGGAAGAATCGGCCGGAGCGTCTTCGCAATCTTGCAGCTTCGCCGGGGTCTTCGGGGAGCACATTTTCTGCGAGGTATCTTTTTATGGGATCTTTCCATCCTTTTCCCGAGGTCGCTATGCTCAACACTGAGATGCTCGGGTGATCTAGCACCTCGGTGTATGTTTTTGACTTCGCCAAGCAATCTGCCTCAGTGTTATTCCGCCGAGGTACATTTTCGATCCGTACGGCGTCAAACTCTTGGACGAGCTTTGCTACTAGCTCGTGGTATTTTTCCAAGATTGGGTCCTTCGCCCCATAATTTCCTACCGTCTGTCGAACTACTAGCTGGGAATCGCTGTGAGCCTTTAAGTTTCTCACGCCAATCCTTCTGGCCAAGCGTAATCCCGCTATAAGGGCTTCACACTCAGCCACATTGTTAGTGACGTTGAAGCTGAACTTGATAGCCTTCTTTACCACTAGGCCTTCGGGTCCTCTGATAATTACCCCAACTACCTGGTGTTTGGATCCCGAGGCTCCATCAACATGCAAGGTCCACTTTGGCTCACCTTCGTTAAGATCCGGATGACTGTCCTCAGTGGTGGGTATTTCGGCAATGAATTCTGCCAGTGCTTGAGCTTTTATGGCCTTCCGAGGTTCATAGGTGATATCGTGTTCGCCAAGCTCTATACACCACTTGGAGAGCCTTCCCGAATGATCAACTTTCTTCATAACATCCCGTAGTAGTAGACTACTTCGGACGATGATGGGGTGAGCCTGAAAGTATGGTCGCAGCCTTCTCCCTGCAAGCACCAAGGTGTATATAGCTTTTTGAAGCAGAGGGTACCTGACTTCGGCGCCATGCAGGGATTTGCTGACGTAATAGACTGGCCATTGCTTTGGCCCTTCTTCTTTCACGAGGACCGAGCTTACAGCTTTCTCCGTGACGGTGAGGTACAAAACAAGGGGCTCTCCCTCCCGAGGTTGTCGCAGAGTCGGCAGGTTAGCCAAGTAGACTTTGAGTTCTTCCCAGGCCTTTTGGCAACCTTCGTCCCAAGGGTGATCATTCTTTCCGAGGTCGCCTTCCATTTTTGCTGCCTTTGTGAGGACTTTGAAGAAAGGTCGACACCTATCTCCGTACCTAGAAATAAATCTGCTCAGGGAGGTTATTCTTCCGGTGAGCCTCTGCACGTCTTTGACTGTGGCAGGAGTTCGGAACTCAAGCAGCGCCTTAATCTTCTCGGGGTTAGCATCAATGCCTCTTTCGGATACCATGTACCCAAGGAATTTTCCTGAGGTTACCCCAAAGATGCACTTTTCAGGATTGAGCCGAATCCCGAAGGCTCTGAGCTTTTGGAAGGTTTCCTCTAGATCTGCAACGTGATAGCTAGTCAGCTTGCTCTTGACTATCATATCATCAACATACACCTCCATGTTTCTCCCCATTTGGTCTTTAAAGACCTTGTTCATCAACCTTTGGTAGGTGGCTCCTGCATTTTTTAGCCCGAAGGGCATCCTGACATAGCAGTATGTTCCTCCCTCGGTGATGAAGGCAGTTTTTTCTTCATCTTCGGGGTCCATCCTTATTTGATGGTAGCCGCTGAAGGCGTCTAGGAAACTTAGGAGCCCGTATTCAGCAGTTGAGTCTACCAGTTGGTCTATTGGCGGAAGAGGGTATGAGTCTTTCGGGCAAGTATCGTTCAAGTTTCTGAAGTCGATGCACATCCGAAGTTTGCTGCTGCCTTCTTTTGTGGCAATCACCACGTTGCTTAACCATTCGGGGTATTTGACCTCCCTGATGACTTCAGCGTCCAACAGGCGTTGGACTTCGGTTTTCACAAAGTTGTTCTTATGGGCTGAGATGCTTCGCTTCTTTTGCCGGACAGGATTTGCTTCCGGGCTTACTTTGAGGCTATGCTATATTATGCCAGGGTGCACCCCTGGCATGTCTTTCGGTGAGTAGGCAAAGAGATCTTTATTTCCCAGTAGAAAAGATACAAGGTTTTTCTTGTCACCTTCGGGCAAGCTCTTCCTTATTCGGGTAGATTGTCCTGGGACAAGTTCCACTGTTTCTGTTTCCGCTCTTGGGGGTTCTCCTTCTTCGCCCTTCTCTAGTGCCTTTGCCTCTACTGTTTGTGCAAGGTTATTTGCCGGAGCTTTTCATGCTTTCACAAACACCTTCCTTACCTCGGCTTGATCTATGAAGACCTTTGCATCCCCATCCTTGGTGGCAAATGTGACAGTTAAGTACTTCACATCAGGGCGGATGTGCAGGTTTCCTTGTGTCTGCCTTCCAAGGATGGCGTTGTACGAGGATGGGACGTCCATGACGTTGAACCTCGCCATTGTGGAGGCATACAACTTAGCTACTCCATCGACCGAAGTTCCTTTCATCATCAGGGGGAGGTCGATCCATCCGAGAACAGGGAGTTCGGACAGTCCAACCCCGAAGGTGGGCGAGGTGACAGGCTTAAGCTCGCTGCTGGAGATGGCCAAATTTGGCAGTAAATGCGAGAATAGGACGTCGGTATTTGATCCATCATCAAGCAACACTCTCTTGACGTCCCAATTCCCTATCCTTGCCATTATTAGCAGCGGATCGTCATGGGGGAAGATGACGGTGGATCCGTCCTTGCGAGCCAGTTTCTTTGCCGGGCTCTCATATTCCATGACCGCAATCTCTCTGGCCTTCCGCTTTCTTTCCGAGGATGGGAGCCCCGTGGTGATGGTTTGTATCACCCCTGCCGGAGGTGGAGGGCGCCTTTTTGGACTTCGGTTTCTCCACCTGTCGGAGTCATAGTCCTCATCTTCGGCCTTTTCTTCCTCCACTTTTCTGCCTTTCGGGGATGGCATCTGCAGGTATTTCCGAAGTTGGCCCTGCTTTATCAGTGACTCTATGTACTTTTTCAGCTGGAAGCAGTCTTTGGTGTCATGATCGTGGTTGCGATGAAACTGGCAGAACTTCTTTGCATTCTTCTTATTATCGGCAGTCATGGCCCTTGGCCGCTGAATCTGCGTCCCTTGCCTTTCTAGCGCCATGAGGATGTTGGTCCGTGTAGTGCTCAGTGGTGTGAAACTTTGGGGTTTCCTTCCCCGCATCCTCCGAGGTCGTCCTGCCTATTCGGTCGGATGCAGAGCTTGTTGATTGGACCCTTCGGGGTGGTGGTGATCGGACTTCGGCCCAGCCATTCTTAGTTCCTCGGCGGCCATGTGCTGTTCTACCCTTCGGTAAAATTCTCCGAGGGGTCCTTTGAGAACTCATAAAATAGCTGTGAGTCTCGTCGAAGGCCCCGTGTCATGGAAAGAATGCGGATTTCGGGCCGAAAGTCTGGGACGCTCAGAGCTTCCCTGTTGAATCTTTCGACATAGTCTCGGATGGTTTCTCCATTCCTCTGCTCTATGTCGAACATCTGGACAGGCATCTTCGCAGTAGGTCGACTCCCAATGAATTGCTACGTGAAGGCCGTGGACAACTCCTGGAACTCAGTGATGGTCCCTGAAGGCAATGAATTGTACCATGTAGTTGCTGGCCCTTTGAGGGTGACTTCGAAGCACTTGCACATGGTAGCATCGTCAGCACCGTGCATTATCATGCTGCGCCTGTACTTCGTCAGATGGGCTTGTGGATCAGTACGGCCGTCATAAATCTCCAATCGAGGTACTCTGAAGTCACCTGGCATGGCTGCCTCAACAACGGCCTGAATGAATGGGGAGTCATCTTCGCAGAATGTTCCCGAAAGTCTGGTCCAAACGAGTTTTCTGGCCATTTGTTTCTCCACCCTATCTAGCCGTGCTAATATCCTCTCCATAAGCACTGTGGCACTAGGCCCTTCTTCAGGGAAGGGAGATTGTCGGCGCCTTTTCAGGGACCGTGTTCGGCGCTGAGGGGATAGGGACCTCGCCTCAGGCAGCGAACTTCTTTGCTGCAAGACCCTCGGTCGCTCAGACCTCTTCTGCCCCATAGGCTGTTTCCCGAGGGGCGTATTTTCTGTGGACGATTCTTCGCGCGGATCTCCGCTTCCCAAACTGCAATGAGTAGACTTCGGGCTTCTCTCCCGAGGGCGTGCTGGTGAGGGAGGTCTCTGGGCCTGTGCTTGCTGTGGCCACCTTCGGTCGATCTGCTGTGTCATTTCAGACACGACCGAACATTGAAAGTCTTTGAGGAAGCTCATAGTGATTATTAGGGGGCGATCTTCCTCAGGCACAGAAGTCCCTGGGAGTGTTTGCTCAGCAGCCGGTTGTGTCTCAGGCGCGGACGGGGACTTTGGGAGCCCCTTGTCCTTAGAACACTGAGTTTCAACGACGGCAATCTCAGAGCGGGTTCCCACAGAAGGCGCCAAATGATGGCCGGGGGCCTCATCGTTTAGAGTCATGGTGACTGGTGGAGAGACTTCTAGCAGGAAGAACGCCTGGAGGATGGTTTGCCCTTGGGAGTGTGCCTGGTGATTTTCTCAGAGTCTGGGAGTCAGATTTTTGCCAACCAACCTCCTGCCAAGTATTTATTTCCTGGTATTTATAGGAGTACCTAGCCCGTTCAGATCGCGACACGTGTTCGGTCGGATGTTCCCTGAGTTTCTGGGCGTAGGGGACAGATAGCTGGTAGCAGGTTGCCTTGAGCCTTGTGCTGAGATGGGCCATGATGTGATTTTGATGGCGTCAGCGTGTCAGAGCGCCTTTTGAGGTGGCTTATGACGTCTGTGAAAGGACGTGTCAGAGGCTTCCTTAAATGCTCCTGCCGTACTCCCGAGGTCCCTGGGCGAGGTCGTCCTTTGGTACGGACGGTGCCTTTTCGGGAAACACGCCCTCAGTTTGGGGGTACCCAGCTTCAGGGAGTTCCGCCTTCGGGGAGATCATGTTCGGCCCGCGATAGCTGGTGCCTCTTTTCCGAAGGCGATCTGTTCACAACCTCGGGGGGCTAGTAGTATCCTCAAGTTTCCTGGCGTGCCGGGCTCGGAGCTCTTCGGCTATCTCCCGAGGTGTATGACCCCACCTTTTCTCGGGTAGCGCCAGTTTCTTCTGGCCATTCTTGTGGCAGGGAGTTCGGCCAGATAGAGGCGATAGCCTTTGGCTATCACCAATCTCAAGTGCTCTTCATGTGCGTTTTCATTCTTTGAGTACACTAAAATATATCTACAAAGACCAAAAAAAACTTATCTAAATAGGCTTTAAAAATTCTTTGCATTAAATCCATAAAGAATGATGGAGCATTAGTGAGCCAAAATGGCATCACTGTGTACTCAAAGTGCATATCTTCTCCTAAAGTAGTTTTAGGGATGTCTTCTTCTTTAAGTCTCAGTTAGAAATAGCCTAACTTGATATCAATCTTTGAAAATACTTTTCCCCCTTAAGTTGATCAAATAGATTAATTCTAGGTAAAGGATACTTGTTCTTTATGGTTATAACATTGAGCTTTCTATAGTCAATGCACAGCCTAAGGGTTCCATCTTTCTTTTTCAAAAACAACATTGGTGCTCCCCATGGGGACATACTTGGCCTAATGAAACTTTTTCTAAAAGTTTGTCTAGCTACTTTTTAAGCTCATTCATTTTTGGAATTGTCATTCCATAAGGTGCAATAAAAACAGGAGTAGCTCCTGGAGTTAACTGAATCTCAAATTTTGCCTCCCTTAAAGGTGGTAACCAAGGTAATTCAGAAGGAAATACTTCTGAGAACTTTTTTACAATTAGGATCTTACTAAGCTCATCTAAAGCTTGATCCCTGTTCCCATATACACTTCTTGCAAATTCATACCAATAATGGTATTATATCCCATGATTTCTAATATGATCAGATTGGCCTTAAATTCTAGCTTACCAAGCCTAATAAGACAGTCTTTAGCTATGTGATGTGTGAACATTATTTCAATCCCAGCTGTTCTAACCATATACATTTTAGATAGTGTAGTAACTTCTAAATTTAATTCCTTAAGCAACTTAGTTGAGATAATTGAAATAGAATCTCCAGTATCATAAAGCACATAAATAAGGTTATCTTGAAAATAAAGCTCACCTTTGAGCGCTTTTTTCTTCAACCTTTCTGGGCCTATTTTTCTTCTTTCTTCCTCTGATTCTTGAGGCCTTTGTGCTACCTGAATCTGGTAGACTCTCCCCTAGGCTTGCTGCCCTTTAGCCTGGACTGGCTGACCTGGTCCTCCTTACACAAGTTTAGGTAGGGGCAGTGGAACTTTTCCCATTCCTTGTGCTTTTGGCCAATATGATCCAAATCTCCCCAGCAGTTTCCTTTCATCATTTTTTATAGGGAAATCCCTAACCTAATGGTCTTGGGACCTACAGTTTAGGCATCCATCAATGGCCTTGTAACGTGGTTTATAACCATGGTGCTTTCCACAACTTTGGCATTGTGGTCCAAACCTTTGAAGTTCTTTTTACTTCTTCTGTTCCTTCTTAACTTCAATCAGCATTGGCTCTTCTCTAATGCTCTTCTTTCTAGCCTTTTGGCTAGTGCTTGCTCCTTCAGCATTTCCTTTTTCTTGATGCTGGAATTCTTGCTCCAAAGTGAGCTTTCTAGATTGCCTCATAGTAAACTTTGATACTAACTGACCTAAGGATTTGTCTCAACACGGGCCTTAGTCCCCTCATAAACCTCTTGGTCTTTAACTCTTCCTCCCCATCACCTTGAGTAGCTTGAGAATCTTCTTTCACACCACTTCCTTTATACCAGATTCAACCTTTTTCGATACTCAAGGGTGGAAGTGTAGGAATCTTTCATCTAAATCTTGTGCATGCGAAAAGATGGGCTTATTCCCTTGATATCAAAGATTGACCAAGCAAGTGCCACTTTGTGCTCTTTTAATACATTCACCAATTTTTCTTATTCAAGAGGTGACAATGTTGATGAAATGATTATCGGGTAAGTGTCCCCATCTCTAAGATACATATACTTTAAATCTTTCGGGAGTGGCTTTAACTCCGGGTCATGCTTTTTTACCTCTTCCATTGCCAACAAATCCATCAAAGTCTTCCTATTTTCCCACTCCTCCTTGAAAGCTTCCATAGCAAGAGTAGAGAAGGATGATTCACAATCAATATCCTCAACTTTCTCAACACATTCCTCAACACTCCCAAGGGGTGGTTCCTTACTAATCATCAACTCATGCAATTCTTTCACACAATCATCTACCACATCAAATCTTAAACAAGGGTATACCTCATTTGGTGCCTTCATGACATGGAAGAAGTTGAAGTCCATTTAGTCATCATTCACCCTCAAAGTGAGTTTTCCTTGTTCTACCTCCACCAATGCTTTCCTGGTAGCCAAGAACGGTCGACTAAGTATTAATAGGATACTTTTGGTCTTCATCCATATCCAATATCACAAAAATCCATTGAGAACACAAACTTGTCAACCTTCACAAGGTCATTTTCCACAACTCCCCAGGGATATGTCAACGATCTATCAACCAATTGCAAGGTGATAGTGGATGGTTTAAGCTTTTTTAAGCCAAGTTTCCTATAAAGAGAAAAGGGCATCAAGTTAATACTTACACCAAGATCACAAAGAGCCTTACAAGAAAAAGATTCACCAATTGAACAAAGGATAAGGAAACTCCTTGGATCCTTGAGTTCTTTAGGCAAATTTTGTTAGAGCACCGCACTATAATTATCCATGAGTTTGATTGTTTCAAAGTCCTCAAGCTTCCTCTTCCTTGAAACCAAATCTTTTAAGAACTTTGCATAGTTAGGAATTTGTGTGATAACTTCCAAAATCAAAATGTTGACTTGAATCTTCTTGAAAATTTCCAAGACCTTCTTATAACTCTCATCATTCTTTTTTTTAAGGAACTTTTGGGGATATGGTAACTTCATTGAAACTTGTTGATCTTTGGGAGGAGTTGATGTTTTCACACCCTTGGTAACAATATGATCTTGCTCTTCATTTTCTTGCTCCACTTCAACTTCTTGAAAACTTGGATCATTTGGCACCTCATTTGGTTGGGTAGCCACATCTCTTCCACTTCTCAATGTAATGGCCTTGTATTGTTCTCTTGAATTTATATCCATGTCTCCCGAAAATTTATGCTTCTTCAAGACTTTCACTGAGCTTGCCAATTGCCCCATTTGATGTTCAAGGTTCCTTATTAAGACTCCCATGTTTTGCATGAAAGTTTCTATACTCTCAAATCTAGCCTCATTATTGTTTAACTTCTTGCTTGTTTCTTGAATAAATTGTGCCAAAATATCTTCAAGTGGAGCCTTATTCTCTTGAGGAGGTGGTGGCATAGAAGAACCTTTAAATTTGGGTGGGTTTTGAATATTCCTTGAATTGGAATATAAGAAATTCTCATAGTTGTGCAATCCCGGATTGTATTGGTTTAGAATGTTGGCCATGTATCCATAGTTGTTGTTGTTACCCACTCTGGGGTAGTCCAATTATGGTGCCAAAATTGTGCATTCAGACTCCCAGGATTGGTAATGTTTTGTAGGCCATTAGAACACTACCCTTGCTGGCCTGGGGCCTCATCGTTTTGAGTCATGATGACTGTTTGAGGAGACTTCTAGGAGGAAGAACGCCTGGAAGGTGGGTCGCCTCAAGGAGAGTACCTGACAAGCTGGTAAACAGGGTTAGGAGGCCCCCGGAGTGTTTTTCCGGGGGGGGAGCCTCCGACGCCCAAGTCAGTGGTGGCCGGAAAAAGGAGAAAGTCACTAGCTCAAAGAGAAAGGCAGAAAAGTCTCACCTGGTAATTTCTTAGAGTGTGGGAGCTGTATCTCCGGCCTACCAACCTCCTGTCAAGTATTTATTTCCTGTATATATAGGAATACCTAGCCCGTTCAGATCATGACACGTGTGCGGTCGGATGCTCCTGAACTTCTGGGCGTAGGGGACAGATAGTTGGTAACCAGCTCGCCTCGAGCCTTGTGCTGAGACGGGCCATGATGTGATTCTGATGGCGTCTGCGCGTCAGGGTGGCTTTTTACGTCTGTGGTGGGACGTGTCAGAGGCTTCTTTAAATGCTTCCATAAATGCTCCTGCCGTACTCCCGAGGTCCCTGGGCGAGGTCGTCCTCTAGTTCGGACAGAGCCTCTTCGGGAAGCATACCCTCAGTTCGGGGGTTCCCAGTTCCAGGGAGTTCCGCCTTCGGGGATATCATGTTCGGGCAGCCATGTCTGGTGCCACTTTTCCGAAGGCGCGCTGTTCACAACCTTGGGGGCCGAATGGAGTCCTTAAGTTTTACTGGCGTGCCGAGGCTCGGAGCTCTCCGGCTATCTCCCGAGGTGCATGATTCCACCTGTTCCCGGGAAGCGCCAGTTCTTCTGGCCATTGTTGTGGCAGGGTGTTCGGCCAGATTGAGGCGATAGCCTTTGGCTATCACATGCCCCCCTCTGGAAAGCCGAAGTGAAGACTTCGGTTTGCATCTCTTTCCGAGGTTGTCGTTGGGAGTCTTGTTTGGAAGCATAACCTGTTCCGAGGTCGCACCTTTTGCCCAAGGATCTGGGCTGTTCGGCCTTGGCCTGTCTCTTGGTGTCCTCGAGGTGGCCTGCTTTTTATTTTTGCAGGTCTGATGGCCAAGCGTGTCAGACTGAGCTGCGCGTCTCCACTTTTTAGGGATGTCAAACGACGTGTCCCAATCAGGAGGTGTGTCCCGGTTTTCCAGGGACGTTTGGGGAGGCACGTCCCCTATTTCTGCGCAGCGGTTGAAACGCGGCTTCTTGCCATTGGAAGAGAGACGCGTCATTTACAGAGGGCGCGCCTTTTCGGGTGCAGTGGGCAGTTACGGTGACGGTTCGCCTCCAATGGGTACTTATGATTTCTTTTTGGCTACCCACCTTTGGCCTATAAATAGCCCATCCTATCATAAGTCCCACTTACTGTTTTTCTGCTCTCATTCTGCTTTGCCCTCTGTTCTTGCGTTTTATCTTGCTTTCTGTGGCGGAGCTTCTTTAATCAGAGCTTTTTCCTACCAACTTTCACGACGGCGTCCTCAGGCAAATCTTTTGGTAGGTTTTGATTTCCAGAGTACTTGATTCCTTTGTTTTTCTGAGTTTTTCTGCAAAACTGTTGTTTTTTCCAAACTCGTCTACTGAGTTTTTTCTGGAAACTATTTTCTTTTCCATCTCAAACTCTTTTTTATGTCTACGATGCCTGTTCCTGAGAGCTGGAAACCTCTTCTGGCCCATCCTTGCTGTACCACCCCCGAAAAACTAGAGAGGTGGAAGAAAAAATTCTTTCTTCCCTCTTACGCTGTGACCAGACTGCCTCGTTCTAGCCATTTTGCTTTTTCAAACCGCGGCGACGAGGTTACCGTCTTTCGAGCCCAACTGAAGGCCGGTCTTCGGTATCCTCCCCCGAAGGTGGTTTGCGAGTTCTACCAATTCCATGGCATTGCTGTGAACCAGCTTCCCTCGAATGCGTACTGCTATTTTAACGCCTACCTCTGCATGTGTGGCGTGTTCGGGATAGAGCCCCACTTCATCATTTTCATGCAGTATTACAAGCTCTACGTGGTCCCAAAGGGTGGCGTCTATTTTCTGCTGCCTCGGGGATCCGGGAGCAAAAAATTCACCTTCACCTTCGACACGAAGGATAGCTGGCAGGGGTGGCAGCCTAAGTTCTTTTTCCTGAAGGTGGATAAGAACTGGTCTGGTGTCCCGACCAGATGGGCTCAGGGAGTGCTGAACGCAGACGTCGTTGATCCGAGGATGCTGCTGACCCCACCGTTGGCTTCCGTGTTCGCGGATTTCGACGCCCGCATTCGGGCAGTCACTGACTGGGCTCCCGAGGTCTCTCCTCGTGCTCTTTACCCCTTTCCTATCAACTGGAGGTTGATGACCGAAGAAGTCCTTCGGGAGCTGAAGGTGGTTAAGGAGCACGTGACTGACCTCAATATGCCCGCTCCCGCCATCGCCGGGAAGGATTCCTGGCTGGTCAAGCTCCTTAAGGGGGAGACTTCTTTCGAATCTTTTGCCGAAAGTGAGTAATCTTCCACCCCTTTATATTTTTTCCTCGGACTTACGCTGATATTTCTTCTCTTTTTCAGAGATGGGCGATGGGGCTGCCGCCTACTACAAGGCCCTCTTTTCTGGCCAAGTGGAGAAGGGGGACCAGACAAAGAAGGCGGCTTCCCGAAGAAGGAAGACGACAGGGGCGGGGCCCTTGGCGAAGCGAGATAGGAAGGCTATCCAGCCTCCTCAGCCAGGGCTCTCGGAAGAAGCTAGCGAAGAGGCTGGTCTTGTTGAAATTCCACCGGCCGAGGCCCCCGCTACTTCCGCCGAGGTGCCTCCTCTCGACCTCGAGGCCCCCAGAAACACTGTAGTGGTAGAAGTACCCACTGCCGAGGAGCGGTACCGGCAGAAGGGTAAGGGTCTTTCTTCCGAGGGGCCCGAGGATCCCGAGGACACTGTTTCCGAGGTTCCTCCAGGTATGCCTTCAGGCGAAGTTCAGCTCCTTTGCTTTTCGTGAATTTTTCTTCTGCTCCTTACTTCCTTCTCACTTTCAGGGGAGCCTCTTACTGCTGGCTGGAGGGCCATTCATGAGAGGAAACGGGCCCTGCGCGATGCCACAATCCCTGAGGGGAAGATCCCCTTGGAGCCCTTTTGGACAATCATGGAGGATATGAATTTGTTCTCCGACGATTGTCCAAAGATGACAAGGGAGATTTGGAAGGGGATGACCACTGACGCCTCCTTCCGGGCCATTGCGGCGGCTCACCCGAGGGATCTTACCCTCGCCGCAAAAGTCACCGAGCACGCTGCTCAGGTATAGTCTTTACACTCTTTTTCCTCAATTTTCTAAGTGTTTAGACTTGTACTAACCTGGACTTTTGCCTTGCCGTAGCTGCTGGAGTACGCTGGTTACTTCCGAGTTCGGGTGGCCAGAGAAGCTGCCTCCAAGGATGCGACTTCGCGGGAACTTAGTGAAGCGAAGGCTTCGCTTGCGAACCTGGTTGCCAGCAACCAGCAGCTGGCAGTGGATTGTTCTCAGCAAATCGCCGCCGTTCGGGAGGAGTTCTCGAAGAAGAGAGAGGAACTTGAAAAGGACTCCTCCCGGAAGATTGCCGACTCGGCGACCAAGTAAAGGGGCTGCTTGCCGCCAACGGAGATCTTGTCAAGGACAAGGCTGTTTCTGACAGTCTTGCGGCGGGGTTGACGGATGAGAACAACGCTCTCCGAGCCGAGGTCGAGGCTCTGAAGAAGGAGTCCGAAGCGACGATGGGGATAAGCGAGCTGGAGGAGGAGATTGCTGAGCTAAGGGACGACCTCAACGTCCTTGGCGTTCAAAAACATACTTCTGATCAGATGGCCAAGGTCGCCTTTCAGGACGGCTTCTGCCTTGCTCGTCACCAAGTCCTGCAGAGGTTCCCAGATTTGGACCTTTCTTTTCTGGAGGGCCTAAATATTCCTGAGGGACTTCGGTGGCAGTGGTCCAAGGTCGAGCATCTGAAGCTTCCTGCTCTTCGTTCGCCCGGCTCTCCCTAGTTTGCTTTAGGGCTCCTCTTATTTTTCTCCTTTGTGCTCCTTCTTTGGGCACTTCTTTTGTAAGGCGATTTGCTCTAAATGAACAATCTTTTGGCTAAGTCCTTTCTTGCAAGTTTCTTCATTTCCACTGTCCCGAACACGTTTGCTTCAAGAGACTTTCGGAAAACCTGCAACCAAAGAAACTTTTTACCTTCCTTTGTCCCGAGCGTGCTCGCTCAAGAGACTTTCTGGAAAGTTTGTAAAAATTTGGCTAAGTCTTTTGCAGGCTTTTTGTTCCCTTTTATCCCGAACATGTTCGCTCAAGGGACTTCGGAAAACCTTCAGCCAAATTTTTCTGTCTTCCTATTGTCCCGAGCATATTTGCTCAAGGGACTTAGGAAAATTTTCACGAGATTGCTCATTCCCTTTTTCCCGAGCACGTTCGCTCAAAGGTGTTCGGAAATTACCTCTGCTTTTGTTTTGGCATGTACTTTTGCGAGATTCTTGCTTTCCCTTTTTCCCGAGCATGTTCGCTCAAGGGTGTTCGGAAAATTTTCTCTGCACTGATTATGCCGAGTACTTTTGCAAGATTCTTGTTTCCCATTTTTCCCGAGCATAGTGGCTCAAGGGACTTCGGGAAGTCATATCTGCTTTTTTCGTGGCGAGCACCTTCGCGGAATTTTGTCCTGGACAATTTGGTATACTTAAAAATTTTCTCAAGCCCATTCTTCTCCGGACCATCCTGTACTTAGAATATTTTTTGTACAATATATCTCTTCCGCTCAACCTTAGGCGTAGAATTTTTTCAGGGCGTCTGAATGCCAAGTGTTTTTCAATTCTACGCCTTCGGCGTCGCCAAGCTTGTACACGCCTTTTCGTACTTCGGCGAGAACTAGATAAGGTCCTTCCCAATTTGCGCGAAGTACTCCGTGAGATGGCCTTCGGGGTGCAAAGTCGGCCTTTCGGAGAACGAGGTCTCCTTTTTTGATTTCTTTTGGCCTGGCTTTTAAGTTGATAGCCGCGGCCACTCTTTGCTGGAAAGCTTTTCTTCTCAGCTCGGCTATTTCTCTGTGTTCGGCCACAAGGTCGAGCTTAGTTCTCAGACCGAGGTCGTTTTCGCCTTCATCAAATACTTGCACCCGTATTGAAGGCTGAACTATCTCTATTGGGATGATGGCCTCTGTTCCGAAGATGAGTGAGAAGGGAGTTTCCCCTGTGGCTCTTCGTGGCGTCGTTCGGTAGCTCCACAATACACTTTGGAGTTCTCCTGGCCATTTCCCCTTGGCTTCCCCAAGTCTCTTTTTCAGGCCATCTTTTATGGTCCTGTTTGATACTTCCACCTGCCCATTGCTTTGGGGGTGAGCTACTGGGGCGAAGTGCATCTTTATTCCGAGGTCGCTGATGAATTCCTGGAATCCTTTGTCTATGAACTGGGATCCATTATCAGCTACTAGTACCCTCGGTATGCCAAATCTGCATACGATGTTCTTCCATACGAACTTCTGCACTTCTTTTGCCGAGATAGTTGCTAGTGGTTCTGCCTCTACCCACTTTGAGAAATAGTCCACCGCTACCACGCAGAATTTCACGCCTCCGGGCGCTGTGGGGAGTGGCCCAATGAGGTCTATACCCCAGACTGCGAAGGGCCAAGGATAGTCTGCCGACGTTACCATTTCCGAGGGTATCCTCTGGATTTTTGCATGCCTCTGGCAACTACCGCACTTCTGGACGAACTGCCTTGCGTCCTTTCTCAGGGTAGGCCAGAAGTATCCTTGGCGGAGTATCACTGCTGCAAGGGCATCAGTTCCAATGTGCGAGCCGCACATGCCTTCGTGGACTTCTTCGAGGACCATCTCAGTATCCTCTTCGCCCACACATCTCTGCAGCGGATTTGCATATCCTTGCCGATATAACTCTTCACCAATCAGGAAGAATCTTCTGGCGCGTCTCCGCAGTCTTGCAGCATTGCCGACGTCTTCGGGAGGCTCATTCTCTGCGAGGTATCTCTTTATGGGGTCCTTCCACCCTGTTCCCGAGGTCGTTACACTTAGCACGGAGATGCTTGGATGGTCTAGCACCTCGGTGTATGTTTTGGACTTCGCTAAGCAATCTGCCTCAGTATTACTCCGCCGGGGTACATTTTCAATCCGCACGGCGTCAAACTCTTGGATGAGTTTTGTTACCAGCTCGTGGTATTTTGCCAAGATTGGGTCCTTCGCCCCATAATCTCCTGCCGTCTGCCGAACTACCAGCTGGGAATCGCTGTGAGCCCTTAAGTTTCTCACGCCAATCTTTCTGGCCAAGCGTAATCCCGCTATGAGGGCTTCATACTCAGCCACATTATTGGTGACGTTGAAGCTGAACTTGATAGCCTTCATCACCTCTAGGCCTTCGGGTCCTCTGATAACTATTCCAGCTCCCTGGTGTTCGGACCCCGAGGCTCCGTCAACATGCAAGGTCCATTCTGGCTCACCTTCTTTTGGATCTGAGTGGTTCTCCTCAGTGGTGGGTATTTCGGCGATAAAATCTGCCAATGCTTGGGCTTTTATGGCCTTCCGAGGCTCATACGTGATTTCGTGTTCGCCAAGCTCTATGCACCACTTGGAGAGCCTTCCCGAATGATCCACTCTCTTCATAACATCCCGTAGTGGTAGACTACTTCGGACGATGATGGGGTGAACCTGGAAATATGGTCGCAGTCTTCTTCCTGCAAGCACCAAGGCGTATATAGCTTTTTGAAGCAAAGGGTACCTGACTTCGGCGCCATGCAGGGACTTGCTGACGTAGTAGACCGGCCATTGTTTCGGCCCTTCCTCTTTCACCAGGACCGAGCTCACGGCCTTTTCTGTGACGGCGAGGTACAGTACGAGGGGTTCTCCCTCCCGAGGTTGCCGCAGAGTCGGCAGGCTGGCCAGGTAGACTTTGAGTTCTTCCCAGGCCTTTTGGCAATCTTCATCCCAAGGATGATTGTTTCTTCCGAGGTCGCCTTCCATCTTTGCTGCCTTTGTGAGGACTTTGAAGAAAGGTCTACACCTATCTCCGTACCTGGAAATAAACCTGCTCAGAGAGGTTATTCTTCCGGTTAGTCTCTGCACGTCTTTGACTGTTGCAGGAGTTCGAAACTCAAGCAGAGCCTTAATCTTCTCAGGATTGGCGTCGATGCCTCTTTCGGATACCATGTACCCAAGGAATTTTCCCGAGGTCACGCCGAAGACACACTTCTCAGGATTAAGGCGAATCCCGAAGGCTCTGAGCTTTTGGAAGGTTTCCTCCAAATCTGCAACGTGGTAGCCGGGTAGCTTGCTTTTGACTATCATATCATCAACATATACCTCCATGTTTCTCCCCATTTGGTCCCTGAAGACCTTGTTCATCAGTCTCTGGTAGGTGGCTCCTGCATTTTTCAGCCCGAAGGGCATTCTGACATAGCAGTATGTTCCTCCCTCGGTAATGAAGGCAGTTTTCTCTTCATCTTCGGGGTCCATCCTTATCTGATGGTAGCCGCTGAAGGCATCTAGGAAACTCAGGAGCCCGTATTCGGCCGTTGAATCTACCAGTTGATCTATTGGGGGGAGGGGAAATGAGTCTTTCGGGCAAGCATCGTTCAAGTTTCTGAAATCAATGCACATCCGGAGTTTGCTGCTGCCTTCTTTTGTGGCGATGACCACGTTGCTTAACCATTCGGGGTACTTTACCTCCCTGATAACTTCAGCATCCAATAGGCGCTGGACTTCGGTTTTCATGAAGTTGCTTTTGTGGGCTGAGATGCTTTGTTTCTTTTGCCTGATAGGTTTTGCTTCCGGGCTTACTTTGAGGCTGTGCTGTATTATGCCAGGGTTCACTCTTGGCATGTCTTTCGGCGAGTAGGCAAACAGATCTTTATTTTTTAGCAGAAAGGATACAAGATTTTCCTTATCACCTTTGGCCAAGCTCTTCCCTATTCGGGTAGATTGTCCTGGGACAAGATCTACTGCTTCCGTTTCTGTTTCTGCGGGATCTCCTTCTTTGCCTTTCTCCTGCGCCTTTGCCTCCACCGTTTGTGTAGAGCTGTTTGCCGGAGCTTTTTGTGCTTTTACAAACACCTTTCTTACCTCGGCTTGGTCGATGAAGACCTCTGCATCTCCATCCTCGGTGGTGAATGTGACAGTCAAGTACTTCACATCGGGGCGAATGTGCAGGTTCCCCTGAGTCTGCCTTCCAAGGATGGCGTTGTACGAAGACGGGACGTCCATGATGATGAATCTTGCCATTGTGGACGCGTACAACTCAGCTGCTCCGTCAACCGAAGTGCCTTTCATCATCAAAGGGAGGTCGATCCATCCGAGGACGGGTAGTTCGGATGGCCCAACGCCGAAGGTGGGCGTGGTGACAGGTTTAAGCTCGCTGCTGGAGATGCCCAAGCTCGGCAGTAAGTGCGAGAATAGGACGTCAGCATTTGAGCCATCATCAAGCAACACTCTCTTGACGTCCCAGTTCCCTATTCTCGCCATTATCAGCAGTGGGTCGTCGTGGGGGAAGACGACGGTGGAGCCATCTTTGCGAGCCAGTTTCTTTGATGGACTTTGATACTCCATGACTGCAATTTCTCTGGCCTTCCGCTTTCTTTCCGAGGATGGGAGCCCCGTGGTGATGGTTTGGATGACCCCTACTGGAGGTGGAAGGCGCCTTTTTGGACTTCTGTTTCTCCGCCTGTCGGAGTCATAGTCCTCGTTTTCGGCCCTCTCTTCCTCCTCTTTTCTGCCCTTTGGGGAGGGCATCCGCAGGTACTTGCGAAGTTGGCCCTGTTTGATCAGTGACTCTATGTACTTCTTCAGCTGGAAGCAGTCTTCGGTGTCATGACCGTGGTCGCGATGAAACTGGCAGAACTTCTTGGCATTCTTCTTATTATCCGCAGCCATGGCCTTTGGCCGCCGAATCTGCGTCCCTTGCCTTTCCAGCGCCATGAGAATGTTGGTCCGCGTCGTGCTCAAGGGCGTGAAACTCTGAGGTTTCCTTCGTCGCATTCGTCGTGGTCGGCCTGTGTGTTCAGAAAGATGCCGGGCTTGCTGACTGGACCCTTCGGCGCGGTGTTGATCAGACTTCGGCCCCGCCATCCTCAATTCCTCGGCTGTCATGTGCTGCTCTGCCCTTCGGTAAAATTCTCCGAGGGTCTCCGGGGGGTCCTTTGAGAACTCGTAGAACAGCTGTGAGTCACGCCGAAGGCGCCGTGTCATAGCGAGGATGCGGATTTTGGGCCGGAAGTCCGGGACGCTGAGTGCTTCCCTGTTGAATCGTTCGACATAGTCTCGGATTGCCTCTCCGTTTCTCTGCTCTATGTCGAACATCTGCACAGGCATTTTGGCCATTGGTCTGCTCCCAATGAACTGCTGGGTGAAGGCTGTGGACAACTCCTGGAACTCAGTAATAGTCCCTGGGGGCAAGGAATTGTACCATGCTGTTGCTGGGCCCGTGAGGGTGACTTCGAAGCATTTGCACATGGTAGCGTCATCAGCTCCGTGCATTATCATGCTCCGTCTGTACTTCGTCAGATGGGCTTGTGGATCAGTCCGGCCATCATAGATCTCCAGCCTAGGCACTCTGAAGTCGCCTGGCATAGCTGCCTCAACGACAGCGCAAATAAACGGGGAGCCATCTTGCTTCTCCACTCTGTCCAGCCGTGCCAATATCCTTTCCATAAGCGCAGTGGCGCTAGGACCAGTTTCGCGGGAGGGAGATCGATGGCGCCTTTTCGGGGAGCGAGTTCGGCGCGGAGGGGTCAGGGACCTCACCTCGGGCGACGAACTGCTTCGCTGTGAGATTCTCGGTCGCTTGGACCCGGTTTGTCCCATAGGCCGTTTCCCGAGGGCTATATCTTCTGTGGATGATTCTCCGCGAGGATCTCCACTTTCTGAACTGCGGTGTGTAGACTTGGGGCTTCTCTCCCAAGGGCGTGTTGATGAGGAGGGTTTCTGGGCTTGTGACTGCTGTGGCCACCTTCGGTCAATCTGCTGAGTCATTTCAGCAACGACCGAGCGCTGAAAATCCCTCAAGAAGCTCATGGTAATTACTAGAGGGCGGTCTTCCTCGGGCGTAGAAGTCTCTGGGAGTGTCTGCTCAGCGGCCGGTTGTATCTCAGGCGCGGATGAGGACCTTGGGAGTCCCTTGTCCTTAGAACGCCGAGTCTCAACGACGGCGATTTGCGAGCGGGTTCCCACAAACAGCGCCAAATGATGGCCTGGGGCCTCATCGTTTTGAGTCATGATGACTGTTTGAGGAGACTTCTAGGAGGAAGAACGCCTGGAAGGTGGGTCGCCTCAAGGAGAGTACCTGAAAAGCTGGTAAACAGGGTTAGGAGGCCCCCGGAGTGTTTTTCCGGTGGGGGAGCCTCCGACGCCCAAGTCAGTGGTGGCCGGAAAAAGGAGAAAGTCACTAGCTCAAAGAGAAAGGCAGAAAAGTCTCGCCTGGTAATTTCTTAGAGTGTGGGAGCTGTATCTCCGGCCTACCAACCTCCTGTCAAGTATTTATTTCCTGTATATATAGGAATACCTAGCCCGTTCAGATCATGACACGTGTGCGGTCGGATGCTCCTGAACTTCTGGGCGTAGGGGACAAATAGTTGGTAACCAGCTCGCCTCGAGCCTTGTGCTGAGACGGGCCATGATGTGATTCTGATGGCGTCTGCGCGTCAGGGCGGCTTTTTACGTCTGTGGTGGGACATGTCAGAGGCTTCCTTAAATGCTTCCATAAATGCTCCTACCGTACTCCCGAGGTCCCTGGGCGAGGTCGTCCTCTAGTTCGGACAGAGCCTCTTCGGGAAGCATACCCTCAGTTCGGGGGTTCCCAGTTCCAGGTAGTTCCGCCTTCGGGGATATCATCTTCGGGCAGCCATGTCTGGTGCCACTTTTCCGAAGGCGCGCTGTTCACAACCTTGGGGGGCGAATGGAGTCCTCAAGTTTTACTGGCATGCCGAGGCTCGGAGCTCTCCGGCTATCTCCCGAGGTGCATGATTCCACCTGTTCCCGGGAAGCGCCAGTTCTTCTGGCCATTGTTGTGGCAGGGTGTTCGGCCAGATTAAGGCGATAGCCTTTGGCTATCAACCCTTAGTGTGGATACCCAAGTGGCCCTCTTGGGCACTATGTAAATATATGCATATTGGTCCAACCATCACACACATATTCACATTTTATGCACACAAATGCAGCAAGGAAGGAAAACACTAGCACAAGTCTTAATTTTGGCTACCACACATTAGGCAATCTTGTTAAGTTCTATTGACCAGCCACTGCACCTGTAACTTACATACACTACATGTGCATTCATACATGAACTACACAATGGTCTTAACTCAGCTAAATATACACCCTAAGTTACAGAAGTTCCTGAGACACAATGGACTCCAGAACAGGATGCTGGATAGCTGCCGCACAACACAATAAGTAGTACAATTAAAAATACTAAATGTGCTCCTAAAATCACCAAAATTTCCATATCATAACTACACATATGGAAGTTCATGTACCTGAAATTTTAGATTGAAAATCAAACCACAAAGGTTAGTTTGAAGGTGATCTTTCTGCTGGACCTGAAATAACAGAATTGAGGGGAGTAAGTTTCATTAAGGAACTTAGTAAGGGTAGCACTTGGATTCAATAGGCAATTTAACCATCATTAAAACATGCATCCAAAGACACTAAAAAAAAACCACAATGCATATATACAAGATATAGCAACCAAATGCAGCAGTCATTCACAACAAACAAACACATGAAATGTGGCAGCAACATATACCATAGGTTAGTCCATAAAACATGTAATAAATATAACCAAATCACTATGACAGCCCTCCTCAAGCTAATGCTTGGTCTTAGGAGGATTTTAACACTAGTTAGTACTAACTTTTAGGCTCTAGAAACCTAGAAATTCGCTGCCATCACTGTGCACTCCACACTAGGTCACAAAACCTTCAATAAGTGCACTGTTGGGTTTCGGGAGCCAAACAGCGCAGCGGAATTTAACCGAAACCCTCCAGGATCCAAGTGAAACGGGGTAAACCGGGTGTTCGAAAATTTCATACCTAATTTTCGGTTGAGATCTCTCACTCAACTGTAGAGTCGAATCACAAAACCTGAACAGTTGACGTGTTCAGGCTCTCTATGGTATCCACACGAGCCTCTCGGGATCACCACGCTTCCACCACGTCCCGGCAGATGCGTTTCTCTTGCGCTCGCAGTGCTAGCTTGCGTCCTCCAAGGAATTGCAAGAGAAGAGTGTGGCTGTCCTTTTGGGAGGCTAGGGCAAGGAGACCTGTGAATTTCTCACTTAAAAGTTGTATTTATAGTGAGACTCAACTTCCAGGCCTTATGGGTTTCAAAGCCCTAATCCAATTAGGATTTAATTTCGGGCTTAATAATGGCTCAACTCCTTGGCCCATTATTAATACGAAATTAAAGTGAAACCATAACCCAAATAATTAGCCCATGCACTCTAATGATCCAAATAGCTCTACGTGTGCGACCCAATAGGCTCTTGCCATGTTGGCAATGATCATAAATCACATTTATGATCATAAGCAATGAGCGGTGTCTAGCAACACATCATTGCTACCCAAGTGACAAGATTGTCGGTGAATCGACTAAACCTTTATGATCATCACCGATATATGCCATTGTCCCTTTGTCCAAGATATCAAGACTAAGCACGAGACATGGAATGTGTCACTCTCGTATAGCCCAATCTTTGGTTTCTTGATTACCGAGTAGACCAACTTAAACTGATGACATTGATATCATATATCAACTCATCGGAGCATGGCCATACATTTTCTAAGTCTCACTCTATCAAGGGGCCCAAAGATATCACTCCCGTTACATAGGAGGGACAAATCCCATCTTGATCATACAAATCCCTCCGCATGATATGTGACATACCCAATGACCTCCTTCAAGTTCACTCAGTTACGAGCAACAAAGGAAAGTATCAAAGTATGTGACTCACATGTAGGGAACCTTGATGATCTTAGGTCGAAGGACTACATCTACCATGATCACTATGAGAATCACTTATGACACTCATATAACGATCCATGAAGTGTTCTCATGGTGGGTCGGTCCAGTACACAAGTTCTCCAACTTGTACCCATATGTAGACTACATGTCTCATATTAGTCTCCACATATGCTAGTCATTATGTATTATTGCAACCCGCTCCACAATAATACTAGACTAGGGACATTTAAGAATATCATTATTCTAGGGTTACAATTATGTTTATTACGTTACGCAGAAACAAAACAACAAACAAAATTGCTGGATTAATGCCTCAATAAAATATCATGACTTAATTTGCAAAAATACAATCATCTCATGATTGGCTTTTTGGGCACAACACTAACAATCTCCCACTTGCACTAAAAGCCAATCATCCATGTATCTAATACCGATGGATCTAGAATGGCTATCATGCTTCTGCTGCGTAAGGGGCTTTGTCAGTGGATCAGCAATGTTGCTGTCTGTCGAAGTCCTGCATATCCTTACATCACCCCTCTCGATGATCTCCCTGATGAGATGATAGCGTCGGAGTATGTGTTTGGATCGCTGGTGAGATCGAGGTTCCTTAGCCTGTGCGATTGCTCCATTGTTGTCACAATAGAGCTCTATCGGGTCGACAATGCTTGGAACCACTCCAAGTTCAGTAATGAACTTCTTGATCCAAACTGCCTCCTTCGCAGCATCAGAGGCGGCAATGTACTCAGATTCTGTTGTAGAGTCAGCTACTGTCTCTTGCTTTGAACTCTTCCAGCTCACAGCACCACCACCAATACAAAACACATAACCAGATTGCGATCTAAAATCATCCTTATCGGATTGGAAGCTTGCATCGGTGTAACCCCTTACAACGAGCTCATCTTCACCTCCAAAGACCAAGAATGCATCCTTAGTCCTTCGTAAGTACTTAAGGATGTTCTTAACAGCTGTCCAGTGACTTTCACCGGGGTTCGATTGGTACCTACTCGTCATGCTCAAAGCATATGAGACATCGGGATGAGTACATATCATGGCATACATGATAGATCCAATTGCTGAGGCATATGGAATCTTACTCATGCGCTCTCTCTCCTCGGTTGTACTCGGACACTGAGATCTAGAAAGAGTGATACCATGTGACATGGGCAAGAATCCTTTCTTGGAATCTTGCATGCTAAACCTCTTTAGCACCTTGTCAATATATGTATTTTGACTTAGGCCAAGAAGCTTTCTAGATCTATCTCTATAGATCCTGATGCCTAACACATAGGCTGCTTCACCCAAGTCCTTCATAGAGAAACATTTCCTTAGCCAAGTCTTCACAGACTGTAGCTCAGGAATGTCATTCCCGATGAGTAGTATGTCATCTACATACAACACCAAGAAGACAATAGCGCTCCCACTAACCTTCTTGTAGACACAAGGTTCATCTTCATTTTTGATAAAACCAAACTCTTTGATTGCATCATCAAAACGAAGATTCCAACTTCGAGAAGCTTGCTTCAGTCCATAAATGGACCTTTGCAATTTGCACACTTTATTGGCATTCCCAGGAGTGACAAAACCCTCAGGCTGTGTCATGTACACATCCTCAAGTAGCTTTCCATTTAGGAATGCAGTTTTGACATCCATTTGCCATATCTCATAATCATAGTGTGCAGCAATAGCAAACAAAATTCGGATGGATTTAAGCATAGCAACTGGTGAAAAAGTTTCATCATAGTCAATACCATGAATTTGCTTGAAACCTTTTGCGACCAATCGTCCCTTAAAGGTAATCACATTACCATCCATGTTAGTTTTCTTCTTGAAAACCCATTTGCACCCTATGGGTTTTACCCCTTCAGGTGGGTCAACCAAAGTCCATACTTGGTTTTCATACATGGATTCCATCTCGGATTTCATGGCCACTAGCCATTTCTCAGAGTCAGGCCCCGACATAGCTTGTTGGTAGGTTGTGGGCTCATCTTGATCCATGAGCATCACATCATCGGTGTGAGTCACGAGAAATCCATATCTCTCGGGCTCACGCCGAATCCTACCAGTCCTACGTGGGCTTTGTGCTACAGGAACAGACTCTTGAACCACAACATCTTGTGGTGTCTGTTCAGGTTCCATTTCAGGTTCGATGTCTCCTTGTTGTTCTTGAATTTCTTCAAGTTCTACTTTCCTCCCACTAGTTCCTTTAGAGATAAACTCTTTCTCCAAAAAGACACCAGTTCGAGCAACAAACACTTTTTTTCTCAGAGGGATTGTAGAAATAGTAACCCTTTGTTTCTTTGGGATACCCAACAAAAAGACATTTTTGAGATTTGGGCCCTAGTTTGTTAGAGGATTGACATTTTACATAAGCGTCACAGCCCCAAATCTTCATAAAAGACAAATTAGGATGCCTCCCACTCCATATCTCATATGGTGTCTTTTGAACCGATTTAGATGGAACTCGGTTTAGTGTAAAAGCGGCTGTCTCTAGAGCATGTCCCCAAAAGGAGTTTGGAAGGTCAGCTTGACTCATCATGGAGCGAACCATGTCTAACAGAGTTCGATTTCTCCTTTCAGAAACACCATTCCATTGAGGTGTACCTGGTGGAGTGAGTTGTGATACTATACCACACTCCTTCAGATAGTCAAAGAATTCTCGATCCAAGTACTCTCCACCTCGATCTGATCGAAGCACTTTGATACTCTTCCCGAGTTGATTCTCTACTTCATTCTTTAATTCTTTGAACTTTTCAAAGGATTCTGACTTGTGTCTCATAAGATACACATAGCCATATCTGCTGAAGTCATCAGTGAAAGTAATGAAGTATTGGGAACCTCCTCTAGCTTGTGTAGACATAGGGCCACATAAATCACTATGTATGAGTCCTAGTAAGTCATTAGCCCTTTCACTTTGCCCTGTGAATGGGGCTTTGGTCATCTTGCCCAACAAACATGACTCACATGTCTCATATGATTCAAAATCAAATGAGTCCAAGAGTCCATCCTTATGGAGCTTGGATATGCGGGTCTCATTTATATGGCCCAAGCGACAGTGCCAGAGATAGGTCAAGTTTGAATCATTTAATCTGACCTTCTTGGTATTCACATTATAGATTGGATCTTCAAGGTCTAGAACATACAACCCATTGCTAAGTTGAGCACTACCATAAAAGATTTCATTCAAATAAATAGAACAACATTTGTCCTTTATTATAAATGAAAAACCTTTCTTGTCCAAACAAGAAACAGAAATCAAATTTCTACTAATAGTAGGCACAAAGTAGCAGTTGTCTAATTCTAAAACTAATCCACTAGGTAAAGTGAGAACATAAGTCCCTATGGCTAAGGCAGCAACCCTTGCTCCATTTCCAACACGTAGGTCCACTTCACCTCGGGCCAATCTTCTACTTCTACTTAGATCCTGAAGTGGAAGTCTTACTTCCCTTTTCCTTAGCAAGTTCTTCAAGATAGAGCTTGCAGTTGCGCTTCCAGTGTCCAGGTTGCTTACAATGGAAGCACTCCCCTTCCTTTGCCACACCACCCTTTGGTTTCAGTGCAGCTGAAGAAGAACTAGCATTGGACTTTCCATTAGCTTTATCCTTCTTCTTGTTGGCTTTTCCCTTTCCCTTGCCCTTTTGAACCATCAAAATGGGCTTAGCCTTCTTAAGGTTTTGCTCAGCAGTTCTCAACATGTTGAGCAATTCAGGAAGGGACTTGTCTAGGTCGTTCATGTTATAGTTCATGACGAACTGACTGTAGCTTTCAGACAACGATTGCAAGACTACATCGATAGCCAACTCTTTCTGAAGAGCAAATCCCAAATTCTCAAGATTCTCAATGTACCCAATCATCTTGAGCACATGAGGACCCACGGGACTTCCCTCAGACATCTTGCACTGAAACAATGCCTTAGAGGTCTCAAACCTCTCATGCCTAGCTTGCTCTTGGAAAAGCATTTTGAGATGTTCGATCATATCGAACGCCCCCATGTTCTCATGTTGCTTCTGAAGCTCAGATTCCATGGTAATAAGCATGAGGCATACAACATCCAAAGCATCATCAGAATGCCTCTTGTGAGCATCCCTTTCAGCTCTTGGAGCAGTGGTAGCAGGCTCATTCGGAATGGGCTGCTCTAGGACATAAGCCTTTTGATGGCCTAAGGCCTCATCGTTGTGAGTCATGATGACTGTTGAGGAGACTTCTAGGAGGAAGAACGCCTGGAAGGTGGATCGCCCCAAGGAGAGTACCTGAAAAGCTGGTAAACAGGGTTAGGAGGCCCCCGGAGTGTTTTTCCGGGGGGGGGGCCTCCGACGCCCAAGTCAGTGGTGGCCGGAAGAAGGAGAAAGTCACTAGCTCAAAGAGAAAGGCAGAAAAGTCTCGCCTGGTATTTTCTCAAAGTGTGGGAGCTGTATATCCGGCCTGCCAACCTCCTGTCAAGTATTTATTTCCTGTATATATAGGAATACCTAGCCCGTTCAGATCATGACACGTGTGCGATCGGATGCTCCTGAACGTCTGGGCGTAGGGGACAGATAGTTGGTAACTAGATGGCCTCGAGCCTTGTGCTGAGACGGGCCATGATATGATTCTGATGGCGTCTGCGCGTCAGGGCGACTTTTTACGTCTGTGGTGGGACGTGTCAGAGGCTTCCTTAAATGCTTCCTTAAATGCGCCTGTCGTACTCCCGAGGTCCCTGGGCGAGGTCGTCCTCTAGTTCGGACGGAGCCTCTTCGGGAAGCCTACCCTCAGTTCGGGGGTTCCCAGTTCCAGGGGGTTCCGCCTTCGGGGATATCATATTCGGGCAGCAATGTCTGGTGCCACTTTTCCGAAGGCGCGTTGTTCACAACCTTGGGGGGCGAATGGAGTCCTCAAGTTTTACTGGCGTGCCGAGGCTCGGAGCTCTCAGGCTATCTCCCGAGGTGCATGATTCCACCTATTCCCGGGAAGCGCCAGTTCTTCTGGCCGTTGTTGTGGCAGGGTATTCAGCCAGATTGAGGCGACAGCCTTTGGCTATCACATGCCCCCCTCTGGAAAGCCGAAGTGAAGACTTCGGTTTGCATCTCTTTCCGAGGTTGCCATTGGGAGTCTTGTTGGGAAGCATAACCTGTTCCGAGGTCGCACCTTTTGTCCGAGGGTCTGGGCTGTTCGGCCTTGGCCTATTCTTTGGTGTCTCCGAGGCAAAGCCTGTACCGAAGATACACCTCTTGCCCAAAAGTCATGGGCTGTTCAGCCATAGCCTGTCTCTTGGTGTCCTCGAGGTGGCCTACTTTTTATTTCTGCAGGTCTGATGGCCAAGCGTGTCAGACTGAGCGGCGCGTCTCCATTTCTCAGGGATGTCAAACGACGTGTCCCAATCAGGAGGCGTGTCCCGGTTTTCCAGGCACGTTTGGGGAGGCACGTCCCCCATTTCTGCGCAGCAGTTGACACGTGGCTTCTTGCCATTGGAGGAGAGGCGCGTCATTTACAGAGGGCGCGCCTTTTCGGGTGCAGCGGGCAGTTACGGCCACGGTTCGCCTCCAATGGGTACTTATGATGTTCTTTCGGTTACCCACCTTTGGCCTATAAATAGCCCATTCCATCATAAGTCCCACTTACTGTTTTTCTGCTCTTTTTCTGCTCTGCCCTCTGTTCTTGCGTTTTATCTTGCTTTCTGTGGCGGAGCTTCTTTAATCAGAGCTTTTTCCTACCAACTTTCACGACGGCGTCCTCAGGCAAATCTTTTGGTGGGTTTTGATTTCCAGAGTACTTGATTCCTCTGTTTTTCTGAGTTTTTCTGGAAAACTGTTGTTTTTTCCAAACTCGTCTTCTGAGTTTTTTCTGGAAACTATTTTTTTTTCCATCTCAAACTCTTTTTCATGTCTGCGATGCCTGTTCCCGAGAGCTGGAAACCTCTTCTGGCCCATCCTTGCTGTACCACCCCCGAAAAACTAGAGAGGTGGAAGAAAAAATTCTTTCTTCCGTCTTACGCTGTGACCAGACTGCCTCATTCTAGCCATTTTGCTTTTTCAAACCGTGGCGACGAGGTTACCGTCTTCCGAGCCCAACTGAAGGCCGGTCTTCGGTATCCTCCCCCGAAGGTGGTTTGCGAGTTTTGCCAATTCCATGGCATTGCTGTGAACCAGCTTCCCCCGAACGCGTACTGCTATTTTAACGCCTACCTCTGCATGTGTGGCGTGTTCGGGATAGAGCCCCACTTCATCATTTTCATGCAGTACTACAAGCTCTATGTGGTCCCGAAGGGTGGCTTCTATTTCCTGCTGCCTCGGGGATCCGGGAGCAAAAAATTCACCTTCACCTTCGACACGAAGGATAGCTGGCGGGGGTGGCAGCCTAAGTTCTTTTTCCTCAAGGTGGATAAGAACTGGTCTGATGCCCCGACCAGATGGGCTCAGGGAGTGCTGAACGCAGACGTCGTTGATCCGAGGATGCTGCTGACCCCACCGTTGGCTTCCGTGTTCGCGGATTTCGACGCCCGCATTCGGGCAGTCGCTGACTGGGCTCCCGAGGTCTCTCCTCGTGCTCTTTACCCCTTTCCTATCAACTGGAGGTTGATGACCGAAGAAGTCCTTCGGGAGCTGAAAGTGGTTAAGGAGCACGTGACTGACCTCAATATGCCCGCTCCCGCCATCGCCGGGAAAGACTCCTGGCTGGTCAAGCTCCTTAAGGGGGAGACTTCTTTCGAAACTTTTGCCGAAAGTGAGTAATCTTCCATCCCTTTATACTTTTTCCTCGGACTTACCGCTGATATTTCTTCTCTTTTTCAGAGATGGGCGATGGGGCTGCCGCTTATTACAAGGCCCTCTTTTCTGGCCAAGTGGAGAAGGGGGGCAGACAAAGAAGGCGGCTTCCCGAAGAAGGAAGACGACAGGGGCGGGACCCTCGGCGAAGCGAGCTAGGAAGGCTCTCCAGCCTTCTCAGCCAGAGCTTTTGGAAGAAGAAGCTGGCGAAGACGCTGGTCTTGTTGAAATTCCACCGGCCGAGGTCCCCGCTACTTCCGCCGAGGTGACTCCTCTCGACCTCGAGGCCCCCAGAAACACTGTAGTGGTAGAAGTACCCACCGCCGAGGAGCGGTACCGGCAGAAGGGTAAGGGTCTTTCTTCCGAGGGGCCCGAGGATCCCGAGGACACTGTCTCCGAAGTTCCTCCAGGTATGCCTTTAGGCGAAGTTCAGCTCCTTTTCCTTTCACGAATTTTTCTTCTGCTCCTAACTTCCTTCTCACTTTTAGGGGAGCCTCTTACTGCTGGCTGGAGGGCCATTCATGAGAGGAAACGGGCCCTGCGCGATGCCACAATCCCTGAGGGGAAGATCCCCTTGGAGCCCTTTTGGTCAATCACGGAGGATATGAATTTGTTCTCCGACGATTGTCCGAAGATGACAAAAGAGATTTGGAAGGGGATGACCACTGACGCCTCCTTCCGGGCCATTGCGGCGGCTCACCCGGGGGATAATACCCTCGCCGCAAAAGTCACCGAGCATGCTGCTCAGGTATAGTCTTTACACTTTTTTCCTCAATTTTCTAAGTGTTTAGACTTGTACTAACCTGGACTTTTGCCTTGCCGTAGCTGCTGGAGTACGCTGGTTATCTCCGAGTTCGGGTGGCCAGACAGGCTGCCTCCAAGGATGCGACTTCGCGGGAACTCAGTGAAGCGAAGGCTTCGCTTGCGAAGGTGATCGCCAGCAACCAGCAGCTGACAGCGGATTGTTCTCAGCAACTTGCTGCCGTTCGGGAGGAGTTCTCGAAGAAAAGAGAAGAGCTTGAAAAGGACTCCTCCCGGAAGATTGCCGACCTCGGCGACCAAGTAAAGGGGCTGCTCGCCGCCAACGAAGATCTTGTCAAGGACAAGGCTATTTTCGACAGTCTTGCGTCGAGGTTGACGGACGAGAACAATGCTCTTCAAGCCGAGGTCGAGGCTCTGAAGAAGGAGTCCGGACAGACGCTGGGGATAAGCGAGCTCGAAGAGGAGGTTGCTGAGCTGAGGGACGAGGTCAATGTCCTTGGCGTTCAAAAACGTACTTCTGATGACATGGCCAAGGTCGCCTTTCAGGACGGCTTCTGCCTCGCTCGGCACCAGGTGCTGCAGAGGTTCCCAGATTTGGACCTCTCTTTTCTGGAGGGCCTAAATATTCCTGAGGGACCTCGGTGGCAGTGGTCCAAGGTCGAGCATCTGAAGCTTCCTGGTCTTCGTCCGCCCGGCTCTCCCTAGTTTGTTTTAGGGCTCCTCTTATTTTTCTCCTTTGTGCTCCTTCTTTGGGCACTTCTTTTGTAAGGCGATTTGCTCTAAATGAACAATCTTTTGGCTAAGTCCTTTCTTGCAAGTTTCTTCATTTCCACTGTCCCGAACACGTTTGCCTCAAGAGACTTTCGGAAAACCTGCAACCAAAGAAACTTTTTACCTTCCTTTGTCCCGAGCGTGCTCGCTCAAGAGACTTTCTGGAAAGTTTGTAAAAATTTGGCTAAGTCTTTTGCAGGCTTTTTGTTTCCTTTTATCCCGAACATGTTCGCTCAAGGGCCTTCGGAAAACCTTCAGCCAAATTTTTCTGTCTTCCTATTGTCCCGAGCATATTTGCTCAAGGGACTTAGGAAAATTTTCACGAGATTGCTCATTCCCTTTTTCCCGAGCACGTTCGCTCAAGGGTGTTCGGAAATTACCTCTGCTTTTGTTTTGGCGTGTACTTTTGCGAGATTCTTGCTTGCCCTTTTTCCCGAGCATGTTCGCTCAAGGGTGTTCGGAAAATTTTCTCTGCACTGATTATGCCCAGTACTTTTGCAAGATTCTTGTTTCCCATTTTTCCCGAGCATAGTGGCTCAACGGACTTCGGGAAGTCATATCTGCTTTTTCCGTGGCGAGCACCTTCGCGGAATTTTGTCCTGGACAATTTGGTATACTTAAAAATTTTCTCAAGACCATTCTTCTCCGGACCATCCTGTACTTAGAATATTTTTTGTACAATATATTTCTTCCGCTCAACCTTAGGCGTAGAATTTTTTCAGGGCGTCTGAATGCCAAGTGTTTTTCAATTCTACGCCGTCGGCGTCGCCAAGCTTGTACACGCCTTTTCGTACTTCGGCGAGAACCAGATAAGGTCCTTCCCAATTTGCGTGAAGTACTCCGTGAGATGGCCTTCGGGGTGCAAAGTCGGCCTTTCGGAGAACGAGGTCTCCTTTTTTGATTTCTTTTGGCCTGGCTTTTAAGTTGATAGCCGCGGCCACTCTTTGCTGGAAAGCTTTTCTTCTCAGCTCGGCTATTTCTCTGTGTTCGGCCACAAGGTCGAGCTTAGTTCTCAGACCGAGGTCGTTTCCGCCTTCATCAAATACTTGCACCCGTATTGAAGGCTGAACTATCTCTATTGGGATAATGGCCTCTGTTCCGAAGACGAGTGAGAAGGGAGTTTCCCCTGTGGCTCTTCGTGGCGTCGTTCGGTAGCTCCACAATACACTTTGGAGTTCTCCTAGCCATTTCCCCTTGGCTTCCCCAAGTCTCTTTTTCAGGCCATCTTTTATGGTCCTGTTTGATACTTCCACCTGCCCATTGCTTTGGGGGTGAGCTACTGGGGCGAAGTGCATCTTTATTCCGAGGTCGCTGATGAATTCCTGGAATCCTTTGTCTATGAACTGGGATCCATTATCAGCTACTAGTACCCTCGGTATGCCAAATCTGCATACGATGTTCTTCCATACGAACTTCTGCACTTCTTTTGCCGAGATAGTTGCTAGTGGTTCTGCCTCTACCCACTTTGAGAAATAGTCCACCGCTACCACGCAGAATTTCACGCCTCCGGGCGCTGTGGGGAGTGGCCCAATGAGGTCTATACCCCAGACTGCGAAGGGCCAAGGATAGTCTGCCGACGTTACCATTTCCGAGGGTATCCTCTGGATTTTTGCATGTCTCTGGCAACTACCGCACTTCTGGACGAACTGCCTTGCGTCCTTTCTCAGGGTAGGCCAGAAGTATCCTTGGCGGAGTATCACTGCTGCAAGGGCATCAGTTCCAATGTGCGAGCCGCACATGCCTTCGTGGACTTCTTTGAGGACCATCTCAGTATCCTCTTCGCCCACACATCTCTGCAGCGGATTTGCATATCCTTGCCGATATAACTCTTCACCAATCAGGAAGAATCTTCCGGCGCGTCTTCGCAGTCTTGCAGCATTGCCGGCGTCTTCGGGAAGCTCATTCTCTGCGAGGTATCTCTTTATGGGGTCCTTCCACCCCATTCCCGAGGTCGTTACGCTTAGCACGGAGATGCTTGGATGGTCTAGCACCTCGGTGTATGTTTTGGACTTCGCTAAGCAATCTGCCTCAGTGTTATTCCGCCGGGGTACATTTTCGATCCGCACGGCGTCAAACTCTTGGATGAGTTTTCTTACCAGCTCGTGGTATTTTGCCAAGATTGGGTCCTTCGCCCCATAATCTCCTGCCGTCTGCCGAACTACCAGCTGGGAATCGCTGTGAGCCCTTAAGTTTCTCACGCCAATCTTTCTGGCCAAGCGTAATCCCGCTATGAGGGCTTCATACTCAGCCACATTATTGGTGACGTTGAAGCTAAACTTGATAGCCTTCATCACCTCTAGGCCTTCGGGTCCTCTGATAACTATTCCAGCTCCCTGGTGTACGGACCCCGAGGCTCCGTCAACATGCAAGGTCCATTCTGGCTCACCTTCTTTCGGATCTGAGTGGTTCTCCTCAGTGGTGGGTATTTCGGCGATAAAATCTGCCAATGCTTGGGCTTTTATGGCCTTCCGAGGCTCATACGTGATTTCGTGTTCGCCAAGCTCTATGCACCACTTGGAGAGCCTTCCCGAATGATCAACTCTCTTCATAACATCCCGTAGTGGTAGACTACTTCGGACGATGATGGGGTGAGCCTGGAAATATGGTCGCAGTCTTCTTCCTGCAAGCACCAAGGCGTATATAGCTTTTTGAAGCAAAGGGTACCTGACTTCGGCGCCATGCAGGGACTTGCTGACGTAGTAGACCGGCCATTGTTTCGGCCCTTCTTCTTTTATCAGGACCGAGCTCACGGCCTTTTCTGTGACGGCGAGGTACAGTACGAGGGGTTCTCCCTCCCGAGGTTGTCGCAGAGTCGGCAAGCTGGCCAGGTAGACTTTGAGTTCTTCCCAGGCCTTTTGGCAATCTTCATCCCAGGGATGATTGTTTCTTCCGAGGTCGCCTTCCATCTTTGCTGCCTTTGTGAGGACTTTGAAGAAAGGTCTACACCTATCTCCGTACCTGGAAATAAACCTGCTCAGAGAGGTTATTCTTCCGGTTAGTCTCTGCACGTCTTTGACTGTGGCAGGAGTTCGGAACTCAAGCAGAGCCTTAATCTTCTCAGGATTGGCGTCGATGCCTCTTTCGGATACCATGTACCCAAGGAATTTTCCCGACGTCACCCCGAAGATACACTTCTCGGGGTTAAGGCGAATCCCGAAGGCTCTGAGCTTTTGGAAGGTTTCCTCCAAATCTGCAACGTGGTAGCCGGGCAGCTTGCTTTTTACTATCATATCATCAACATATACTTCCATGTTTCTCCCCATTTGGTCTTTAAAGACCTTGTTCATCAGTCTCTGGTAGGTGGCTCCTGCATTTTTCAGCCCGAAGGGCATTCTGATATAGCAGTACGTTCCTCCCTCGGTGATGAAGGCAGTTTTCTCTTCATCTTCGGGGTCCATCCTTATCTGATGGTAGCCGCTGAAGGCATCTAGGAAGCTCAGGAGCCCGTATTCGGCCGTTGAATCTACCAGTTGATCTATTGGCGGGAGGGGAAATGAGTCTTTCGGGCAAGCATCGTTCAAGTTTCTGAAATCAATGCACATCCGGAGTTTGCTGCTACCTTCTTTTGTGGCAATGACCACGTTGCTTAACCATTCGGGGTATTTTACCTCCCTGATAACTTCAGCATCCAATAGGCGCTGGACTTCGGTTTTCACGAAGTTGCTTTTGTGGGCTGAGATGCTTCGTTTCTTTTGCCTGATAGGTTTTGCTTCCGGGCTTACTTTGAGGCTGTGCTGTATTATGCCAGGGTTCACTCCTGGCATGTCTTTCGGCGAGTAGGCAAACAGATCTTTATTTTTTAGCAGAAAGGATACAAGATTTTCCTTATCACCTTTGGCCAAGCTCTTCCCTATTCGGGTAGATTGTCCTGGGACAAGATCTACTACTTCCGTTTCTGCTTCTGCGGGATCTCCTTTTTTTCCTTTCTCCTGCGCCTTTGCCTCCACCGTTTGTGTAGAGCTGTTTGCCGGAGCCTTTCGTGTTTTTACAAACACCTTTCTTACCTCGGCTTGGTCGATGAAGACCTCTGCATCTCCATCCTTGGTGGCGAATGTGACAGTCAAGTACTTCACATCGGGGCGAATGTGCAGGTTCCCCTGAGTCCGCCTTCCAAGGATGGCGTTGTACGAAGATGGGACATCCATGACGATGAATCTTGCCATTGTGGACGCGTACAACTCAGCTGCTCCGTCTACCGAAGTGCCTTTCATCATCAAAGGGAGGTCGATCCATCCGAGGACGGGTAGTTCGGATGTCCCAACGCCGAAGGTGGGCGTGGTGACAGGTTTCAGCTCGCTGCTGGAGATGCCCAAGCTCGGCAGTAAGTGCGAGAACAGGACGTCAGCATTTGAGCCATCATCAAGCAACACTCTCTTGACGTCCCAGTTCCCTATTCTCGCCATTATCAGCAGCGGGTCGTCGTGGGGGAAGACGACAGTGGAGCCATCTTTGCGAGCCAATTTCTTTGATGGACTTTGATACTCCATAACCGCAATTTCTCTGGCCTTCCGCTTTCTTTCCGAGGATGGGAGCCCCATGGTGATGGTTTGGATGACCCCTACTGGAGGTGGAAGGCGCCTTTTTGGACTTCTGTTTCTCCGCCTGTCGGAGTCATAGTCCTCGTTTTCGGCCCTCTCTTCCTCCTCTTTTCTGCCCTTTGGGGAGGGCATCCGCAGGTACTTGCGAAGTTGGCCCTGTTTGATCAGCGACTCTATGTACTTCTTCAGCTGGAAGCAGTCTTCGGTGTCATGATCGTGGTCGCGATGAAACTGGCAGAACTTCTTGGCATTCTTCTTATTATCGGCGGCCATGGCCTTTGGCTGCCGAATCTGCGTCCCTTGCCTTTCCAGCGCCATGAGAATGTTGGTCCGTGTCGTGCTCAAGGGTGTGAAACTTTGAGGTTTCTTTCCTCGCATTCGCCGTGGTCGACCTGTATGTTCATAAAGATGCCGAGCTTGCTGGCTGGACCCTTCGGCGCGGTGATGATCAGACTTCGGCCCCGCCATCCTCAATTCCTCGGCTGTCATGTGCTGCTCTGCCCTTCGGTAAAATTCTCCGAGGGTCTCCGGGGGGTCCTTTGAGAACTCGTAGAACAGCTGTGAGTCACGCCGAAGGTCCCGTGTCATAGCGAGGATGCGGATTTCGGGCCGGAAGTCCGGGACGCTGAGTGCTTCCCTGTTGAATCGTTCGACATAGTCTCGGATCGTCTCTCCGTTTCTCTGCTCTATGTCGAACATCTGTACAGGCATTTTGGCCGTCGGCCTGCTCCCAATGAACTGCTGGGTAAAGGCTGTGGACAACTCCTGAAACTCAGTGATAGTCCCTGGGGGCAACGAATTGTACCATGCTGTTGCTGGGCCCGTGAGGGTGACTTCAAAGCATTTGCACATGGTAGCGTCATCAGCTCCGTGCATTATCATGCTCCGCCTGTACTTCGTCAGATGGGCCTGTGGATCAGTCCGGCCATCATAGATCTCCAGCCTAGGCACTCTGAAGTCGCCTGGCATAGCTGCCTCAACGACGGTGCGAATAAACGGGGAGCCATCTTCGCATAATGCCCCCGACAGCCTGTCCCAAACGGGTTTTCTGGTCACTTGCTTCTCCACTCTGTCCAGCCGTGCCAATATCCTTTCCATAAGCGCAGTGGCGCTAGGACCATTTTCGCGGGAGGGAGATCGCCGGCGCCTTTTCGGGGAGCGAGTTCGGCGCGGAGGGGTCAGGGCCCTCGCCTCGGGCGACGAACTGCTTCGCTGTGAGACTCTCGGTCGCTTGGACCCGGTTTGTCCCACAGGCCGTTTCCCGAGGGCTATATCTTCTGTGGATGATTCTCCGCGAGGATCTCCACTTTCTGAACTGCGGTGTGTAGACTTGGGGCTTCTCTCCCGAGGGCGTGTTGATGAGGAGGGTTTCTGGGCCTGTGACTGCTGTGGCCATCTTCGGTCGATCTGCTGAGTCATTTCAGCAACGACCGAGCGCTGAAAGTCCCTCAAGAAGCTCATGGTGATTACCAGAGGGCGGTCCTCCTCGGGCGTAGAAGTCTCTGGGAGTGTCTGCTCAGCAGCCGGTTGTATCTCAGGCGCGGACGAGGACCTTGGGAGTCCCTTGTCCTTAGAACGCCGAGTCTCAACGACGGCAATCTGCGAGCGGGTTCCCACAGACGGCGCCAAATGATGGCCTAAGGCCTCATCGTTGTGAGTCATGATGACTGTTGAGGAGACTTCTAGGAGGAAGAACGCCTGGAAGGTGGATCGCCCCAAGGAGAGTACCTGAAAAGCTGGTAAACAGGGTTAGGAGGCCCCCGGAGTGTTTTTCCGGGGGGGGGGGGCCTCCGACACCCAAGTCAGTGGTGGCCGGAAGAAGGAGAAAGTCACTAGCTCAAAGAGAAAGGCAGAAAAGTCTCGCCTGGTATTTTCTCAAAGTGTGGGAGCTGTATGTCCGGCCTGCCAACCTCCTGTCAAGTATTTATTTCCTGTATATATAGGAATACCTAGCCCGTTCAGATCATGACACGCGTGCGGTCGGATGCTCCTGAACGTCTGGGCGTAGGGGACAGATAGTTGGTAACTAGATGGCCTCGAGCCTTGTGCTGAGACGGGCCATGATATGATTCTGATGGCGTCTGCGCGTCAGGGCGACTTTTTACGTCTGTGGTGGGACGTGTCAGAGGCTTCCTTAAATGCTTCCTTAAATGCGCCTGCCGTACTCCCGAGGTCCCTGGGCGAGGTCGTCCTCTAGTTCGGACAGAGCCTCTTCGGGAAGCCTACCCTCAGTTCGGGGGTTCCCAGTTCCAGGGGGTTCCGCCTTCGGGGATATCATATTCGGGCAGCAATGTCTGGTGCCACTTTTCCGAAGGCGCGTTGTTCACAACCTTGGGGGGCGAATGGAGTCCTCAAGTTTTACTGGCGTGCCGAGGCTCGGAGCTCTCAGGCTATCTCCCGAGGTGCATGATTCCACCTATTCCCGGGAAGCGCCAGTTCTTCTGGCCGTTGTTGTGGCAGGGTATTCGGCCAGATTGAGGCGACAGCCTTTGGCTATCACCTTTCTCTCTTGTTTGAGGACTATCCTCAAGTTTCGGTACCATTTGAGAAAGTTGGTCCCATTCAGTTTTTCCTTCTCAAGGATCGATCGCAACGAAAGTGTCGATGTGTTTTGTGCCATGGTTTTCTACAACAGTAAATATGCAGTGTAAGAGTCATGTATTTTAATTCATTTAACAAGGACTTTTATTAAACGATACTCCCACTATTTTCCTCAAAATAATAACCCTCGGTATTATTTCGGAACACCTCGGCGCTAAGGTATTCTAGCGGGCCAAGATCCATATTTGACCACAACCTGAGTCAGCTTTGGCTTTTCTCTCAAGTTACAGCTATTTAGGTAGGCAACTCATTGCCAATTGCATCTTATGCAACTCTTGGATAGTTGGGTGAACAACACTTGTCCAAGCTCATCTCATGAACTTAAGCCCAACTCTATGCCTCTAAGTCCCTAATCCTATTAGGATGACTTAGTTAAGTCGAACCCAAAGTTAGCAGTTTGGATATCACTATTATCCCATCGCGCCTTACCAAGATGAACATAGGTGCTTTGCTTTGGCAAACCCACCTAATGTTGATCAAAGTCTTGACGAGTACCAACATTTGGAAGGCATCACATTTAATGACTTAATATTTGTTTGAGGGATTTTTCTTTTGATCTCACCAATTTGTTATCTCCGGTTGTTTTATACATGCATCACATACAAATATAAAACATGCATCTCATGCTTACAAGAAATAAACGTGACATGGTTATAGCCCAAACTATGCGATATTCTCAAGCCAATGAGAATATCATAAAAGCCTAAGAAAAGAAAAGAGTCTTCACAAGCTCCTTCTCTTCCTTTCTTGGCTGCCTTTTTGTTGTCACCTCCTTGGACATACCACCTTGGACGATCCCATAATGCACCATTACATCAATAATAGAAACCTCGAGTTACATTCGAGAGGAGTAAGGTGAGAAGAGAATGTACAATGAGAGTGATGAGAAAAGGCACGACTCGCAGGCCGTATTTACAAGTACAACCAATCAAGGGCTATAACCATGCACCATGCTTCAAACACTAATCAGCATATCATGTCAAATCTCATTCAACAAAGATGCATGCCAATTTTCGCGTGTTGATTAACCAGTTTTTATTTATGTGGCGCTTCGCATACGGCGGTCCCACTGGCCGGTCAGCCCGAAATCTTCTATTTCGAGAAAGTAGGCACCCGAGACTCCTCCATTCGAGCCACCAAAAATACCTTACTTTCGGTGCCCGAACAGGCCGAATCCGAACAAACCTAGGGTTTTTGCAACTATTGCAAGAATCCTAATCCATATAGGTATCTCATACCTATTAATTTCGGTTAATCTCATTAACCAATTTGTGTCGTTTCTTCATATATCTCATATGTTCATTACGAATTCCGGTTTCATGCATCATGAATCAATCTAATTAATCATGGCCGAAAACCAATCGAACACATAGCATCATGCGATTCAACACTCAATCCCGATTTAGGGTTTCACCAGTAGCTCTGATACCACTGTTGGGTTTCGGGAGCCAAACAGCGCAGTGGAATTTAACCGAAACCCTCCAGGATCCAAGTGAAACGGGGTAAACCGGGTGTTCGAAAATTTCATACCTAATTTGCGGTTGAGATCTCTCACTCAACTGTAGAGTCGAATCACAAAACCTGAATAGTTGACGTGTTCAGGCTCTCTATGGTATCCACACGAGCCTCTCGGGATCACCACGCTTCCACCACGTCCCGGCAGATGCGTTTCTCTTGCGCTCGCAGTGCTAGCTTGCGTCCTCCAAGGAATTGCAAGAGAAGAGTGTGGCTGTCCTTTTGGGAGGCTAGGGCAAGGAGACCTGCGAATTTCTCACTTAAAAGTTGTATTTATAGTGAGACTCAACTTCCAGGCCTTATGGGTTTCAAAGCCCTAATCCAATTAGGATTTAATTTCGGGCTTAATAATGGCTCAACTCCTTGGCCCATTATTAATACGAAATTAAAGTGAAACCATAACCCAAATAATTAGCCCATGCACTCTAATGATCCAAATAGCTCTACGTGTGCGACCCAATAGGCTCTTGCCATGTTGGCAATGATCATAAATCACATTTATGATCATAAGCAATGAGCGGTGTCTAGCAACACATCATTGCTACCCAAGTGACAAGATTGTCGGTGAATCGACTAAACCTTTATGATCATCACCGATATATGCCATTGTCCCTTTGTCGAAGATATCAAGACTAAGCACGAGACATGGAATGTGTCACTCTCGTATAGCCCAATCTTTGGTTTCTTGATTACCGAGTAGACCAACTTAAACTGATGACATTGATATCATATATCAACTCATCGGAGCATGGCCATGCATTTTCTAAGTCTCACTCTATCAAGGGGCCCAAAGATATCACTCCCGTTACATAGGAGGGACAAATCCCATCTTGATCATACAAATCCCTCCGCATGATATGTGACATACCCAATGACCTCCTTCAAGTTCACTCAGTTACGAGCAACAAAGGAAAGTATCAAAGTATGTGACTCACATGTAGTGAACCTTGATGATCTTAGGTCGAAGGACTACATATACCATGATCACTATGAGAATCACTTATGACACTCATATAACGATCCATGAAGTGTTCTCATGGTGGGTCGGTCCAGTACACAAGTTCTCCAACTTGTACCCATATGTAGACTACATGTCTCATATTAGTCTCCACATATGCTAGTCATTATGTATTATTGCAACCCGCTCCACAATAATACTAGACTAGGGACATTTAAGAATATCATTATTCTAGGGTTACAATTATGTTTATTACGTTACGCAGAAACAAAACAACAAACAAAATTGCTGGATTAATGCCTCAATAAAATATCATGACTTAATTTGCAAAAATACAATCATCTCATGATTGGCTTTTTGGGCACAACACTAACATGCACTCCCCTCACTAAGCTTGGTTCATTAAGCTCATGGCTCTCTTCCAAGGTTAGCCCTAGCTCCATGGTTTCTTGCAAATATAGAAAGCAACCCATTAGAGCAATAGAACCCTTACCAAAGTGGGTAGGCCGAAAATCAAGCTTAATCCTTGAAGTATCCAAGCAATAGCTCTAGTTGCTTCCAATTGCTTCCTTTTGCCTTCAATTTCAATCAATTGCAAGTTTGAAGGTATGGTGGCTATAGAGGAAGTTTGGCTATGTTCTTGGCCTGGAGGAGGACGAAAATGAGAAAGGGATAAGTGATTTGGCCGCTTAAATGGCCTTAAATGAGCTTAAGGGCATAAAACACACTTAACAAGCTTAACCTTGCTTTATGTCATTTTCCTTATCACTAATTATGGTTTCTTTTTCTTAAAATCATTGGTACACATGTGCCCAACATTTTTGACTAATTATCAAGTCTTGGCTGCCTCCCCCATGGTGGGATAACCCTACAATTCCGCCCTTAGACTAAAGTCAAAAGCTTGAACACCTTAAGGTTTACACTAGGACATTTAGGTCCTTATTGCCTTTAGTGTTTCCTTTGTCCAAACTTATCTTCCATGAGCAATTTGGTCCTCCAATAGCACTTTCATACCATTCATATCCTTCCCACAACTCTCCAAGTCTCTTTGTTGAGAGTTTTTGCAATTGAGTACCCAAATTTCCAAAACCTTACAAAAAAGTCTATAGGTTGCTTGACAGACAAGCAATCCTTAAGGCTTTTCTTGGGGGCCAAGTTACCAACTTGGAACACTTTTAAGGAGGTGTTGATCATGCCTTTTACCCCCCACACTTCAATCACTATGGTGAGAATTACATAATATAATGGTTTTTTTACCATTATGCTACACTTGTAATTCTCCCATTTTGTGAGGTGGTAACAGTTGTTGTTCCAATAATTCACATATTGTGCACTTTCCACATTCAGCTCACCAACTTCATAAGGTATAGATGAAGAAACCACCAATTGCTTGATTGACTTTTCCTTATGTGTGGTAAACTTGGCCACTAGGTTAGTCAAAGAGGCAATTTGTGCCAACAAAGAGGTAAGAGCATCCACTTCCAACACTCCTCCTATTCTTGGGTATGCCCTCTCATTGTTCCATTGATAATTGTTGACTGACATATCTTTTAGCAAATTGAAGGCGCCGATGGCAGCCTTTTACATAAGTGTTCCCCTAGCCGCCGAATCAACAATGGACCTTGTTTGTGGAGAAAGCCCCTTATAGAAGAGTTGAATTTGGTGCCATTATTGATAACCATGTTGTGGGCACTTCCTTAACAATTCTTTAAATCTCTTCCAAGTTTTGCAAAGTGACTCTTCATCATGTTGCCTAAAGGTGAAAATTTTGGTCCTCAAATGTAAAACTTTATATAGAGGGAAATACTTGGCTAGGAATTTTTTTTCTTTCTCACTGCATGTTGTGATACTTCCCGGTTGCAAAGAATGAAGCCAACTCTTGGCATTGTCCCCAAAGAGAATGAGAACAACCTCAACCTTATAGCATCTTCAATGACTATTCAACTTGATTATATCACATGTTTCATAGAAAGTAGCCAAATGAATATTAGGATCCTCCATGGAAAGGCCTTCAAATTGATTTTGTTGGACAAGGGTGATAAGTGCCGGTTTGAGTTTGAAATTGTTGGCATGCACCGTCGGCCTCACTATCCCAAAGTAGTTGTTGGTCATGATAGCCTAGAAATGCTCCCTTTTAGGACTCACACCGTTGGCTACATTTCCATTCCCACGTGGACTGTAGACTTCTTCCAAATGCTCATTGTTTTGGCCATTATTTCTATTAACTCTAGTGTGGCCATTGTTGTTTTGCCTATGCTTTCTAAAATTATCTTTTAACTTCCTCCATATTGAGTAATGTAAATCCAACCACTTGTGAAGTAGCCTTTAGCTTCCTCAAGTGCCTTTCAATTTTCATAATAATAGGTAATAGATTGGTTACTTGAGAATGGGTCATGCACCGAAGTACCTACAATAAAAGTAGACATCAAGTAAAACCCCAAAAATAAGTGCAAAGAATACAAGTCTACTTTAAAACCAATTGCTTAGCAATGATATTCTTCAACTTAGTTAAACAATCCCTAGCAAAGGCACCAAAAACTTGTTGCATGTGTTCAATGTGATTTAAAGCAGACTTTCCCACAAGTGCACGCATCGTACTGCAATATGATTGAGTGGGTATTGATCAAACAAGTATTATGATTGTCTTGAACGACTGCCAAAGTTTTTCACAATTAATCATAGCTAAACCAAACAACAAATGATGAAATGAACACTTGAAATGGAAAGCAAACCTAGGTTACTAAAAATTGTACTTGAATCTAACATTATTCTACTTAGCTAACTCACACTTTTTAAGGGGCTTTCTTAATTTTACCAAACATACTTCCTATGGTTCATTTCTTGAATTGGGTTGAAGGTGAACCAATCCTAGGTTTCTAGCTTCTTCTACTTGTTGGTGTTATATGCTAATTGTCTCTTTGCTTTCCCAAGCTAAAGAGCTCCCTCTCTAATCCTAAAATAGCAAGGACTCCCATCTCTAATACTATCATAGGAAGAGCCTTTACCAACTCTTCTTACAAACACTTTAGCAAATGAGCCAAGTTTCCCAACTATGTCTCTATTCACTATCTCTTTTTCCTAGTTCCAATTCTCTCTTACTTTCATACGCATAATGAGAAATCCAAAGCATCAATTGATTGTGGGCATCAACCAATCAAGCATCATGAAAGAGCAATACAAGAAATGAACAAGTATTGGAGAAGAAAACTAAAAACCCATTCCTATATTCAACCAACAAAACCAATGCCAGGCAACTATAACCATAGAAAGTGTAGAAAGAACTACTCCATGGATAAAGGAAAAAAGAACAACATTCTTGGATTCAACATATCAAACACTAAATAAAAGAAATAAGAAAAGGAAAGAAAAAACCAAGAATCCCTTGTAACCAATGGCTTGATCTCCAAGGTACTCCTAGCTCCTCTTTCAAGCAAGTAAGAATTCCAAAAAAAAAAAAAAAAGACACAAGAGAAAAACTCTAAAAACTCTAAATCGCCTCCAGAATTGAGGCTACTAAAATGGAAAGTTCCTTGTTTCAATCTCTTAAACCCTAGATAAAAATCATCCAAGGGTGTTCAACATTCTTATCCTCTCCCATCTTTTTCTATAGAGATGTTGGTAGGTGAAGGAAGTGGGCCTTCAAGTTCCAAGAAATCTACTTTAAAAAATGTGTTCCCCTTCTTGTCCATCAGAAAGTGTGATCATAAATTTGAAAGTGCAGTCTTACTTGGGCTTCTAGGGTGATTTGGCTCCGTTAGAAGTACATCACACAATTGGAAGTGCAATCACACTTTTAGTCTCTTCAGGTCCTTTTTGCTCCTTGCTCATCCAACTTTATTGATTTGTCCAATTTAGCCACTAAAGTCAGCTTGCTGCTTTTTTCTGCTCTCCAAAGATGCAATATGACCTACAAAGCTAAAAATGGTACTAACTACTAGCAAAATGGAGTGAAATACGCACAAATGTGAAGAAAAACATATAGTAACTCAGGTTACTATTAATAGGGTGTCATTCCAATGCTAGATTGATAACTAATATTGTAGGTGAATTAAATAAGTTCTAAATGATCATCCCAATTACCTCTAAAGTCTAAAACACAGGCTTGAAGCATTTCCTCAAGAATTTGAATACTTCGTTTGATTATCCATTAGTTTAAGAATGATAAGCTGGGCTGAAATTGAGTTGAGTTCCCATGGCCTTTTGTAATTGTCCCGAAAATCTTAAGATAAACCATGAATCTCTATCTGAAATAATAGATAGTAAGGCACAATGTAGACAAATGATCTTTTTCACATACAACTTTGTTAACTTCTCTAAACTTGCACCTTCTTTGAATGAAAAAAAAAGTGGGCAGATTTAGATAAACAATCAATAAGTACCCATATAGCTATTATCTCTAGTAGTCCTTGGAAGTCCCATGGCAAAATCCACAGTTAAATGTTCTCAATTTCATTTAGGAATCAAAAGACGCTGCAAAGGTCTTGAAGGCTTTTGATGTTCCATTTTGTCTTGTTAGAAAGTCTAACACTTTGCAACAAATTTAGCAATCTCTTTTTTCATTCCTTGCCACCAAAAATGCTTCCGTAGGTCTCTGAACATTTTAGTTCCATTAGGATGCATATTGTAAGGGGTATTATAGGGCCTTTCTCATAATTTCTTCTTTCAAAGCCTCATCTTTAGGGACACATAGTTGAGCACCAAACTTCAAGAAATGATCTTAATGAAATCATAAATGTGCAACTTCTTCCTTCAACTTGCTAATTCCCTCATCTAAACGTTGAGAAATTTTGATCCTTTAAATTAAAGTCTCTTGAACCATCAAGTTAGCAAGCACATTGACATCATCTGTTATAATTTCTACTCCCAACTTTTATTCATCATTAAGAATAACTCTTTTGTTAGTAAATAAAGAAGCTAACAAGCCAGAGGACTTATGACATAAAGCATTAGCAACAACCTTTGCCTTGCCAGGATGATAGCAAATATTCAAATCATAATCTTTCAGCAACTCCAACCACTTCCACTGACTAAGATTCAATTTCTTTTGTGTAAAGATATACTGTAGACTCTTATGATCAATAAACACCTTACAAGAAACATCGTAAAGATAATGTCTGCATACCCTTAACGCAAAGACAACTATAGCTAACTCCAAGTCATGCATAGGATAATTCTTCTTGTATGGTTTCAACTACCTAGAAGCATAGGTAAAAACTATTTCATTTTGCATAAGTACACATCCTAAACAAATATGTAAAGCATTACAATAAATTTCATAACCTACAGTGCCAGATGAAATGGTAAGGACAGGTGTAGTTACTAATCTTCATTTCAACTCTAAGAAGCTTTTCTCTCAATGTGAAGTCCACCCGTACTTAGCATTGTTTCAAACTAACTTGTATAGAGGCATAGCCATGGTCGAAAATCCTTTAACAAACAGATGATAACAATAGGCTAAACCAAGAAAGCTACAAATTTCAACAACATTAGATGGTTTACCCCAATTCACCACTGTTTCAAGTTTTTGCAGATCTAGAGAAACTCCATCTTTTGAAATTATATAACAAGAAAATAAATTTTCTCAAACCAAAACTCACATTTTTTGAATTTTGCATAAAATTGTTTTTCCATTAGTGTTTGTAAAATAATTTTTAAATGCTCGTCATACTCTTTCAAACTTTTAGAATATACCAAAATATCATAGATAAACACAATGATAAATTGGTCTAAATAATGCTTGAAAACCCTGGCCATCAGGTCCGTAAAAACAACAAGTGCATTTGCTAGACCAAACGAGATAACCGTAAATTCATAATGGCCATACTTGTTCTTGAAAGCAGTCTTAAGTATGTCTTCAACCTTGATCTTCAATTGGTGATACCCAGACCTCTATTAATTTTAGAAAAGACTTGTGCACCTTGCAGCTGATCGAACAAATCATCAATACGAGGAAAAAGATGCTTGTTCTTAATAGTTACCTTGTTCAACTCATGGTAGTTAATGCAAAGTCTTAGGCTTCCACCTTTTTTCTTCATGAACAAAACAACAGTGGTCTATGGTGAACCGCTAGGGTGAATGTACCTTTTATCTACCAACTTTTGCAACTATGCCTTTAACTCTTTCATCTCTGTTGTTGCCATTCAATAAGGTAACCCAGGAATCTCCTTAAGAAAGACATCCTTAACATATGAAATGTCTTCCAGCTTCAATTTAGATTGGCTAATATCTTAAATGAAAGCAAAATATCCCTAACAACCATTTTTTAAGAATCGACATGCATGCATAGAAAAAATGAGACAAAGGAAAACAGGTTGTCTATTCCTAAAAAAAATAATTTCATGCTCATTAGGAACACAGTACACGACATTCTTTTCATGGCAATCCACCTAATCATGGTTCACATATAACTTTTTCATCCCTAAAATCATATCAAAGTTAGTCATATCCAGCCTAATCGAATTCACAAGCATATATTTTCCCTCAATTCTGACTACACACCCTTTATAAATAAAATTAGTAATAATAGACTTTCCTAAAGAGGTCTTAGTAGATAGTTCAAAATCTAATGGCTCAAGCACACATGGCAATCTAGTAGCAAACTTTAGTGATACAAAAGAATAAGTGGCACCAGAATCAAACAAGACATGAGCATAAACAAAACCAATATTCACTGTACCTAAAACAACTATGATAGCCGAGGTACTGATCACCCTCTGAACCCACAGGCTCGGAGAAAACACCAACCTCGGAAGGGAAATCACCTACCATGAAGGGAAGGGTGTTCGCCCTCCCGAAATCCAGCCTTGGCATTTCTCCATTCCTGGAAACGACAGTGCCAACCTCGGGGGCACGAGTAAGCCATCCTCGAAAGTGAGGGTGCCTCCAAGAAAGGTTACCCTCGAGAAATATGACCTTGCGATGCTAAAGCGACCTCGAAAGACAAATTCCCCGAAGGGGTCTCCCCTACCAGAAGGGGACATCGGGAGTTCGACATAAGCATTTAAGGAGCCTCTGACACATCCCCGATAATCCGCCCCGGGCATGCCCAGACACGCCATTTGCAGGGACACTCTAGCCGTCACTCTTAGGTTGACTAGACTTCTAGCCCAGAGGCCCATGTCCTGCTAGGAGTCCCCTGTTGCCCAAAAGACGTGGAACGCATCCCGCCAAACACGTGTCATGATCTGGGCCGGCTACAAGAGAAGAACTATTACTATTCACCCTTCCATAAGTACTCAGTAATTATTCCAGGTAAGGAGGAGGACATTACTTGACATAAGATCCTCCTTTGCTCTTTATCATCCCATTACCTCCAAAAATACTCACTTAGGCGTCGGAGGCTCCTCCCCGAAAAAACACTCCGGGGACCTCCTAACCCTTATTCTCTGTGATTTCCAGGTGATCCACGTAGAGCACTATTCTTTCGGACTCATTTGTACTATCAGAAGTTCCTGCCACAGTCACCATGACACACACTGGAGATGCTGAAGGGCATCACATGGCGCCGTCTGTGGGAAACCACCCTCAAGTCGCTGTCGTTGAAACTTGGCGTTCTAAGGACAAGGGACTCCCGAGGTCCCCGTCCGCGCCAGAAACTCAACCAGCAACCGAACAAACTGCGGCAGGGACTTCCTCGCCCGAGGACGAGCGTCCACTGACTGTTACTATGGCCTTCCTACACAAATTTCAGCGCTCTGTTGTGGCCGAAATGACGCAGCAGTTAGACCAAAGATGGCCACAGCCAACCCCAGGACAAAGGTCCTCATCACCAGCACTTCGAAGTGAGAAGAGCCCCCGATCAACTCATCGGAGCTCAGGAAGTAGGGATCAACACGATGAGTCCTCAACGGAAAACATACCCATCAAGGCGCGACTTGTGGGAGAAACGGGGCCAAAGCAACCCAAGGCTCCCCGCCGAAAGAGTTCCACCCCTGAGGCAAGGTCACCATCTCCTCAATGCAGAAGTCAATCCCCAAAGAGAAGACGTCAGTCTCCATTCCCAGAAGCCTACAGACAGCAGGAAGAAGAACCCGCCGCCACACTCCTCATGGAGAAAATTCTAAAGAGGATAGAAAGAGTGGAGAGACAAGTAGCTCGGAAGCCCATCTGGGCTAGATTGTCAGAAACCTTCAATGGAGACGAGTCACCATTCACCCAAACAGTGGTCGAGGCACCTATGCCAAGCGATTTTCAGGTACCTCGGCTGGAAACCTACGATGGCCGAACCGACCCCCAGGCTCATCTGACCAAGTATAAGCGCAATATGGTACTGCACGGAGCTGATGATGCTACCTTGTGCAAATGCTTTGAGGTCACCCTCACTTGGCCGGCCACGGCATGGTACAGTTCGCTGGCTCCTGGAGGCATCATGGAGTTCCAAGAACTGTCTACTGCCTTCATGCAGCAGTTCATTGGTGATGGCGTCGCGTTCGCCATCATTTGTGTTTCCGCCGTGCTCTATGGTCGAATGTCGCGCGTGGCCATCCGGTGATGGATGGCGGTGGCCGAAGAAGGTTCCTGGTGCTGGAGAGAGCCTGAGAAATAGGACGCCCTCAGGTGGTCTAGCCTGAAAAACAGAGAAAACAGGGGTTAGGAGGTCCCCGGAGTGGATTTCCGGGGAGGAGCTTCCGACACCCAAGTCAGTGCTTTTAAACGACGAAGGGTAAGCACAAAATAGATTTGCCGAGAGGGTTTCTCTGGTATGCACGGAAGGGAAAGAATCTCACTGGAGGCATTTTTCCGGCATGTTTTTAGAGAAAAGAGAAGGCTAGAACTTTGGAGTCTTCTTTAGGCCCCCCTTTCTTAGGAGCCTTTCCTACTATAAATAGGGGAAAATAGGCCCCTCTGATTGTGACACGTGTATGGACAGATGGCGTCCGTACCTCTAAGCAGAAAAAGGGGCCAGCCACGTGCAGGCTTTCTCGGACAGTGATTTGTCGAGAGTCGTGTCTCAGTGTGCCAAAGCACGGACTACAGTGGCCTGTCAGAATGCTTGAGGTCAATGTCTGGTGCGTACAGGCGAACATGTCAGAGGCTCCTTTGCGTCCCGTATCGCTCCACCGAAGTCCCTTCGGCCGACGTTACTTTTTAGTGGGACGAACAGGGACCTCTTCCCGGGGTGATACCGTCTCTCCGGGGTTACCCATTCTTCCGAAGTGGGTTCATTCGTCTTCCGAGGGAGAGGCGATATGGCAAATTTTTGAGGTCGGTGCGATGGGGCTTCCGAGGTCATATATGTCAGGTGTGTGGCCTCCTCCCCCGAAAATCAGTAGTCAGGGCGAAGGCACTCCGGCCATCACATGCCCTCCTTCGAGAGGCTGAAGTGTGACTTCAGCTTGTAGCCCTTTCGGGAGCACTTTCAGAGGATTCATCTTATATCATTTGCAAGGAAGGTACTTTGCCATTTCAAGGGCGTAGTCTGCTCGGGCGGATGTCGCATAGCTGTTTTTTGGTGTCTTCGAGATTTCCAATCTTGTCTTTTCAGTCTCAGATCAGTGGACTGTCATGCCTTAGAAAACATGCCCTAGTTTTTCGTGATAGTCGACACGTGGCAAGCGTCGATTGGTATGGCGCGTCTTTTTGTGTGGGAGGAGTAATTATGGTGACTTTTCACTCCCACGCAGTAGTTATGACGCCTTTTCAATTGCCCTTCCGTGCTCTATATAAGCCTTTCCTGTGTGACTTCTTATTTGTTTTTTCCTTGCTCTTGCCTTTGCTCTCATTTTTTTTTCTTGTCTTTTCCATCTCTTTCAGCGATGGTCTGTACGGCGGAGCGATTTCTGGTGATTATTTACGACGGCTTTTCTTTTAGCAACGGTCTTCACGGCAGGGTGATTTCCAGTGATTTTTTACAACGGCATCCAGGAATCCTGATTTCGGCAAGGCTTTTCGTGAGTGCCTTCCTTTGACTTCTGCCAACTTCTCAGTTTTTTGGCTAACCATTTTTGGACTCATACTGATGCTTTTCCCCTTTTTCAGAGATGGCTGACGATTCTGCCAACTACCACAAGAGTCTCTTCCTTGGTCAGGTAGAGAAGGGAGAACAGGCAAAGAAAAGTGGCTCCAAAAGACGTAAGTCTACTGGGAGCGGACCGTCTTCGGCCAAGAAGTCCAAGAAGAGAGCCCTTACTCCACCTTCGGAAGATGTGGTGGAGGTCGATGAAGTTATTGGTGCCTCCACCAAGGCTGTTATCTCAACTGATGTGATAACTAGTTCCACCGACGCGGCTACAACCTTCGCAATGGTTGATGTCACTCCGATATCTACCAGGGTTGTTGCCGCCTCCGAAGTAGTTGCAACATCTTCTGAGGCTGTTGGTGCTACAGTCGAGGTGCTCGCCGGAGTAGTCACCCTTTTCACTCCGTCGAGTCCTACCTCGTCAGTGGAGCTTTTAGGCTCTTTGCCTAAGAGTCCTACTGCTAAAAGGCTGGGGAGGCACCGTAAGGATAAGGGCAAACATGCTCTGGCCATTTTGGAGGAGACAACCGGGGTTGCGTTAGGTTTACGTCGAATCCTCTTTTGGAACTTGCTCCCTTATAACTTGTGTTTTCAAGGAGCTCTTTCTGACTTACGCCCCTCCGTTTTACAGAGGACCAAGCAGCCCCAGTATGGATAACTGATCATGCCCGAAGAAGGGCCCTTCGGGAGTCCCTTCTCCCAAAGGATAAAGTTTCGAGGGAGCCATTTTGGTCCTTCACGGAGGACATGAACTTGTTCTCCGGGGATTGCCAAGAGATGGCTCCCCAGATGGCGAGGGGTATTCTCACTGAGGCTTCTTCTAAGGCGGTTGCTGAGGAGTGCGCTTTTGGAGACATTCTTGCCGCTAGAGTCTCTGAGCACGCCGCTCAAGTGATCCTTTTGGCCTCCTCTCTCTTGTCCAAGTGTTCTGCCTTCCCTTATGCTGCTTTTACTGAGGATTTTTCTCCTTCTCCTTTGCATCTTTTGGGGTATAGTGAGCACCTCCGAATTTGGGCGGCGGAGTAGTCTTCTGCCCGAGCTCGGGCTGAAAGTGAACTAGAGAAGGCCAGGCTTTTCCGTGTTAACTTGGACATAGCGAATGTCGAGTTAATGCGCATAGCCAGGGAGAGGGTGTCTTTGCTCCGGGATGAGTTCTTGATAGGCCAATCAGACCTTTTGAAGGACTTTTCTTGTAAAATGCACGACCTTGGTGAAGAGGTTGTGCGTTTGACTTCGGCCAATGAGACCCTTCGGAAGGAGAAAGAAAAGGAAGCTGCCCTTCTGAAGAGAACTCTTGCTGAAAAAGCGGCTCTTCAAGCCCGGGTTTATTTTCTGAGGAGGAGTGCAGCAAAAAGGAGGAACGCGAAGGGACTGGTGCGGAGGATAGCCGATCTAAAGGAGGAGGTCCTGGGTCTCAAGAAAAAGGTTGTTGTTCTTGAGAATGAGGCGGACTTGCTGGACGTAGAACGAGACAAAGCAACCCAAATGTCGAAGGTGTCCTTTTAGGACGATTTTTGTCTAGCTCGCCATCAATTTTTGCAACGATATCCGGACCTCGAGACCTCCTTTCTTTCGGCCATGGATATTCCCGCAGGTCCTTGGTGAGCTTGGTCGAAAGCTGATCACCTCAACCTGCCACCTGTTACTCTTCTTGCGCCGAGGACGACGGCTAAAGACACGGGAGCGGGACGTTCTCGCGTCGCCGGGGATCCTTAGATATTCTAGGGTTTTTTGTCCCCATCTTGTATCAAAGACTTTCTTTAATGGATTCCTCCTTATTTCTTCACTTTGAGCCATTTTTTGTTTTTCCAGTTGCCCTGGCCACTTTCGGCTAGGGGAGTTTTGGGGAACCACTCCCTGGCTTTTCTGCTGGCCGACCTCATTTTTTCGGCTATCAAAGACTTTTCAGGCGAACATTTAGATTGCCTTTGATGGATGCCATGCCGCCCTTCTCATTAGAGAGGGAAAACGTAGCCTTTGAGTATGCGTGCTTTAGCCTTGTTCGGCAGGTAACCTGAGTAAAAGAAAAGAGAAATTTCTCTAAGTACAGCCTTTTTACTTAAAAATTCTAAGTATGGAATGAAATTCTAAATGTAGAATTCTGCAATTTTCTCCCTTTGATGCTGCCAAGCTGATAATTCTTTCTTTCGGACCTTGTTCTTAATCAGGCGAGGTTGTTTTGGTGGGCGAAGTTCTCCCCTGAGATAACCCTCGGGGGTCTGTTTTGGCCCATTCGGAAAATGAGAACTCCTTTTTGCGTTCAGCGCACTTTTGTGCCTATGGCCACCTTTTACGGAGAAAACATTTCTCCAAAGCTCGTTTACGCTTTAGGGAGTGGCTCGATTTTGGTTTCCCATTTCGAAGCTACTTCTTTCTTGGCCGTGCCTTCTTCCCGAACTTGTTCTCTTTTGGGTGGTCAATTTTGGCTGTTACACCAATCGGGAAGCGAGGTCTCTTTCCTTAGCGGCCGAAGTCCTCCTCTGAGGTAATTCTCGGGATTCGGCATTTGGCCTTTCGGAGAACGAGGTCTACTTTTGGTGTTGGTGAACTTTTGCGCCCATGGTCGCCTTTTTTGGAGAAGACACCTCTCCTGAGCTCGTTCATGCTCGGGGGAATGGCTCGAGTTTGGTGGCCGAAGTTCTCCCTTGAGTTTGGTGGCCGAAGTTCTCCCCTGAGATAGTCCTCGGGGGTCTGTCTTCGGCCTTTCGGAGAACGAGATCTCTTTTTGGCGTTCGGCGCAATTTTGCGCTAACGGCCAACTTTTTTCGGAGAAAAACTCTTCTCCTGGGCTTATTCATGCTTCAGGGAATAGCTCAGGTTCGGTTCTTCCCGAGCTCATTCTTCCTTCCTGAGCTCGTTCATGGTGGCCGAAGTTCTCCCCTGAGATAGTCCTCGGGGGTCTGTCTTCGGCCTTTCTGAGAACGAGATCTCTTTTTTACTGTATTGCTCCAAGTAGGCACTGGTCTTTGCAGGCGAGTATTTTTTGTGGTTTTTCGGGAAGTTTGTCTGATTATTCCCACAAGGAATTTCCTTGACCATTCTGGACCTTCTCCCCTTGTGCCCAATTCTATTCGGGGCCTCCACTTGCTTGTTGCTTTAGAACTGAGCAGGTGGACCGGAATGTTATTTCTCTTCGGGGCCAATGGCAGACTTTTTGGCCTCCTTCGTCTAAAGACTGAAGCCATTATGCTACCGGCAATAATATGCCATCTTTGTGCATCATGTTCCTTTAGGCAGGCTTTTGTATATCTTTTGCTTGCTTAATCAGTAGGGGTTCTGCGCCTTGTCTCGCGAAACGAAGTACTTTTACTGCTTTCTCATAGCATTATACTTCAGGCGTTGCTGATAGTGGGCCGTTTTTGCCCCCCCCCTTCTTCTTCTCTCTCTTTTTTTTGTAGAGGGCTGAGGGCGATCTCTCGGTGTTTACCCATTCCGACGGGAGTCTTTCGGGCATTCTATTCTGAAGGCAGTTTTTCAGGTGCTGGTGCATTTTTGGCCATTTTCGCCCATTTTGGACAAATTTTGTTCACACCTCTTTTTTGCGCGCTGTTCTGCACCTCTTTCTGTCGATGCCTTTCTATAATGGGCCTGGGCTTCCCTACCGATGTCCTTTCTCTTCAATCAAGGAAGACTGTCTGGAACATTTTTTGTACTTTCCGCCATTTCATGAAGATTTTTTCAGGCTTGCTGGGAGACGCCACTTTTTGGGGCATTTTTTGCATTCATTACCACTTCGTGAGAGAGAAGCCTTTTTGTGGGGTTCTTCCTTTGTCCTATATTTTCATTCCTAGCAAGTGCCAAACTTGGGTGGTCCAACACTTTGTTAACCGAATATGCTAACTCAGGTGATTTCCCTATCCTCAGGCCTCCGAGGTGCCACTCCCGCGCCGCAGTGTTTTTTTTTTTTTTTTGCGCCTGGCATTTCTTCGGCTGGGGGCTCCTTCTTTTAGATTTCACCTATATTCGGTCCTCGTTGGATTTTCCTTTTTTCTGGTTCTGGGATTTTCGGTAATAGTCAGCTAGTGGTTTGGGGTTATATATTGCTCCCTTAGACTTGCGCGCGATGCAGTATCTTTGGAGTTCGGCGCGCTTGCGCGTTTACTCTATTCCTTCTGACGACGCGCGGTGGTGACTCTTCTTTGGACGGTGGTGGTGTGTCCGTTGGAGTAGGATCATAACCTTTTGCCCGCTTAACATCAATGCGTAAGCGTCTTTTCAGGGTGGTGGGCTTGGTTTTGCTGTCTAAGGAACAACAACCTTTCTTTGGCCCGGACTCTTCTGACGGGGGGGTGTGTCCGTTGGAGTAGGATCATAACCTTTTGCCCGCTTAACATCAATGCGTAAGCGTTTTTCAGGGTGGTGGGCTTGGTTTTGCTGTCTGAGGAACAGCAACCTTTCTTTGGCCCGGACTCTTCTGACGGGGGGGTCTGGACGGCACCGGATCTATCTTTCCCCTCCGTCATGTTTCGTAGGAAAGCGCGTCCTTTGGGTAATTCATTCACTACTCTTTGTTTCCCCCTGAGCCCTTGGGTCACCCCTACTCCCCTCATCAAGAGGATTGAGAGAGGAGACTTCGGCTTGATATTTGCACATGGACATCTTTGGCCTATCCGCTGCTGTATTTCAACTGTGTGGGAATTTATGCAGGAAAGCCACGGCGATGTTCGGGGGATTATCATCCCCGGGATGGGAAATCCTTGTACTTTAATCGTCCGACTGCCAAGCGAGTCTCCGGCGCGAAGGGGGGGGGCCTCAGGGAACCTTTTGTCCTTAGCACGCTGAGTTTTTGACCACGGCTGCCTGAAAAAGTTCCCACAGACGGCGCCATATGATGGCGTCACGTTCGCCATCATTTGGGTTTCTGCCGTGGTCTATGGTCGAATGTTGCACGTGGCCGTCCGGTGATGGATGGCGGTGGCCGAAGAAGGTTCCTGGTGCTGGAGAGAGCCTGAGAAATGGGACGCCCTCAGGTGGTCCATCCTGAAAAACAGAGAAAACAGGGGTTAGGAGGTCCCCGGAGTGGATTTCCGAGGAGGAGCCTCCGACGCCCAAGTCAGTGCTTTTAAACGACGAAGGGTAAGCACAAAATAGATTTGCTGGGAGGGTTTCTCTGGTATGCACGAAAGGGAAAGAATCTCGCCGGAGGTGTTTTTCCAGCATGTTTTTAGAGAAAAGAGAAGGCTAGAACTTTGGAGTCTTCTTTAGGCCCCCCTTTCTCAGGAGCCTTTCCTGCTATAAATAGGGGAAAATAGGCCCCTCTGATTGTGACACGTGTATGGACAGATGGCGTCCGTACCTCTAAGCAGAAAAAGGGGCCAGCCGCGTGCAGGCTTTCTCGGACAGTGATTTGTTGAGAGTCGTGTCTCAGTGTGCTAGAGCACGGACTACAGTGGCCTGTCAGAATGCTTGAGGTCAACGTCTGGTGCGTACAGGCGAACATGTCAGAGGCTCCTTTGCGTCCCGCATCGCTCCGCCGAAGTCCCTTCGGCTGACGTTACTTTTTAGTGGGACGAACAGGGACCTCTTCCCGGGGTGATACTGTCTCTCCGGGGTTACCCATTCTTTCGAAGTGGGTTCATTCGTCTTCCGAGGGAGAGGCGATATGGAAAATTTCCGAGGTCGGTTCGATGGGGCTTCCGAGGTCATATATGTCAGGCGTGTGGCCTCCTCCCCCAAAAATCAATAGTCAGGGCGAGGGCACTCCGGCCATCAATTGGGAGCCGCCCGACGGAGAAAATGCCAGTCCAAATGTTCGAATTAGCGCAGAAAAGTGGTGAAACCATATGCGACTATGTCGAAAAGTTCAACAGGGAAGCCTTGAGTGTCCCAGACTTCAGGCCGGAAATACGTATCTTGGCCATGACACGAGGACTCCGGAGAGACTCCCAATTGTTCTACGAGTTCTCCAAAGATCCCCCCGACATGCTCGGTGAATTCTACCGAAGAGTGGAGCAGCACATGACCGACGAAGAACTAAGAATGGGAGGCCCGAGGTCCGATCATGTCCGCGCTGAGGGACCAAGTCAGCAAACTCGCTACCCAATTGAAACGAGTAGGCATCCTCGGAAGTTTAAGGGGAGGAAGCCAATTGCCTTCACTGCCCTGAACACCACAAGGACGAACATCCTGATGGCGATGGTAAAGCAAGGGACTCAGATTCAATGTTCGAGGGCCATGACCTCGAACAACAAGAAGAATATGAAAAAATTCTGCCAATTCCATCGAGACCACAGGCATGATACCGAAGATTGCTTCCAACTGAGGAAGTACATAGAGATGCTGATAAAGCAAGGACAACTTCAGCGTTACCTGCGCATTCCCTCCCCGAAGGGAAGGAGGGAAGAAGAAGGAAAGGTAGAGGACGAAGAGTACGACTCCGACAGGCGTCGAAACCGAAGTCCGAAAAGGCATCCCCCGCCCCCGGCAGGAGTAATACAAATGATCACCACAGGGTTGCCGTCAGCGAAAAGAAAAAGAAAAGCCAGAGAGATTTCGGTAATAGAGTACGGGAATCCATCAAAGAAGCTCACCCGAAAGGATGGATCCACCGTCATTTTTCCCCATGATGATCCTTTGCTGATTATGGCAAGGATAGGAAGCAGGGACGTCAAGAGAGTACTACTTGATGATGGCTTAAACGCAGACGTCCTATTCTCACACCTGCTACCAAACTTGGGGATATCAAGAAGCGACCTCAAATCTGTCACTTCCCCTACTTTTGGAATGGGGCCGTCCGAATTTCCCGTCCTCAAATGGGTAGATCTTCCTCTGATGTTGAAGGGAACTTCAGCAAACAACAGAAAGGAGCTGTTTGCCTCCGTAATGACAAGGTTCATTGTCATCGATGTCCCTTCGTCATATAATGCCATTCTTGGAAGGCAAACGCAAGGAAACCTCCACATTTGCCCGGATGTGAAGTACCTAACTGTCACCTTCGCCACCAAGGATGGAGATGTTGAGATCTTCATTGACCAGGGGGAGGTGCGAAAGGTGTTTGTAAAGGCAAGAAAAGCCCTAGCTACGAATTGTGCACAGACTACAGAAACGAAGGCTCTGCCCGCACAAGAATCAGAAGAACAAGGAACAGAAGATCCCGAGAAAGTAGAAACGGAAGAGATAGAGCTTGTCCTAAGCTGAAACACTAGAATAGGGAAAAATTTGGCCAAATGAGACAAGGAAAAGCTTGTATCCTTCCTACTAATGAATAAAGATCTGTTCGCCTACTCGCCGAAAGACATGCCTGGGGTAGACCCTCGCATAATACATCATAGCCTCAAAGTAAACACAGAGGAAAAACCGTTCTGCCAAAAGAAGCGAAGCCTCTCGGCGTACAAAAACAACTTCATCAAAACCGAAGTCCAACACCTGTTAGACGCAGGTGTAATTAGGGAAGTCAAATACCCTGAATGGCTAAGCAATGTAGTCATCGCCACGAAAGAAGGGAGCAACAAGCTCCGAATGTGCATTGACTTCCGAAATATAAATGATGCTTGTCCTAAAGATTCATATCCTCTCCCACCGATAGATCAACTGGTGGACTCGACCGCTGAATATGGACTCTTGAGCTTCCTAGATGCTTTCAGTGGGTATCACCAAGTTAGGTTGAACCCCGAGGATGAGGAAAAAACCGCCTTCATCACTGAAGTCGGTACGTATTGTTACGTCAGAATGCCCTTCGGGCTTAAAAATGCAGGAGCTACCTACCAGAGGCTGATGAACAAGGTCTTCAGCAGTCAAATAGGGAGAAACATGGAAGTTTACGTGGATGACATGATAGTCAAACGGGCAAGTTCCTCGGATTTATGGTATCGGAAAGGGGTATCGATGCCAACCCAGAAAAAGTCAAAGCTCTACTTGAATTCCGAACTCCTGTCACAACAAAATATGTGCAAAGGCTTACGGGCAGAATAACCTCCCTTAGCAGGTTCATCTCCAGGTATGGAGATCGCTGACGAGCATTCTTTAAGGTACTCACTAAGGCAGCAAAAAATTGTGGCAACCTCGAAAACAACAATCATCCTTGGAACGAGGATTCCCAAAAGGCCTGGGAAGAGCTCAAAGTTTATATGGCCCGACTACCCACTCTTCGGCAACCTCGAGAGGGAGAACCCCTTGTGCTATACCTTGCTGTTGCTGAAAAAGCACTAAGCTCGGTTCTCGTAAAGGAAGAAGGAACGGTGCAATGGCCAGTCTATTACGTGAGCAAATCTCTGCATGGAGCCAAAATCAGGTACCCCTTACTACAAAAAGCTATCTATGCCTTAGTACTAGCAAGTAGGAGACTGCATCCATATTTTTAGGCTCATCCCATCATTGTCCAAAGTAATCTACCCCTTCGGGATGTCATGAAGAGGGTAGACCATTCGGGAAGGCTTTCCAAGTGGTGCATAGAGCTCGGTGAGTATGATATCACTTACGAACCAAGGAAAGCAATAAAAGCCCAAGCCCTGGCAGACTTCATTGCCGAAGTATCTTTCGCCCAGAATGATCAGTTTGACCTTGGCAAAAGTGAGCCAAAATGGACTCTGTTCATAGATGGGGCCTCCGGCTCTGAACACCAGGGAGCTGGGGTAGTCATTCGCAGCCCCGAAGGCATGGAAGCAATGAAAGGCATCAAATTCGGGTTTAGTGTCACCAACAATGCAACAGAGTATGAGGATCTCATAGCAGGGTTGCGCCTTGCTAGAAAGATTGGTGTGAGAAACCTGAAAGCCCACAGTGATTCTCAGCTGGTGGTCCGACAGATGGTAGGGGACTACAGTGCAAAAGATCCAACTTTGGCAAAATACCATGAGCTCGTGCCAAAGCTCATCCGGGAATTCGACGCAGTGCATATTGAAAATGTGCCTCGATGAAGCAACACCGAGGCAGATAGTATGGCAAAGTAAAAAAACTTCACCGAAATATTAAGCCACCCCAGCATTGCGGTAATGAGCACAACAACCTCGGAGGAAGGATGGGAAAATCCTATAAAGAGGTATCTTACAACCTTGGAGCTTCCCAAAGACCCTCGTGAAGCGGCAAAAGTGCAAAGACGTTCCGGACGATACTTCTTGATAGGGGAAGAACTATACCGACAGAGATATGCAAGTCCATTCCAAAGATGTATTGGTGAAAAGGACACTTGGGTAATTCTCGAGGAAGTCCATGAGGGAATCTACGGTGCCCACATCGGGACTGACGCTTTGGCAGGAGTGATACTTCGCTAAGGGTATTTTTGGCCCACATTAAGAAAGGACGCAAGACAGTTCGTCCAAAAATGTGACAGTTGCCAGAGTCACGCAAAAGTTCAAAGATTGCCCTCGGAACTAATAAACTTGACTGACTACCCCTGTCCCTTTGCAGTATGGGGCATTGACCTCATCGGCCCACTCCCGACAGCACCCGGAGGAGTAAAATTCTACGTGGTCGCAGTAGACTACTTCACCAAGTGGCTAGAGGCAGAGCCCCTAGTAACTATCACAGCAAAGGATATGTAAAAATTTGTCTGGAAAGGCATTGTATGCAGGTTTGGCATACCAAAGGTGATAATCGCCGATAATGGTTCCCAGTTTATTGACAAAGGGTTCCAGGAATTCATCACCAACCTCGGAATAAAGATGCACTTCGCCCCCGTAGCTCATCCCCAGAGTAATGGACAAGTAGAGGTGTCTAACAGGACCATAAAAGATGGTCTGAAAAAGAGATTGGGGGAGGCAAAGGGAAAATGGCCAGGAGAACTTCCTAGTGTGTTATGGAGCTATCGGACAACACCCTGAAGGGCCACTGGTGAAACACCTTTTTCACTCGTCTTCGGCACAGAGGCTGTTATCCCTGTTGAGGTAGTACGGCCATCAATTAGAATACAGGTGTTCGACGAAGGAGGAAATGACATCGGGTGGAGAACCAAGCTCGACCTAGTGGACGAGCATAGAGAGATGGCCGAGCTCAGAAGAAAGGCCTTTCAGCAAAGAGTGGCCATAGCCGTAAACTTGCATGCTAGGCCTAAAGAAATAAGGAAAGGAGACCTCATCCTCCGAAAGGCCGAGTTTGAACCCCGAAAACCGTCCCACGGGGTACTTCGGCCAAATTGGAAAGGACCTTACTTGGTCCTGGACGAGATCCGAAAGGGAGTATACAAGCTCGGCGACACCGAAGGGGGAGAATTAAAAAATACTTGGCATTCGGATGCCCTAAAGAAATTCTATACTTAGACCTTTTTTTCAGAAAAATTGTAGTTGCTCTTCCCCGCAGTCGTCAATAAAGGCACAAGCCGAACATGGTCGCGAGATTGAAAAATTAGTTCCTTAATGGTTCTCCTTTCGGAACTAACTCCTGGATGGAGTATAAACTCGGCGGAGTTCGGAAAAATTCTAAAACTACTCTTGCTGAAGAAGTAAGTACTGACAATTCACCGAAAGTGCGTGCGTAGAATTACTTCTGAAGAATCCTATTCTGAAGAACGAATGGAGATTGGAGAAAGAATCTTCATTAAAAAATTCTAAGGTAAAGATGTACAAGCAAGCAGGAGTACAAGAAAATAAGAAGAAGCCTATGGCTGAGCAGGGACATCCGATGTCTCGTCATCATCATCATCGTCATTAGGCTCAGTTGGAGGCACCGGCATAGTTGGAGGAAGATTGAGAAAATCTGGCTTTGACCATACCTCCTAGGGCCCCTCAGGAAAATCCAGCGCGGACAGGTAGGAAAGGTCGAGCTCAGGGTGCCGAGCAAGGACTTGGTGGCACGCCAAGAAAAAAGCCGTCTTGGAAAGCCACCTTCGCCATTCGCTCAGACTTGTCCTTCTCGGCACTAAGAGCATCCAGTTCGGTCTTAAGCTTGGCGATCTTCTCCTCCAGCTTATTCTTTCTCTTGCTTTTGGCACCCTTCTTCATAGATTCAACCTTAGCCTCAAGCTCGGCATTCAAAGCGAGCGCCTTCGTCAGGTTCTCGCCATCTTGAGCGTTCGCCTTCCGAAGGGCCTCGTTCTCTGAAGAAAGAACGGCACACTTTGAGCCGAGGTCCTCAACCTTGGCTGAGAAATCAAGAAGAAGTTCCTGCTTGCTCGCTGCGAGCTTGGCCCGAAGGTTCACCACGTCCTCCTTCACAATCTTGAGCTCACCATATTCGAGGATGTGTCTGGCACAAAACTCCTTCATTTTGCTCAAAGAATCTTCGGACCGAGAGCGGGCCTCCGTTTGCTTCGACGCCCAGGTGCGAAAGTACCCACTGTATGCCAAAAGCTGCAAAAAAGGAGGTCCCGAATGGCTATCAAAAGAATGATGGAAACTTAGAAGGAAAATCTCTAAGTAAACAGAGAGGCGAGAACTACCTGGGCGGCATGCTCGGTCATCCTCGCCGCGAGGATCTCCTCGTTGGGACATTCGGTGACGAACGACTGAAAGGTGGCATTTGTCATCACCCCCGTTGCCATTTGGGGAGCCATCAACTGGCTATCCTCAGTAAACAAGTTCATGTCCTCTGTAAACGTCCAGAAGGGCTCCCTCGGCACCTTGTCAAGAGGGATCCGCTTGTCCCGAAGAGCCCTTCGTCGGGCGTGGGCATCCATCCAGGGCGCCGCAGACATGTCCTCTTAAAGTTTACGCCGAAGCTCCGTCAGTACGTCATCCCTTAGCCATTCATCCAAAAAATCGTAGACACAAAAAACACTAAGGTTTGCAGGAGAATGGCTAAGGAACCAACCTGGTAGAACTTCAGCGACATCATCTTCAGACTCGCCCTCCCGAACTTCACCGGGAATGTTCTTCCCCTTCCTTCTTCTGCTCTCGTCAAGTTCCTAAATAGATCTTTGCCCAGAAGAAGGCTCGGAGGGTAGAATGGGGCTTAGTGCCGCCCCGAGAAGGGAAGGGTCCGAAGGAAGGTCCGCCGGCGTCGAAGGAAGAGCAGGAGATTGATCCTGCACCTCCACAACGACTTCGGGAGGGGGAGGAGTAACAGCGCTAGCCTTCTTGGCCCTGGAAGGACCGCTGCCGCTCATCTTCTTCCTCTTAGCAGGCGCCTTCTTGCGCGTCTGCTCCCCCATTTTGGCCTGCCCAAGGAAGAGCGACTTGTAAAACTCAGCAGATTGACCGCCCATCTCGACAAAAGGAAAAAGTATCAGCGTAAGTCCAAAAGGAAAAAAGGTATCAAAACCAGGAAAGAGACTTACTCTCGGCAAAATACTCATATGTGATCTCGCCCTGAAGGAGCATGACTATCCAAGCCTTTTTTCCCGGAAGAACGGGCATGGGCATCCCGGGATCACTCTTGTTTGTGTTCACCACTCCCATCTCCCGAAAGACCTCCTCGGTCATAAGGTCCCACTTGATGGGAAAAGGGTAGAATGAACGAGGAGGGACCTCGGGGTCCCAGTCTGCCACGGCCCAGATAAGCCTATCAAATTGATCCAACTCAACAGCCAGCCTCGAAGTCAGGAGTTTTTGGGGGTCAACGACGTCCATCTTCAGGGTCCCCGAAGCCCATCTGGTGGGCACGTGATGCCAAAGCTCGTGGACCAGCAGGAAGAAAAACTTCTTCTGCCACCCCCGCCAGCTGTCCTTGTTGTCGAAGGTGAAGATAAACTTTTTGCTCCCGGACCCTCGGGGAAGTAGGAAATAAAAGCCGCCCTTCGGGACCGGGTGGAGTTTGTAGTACTGCATGAAGAAAAGAAAGTGGGGCTTTATCTTAAACACCCCACACATGCAGAGAAAAGAATTGAAGTAGGAGTAAGAATTTGGGGGAAGTTGGTTCACGGCGATCCCGTGGAATTTGCAAAATTCACAGATTACACGGTGAGGAGGGTACCGAAGACCGGCTTTCAATTGAGCTCGGTAAACGGTAACCTCATGCGAATCTGACATAAAGCCGTAGGTGCCCGGGATGGGCAACCTCGGGACGAGATAAGAAGGAAGGTAATACTTGGCCATCCACTTCCTCACCTTCTCCGGAGTGGTAGTACAAGGATGAGATTCGAGAGGAAGAAAACTCTCAGGGAAAGGTCGGACAGTTAGCAACGGGGTCGGATTCAACGGGGTTGGATCTAACATTTTTTACAAAAGAAAAAGGACGACTCCGAAAAGGGTAAGGAAACAAAGAGACCTCAGAAAAATGACCTCGAAAGAGAGAAGAGAAAAGAATTACAGAAGGGAGCACCCACCAAAGGTTTTGCCGAAAATCAAAATTACTGAACACCGCCGTGAAAATTGCCGGAAATTGCTCCGCCGCAGAAACCGTCGTCGGAAAGAAGGAGAAAGGCAAGAAAAGGCTTTAGAGCAGATGAGAGCAAAAGTAGACAGTGAGGCAAAAAATGAGGCGAAAGGCGCTTATATGGACCGAAGAAGGTAAGCGAAACGTCATCATTATTATCCCTCGAAGGCGCAACGGCCTCATTATTACTTCTCGAAAGACGAAGAGATGCCATCAGCATGGCCGACATAACTATTCCGCCATCCACTAGCAGCCACGTGTCATCCAATGCGAAGAACTAGGGCACGCCCCTCTGACATCGCGAAAACCCAGGCACGCTTATCCATAACTGACACGTTTGACCAAAGGATGCGACGGTTCACAAACCTACAGCAGAAAAAGCAAAAGCAAAACTTGCACGTGCCCCAAGGTCACAGAAAAAACTAGGGAAGGGTATCTCGGCTATAAAAGAACGCCTTCTGGAGAAAAGCAACTTCTTGAGTAGAGCTCCAACCACGAGTTCAATAAAGAAGCCTTCCCAAAAGCATAAAGCCGAAGTCTTCGCTTCGACTTCCTGGGAGAGGGCATGTGATAGCCGAGGTACCGATCACCCTCCAAACCCACAGGCTCGGAGAAAACACTAACCTAGGAAGGGAAATCACCTACAACGAAGGGAAGGGTGTTCGGCCTCCCGAAATCCAGCCTCGGCATTTCTCCATTCCTAGAAACGACAGTGCCAACCTCGGGGGGACGAGTAAGCCATCCTCGGAAGTGAGGGTGCCTCCGAGAAAGGTGACCCTCGAGAAATATACCCTTGCGATGCTAAAGCTACCTCGGAAGACAAATTCCCTGAAGGGGTCTCCCCTACCAAAAGGGGACCTCGGGAGTTCGACATAAGCATTTAAGGAGCCTCTGACACATCCCCGATAATCCGCCCCGGGCATGCCCTGACACGCCATTTACAGGGACACTCTAGCACGTCACTCTCGGGTTGACTAGACTCACAGCCCAGAGGCCCATGTCCTGCTAGGAGTCCCATGTTGCCCAAAAGACGTGGAACGCATCGCGCCAAACACGTGTCACGATCTGGGCCGGCCACACTAGAAGAACTATTACTATTCGCCCCTCCATAAGTACTCGGTAATTATTCCAGGTAAGGAGGAGGACATTACTTGAGACAAGATACTCCTTTGCTCTTTATCATCTCATTACCTCCAAAAATACTCACTTGGGCGTCGGAGGCTCCTCCCCGGAAAAACACTCCGGGGACCTCCTAACCCTTACTCTCTTTGATTTCCAGGTGATCCACGTAGAGCACTATTCTTTCGGACTCATTTGTACTATCAGAAGTTCCTACCACAGTCACCATGACACACACTGGAGATGCTGAAGGGCATCAAACTACAATAGAGTCATTTGCATCTTGTTGAGTAAGTGCATATATCCAGCCTTGAACTTGTGGCTTTGCTGCACCTCATTTTTCATTTTACTTCCTTGGAGCTGGTAGATTACCCCTTGCATGAAAGCTTTGATTAGGATTTCTGGTCTCTACCTATTTACAATCATCAATCAGATGGTCTCTCTTTCCATAACAGAAATAGCGGTCAATCTTCCAGTGACATTCATTAAAATGAAAATTTTTACAATACTCACACTTTGGCACATCTTGAAGCATAGAAGCTCCATGATAGGTTGGGGTAGAATTTTGTTTCTTTGTTATATCTCCAAATGGCTTGCTTGAAAATCCCTTAGGCCTATCTTTTCTTTTCTGGCCCCTGATAATAGGAACCAGCTCACTCTCCACTATGGCAACAATTTCCACCACCTTTCGATAAGTGTGAAGCCTATGTGGAGCAACCCTGCTTGAATGGGCTAAGGAAGTCCTATTTCAAATTTCATTGCCTTCAAACTCTCCTGAGTTATTAAGAATGGGGCATAAGATAAAAGCTCGGTGAAGTTCTTCACACATTCTGCTACAGTCATATCTCCCTATGTTAGCTGCATGAACTATGAAATCTTCTACATCCTATAGGTTTTACGGAAGAACTCAGTGTTGAAGACTTGCTTGAATTGCTCCCATATGAACATCTAAATTTTTAGGACACACAATCTTCCACCAATCCTTAGATCAGCCATCCATGAACAAAATTGCAGCACTTACTTTGGCCATCCATGAATAAAGTTGCAGCATGTACTCTCTATCTATCATTATACTAAAGAAGATCAAAATAATCTACCATCATCGAAAGCCAATACCTGGCTTTCTTTATATTACCTTCACCATTAAATCTGTTAGTTTGTAACTTTAAAAATTTGTTCAGGCCCTTCTCACCAATCCCACAATTAACACCATCACCTGGAAGAGCAGCTACTTGATCTTGTTAACCAAGTTGCATAACCAACTGATGTAGCAATGTGTTAGCCATAGTTGCTGAATCAAGATATGCAAAAGGGTTAGCCTAATTTGCTGCATTCCATTGAGCAGTAGCCTCAAGCCCCTAACCTGCCAGTTGAGCAATAGGGACATCGTCATCATTTTCTCGATTTGCCTGATGCTGGGGGGTGATACACCTAGGTGTCATATGTCTGCTGAAGATAGCCAGATTCTTAATTAGCGCAACAAATGAATAGGAGAATACTTAACATCTAGCAGCAACAAAAGCCTAGCATTGCCATAACCTAAGGTCTCCAAATTTACTGAACCTATGCTTTGATACCACTTTTGTCATGCCCCAAAACCCACCCTATGAGTCTTGGGACGATGACACCCTGTATACTCAAGAAAATGAATTTCCTAAACATGCAAGGCAACACTTTTCCAAATAATTCCAAACTCATAAAATTCAACTTCTAAGAATAAATGGTAGAGCAACTACAATCCTTGAAATTGGAACATAATCCAAAAAATATCAAAGCTCTAAGAAATGAAACAAAATCTAAAGAATTTTAACATAAATAAATTTCTAATAGTTGTACTAACAAAATATTTCTAACTATCTTGAATTGTAGCTAGTCTTGTAGTTGCTTCCGCTAGCTAACTCGAACTACTTTTCATTTGTGTGAGGGGGTGAAAATAGGGTAAGCATGAATGCCCAGCAAGTGGCAGATTTTGGAAATAGAACTATAATATACAAAACATATAAGGATTAAGTAGAAATAATTCTTGTAAAATAATAACATAAACTTCAGCAAAAAATATTTAAAGAGTTAGAAAAAAATCAATGTAATAGTAATTTTGAAAACTAAGCAAATAATATTTATAAAAAAGGTAATTAACCAAAGTAGAGTATTTCAGAACACATTGATAGAATAGAAATTCAGAGTGCAGTAGGTGAGATGATCACTATGACTATACTTAAACCACTGTAGTGCATCCAAAACTGTCAAAGAATTGCCAATGGTCAAGTGCCTAGAATGACTAGCCCTAAAAACAATGCACTGTGAAATGGAAATAGAGCAAAATACCTTATAGGAAGGTTCTGGAACTACACTTTTCTAGTAGTACGAGCACAGAACCAACACCCATCAAAACACATTCAAAACAGAAATTTGAAACATTTCAATTAGCATAAAATTTCAATGCAAATTATCACAATCAAGACACACCTGATTCTAACTTAATTAATCAAACACAATATGTTGCAAAGATGAAGCATAATTTGAATAAATAGATAAACAAATAAATAAATAAAATACTTGGAAAATAATTTTAGAATAGAACATCTATTTGAAAACTCTTATTCTGATTGAAAACCAATTCAATGAAAAATAATTTTAAATTGAATTATTGAAAGATTACTAGTTGGAAAACTTAACGCTTTAAAGAAATAATATAAACATAATATCAAAACAATTTAAATTTAGAAATGGTGGTAGCCACTTACCTCAAAACACAACTTTCCAACTCCTAAAATAATTGTTTAGTCACTAAAGTAATTTTGCAAAAATTTATGTCAAAATATAACAAATTTAAGAGATAACCTAAAATCACTTACTGATAATGATCCAAATGATCACTTTTGGGACTTAAGAATTTGCTGAACTGGTATTAAAAGCCCCAAGGATTGATATTGTACTTAACCAGATTATAACCTTAGCATACTATTTGTAGTGACCAAGTTGTAAGATTTTAAACTATAGGGTTTTTATGAACCCGTTCTTAAACCCTAAGGACCAATTTTGTAGTTAGACCAATTTATGCCCAGAAACACAATTCTGCCCCCTTCGATCGCAGCTCTTTGCAACTCAACGAATTTTTGCAATACTACACCAAAACTTCAACAAACTTGTTCATAATTCATTCTAAACAATTCCAATCACCAATTATCTCATTCAAACATCAAAATAAATTATATTTAGCCAAAATCTCTTTTCAAGTTTTAAGAAAAGCTAGTTTATCATTGAAAAATAATTAACAATTATTTACTAAAGATTCTCCTCATTTAGAAACAAAAATTTATAGGCTGCTTTCACTTGATCTTCGATTAATAGTTTCTTTTTCTACTTCTTGAACTGGAAGCAATAGCTAGATGAGATTGTGAAGGAAATACCTCAAACCTTATTTTTCCAATTTCCCCTCTTTTTATAACCTCTTTTCATGTCCCCCTTGTGTTTCCGTCTTTTTTTTGTTTTTTTCCCTTTTTTTCTTTTCAAACTTCATCTTCTCTTCTTTTTTCCTTGCTTTTTATTATTTATTTTTTTTCCTCCTTTGGGCCTTAACCTAAATACCAAAAATAATAAAATAAACCAAATTGGGTTGAGCCATTACAAACTCATGTCTAATGTTTCTTAAATTTGATTACTAAATTCTTCAATTGAGACTGCCTTTATGTGTGTTTCTAGTTAAGTGGCAAGATGAGCTCAATTAACCAAAATTGATATGCCAAGAGTGGAATCCCTAACCATAGCTATTTCTTTAAATTTGATCCTTAATGTACATTTGCCCACATCTTATATCAAATATTTCTCTCTTAACTTTTGTAATCTTGTATTTCTTAATTCACTTACCTCAAGTGCGATACTCGAACTTTCAAGATTTTACTATTTGCGACAGCATACATTTTGGTTATAACCTCTAAATTGCATCATGTTTTTTGGCACCGTTCTAGAAAACTAAAATTAGAGTACAAGTTCAATTTTTTATTTTATTTTGTTTTTATTATTGTTAAATGGAAGGTTAAATCTCCTACCTTTCTTCTTAATCATATAAATTTTTCCTTAAACTTAAACTGTAGAATAAACACCATCAGGCTTAAGTTTTTTTCCTTTTCTCTACAAGATAAAGCTAAAATATGAATACAGAATCTTAGTTTAGGATCCACTAGTTCACGCGATAATTTGTAACAACAATTCTTAAAAAAGTTTTTCCTACATATAGAAAAAAAAATTTCAAAAGACAAATCACCACTTTCACACAAAAACTAGGAGAAACTTTTTAATATTGTCAAGATAGATATAAAGAATTACTCAATACTTGCCCACAACATGCCTTTGAGACATGGAGAATATTCTCACATTTTTATGAATGTTTGATACCTAGAGAAAGGCAGATGGTAGAATTCATGTCCAATGGAACATTTGAGGACACCAATGGCACTTATAAGGCCCTAAGCAAAGCTCAACCCCTCGCATCTAGTGGAGGCATCTAGCATCTTAAAGAAAATAATGAGCTTCAAGTAAAATTTGCATCTTTAGCTAAAAAGGTTAAGACATTAAAAATGAAGAAGATTGATCAGGTCAAATTCGTTGAGAACTTGTTTGTCACATTTGTGAGACTAATGACTGCTCTACTAGCAATTGTCCAACCTTGCCTTCTTTCAAAAAAATGCCTTCATGAATAGGTCAATGCTTTAAACAACTTTAATAGACCAACCCGAAGTCCCTACTCATAGACTTATAATCCCGGTTGGATGAATCATCCAAATTTTAGTTAGAGGAAAAATAATCATGCTTAACCCTCACAACCACTTTCCCACACCCATCAAAATTTTTAACATTTTCAAGGATATGCACCTTATATACCTCCTTTTAGGAAAAGTCTTGAAGATGCATTTCATTCATTTGTTAAGAAGCAAGAGTCCATCAATACTAAGACAAGTCAAACCATGGCTGATCTAAGAGATACTCTTGAGAAATTTGAATCTACACTCAATATTTAGGAGAAAGGACAATTTCCTTCTCAAGCACAAGCATATCACAAAGGTTAATCCATTGATAAAGTGAGATCAATCATTGCCCTTTGCATAGTAAGGTTATTAAAAATCTATTCTTGATCCTTAGTTATTAACCATAACTGATATACAAAACCCCTAACCTTATCTATTTTTTAAAATTTGATCTACAACTTACATTTGTTCACAGGGATGCTATTAGCCATAATTGATACACCAAACCCTTAACCTTAACTATTTCTTTAAATTTGATGCTCAATCTACATTTGTTCACAAGGATCAGGAATGGATTTCTCAATAACCATACAACTGCGAAGGGCAATGATTGATTTCATTTTATCCATGGAATGACCTTTGGAATTCGGTTGTGGTTGAGACAAAAATTACCCTTTCTCCTGAATATTGAGTGTATGTGCAAGTTTTGCTAGAGTACCTCTCAAATCAGCTATGGTTTGACTTGTTTGAGTATTGATGGACTATTGCTTCTCAATGAATGAATGCAATATGTCTTCAAGACTTTTCATAAAAGAAGGTACATAATGTGCAAACCCTAGAAAATGTTGAAAATTCTAAAAGGTGTAGAAAGGTGGTTGTGATGGTTGAGCATCATTATCACTCCTCTAACTAAAGTTTGGATGATTCCTCTAACTAGGATTATAAGTCTATGAGTATGGATTTTGGCTTGGTCTATTGAAGCTGTTCAAACCATTGGCTTGTTCATGGAGACAATTTTTGAAAGATTGTAAGGTCGGGAAATTGTTGGTGGAGTGGTTATTGGTTTCACATGCTACCCACTCCGGGGTAGTCTAGTTTTGGTGCCAAAATTGTGCATTTAAAACTCCCAGGGATGGTAAGTTCTGTAGGCCATCAGAACAATACTCTTAGTGTGCATACTCAAGTGGCCCTCTTGCGCACTATGTAAATGCATGTATATTGGTCTAACCATTACACAAATATTCACATTTTATGCACACCATGGCAGCAAGGAAGGAAAACACTTGCACAACTCTTAATATTAGCTACCACACAATAGGCAATCTTGTTAAGTTTAAGTAACTAGCCACTGCACTCGAAACTTCCTCCAAAAAACTGTATTAATCTAGCCATGTATCCCCCTATTTCCTTTTCTTCAATATCAAGTAGAGACTTAAATCAAACCATGGAATTTGGTTTTACACCAATAACCCACCTATGGACCAAGTTATAGATTTTTTAAGTTGGTTACAAAATTATGACCAAATTTTGGATACATGGCTCCAAATTCAGAAATTCCAAATCCTAGTTCTGCCTCTAGATGTGTTATAGATGTGGTCAAAATTTTATACCAAGATTCATTGTACACAAGGAAATATTAAACTTTGAGTGCAGAGTCAAAATTCTGGTCACTTTATGACCAATTTACACATACGAAATTTCATAAATGTGCGAACACTTCATTCACAAGGGGTAAGCCCTCCAAGGCTATCCCATACATGTCCAATACACATAGAAATTATATGCTCTTGTATCTAGCAACTTTACATGGCCAAAATAGAATTTACAAACAAACAACCTATCATTCACACTTAGATAGCTTGTGCACCACATTCACATACATAGCAAAACAGTCCTCAAAGGTTCACATACTTGTTTCAACTTTACATGCCTTACATTTACATGAATCAATGTAGTGCATAATGGACTTAACTCAGCTAAAACATGCACCTAAGTTACAAGAGAGCTTTAGACACAATGCACTCCAAAAACAGGATGCTAGACAGCTGCTGCATAGTACAGTAAGCACCATCACTAAAAATACCAAATGTGCTCCTAAAATCACCAAACTTTTCAGATAACAACTAGATACATGGACGTTTAAGTACCTAAATTTTAGATCAAAACTCAAACTACAAATTTCAGTTTGGATATGATCTTTTTGCTGGACCTGAAATGGGCAGATTTGAGGGGAGTAAGTTTCATTGTGAAACTTAGTAAGGAGAACACTTGTATTCTTAAGGTAATGCAACCCTTGGCATTACTTGCATCCAAAGACACTAAAACGCAAGAAACACTATGCATATATCCAACATATAGCAATCAAATGCAGCAGCCAAACATAAAGAACAACCATATGTATGCGGCAGCAACAATATGCATTGGTTAGTCCATAAAATATGTAATAAACACAAGTAGATCACTATGGAAGCCCTCCTCAAGCATAAGCTTGGTCTTAGGAGAGTTTTAACACTACTTAGTACTAAATTTGGGCCCTAGAAACCCCAAATTCGCTGCCATCACTGTGCACTTCACACTAGGTCACAAAACCTTCACTAAGTACACTCCTCTCACTAAACTTGGTTCATCAAGCAGTTGGCTCTCTTCCAAACTTAGCCCTAGCTCCATGGATGTTTGAATAATGCAGAAAATAATCCATGAGAGCAAGAGAATTCCTTACCTTGAGTGTATGCCAAAATTGGAGCTTGATCCTAGGTGCACTCAAGTCTTAGCACCAAATAGCTTCCAATTGCCCTTTCTTACTTTCAATTGCTTATAGCTTCAAAGTTGGAGGTATGGTGGCTATGGAGGAAGTGTGGAGGAGATTGATAGCTTTCAATTTGCTGGTGGAGGCTAAAATTGTTGAGAGATAAGGACCAGGATGGACTTAAAATGGTCTTAAGTGCACAAACATACTTAACTAGTCTTAACCATGCTTTATGTCCTTTTCCTTGCTACAAGACCATGGTTTATTAAATTTGATTCCTTGGCCCACATTTGACTTCCTTATCCCATTCCTTAGTTGCCCTCCCTAGTGTGGGATAACCCCACAATTTCACCATTTGACTTAAGTCAAAGACATACACATCGTAAGGCCTACATTAGAACACTTAGGTCCTTTATGCTTTTTTGTGTTTTCTTTGTCCTTAGTTGTCTTCCATAAGCAATTTGGTCCTCCAATAGCACTTTTATACCATTCATATCCTTCTCATAACTCTCTAAATCTCTTTTGTGAAAGTTTTGCAATTGATCACCTAAATTTACAAAACCTTACAAAAAAGTCCATAGGTTGCTTGACAAACAAGCAATCCTTAAGGCCTGAATTACCAACTTGGAACACTTTTAAGGAGGTATTGATAATGCCTTTTATCCCCCACACTTCAATCACTATGATGAGAATTACACAATATAATGATTTTTTACCATTATGTTGTTACTGTTGTGTCCAAAAGCCAATCATGAGATGATTGTATTTTTTCACATTAAGTCATGATATTTTATTAAGGCATTAATCCAGCAACTATGTCTGTTGTTTTGTTTTTGCGTAACTTAATAAACATAATTGTAACCTTAGAATAATGAAATTCTTAAATGTCCCTGGTCTAGTATTATTGTGGAGCGGGTTACAATAATACATAATGACTAGCATATATGAAAACTAATATGAGATATGTAGTCTACATATGGGTAAAAGTTGGAGAACTTGTGTACTGGACCGACCCACCATGAGAACGCTACATGGATCGTTATATGAATGTCATAAGTGATTCTCATAGTGATCATGGTATATCTAGTCCTTTGACCTAAGGTCATCAAGGTTCCCTACATGTGAGTCACACACTTTGATACTTTCCTTTGTTGCTCCTAACTGAGTGAACTTGAAGGAGGTCATTGGGTTTGTCACATATCATGCTGAGGGATTTTTATGATCAAAATAGGATTCGTCCCTCTTATGGGAGTGAGACTTAGAAAATGCATGGCCATGCTCGGATGAGTTGATATATGATATCAATGTCATCAATTTAAGTTAGTATACTCGGTAATCAAGAAATCAAAGATTGGGCTATACGAGAGTGACACATTCCATGTCTCGTGCTTAGTCTTGATATGTTGGACAAAGGGACAATGGAATATATGGATAATGATCATAAAGATTTAGTCGAATCATCGACAATCTTGTCACCTGGGTAGCAATGATGTATTGCTAGACACCGCTCATTGCTTATGATCATAAATGTGATTTATAATCATTGCCAACATGGTAAGAGCCTATTGGGTCGCACGCATAGAGCTATTTAGATTATTAGAGTGCATGGGCTAGTTATTTGGGTTATGATTTCATAATAATTTCGTATTAATAATGGGCCCAAAAGCTGAGCCATTATTAAGCCCGAAATTAAAGCCTAATTAGATTAGGGCTTTGAAACCCATTAGGCCTAGAAGTTGAGTCTCATTATAAATACAAATTTTAGTGAGAAATTTGCAACCTTGCCCTAGCCTCCCAAAAAGGGCAACCGCACTCTTCTCTTACAATTCCTTAAAGGACGCAAGCTAGCACTGCGAGCGCAAGAGAAACGCATCTGCCGGGACATGGTGGAAGTGTGGTGATCTCAAGAGGCTCGTGTGGATACCATAGAGAGCTTGAACACGTCAACTGTTCAGGTTTTGCAATTCAACCCTACAGTTGGGTGAGAGATCTCAACTGAAATTAGGTATGAAAACTTTCAAACACCCAATTTACCTCATTTCACTTGGATCTTGGAAGGTTCTGGTTACATTCCACTACACTTGTTTGGCTTTCGAAACCCTACATATTCCACACTTTGTAACTCTCCCATTTTTGTGAGGTGGTAACATCACAAATGTAACAAACATCTTCTTCAACAAATTTCACTTGATCAGTCTTAATCTATAGTGCCTCAACCTTTTTACCTAAAGATGCAAAAAAAATTTTGTTCGGTTTCGGGAGCCAAACAGCGCAGCAGAATTTAACCGAAACCCTCCAGGATCCAAGTGAAACGGGGTAAACCGGGTGTTCGAAAATTTCATACCTAATTTTCGGTTGAGATCTCTCACTCAACTGTAGAGTTGAATCACAAAACCTGAACAGTTGACGTGTTCAGGCTCTCTATGGTATCCACACGAGCTTCTCGGGATCACCACGCTTCCACCACGTCCCGGCAGATGCGTTTCACTTGCGCTCGCAGTGCTAGCTTGCGTCCTCCAAGGAATTGCAAGAGAAGAGTGCGGCTGTCCTTTTGGGAGCCTAGGGCAAGGAGACCTGCGAATTTCTCACTTAAAAGTTGTATTTATAGTGAGACTTAACTTCCAGGCCTAATGGGTTTCAAAGCCCTAATCCAATTAGGATTTAATTTCAGGCTTAATAATGGCTCAACTCCTTGGCCCATTATTAATACGAAATTAAAGTGAAACCATAACCCAAATAATTAGCCCATGCACTCTAATGATCCAAATAGCTCTATGTGTGCGACCCAATAGGCTCTTGCCATGTTGGCAATGATCATAAATCACATTTATGATCATAAGCAATGAGCGGTGTCTAGCAACACATCATTGCTACCCAAGTGACAAGATTGTGGGTGAATAGACTAAACCTTTATGATCATCACCGATATATGCCATTGTCCCTTTGTCCAAGATATCAAGACTAAGCACGAGACATGGAATGTGTCACTCTCGTATAGCCCAATCTTTGGTTTCTTGATTACCGAGTAGACCAATTTAAACTGACGACATTGATATCATATATCAACTCATCGGAGCATGGCCATGCATTTTCTAAGTCTCACTCTATCAAGGGGCCCAAAGATATCACTCCCGTTACATAGGAGGGACAAATCCCATCTTGATCATACAAATCCCTCCGCATGATATGTGACATACCCAATGACCTCCTTCAAGTTCACTCAGTTACGAGCAACAAAGGAAAGTATCAAAGTATGTGACTCACATGTAGGGAACCTTGATGATCTTAGGTCGAAGGACTACATATACCATGATCACTATGAGAATCACTTATGACACTCATATAACGATCCATGAAGTGTTCACATGGTGGGTCGGTCCAGTACACAAGTTCTCCAACTTGTACCCATATGTAAACTACATATCTCATATTAGTCTCCACATATGCTAGTCATTATGTATTATTGCTACCCGTTCCACAATAATACTAGACTAGGAACGTTTAAGAATATCATTATTCTAGGGTTACAATTATGTTTATTACGTTACGTAGAAACAAAACAACAAACAAAATTGCTGGATTAATGCCTCAATAAAATATCATGACTCAATGTGCAAAAATACAATCATCTCATGATTGGCCTTTTGGGCACAACACTAACATTTTTTAAGTTCATTATCTTCCTTAAGAGGTTAGATGCCTCTGTAGGGTTTTGGGTGCCAAACAAGTGCAATAGAAACTAACCAAAATCATCCAGGATCTACGTAAAACGGAGTAAATCAAGTGCTCAAACTTTTTACACGTAGTCAGCTGAGATTTTTCACCCAACTGTTGAGTCGAATCATAAACTTGAACAGTTGACGTGTTCAAGCTCTCTGTGGTATCCACACGAACCACTCGGATCACCATGCGTCCACCACGTTTTAGTAGGTGCGTTTCTTTTGTGCTTGTAGTGCTAGCTTGCATCCTCTAAGGAAAGGCAAAAGGAGAGTGTGATGGAACCTTTCAGAACCCTTCTGATTTCATCCATAGGGTGGCTAGGGCTCAAAATCCTTACTATATGATGTTTATATAGTGAGGCTTAACTCCTAAGCCTAATAGGTTTCAAAACCCTAATCCAATTAGGCCTAATTTTGGGCCTCATAATGGCTCAATCTTTTGGCTAATTATTAATCCGAAATTATCATGAAACCAAAACCAAACAATTTGGCACATGTACTCAAATAATCCAATTGACTCTAAGTGTGAGACCCAATAGGCTCCTATCACATTGGCAATGATTATGAATCACATCGATGATCATAATGTAGGGTTTCGGGAGCTAAACAAGCACAGCAGAATTTAACCGAAACCTTCCAGGATCCAAGTGAAACGAGGTAAACCAAGTGTTCGAAAATTTTCATACCTAATTTCGGTTGAGATCTTTCACCCAACTGTGGAGTCGAATCACAAAACCTAAACAGTTGACATGTTCAAGCTCTCTATGGTGTCAACACGAGCTTCTTGGGATCACCAAGCTTCCACCACATCCAGGCAGATACTTTTTTCTTGCGCTCGCAGTGTTAGCTTACACCCGCCAAGAAATTGTAAGAAAAGAGTACAACTATCTCTTTTGGGAGGCTAGGGCAAGGTTGCGAATTTCTCACTAAAAGTTGTATTTATAGTGAGACTCAACTTCTAGGCCTAATGGGTTTCAAAGCCCTAATCCAATTCGGCTTTACTTTTGGGCTTAATAATGGCTCAACTTTTGGGCCCATTATTAATATGAAATTATTATGAAATCATAACCCAAATAACTAGCCCATGCACTCTAATAATCCAAATAGCTCTATGTGTGTGACCCAATAGGCTCTTACTGCGTTGGCAATGATCATAAATCACATCTATGATCATAAGCAATGAGCAGTGTCTAGCAACATATCATTGCTACCCAAGTGACAAGATTGTCGATGATTCGACTAAACCTTTATGATCATTACCCATATATGCCATTGTCCTTTTGTCCAAAATATCAAGACTAGGCACAAGACATGGAATGTATCACTCTCATATAGCCCAATCTTTGGTTTCTTGATTACCGAGTAAACTAACTTAAATTGATGACATTGATATCGTATATCAACTCATCCAATCATGGCCATGCATTTTCTAAGTCTTACTCTATCAAGGGGCTCGGAGATATCAGTCCCGTTATATAAGAGGAGCAAATCCCATCCTGATCATACAAAATCCTCCGCATGATATGTGATATACCCAATAACCTCCTTCAAGTTCACTCAGTTATGAGCAGCAAAGGGAAGTATCAAAGTATGTGACTCATATGTAAGGAACCTTGGTGATCTTAGGTCAAAGGACTACATATACCATGATCACTATGAGAATCACTTATGACACTCATATAATGATCCATGTAGCGTTCTCATGGTGGGTCCGTCCAGTAACAAGTTCTACAACTTGTACCCATATGTAAACCACATATTTCATATTAGTCTCCACATATATTAGTTGTTATGTATTATTGTAACCTGCTCCACAATAATACTAGACTAAGGACATTTGAGAATATCATTATTCTAGGGTTACAATTATGTTTATTACGTTTCACAGAAAGAAAACAACAAATATAATTGTTGGATTAATGTCTTAATAAAATATCATGACTCAATGTGCAAAATACAATCATCTCATGATTGGCTTTTGGACACAACACTAACAGATAAACAATGAGTGGTGTCTAGCAACACATCATTGTTACCCAAATAACAAGATAGTTGGTGATTCGACTAAAAATCTATGTTTAGGGTTTCGGGAGCCAAACAAGTGCATCATAATTTAACCGAAACCCTCTAGGATCCAAGTGAAACAGGGTAAACCCGGTGTTCAAAAATTTTCATACCTAATTTCGGTTGAGATCTTTCACCCAACTATAGAATCAAATCAAAAAACCTGAACAGTTGACGTGTTCAAGCTCTCTATGGTATCCACATGAGCTTCTCGGGATCACCACACTTCCACCACATCCTAGCAGATGCGTTTCTCTTGCGCTTGCAATGCTAGCTTGCGTCCTCCAAGGAATTGCAAGAGAAGAGTGCGGCTGTCTCTTTTTAGGAGGCTAGGGCAAGGGTACAAATTTATCACTAAAAGTTGTATTTATAGTGAGACTTAACTTCTAGGCCTAATGGGTTTCAAAGTCCTAATCCAATTAGGCTTTAATTTCATGCTTAATAATGGCTCAACTTTTGGGCCCATTATTATTACAAAATTATTATGAAATCATAACCCAAATAACTAGCACATGCACTCTAATAATCCAAATAGCTCTATGTATGTGACCCAATAGGCTCTTACCATGTTGGCAATGATCATAAATAACATTTATGATCATAAGCAATGAGCAGTGTCTAGCAACACATCATTGCTACCCAAGTGACAAGATTGTTGGTGATTCGACTAAACCTTTATGATCATTACCCATATATGTCATTGTCCCTTTGTCCAATATATCAAGACTAGGCACGAGACATGGAATGTGTCACTCTCGTATAGCCCAATCTTTGGTTTCTTGATTACCGAGTAAACTAACTTAAATTGATGACATTGATATCGTATATCAACTCATCCAAGCATGGCCATGCATTTTCTAATTCTCACTCTATCATGGGGCTTGAAGATATCATTCCCGTTACATAGGAGGGACAAATCCTATCTTGATCATACAAATCCCTCCGCATGATATGTGACATACCCAATGACCTCCTTCAAATTCACTCAGTTACAAGTAACAAAGAGAAGTATCAAAGTATGTGACTCACATGTAGGGAACCTTGATGACCTTAGGTCAAAGGACTACATATGCCAAGATCATTATGAGAACCACTTATGAAACTCATATAACGATCCATGTAGTGTTCTCATGGTGGGTCGGTCTAGTACACAAGTTCTCCAATTTGTACCCATATGTAGGCTACATATCTCATATTAGTCTCCACATATGCTAGTCGTTATGTATTATTGTAACCCGCTCCATAATAATACTAAACTAGGGACATTTGAGAATATCATTATTCTAGGGTTACAATTATGTTTATTATGTTACGCAAAAATAAAACAACAAACATAATTGCTAGATTAATTCCTTAATAAAATATCATGACTCAATGTGCAAAAATACAATCATCTCATGATTGGCTTTTGGCCACAACACTAACACTATGATCATTATTCGTATATGTCATTGTCCCATTGCCCAAGATATCAAAGACAGACCACAAGACATGAAATGTATCACTCTCATACAGCCCAATCTAAGGTTTCTTGATTACCGAGTAAATTGACTTAAACTGATGACATTGATGTCCCATATCAACTCATCCGAGCATGACCATGCATTTCCCCAGTCTCACTCAATCAAGGGGCCTGAAGACATCACTCTCATTATGTAAGAGGGACAAATCCCTTATTGATCATACAAAACCCTCAACATGATATGTGAGATACCCAATAACCACTTTCATGTTCACTCAATTACGAGCAACAAAGGAAAGTAACATAGTTTATGACTCACATGTAAAGAACCTTAATGACCTTAGGTCAAAGGGCTACATATACCATGATCACTATGAGAATCACTTATGACACTCATATAACGATCCATGTAGCGTTCTTATGATGGATCGGTCCAACATACAAGTTTCCTAACTTTTACCCATATGTAGACTACATATCTCATATCAAGCTCCACACACGCTAGTCTTTACGTATTATTGCAACCCACTCCACAATAATACTAGACTACAGAGGTTTAAGAACACTATTATTCTAGGGCTATAATTATGTTTGATTATGTCACACAAAAACAAAACAACAAACACAATTATTGGAATAGTGCCTTAATAAAATATCATGACTCAATGTGCAAAATACAATCATCTCATGATTGACTTCTGGGCACAACATTAACAGCCTCCACTAGAAGCATGGGGTTGAGCTTTGCTCGGGGCCTTATAGGTGCTGGTGGTGTCCCAATTCTATGCATTCATTGCCAATAGCTATAGGTAATTCATCGCCTCTTCAGGGTCTTTGTCCTAAAATTTTCCATTACACATCAATTCTACCATTTGCCTTTCTCTAGGTGTCAAAACTTAATAAAAATATGAGACTATTCTCCATGTCCTAAAACCATGATATGGGCAAGTATTAAGTAATTCTCTATAACTATCCCAACATTGGTAAAAGGTTTTTCTTAGTTTTGGTGTGAAAGTGGTGATTTGTATTTTAGATTTTTTATGAGAAGGAAAAACATTTTTAACATTTGTTGTTGCAAACCATCCAACAAAGTAATGGATCTTGACCTAATATTTTGTAGCCACATTTCAAGTTTATCTTTTAAAGAAAATGAAAAAGCTTAAACCCGATAGTGTTCATGCTAAAGTTTAAATTATTGTATGTGTGACAAATTTTCTCAAAGTCTCTTAAATTCAAAAGTAGATTTTCAATATCAAAGCCAAGAAATGTCTATCAAAGTTGAATGGTGCATGGCTTGAGTTTGGCATGAGATACATTAGGAGGAAAGACTAGGCATGATGGTACACCATTTCTTATGGGGTTCATGTGCTCTCTAAGGGTCTTCAATCGGTCTTGGTCATAGTTGAGTCAAGCCATGTTTGAAGATGATGAAGATTATCTTACTAGTCTATCACTTGATGTACATGACCAAGCTCCCATGCATATACAAAAAAATAAAAAGGAAATTAGTATGATTAATAAGAAAGGTTGGAGGTTTAACCTTCCATTTAATAATAATAAAAATAAAACAAAATAAAGAGAAAAAATAAAAAAATGAACTTATACTCTAATTTTACTTTGCCAACAATAACAACAAAAATCTACCACAATTTAGGAATTGTAACCCAAGTCTATGTTATTACACGTAGTAAAATCTCAGAAGTCCAAGTGTCACATCTCGGGGAAGTGAATTAAGAAATCAAAGATTACAAAAATTGACAAAGAAAGATTTGATATAAGATGTGAACAATCAAATTTAAAGAAATAGCTAAGGTTAAGGGTTCCACTCTTGATAAAAGAGCTGTAGTTAATTTTTGCTCCTCTTACCACCCAACTGAGAACCACGCATAAAAGAAGTCCCAATTGGGGAATTTAGTACTCAAATTCAAAGAAAAACATTAGCCATGAGTTAGTATTACCTTTTATTTATCTTATAACACCAACACTTGTAAATGTGTTTGAGTATCCATCCTGCCAATCTTTGTTCATAACAACTAAGGATTTCAACATAGCACAGTTGGTATAGCCATGCTCTATAGAAGGAATAAAGTAGTTGTTATGCCAATGATTGTCTATAATGAATCTAAACTCCCACTTAACAAAATAGGTGGTTTAATTGATTAAGGAAATAAAAGTTAATAACATTAAGATCTATTTAGATTACCTATAACCTTTATAGAAAAAGCTCCATATTTTCATGTTAGCAAAATAAGAATTCGTTAGACATGATAAAAGTAAACAACAACATACATATAAACAAAATAAATGTAGATTAGAAGATCAAAAGAAGAACAAGATGAATAACAAGAAAAAAGTAACTAGAATAGAGTTTCTAGATAGAAAAATAAGAACAAGATCAAAGAAGAAGAGTTAGCTTTGATACAAGAACTCTAACTCTACCCAAAACAAGCTTTAATTTCATGCTCCTACCACATCAAATTTATAGAGTCTTAGGAATGGGTGTGGGTGAAATAGTACAGGTAGATGAAATACTAATCAGTAAGTGAGGTTTTAACTTCTTCTAAATTTTTTACTTCCATACATAGTGATTCTTCTCTTTTTAAGGGCATTACATTTGTAGATCTTTCTCTTAGCTTTGAAACTATCTGTTGATCATTCCAAACTAATATCTACAGCTCAAGGTATGATTTTTCTACCAAAATTACTCTTCTGCGCATGGTAAAGTAGATGGCCTCACTTCTAACAAAAATTTCTACATTGAAAATGATCGAATTTGTTCTCAAAATATGAAGTGGTGTTGAATATCTCTATGTTGGCTTTCATTTGACTTTGGAATTACTCAATTTTGACATTTATAGCTCCGGGTATAAACCTTGATGTGAAAGGCCGCCAAGCCATTGAATGATGGAACTAATTATGTTTGTGATCCAAAGTTGACCTCCTTTATCTCAATTAGGCTAGACCAGGAATTAAAGATTGTAAATGGTAGGGGCCCTGATTATTGGTCCAATGAGTGTGTGATTTGGCCTTCTAGTTGTGAAATATCATGATTTTATCCACCTACAAAAAAGCAGTCATTAAACTCAATTTGTAAATAAATGTCATTTGACTCTAGATTGTAAAAACTACTCAAGTTAGAGAAATTAATCATACTCAAAGTGTATAATGATGTTTTAAGCTCTTAATAGCTATACACTTCTGAGTATTTATCAGTTAAGATATGCTGACCACATGCCACATGTTACCACTATAATGCTGCAGTACAATTATCACACATGATCATTTGTGGGTGTGCCCAAATCCCAAAGTAATGCATGTTCTGTGGGCCAAACAATGCCAACAATGTTCACCCTAGTGGCCTTCTTGATCATTATTGAAATGCATGCATAGTGGTCTAACTATAATACACATATTTACATTTAAGCTGCTTAGCAGACAGGAAATTGGTCAAAACCCTAACTTGAGCAAAACTTTGCACTTATGCACCATTAGCACACATGATGCACTTGGTGCCCATTTATGTGTTCAAACAATCATGTCATATCCAACACAAATTCTACCTATGTCTTCTTATGTCCTAAAGGTTTTAAAACCTTTAGCACACTTAAAAAATCATAGGGAAACAAGTTTGAGGCATTAAGCCCATCTAGAAATCCCATTATGGACTTTACAAGTCATCTGGGTAAAATGACCAAATGAATAGTATATAGCCAAATTGGCCAACTTTGATAGGGCATATCTTAAGCTATAGGACATCAAATTGAGTGATTCAAAATCCAAATTCTTTTCATTTAAGGATTCTAAGTGCTATAAAAATTTCATAACAAAAATCAAGCTGTACAAGAAGTTATGGTCTCTAGACTACAAGGTGTCAAAATTGATCAACAATTTCCCTTAATGGCCATACAAAATTTGCAATAAATCATTTACTTCACTTCTAAATTGAAAACTAACTTGGGTAGGCCATACATGTCTTAAACACTTAGGAAAGACATTGTCCTAAATTTAGAACCATCTTATAAGCTTTTAACATAAACTCCTTCAAAATAGTCCATAAACATAAAAATGGATAAAATTGTACATACAAGCTCAAACATCACTTCATTACTTTATATATCATCCATACAACATCCATAGTGTATTTACATGCATAGATGCATCATACATATGCCCTAACTTAGTTGCATATATACACTAGTTTCTTGGAGAACCTTACAAACACAGTGCACTCTAGAAACGTTAAAAGACAGCTGCTGTATAACACAAAAAGTGCAAACATTAAATTTAGAAAATGTGCTCAAAATACATGGAACTATCCATTTAAATACTAGGGATATGGAAGTTCATAGACCTCAAAGTTCGCAGAAAAACTCAAACTACAAGAATTAGTTTGAAAACTTCCTTTTAGGATCTCTTGAAATGTAGATAAAAAGGCGGTAAGTCCTTTGTGAAGAATTTGATAAGGGTTTTCAATATAAAATCTTTCATACCAACGTACCACTTGAAATCCAAAGATACTGAAACATACAAAACCAATACAAATAAACAAATATAGAAACCAAATGCACAACAATCACAGTAAAAAAGCAAATGAAATGCGACAACCATATCAATTAAGGTTAGACCATAAACAATCAATAAAACATTAAGATATCATAATTAAATCACTATGTAGCCCTCTTTAAGTATTCACTTGGTCTTATGAGGCATTTAGGTCTTAATTAGTACTAACCTAGGCTCTAGAAACACTCATTCAAGCTACCATCTTTATGCATAGAAAACAATAATGCCAAACCTTGCTATGCACCCCTCTTTAACCTATACTTGGTTTATAGAGCTTTTTCCTATCTTCTAAGAATAGTATTAGCTTCATGGATGTTTAGAAATATAGTAAATAATCCAAGAAACTTAAGAAAAACCCTTACCTTGGCTGTAAACTTGGTAAACCCTAATAGAACCGAAACTAGGGCTTCTCCAGTCTTTGGTGTGTTTCTTTCTTTCTATTGCTTCCTCTTCCAAGGTGGAACTATGGTCACTATAGAGGGAAATGAATGAACTAAAGGAAGAGGTTTGGGGCTATTAGGGCTGAATGGGAGGAGGAAATAAAGGTAAAGTAGGATATTTTCTCTTGATTTCTTTCTTTGCCTTAAATTTTGACTTAGGTCAAAATATACATAAAGTAAACATGATATTTCTCAAAGTTTTTTGGACCAATTTGGCGGCCAAATTAAATAGGTTTGGCCGGCCATGGCATATTGGAATAATGTAGAAATCCTCAAATTTTGACATAGTCAAAGGCTATTATAACCCTAAGAAAAAGTTTGGACACTTAAGTAACTTATGCGTCCTTGGTACTTAAATGATAGTCTTTGCCTTCTTTGTGCAATTTGGCCCCCAAAAATTCTTTAATTCCATCCATGTCCCTCCATTATAATACCATCCATGTCTGATAGCCAAAGGCTATCGCCTCTATCTGGCCGAACTCCCTGCCACAAGAATGGCCAGAAGAAACTGGCGCTACCCGAGTAAAGGTGGGATCATGCACCTCGGGAGACAGCCGAAGAGCTCCGAGCCCGGCATGCCAGGAAACTTGAGGATGCTGCTAGCCCCCCGAGGTTGTAAACAGATCGCCTTCGGAAAAGAGCCACCAGCTATTGCGGGCCGAACATGATATCCCCGAAGGCAGAACTCCCTGAAGCTGGGTACCCCCAAATTAAGGGCGTGTTTTCCGAAGAGGCACCGTCCGTACCAAAGGACAACCTCGCCCAGGGACCTCGGGAGTACGGCAGGAGCATTTAAGGAAGCATTTAAGGAAGCCTCTGACGCGTCCTTTCACAGACGTCATAAGCCGCCTCAGAAGGCGCTCTGACACGCTGACGCCATCAAAATCACATCATGGCCCATCTCGGCACAAGGCTCAAGGCAACCTGCTACCAGCTATCTGCCCCCTACGCCCAGAAACTCAGGGAACATCCGACCGAACACGTGTCACGATCTGAACGGGCTAGGTACTCCTATAAATACCAGGAAGTAAATACTTGGGAAGAGGTTGGTTGGCAAAGATCTGACTCCCAGACTCTGAGAAAATCACCAGGCGAGACTCTTCAGCCCTTGTGTGATACTTCATTTGCCCTTTCTTTGCCACCACTGACTTGGGCGTCGGAGGCTCCCCCCCCGGAAACACATCCGGGGGCCTCCTACCCCTTTATTTCTGGACTTTCAGGCACACTCCCAAGGGCGAACCATCCTCCGAGCGTTCTTCCTCCTAGAAGTCTCTCCACCAGTCATCATGACTACCAACGATGAGGCCCCCGGCCATCATTTGGTGCCGTCTGTGGGAACCCGCTCTGAGATTGCCGTCGTTGAAACTCGGCGTTCTAAGGACAAGGGACTCCCGAGGTCTCCGTCCGCGCCTGAGACACAACCAGCTGCTGAGCAAACACTCCCAGGGACTTCTGTGCCCGAGGAAGACCGCCCTCTAGTAATCACTATGAGCTTCCTGAAAGACTTTCAGCGTTCGGTCGTGTCCGAAATGACACAGCAGATCGACCGAAGGTGGCCACAGCGAGCACAGGCCCAGAGACCCCCCTCACCAGCACGCCCTTGGTAGAGAAGCCCGAAGTCTACTCATTGCAGTTTGGGAAGCGGAGATCCGCGCGAAGAATCGTCCACAGAAAATACGCCCCTCGGGAAACAGCCTGTGGGGCAAAAGAGGTCTGAGCGACCGAGGGTCTTGCAGCAAAGAGGTTCGCTGCCTGAGGCGGGGTCACTGTCCCCTCAGCGCCAAACTCGGCCCCCGAAGAGGCGTCGGCAGTCTCCCTTCCCTGAAGAAGGGCCTAGTGCCACAATGCTTATGGAGAGGATATTAGCACGGCTAGATAGGGTGGAGAAACAAATGGCCAGAAAACCCGTTTGGGCCAGACTCTCGGGAGCATTCTGCGAAGATGACTCCCCATTCATTTAGGCCGTTGTTGAGGCAGCCATGCCAGGTGACTTCAGAGTACCTCAGTTGGAGATTTATGATGGCCGTACTGATCCACAGGCCCATCTGACGAAGTACAGACGCAGCATGATAATGCACGGTGCTGATGACGCTACCATGTGCAAGTGCTTCGAAGTCACCCTCACAGGGCTAGCAACTGCATGGTACAATTCATTGCCTTCAGGGACCATCACTGAGTTCCAGGAGTTGTCCACGGCCTTCACGCAGCAATTCATTGGGAGTCGACCTACTGCGAAGATGCCTGTCCAGATGTTCGACATAGAACAGAAGAACGGAGAAACCATCCGAGACTATGTCGAAAGATTCAACAGAGAAGCTCTGAGCGTCCCAGACTTTCGACCCGAAATCCGCATTCTTTCCATGACACGGGGTCTTCGGCGAGACTCACAGCTGTTCTACGAGTTCTCAAAAGACCCCCCGGAGACCCTCGGAGAATTTTACCGAAGGGCAGAACACCACATGACCGCCGAGGAACTAAGAATGGCTGGGCTGAAGCCCGATCACCACCGCACCGAAGGGTCCAATCAACAAGCTCGGCATCCAACCGAACAGGCAGGACGACCTCGAAGGATGCGGGGAAGGAAACCCCAAAGTTTCACACCGCTGAGCACTACACGGACCAACATCCTCATGGCGCTGGAAAGGCAAGGGACGCAGATTCGGCGGCCAAGGGCCATGACCGCCGATAATAAGAAGAATGCAAAGAAGTTCTGCCAGTTTCATCGCGACCACGGTCATGACACCGAAGACTGCTTCCAGCTGAAGAAGTACATAGAATCGCTGATAAAGCAGGGCCAACTTTGGAAATACCTGCGGATGCCATCCCCGAAACGCAGAAAAGTGGAGGAAGAAAGGGCTGAAGATGAGGACTATGACTCCGATAGGCGGAGAAACCGAAGTCCAAAAAGGCGCCCTCCACCTCCGTCAGGGGTTATCCAAACAATCACAACGGGGCTCCCATCCTTGGAAAGAAAGCGGAAGGCCAGAGAAATTGCAGTCATGGAATATCAAAATCCAGCAAAAAAGCTGGCCCGCAAAGACCGGTCTACCGTCGTCTTTCCCCACGACGATCCGCTGCTAATCATGGCGAGGATAGGGAGCTGGGACGTCAAAAGGGTGCTACTTGATGACGGGTCAAATGCGGATGTCCTATTCTCGCACTTACTGCCGAGCTTGGGCATCTCCAGCAGCGAGCTTAAGCCAGTCACCTCGCCCACCTTCGGGGTTGGACCATCCGAACTGCCCGTACTCGGATGGATCGACCTCCCCCTGATGATGAAAGGAACTTCGGTCGGCGGAACAGCTGAGTTGTACGCCTCCACAATGGCGAGATTTATCATCATGGACGTTCCTTCTTCGTACAACGCCATCCTTGGAAGGCAGACACAGGGAAATCTGCACATTCGCCCTGACGTGAAGTACTTGACTGTCACATTCGCCACCAAGGATGGGGATGCAGAGGTCTTCATAGATCAAGCCGAGGTAAGAAAGGTGTTTGTAAAAGCACGAAAGGCTCCGGTGAGCAACTTCGCACAAACAATGGAGGCAAAGGCGCCAGAAAAAGGCAAAGAAGAAGATCTCGCATAAGCGGAAATGGAAACAGTAGAACTTATCCCAGGACAATCTACCCGAATAGGGAAGAGCTTGGCCGAAGGTGAGAAGGAAAACCTTGTATCCTTTCTGCTGAAAATAAAGATCTGTTTGCCTACTCGCCGAAAGATATGCCAGGGGTAAACCCTGGCATAGTACAGCATAGCCTCAAAGTAAGCCTGAAAGCAAAACCTGTCCGGCAAAAGAAACGAAGCATCTCAGCTCACAAGAGCAACTTTGTCAAAACCGAGGTCCAGCGTCTGTTGGACGCTAGAGTAATCAGGGAGGTGAAATACCCCGAATGGTTAAGCAATGTGGTGATTGCCACAAAAGAAGGCAGCAACAAACTTCGGATGTTCATCGACCTCATAAACTTGAACGATGCTTTCCCGAAAGACTCATACCCTCTTCCGCCAATAGACCAACTCGTAGACTTAACTGCCGAATACGGGCTCCTAAGTTTCCTAGACGCCTTCAGCGGCTACCATCAAATAAGGATGGACCCCGAAGATGAAGAAAAAACCGCCTTCATCACCGAGGGAGGAACATACTGCTATGTCAGGATGCCCTTCGGGCTTAAAAATGCAGGAGCCACCTACCAAAGGCTGATGAACAAAGTCTTTAAGGACCAAATGGGGAGAAACATGGAGGTGTATGTAGATGATATGATAGTCAAGAGCAAGCTGACTAGCTATCACGTTGCAGATCTAGAGGAAACCTTCCAAAAGCTCAGAGCCTTCGGGATTCGGCTCAATCCTGAAAAGTGCATCTTCGGGGTAACCTCGGGAAAATTCCTTGGGTACATGGTATCCGAAAGAGGCATTGACGCTAACCCCGAGAAGATTAAGGTGCTGATTGAGTTCCAAACTCCTGCCACAGTCAAAGACGTGCAGAGACTCACCGGAAGAATAACCTCCTTGAGCAGATTTATTTCCAGGTACGGAGATAGGTGTCGACCTTTCTTCAAAGTCCTCACAAAGGCAGTAAAAATGGAAGGCGACCTCGGAAAGAATGATCACCCTTGGGATGAAGATTGCCAAAAGGCCTGGGAAGAACTCAAAATCTACTTGGCTAACCTGCCGACTCTTCGACAACCTCGGGAGGGAGAGACCCTCGTTTTATACCCCGCCATCACAGAGAAAGCTGTAAGCTCGGTCCTCGTGAAAGAAGAAGGGCCAAAGCAATGGCCAGTCTATTACGTCAGCAAATCCCTGCATGGCACCGAAGTCAGGTACCCTCTACTTCAAAAAGCTATATACGCCTTGGTGCTTGCAGGGAGAAGGCTGCGACCATACTTTCAGGCTCACCCCATCATCGTCCGAAGTAGTCTACCACTACGAGATGTTATGAAGAAAGTTGATCATTCGGGAAGGCTCTCCAAATGGTGCATAGAGCTTGGCGAACACGAAATCATATATGAACCTCGGAAGGCCATAAAAGCTCAAGCACTGGCGGATTTCATCGCCGAAATACCCACCACTAAGGAAAGCCATTTGGATCCGAACGGAGGTGAGCCAGAGTGGACCTTGCATGTTGACGGAGCCTCGGGATCCGAACACCAGGGAGCTGGAGTAATTATCAGAGGACCCGAAGGCCTAGCGGTAAAAAAGGCTATCAAGTTCAGCTTCAGCGTCACTAATAATGTGGCTGAGTATGAAGCCCTCATAGCGGGATTACGCTTGGCCAGAAGGATTGGCGTGTGATAGCCAAAGGCTATTGCCTCCTCGGTAGTAACTCCCTGCCAGAATATTGGCCAAGGAGTCTGACGTCACCCAAGAGAGGATCTTTTCATTGACCTCGGAAGGTGTGAAGTCAAACACTATGAGCTCGAGACTTTGGTTAGCTCGTCAGGAATTCCGAGGACAACACCGTCTCCATCGAGGGGCCAAACTGACCGTCTTCGAGTAAGAGAGCCATCTCTCTGAAGCAAGGGAGAATCTCCCCGAAGGCAGAGGCCCCGAAGAGGTCTTCCCCGAACAAGAAACACCTGAACAAGGGAATCCCCGAACTATGGGTATGAGTCCCGAAGAAGGTGTTCATCAAGGGAACTCCCAGAACTATGGGATACATCCCGAAGGAGGTGCTCCCACCGAAGGACGGATAGAATCCGAAGAGGGTGCACGCACCAAAGGGCGACCTCGCCCAGGGGACCTCGGGAGTACGGTGTGAGCATTTAAGGAGCCTCTGACATGCCGCCCACAAGCCCTACACGTCACATCAGAACGGCGAACTGACACGCCGTAGCCGCCCCAGTCCTGACACAACCCGTCCGGGTCTGGGGCTAAAGGAGGCTGCAAACGGCTGCCTGTCCCCTAGGTCCAAAAGTACAGATCAAATCCGACCAAACACGTGTCATGATCTGAACGGACCAGCTACTCCTATAAATACTAGGAAATGGGACTGGGCAAAGGATGGGAATTTTCCTCCCTCTGAGAAAACACAAAACAGGCAAGACACTTGATCCCTTAGTGTTCTTCCTCCACTTTCACTCAGAAAACTGACTTGGGCGTCGGAGGGTCCTCCCCGGAAAAGCAAACCGGGGACCTCCTAACCTCTTCTTTGAGCTTTTCAGGCACACTCAGCTGGGAAACCAGAGCTCCAGGCGCTCGCCTCCTCAGGAAGTCTCTCCACCTGTCAACATGACAGCAAACGAAGATGCCTTGGGGCATCATTTGGTGCCGTCTGTGGGAAACTACTCCCAGGTAGCTGTTGTCGAAACTCGGCGTTCAAAGGACAAAGGACTCCCGAAGTCCCCGTCAGCGCCTGAGACCCAACCAGCTACCGAACAAAGTCCCCCAGAGACTTCCTTGCCTGAAGAGGAACGCCCTCTTGTCATCACCATGGGTTTTTTACGAGACTTTCAGAGGTCTGTTGTGGCTGAAATGACACAACAGATAGACTGAAGGTGGCCGCAACCAGCCCAGGCGCAAAAACCCACTTCGCCAGCACGACCTCGGGAGAAAAGCCCAAGGGCAACCCATCATAGCTCGGGAAGTGGGGAGCCACGGGAAGAGTCCTCGATAGATAACTTGCCCCTCGGAGCACGGCTGGCGGAAAGAGCGAGGTCTGAACGACCCGAAGTCCCGTCCAGAAGAGGTTTGTCGCCAGAAGGAAGGTCCCCCTCACCTCGGTACCGAAGTCGCTCCCCGAAGAGACGGCAACAGTCCTCTTACCGAAGAACCTCCAAGCACCAGGAAGAGGAGCCCAGTGCTACGCTCCTCCTGGAGAAAGTCTTGGCAAGACTGGAGAGAGTGGAACAGCAGGTGGCACGCAAGCCTGTTTGGGCCAGGCTAACTGAAACCGTCTCTGGAGATGAAACTCCTTTCGCCCGAACAGTGGTCGAGGCGGCCATGCCAAGTGACTTCAGGCTACCTCGGCTAGAGACCTATGAGGGTCGGACTGATCCCCAGGCCCACCTAACAAAGTACAAACGCAGCATGGTGCTACACGGGGCTGATGACGCTACACTCTGCAAGTGCTTTGAAGTCACCCTCGCAGGACCAGCAACTGCCTGGTACAATTCCCTGCCTCCCGGAAACATCAGGGGGTTCCAGGAGCTGTCCACAGCATTCACCCAACAGTTCATTGGGAGCAAGCCGACGGCGAAGATGCCCGTCCAGATGTTTGACATAGCACAGAGAAACGGGGAGACTATCGGTGACTATGTCGAGAGGTTCAACAGAGAGGCCCTCAGTGTTCCGGACTTTCGTCCCGAAATCCACATCCTCGCCATGATGAGGGGCCTCCGAAGGGATTCGTACTTGTTTTATGAATTCTCCAAAGATCCCCCGGACACGCTGGGAGAATTCTACCGAAGGGCTAAACAACATATGACAGCCGAAGAGCTGAGAATGACTGGACCGAAGGCTGACCATATTCACGCTCGTGGCGAAGGATCCAGCCAGCAAGCCCGGTGTCCAACGGAACAGTTAGGCCGACCTCGGAGAATACGAGTAGGAGGAAGGAAGCCCCAAAACTTTACACCTCTGAGCACCACGAGGGCTAACGTCCTCATGGCGTTGGAAAAACAGGGGGCTCAAATCCAACAACCGAGGGGCATGACTGCTGACAACAGAAGGAACATGAAGAAGTTCTGTCAGTTCCACCGTGATCACGGTCATGACACCGAAGACTGCTTTCAGTTGAAAGAGTACATTGAATCACTGATAAAGCAGGGCCAGCTTCGGCGTTATTTGAGAATGCCTTCCCCAAAAGGGAAAAAAGAGGAAGAAGGAAAGCCCGATGACGAGGATTACGATTCAGACAGGCGAAGGAACCGAAGTCCGAGAAGGCGTCCTCCACCTTCGGCAGGAGTAATACAGATGATCACAACCGTGATAGCCAAAGGCTATCGCCTCAATCTGGCCGAACACCCTGCCACAACAATGGCCAGAAGAACTGGCGCTTCCCGGGAATAGGTGGAATCATGCACCTCGGGAGATAGCCGGAGAGCTCCGAGCCTCGGCACGCTAGTAAAACTTGAGGACTCCATTCGCCCCCCAAGGTTGTGAACAGCGCGCCTTCGGAAAAGTGGCACCAGACATTGCTGCCCGAACATGATATCCCCGAAGGCGGAACTCCCTGGAACTGGGAACCCCCGAACTGAGGGTATGCTTCCCGAAGAGGCTCTGTCCGAACTAGAGGACGACCTCGCCCAGGGACCTCAGGAGTACGGCAGGAGCATTTATGGAAGCATTTAAGGAAGCCTCTGACACGTCCCACCACAGACGTAAAAAGTCGCCCTGACGCGCAGACGCCATCAGAATCACATCATGGCCAGTCTCAGCACAAGGCTCGAGGCCATCTGGTTACCAACTATCTGTCCCCTACGCCCAGAAGTTCAGGAGCATCCGACCGCACACGTGTCATGATCTGAACGGGCTAGGTATTCCTATATATACAGGAAATAAATACTTGACAGGAGGTTGGTAGGCCGGAGATACAGCTCCCACACTTTGAGAAATTACCAGGCGAGACTTTTCTGCCTTTCTCTTTGAGCTAGTGACTTTCTCCTTTTTCCGGCCATCACTGACTTGGGCGTCGGAGGCTCCCCCCCCGGAAAAACACTCCGGGGGCCTCCTAACCCTGTTTTCCAGCTTTTCAGGTACTCTCCTTAGGGCGATCAACCTTCCAGGCGTTCTTCCTCCTAGAAGTCTCCTCAACAGTCATCATGACTCAAAACGATGAGGCCCAAGGCCATCATTTGGTGCCGTCTGTGGGAACCCGCTCACAAATTGCCGTTGTTGAGACTCGGCGTTCTAAGGACAAGGGACTCCCAAGGTCCTCGTCCGCGCCTGAGATACAACCGGCCGCTGAGCAGACACTCCCAGAGACTTCTACGCCCGAGGAGGACCGCCCTCTGCTAATCACCATGAGCTTCTTGAGGGACTTTCAGCGCTCGGTCGTTGCTGAAATGACTCAGCAGATCGACCGAAGATGGCCACAGCAGTCACAGGCCCAGAAACCCTCCTCATCAGCACGCCCTCGGGAGAGAAGCCCCAAGTCTACACACCGCAGTTCAGGAAGTGGAGAGCCTCGCGGAGAATCATCCACAGAAGATATAGCCCTCGGGAAACGACCTGTGGGACAAACCGGGTCCAAGCGACCGAGAGTCTCACAGCGAAGCAGTTCGTCGCCCGAGGCGAGGTCCCTGACCCCTCCGCGCCGAACTCGCTCCCCGAAGAGGCGCCGTCGATCTCCCTCCCGTGAAAATGGTCCTAGCGCCACTGCGCTTATGGAAAGGATATTGGCACGGCTGGACAGAGTGGAGAAGCAAGTGACCAGAAAACCCGTTTGGGACAGGCTGTCGAGGGCATTATGCAAAGATGGCTCCCCGTTTATTCGCGTCGTCGTTGAGGCAGCTATGCTAGGCGACTTCAGAGTGCCCAGGCTGGAGATCTATAATGGCCGGACTGATCCACAGGCCCATCTGACGAAGTACAGGCGGAGCATGATAATGCACGGAGCTGATGACGCTACCATGTGCAAATGCTTCGAAGTCACCCTCACGGGCCCAGCGACAGCATGGTACAATTCCTTGCCCCCAGGGACTATTACTGAGTTCCAGGAGTTGTCCACAGCCTTCACCCAGCAGTTCATTGGGAGCAGGCCGACGGCCAAAATGTTTGTGCAGATGTTCGACATAGAGCAGAAAAACGGAGAGACAATCCGAGACTATGTCGAACGATTCAACAGGGAAGCACTCAGCGTCCCGGACTTCCGGCCCGAAATCCGCATCCTCACTATGACACGGGGCCTTCGACGTGATTCACAGCTGTTCTACGAGTTCTAAAAGGACCCCCCAGAGACCCTCGGAGAATTTTACCGAAGGGCAGAGCAGCACATGACAGCCGAGGAATTGAGGATGGCGGGGCCGAAGTCTGATCATCACCGCGCCGAAGGGTCCAGTCAGCAAGCTCGGCATCTTTCTGAACACGTAGGCCGACCACGGCGAATGCGAGGAAGGAAACCTCAAAGTTTCACGCCCTTGAGCACGACACGGACCAACATTCTCATGGCGCTGGAAAGGCAAGGGACGCAGATTCGGCGGCCAAAGGCCATGGCCGCCGATAATAAGAAGAATGCCAGGAAGTTCTGCCAGTTTCATCGCGACCACGGTCATGACACCGAAGACTGCTTCCAGCTGAAGAAGTACATAGAGTCGCTGATCAAACAGGGCCAACTTCGCAAATACCTGCGGATGCCCTCCCCAAAAGGCAGAAAAGAGGAGGAAGAGAGGGCCGAAAACGAGGACTATGACTCCGACAGGCGTAGAAACAAAAGTCCGAAAAGGCGCCTTCCACCTCCAGTAGGGGTCATCCAAACCATCACCACGGGGCTCCCATCCTCGGAAAGAAAGCGGAAGGCCAGAGAAATTGCAGTTATGGAGTATCAAAGTCCATCAAAGAAACTGGCTCGCAAAGATGGCTCCACCGTCGTCTTCCCCACGACGACCCGCTACTGATAATGGCGAGAATAGGGAACTGGGACGTCAAGAGAGTGTTGCTTGATGATGGCTCAAATGCTGACGTCCTATTCTCGCACTTACTGCCGAGCTTGGGCATCTCCAGCAGCGAGCTTAAACCTGTCACCACGCCCACCTTCGGCGTTGGGCCATCCGAACTACCCGTCCTCGGATGGATCGACCTCCCTCTGATGATGAAAGGCACTTCGGTAGACGGAGCAGCTGAGTTGTACGCGTCCACAATGGCAAGATTCATCGTCATGGACGTCCCGTCTTCGTACAACGCCATCCTTGGAAGGCAGACTCAGGGGAACCTGCACATTCGCCCCGATGTGAAGTACTTGACTGTCACATTCGCCACCAAGGATGGAGATGCAGAGGTCTTCATCGACCAAGCCGAGGTAAGAAAGGTGTTTGTAAAAGCACGAAAGGCTCCGGCAAACAACTCTACACAAACGATGGAGGCAAAGGTGCAGGAGAAAGGCAAAAAAGGAGATCCCGCAGAAGCAGAAACGGAAGCAGTAGATCTTGTCCCAGGACAATCTACCCGAATAGGGAAGAGCTTGGCCAAAGGTGATAAGGAAAATCTTGTACCCTTTCTGCTGAAAAATAAAGATCTGTTTGCCTACTCGCCGAAAGACATGCCAGGAGTAAACCCTGGCATAATACAGCACAGCCTCAAAGTAAGCCCGGAAGCAAAACCTATCAGGCAAAAGAAACGAAGCATCTCAGCCCCCAAAAGCAACTTCGTGAAAACCGAAGTCCAGCGCCTATTGGATGCTGAAGTTATCAGGGAGGTAAAATACCCCGAATGGTTAAGCAATGTGGTCATCGCCACAAAAGAAGGTAGCAGCAAACTCCGGATGTGCATTGATTTCAGAAACTTGAACGATGCTTGCCCGAAAGACTCATTTCCCCTCTCGCCAATAGATCAACTGGTAGATTCAACGGCCGAATACGGGCTCCTGAGCTTCCTAGATGCCTTTAGCGGCTACCATCAGATAAGGATGGACCCCGAAGATGAAGAGAAAACTGCCTTCATCACCGAGGGAGGAACGTACTGCTATGTCAGAATGCCCTTCGGGCTCAAAAATGCAGGAGACACCTACCAGAGACTGATGAACAAGGTCTTCAAGGACCAGATGGGGAGAAACATGGAGGTATATGTTGATGATATGATAGTCAAAAGCAAGCTGCCCGGCTACCACGTTGCAGATTTGAAGGAAACCTTCCAAAAGCTCAGAGCCTTCGGGATTCGCCTTAATCCCGAAAAGTGTATCTTCGGCGTGACCTCGGGAAAATTCCTTGGGTACATGGTATCCGAAAGAGGCATCGACGCCAATCCTGAGAAGATTAAGGCTCTGCTTGAGTTCCGAACTCCTGCCACAGTCAAAGACGTGCAGAGACTAACCGGAAGAATAACCTCTCTGAGCAGGTTTATTTCCAGGTACGGAGATAGGTGTAGACCTTTCTTCAAAGTCCTCACAAAGGCAGCAAAGATGGAAGGCAACCTCGGAAGGAATGGTCATCCTTGGGATGAAGATTGCCAAAAGGCCTGGGAAGAACTCAAAGTCTACCTGGCCAGCCTGCCGACTCTGCGACAACCTCGGGAGGGAGAACCCCTCGTACTGTACCTCGCCGTCACAGAAAAGGCCGTGAGCTCGGTCCTGGTGAAAGAAGAAGGGCCGAAACAATGTGATGGCCTAAGGCCTCATCGTTGTGAGTCATGATGACTGTTGAGGAGACTTCTAGGAGGAAGAATGCCTGGAAGGTGGATCGCCCCAAGGAGAGTACCCGAAAAGCTGGTAAACAGGGTTAGGAGGCCCCCGGAGTGTTTTTCCGGGGGGGGAGCCTCCGACACCCAAGTCAGTGGTGGCCGGAAGAAGGAGAAAGTCACTAGCTCAAAGAGAAAGGCAGAAAAGTCTCGCCTGGTATTTTCTCAGAGTGTGGGAGCTGTATATCCGGCCTGCCAACCTCCTGTCAAGTATTTATTTCCTGTATATATAGGAATACCTAGCCCTTTCAGATCATGACACGTGTGCGGTCGGATGCTCCTGAACGTCTGGGCGTAGGGGACAGATAGTTGGTAACTAGATGGCCTCGAGCCTTGTGCTGAGACGGGCCATGATATGATTCTGATGGCGTCTGCGCGTCAGGGCGACTTTTTACGTCTGTGGTGGGACGTGTCAGAGGCTTCCTTAAATGCTTCCTTAAATGCGCCTGCCGTACTCCCGAGGTCCCTGGGCGAGGTCGTCCTCTAGTTCGGACAGAGCCTCTTCGGGAAGCCTACCCTCAGTTCGGGGGTTCCCAGTTCCAGGGGGTTCCGCCTTCGGGGATATCATATTCGGGCAGCAATGTCTGGTGCCACTTTTCCGAAGGCGCGCTGTTCACAACCTTGGGGGGCGAATGGAGTCCTCAAGTTTTACTGGCGTGCCGAGGCTCGGAGCTCTCAGGCTATCTCCCGAGGTGCATGATTCCACCTATTCCCGGGAAGCGCCAGTTCTTCTGGCCGTTGTTGTGGCAGGGTATTCGGCCAGATTGAGGCGATAGCCTTTGGCTATCACATGCCCCCCTCTGGAAAGCCGAAGTGAAGACTTCGGTTTGCATCTCTTTCCGAGGTTGCCGTTGGGAGTCTCGTTGGGAAGCATAACCTGTTCCGAGGTCGCACCTTTTGCCCGAGGGTCTGGGCTGTTCGGCCTTGGCCTATTCTTTGGTGTCTCCGAGGCAAAGCCTGTACCGAAGATACACCTCTTGCCCAAAAGTCATGGGCTGTTCAGCCATAGCCTGTCTCTTGGTGTCCTCGAGGTGGCCTGCTTTTTATTTCTGCAGGTCTGATGGCCAAGCGTGTCAGACTGAGCGGCGCGTCTCCATTTCTCAGGGATGTCAAACGACGTGTCCCAATCAGGAGGCGTGTCCCGGTTTTCCAGGCACGTTTGGGGAGGCACGTCCCCCATTTCTGCGCAGCGGTTGACACGTGGCTTCTTGCCATTGGAGGAGAGGCGCGTCATTTACAGAGGGCGCGCCTTTTCGGGTGCAGCGGGCAGTTACGGCGACGGTTCGCCTCCAATGGGTACTTATGATGTTCTTTCGGTTACCAACCTTTGGCCTATAAATAGCCCATTCCATCAGAAGTCCCACTTACTGTTTTTCTGCTCTTTTTCTGCTCTCTCTCTGCTTTGCCCTCCGTTCTTGCGTTTTATCTTGCTTTCTGTGGCGGAGCTTCTTTAATCAGAGCTTTTCCTACCAACTTTCACGACGGCGTCCTTAGGCAAATCTTTTGGTGGGTTTTGATTTTCAGAGTACTCTGATTCCTCTATTTTTCTGAGTTTTTCTGGAAAACTGTTGTTTTTTCCAAACTCGTCTTCTGAGTTTTTTCTGGAAACTATTTTCTTTTCCATCTCAAACTCTTTTTCATGTCTGCGATGCCTGTTCCCGAGAGTTGGAAACCTCTTCTGGCCCATCCTTGCTGTACCACCCCCGAAAAACTAGAGAGGTGGAAGAAAAAATTCTTTCTTCCGTCTTACGCTGTGACCAGACTGCCTCGTTCTAGCCATTTTGCTTTTTCAAACCGTGGCGACGAGGTTACTGTCTTCCGAGCCCAACTGAAGGCCGGACTTCGGTATCCTCCCCCGAAGGTGGTTTGCGAGTTCTGCCAATTCCATGGCATTGCTGTGAACCAGCTTCCCCCGAACGCGTACTGCTATTTTAACGCCTACCTCTGCATGTGTGGCGTGTTCGGGATAGAGCCCCACTTCATCATTTTCATGCAGTACTACAAGCTCTATGTGGTCCCGAAGGGTGGCTTCTATTTCCTGCTGCCTCGGGGATCCGGGAGCAAAAAATTCACCTTCACCTTCGACACGAAGGATAGCTGGCGGGGGTGGCAGCCTAAGTTCTTTTTCCTCAAGGTGGATAAGAACTGGTCTGATGTCCCGACCAGGTGGGCTCAAGGAGTGCTGAACGCAGACGTCGTTGATCCGAGGATGCTGCTGACCCCACCGTTGGCTTCCGTGTTCGCGGATTTCGACGCCCGCATTCGGGCAGTCGCTGACTGGGCTCCCGAGGTCTCTCCTCGTGCTCTTTACCCCTTTCCTATCAACTGGAGGTTGATGACCGAAGAAGTCCTTCGGGAGCTGAAAGTGGTTAAGGAGCACGTGACTGACCTCAATATGCCCGCTCCCGCCATCGCCGGGAAAGACTCCTGGCTGGTCAAGCTCCTTAAGGGGGAGACTTCTTTCGAAACTTTTGCCGAAAGTGAGTAATCTTCCATCCCTTTATACTTTTTCCTCGGACTTACGCTGATATTTCTTCTCTTTTTCATAGATGGGCGATGGGGCTGCCGCTTATTACAAGGCCCTATTTTCTGGCCAAGTGGAGAAGGGGGAGCAGACAAAGAAGGCGGCTTCCCGAAGAAGGAAGACGACAGGGGCAGGACCCTCGGCGAAGCGAGCTAGGAAGGCTCTCCAGCCTTCTCAGCCAGAGCTTTTGGAAGAAGAAGCTGGCGAAGACGCTGGTCTTGTTGAAATTCCACCGGCCGAGGTCCCCGCTACTTCCGCCGAGGTGCCTCCTCTCGACCTCGAGGCCCCCAGAAACACTGTAGTGGTAGAAGTACCCACCGCCGAGGAGCGGTACCGGCAGAAGGGTAAGGGTCTTTCTTCCAAGGGGCCTGAGGATCCCGAGGACACTGTCTCCGAGGTTCTTCCAGGTATGCCTTTAGGCGAAGTTCAGCTCCTTTTCCTTTCGTGAATTTTTCTTCTGCTCCTAACTTCCTTCCTACTTTCAGAGGAGCCCCTTGCTACTGGCTGGAGGGCCATTCATGAGAGGAAACGAGCCCTCCGCGATGCCATAATCCCTGAGGGGAAGATCCCCTTGGAGCCCTTTTGGACAATCACGGAGGATATGAATTTGCTCTCCAACGATTGTCCAAAAATGACAAAGGAGATTTGGAAGGGGATCACCACTGACGCCTCCTTCCGGGCCATTGCGGCGGCTCACCCGGGGGATAATACCCTCGCCGCAAAAGTCACCGAGCATGCTGCTCAGGTATAGTCTTTACACTTTTTTCCTCAATTTTCTAAGTGTTTAGACTTGTACTAACCTGGACTTTTGCCTTGCCATAGCTGCTGGAGTACGCTGGTTATCTCCGAGTTCGGGTGGCCAGACAGGCTGCCTCCAAGGATGCGACTTCGCGGGAACTCAGTGAAGCGAAGGCTTCGCTTGCGAAGGTGATCGCCAGCAACCAGCAGCTGACAGCGGATTGTTCTCAGCAACTTGCTGCCGTTCGGGAGGAGTTCTCGAAGAAAAGAGAAGAACTTGAAAAGGACTCCTCCCGGAAGATTGCCGACCTCGGCGACTAAGTAAAGGGGCTGCTCGCCGCCAACGAAGATCTTGTCAAGGACAAGGCTGTTTCTGACAGTCTTGCGTCGAGGTTGACGGACGAGAACAATGCTCTTCAAGCCGAGGTCGAGGCTCTGAAGAAGGAGTCCGGAGAGACGCTGGGGATAAGCGAGCTCGAAGAGGAGGTTGCTGAGCTGAGGGACGAGGTCAATGTTCTTGGCGTTCAAAAACGTACTTCTGATAACATGGCCAAGGTCGCCTTTCAGGACGGCTTCTGCCTCGCTCGGCACCAGGTGCTGCAGAGGTTCCCAGATTTGGACCTCTCTTTTCTGGAGGGCCTAAATATTCCTGAGGGACCTCGGTGGCAGTGGTCCAAGGTCGAGCATCTGAAGCTTCCTGGTCTTCGTCCGCCCGGCTCTCCCTAGTTTGTTTTAGGGCTCCTCTTATTTTTCTCCTTCGTGCTCCTTCTTTGGACACTTCTTTTGTAAGGCAGCGTTTGCTCTAAATGAACAATCTTTTCGGCTAAGTCCTTTCTTGCAAGTTTCTTTATATCCACTGTCCCGAACACGTTTGCTCAAGAGACTTTCGGAAAACCTGTAACCAAAGAAACTTTTTACCTTCCTTTGTCCCGAGTGTGCTCGCTCAAGAGACTTTCTGGAAAGTTTGCAAAAATTTGGCTAAGTCTTTTGCATGCTTTTTGTTTCCTTTTATCCCGAACATGTTTGCTCAAGGGACTTCGGAAAACCTGCGACCAAAGAAACTTTTTACCTTCCTTTGTCCCGAGTGTGCTCGCTCAAGAGACTTTCTGGAAAGTTTGCAAAAATTTGGCTAAGTCTTTTGCAGGCTTTTTGTTTCCTTTTATCCCGAACATGTTTGCTCAAGGGACTTCGGAAAAGTTTCAGCCAAATTTTTCTGTCTTCCTATTGTCCCGAGCATATTTGCTCAAGGGACTTAGGAAAATTCTCACGAGATTGCTCATTTCCCTCTTTCCCGAGCATGTACGCTCAAGGGTGTTTGGAAATTATATCTGCTTTTGTTTTGGCGTGCACTATTACGAGATTCTTGCTTTCCCTTTTTTCCGAGCATGTACGCTCAAGGGTGTTCGGAAAATTTTCTCTGCACTGATTATGCCGAGTACCTTTGCAAGATTCTTGTTTCCCATTTTTCCCGAGAATAGTGGCTCAAGGGCCTTCGGGAAGTCACATCTGCTTTTTTCGTGGCGAGCACCTTCGCGGAATTCTATCTTGGACAATTTGGTATACTTAAGAATTTTTCTCAAGACCATTCTGTACTTAGAATATTTCTTGTACAATATATCTCTTCCGCTCAACCTTAGGCGTAGAATTTTTTCAAGGCGTCTGAATGCCAAGTGTTTTTCAATTCTACGCCTTCGGCGTCGCCAAGCCTATACACGCCTTTCCGTACTTCGGCGAGAACCAGATAAGGTCCTTCCCAATTTGCGCGAAGTACGCCGTGAGATGGCCTTCGGGGTGCAAAGTCGGCCTTTCGGAGAACGAGGTCTCCTTTTTTGATTTCTTTTGGTCTGGCTTTTAGGTTGATAGCCGCGGCCACTCTTTGCTGGAAAGCTTTTCTTCTCAGCCCGGCTATTTCTCTGTGTTCGGTCACAAGGTCGAGCTTAGTTCTCAGACCGAGGTCGTTTCCGCCTTCATCAAATACTTGCACCCGTATTGAAGGCTGAACTATCTCTATTGGGATAATGGCCTCTGTTCCGAAGACGAGTGAGAAGGGAGTTTCCCCTGTGGCTCTTCGTGGCGTCGTTCGGTAGCTCCACAATACACTTTGGAGTTCTCCTGGCCATTTCCCCTTGGCTTCCCCAAGTCTCTTTTTCAGGCCATCTTTTATGGTCCTGTTTGATACTTCCACCTGCCCATTGCTTTGGGGGTGAGCTACTGGGGCGAAGTGCATCTTTATTCCGAGGTCGCTGATGAATTCCTGGAATCCTTTGTCTATGAACTGGGATCCATTATCAGCTACTAGTACCCTCGGTATGCCAAATCTGCATACAATGTTTTTCCATACGAACTTCTGCACTTCTTTTGCCGAGATAGTTGCTAGTGGTTCTGCCTCTACCCACTTTGAGAAATAGTCCACTGCTACCACGCAGAATTTCACGCCTCCCGGTGCTGTGGGGAGTGGCCCAATGAGGTCTATACCCCAGACTGCGAAGGGCCAAGGATAGTTTGCCGATGTTACCATTTCTGAGGGTATCCTCTGGATTTTTGCATGTCTCTGGCAACTACCGCACTTCTGGATGAACGGCCTTGCGTCCTTTCTCAGGGTAGGCCAGAAGTATCCTTGGCGGAGTATCACTGCTGCAAGGGCATCAGTTCCAATGTGCGAGCCGCACATGCCTTCGTGAACTTCTTCGAGAACCATCTCAGTATCCTCTTCGCCCACACATCTCTGCAGCGGATTTGCATATCCTTGCCGATATAACTCTTCACCGATCAGGAAGAATCTTCCGGCACGTCTTCGCAGTCTTGCAGCATTGCCAGCGTCTTCGGGAAGCTCATTCTCTGCGAGGTATTTCTTTATGGGGTCCTTCCACCCTGTTCCCGAGGACGTTACGCTTAGCACGGAGATGCTTGGATGGTCTAGCACCTCGGTGTATGTTTTGGACTTCACTAAGCAATCTGCCTCAGTGTTATTCCGCCGGGGTACATTTTCGATCCGCACGTCGTCAAACTCTTGGATGAGTTTTGTTACCAGCTCGTGGTATTTTGCCAAGATTGGGTCCTTCGCCCCATAATCTCCTGCCGTCTGCCGAACTACCAGCTGGGAATCGCTGTGAGCCCTTAAGTTTCTCACGCCAATCTTTCTGGCCAAGCGTAATCCCGCTATGAGGGCTTCATACTCAGCCACATTATTGGTGACGTTGAAGCTGAACTTGATAGCCTTCATCACCTCTAGGCCTTCGGGTCCTCTGATAACTATTCCAGCTCCCTGGTGTACGGACCCCGAGGCTCCGTCAACATGCAAGGTCCATTCTGGCTCACCTTCTTTCGGATCTGAGTGGTTCTCCTCAGTGGTGGGTATTTCGGCGATAAAATCTGCCAATGCTTGGGCTTTTATGGCCTTCCGAGGCTCATAGGTGATTTCATGTTCGCCAAGCTCTATGCACCACTTGGAGAGCCTTCCCGAATGATCAACTCTCTTCATAACATCCCGTAGTGGTAGACTACTTCGGACGATGATGGGGTGAGCCTGGAAATATGGTCGCAGTCTTCTTCCTGCAAGCACCAAGGCGTATATAGCTTTTTGAAGCAAAGGGTACCTGACTTCGGCGCCATGCAGGGACTTGCTGACGTAGTAGACCGGCCATTGTTTCGGCCCTTCTTCTTTTATCAGGACCGAGCTCACGGCCTTTTCTGTGACGGCGAGGTACAGTACGAGGGGTTCTCCCTCCCGAGGTTGTCGCAGAGTCGGCAGGCTGGCCAGGTAGACTTTGAGTTCTTCCCAGGCCTTTTGGCAATCTTCATCCCAGGGATGATTGTTTCTTCCGAGGTCGCCTTCCATCTTTGCTGCCTTTGTGAGGACTTTGAAGAAAGGCCTACACCTATCTCCGTACCTGGAAATAAACCTGCTCAGAGAGGTTATTCTTCCGGTTAGTCTCTGCACGTCTTTGACTGTGGCAGGAGTTCAGAACTCAAGCAGAGCCTTAATCTTCTCAGGATTGGCGTCGATGCCTCTTTCGGATACCATGTACCCAAGGAATTTTCCCGACGTCACCCCGAAGATACACTTCTCGGGGTTAAGGCGAATCCCGAAGGCTCTGAGCTTTTGGAAGGTTTCCTCCAAATCTGCAACGTGGTAGCCGGGCAGCTTGCTTTTTACTATCATATCATCAACATATACTTCCATGTTTCTCCCCATGTGGTCCTTAAAGACCTTGTTCATCAGTCTCTGGTAGGTGGCTCCTGCATTTTTCAGCCCGAAGGGCATTCTGATATAGCAGTACGTTCCTCCCTCGGTGATGAAGGCAGTTTTCTCTTCATCTTCGGGGTCCATCCTTATCTGATGGTAGCCGCTGAAGGCATCTAGGAAGCTCAGGAGCCCGTATTCGGCCGTTGAATCTACCAGTTGATCTATTGGCGGGAGGGGAAATGAGTCTTTCGGGCAAGCATCGTTCAAGTTTCTGAAATCAATGCACATCCGGAGTTTGCTGCTACCTTCTTTTGTGGCAATGACCATGTTGCTTAACCATTCGGGGTATTTGACCTCCCTGATAACTTCAGCATCCAATAGGCGCTGGACTTCGGTTCTCACGAAGTTGCTTTTGTGGGCTGAGATGCTTCGTTTCTTTTGCCTGATAGGTTTTGCTTCGGGGCTTACTTTGAGGCTGTGCTGTATCATGCCAGGGTTCACTCCTGGCATGTCTTTCGGCGAGTAGGCAAACAGATCTTTATTTTTCAGCAGAAAGGATACAAGAATTTCCTTATCACCTTTGGCCAAGCTCTTCCCTATTCGGGTAGATTGTCCTGGGACAAGATCTACTGCTTCCATTTCTGCTTCTGCGGGATCTCTTTCTTTGCCTTTCTCCTGCGCCTTTGCCTCCACTATTTGTGTAGAGTTGTCTGCCGGAGCCTTTCGTGCTTTTACAAACACCTTTCTTACCTCGGCTTGGTCGATAAAGACCTCTGCATCTCCATCCTTGGTGGCGAATGTGACAGTCAAGTACTTCACATCGGGGCGAATGTGCAGGTTCCCCTGAGTCTTCCTTCCAAGGATGGCGTTGTACGAAGACGGGACCTCCATGACGATGAATCTTGCCATTGTGGACGCGTACAACTCAGCCGCTTCGTCTACCGAAGTGCCTTTTATCATTAAAGGGAGGTCGATCCATCCGAGGACGGGTAGTTCCGCTGGTCCAACGCCGAAGGTGGGCGTGGTGACAGGTTTACGTTCACTGCTGGAGATGCCCAAGCTCGGCAGTAAGTGCGAGAACAGGACGTCAGTATTTGAGCCATCATCGAGCAACACTCTTTTGACGTCCCAGTTCCCTATTCTCGCCATTATCAGCAGCGGGTCGTCGTGGGGGAAGACGACGGTGGAGTCATCTTTGCGAGCCAATTTCTTTGATGGACTTTGATACTCCATAACCGCAATTTCTCTGGCCTTCCGCTTTCTTTCCGAGGATGGGAGCCCCGTGGTAATGGTTTGGATGACCCCTACTGGAGGTGGAAGGCGCCTTTTTGGACTTCTGTTTCTCCGCCTGTCTGAGTCATAGTCCTCATTTTCGGCCCTCTCTTCCTCCTCTTTTCTGCCTTTTGGGGAGGGCATCCGCAGGTATTTGCGAAGCTGGCCCTGTTTGATCAGCGACTCTATGTACTTCTTCAGCTGGAAGCAGTCTTCGGTGTCATGACCGTGGTCGCGATGAAACTGGCAGAACTTCTTGGCATTCTTCTTATTATCGGCGGCCATGGCCTTTGGCCGCCGAATCTGCGTCCCTTGCCTTTCCAGCGCCATGAGAATGTTGGTCCGTGTCGTGCTCAAGGGTGTGAAACTTTGAGGTTTCTTTCCTCGCATTCGCCGTGGCCGACCTGTGTGTTCAGAAAGATGCCGAGCTTGCTGGCTGGACCCTTCGGCGCGGTGATGATCAGACTTCGGCCCCGCCATCCTCAATTCCTCGGCTGTCATGTGCTGCTCTGCCCTTCGGTAAAATTCTCCGAGGGTCTCCGGGGGGTCCTTTGAGAACTCGTAGAACAGCTGTGAGTCACGCTGAAGGCCCCGTGTCATAGCGAGGATGCGAATTTCGGGCCGGAAGTCCGGGACGCTGAGTGCTTCCCTGTTGAATCGTTCGACATAGTCTCGGATCGTCTCTCCGTTTCTCTGCTCTATGTCGAACATCTGCACAGGCATTTTGGCCATCGGCCTGCTCCCAATGAACTGTTGGGTAAAGGCTGTGGACAACTCCTGAAACTCAGTGATAGTCCCTGGGGGCAAAGAATTGTACCATGCTGTTGCTGGGCCCGTGAGGGTGACTTCAAAGCATTTGCACATGGTAGCGTCATCAGCTCCGTGCATTATCATGCTCCGCCTGTACTTCGTCAGATGGGCCTGTGGATCAGTCCGGCCATCATAGATCTCCAGCCTAGGCACTCTCAAGTCGCCTGGCATAGCTGCCTCAACGACGGTGCGAATAAACGGGGAGCCATCTTCGCATAATGCCCCCGACAGCCTGTCCCAAACGGGTTTTCTGGTCACTTGCTTCTCCACTCTGTCCAGCCGTGCCAATATCCTTTCCATAAGCGCAGTGGCGCTAGGACCATTTTTGCGGGAGGGAGATCGACGGCGCCTTTTCGGGGAGCGAGTTCGGCGCGGAGGGGTCAGGGACCTCGCCTCGGGCGACGAACTGCTTCGCTGTGAGACTCTTGGTCGCTTGGACCCGGTTTGTCCCACAGGCCGTTTCCCAAGGGCTATATCTTCTGTGGATGATTCTCCGCGAGGCTCTCCACTTCCTGAACTGCGGTGTGTAGACTTGGGGCTTCTCTCCCGAGGGCGTGCTGATGAGGAGGGTTTCTGGGCCCGTGACTGCTGTGGCCATCTTCGGTCGATCTGCTGAGTCATTTCAGCAACGACCGAGTGCTGAAAGTCCCTCAAAAAGCTCATGGTGATTACCAGAGGGCGGTCCTCCTCGGGCGTAGAAGTCTCTGGGAGTGTCTGCTCAGCAGCCGGTTGTATCTCAGGCGCGGACGAGGACCTTGGGAGTCCCTTGTCCTTAGAACGCCGAGTCTCAACGACGGCAATCTGCGAGCGGGTTCCCACAGACGGCGCCAAATGATGGCCTAAGGCCTCATCGTTGTGAGTCATGATGACTGTTGAGGAGACTTCTAGGAGGAAGAACACCTGGAAGGTGGATCGCCCCAAGGAGAGTACCTGAAAAGCTGGTAAACAGGGTTAGGAAGCCCCCGGAGTGTTTTTCCGGGGGGGGAGCCTCCGACGCCCAAGTCAGTGGTGGCCGGAAGAAGGAGAAAGTCACTAGCTCAAAGGGAAAGGCAAAAAAGTCTCGCCTGGTATTTTCTCAGAGTGTGGGAGCTGTATATCCGGCCTGCCAACCTCCTGTCAAGTATTTATTTCCTGTATATATAGGAATACCTAGCCCGTTCAGATCATGACACGTGTGCGGTCGGATGCTCCTGAACGTATGGGCGTAGGGGACAGATAGTTGGTAACTAGATGGCCTCTAGCCTTGTGCTGAGACGGGCCATGATATGATTCTGATGGCGTCTGCGCGTCAGGGCGACTTTTTACGTCTGTGGTGGGACGTGTCAGAGGCTTCCTTAAATGCTTCCTTAAATGCGCCTGCCGTACTCCCGAGGTCCCTGGGCGAGGTCGTCCTCTAGTTTGGACAGAGCCTCTTCGGGAAGCCTACCCTCAGTTCGGGGGTTCCCAGTTCCAGGGGGTTCCGCCTTCGGGGATATCATATTCGGGCAGCAATGTCTGGTGCCACTTTTCCGAAGGCGCGCTGTTCACAACCTTGGGGGGCGAATGGAGTCCTCAAGTTTTACTGGCGTGCCGAGGCTCGGAGCTCTCAGGCTATCTCCCGAGGTGCATGATTCCACCTATTCTCGGGAAGCGCCAGTTCTTCTGGCCATTGTTGTGGCAGGGTATTCGGCCAGATTGAGGCGATAGCCTTTGGCTATCACAATGGCCGGTCTACTACGTCAGCAAGTCCCTGCATGGCGCCGAAGTCAGGTACCCCTTGCTTCAAAAAGCTATATACGCCTTGGTGCTTGCAGGAAGGAGACTGCGACCATATTTCCAGGCTCACCCCATCATCGTCCGAAGTAGTCTACCACTACGGGATGTTATGAAGAGAGTTGATCATTCGGGAAGGCTCTCCAAGTGGTGCATAGAGCTTGGCGAACACGAAATCACGTATGAGCCTCGGAAGGCCATAAAAGCCCAAGCATTGGCAGATTTTATCGCCGAAATACCCACCACTGAGGAGAACCACTCAGATCCGAAAGAAGGTGAGCCAGAATGGACCTTGCATGTTGACGGAGCCTCGGGGTCCGAACACCAGGGAGCTGGAATAGTTATCAGAGGACCCGAAGGCCTAGAGGTGATGAAGGCTATCAAGTTCAGCTTCAACGTCACCAATAATGTGGCTGAATATGAAGCCCTCATAGCGGGATTACGCTTGGCCAGAAAGATTGGCGTGAGAAACTTAAGGGCTCACAGCGATTCCCAGCTGGTAGTTCGGCAGACGGCAGGAGATTATGGGGCGAAGGACCCAATCTTGGCAAAATACCATGAGCTGGTAACAAAACTCATCCAAGAGTTTGATGCCGTGCGGATCGAAAATGTACCCCGGCGGAATAACACTGAGGCAGATTGCTTAGCGAAGTCCAAAACATACACCGAGGTGCTAGACCATCCAAGCATCTCTGTGCTAAGCGTAACGACCTCGGGAACAGGGTGGAAGGACCCCATAAAGAGATACCTCGCAGAGAATGAGCTTCCCGAAGACGCCGGCAATGCTGCAAGACTGCGAAGACGCGCCGGAAGATTCTTCCTGATTGGTGAAGAGTTATATCGGCAAGGATATGCAAATTCGCTGCAGAGATGTGTGGGCGAAGAGGATACTGAGATGGTCCTCGAAGAAGTTCACGAAGGCATGTGCGGCTCGCACATTGGAACTAATGCCCTTGCAGCAGTGATACTCCGCCAAGGATACTTCTGGCCTACCCTGAGAAAGGACGCAAGGCAGTTCGTCCAGAAATGCGGTAGTTGCCAGAGACATGCAAAAATCCAGAGGATACCCTCGGAAATGGTAACGTGGGCAGACTATCCTTGGCCCTTCGCAGTCTGGGGTATAGACCTTATTGGGCCACTCCCCACAGCGCCCGGAGGCGTGAAATTCTGCGTGGTAGCAGTGGACTATTTCTCAAAGTGGGTAGAGGCAGAACCACTAGCAACTATCTCTGCAAAAGAAGTGCAGAAGTTCATATGGAAGAACATCGTATGCAGATTTGGCATACCGAGGGTACTAGTAGCTGATAATGGATCCCAGTTCATAGACAAAGGATTCCAGGAATTCATCAGCGACCTCGGAATAAAGATGCACTTCGCCCCAGTAGCTCACCCCCAAAGCAATGGGCAGGTGGAAGTATCAAACAGGACCATAAAAGATGGCCTGAAAAAGAGACTTGGGGAAGCCAAGGGGAAATGGCCAGGAGAACTCCAAAGTGTATTGTGGAGCTACCGAACGACGCCACGAAGAGCCACAGGGGAAACTCCCTTCTCACTCGTCTTCGGAACAGAGGCCATTATCCCGATAGAGATAGTTCAGCCTTCAATACGGGTGCAAGTATTTGATGAAGGCGGAAACGACCTCGGTCTGAGAACTAAGCTCGACCTTGTGGCCGAACACAGAGAAATAGCCGAGCTGAGAAGAAAAGCTTTCCAGCAAAGAGTGCCCGCGGCTATCAACTTAAAAGCCAGGCCAAAAGAAATCAAAAAAGGAGACCTTGTTCTCCGAAAGGCCGACTTTGCACCCCGAAGGCCATCTCACGGAGTACTTCGCGCAAATTGGGAAGGACCTTATCTGGTTCTCGCCGAAGTATGAAAAGGCGTGTACAAGCTTGGCGACGCCGAAGGCGTAGAATTGAAAAACACTTGGCATTCAGACGCCTTGAAAAAATTCTACGCCTAAGGTTGAGCGGAAGAGATATATTGTACAAGAAATATTCTAAGTACAGAATGGTCTGGAGAAGAATGGTCTTGAGAAAAATTTTCAAGTATACCAAATTGTCCAAGACAGAATTCCGCGAAGGTGTTCGCTACGAAAAAAGCAGATATGACTTCCCGAAGTCCCTTGAGCCACTATGCTCGGGAAAAATGGGAAACAAGAATCTTGCAAAGGTACTCGGCATAATCAGTGCAGAGAAAATTTCCGAACACCCTTGAGCGAACATGCTCGGGAAAAAGGGAAAGCAAGAATCTCGCAAAAGTACACGCCAAAACAAGACCAGAGGTAATTTCCGAACACCCTTGAGCGAACGTGCTCGAGAAAGAGGGAAATGAGCAATCTCGTGAAAATTTTCCTAAGTCCCTTGAGCAAATATGCTCAGGACAATAGGAAGACAGAAAAATTTGGCTGAAGGTTTCCCGAAGTCCCTTGAGCGAACATGTTCGGGATAAAAGGGAACAAAAAGCCTGCAAAAGACTTAGCCAAATTTTTACAAACTTTCCAGAAAGTCTCTTGAGCGAGCACACTCGGGACAAAGGAAGGTAAAAAGTTTCTTTGGTTGCAGGTTTTCCGAAAGTCTCTTGAGCAAACGCGTTCGGGACAGTGGAAATGAAGAAACTTGCAAGAAAGGACTTAGCCAAAAGACTGTTCATTAAGAGCAAACGCTGCCTTACAAAAGAAGTGCCCAAAGAAGGAGCACAAAGGAGAAAAATGAGAGGAGCCCTCAAGCAAACTAGGGAGAGCCGGGCGGACGAAGAGCAGGAAGCTTCAGATGCTCGACCTTGGACCACTGCCACCGAGGTCCCTTAGGAATATTTAGGCCCTCCAGAAAAGAGAGGTCCAAATCTGGGAACCTCTGCAGGACTTGGTACCGAACAAGGCAGAAGCCGTCTTGAAAGGCAACCTTGGCCATTTGATCAGAAGTATGTTTTTGAACGCCAAGGTCATTGAGCTCGTCCCTCAGCTCAGCAATCTCCTCCTCCAGCTCGCTTATCCCCAGCGTCTCTTCGGACTCCTTCTTCAATGCCTCGACCTCGGCCCGGAGAGCATTGTTCTCATCCGTCAACCTCGCCGCAAGACTGTCAGAAGCAGCCTTGTCCTTGACAAGATCTCCGTTGGCGGCGAGCAGCCCCTTTACTTGGTCGCTGAGGTCGGCAATCTTCCGGGAGGAGTCCTTTTCAAGTTCTTCTCTCTTCTTCGAGAACTCCTCCCGAACGGCGGCGATTTGCTGAGAACAATCCGCTGTCAACTGCTGGTTGCTGGCAACAGCCTTCGCAAGTGAAGCCTTCGCTTCACTGAGTTCCCGCGAAGTCGCATCCTTGGAGGCAGCCTCTCTGGCCACCCGAACTCGGAGGTAACCAACGTACTCCAGCAGCTACGGCAAGGCAAAAGTCCAGGTTAGTACAAGTCTAAACACTTAGAAAATTGAGGAAAAGTGTAAAGACTATACCTGAGCAGCGTGCTCGGTGACTTTTGCGGCGAGGGTAAGATCCCTCGGGTGAGCCGCCGCAATGGCCCGGAAGGAGGCGTCAGTGGTCATCCCCTTCCAAATCTCCTTCGTCATTTTCGGACAATCGTCGGAGAACAAATTCATATCCTCCGTGGTTGTCCAAAAGGGCTCCAAGGGGATCTTCCCCTCAGGGATTGTGGCATCGTGAAGGGCCCGTTTCCTCTCATGAATGGCCCTCCAGCTGGCAGTAAGAGGCTCCTCTGAAAGTGAGAAGGAAGTTAGGAGTAGAAGAAAAATTGGCGAAAAGTAAAGGAGCTGAACTTCGCCTGAAGGCATACCTGGAGGAACCTCGGAGACAGTGTCCTCGGGATCCTCGGGCCCCTCGGAAGAAAGACCCTTACCTTTCTGCCGGTATCGCTCCTCGGCAGTGGGTACTTCTACCACTACAGTGTTTCTGGGGGCCTCGAGGTCGAGAGGAGGCACCTCGGCGGAAGTAGCGGGGACCTCGGCCGGTGGAATTTCAACAAGACCAGCCTCTTCGCCAGCTTCTCCTTCCGAAAGCTCTGGCTGAGGAGGCTGGACAGCCTTCCTAGCTCGCTTCGCCGAGGGCCCTGCCCCTGTCGTCTTCCTTCTTCGGGAAGCCGCCTTATTTGTCTGCTCCCCCTTCTCCACTTGGCCAGAAAAGAGGGCCTTGTAATAGGCGGCAGCCCCATCGCCAATCTCTGAAAAAGAGAAGAAATATCAGCGTAAGTCCGAGGAAAAAGTATAAAGGGGTGGAAGATTACTCACTTTCGGCAAAAGTTTCGAAAGAAGTCTCCCCCTTAAGGAGCTTGACCAGCCAGGAGTCCTTCCCGGCGATGGCGGGAGTGGGCATATTGAGGTCAGTCACGTGCTCCTTAACCACTTTCAGCTCCCGAAGGACTTCTTCGGTCATCAACCTCCAGTTGATAGGAAATGGGTAAAGAGCACGAGGAGAGACCTCGGGAGCCCAGTCAGCGACTGCCCGAATGCGGGCGTCGAAATCCGCAAACACGGAAGCCAACGGTGGGGTCAGCAGCATCCTCGGATCAACGACATCTGCGTTCAGCACTCCCTGAGCCCATCTGGTCGGGACACCAGACCAATTCTTATCCACTTTCAGGAAAAAGAACTTAGGCTGCCACCCCCGCCAGCTATCCTTCGTGTCGAAGGTGAAGGTGAATTTTTTGCTCCCGGATCCCCGAGGCAGCAGGAAATAGAAGCCACCCTTCAGGACCACGTAGAGCTTGTAGTACTGCATGAAAATGATGAAGTGGGGCTCTATCCCGAACACGCCACACATGCAGAGGTAGGCGTTAAAATAGCAGTACGCGTTCGGGGGAAGCTGGTTCACAGCAATGCCATGGAATTGGCAGAACTCGCAAACCACCTACGGGGGAGGATACCGAAGTCCGGCCTTCAGTTGGGCTCGGAAGACGGTAACCTCGTCGCCGCGGTTTGAAAAAGCAAAATGGCTAGAACGAGGCAGCCTGGTCACAGCGTAAGAGGGAAGAAAGAATTTTTTCTTCCACCTCTCTAGTTTTTCGGGGGTGGTACAGCAAGGATGGGCCAGAAGGGGTTTCCAGCTCTTGGGAACAGGCATCGTAGACATGAAAAAGAGTTTGAGATGGAAAAGAAAATAGTTTCCAGAAAAAACTCAGAAGACGAGTTTGGAAAAAAAAAAAAAAAAAAAAAACAACAGTTTTCCAGAAAAACTCAGAAAAACAGAGGAATCAGAGTACTCTGGAAATCAAAACCCACCAAAAGATTTGCCTGAGGACGCCATCGTGAAAGTTGGTAGGAAAAGCTCTGATTAAAGAAGCTCCGCCACAGAAAGCAAAATAAAACGCAGGAACAGAGGGCAAAGCAGAGAGAGAGCAGTAAGTGGGACTTATGATAGGATGGGCTATTTATAGTCCAAAGGTGGGTAGCCGAAAAGAGATCATAAGTACCCATTGGAGGCGAACCGTCGCCGTAACTGCCCACTGCACCCGAAAAGGCGCGCCTTCTGTAAATGACGCGTCTCTCTTCCAATGGCAAGAAGCCGCGTGTCAACCGCTGCGCAGAAATAGGGGACACGCCTCCCGAAACGTCCCTGGAAAACCGGGACACACCTCCTGAGTGGGACACGTCGTTTGACATCCCTGAAAAGTGGAGACGCGCCACTCAGTCTGACACGCTTCGCCATCAGACCTGCAGAAATAAAAAGCAAGCCACCTCGAGGACACCAAGAGACAGGCTATGGCTGAACAGCCCATGACTTTTGGGCAAGAGGTGTATCTTCGGTACAGGCTTTGCCTCGGAGACACCAAAGAATAGGCCAAGGCCGAATAGCCCAGACCCTCGGGCAAAAGGTGCGACCTCGGAACAGGTTATGCTTCCCAACAAAACTCCCAACAACAACCTCGGAAAGAGATGCAAACCGAAGTCTTCATTTCGGCTTTCCAGAGGGGGGCATGTGATAGCCAAAGGCTATCGCCTCAATCTGGCCGAACACCCTGCCATTACAATGGCCAGAAGAACTGGTGCTTCCCGGGAATAGGTGGAATCATGCACCTCGGGAGATAGCCGGAGAGCTCTGAGCCTCGGCACGCCAGTAAAACTTGAGGACTCCATTCGCCCCCCAAGGTTGTGAACAGCGCGCCTTCGGAAAAGTGGCACCAGACATTGCTGCCCGAACATGATATCCCCGAAGGCGGAACTCCCTGGAACTGGGAACCCCCGAACTGAGGGTATGCTTCCCGAAGAGGCTCTGTCCGAACTAGAGGACGACCTCGCCCAGGGACCTCGGGAGTACGGCAGGAGCATTTATGGAAGCATTTAAGGAAGCCTTTGACACGTCCCACCACAGACGTAAAAAGTCGCCCTGACGCGCAGACGCCATCAGAATCACATCATGGCCCGTCTCAGCACAAGGCTCGAGGCCATCTGGTTACCAACTATCTGTCCCCTACGCCCAGAAGTTCAGGAGCATCCGACCGCACACGTGTCATGATCTGAACGGGCTAGGTATTCCTATATATACAGGAAATAAATACTTGACAGGAGGTTGGTAGGCCGGAGATACAGCTCCCACACTCTGAGAAATTACCAGGCGAGACTTTTCTGCCTTTCTCTTTGAACTAGTGACTTTCTCCTTTTTCCGGCCACCACTGACTTGGGCGTCGGAGGCTCCCCCCCCGGAAAAACACTCCGGGGGCCTCCTAACCCTGTTTTCCAGCTTTTCAGGTACTCTCCTTGGGGCGATCAACCTTCCAGGCGTTCTTCCTCCTAGATGTCTCCTCAACAGTCATCATGACTCAAAACAATAAGGCCCAAGGCCATCAAACCGGACTTCCATCCTCGGAAAGAAAAAGAAGGGCCAGAGAGATAGCGGTGATGGAATATCAGAGCCCAACGAAAAAATTGGCCCGCGAGGATGGCTCCACCATCGTATTTCCCCATGACGATCCATTGCTGATAATGGCGAGGATAGGAAACTGGGACGTCAAGAGGGTACTGCTGGACGATGGGTCAAACTCAGACGTCTTGTTCTCACATTTGCTGCCAAGCTTGGGCGTATCCAGGAGTGACCTCAAGGCTGTTACTTCACCCACGTTCGGCGTAGGACCATCTGAGCTACCTGTCCTCGGGTGGATCAACCTCCCCTTGATGATGAAAGGAACTTCGGAGAAAGGAACTGCTGAGTTGTTCGCCTCTACCATGGCAAGATTCATAGTCATGGACGTTCCTTCGTCATACAATGCCATCCTCGGCAGACAGACACAGGGAAATTTGCACATTCGCCCTGATGTAAAGTACTTGACCGTCACCTTCGCCACCAAAGACGGAGATGCAAAGATCTTCATTGATCAAAGTGAGGTGAGAAAGTTGTTCGTCAGAGCACGAAAGGCTCCAGGAAGCAACCTAGCACATGCTGTAGAAGCAAAAGAGCTGGAAAGGGGCGAGGCAGAAGATCCCACAAAAGCGAAAACAGAAGAAGTAGAGCTTGTCCCAGGCCATAGTACCCGAATAGGGAAAAGCATGGCCGAAGGAGACAAGGAAAAACTTGTATCTTTTCTGCTTAAAAATAAAGATCTGTTCGCCTACTCGCCGAAGGACATGCCAGGGGTAAACCCTCGCATAATCCAGCATAGCCTCAAAGCGAGTCCGGAAGTAAAACCTGTCCGGCAAAAGAAACGGAGCATCTCGGCTCACAAAAGTGACTTCGTCAAGACCGAAGTCCAGCGTCTGATAGACGCTAGCGTTATCCAGGAGGTAAACTACCCCGAATGGCTAAGCAACGTGGTAATTGCCACAAAAGAAGGAAGTAGTAAGCTTCGGATGTGCATCGACTTCAGAAATTTGAACGATGCTTGCCCGAAAGATTCATATCCTCTTCCGCCAATAGACCAACTGGTAGACTCAACTGCCGAGTACGGGCTCCTAAGTTTCCTGGACGCTTTCAGTGGGTATCATCAGATAAGGATGAACCCCGAAGATGAAGAGAAGACTGCCTTCATCACTGAGGGAGGAACATATTGCTATATCAGGATGCCCTTCGGACTCAAAAATGCAGGAGCCACCTACTAGAGGCTGATGAACAAAGTCTTCAAAGACCAAATGGGGAGGAACATGGAGGTGTATGTTGATGATATGATAGTCAAAAGCAAACTGCCTGGCTACCACGTTGCAGATTTAGAGGAAACCTTCCAAAAACTCAGAGCCTTCGGGATCCGCCTTAATCCTGAGAAATGCATCTTCGGGGTGACCTCGGGAAAGTTCCTTGGGTACATGGTATCCGAAAGAGGCATCGATGCTAACCCCGAGAAGATTAAGGCTCTGCTTGAATTCCGAACTCCTGCCACAGTCAAAGACGTGCAAAGACTCACCGGAAGAATAACCTCTCTGAACAGGTTTATTTCCAGGTACGGAGATAGGTGTCGACCCTTCTTCAAAGTCCTCACAAAGGCAGCAAAGATGGAAGGCGACCTCGGAAGGAATGGTCATCCTTGGGATGAAGATTGCCAAAAAGCCTGGGAAGAACTCAAAGTCTACTTGGCCAGCCTGCCGACCCTGCGGCAACCTCGGGAGGGAGAGCCCCTCGTATTATACCTTGCCGTCACAAAAAAAGCTGTGAGCTCGGTCCTCGTGAAAGAAGAAGGGCCAAAGCAATGGCCGGTCTACTATGTCAGCAAGTCCCTGCATGGCGCCGAAGTCAGGTACCCTTTGCTTCAAAAAGCTATATACGCCTTAGTGCTTGCAGGGAGAAGGCTGCGGCCATACTTTCAGGCTCACCCCATTATCGTCCGAAGTACCCTGCCTCTACGGGATGTTATGAGGAAAGTTGATCACTCGGGAAGGCTTTCCAAGTGGTGTATAGAGCTTGGCGAACACGACATCACGTATGAACCCCGGAAAGCTATAAAAGCTCAAGCTTTGGCAGACTTCATCGCCGAAGTACCAAACACCGAGGAGGGACATTCATTTTCGGGCGAAGACGAGCCAGAATGGACGTTATATGTTGACGGGGCCTCAGGATCCGAACACCAGGGAGCTGGAGTGATTATCAGAGGCCTAGAAGTAATGAAGGCCATCAAGTTCAGTTTCAACGCCACCAACAATATGGCCGAGTATGAGGCCCTCATAGCAGGATTACGCCTGGCCAGAAAAATTGGCGTGAGAAACTTGAAAGCCCATAGTGATTCCCAGCTGGTGGTCCGGCAAATGGCAGGGGACTATGGCGCGAAAGACCCGACCTTGGCGAAATACCATGAGTTGGTAACAAAGCTTATTCGTGAGTTCGACGTCGTGAAAATTGAGAACGTACCCCGACGAGAAAATGCTGAGGCAGACTGTTTGGCAAAGTCCAAAACTTGCACCGAAGTGCTAAGCCACCCCAGCATCGCGGTGTTAAGCATAGAGACCTCGGGGAAAGGATGGAAAGAACCAATCGAAACGTATCTCGCAACCAACACACTCCCCGAAGACCCCAGCAAAGCCGCAAAAGTGCGAAGGCGCTCCGGATGTTTCTTCTTAATTGGAGAAGGACTATATCGGCAAGGATATGCAAATCCACTACAGAGGTGTGTTAGTGAAGAGGATACTGAAATGATCCTCGAAGAAGTTCATGAAGGTGCCTGTGGTTCGCACATTGGAACCGACGCCCTAGCAGCAGTGATACTTCGCCAAGGATACTTCTGGCCTACCCTGAGAAAGGACGCCAAGCAGTTCGTCCAGAAATGTGGTAGTTGCCAAAGACATGCGAACATCCAAAGAACACCCTCAGAGTTCATGACTTCGGTAGACTATCCTTGGCCCTTCGCAGTTTGGGGCATAGATCTCATTGGGCCACTCCCAACGGCGCCTGGAGGCGTAAAGTTCTGCGTAGTAGCAATTGACTATTTCTCTAAGTGGGTCGAGGCAGAACCTCTGACAACTATCTCGGCAAAAGAAGTGCAGAAGTTCGTATGGAAAAACATCGTATGCAGATTCGGCATACCGAGGGTACTCGTAGCGGACAACGGATCCCAGTTCATAGACAAAGGATTCCAAGAGTTCATTAGCGACCTCGGGACAAAAATGCACTTCGCCCTAGTAGCTCACCCCCAAAGTAATGGGCAGGTGGAAGTATCTAACAGGACCATAAAAGATGGTCTGAAAAGGAGATTGGGTGAAACAAAAGGGAAATGGCCAGGAGAACTCCAAAGCGTGTTATGGAGCTACCGAACAACACCCCGAAGAGCCACAGGGGAAACGTCTTTTTCACTCGTCTTCGGTACAGAGGCCATCATCCCTGTCGAGGTAGTACAACCGTCAATACGAGTCCAAGTGTTCGATGAAAAAGGAAATGACCTCGGCCTGAGAACCAAGCTCGACCTCGTCAGCGAACACAGAGAAGTAGCTGAGCTGAGAAGAAAAGCTTTCCAGCAAATAGTGGCAGCAGCCATAAACCTACGCGCCAGGCCAAAAGGAATAAAGAAGGGAGATCTCGTTCTCCGAAAGGCTGAATTTGTACCCCGAAAGCCATCCCACGGGGTACTTCACGTGAATTGGGAAGGACCGTACCTGGTACTTGCCGAAGTACGAAAAGGAGTTTATAAGCTCGGTGATGCCGAAGGCATAGAATTAAAAAACACTTGGCACTCAGAGGCCTTGAAAAAATTCTATGCCTAAAAAGTTTGGTGGGAAAGTTGTACTGCACAAGTTGGACAAATTTGTCTAAGTAAAAAGTTCTGAAGAAGTACAAAACAAGAGTCTCACGAAAGCAATCGCCGAGGAAAGCAAAAGTAAGTTTTCCGAAGTCTCTTGAGAGAATATGTTCAGGACAAAGGAAAGCAAAAGTATGGTTTTCCGAAGTCTCTTGAGTGAATATGGTCGGGACAAAGGAAAGCAAGAGTATGGTTTTCCGAAGTCCCTGGAGCGAATATGTTCGGGACAAAGGAAAGCAAAAGTATGGTTTTCCGAAGTCTCTCAAGCGAATTATGTTCGGGACAAAGGGAAACAAAGGGATCTGGCAAAAAATACTTAGCCAAATTTTTATCTATTGAGCCAAAGAGTGCTTACAGAGAATAAAGTTGCTGAAAGACTACAAAAAAGAAGAAGAAAATAAAGACAAAAGGCCCTAGTACAAACTAAGGAACCTCGGCGTCTTGAGAACTGCCAGCCTCTGTGCTTTTGTCAGCAGCCTTCGGCGCCGAGAAAGAAGGAGGCAGTTTCAAGTGCTCAATCTTGGACCAAGTCCACCGAGGCTCCTTCGGGATGTTCATGCCTTCCAGGAAGGAGAGGTCAAAATCTGGGAACTTCTGCAGAATTTGGTGCCGAGCAAGACAGAAGCCGTCTTGAAAGCCCAACTTCGTCATATCATCGGACTCCCGCTTCTTGACCGCCAAATCTGCATAGTCCTTCTCCAGATTCGCGTAATCCTTCTCCAGATCCTTAAGCTTTCTCTTCAATGCCTTCATCTTCTTCTTCTCTTCTGAAGGCTTCTTCAGAGATGCGACCTCGGCTTCGAGCTGGGCCTTTTCCTCGAGCGTCTTCGCAAGGATTGCGTCACTTTCTGACTTATCCTTTTGAATCGCTTCTACGGTCGAAGTCAGCTCCGCCATCCGAGAGCCGAAGTCGGAAAGTTTCTGGGAGGTGCCTTTCTCAAGTTCCTCTTTTTCTTTTATGAACCCCTCCCGAAGTTCAGCAATTTCCTTCTCCGAAGACTGCTTCAGCTGAGCATTATCGGCAGCCAACGCCAAACACTAGGCCTTCGTCTTGGTGTAAAGGTCCCAGAGTGACACCCTCCTTTCTGACTCTCGCGCCACCCGAACACGGAGCAACCCGGCATACCCCATCAGCTGCAAAAAAAAAGCAAACAAAGGGAGAATGATGCTAAGTAAAAAGCAAAGGCGAAATTGGCACTAAGGAAACAGTGAAGCGTACCTGGGCGGCATGTTCAGTGAGTTTGGCGGCCAAAGAGATGTCGCTTGGGTAAGCCTCCGTAAGGGCCTTGTAAGAGGCCTCAGTAAAAACCCCTTTGCACATCTGCCTGGCCATCTCGGGACAGTCCTCGGAGTACATATTCATGTCCTCCGTGAACGTCCAGAAGGGCTCCTTCGGAACTTTCCCTGCTGGGACTTTGGCATCCCGAAGGGCCCTCTTGCGGGCGTGTTCGGCAACCCAGTCAGGAGCGGCCACCTCCGCTGCACAACAAAGCAGAAAAATTGGTTAAGGCCAGAAAACTCTTAAGGATTTACAAGAGAAAAAAGGTTCTTCGACAAAATACAAACCTGCTGGCACCTCGGTAACGTCGTCGTCAAGAATCGACGTCACCTCAGTAGAGACCCCCTTGCCTCTTATTTGGCGCCGTTCCTCGGCAGAAGGGGTCTCCTCCCCATCGCCCTCCAGAAGAGCATGCGAAGGCGTGGGGCTTTGAGGAAGGACGTCGGAAGAAGGGACGTCGGCAGAAGGAACCTCGGGCAAAGGGGCAGCAGGGTCTTCGGGCTCCTCGCCTACCTACTCCGGAATTTGCGGAAGAGAGGAAGGAGCAGCTTTCTTTGCCCGTTTAGAAGGAGGGCCGCCCGAAGTCTGCTTCCGCCTCCGAGAGGCGGCCTTCTTTGTCTGTTCGCCCCTCTCGGCCTGCCCGGTAAAAAGAGCCTTGTAGAAGGCAGCCGCGTCGTCGCCCATCTCTAAAAAAAGGAAAAGAAGATCAGTGTAAGTCCAAGATGAAGTTATGAAGGAAAAAATGAGAAAGTAACTTACTCTCGTAAAAAGACTCATAAGTCTCTTTCCCCCGAAGGAGTTTCACGAGCCAGGAGTCCTTCCCCGAAGAAGCCGGTTTCGGCATGTTGAGGTCTGTCACATGCTCCTTTACCACCTTGAGTTCCCGAAGGACCTCTTCGGTCATGAGCCTCCAGTTGATCGGAAAGGGGTAAAGGGCACGAGGAGAGACCTCGGCAGCCCAGTCAGAGACGGCCCGGATGCGCCTGTCGAAGTCCTCAAAGATAGGTGCTACGTCGGCGTCTAGCAGTATCTCCGGGTCAACAACATCCATCTTGAGCCTCCCCTGAGCCCACTTGGTCGAGACGTGCGACCAAGCCTCCGACTTCTTCAGGAAAAAGAATTTTTGTTGCCACCCTCGCCAGCTGTCTTTGGTGGCGAAGGTGAACGTATACTTTTTGCTCCCGGATCCCCGAGGTAGCATAAAGTAGAAGCCACCCTTCGGGACCACGAAGAGCTTGTAGTACTGAAGAAAAACTACAAAGTGAGGTTTTATTTTGAAAACGCCGCACATACAGAGGAAGGCGTTGAAATAGCAATACGAGTTCGGTGGGAGTTGGTTAACGGCAATGCCATGGAAGTTGCAGAACGCGCTAACCATCTCCGGGGGGGGATACCGAAGTCCGGCCTTTAGTTGGGTTCGGAAAACGGTGATTTCATCACTCCGGTTGGAGAAAGAAAATTGGTCAGGACAGGGCAACCTCGTCACAGAGTAAGAGGGTAAGAAAAACTTTTTCTTCCACTTCGCTAGTTTTGCCGGAGTAGTGCAGCAAGGGTGAGAAAGAAGAGGTTGCCAACTCTCGGGAACAGGCATGATGAAAACGAGTTCGGGAAAAACAAGGAAAACGAGTTCGGGAAAAACAAAGAAGAAGCTTTGAAAAGAGCAAAAGGACTAAAACCCACCAAAGGTCTTGCCGGAATCTGGATTTCTGGAAACCGTCGTGAAAAGTGGTCAGAAAAATGCCTGAAAAAGGAGAACCGCCGCGGAAAATCGGGAGAGAATTATAAGGCAAAAGAAAGCAAAAGCAGAAGCAGAAAGAGGGTTATGACAGGACTGATATATATAGGCCGAGAAGGCCAGGAGAACCGTCGTCATTAGTACCCCTCGGAAGGCGAAGCGTCTCCATAACTCCTAAGAGCGCTTGAAAAGTCGCGCCTGCCGTACTCAGTGCATTCTTACCCAATAAAAGTGCGCCATGTGTCAGCCATTGCGCAGCAAACGTGCCACGTGTCGTCCATCACGTCGAGCGCGCCCTCTGACATCGTTTGGTCTAGAGGCGCCACCCTAGACTGACTCCGCTAGACACAGGACGCGACGCATGAGCAGACCTATAAAGGCGAAAAAGTAGGTTACCTCGAAGACACCAAAAGACAGCCTGTGACTTCGGGCAAAAGGTCTATCTTCGGTACAAGGTTATCCTATCTTCCCTCGCCACGAGGATACCAAGAGACAGCCTGTGACTTCGGGCAGAGGCTGTACCTTCGGCACAGGGACAGCCTATCTTCTCGCGCCTCGAGGACGCAAAAATGCTGCCCATCGCTACAAGCAGAAGAAGGCGTCTTCGGCACAGATATCACAACCATAGGACCCGAAAATCGATGAACCGAAGTTTCTCACTTCGGCTTTTCGGAGGGGGGCCTGTGATAGCCAAAGGCTATTGCCTCCTTGGTAGTAACTCCCTGCCAGAATATTGGCCGAGGAGTCTGACGTCACCCAAGCGAGGATCTTTTCATTGACCTCGGAAGGTGTAAAGTCAAACACTATGAGCTCGAGACTTTAGTTAGCTCGTCAGGAATTCCGAGGACAACACCGTCTCCATCGAGGGGCCAAACTGACCGTCTTCGGGTAAGAGAGCCATCTCTCTGAAGCAAGGGAGAATCCCCCCGAAGGTAGAGGCCCCGAAGAGGTCTTCCCCAAACAAGAAACACCTGAACAAGGGAATCCGAGAACTATGGGTATGAGTCCCGAAGAAGGTGTTCATCAAGGGAACTCCCAGAACTATGGGATAGATCCCAAAGGAGGTGCTCCCACCGAAGGACAGATAGAATCCGAAGAGGGTGCACGCACCGAGGGGCGACCTCACCCAGGGGACCTCGGGAGTACGGTATGAGCATTTAAGGAGCCTCTGACATGCCGCCCACAAGCCCTACACGTCACATCAGAACGGCGAACTGACACGCCGTAGCCGCCCCAGTCCTGACACAACCCGTCCGGGTCTGGGGCTAAAGGAAACTGCAAACGGCTGCCTGTCCCCTAGGTCCAAAAGTACAGATCAAATCCGACCGAACACGTGTCATGATCTGAACGGACCAGCTACTCCTATAAATACTAGGAAATGGGACTGGGCAAAGGATGGGCATTTTCCTCCCTCTGAGAAAACACAAAACAGGCAAGACACTTGATCCCTTAGTGTTCTTCCTCCACTTTCACTCAGAAAACTGACTTGGGCGTCGGAGGGTCCTCCCCGGAAAAGCAAACTGGGGACCTCCTAACCTCTTCTTTGAGCTTTTCAGGCACACTCAGCTGGGAAACCAGAGCTCCAGGCGCTCGCCTCCTCAGGAACTCTCTCCACCTGTCAACATGACAGCAAACGAAGATGCCTTGGGGCATCAACGTGAAAAACTTAAAGGCTCACAGCGATTCCCAGCTGGTAGTTCGGCAGACGTCAGGAGATTATGGGGCGAAGGACCCAATCTTGGCAAAATACCACGAGCTGGTAGCAAAGTTCGTCCAAGAGTTTGACGCCGTACGGATCGAAAACGTACCTCGGCGGAATAACACTGAGGCAGATTGCTTGGCGAAGTCAAAAACATACACCGAGGTGCTAGATCACCCGAGCATCTCAGTGCTAAGCATAGCGACCTCGGGAAAAGGATGGCAAGATCCCATAAAAAGATACCTCACAGAAAATGTGCTCCCCGAAGACCCTGGCGACGCTGCAAGACTGCGAAGACGCTCTGGCCGATTCTTCCTGATTGGCGAAGAGTTATACCGACAGGGATATGCAAACCCGCTGCAAAGATGCGTGGATGAAGAGGATACTAAAATGGTCCTTGAAGAGGTCCACGAAGGCATGTGTGGTTCACATGTTGGAACTGATGCCCTTGCGGCATTGATACTTTGCCAAGGATACTTCTGGCCTACCCTGAGAAAGGACGCAAGGCAGTTCATCCGGAAATGCGGTAGTTGCCAGAAACACGCGAACATCCAAAGGGCACCCTCGGAATTGGTAACTGTTGGGTTTCGGGAGCCAAACAGCGCAACGGAATTTAACCGAAACCCTCCAGGATCCAAGTGAAACGGGGTAAACCGGGTGTTCAAAAATTTCATACCTAATTTTCGGTTGAGATCTCTCACTCAACTGTAGAGTCGAATCACAAAACCTGAACAGTTGACGTGTTCAGGCTCTCTATGGTATCCACACGAGCCTCTCGGGATCATCACGCTTCCACCACGTCCCGGCAGATGTGTTTCTCTTGATCTCGCAGTGCTAGCTTGCGTCCTCCAAGGAATTGCAAGAGAAGAGTGCGGCTGTCCTTTTGGGAGGCTAGGGCAAGGAGACCTGCGAATTTCTCACTTAAAAGTTGTATTTATAGTGAGACTCAACTTCGAGGCCTAATGGGTTTCAAAGCCCTAATCCAATTAGGATTTAATTTCGGGCTTCATAATGGCTCAACTCCTTGGCCCATTATTAATACGAAATTAAAGTGAAACCATAACCCAAATAATTAGCCCATGCACTCTAATGATCCAAATAGCTCTATGTGTGCGACCCAATAGGCTCTTGCCATGTTGGCAATGATCATAAATCACATTTATGATCATAAGCAATGAGCGGTGTCTAGCAACACATCATTGCTACCCAAGTGACAAGATTGTCGGTGAATCGACTAAACCTTTATGATCATCACCGATATATGCCATTGTCCCTTTGTCCAAGATATCAAGACTAAGCACGAGACATGGAATGTGTCACTCTCATATAGCCCAATCTTTGGTTTCTTGATTACCGAGTAGACCAACTTAAACTGACGACATTGATATCATATATCAACTCATCGGAGCATGGCCATGCATTTTCTAAGTCTCACTCTATCAAGGGGCCCAAAGATATCACTCCCGTTACATAGGAGGGACAAATCCCATCTTGATCATACAAATCCCTCCGCATGATATGTGACATACCCAATGACCTCCTTCAAGTTCACTCAGTTACGAGCAACAAAGGAAAGTATCAAAGTATGTGACTCACATGTAGGGAACCTTGATGATATTAGGTCGAAGGACTACATATACCATGATCACTATGAGAATCACTTATGACACTCATATAATGATCCATGAAGTGTTCTCATGGTGGGTCGGTCCAGTACACAAGTTCTCTAACTTGTACCCATATGTAGACTACATATCTCATATTAGTCTCCACATATGCTAGTCATTATGTATTATTGCAACCCGCTCCACAATAATACTAGACTAGGGACGTTTAAGAATATCATTATTCTAGGGTTACAATTATGTTTATTACGTTACGCAGAAACAAAACAACAAACAAAATTGCTGGATTAATGCCTCAATAAAATTTCATGACTCAATGTGCAAAAATACAATCATCTCATGATTGGCTTTTTGGGCAGAACACTAACAGTAACTTCGGCTGACTACCCGTGGCCCTTCGCAGTCTGGGGTATAGACCTTATTGGGCCACTCCCCTCAGCGCCCGGAGGCGTAAAATTCTGCGTGGTAGCAGTAGACTATTTCTCCAAATGGGTCGAGGCAGAACCCCTAGCAACTATCTCGGCAAAAGAAGTGCAGAAGTTTGTATGGAAGAACATTGTATGCAGATTCGGCATACCGAGGGTACTAGTGGCTGATAATGGATCCCAATTCATAGACAAAGGATTCCAGGAATTTATCAGCAACCTCGGAATAAAGATGCACTTCGCCCCAGTAGCTCACCCCCAAAGCAACGGGCAGGTGGAAGTATCTAACAGGACCATAAAAAATGGCCTGAAGAATAGACTGGGGGAAGCAAAAGGGAAATGGCCAGGAGAACTCCAAAGCGTGTTATGGAGTTACCGAACGACGCCCCGAAGAGCCATAGGAGAGACTCCCTTCTCACTCGTCTTCGGAACAGAGGCCATCATCCTTATCGAGATAATTAGACCATCAATACGGGTGCAAGTATTTGATGAAGGTGGAAACGACCTCGGCCTAAGAACGAAGCTCGACCTCATCGGCGAACACAGAAAAATAGCTGAGCTGAGAAGAAAAGCTTTCCAGCAAAGAGTGGCCGCGGCTATAAATTTACAAGCCAGGCCAAAAGAAATCAAAAAAGGGGACCTCGTTCTCCGAAAGGCTGACTTTGCACCCCGAAAGCCATCTCACGGGGTATTTCGCGCGAACTGGGAAGGACCTTATCTAGTTCTTGCCGAAGTAAGAAAAGGCATGTACAAACTTGGCGACACCGAAGGCGTAGAATTGAAAAACACTTGGCATTCAGATGCCTTGAAAAAATTCTACGCTTAAGATGGAGCGGAAGGATTGTGTGGTGCAAAAAATATCCTAAGTACAGAATGTCCTTGAGAAAAAATTCTTAAGTGTACAAAATGGTGCAAGACAGAATTCCGCGAAGGTGTTCGCCATAAAAAAGCGCAGATATGATTTTCCGAAGTCCCTTGAGCCATCACGCTCGGGAAAAATGGAAAACAAAAAATCTCACAAAAGGTTTCTTAAGTCTCTTGAGCGAACATGCTCGGGACAAGGGGAAATGAAAAATTTCGACTAAGGGGTTTCCGAAGTCCCTCGAGCAAACGTGTTCGGGACAAAATGGAAATGCAAAAAAAAAGACTTAGTCAAATTTTTCAGACTTTCCAAAAAAGCCTCTTGAGCGAACAGGCTCGGCCAATGGAAAAATCTTTCACACTTAGTCAAGTTTCTTTGATTGCAGGTTTTCCGAAGTCTCTTGAGCAAAAGCGTTCGGGGCAATGGAAATAAAGAAACTTGCAAAAACACTTAGCCAAAAAAGATCTTCATTTACAAGAAAGCTGGCTTACAAAGAAGAAGTGCCCGAAGAAGAAACACCAAAACGAAGAGGAAAAAAGGAAAAGGCCCCTAAAATAGTCTAAGGGTTCTCGGCGTCCCGGGAGCTACCAGCCTCTGTGCCCTTCTCCACCACCTTTGGCGCAGGAATTGTGGAAGGCAGGTTCAGGTGCTCGATTTTGGACCAGGACCACCGAGGCCCCTCGGGAATGTTGAGTGCTTCCAAAAAAGAGAGGTCCAGACTTGGGAACCTCTCAAGGACTTGGTGCCGAGCAAGGCAGAATCCGTCTTGGAAGGCGACCTTGGTCATTTGGTCGGATTTGTCCTTCTCAACCTCAAGGTCCTCGAGCTCGTCCTTCAAGTCTGCAACCTCCTTCTTCAGTGCCTTCACCCTCTTCTTCGTATCGGGCTCCTTCTTCAAAGATTGGACCTTGGCTTCGAAGGCCTTTTTCTCACTCACCAACGACTGAATGAGATTGTCAGAATCTGACTTATCTTTGAGAAGGTCTTGGTTGGCGGCGAGCATCCCTTTCACCTGATCGGCGAGGTCAGCAATCTTCAAAGAGGAGCTCTTCTCAAGATTTTCCTTCTCCTTCCGGAACTCCTCCCGAAGGGCAGCAACTTTTTTCTTCGCAGCATCTGACAGCTGCTGGTTCTTGGCGATCAATGCCGAGCGCGTGTCCTTAGCTTTCTTTAAGGTCGAAGCTCGAAACACTGCCTGCCTGGCCACCCGCACTCGGAGAAAGCCGGCGTACCCAAGTAGCTGCAAAAAAATGAACCCAAGGTCAGTAAGAGCCAAGCACTAAGGAAAAATTGAAGGGAAAAAGGTGTGAAGAACATACCTGAGCAGTATGCTCGGTGACTTTTGCAGCGAGGGTGTCATCATCCGGATGGGCCGCCGCGATGGCCATGAAGGAGGCCTCAGTAAGCACCCCCTTCAAAATTTGCTTTGCCATTTCAGGACAGTCCTCGGAGTACAAGTTCATTTCCTCCGTGAACGTCCAGAAAGGCTCTTTGGGTACCTTCCCTTGCGGGACTTTGGCGTCGCGAAGGGCCCGCGCCTTCGCATGTTCGGTCGCCTAGTTCGGGGTAAGTAACTCCCCTGCACGGCGAAAATGAGAAGCGGGTCAGAGACAAAGGAAAATTCAGAGAAACAAGAAGAGCCATACTTGTTCTGAAAGAAACAGACCTGGCGGCACTTCGAACACGGTGTCCTCGGAATCCTGAGACTCCTCGGTCGAAATCTCCTTGCCCTTCCTCTTGCGCCGCTCCTCGGCAGAAGGAGCCTCTTCCACGGCCTCCAGAAGGGCCTGCGACGCCGAAGGGCTCTCGGGAGGGACGTCGGCGGAAGGACCCTCGGTAGCGGCAGGGACCTCGGCTGAAGCCTCGGTCGGCGGAATCTCGGCTGCCATCTCGGCTGCTCCAGGCTCCTCATCAGCCTCCTCGGAAATATCCTCCAGAGGAACCTGGGCAGTTTTCTTTGCCCGTTTCGCCGAAGGCCCAGGGCCGGTAGACTTCCACCTTCGGGAAGCCGCCTTCTTCGTCTGGCCGCCCTTCTCCACCTGGCCGGAGAAGAGGGACTTGTAAAAGGCAGCAGTCCCGTCGCCCATCTCTGAAAAAGAAAAAACACATTAGCGTAAGTCCGAGGAAAAAACAGCAAGGGAGTAGAAGATAACTCACTTTCGACAAGCGTTTCGAAAGAAATTTCCTCCTTAAGGAGCTTGACCAACCAGGAATCCTTCCCGGCGATGGAAGGAGCTGGCATCTTGAGGTGGGTCTCGTGCTCCTTAACCACCTTTAACTCCCGGAGGACCTCTTCGGTCATCAACCTCCAGTTGATAGGGAAGGGGTAAAGAGAGCGCGGCGCGACCTCGGGAGCCCAGTCAGAGACGGCGCGGATGCGGCCGTCGAAGTCCGCGAAAGTGGAAGCCAACTCTGGAGTCAGTAACAACCTCGGATCAACGACGCCCACATCTAACTTTCCCTGAGCCCATTTGGTCGGAACATACGACCAGGCCTCCTCAATCTTCAGGAAGAAAAATTTCTGTTGCCACCCCCGCCAGCTGTCCTTGGTGGCGAAGGTGAACATGAATTTTTTGCTCCCGGATCCCCGAGGTAGCATAAAATAGAAGCCAAGCCACCCTTCGGGACCACAAAGAGCTTGTAGTACTGCATGAAGATTATAAAATGGGGTTTTATCCCAAAGACGCCACACATACAGAGGAAGGCGTTAAAATAGCAGTACGAGTTTGGGGGAAGCTGATTCACAGCAATGCCATGAAATTGGCAGAACTCGCAAAACCATCTTCGAGGGAGGATACTGAAGTCCGGCCTTCAGCTGGGCTCGGAAAACGGTAACCTCATTACTATGGTTTGAAAAAGCATAATGACTAGAGCGAGGCAGCCTAGTAACGGCGTAAGAGGGAAGAAAGAACTTTTTCTTCCACCTCTCTAGTTTTGCGGGGGTGGTGCAACAAGAATGGGCTAAAAGAGGCTGCCAGCTCTCAGGGATTGGCATTTTTGACATGAAAACGAGTTCGGGAAAGGCAAGAAAATAGTTTCCGGAAAAAACTCAAAAGAACAGAGGAATCAAAACACTCTGGAAAACAAAAACCCACCAAAAGATTTGCCAAAATCTGAAGACGCCGTCGTGAAAGTTGGCTGAAAAAAGCTCTGATTAGGGCAGCTCTGCCACAGAAAGCAAGAAAGTACGAAAACAGGGGCAAAGTAGAGGAAAGAGCAGAAGTAAAAGCAAATGGGACTTATGATAGAATGGGCTATTTATAGGCCAAAAGTTGGTAACCGAAACATCATCATAAATACCCTTTTGGAGGTGAACCGTCGCCGTAAATGCCCTCTGCACCTGAAAAAGCGCGCCCTCTGTAACCGACGCGGCTCTCCACCAATGGCAAAGCGCCATGTGTCAATCGCCGCACCAAAACAGGGGACACGTCTTCTGACATCCCTAAAAAGCTGGGACGCGTCACCTAGACTGACATGCTTGGCCACCAGATACGACGTTACACAGACCTGCAAGAAGAAAAAGCAGGTTATCTCGAGGACACCAAGAAACAGGCTTTGGCCAAATAGCCCATGACCTTCGGGCAAGAGGTGTATCTTCGGCACAGGCTCTGCCTCGAAGACACCAAAGAATAGGCCAAGGCCGAACAGCCCATACCTTTGGGCAAGAGGTGCACCCTCGGAACAGGTTGAGCTTCCTAAGAGACTCCCAAGAACAACCTCGGAAAGAAATGCAAAACCGAAGTCTTCACTTCGGCTTTCCAAAGGGGGGCATGTGATAGCCAAAGGCTATCGCCTCTATCTGGCCGAACTCCCTGCCATAAGAATGGCCAGAAGAAACTAGCGCTACCCGAGTAAAGGTGGGATCATGCACCTCGGGAGACAGCCGAAGAGCTCCGAGCCCGGCACGCCAGGAAACTTGAGGATGCTGCTAGCCCCCCGAGGTTGTAAACAGATCGCCTTCGGAAAAGAGCCACCAGCTATTGCGGGCCGAACATGATATCCCCGAAGGCAGAACTCCCTGAAGCTGGGTACCCCCGAACTGAGGGCGTGTTTCCCGAAGAGGCACCGTCCGTACCAAAGGATGACCTCGCCCAGGGACCTCGGGAGTACGGCAGGAGCATTTAAGGAAGCATTTAAGGAAGCCTCTGACGCGTCCTTTCACAGACGTCATAAGCCGCCTCAGAAGGCGTTCTGACACGCTGACGCCATCAAAATCACATCATGGCCCATCTCGGCACAAGGCTCAAGGCAACCTGCTACCAGCTATCTGCCCCCTACGCCCAGAAACTCAGGGAACATCCGACCAAACACGTGTCGCGATCTGAACGGGCTAAGTACTCCTATAAATACCAGGAAGTAAATACTTGGGAAGAGGTTGGTTGGCAAAGATCTGACTCCCAGACTCTGAGAAAATCACCAGGCGAGACTCTTCAGCCCTTGTGTGATACTTCATTTGCCCTTTCTTTGCCACCACTGACTTGGGCGTCAGAGGCTCCCCCCCCGGAAACACATCCGGGGGCCTCCTAACCCTTTATTTCTGGACTTTCAGGCACACTCCCAAGGGCGAACCATCCTCCGGGCGTTCTTCCTCCTAGAAGTCTCTCCACCAGTCATCATGACTACCAACGATGAGGCCCCCGGCCATCAATGTCCATTCATAAGCCTTCTTTAAAAATTTATGCAATTGCGCACCCAACCTTTGTTACCTTACAATTTCGTTCATAGGTTGCTTGCAAAATAAACAATACATTAAGGCTTTCTTAAGGTCCTAACTATCATTATGTTTGCCATTTAAAGGGTTCTGTATTGAATACTTTACAATTCACAATTCGTACAATATGGTGAAAATTAAACATATAACTTTAGGTCCTTATGCAGTCATTTTCCCATTTTGTGAAGGTGGTAACATCACATGTTGCTAACAATGATGTTTATGACTGTAGGTAGTGGTAAGCATTGAACTCAAATTTCATTTCCCATGATTTTTATTTTCAACCAACCTTCATTATGTGGCCAATAAACATGTCATATATTTGAATTTGTGATTCTCATCTCATGGGATTATGCTTCAATGACAATGCATAGGTTCTTGATTTTTCATCTTATGGGATATTTGAATATGCTTCAATGAGTATGCACACATGTGAATCGGGCTCCAAATTATTTTCCATATTTATCTCAATTGATGTGCATTTCTCAAAAGAGCATTAAGTAACCGTCCATTTTTTTTTCCTTTGCCTCATGTCTATTCTTTGGCTGAACGTAAATGGTCAATCTAGTTCTTGCATTTACTCAAAATAAAAAATTGCCACATAAGAAAACTTATTAGGGTCTTTATACCTTTTGCCATGGTGACAAATGCAACTTTATATGTGCCATAATAACACATAATCTGATCATCACATTGATCCCTTGATTTAGACCCATGCTGATGTCTAAATTGCCTTCCCTTCCCTTACCAGCTTTAGCGACGATCCTACTCGTCCTTCTTCAATGATTAACTTCTAGTAGTGATCATGGTCTCTAATAAAGGGAACAAGCAACACTATCACTTTGGCCTAATCCTCAATAGGCCCAGTGTATATAATCACAATCTACTCCCAAATCAGGCGTAGAATCGACTCGTTCACGACCATCATAGGGAGACCTGAGTACTTGTACCCTAAATCTTTCGTTAGAATGAAAACTCAGAGTAGGTAAGCAACGTTGCTGATGGAGTTTTCAAGTTGGGATGACTTTTTTTCAAAGGCGATAGCAGGGATGATGGTGAAGACGTGCTTCATGAGGCCATTAGCATAACATTTGATGGCTAGAGCTAGGGCCTTATCAAACACAAGTGGTACAAAACACCTAGATCTTTTCTGGCTAGAGTTTGACGGGGAAGATCAATTTTAGAATTAATTTTTTAAATTTATAATTTTGATACTTTTAATAAGTTTGTCCATAACTCTCATTAAGAGATTCAAGTTATGTATTTTTTCCATTTAGCAACTAAGAGATTAAATGTTTATAATTAGGTCACTGAACCGTTAGAAATCTAACAGGTTTAACAACAAGTTGACTAAGTTAAGGATATAAAGAGTTTAAGTGCATCACATTTCATAGTTGAAGAACTAAGTTGCATCATCAAGCCAAAATTTAGGGACTAAAAAGCTTGAGTCAAGAAAATACGAGGGAGTAAAATGGGTTGTGTCCTTTTTTTTCATTTTGTGTATTGATCACTTCTCTTTCATATTTCACTTTTATCTATTTTTTTCTCAATTTTTAGTTTTGTATTATTCTTATTTCTTATTCTTTTAACTAATCTGTCAACCATTTTTTATTCTTTATTTTTCACTGTTGCTATTTCTTTTTTGGTGGATTCATGATAAAAAACTTTTTCTTACAACAAATTTGAAGCAAGACAATGAAACTCTCTATTCCTTGTTTAAGTAAAAACTAATAGAAGAATAAATTACTACCAATAAAAATACAAATAGCTACTAATAAGAAAACAAGCAACTAGTTCGCTAAAATGAAATAAAGATAAAGTGATAAAAGAGAAAAAAGTTACCGATAAAAGAACAAACAACTAGTTTATCTAAAGAAACACACATGAACTCACAAAAGAACAAACACTAGATAAAAAATAAAAAGCTACTGATAAAAGATCAAATATCAAGTTCATTTAAGGAAACAAATATGAACTAACAATCGAACAAACACCTACAAATAAAAGAACAAAAATCTACTAATAAAAGAACAAATAACCCATAATAAGATATAAAAAAATTAGTTTATCCAAAATAACATGTAGGAGCTAATAAAATAATAAATTGTTATTGATAAAAAAACTAATAGCTACTAATAGAAAAACAAAAAATGAGTTCATTTAAAGAAAAAAAGATAAAAAATAAAAGAACAAACACATACTGATAAAAAAAAACATAATGAGCCTCACAATCAAAATAATGAGTTGCAGTCAAAGTAAGGAATTAAAAAGTGTAATGATTCCTATCTAGCTATTATTGGTTCTAGGTAGAAAAGTCTCTCATATCCCAATTTAATGACAACTGGTTTTTGCACTTCATGCTGAGTAATTTTCTAATTGACAGGATGGAATTTTAAAGTCTTTTAGTTTGAGTTTGTTTAATTATCATAAAAAAATAATAAAGAATAACTAGTTTATCTAAAAGAACAAATGTGAACTAGTAAAAGAAGAAATATATACTTGTAAAAGAATAAATAACTAATTGCCAGCAATTCAGCTTAGAGCAAGGAACAAATAACAAAAGTAATAATTTTTCATGGAATTACTTGGACTAAACTCATTAATTAGTTAATATAAAACTAAAATAATTAAATAAATTAGTTGGGTAAAATTGAAAAATAAGTAACAAATAAAGTGAAAAAAGGTACAAATGAAAAAGAAAGAAGTGGTAAAATTAAAAATTTAAAAATTTACTACGGTAAATAAAATTCAGTTGTTTGGTATTTTAGAAAGTAGAATTAAAAGTTCTAATGTGAAGCTTGTGAGGAACCAGTGGAAGGGTTGGAATTTTTTCTCCAATCATGCTTTTCATCCTAATGGTAAAATTCTTATGTTGTGGATTCCTTCTGTGGTTAAGGTAGATGTGGTTCAACAACTGGCTCAGTATATTCTAACAAAGCTTGAGTTGACTAATGACTTCGCTTTTGGTCTAGCATTTGTCTACACTTTTACTGATTTCTCTGTGGTGCTTTTTGAAGCAGTGGAATTTGGGAGAACCTTTAGTTCTAATAGGGGATTTTAATGTTGTAAACTGAACCTTTAGTTCTAATAGGGGATTTTAGTGTTGTAAACTAACTTTCTAAAAGAGAAAGTAAAGACCTTTTTCCTGAGAATAAGATTAAAGCTACAAATGATTGTTGTAATATCATTCGTGCGGAGGATCTTCCTTTTAGTGGTGTCTAGATAACTTGGTGGAACAAGTAGCTAGGTGAAAATTCTGTTTGGAGCAAACTTGATAGGGTGATGGCTAATGATTTGTTTTTGCGAGTCTTTCCTAATTATGAAGTTAATTTTCTATCTCTTTATCTATCTAACCATGCATAAGTGCTGCTATCCATTCAAGATGATAACGGTACAATGAAGCAAAGGTTCAAATATCTTCACTTTTGGGAAGCTAATCCTGAATTTTCTGATATATTGGCTAATGGTCTGAACACCCTTATACAAGGATGTCATACGTTCCAATTGGTTGAAAAATTGAAGGTTATTAAGAGTTGTTTAAAACAACTAGATAGGAGAAAATATTCCAACAGGAAGAGAAGAGCTTAACTAGCTAAAGTGGAGCTTAGTGGAATCTGAAAAGTAATGAATCTTCATAGATAGAGTTTAAAGCTACAACAGAAGGTAAAGCTGTTAAAGTCTCAAGCTGCTGAGATGTTGAAAGCTGATTTTAGCTTCCTAAAAGGCCTAAATAACCAGATGACCCAAATAGTATAGTGACTCATTCAATCATTGCAAGGAGTTATGTTGACTCTTGCAAGACATCACCAATATGACTGGCATTGCACAAGTTTGAAACTTGTGAATTAAACTGTACCAATTGGCTGACCTAAAAATTATGAACAAAATATGAATTATAGCTTAAGAAGTCTAGTTTCATAGGAATTTTACAAATTGCAATTTTACAAAATATGAATTATAGCTTAAGAAGAGTTATGGTCACTCTTGTGTATGTAATTTCAAGCTGAACCAAGGCTTTTGGAAATTAAATTAGACCTTGATGATATTTCATACTATTTTCATTAGGTTCAAGAACCTAAGTAATCAATGGTGGATGAGAAATCTACCTTGAATTGGGTTTACTGCAATTGTAGAGCTAAGAAGGTGCAGGTAGGGCTACATTAAGGATGAGGACTTGGGTAGTAAGAGGTAAAGTTTTGGGTTCAAATAAAATAAAAAAATGTAGATGACTATGTTTAATTGCAATTTAAGTCCCAAAGTTTTTTATTTGTATGATTAATGGCTAGAAATTTTAAATTGTATAATTAGAAGCAATTCTATTACATAACCAACAGAAAACATCCAAGTTACCGAGTTAGGAAGGCAAAGTGTCTCGATTATCAAAGTTTAGGACTCGATTCATACATTTGGAATGTTAAGGGGAACAATTGGCCGAGTCACTATAGTACAGAGGTCATCTAGGTATTTAGGCTCTTCTTGAAACAAAAAAGTCATATCAATTTGTTAAGGCAAGCTGATAAGAATACTTGATTCTTTTACGCTAAGCTAAACTATAAGAGAAGCCTTACAAAAATTTTGGTAGGTTGAGAATGTAAAGGGAGTACTAACCTCTAAACTGTAGAAGATCAAGAAGCTTTTCCTTATATTTTATAAATAATTACCAAGCAAGAAAGGCAACCCTTCTGTTAAGATTAACAAGGACTTGATAATTAAAAAGGTGCCTATTTTGAACCATGAGCAAGGAGTTAGTTTGCCTTCGCCAGTAATTGAAAATAAAGTAAAGGAAATGAAATAGCTTATCATGAGTTTAGTTCTTTGGGCCCTGATGGGTTTTGTTCTAGCCTGTTTAAGCATAATTGGCCCATGATTTCTAACTATGTTATGGATGCAATAAGGGGGGTTTTTTAGATTGGTAAACTCTTGAAATCTATTAATATTACTGGTCTAGTTAAGATTCCAAAAATCCTAATGTTAGTAAAGTGGTAGAATACAGATCAATAGCTTGCTATAATGTTATCTACAAGTGTGTTTTAAAACGGTTTGCTACCAAGATAAAGCCAGTAATAAGTCAAAATAGTAGTCCATGTCAAAATGCTTTTATGGATTAAGTTTCAAATAACATTTTGCTGGCAAGTAAACTTATGAAGCATTATGCCAGAGGTAACATCTCTCCTTGTTGTATGATTAAAATGGATATAAAGAAAGTTTGTGACTTAGTGGATTGGCAATTCTTAAGAGAAGCTCTTGACTATTTTGGTTTTCCTAAGCCTTTTGTTAAGCTAATTATGGTATGTGTTACTTTACCCTCTTATTCCCTATATAAAAATAGTTCATTACATAGATATGCTAGGGAGAAAGGGGACTCAAAAAAGGGGATCCACTTTTACCTTACCTGTTTGTCATTTCTATGGAAGTTTCATATAGATATCTTCATCAGTTAATGGATAGCAAGAGATTTTGCTCCTACCCTCGGCAGTGGTGGAGCCAGAAAATTATACCAGTAGGCATAATAAAAAATATTATCAAAAAAAATATGTTCACATTGACAACTGACCATGATGAAGAATTTTTTTTCTTTTAAAATGATTAGGATGATAATAAAAAATTCTTTTTCTTAATCTCAAATCACAAAAAAGATTTTCTAAATTAATCTTAACAAGTGCTTGCTTTAACAAATTGTTTTAGTTTCCACGTCTATTTTATAAGAGAACCAAGCTTCTTTGGTTTTTTTTAAAGTATCTCTCCATATCATAAATGACAAAAAAATAATAAAATTAAAAATCCATATGATTATATATACTATTTCATATTCTACAAATTGATGTAATAAGGTTCTAATAATTCAAAATTGATTTAAAAATAGTAGAGATGATATGATGTAGATTGAGGTTTAAGAGGTTTACGATTTACAATACTTCTGAGATTTTTTTTTAGACGAAAAGAGGAAAAAGAAGAGAGTGGTAAATAAGGAAATGTGCCACAATGTGTCCTAGGAAAGAAGAATTTTCAAACTAGTTCTAGTTTTTATTTTGGTTGTACCTTAAGCTTAGATATTTTTATTATTTTCATTTTTTGCTAGTTTTTTTTTTAACTTTTGAGATGTAGTGCGTGGAGGAAACTAGATTCATTTTTTTTACTAGGTTTGTGTCAAATTCTATAGTTATGCTCGTAATTATTGTGGCTTGTAGTTTCAGCGTCAACCTTTACGTATTTTTATTTTGACCACTCATCAGAACAAAGTTCATGCACTTTTAAATCAATGGGGGCATCACAAAAAATTCTATGGGGCTGGAATAGATATTTTTTAAAAGATTATATAGCAGTTACATATTAGTTTCAAAACTTAATTACCACTACTCACACACATCTAGAACTACTCTTAACCCCTAGTGTCAGAATTTGAAACTTACTGATAGCCAAAGGGCTATTACCCTTTAAACCACCAAGCTCTGACGAAGCACCATCCTCGGAAGAAACGAGCTTCACGCTCGTGGAATGCGAGCACCAACCTCAGGAAAAGAGGGCCTGCAGTCCCTGACCCCGTGAACTCGGTAATCCACCATCACCCTCGGGGAATAACAGTACTGACCTTGGGAACGTGTTACACTACCACCCTCGGTGAGATAACCTGACCAACTTTGGGAGAAGTAGACTTACCATCCTCGGCAGCGGAAAACATCCTACGAAGGAGATCCTCTACGCCGAGGCGACTTGCAAATAACTGGAGCAACCTCGGCAAGAAGCCCTCCTATCCCGAAAAGGTCTCTTTCACCGAAGGGGTCTTGTGAATATGACAAAAATGGTTAAGGAGCCACTGACATAGAGACCTCGCACATGCCCTTGACACATAGGCCTCCCACTGCCCTGATTGATGGCCCGAACGGCCTATGGCAAGCTGGAGATCCCCATCCCCGAAGGTACGGACTGCATCTGACTGAACACGTGTCATGATCTGAGCGGGCTGTGTCAAACGGACTTCTCCCAATGTCCTCCTATGAATACTTAGGAAAATGACCTTGGTAAGGGGAGACGAGAGGCTGAACTCTTGAGAGAACTCTACTCTTTGCTCTCCATTCTCTACTCTTCACTTACCAAATACTGACTTGGGCGTTGGAGGCTCCTCCCCCGGAAACACACTCCGGGGACCTCTTAACCCCTGTTCTTTTGAGCATTTCAGGCACTTTCACGTCGGAAGTCTTTCCTTTAGACACCCTCCACACCAGAAGTCTCTACTTCAGGCCAATATGTCGTACAATGAAGATGCCAACGGGCATCATTTGACGCCGTCTGTGGGAAACCACCCTTAGATAGCCGTCATTGAGACTCAGCGATCTAAGGATAAGGGACTCCTGAAGTCCCCATCTACGCCAGAGAATCAGGGGGCGACTGAACAACCGGCCATGGGGACTTCTGCACCTGGAGATGAACGTCCTCTAACAATCACGATGAGCTTCCTATGTGATTTTTAGCGCTCTATTGTAGCTGAAATGACACAAAAATTGGACCAAAGGTGGTTACAACCACCTTCGGGCCGAAGGGCCCCTTCACCAACTCCCCGTCGGGAGAGAAGTCCGAAGTCCACTCACCGGAGCTCAGGTAGTGGAGACTTTTGTGACGAGTCCTCAACAGAGGACGTACCCCCCAGAGGCTGACGTACTGAAAAAATGGGGTCCAAAGGGGCTAGGACTTCCCGCCAGCGAAGTTCATCGCCGGAAAGAAGATCACAATCCCCTCGCTGCTGAAGTCACTCCCCGAAAAGAAGGCATCGTTCTCCGTTGCTGAAGGCCTCCAGGCAGCAAGAAGAGCCCAGTGCCACCATCCTCATGGAAAAGATCCTAGAGAAGTTAGAGAAAGTGGAGAGGTAGATCACCTGAAAGGCTGTTTGGTCTAGGTTATCTGAGACCTTCACCGGAGAAGAGTCACCCTTTATCCGAGCAATAGTTGACGCACCTATGCCAAGTGACATCCGGGTGCCACGCTTGGAAACCTATGACGGGCGTAGTGACCCTAAAGCCCACCTAACCAAGTACAAGCGTAGTATGGTGCTATACGGTGCCAACAATGCTACCCTTTGCAAGTGCTTTGAGGTCACGCTCTCCGGCCCGGCAACCGTGTGGTACAACTCCCTCGCCCCTGGAACTATAATGAGTTTCCAAGAGTTGTCCACGGCGTTCACGCAGCAGTTCATAGGCAGTAGGCCGACGGTGAAGATGCGAGTTCAAATGTTTGACATAGCACAAAGGAACAGAGAGACCATTCATGACTATGTCGAAAGATTCAACCGAGAGGCCTTGAGTGTGCCGGACTTCTGCCCCAAAATACGCATCCTCACCATGATACGAGGGCATTCAGTGAGACTCACAACTATTTTATGAGTTCTCGAAGGACCCGCCGGACATCCTCGACGAGTTCAACTAAAGGGCCGGGTTGCATATGACAGCTGAAGAGCTGAGGATGGGGGGATCGAAGTCCGATAGCCATCAGCCTAAAGGTCAAAGTCACCAAAATCGCTATTCTGCCGAGGGTGGGGGAAGACCCCGGAAGCAGAAGGGGAAAAAACCCATGTCGTTCACCCCCCTAAACACCTCCAGAACAAACATACTGCTGGCCATGGAAAGGCAAGGCAATCCAATCCAGCATCCGAAGGCCATGACTTCGGAAAACAAGAAGAACATGAAGAAATTCTGCCAGTTCCACCGGGACCATGGGCATGACACAAAAAATTTCTTCCAACTCAGGAAGTACATCAAATCCTTGATTAAGCAGGGTCAACTTCATCGATACCTATGGATGCCCTCTCCTAGGGGAAGGAGGGAGGAAGAAAGAAAGGAAGATGAGGACTACGATTCCGACCGACGTTAGAACCGAAGTCCCAATAAGAACCCTCCACCTCCAACTGGACTAATCTAGATGATCACCACGGGACTGCCTTCGGCAGAGAGGAAGAGGAAAGGCAGGGAGATCTTAGTGATGGAATTCGGTAACCCATCATGCAAGCTTGCTCGGAAAGATGGGTCTACCGTAGTATTTCTACATGATGATCCACTCCTTATTATGGCAAGGATTGGGAGCTAGGACGTTAAAAGGGTGCTCCTGGATGACGGGTCCAACACTGATGTCCTATTCTCCCACCTGTTGCCAAGCCTAGGCATCACAAAAACTGACCTCAAACCTGTTACATCACCTACCTTTGGGGTAGATCCTTCCGAACTCCCTGTCCTTGGATGGATCGACCTACCTCTGATGTTAAGGGGAACTTCTGTTCAGAACAATGAAGAGCTCTTTGCCTCTGTCATGACCAAGTTCATTATCATCGACATCCCCTCTTCATATAATGCCATCCTTGGAAGGCAAACTCAAGGAAACTTTCACATCTGACCAGATGTGAAGTACCTGACAGTCATCTTCGGAACGAAGGACGGGGATGCAAAAACATTTATTGATCAAGCTAAAGTCTGGAAGGTCTTCATAAGGGCAAGGCAGAGCCCTATGAAGGTGCACACATAGACCTCGGGAGAAAAAGGCACACCGATCGAAGGATCTACCAAGAGAGAGAGAAGCGACTTAGAGAAAGTTAAAACTGAGAATGTAGAGCTTGTCCTGGGCCGAAGTACCCGTGTAGGGAAACAGCTGGCCGAATGTGACAAGCAAAAGCTTGTATCTTTCCTTTTAATGAACAAAGATCAATTTGCCTACTCGCCAAAGGACATGCCTGGGGTAGACCCTCGCATAATTCAGCATAGCCTTAAGATACACCCTGACACGAAGCTTGTTCGCCAAAAAAAGAGAGGCTTTTTGGCACACAAAAACAACTTCATCAAATCTGAAGTTCAACGGTTGATGGAGATGGACGTAATAAAGGAAGTCAAATATCCCGAATGGCTTAGTAACATGGTTATTGCCATGAAAGAAGGAAGTGACAAACTCTGAATGTGCATCAACTTCCAAAATGTGAACGATGCCTACCCTAAGGATTCATATCCTCTGCCACCACTAGACCAGTTGGTAGACTCAACCGCCGAGTATGGCCTCCTTAGCTTCCTCAACGCCTTTAGTGGGTATCACCAAATCAGGATGGACCCCGAAAACAAGGAAAAAACCACCTTCATCACCGAAGTTAGCACATACTGCTATATTAGAATGCCCTTCGGGCTTAAGAACGCAGGAGCCACGTACCAGAGGTTGATGAATAGGGTTTCCAGCTCCCAAATCGGGAGGAACATGGAAGTCTACATCGATGATATGATAGTTAAGAGCAAATTGCCGAGTAGTAATATCATAGACTTAGAGGAAACATTCCACCAACTGAGGACATTCAGAATTTGTCTCAACCCCAAAAAATGCGTGTTCGGGGTGAACACGGGTAAGTTCCTCGGATTCATGGTGTTGTAAAGAGGCATTGACGCCAATCCAGAAAAGGTCAAAGCCCTGCTGCGATTCCGAACTCCCATAACGACCAAGGATGTGCAGAGACTCACTGGGAGAATCACGTCCCTCAGCAGATTCATCTCCAGATATGGGGATCACTTTCGACCGTTCTTCAAAGTCCTCACTAAAGCGGAGAAAAATGGAGGTGACTTCGACTTTGAGGTGCACCCTTAGAATGAAGGCAGCCACAGGAAGGAGAACCCCTCATACTCTACCTCACCGTCACCGAAAAGACGGTAAGTTTGATCCTTGTAAAAAAAGATGGGGCAAAGCAGTGGCTAGTATATTATGTGAGCAAGTCTCTACAAGGTGCCAAAGTCAGGTACCCCTTTCTACAAAAGGCTATTTATGCCTTGATACTTGCAAGCAGAAGGTTACGACCCTATTTCCAAGGGCACCCCATTGTCATGTGAAGTAACCTGCCCATTCGGGATATCATGAGGAAGGTAGACCACTCAGGAAGGCTTTCGAAGTGGTGCATCGAGCTCGGTGAGTATGATATCACCTATGAGCCAAGGAAGGCAATAAAAGCACAGGCATTGGCAGACTTTATCGCCAAGGTACTCGTTCCTGAAGGCAGTCAACTTAACCTCGGTAAGGATGAACCTGAGTGGACTTTGTTTGTCAACGGGGCCTCCGGTTCCGAACATCAAGGAGCTGGAGTAATTCTCTGTGGTCCCAAAGGTATGGAAGCCACGAAAGCCATCAAATTCGGGTTTAATGTCACCAACAATATGGTAGAGTATGAAGCCCTTATAGCAGGTTTGCGCCTCGCCAGAAGAGTTGGTGTGAGAAACCTAAAGGCCCACAGCGATTCTCAACTTGTGGTCCGACAGATGGCAGGGGACTGTGGCACGAAGGACCCAACCTTGGCAAAGTATCACGATCTCGCAACAAAGCTCATCCAAGAGTTCAATGCGGTACACATCGAGAACGTCCCTCGCCAAAACAATATTGAAGTAGATATTTTGGCCAAGTCAAAAAAGTCCACCGAAGTGCTAAGCCAACCGAGCATAGCAATAATGAGCATAGCATGTTACACCCAGAAAGGGCTAAATGACTAAGTCCCGGGTCAAGTGGATTAGTGGCATAAAAATTTTCCTAATTTGGAAACTTAGCAATTAAATTGAGGAGACATGGAAATTTTTTCCTAATTGGGAATTGAGCTCAGTAAGCTCAGGAGAAGTCCATTTGCTAGAGCCTACCCAGATCGTGACACGTATTCGGTCGAATGTAGTCCGTACCTCGGGAGACGGGGGGCCTCTAGCCGGCCAGAGGCCGCTTGGTCAGGAGCCTAGGGCAGCGTGTCAGAGTGTGTCTGATGGTGGCGTGTCAGAGTGTGTCCGATGGCGGCGTGTTAGAGGCTCCTCAGCCATTTTTTCGTACGCCCATGTGGCCTCTTTAAGGGACCGAACTCCTTCGAAGTACAGAGCTCATTCGGGGAGCTGAGCTCCTTTGGAGGGAGGTTTCTTGTTTGCACGAGGCACCTTCGGTTGGGCTCTCCCGAGGTCAGGCTCGAGTACCTAATGATGGCATTACATGTGCGCGCCCTGAGGGTGCCCCAGCCAATATCCGAAGGTGGTTTTGGGCACATGAGGTCGGCACGAGGTCACCCTTGGGGAGGGTGGTGACCCCTTCTGTCCGAAGTTGGTCCCCTGGGTTTCCTAAGGGTAACGCCTATCCGGCTTGTCCGAGGGTGCTACGGTTCTTTGTTTGTGGGAGTTTTGTCGTGTCTGTTTTGATCGGATGTGGTGCGCTAGCCAGGGGTGGTACGCACACGCGAAGTCTTTCAGGGGCGGACTTCGACAAACGGATCCGAGCAGTCTCCGACTGGGATTCCGAGGTCCCTTCACGCTCCCTTTACCCCTTCCCCATCATGTGGAAACTGATGACCGAGGAGGTCCTTCGGGAGCTAGGGGTAGTGAAGGAGCACGAGACGGACCTCGAGATGCCGGCTCCTGCCATCACAGGGAAAGACTCCTGGCTGGTAAAACTCCTTCGGGAGGAGGTTACTTACGAGACCTTTTGTGAGCGTAAGTTATCTCAAAAGTTTTTTGTTATAGATACATCTTAGACTCACACTGATGTTTTCCTTCGGTTTCAGAGATAAGCGACAAGTCCGCTGCTTACTACAAGGCGCTCTTCCTCGGTCAAGCCGAGAAGGGGGAGCAAACAAAGAAGGCCGTCTCCCGAAGGCGGAAATCGTCTGGGGCCGGGCCAGCCTTGGCAAAACGGGCGAAGAAAGACGTACCCCCTCCTCACCCGGAAATTCCCGAGGAGGCGCGCGAAGAGCCTGACGCCGCTGTTGCCCCGCCGACCGAGGTCGCCGCTAACGCCCTTTCTCGGAGTCCCACTTCTTCGGCGGCTCTTCTGGACGCCTTGGTGGAAGTCCCTTCTGCCCAGGAGCGCCACAAGAGCAAAGGCAAGGAAATCTCTGCCGAGTGGGTCCGAGGCTCCGACGATGAAGTTGCCGAGGTGCCGCCAGGTTTGTCTTTTAGACAAGCTATAGTGTCTTTATTTTTTGAACTTTGAGGATTGCTTGCCTTAACAAGCTTCTTGTCTTGCCATGGAGAAGAGGTACCATCTTCGGCATGGGTGGCTAAGCACGCCCGGAAATGGGCCCTTCGGGATTCCCATATCCCGAAGGGGAAGGTTCTGAGGGAGCCTTTCTGGTCGTTTACGGAGGACATGAACTTGTACTCCGGCAACTACCAGCAAATGGCCAACCAAATTTCAAAGGGGATCCTCATCGAGGACTCCTTCAAGGCTTTTTCTGAGGCGTGCCCGGACAAAGAGTCCCTTACTGCAAAAGTTTCCGAGCACGCTGCCCAGGTATATCTCACGCCTTTGTCTTTTCCTTTTGATTTCTTCTAAGTGTTTGGCTCATTTTTTGCCTTACTGACTTTGTTCTTACTTCTTTGTAGCTATTGGGGTACACCGGCCTCCTCAGGGTTCGGGCAGCAAAGCAAGCGGCGTTCCGAGTCTGGGCGTTAGACTATGTGGAGAAATCCAAGGTCATGTGCTCCGACTTAGTCGCCAAGAATGCAGAGATGGCTCAAGCTGCAAAGAAGGAGGTCGCTGCCGTTCAGGAGGAGTTATTGAAGGAAAAAGAGGAGCTCTTGAAGGACTCCTCCCAAAATATTTCTAACCTCGGCTCCAAGGTGACGGAGCTGACTTCGGCAAACAAGGCATATCAAAAGGAGAAGTCAAAGTCTGAGGCTCTCCTAGTGAAGGTGCTTGCTGAGAAGGCCGCACTCCAGGCCGAGGTCGAGTCTTTGAAGAAGGAGCCGAAGAAGAAGAAGAGGAAGGCACTGAAGAAGGAGATCGCTGATCTGGAGGAGGAACTTGACGATTTAGTGGTCGAGAAGGAGAAGGCCGTCCAAGCGACCAAGGTTGGTTTTTAGGATGGCTTTTACCTTGCTCGGCATCAAGTTCTGCAGAGGTTCCCAGATCTGGACCTCTCCTTTTTGGTGGCCCTAAACATCCCCGAGGGGCCTCGGTGGTCTTGGTCCAAAATTGAGCACCTCAACTTGCCCTTTCCTCTTCCGGCGCCGAAGGCGGTGGACGAGGACGCAGGAGCTAGTGGCTCCCGAGATGCCGAGATTCCTTAGCTTGTCATAGGGTCCTTTGCCTTCTTTTTCTCCTTTTTTGTACCTCTTCTTTTGGCGAGCTTCCTTCTTTGTAATTAGATTCATTTCTGTCAATAAAGACTCCTTCTTTCTTTTGTAAAAATTTTTTGGCTAAGTCTTTTGCGCAAGATTTTTCATTTCCCATTGTCTCGAACACGTTCGCTTAAGAGACTTCGGAAAATCATATTTACGCTTATCACGCCCATTAGCCTTGGAATCACCCTTGCGGAATTCTCTTCAAGTAAATTTCCAACTTCAGAGAAGGTTGATAACCCTTGTAAATAAATTTTCTTAAACCGTGCTCGGCGGCGACCACTCTGGTGAAAAGAAGCTTTTTGTACTTTGGAAAAAAATTTCTAAGAAGCTTTTGTACTTAGAAATTTTTCTGACTTATACAATTTTCCCACCAAAATCCTAAGCATAGAATTTTTTCAAGGCATCCGAATGCCATGTATTTTTTAATTCTACGCCTTCGGCATCGCTGAGCTTGTAAACTCCTTTTCGCACTTCGGCAAGTACCAGATAAGGACCTTCCCAATTTGCACGAAGTACCCCGTGGGGTGGCCTTCGGGGTCCAAATTCAGCCTTTCGGAAAAGAGGTTGCAAACAGATCGCCTTCGGAAAAGAAGCACCAGCAATTGAGGGCCGAACATGATATCCCCGAAGGCGGAACTCCCTGAAGCTGGGTACCCCCGAACTGAGGGCGTGTTTCCCGAAGAGGCACTGTCCGTACCAAAGGACGACCTCGCCCAGGGACCTCGGGAGTACGACAGGAGCATTTAAGGAAGCATTTAAGGAAGCCTCTGACATGTCCTTTCACAAACGTCATAAGCCGCCTCAAAAGGCGCTCTAACACGCTGACACCATCAAAATCACATCATGGCCCATCTCGGCACAAGGCTCAAGGCAACCTGCTACCAGCTATCTGTCCCCTACGCCCAGAAACTCAGGGAACATCCGACCGAACATGTGTCGCGATCTGAACGGGCTAGGTACTCCTATAAATACCAGGAAATAAATACTTGGCAGCGGGTTGGTTGGCAAAGATCTGACTCCCAAACTCTGAGAAAATCACCAGGCGAGACTCTTCAGCCCCTTTGTGCTATTTCCTCTGCCCTTTCTCAGCCACCACTGACTTAGGCGTCGGAGGCTCCCCCCCGGAAACACATTCCGGGGGCCTCCTAACCCTTTATTTCTGGACTTTCAGGCACACTCCCAAGGGCGAACCATCCTCCAGGCGTTCTTCCTCCTAGAAGTCCCTCCATCAGTCACCATGACTACCAACGATGAAGCCCCCGGGCATCAACTATGTCGAAAGGTTTAACAGCGAAGCTTTGAGCGTCCTGGATTTTCGGCCCGAAATACGCATTTTAGCCATGACGCGGGGTCTTTGGAGGTACTCGCAGTTGTTTTATGAGTTCTCTAAAGACCCCCCGGATACCCTCGGTGAATTTTACCGAAGGGCGAAGCAGCACATGACCACCAAGGAGTTGAGAATGGGTGTGCCGAAGTCTGATCACGCCCGAGCAAAAGGATCCAGCCAGCAAACTCGGCATTCAACCGAACAGGCGGGCCGACCTCGGAGAATGCGGGGCAGGAAGTTCCCAGCTTACACACCCCTGAACACCACACGAACAAACATCCTCATGACGATGGAAAGGCAAGGGGCGCAGATTCGGCGGCCAAGGGCCATGACCGCTGACAACAAGAAAAACATAAAGAAGTTCTGCCAGTTTCACCGCGACCACGGCCATGACACCGAAGATTGCTTCCAACTAAAAAAGTACATAGAGTCGCTAATAAAACTAGGCCAGCTTCGACGATATTTGCGGATGCCTTCCCCGAAGGGAAGGAAAGATGAGGAAGAAAAGGTCGAAGAGGAGGATTATGACTCCGACAGACGAAGAAATCGAAGTCCGAAGAGGCAACCTCCACCTCCGGCAGGGGTAATACAGACAATCACGACGGGGCTCCCATCCTCGGAAAGTAAAAGGAAGGCCAGAGAAGTAGCAGTCATGGAATATCAAAATCCAACAAAGAAGCTGGCCCACAGGGATGGATCCACCATCATCTTTCCCCACGATGATCCGCTGCTGATTATGGCAAGGATAGGAAACTGGGACATCAAAAAAGTGCTGCTCGATGATGGATCGAACGCTGACGTCCTGTTCTCGCACTTACTGTCGAGCTTGGGCCTATCCAGCAGCGACCTCAAGCCCGTCACCTCGCCTGCCTTCGGGGTAGGTCCGTCCAAACTACCCGTCCTCAGATGGATTGATCTCCCTTTGATGATGAAAGGAACTTCGGTAGAAAGGACTGCTGAACTTGACACCTCCACAATGGCAAGGTTCATCGTTATAGATGTCCCTTCATCGTACAACGCCATCCCGGAAGACAGACGCAGGGAAACCTGCACATTCGCCCTGATGTCAAGTACTTAACCGTCACTTTCGCCGCCAAGGATGAAGATGCGGAAATCTTCATAGATCAAGGAGAAGTAAGGAAAGTGTTCATCAAAACATGAAAGGCTCCAAGAAACAACTTCGCGCAAGCAATGGAGGCAAAGGCACCAGAGAAGGGCAAGGAAGAAAATCCCGTGAAAGCGGAAACGGAAAGAGTAGAACTTGTCCCAGGTCAATCTACCCGAATGGGGAAGAGCTTGGCCGAAGGTGACAAGAAAAAACTTGTATCTTTTCTACTGGAAAATAAAGATCTATTCGCCTACTCACCGAAAGACATGCCAGGGATAAACCCTAGCGTCGTACAGCACAGCCTTAAAGTTAATCCCGGGGCAAAACCTGTCCGGCAAAAGAAACGGAGCATCTCGGTCCATAAAAGTAACTTTGTCAAAACCGAAGTGCAGCGCTTGTTAGACGCTGGTGTCATCAGGGAGGTCAAATACCCCGAATGGTTGAGCAACGTGGTTATCGCCACTAAAGAAAGAAGCAGTAAACTCCGGATGTGCATCGACTTCAGAAACTTGAACGATGCTTGCCCGAAAGACTCATACCCTCTCCCACCGATAGACCAATTGGTAGACTCAACTGTCGAATACGGGCTCCTAAGTTTCTTAGATGCCTTTAGTGGGTATCATCAAATAAGGATAGACCCCGAAGATGAGGAAAAAACCGCCTTCATCACCGAGGGAGGAACATACTGCTACGTCAGAATACCCTTCGGGCTTAAAACTGCGGGAGCCACCTACCAGAGGTTGATGAGCAAGGTCTTTAACGACCAAATAAGGAGAAACATGGAAGTGTATGTTGACGATATGATAGTCAAAAGCAAGCTGCCTGACGACCACATCGCAGATCTAAAGGAAACCTTCCACAAGCTCAGAACCTTCGGGATCCGTCTCAATCCTGAAAAGTGCATCTTCGGAGTAACCTCGGGAAAATTCCTTGGGTACATGGTATCAGAAAGAGGCATTGATGCTAACCCAGAAAAAAATCAAGGCTCTGCTCGAGTTCCGAACTCCTGCCACAATAAAGGATGTGCAGAGACTCACCGGAAGGATAATCTCTCTTAGCAGGTTTATTTCCAGGTATGGAGACAGGTGTCGACCGTTCTTCAAGGTCCTCACTAAGGCAACAAAAGAGGAAAACAACCTCGGAAATAATGATTATCCTTGGAACGAAGACTGCCAAAGAGCCTGGGAAGAACTTAAAGTCTATTTAGCCAGCCTGCCCACCCTGCGACAACCTCGCGTAGGAGAGCCACTTGTGTTATACCTCGCCGCCACAGAAAAGGCTGTGAGCTCGGTCCTTGTGAAAGAAGAGGGGCCGAAGTAGTGGCCAGTCTATTATGTAAGCAAATCCCTACATGGCGCCGAAATCAGGTATCCTTTGTTGCAAAAAGCTATATATGCCTTGGTGCTGGCAGGGAGAAGGCTACGACCATACTTTCAGGCTCACCCTATCATCGTCCGAAGTAGTCTACCACTTCGGGATGTCATGAGGAAGGTGGATCATTCCAGAAGGCTCTCCAAGTGGTGTATAGAGCTTGGCGAACACGACATCGCTTATGAACCTCGGAAAGCCATAAAAGCTCAAGCACTGGCAGACTTCATCGCCGAAGTACCCACCACCGAGGACAGCCATCCGAATCCTGACGAAGGTGATCCCGAATGGACTTTGCATGTTGACGGAGCCTCGGGGTCTGGGCACCAGGGAGCTGGCGTCATCATCAGGGGCCCTGAAGGCCTAGAAGTGATGAAGGCTATCAAGTTCGACTTTCATGCCACCAACAATATGGCGGAATATGAAGCCCTCATAGTAGGATTGCGCCTGGCCAGAAAAATTGGCATAAGGAACCTGAAAGCTCACAGCGATTCTCAGCTGGTGGTACGCCAAACGGCGGGAGACTACGGGGCAAAGGACCCAACCTTGGCAGAATACCATGAACTGGTGGCAAAACTCATCCGGGAGTTCGACACCGTGCGAATCGAAAACGTGCCTCGACGTGATAATGCCGAGGCAGACTGCTTGGCAAAATCAAAAGCATACACCGAGGTGCTGAGTCACCCGAGCATCACAGTGCTGAGCATATCAACTTCGGGAAAAGGCTAGAAAGACCCGATAAAAAGATATCTCGCGGACAATACGCTCCTCGAAGACCCCAATGAAGCTGCCAAAATCCGAAGACGCTTCGGTCGATTCTTCCTAATTGGCAAAGAATTATATCGGCAGGGATATGCAAACCCACTGCAGAGGTGTGTTGCGAAGAAGATACTGAAATGATCGTCGAAGAAGTACACGAAGGCGCTTGTGGTTCGCACATCGGAACCGACGCCCTTGCAGCAGTAATACTTCGCCAAGGATACTTTTGGCCTACCCTGAGAAGGGACGCTAGACAGTTCGTCCGGAAATGTGGTAATTGCCAAAAACATGCAAAAATCCAAAGGACACTCTCGGAAATGGTGACTTCGGCCGACTATCCCTGGCCCTTCGCTGTATGGGGCATCGATCTCATTGGGCCGCTCCCAACAGCCCCTGTAGGGGTAAAATTCTTCGTTGAAGCAGTGGACTATTTCTCCAAATGGGTTGAGGCAGAACCGCTGGCGACTATCTCGGCAAAAGAAGTGCAGAAGTTTGTATGGAAAAACATCGTATGCAGATTCGGCATACCAAGGGTACTTGTAGCTGATAATGGGTCCCAGTTCACAGATAAAGGATTCCAGGAATTCATCAGCGACCTCGGAACAAAAATGCACTTCGCCCTAGTAGCTCACCCCCAAAGCATTGGGCAGGTAGAAGTATCTAACAGGACCATAAAAGATGGTCTGAAAAAGAGACTGGGGAAAGCAAAACGGAAATGGCCAGGAGAGCTCCAGAGCGTATTGTGGAGTTACCGAACAACACCCCGAAGAGCCACAGGGGAGACCCCCTTTTCACTTGTCTTCGGCACAGAGGCCATCATCCTAGTCGAAGTTGTGCGACCGTCAGTACGAGTACAAGTATTCGATGAAAGTGGGAATGACCTCGGCTTAAGAACCAAGCTCAACCTTGTCAGCGAACACAGAGAAATAGCTAAGCTAAGAAGAAAAGCTTTTCAGCAAAGAGTGGCCGCGGCCATAAACTTACGAGCCAGGCCAAAGGAAATCAAGGAAGGAGACCTCGTTCTCCGAAAGGCTGACTTTGCACCCCAAAGGCCCTCCCACAGAGTACTTCGCGCAAATTGGGAGGGACCTTATCTGGTTCCTGCCAAAGTGCGAAAAGGCGTGTACAGACTTGGTGACGCCGAAGGCGTAGAATTAAAAAATACTTGGCATTCGGATGCCTTGAAAAAATTCTATGCTTAAGGTTTCGCGGAAGAATTGCGTTGTACAAATTTGGAAAATATGCTAAGTACAGAAGTTTCTTAGAAAAACTCTCAAAGTGTACAAGTCAGAATTTCACGAAGGCATTCGCCGTAATAAGCGCAGGTACGATTTCCCGAAGACCCTTGAGTGATCACGTTCGGGAAAAATGGGAAATGAAAAATCGCGCCAAGGTACTCGCCGAAGTGAGTGCAGATATAATTTTCCGAAGTCCCTTGAGCAATCACGTTCGGGACAAAGGGGAAAAACAAAACATCTCACAAAAAGACTTAGCCAAAAAGTCTTCATTAAAGTGAAATTGGCTTACAGAAAAGAAGAAGTACAAAAAGAAGGAGAAAAAGGCAAGGAGTCCTAGAACAAACTAAGGGATTTCAGTGTCCCGAGACCCACTAGCCCCTACGTCCTTGCCCGCCACCTTTGGCGCCGGAATAGAAGAGGGCAAGTTCAGGTACTCAACCTTGGACCAGGACCACCGAGGCGCCTCGGGGATGTTTAGGGCCTCTAAGAAAGAGAGGTCCAAATCTGGGAACCTCTGAAGAACTTGGGGCCGAGCAAGGCAAAACCCGTCCTGAAAAGCGACCTTCGCCATCTGGTCGGATTTGTCTTTTTCGACCCCAAGTTCCTCAAGGTCGTTCTGCAGATCCGTGACCTCCTGCTTCAATGCCTTCACCTTATTCTTCTTTGACTCCTTCTTCAAAGAATCGACCTCGGCCTGGAGCTCGACTTTCTCAGCTAGCACCTTCGCCAGGAGAGCCTCAGATTCCGACTTCTCCTTCAGATGCGCCTCGTTTGCCGAAATCAGATCCGCCACCTGGGAGCCGAGGTCAGAAATTTTTTGGGAGGAGTCCTTCAAAAGTTCTTCCTTTTCTTTCTAGAACTCCTCCCGAAGGGCCGCAACTTCCTTTTCTGCAGCATCAGCCAGCTGCAGGTTCTTGACAGCCAATTCTGAGCACATGGCCTTAGTTTTATCAATCACGTCTAAGGCCGAGGCTCAGAATGTCGTCTGCCTGGCTACCCAAACTCTGAGGAAGCCGGCGTACCCCAGCAGCTGCAAAGGGAAAAAGGCGAAGTCAGTAAGACAAAGAAAAAGCCAAACATTTAGAAAAAGTTGAAGGGAAAAAGATAGGCATAAAGCATACCTGGGCAGCGTGCTCGGAAAGCTTCGCAGCGAGGGAGTCATCGCTCGGATGAGCTTCTGCGATGGCCCTAAAGGAGGCCTCGGTAAGCATCCCCTTTGCGATATCTTTGGCCATTTGCTGGCAGTCTCTGGAGTACAAATTCATGTCCTCCGTAAACGACCAGAAAGGCTCCTTCGGGATTTTCCCTTGCGGGACTTTGGCATCGCGAAGGGCTCGCCTCTGGGCGTGTTCAGTCACCCAATTTGGGGTAAATGACTCCCCTGCACGGCAAAAACAAAAAGCTGCTCAAGGCAAATACATCACAAAATTCAGCACGTGAAGGCGTCAAACTTTGCTTGAGAAATCAAACCTGGCGGCACCTCGACGACGTCATCGCTGGAGTCCGGGGCCTCCTCGGTGGAGATCCCCTTACCTTTGCGTTTACGCCACTCCTCGGCGGAAGGAACCTCTACCACAGCATCCAGAAGGGCCTGAGACGGGGTAGGGCTCTGAGGAGGGACGTCGGTCGGGGGGACGTCGGCAGCGACCTCGGGCGGCGGAATGGCAGCAACCTCGGGCTCCTCGCTCGCCTCCTCAAGCGCTTCCAAATGAGAAGGCTGAATGGTCCTCTTCGCCCGTTTCGCCGAAGGCCCAGCCCCCGTCGTTTTCCTCCTTCGGGAAGCTGCCTTCTTTGTCTGTTCACCCTTTTCAACTTGGCCGGTAAAAAGGGATTTGTAGAAGGCAACAGTGGCGTCCCCCATCTCTGAAAAAAAAAGAAGATATCAGCGTGAGTCCAAGATGGAAACAAAAACAAAGGGAGTCTGAGATAACTTACTCTCAAAGAAAGTTTCGTAAGAAATTTCCTCCCGAAGGAGTTGCACCAGCCAGGAATCCTTCCCAGCGATGGCAGGAGCTGGCATCTTGAGGTCTATTTTGTGCTCCTTCACTACCCCTAACTCCCGAAGGACTTCCTCGGTCATTAGCCTCCAATTGATGGTGAAGGGGTAGAGAGAGCGCGAAGAGACCTCGGGACCCCAGTCCGAGACAGCACGGATATGTCCGTCGAAGTCCGCAAAGATAGGAGCCAACTCCGGAGTTAGCATTATCCTCGGATCTATGACGTCCATCTCCAACTTTCCTTGAGCCCACTTGGTCGGAACATGCGACCAGACCTCCTCCATCTTCAGGAAGAAAAATTTTTGTTGCCACCCTCGCCAGCTGTCCTTGGTGGCGAAGGTGAACATATATTTCTTGCTCCCGGATCCCCGAGGTAGCATGAAATAAAAGCCACCCTTCGGGACCACAAAGAGCTTGTAGTACTACATAAAAATCACAAAATGGGGTTCTATCCCGAAGACGCCACACATGCAGATGAAGGCGTTAAAATAGCAATACGAGTTCGGCGGAAGTTGATTTACGGCAATGCCATGGAATTGGCAGAAGTTGCAAATATTCTTCGGGGGAGGGTACCGAAGTCCAGCCTTCAGCTGGGCTCAGAAAACGGTAACCTCGTTGCTATGGTTTGAAAAGCAAAATTGGTCAGGACGTGGCAACCTCGTAACAGCGTACGAGGGAAGAAAGAACTTTTTCTTCCATTTTTCTAGTTTTTTGGGGGTGGTGCAGCAAGGGTGAGATAAAAGGGGTTGCCAGCTCTCGGGGATAGGCATGATTGGCTAAAAAAAAAGTTCAGAAAAGCTTGAAAAAGCAAAAATCAGAGGACTCTGGAGATCAAAAACCCTGATAGCCAAAGGCTATCGCCTCAATCTGGCCGAATACCCTGCCACAACAATGGCCAGAAGAACTGGCGCTTCCCGGGAATAGGTGGAATCATGCACCTCGGGGAGATAGCCTGAGAGCTCCGAGCCTCGGCACGCCAGTAAAACTTGAGGACTCCATTCGCCCCCCAAGGTTGTGAACAGCGCGCCTTCGGAAAAGTGGCACCAGACATTGCTGCCCGAATATGATATCCCCGAAGGCGGAACCCCCTGGAACTGGGAACCCCCGAACTGAGGGTAGGCTTGCCGAAGAGGCTCTGTCCGAACTAGAGGACGACCTCGCCCAGGGACCTCGGGAGTACGGCAGGCGCATTTAAGGAAGCATTTAAGAAAGCCTCTGACACGTCCCACCACAGACGTAAAAAGTCGCCCTGACGCGCAGACGCCATCAGAATCATATCATGGCCCGTCTCAGCACAAGGCTCGAGGCCATCTAGTTACCAACTATCTGTCCCCTACGCCCAGACGTTCAGGAACATCCGACCACACACGTGTCATGATCTGAACGGGCTAGGTATTCCTATATATACAGGAAATAAATACTTGACAGGATGTTGGCAGGCCGGATATACAGCTCCCACACTCTGAGAAAATACCAGGCGAGACTTTTCTGCCTTTCTCTTTGAGCTAGTGACTTTCTCCTTCTTCCGGCCACCACTGACTTGGGCGTCGGAGGCTCCCCCCCCAGAAAAACACTCCGGGGGCCTCCTAACCCTGTTTACCAGCTTTTCAGGTACTCTCCTTGGGGCGATCCACCTTCCAGGCGTTCTTCCTCCTAGAAGTCTCCTCAACAGTCATCATGACTCACAACGATGAGGCCTTAGGCCATCATTTGGCGCCGTCTGTGGGAACCGGCTCGCAGATTGCCGTCGTTGAGACTCGGTGTTCTAAGGACAAGGGACTCCCAAGGTCCTCGTCCGCGCCTGAGATACAACCGGCTGCTGAGCAGACACTCCCAGAGACTTCTACGCCCGAGGAGGACCGCCCTCTGGTAATCACCATGAGCTTCTTGAGGGACTTTCAGCGCTCGGTCGTTGCTGAAATGACTCAGCAGATCGACCGAAGATGGCCACAGCAGTCACGGGCCCAGAAACCCTCCTCATCAGCACGCCCTCGGGAGAGAAGCCCCAAGTCTACGCACCGCAATTCAGGAAGTGGAGAGCCTCGCGGAGAATCATCCACAGAAGATATAGCCCTCGGGAAACGGCCTGTGGGACAAACCGGGTCCAAGCGACCGAGAGTCTCACAGCGAAGCAGTTCGTCACCCGAGGCGAAGTCCCTGACCCCTCCGCGCCGAACTCGCTCCCCGAAAAGGCGCCGTCGATCTCCCTCCCGCGAAAATGGTCCTAGCGCCACTGCGCTTATGGAAAGGATATTGGCACGGCTGGACAGAGTGGAGAAGCAAGTGACCAGAAAACCCGTTTGGGACAGGCTGTCGGGGGCATTATGCGAAGATGGCTCCCCGTTTATTCGCACCGTCGTTGAGGCAGCTATGCCAGGCGACTTCAGAGTGCCTAGGCTGGAGATCTATGATGGCCGGACTGATCCACAGGCCCATCTGACGAAGTACAGGCGGAGCATGATAATGCACGGAGCTGATGACGCTACCATGTGCAAATGCTTTGAAGTCACCCTCACGGGCCCAGCAACAGCATGGTACAATTCTTTGCCCCCAGGGACTATCACTGAGTTTCAGGAGTTGTCCACAGCCTTTACCCAACAGTTCATTGGGAGCAGGCCGACGGCCAAAATGCCTGTGCAGATGTTCGACATAGAGCAGAGAAACGGAGAGACGATCCGAGACTATGTCGAACGATTCAACAGGGAAGCACTCAGCGTCCCGGACTTCCGGCCCGAAATCCGCATCCTCGCTATGACACGGGGCCTTCGGCGTGACTCACAGCTGTTCTACGAGTTCTCAAAGGACCCCCCGGAGACCCTCGGAGAATTTTACCGAAGGGCAGAGCAGCACATGACAGCCGAGGAATTGAGGATGGCGGGGCCGAAGTCTGATCATCACCGCGCCGAAGGGTCCAGCCAGCAAGCTCGGCATCTTTCTGAACACACAGGTCGACCACGGCGAATGCGAGGAAAGAAACCTCAAAGTTTTACACCCTTGAGCACGACACGGACCAACATTCTCATGGCGCTGGAAAGGCAAGGGACGCAGATTCGGCGGCCAAAGGCCATGGCCGCCGATAATAAGAAGAATGCCAAGAAGTTCTGCCAGTTTCATCGCGACCACGGTCATGACACCGAAGACTGCTTCCAGCTGAAGAAGTACATAGAGTCGCTGATCAAACAGGGCCAGCTTCGCAAATACCTGCGGATGCCCTCCCCAAAAGGCAGAAAAGAGGAGGAAGAGAGGGCCGAAAACGAGGACTATGACTCAGACAGGCGGAGAAACAGAAGTCCAAAAAGGCGCCTTCCACCTCCAGTAGGGGTCATCCAAACCATTACCACGGGGCTCCCATCCTCGGAAAGAAAGCGGAAGGCCAGAGAAATTGCGGTTATGGAGTATCAAAGTCCATCAAAGAAATTGGCTCGCAAAGATGGCTCCACCGTCGTCTTCCCCCACGACGACCCGCTGCTGATAATGGCGAGAATAGGGAACTGGGACGTCAAAAGAGTGTTGCTCGATGATGGCTCAAATACTGACGTCCTGTTCTCGCACTTACTGCCGAGCTTGGGCATCTCCAGCAGCGAACTTAAACCTGTCACCACGCCCACCTTCGGCGTTGGACCATCGGAACTACCTGTCCTCGGATGGATCGACCTCCCTTTAATGATAAAAGGCACTTCGGTAGACGGAGCGGCTGAGTTGTATGCGTCCACAATGGCAAGATTCATCGTCATGGAGGTCCCGTCTTCGTACAACGCCATCCTTGGAAGGAAGACTCAGGGGAACCTGCACGTTCGCCCCGATGTGAAGTACTTGACTGTCACATTCGCCACCAAGGATGGAGATGCAGAGGTCTTTATCGACCAAGCCGAGGTAAGAAAGGTGTTTGTAAAAGCACGAAAGGCTCCGGCAGACAACTCTACACAAATAGTGGAGGCAAAGGCGCAGGAGAAAGGCAAAGAAAGAGATCCCACAGAAGCAGAAATGGAAGCAGTAGATCTTGTCCCAGGACAATCTACCCGAATAGGGAAGAGCTTGGCCAAAGGTGATAAGGAAATTCTTGTATCCTTTCTGCTGAAAAATAAAGATCTGTTTGCCTACTCGCCGAAAGACATGCCAGGAGTGAACCCTGGCATAATACAGCACAGCCTCAAAGTAAGCCCGGAAGCAAAACCTATCAGGCAAAAGAAACGAAGCATCTCAGCCCACAAAAGCAACTTCGTGAGAACCGAAGTCCAGCGCCTATTGGATGCTGAAGTTATCAGGGAGGTCAAATACCCCGAATGGTTAAGCATCGTGGTCATTGCCACAAAAGAAGGTAGCAGCAAACTCCGGATGTGCATTGATTTCAGAAACTTGAACGATGCTTGCCCGAAAGACTCATTTCCCCTCCCGCCAATAGATCAACTGGTAGATTCAACGGCCGAATACGGGCTCCTGAGCTTCCTAGATGCCTTCAGCGGCTACCATCAGATAAGGATGGACCCCGAAGATGAAGAGAAAACTGCCTTCATCACCGAGGGAGGAACGTACTGCTATATCAGAATGCCCTTCGGCCTGAAAAATGCAGGAGCCACCTACCAGAGACTGATGAACAAGGTCTTTAAGGACCAAATGGGGAGAAACATGGAAGTATATGTTGATGATATGATAGTAAAAAGCAAGCTGCCCGGCTACCACGTTGCAGATTTGGAGGAAACCTTCCAAAAGCTCAGAGCCTTCGGGATTCGCCTTAACCCCGAGAAGTGTATCTTCGGGGTGACGTCGGGAAAATTCCTTGGGTACATGGTATCCGAAAGAGGCATCGACGCCAATCCTGAGAAGATTAAGGCTCTGCTTGAGTTCTGAACTCCTGCCACAGTCAAAGACGTGCAGAGACTAACCGGAAGAATAACCTCTCTGAGCAGGTTTATTTCCAGGTACGGAGATAGGTGTAGACCTTTCTTCAAAGTCCTCACAAAGGCAGCAAAGATGGAAGGCGACCTCGGAAGAAACAATCATCCCTGGGATGAAGATTGCCAAAAGGCCTGGGAAGAACTCAAAGTCTACCTGGCCAGCCTGCCGACTCTGCGACAACCTCGGGAGGGAGAACCCCTCGTACTGTACCTCGCCGTCACAGAAAAGGCCGTGAGCTCGGTCCTGATAAAAGAAGAAGGGCCGAAACAATGGCCGGTCTACTACGTCAGCAAGTCCCTGCATGGCGCCGAAGTCAGGTACCCTTTGCTTCAAAAAGCTATATACGCCTTGGTGCTTGCAGGAAGAAGACTGCGACCATATTTCCAGGCTCACCCCATCATCGTCCGAAGTAGTCTACCACTACGGGATGTTATGAAGAGAGTTGATCATTCGGGAAGGCTCTCCAAGTGGTGCATAGAGCTTGGCGAACACGAAATCACCTATGAGCCTCGGAAGGCCATAAAAGCCCAAGCATTGGCAGATTTTATCGCCGAAATACCCACCACTGAGGAGAACCACTCAGATCCCAAAGAAGGTGAGCAAGAATGGACCTTGCATGTTGACGGAGCCTCGGGGTCCGTACACCAGGGAGCTGGAATAGTTATCAGAGGACCCGAAGGCCTAGAGGTGATGAAGGCTATCAAGTTCAGCTTCAACGTCACCAATAATGTGGCTGAGTATGAAGCCCTCATAGCGGGATTACGCTTGGCCAGAAAGATTGGCGTGAGAAACTTAAGGGCTCACAGCGATTCCCAGCTGGTAGTTCGGCAGACGGCAGGAGATTATGGGGCGAAGGACCCAATCTTGGCAAAATACCACGAGCTGGTAACAAAACTCATCCAAGAGTTTGACGCCGTGCGGATCGAAAATGTACCCCGGCGGAATAACACTGAGGCAGATTGCTTAGCGAAGTCCAAAACATACACCGAGGTGCTAGACCATCCAAGCATCTCCGTGCTAAGCGTAACGTCCTCGGGAACAGGGTGGAAGGACCCCATAAAGAAATACCTCGCAGAGAATGAGCTTCCCGAAGACGCTGGCAATGCTGCAAGACTGCGAAGACGTGCCGGAAGATTCTTCCTGATTGGTGAAGAGTTATATCGGCAAGGATATGCAAATCCGCTGCAGAGATGTGTGGGCGAAGAGGATACTGAGATGGTTCTCGAAGAAGTTCACGAAGGCATGTGCGGCTCGCACATTGGAACTGATGCCCTTGCAGCAGTGATACTCCGCCAAGGATACTTCTGGCCTACCCTGAGAAAGGACGCAAGGCAGTTCGTCCAGAAGTGCGGTAGTTGCCAGAGACATGCAAAAATCCAGAGGATACCCTCGGAAATGGTAACGTCGGCAGACTATCCTTGGCCCTTCGCTGTCTGGGGTATAGACCTCATTGGGCCACTCCCCACAGCACCGGGAGGCGTGAAATTCTGCGTGGTAGCAGTGGACTATTTCTCAAAGTGGGTAGAGGCAGAACCACTAGCAACTATCTCGGCAAAAGAAGTGCAGAAGTTCGTATGGAAAAACATCGTATGCAGATTTGGCATACCGAGGGTACTAGTAGCTGATAATGGATCCCAGTTCATAGACAAAGGATTCCAGGAATTCATCAGCGACCTCGGAATAAAGATGCACTTCGCCCCAGTAGCTCACCCCCAAAGCAATGGGCAGGTGGAAGTATCAAACAGGACCATAAAAGATGGCCTGAAAAAGAGACTTGGGGAAGCCAAGGGGAAATGGCCAGGAGAACTCCAAAGTGTATTGTGGAGCTACCGAACGACGCCACGAAGAGCCACAGGGGAAACTCCCTTCTCACTCGTCTTCGGAACAGAGGCCATTATCCGAATAGAGATAGTTCAGCCTTCAATACGGGTGCAAGTATTTGATGAAGGCGGAAACGACCTCGGTCTGAGAACTAAGCTCGACCTTGTGACTGAACACAGAGAAATAGCCGGGCTGAGAAAAAAAGCTTTCCAGCAAAGAGTGGCCGCGGCTATCAACCTAAAAGCCAGGCCAAAAGAAATCAAAAAAGGAGACCTCATTCTCTGAAAGGCCGACTTTGCACCCCGAAGGCCATCTCACGGCGTACTTCGCGCAAATTGGGAAGGACCTTATCTGGTTCTCGCCGAAGTACGGAAAGGCGTGTATAGGCTTGGCGATGCCGAAGGCGTAGAATTGAAAAACACTTGGCATTCAGACGCCTTGAAAAAATTCTACGCCTAAGGTTGAGCGGAAGAGATATATTGTACAAGAAATATTCTAAGCACAGAATAGTCTTGAGAAAAATTCTTAAGTATACCAAATTGTCCAAGACAGAATTCCGCGAAGGTGCTCGCCACGAAAAAAGCAGATGTGACTTCCCGAAGGCCCTTGAGCCACTATTCTCGGGAAAAATGGGAAACAAGAATCTTGCAAAGGTACTCGGCATAATCAGTGCAGAGAAAATTTTCCGAACACCCTTGAGCGTACATGCTCGGAAAAAAGGGAAAGCAAGAATCTCGTAATAGTGCACGCCAAAACAAAAGCAGAGATAATTTCCAAACACCCTTGAGCGTACATGCTCGGGAAAGAGGGAAATGAGCAATCTCGTGAGAATTTTCCTAAGTCCCTTGAGCAAATATGCTTGGGACAATAGGAAGACAGAAAAATTTGGCTGAAACTTTTCCGAAGTCCCTTGAGCAAACATGTTCGGGATAAAAGGAAACAAAAAGTATGCAAAAGACTTAGCCAAATTTTTGCAAACTTTCCAGAAAGTCTCTTGAGCGAGCACACTCGGGATAAAGGAAGTTAAAAAGTTTCTTTGGTTACAGGTTTTCCGAAAGTCTCTTGAGCAAACGTGTTCGGGACAGTGGAAATAAAGAAACTTGCAAGAAAGGACTTAGCCGAAAAGATTGTTCATTTAGAGCAAACGCTGCCTTACAAAAGAAGTGTCCAAAGAAGGAGCACGAAGGAGAAAAATAAGAGGAGCCCTAAAACAAACTAGGGAGAGCCAGGCGGACGAAGACCAGGAAGCTTCAGATGCTCGACCTTGGACCACTGCCACTGAGGTCCCTCAGGAATATTTAGGCCCTCCAGAAAAGAGAGGTCCAAATCTGGGAACCTCTGCAGCACCTGGTGCCGAGCGAGGCAGAAGCCGTCCTGAAAGGCAACCTTGGCCATGTTATCAGAAGTACGTTTTTGAACGCCAAGGACATTGACCTCGTCCCTCAGCTCAGCAACTTCCTCTTCGAGCTCGCTTATCCCCAGCGTCTCTCCGGACTCCTTCTTCAGAGCCTCGACCTCGGCTTGAAGAGCATTGTTCTCGTCCGTCAACCTCGACGCAAGACTGTCAGAAACAGCCTTGTCCTTGACAAGATCTTTGTTGGCGGCGAGCAGCCCCTTTACTTGGTCGCCGAGGTCGGCAATCTTCCAGGAGGAGTCCTTTTCAAGTTCTTCTCTTTTCTTCGAGAACTCCTCCCGAACGGCAGCAAGTTGCTGAGAACAATCCGCTGTCAGCTGCTGGTTGCTGGCGATCACCTTCGCAAGCGAAGCCTTCGCTTCACTGAGTTCCCGCGAAGTCGCATCCTTGGAGGCAGCCTGTCTGGCCACCCGAACTCGGAGATAACCAGCGTACTCCAGCAGCTACAGCAAGGCAAAAGTCCAGGTTAGTACAAGTCTAAACACTTAGAAAATTGAGGAAAAAAGTGTAAAGACTATACCTGAGCAGCATGCTCGGTGACTTTTGCGGCGAGGGTATTATCCCCCGGGTGAGCCGCCGCAATGGCCCGGAAGGAGGCGTCAGTGGTGATCCCCTTCCAAATCTCCTTTGTCATTTTTGGACAACCGTCGGAGAGCAAATTCATATCCTCCTTGATTGTCCAAAAGGGCTCCAAGGGGATCTTCCCCTCAGGGATTATGGCATCGCGGAGGGCTCGTTTCCTCTCATGAATGGCCCTCCAGCCAGCAGCAAGGGGCTCCTCTGAAAGTAGGAAGGAAGTTAGGAGCAGAAGAAAAATTCGCGAAAGGAAAAGGAGCTGAACTTCGCCTAAAGGCATACCTGGAAGAACCTCGGAGACAGTGTCCTCGGGATCCTCGGGCCCCTCGGAAGAAAGACCCTTACCCTTCTGCCGGTACCGCTCCTCGGCGGTGGGTACTTCTACCACTACAGTGTTTCTTGGGGCCTCGAGGTCGAGAGGAGGCACCTCGACGGAAGTAGCGGGGACCTCGGCCGGTGGAATTTCAACAAGACCAGCGTCTTCGCCAGCTTCTTCTTCCAAAAGCTCTGGCTGAGAAGGCTGGAGAGCCTTCCTAGCTCGCTTCCCCGAGGGTCCCGCCCCTGTCGTCTTCCTTCTTCGGGAAGCCGCCTTCTTTGTCTGCTCCCCCTTCTCCACTTGGCCAGAAAAGAGGGCCTTGTAATAAGCGGCAGCCCCATCGCCCATCTCTGAAAAAGAGAAGAAATATCAGCGTAAGTCCGAGGAAAAAGTATAAAGGGATGGAAGATTACTCACTTTCGGCAAAAGTTTCGAAAGAAGTCTCCCCCTTAAGGAGCTTGACCAGCCAGGAGTCTTTCCCGGCGATGGCGGGAGCGGGCATATTGAGGTCAGTCACGTGCTCCTTAACCACTTTCAGCTCCCGAAGGACTTCTTCGGTCATCAACCTCCAGTTGATAGGAAATGGGTAAAGAGCACGAGGAGAGACCTCGAGAGCCCAGTCAGCGACTGCCCGAATGCGGGCGTCGAAATCCGCGAGCACGGAAGCCAACGGTGGGGTCAGCAGCACCCTCGGATCAACGACGTCTGCGTTCAGCACTCCCTGAGCCCACCTGGTCTGGACATCAGACCAGTTCTTATCCACCTTGAGGAAAAAGAACTTAGGCTGCCACCCCCGCCAGCTATCCTTCGTGTCGAAGGTGAAGGTGAATTTTTTGCTCCCGGATCCCCGAGGCAGCAGGAAATAGAAGCCACCCTTCGGGACCACATAGAGCTTGTAGTACTGCATGAAAATGATGAAGTGGGGCTCTATCCCGAACACGCCACACATGCAGAGGTAGGCGTTAAAATAGCAGTACGCGTTCGGGGGAAGCTGGTTCACAGCAATGCCATGGAATTGGCAGAACTCGCAAACCACCTTCGGGGGAGGATACCGAAGTCCGGCCTTCAGTTGGGCTCGGAAGACGGTAACCTCGTCGCCACGGTTTGAAAAAGCAAAATGGCTAGAACGAGGCAGTCTGGTCACAGCGTAAGACGGAAGAAAGAATTTTTTCTTCCACCTCTCTAGTTTTTCGGGGGTGGTACAGCAAGGATGGGCCAGAAGAGGTTTCCAGCTCTCGGGAACAGGCATCGCAGACATGAAAAAGAGTTTGAGATGGAAAAGAAAATAGTTTCCAGAAAAAACTCAGAAGACGAGTTTGGAAAAAACAACAGTTTTCCAGAAAAACTCAGAAAAATAGAGGAATCAGAGTACTCTGAAAATCAAAACCCACCAAAAGATTTGCCTGAGGACGCCGTCGTGAAAGTTGGTAGGAAAAGCTCTGATTAAAGAAGCTCCGCCACAGAAAGCAAGATAAAACGCAAGAACAGAGGGCAAAGCAGAGAGAGAGCAGAAAAAGAGCAGAAAAACAGTAAGTGGGACTTATGATGGAATGGGCTATTTATAGGCCAAAGGTGGGTAACCGAAAGAACATCATAAGTACCCATTGGAGGCGAACCGTCGCCGTAACTGCCCGCTGCACCCGAAAAGGCGCGCCCTCTGTAAATGACGCGCCTCTCCTCCAATGGCAAGAAGCCACGTGTCAACCGCTGCGCAGAAATGGGGGACGTGCCTCCCCAAATGTGCCTGGAAAACCGGGACACGCCTCCTGATTGGGACACGTCGTTTGACATCCCTGAGAAATGGAGACGCGCCGCTCAGTCTGACACGCTTGGCCATCAGACCTGCAGAAATAAAAAGCAAGCCACCTCGAGGACACCAAGAGACAGGCTATGGCTGAACAGCCCATGACTTTTGGGCAAGAGGTGTATCTTCGGTACAGGCTTTGCCTCGGAGACACCAAAGAATAGGCCAAGGCCGAACAGCCCAGACCCTCGGGCAAAAGGTGCGACCTCGGAACAGGTTATGCTTCCCAACAAGACTCCCAACGGCAACCTCGGAAAGAGATGCAAACCGAAGTCTTCACTTCGGCTTTCCAGAGGGGGGCATGTGATAGCCAAAGGCTATCGCCTCAATCTGGCCGAATACCCTGCCACAACAATGGCCAGAAGAACTGGCGCTTCCCGGGAATAGGTGGAATCATGCACCTCGGGGAGATAGCCTGAGAGCTCCGAGCCTCGGCACGCCAGTAAAACTTGAGGACTCCATTCGCCCCCCAAGGTTGTGAACAGCGCGCCTTCGGAAAAGTGGCACCAGACATTGCTGCCCGAATATGATATCCCCGAAGGCGGAACCCCCTGGAACTGGGAACCCCCGAACTGAGGGTAGGCTTGCCGAAGAGGCTCTGTCCGAACTAGAGGACGACCTCGCCCAGGGACCTCGGGAGTACGGCAGGCGCATTTAAGGAAGCATTTAAGGAAGCCTCTGACACGTCCCACCACAGACGTAAAAAGTCGCCCTGACGCGCAGACGCCATCAGAATCATATCATGGCCCGTCTCAGCACAAGGCTCGAGGCCATCTAGTTACCAACTATCTGTCCCCTACGCCCAGACGTTCAGGAGCATCCGACCGCACACGTGTCATGATCTGAACGGGCTAGGTATTCCTATATATACAGGAAATAAATACTTGACAGGAGGTTGGCAGGCCGGATATACAGCTCCCACACTCTGAGAAAATACCAGGCGAGACTTTTCTGCCTTTCTCTTTGAGCTAGTGACTTTCTCCTTCTTCCGGCCACCACTGACTTGGGTGTCGGAGGCTCCCCCCCCGGAAAAACACTCCGGGGGCCTCCTAACCCTGTTTACCAGCTTTTCAGGTACTCTCCTTGGGGCGATCCACCTTCCAGGCGTTCTTCCTCCTAGAAGTCTCCTCAACAGTCATCATGACTCACAACGATGAGGCCTTAGGCCATCAAACCCACCGAATGATTTGCCAAAATCTGGATTTGAAAACGCCATCATGAAAGGTTGCCGGAAAGAAACGCCGTCAAGAAACTCTGCCGGAAAGTAGGGAAGAAAAAGCAGTTGCAAGCAGAGAAAAGAGCAGAAGCGAAACCAAAAAAGAGGAACTTACGATAGAATGGGCTATATAAAGGCCGAAGGAGGGTAGACGAACCGGCGTCATAAGTATCCCTTGAAGGCGAACGGTCGCCATAACTGCTCTCTGCTCCCGAAAAGACGCGCCCTCTATAACCGATGCGACTCTCCGCCAATCATAGTATGCCACATGTCGGCCGTCGCGCCAAAATAGGGGACGCGCCTTCTGACACCCCTAAAAAACTGGGACGCGCCGCTCCAGACTGACACGCCTGGTCATGAGACGCGACGCTGCACAGACCTGCAAAGGGAAAAAGGAAAGAAGTAAGTAACCTCGAAGACACCAAAAGACAGGCCATAGCCGAACAGCCTATATCTTCGGGCAAAAGGTATACCTTCGGCACAGGTTTTACTCTCTAAAAACTCCCAAAGAGCATCCTCGGAAAGACTACAAACCGAAGTCTCAACTTTGGCTTTCCAAAGGGGGGCATGTGATAGCCGAAGGGCTATCGCCTCTATCTGACCCGAACTCGGGGCATCAGGGAACACGAGGACACTATTAGCCCCCCTGAGGTACTCAACAGATCACCTTTGGAGATGGAGAATCAGCTATTGCAAGCCGAAGAGGATCTCCCCGAAGGCGGAACCCTGAAGCAGGGAACTCCCCGAACTACGGGCACATTCCCTGAAGGGGCACCATCCGCGTCAGAGGATGACCTCGTCCAGGGACTTCGGGAGTATGGTATGAGCATTTAAGAAGCCTCTGACATGCCGCCCACAGACGCTACATGTCACCTCAAACGGTGATTTGACATGCCGGCGCCGTCCAGGTCTCGTCACAACCTGCCTCGGTTCAAGGCTCAAGAAACCTGCCGCCGGCTACTTGTCCCCTACGCCCAGAAATTCAGGAAAGATCTAACTAGACACGTGTCATGATCTGAACAAGCTGAATACTCCTATAAATATCAAGAAATAAACCTGGGCAAAGGACGGATCCTTGAGCAGACTCCTCTCTTTGAGAAAACACAAACAGGCAAGGCCTTCTTACCTCTCAGTGCTCCTCTCTCATTTTCTTACAAGATACTGACTTGGGCGTTGGAAGCTCCTCCCCGGAAGAACACCCTGGGGACCTCCTAACCCTCTTCTCTGAGCTTTTCAGGCATGTTCCCCTGGGAAACCTCAACTCCAGACGCTCTCCCTCACAGGAAGTCCTCCCGGAAGTCACCATGCCTTCCAGTGAAGATGTCTATGGGCATCATCTGTGATGAAGGCACTTTTCTCCTCATCTTCGGGGTCCATCCTTATTTGATGATACTCACTGAAGGCGTCTAGGAAACTTAGGAGCCCGTATTCGGCAGTTGAGTCTACCAACTGGTTTATTAATGGGAAAAGGGTATGAATCTTTTGGGCAAGCATCATTTAAGTTTCTGAAGTCGATGCACATTCAGAGCTTACTGCTCCCTTCTTTTGTGGCAATAACAACGTTGCTCAACCATTCGGGGTACTTGACCTCCCTGATTACATCCGCGTCCAATAAGCATTGGACTTCAGTTTTGACGAAGTTATTTTTATGGACTGAGATGCCCCGTTTCTTTTGCCAGACAGGTTTTGCTTCCGAACTTACTTTAAGGCTGTGCTGTATTATGCGAAGGTCTACCCCCGGCATATCTTTCGGCGAGTAGGCAAATAGGTCTTTATTCATCAGTAGAAAGGAAACAAGTTTTTTCTTGTCACCTTTGGCCAAGTTTTTCCCTATTCAGGTATTTCGGCCCGGGACAAGTTCTACTTCTTCCATTTCCACCTTCACGGAATCTTCTGCTTCTCCCTTTTTTGGTTTTCCATCTGGCAAAGCCTCTGCCTCTACAGTTTGTGCGAAGTTGGTTGCTGGAGCTTTTCGCGCCTTGACAAACAGTTTCCTTACTTCGCCCTGATCAATGAAGATTTCCGCGTCTCCATCCTTGGTGGCAAAAGTGACAGTTAAGTACTTTACATCGAGGCGAATGTGCAGATTTCCTTGTGTTTGCCTTCCAAGGATGGCGTTATATGACGAAGGAACATCCATGACAATGAACCTTGTCATTGTGGAGGCAAATAATTCGTCTGTCCTATCTACCGAAGTTCCTTTCATCATTAAGGGAAGATTGATCCATCCAAGGACAGGCAGTTCGGATGGCCCTACCCCGAAAGTAGGCGAAGTGACAGGCTTGAGATCGGTGTTGGATATACCCAAGCTCGGCAGCAAATGTGAAAAAAGGACGTCAGCGTTTGATCCATCGTCAAGCAACACTCTCTTGACGTCCCAGTTTCCCATCCTCACCATGACCAACAGCGGATCGTCGTGGGGAAAGATGACGGTGGAACCATCCTTGCGGGCCAGTTTCTTCGTTGGACTCTGATATTCCATCACTGATATTTCTCTAGCCTTCCTCTTTCTTTCCGAGGATGGAAGTCCTGTCATAATTGTTTGTATTACTCCCGCCGAAGGTGGAGGACGCCTCTTCGGACTTCTATTCCTCCGTCTGTCGGAGTCGTACTCCTCGTCATCTGCCTTTCCTTTTTCCTCCTTTCTTCCCTTCGGGGAAGGCATTCGCAGATATTGCCGAAGTTGACCTTGTTTTATTATCGACTCTATGTACTTTTTCAGTTGAAAAAAGTCTTCGGTGTCGTGCCCGTGGTCGCGGTGAAATTGGCAGAATTTCTTCATGTTCTTCTTATTACAGTGGTCATGGCACTTGGCCACTGAATCTGGGTCCCCTGCCTTTCCATTGTCATGAGGATATTGGTCCTTATGGTGTTCAGGGGTGTGAAGGTCGGGGGTTTCCTTCCCTTAAACCTTCGAGGTCGTCCTGCCTGGTCGGCTGGGTACCGCGTTTGCTGGCTGGACCCTTCGGCACGGGTGTGACCAAGCTTCGGTCCGCCCATTCTCAGCTCTTCGACTGTCATGTGTTGCTCGGCCCTTCAATAGATTTCGCCAAGCGTGTCCGGGGGGTCCTTGGAAAATTCGTAGAACAGCTGTGAGTCCCTCCGAAGGCCCCGTGTCATGGCGAGGATGCGTATTTCTGGCCGAAAGTCTGGAACACTTAAGACCTCTCCATTAAACCTTTCGACATAGTCGCGGATGGTTTCTTCATTCTTTTGTGCTATGTCGAACATCTAGACAGGCATCTTCACCGTCGGCCGGCTTCCAATGAATTGCTGCGTAAAGGCCGTAGATAACTCCTGGAATTCCCTGATGGTTCCGGGAGCCAATGAATTGTACCACGCTATTGCTGGTCCTGTGAGGGTGACCTCAAAACATTTGCACAGGGTAGCATCATCAGCACTGTGCAGCACCATGCTGCGTTTGTATTTGGTTAGATGAGCCTGTGGATCAGTTCGGCCATCATAGGTTTCCAGCCGAAGCACCCGAAAGTCACTTGGCATGGCTGCCTCGACTACTGTTCGGGTGAACGGAAATTCATCACCACAAAAAGTTTCAGACAGCCTAGCCCAGACTGGTTTCCGAGCTACTTGTTTCTCCACTCTCTCCAACCTCACTAATATTTTCTCCATAGGGAGCATGGCACTGCGGTCTTCTTCCTGGTGCTTGTAGACTTCTGGGAAGGGAGATTGCCGGCGTCTCTTCGGGGAGTGACTCCGGCGCTGAGGGGATGGGGACTTCGCCTCAGGTGATGAGCTCCTTTGGCGTGGGATTTTAGGTCGCTTGGACCCCGTTTTTCCCATAGGTCGTGCCCCGAGGGGTATATTTTCCGTCGAAGACTCATCACGCGGCTCCCTGCTTCCCGAACTGCGATAGGTAGATTTAGGGCTTTTCTCCCGAGGGCGTACTAGCGAGGAAGGCCTTTGGGCCTGAGTTGGTTGTGGCCACCTTCAGTCTATCTGCTGTGTCATTTCAGCCACAATAGAGCGTTGAAAGTCGCGTAGGAAACTCATAGTTATGACTAGAGGACATTCTTCCTCAGGCGAGGAAGTCCCTGGAAGGGTTTGCTCAGTAGCCGGTTGAGCTTCAGGCGCAGACGAGGACTTTGGAAGTCCTTTGTCCTTTGAACACCGATTTTCAACAACGGCGACCTGAGGGTGAGTTCCCATAGACGGCGCCAAATGATGCCCAGCAGCATCTTCATCGGGTGACATTATGACTTCAGGGGGGACTTCCTGAGAGGGAGGATGTCTGGAGCAAAGATTTTCCAGATGAGTGTGCCTGAAATGCTCAGAAAGAAAAAGGTCAGGAGGTCCCCGGAGTATTTTTCCGGGGAGGAGCCTTCGACGCCCAAGTCAGTGTTCTGAGGGGAGATAGAGGAAGAGCGCTAAGAGGCTAGGTGGCCTTGCTTGTTCGTGTTTTCTTAGGGGGAGAGATCCTTTGCCAGGGCCTATTTCCTAGTATTTATAGGGGTGCCCAGCCCGTTCAGATCGCGACACGTGTTCGGTCGGATACAATCTGTACTTCTGGGCGTAGGGGATAGGTAGCCGTTTGTAGGCTCCTCGGGTCTGGGACCGAGACAGGTCGTGACAAGACTTGGACGGCGTCGGCACGTCAGTCCGCTCTTCGAGGCGGCATGTAGCGCATGCAGGCGACATGTCAAAGACTCCTTAAATGCTCATGCCGTACTCCCAAGGTCCTCTGGGCGAGGCCGTCCTTTGGTACGGACACCCCTCTTCGGGAATTATGCCTGTAGCTCGAGGAGTTCCCTGGTTCGGGGTTCCGCCTTCGGGGAGATTCTCTCCTGCTTGAAATAGCTGGTTCTTCCTCCCCGAAGGCAATCCGTTTGGTCCCCCGAGGGAGCCGGTAACATCCTTGAAATTCCTCACATACTAGCCAAAGTCCCGAGTTCGAGGTGTTTGACCTCGCTCCTTCCGAGGTCAGTGATAGCGCCTCTTTTGGATGACGTTAGGCTTCCCAACAACACTATTGGCAGGAAGTATGTGCTGAGAGAGGCGATAGCCCTTCGGCTATCAGATTGGACTTGGTTGAAATCTCTAATTAATACTAAGGGCCCCTCAAATTGATGAATAATGAATAATAAGTTAGTCCACATGGCTTGATGTAACTGAATATTCATATTATCATAAATGCAACTAAGGTACCAAAATGAACTAGAAGCATATATTACCTTTAAAAGGATAAGGTTTGAATCCTCATAAATCACAGAACAACTGATATCAACAGTCCAACCTATCAAAGCCCACATTTATACCTACGTGGATCAATAGAAGCTAAGGGGCAGTGTTACCCACTCCGGGGTAGTCCAGTTATGGTGCCAAAACTGTGCATTTAGACTCCCAGGATTGGTAATGTTCTGTAGGCCTTCAGAACACTACCCTTAGTGTGCATACCCAAGTGGCCCTCTTGGGCACTATGTAAATACATGCATATTGGTCCAACCATCACACACATATTCACATTTCATGCACACCATGGCAGCAAAGAAGGAAAACACTAGCACAAGTCTTAGTTTTGGCTTCCACACATTAGGCAATCTTGTTAAGTTCTAGTGGCCAGCTACTGCACCTGTAACTTCCACTAATAAAATGTATCATTCTAGCCTCATAACCCCATGTTTTATTTGCTCCATTATGAATTGGAGACTTAGAGAAAACCAAGGAATTTTGTTTTACATCAATAGCCCACCTATGGACCAAGTTATGGATTTTTTAAGTTGGTTACGAAATTCTGACCAAATGAACAGTAACTCAGCCAACTTTGCAACATCATATCTTTGGCTACAGGGATCTGAATCCATAAATTCCAAATCCCAGTTAACCCTCTAGATGTCCTCTAGGTGTGGTCAAAATTTCATACCAATATTCATTCTACACAGGGAGATATTAAACTTTAGGTCCAGAGTCGAAATTCTGGCAACTTTTGGACCATTTTGCCCCTACAATTTTTCTAAACCATGCAAACACTTCATTCACAAGGAGAAAGCCCTCCAAGGCTATCCCATATATGTACAATACACATATTAATTACATTCTCTTGCATCTAGCAACTTTAAGTGGCCAAACCAGAATTTACAAGTAAGCAGCCTATCATTCACACTTAGGCAGCTTTGCACCACATCACTTACATAGCCAAAACATTACTCAAATGTTCACATACTTGTCTCATCTTACATACACTAAATGTACATGCATACATGCACTACAATATGGTCTTAACTCAGCTAAATACGCACCCTAGGTTACAGGAGGTCGTGAGACACAATGGACTCCAAAAACAGGATGCTGGACAGCTGCTGCACAACACAGTAAGTACCACCATTAAAAATACCAAATGTGCTCCTAAAATCACCAAACATTCCAGATCATAACTATACATATGGAAGTTCATGTACCTGAAATTTCAGATCAAAACTCAAACCACAAAGGTTAGTTTGAAGGTGATCTTTCTGCTGGACCTAAAATGAAAGAATTGAGGGGAGTAAGTTTCATTGAGAAACTTAGTAAGGGTAGCACTTGGATTCAATAGGCAATGTGATAGCCGAAGGGCTATCGCCTCTATCTGACCCGAACTCGGAGCGTCAGGGAACGCGAGGACACTATTAGCCCCCCCGAGGTACTAAACAAATCGCCTTCAGAGATGGAGAATCAGCTATTGCAAGCCGAAGAGGATCTCCCCGAAGGCGGAACCCTGAATCAGGGAACTCCTCGAACTACGGGCACATTCCCCGAAAGGGCACCGTCCGCGTCGGAGGACGACCTCATCCAAGGACTTCGGGAGTACGGTATGAGCATTTAAAGAGCCTCTGACATGCCGCCCACAGACGCTACATGTCACCTCAAACGGCGATTTGACACGCCGACGCCGTCCAGGTCTTGTCATAACCTATCTCGGTTCAAGACTCAAGAGCCTGCCACCGGCTACTCGCCCCCTACGCCCAGAAACTTAGAGAACATCCAACCGAACACGTTTCGTCATCTGAACGGGCTGGGCTTCTCTATAAATACCAGGGAACAGACCCTGGCAAACGGTTGGACTCCTCCTCCTTGAGAAAACACAGGCAAGCCCACTAAAAACTCTAGTGCTTCCCTCTTACCTTCTCAGGAAACTGACTTGGGCATCGGAGGCTCCTCCCCGGAAAAGCACCCTGGGGACCTCCTAACCCTCTTCTCTGAGCTTTTCAGGCACATCCCCTGGGAAACCTCAACTCCAGACGCTCTCCCTCACAGGAAGCCCTCCCGGAAGACACCATGCCTTCCAGTGAAGATGTCTCAGGACATCATTTGGCGCCGTCTGTGGGAACCCATCCTCGGGTCACCGTCGTTGAGACTCGGCGTTCTAAGGACAAGGGACTCTCGAGGTCCCCGTCCGCGCCTGAAGTCCAACCGGCCACTGAGCAAGCCCCCCCAGGGACTTCCACGCCTGAGGAAGAGCGCCCTCTGGTCATAACCATGAGCTTTCTACGCGGCTTTCAATGTTCTGTTGTGGCTGAAATGACACAACAGATAGACCGAAGGTGGCCGCAACAAGTTCAAGCCCAAAGGCCTCCCTCGCCAGCACACCCTCGGGAAAAAAGTCCCAAACCAACCCATCGTAGTTCGGGATGCGGAGACCCACGAGAGTAGTCTTCAACAGAAAACATGCCCCTCGGGGTACGGCTCGCGGGACAAGCGGGGTCAAGACGACCCAAAATCACATACAGAAGGAGCCAGTCACCTGAGGCGAGGTCCCCATCCCCTCAGCGCCGAACTCACTCTCCGAAGAGGCACCGACAATCTCCCCTACCAGAAGAACAACCTAGCGCCACGATCCTTATGGAGAAGATATTCACGAGGTTGGACAGAGTGGAGAAACAGGTGGCCCGCAAACCCGTCTGGGCTAGGCTCTCTGGAACCTTTTGTGGGGATGAGTCCCCATTCACCCAAGATGTAGTTGAGGCAGCCATGCCAGGTGATTTCAGAGTACCTTGGCTGGAAACTTATGATGGTCGTACTGATCCACAGGCCCATCTGACCAAGTACAGACGCAGCATGATGATGCACGGTGCCGACGACGCTACCTTGTGCAAATGTTTCGAGGTCACTCTCACTGGGCCAGCAACAGCCTGGTATAATTCATTGGCCCCAGGAACCATCACGGAGTTCCAGGAGTTATCCACAGCCTTCACGCAGCAGTTTATCAGAAGTCGGCCAACAGCGAAGATGCCGATTCAGATGTTCGACATAGCGCAAAGAATGGGAGAGACCATCCGCGACTATGTCGAGAGATTCAACAGAGAGGCCTTGAGTGTCCCAGACTTTCGGTCCGAAGTGCGCATCCTCGGGATGACATGGGGCCTTCGGAGGGACTCGCAGCTGTTTTACGAATTCTCCAAGGACCCCCCCGACACGCTCGGTGAATTTTACCGAAGAGCCGAACAGCACATGACAGCCGAAGAACTGAGAATGGGCGGACCGAAGTCCGATCACACCCGGGCCGAAGGATCCAGCCAGCAAACCCGGTATCCCACCGAACAGGCAGGCCGACCTCGGAGAACGTGAGGAAGGAAACTCCCCATTTTCACACCCCTGAACACCACGAGGACCAACATCCTCATGACGATGGAAAGACAGGGAAATCAGGTTCAGTAGCCACGGACCATGACCGCCGACAACAGAAAGAACATGAAGAAGTTCTGCTAGTTTCATCGCGACCACGGCCACGACACCGAAGACTGCTTCCAATTGAAAAAGTATATAGAGTCGCTGATAAAACAGGGCCAACTTCGGCGTTATCTGCGCATGCCTTCCCTGAAAGGGAGAAAAAAGGAGGAAGGAAAGGCAGAAAATGAGGACTACGACTCTGACAGGCGGAGAAACCGAAGTCCGAAAAGGCGCCCCCCACCTCCAGCGGGAGTCATACAAACAATTACGACGGGACTGCCATCCTCAGAAAGAAAGAGGAAGGCCAGAGAAATAGGGGTCATGGAGTATCAAAGTCCAACAAAAAAGCTGGCCCGAAAGGATGGTTCCGCCATCATTTTTCCCCATGACGACCCATTATTGATCATGGCAAGAATAGAAAACTGGGACGTCAAGAGAGTGCTGCTTGACGACGGGTCAAATGCCGACGTCCTGTTTTCACACTTGCTGCCGAGGTTGGGCGTATCTAGCAGCGACCTCAAGCCCGTCACCTCGCCTACCTTCAGGGTAGGTCCATCCGAGCTGCCCATCCTCGGATGGATCGATCTCCCTTTGATGCTGAAAGGGACTTCGGTGATTGGGACAGCAAAGTTGTACGTCTCCACAATGGCAAGGTTCATTGTTATGGATGTCCCTTCATCGTACAACGCCATCCTTGGAAGACAGACACAGGGAAACCTACACATTCTCCCTGATGTCAAATACTTAACCGTCACTTTCGCCACCAAGGATGGAGATGCGGAAATCTTCATAGATCAAGGCGAGGTAAGGAAGGTGTTCGTCAAAACACGAAAGGCTCCAGCAAACAACTTCGCGCAAGCTGTTGAAGCAAAAGCACCAAAAAAGAGCGAGGCAGAGAATCCTGCGAAGGCGAAAATGGAAGAAGTAGAACTTGTCCCAGGCCAAAATACCCGAATAGGGAAAAACTTGGCGCAGGTGACAAGGACAAACTTGTATCCTTTCTACTGACAAATAAAGATCTGTTTGCCTACTCGCCGAAAGACATGCCAGGGGTAAACTCTGACATAATTCAACATAGCCTCAAAGTAAGTCTAGAAGCAAAGCCTGTCCGGCAAAAGAAGCGAGGCATCTCGGTTCATAAAAGTAACTTTGTCAAAACCGAAGTCCAACGACTGTTAGAAGCCGATGTCATCAGGGAGGTCAAGTACCCTGAATGGTTAAGCAATGTGGTAGTGGCTGTTGGGTTTCGGGAGCCAAACAGTGCAGCGGAATTTAACCGAAACCCTCCAGGATCCAAGTGAAACGGGGTAAACCGGGTGTTCGAAAATTTCATACCTAATTTTCAGTTGAGATCTCTCACTCAACTGTAGAGTCGAATCACAAAACCTGAACAGTTGACGTGTTCAAGCTCTCTATGGTATCCACACGAGCCTCTCGGGATCACCGCGCTTCCACCACGTCCCGGCAGATGCGTTTCTCTTGCGCTCACAGTGCTAGCTTGCGTCCTCCAAGGAATTGCAAGAGAATAGTGCGGCTGTCCTTTTGGGAGGCTAGGGCAAGGAGACCTGCGAATTTCTCACTTAAAAGTTTTATTTATAGTGAGACCTAACTTCCAGGCCTAATGGGCTTCAAAGCCCTAATCCAATTAGGATTTAATTTCGGGCTTAATAATGGCTTAACTCCTTGGCCCATTATTAATATGAAATTAAAGTGAAACCTTAACCCAAATAATTAGCCCATGCACTCTAATGATCCAAATAGCTCTATGTGTGCGACCCAATAGGCTCTTGCCATGTTGGCAATGATCATAAATCAAATTTTTTATCGTAAGCAATGAGCGGTGTCTAGCAACAGATCATTGCTACCCAAGTGACAAGATTGTCGGTGAATCGACTAAACCTTTATGATCATCACCGATATATGCCATTATCCCTTTGTCCAAGATATCAAGACTAAGCACGAGACATGGAATGTGTCACTCTCATATAGCCCAATCTTTGGTTTCTTGATTACAGAGTAGACCAAATTAAACTGACGACATTGATATCATATATCAACTCATCGGAGCATGGCCATGCATTTTCTAAGTCTCACTCTATCAAGGGGCCCAAAGATATCACTCCCGTTACATAGGAGGGACAAATCCCATCTTGATCATACAAATCCCTCCGCATGATATGTGACATACCCAATGACCTCCTTCAAGTTCACTCAGTTACGAGCAACAAAGGAAAGTATCAAAGTATGTGACTCACATGTAGGGAACCTTGATGATCTTAGGTCGAAGGACTACATATACCATGATCACTATGAGAATCACTTATGACACTCATATAACGATCCATGAAGTGTTCTCATGGTGGGTCGGTCCAGTACACAAGTTCTCCAACTTGTACCCATATGTAGACTACATATCTCATATTAGTCTCCACATATGCTAGTCATTATGTATTATTGCAACCTGCTCCACAATAATACTAGACTAGGGACGTTTAAGAATATCATTATTCTAGGGTTATAATTATGTTTATTACGTTACGCAGAAACAAAACAATAAACAAAATTGCTGGATTAATGCCTCAATAAAATATCATGACTCAATGTGCAAAAATACAATCATCTCATGATTGGCTTTTTGGGCACAACACTAACAGTGGCCACAAAAGAAGGAAGCAGCAAACTCCGGATGTGCATCGACTTCAGAAACTTGAACGATGCTTGCCCGAAAGATTCATACCCTCTCCCACCAATAGACCAACTGGTAGATTCAACTGCCGAATACGGGCTCCTAACTTTCTTAGATGCCTTCAGTGGGTATCATCAAATAAGGATGGACCCTGAAGATGAAGAAAAAACTGCCTTCATCACCGAATGAGGAACATACTGCTACATCAGGATGCCCTTCGGGCTCAAAAACGCAGGAGCCACCTACCAGAGGTTGATGAGTAAGGTCTTCAACGACCAAATAGGGAGAAATATGGAAGTATATGTGGACGACATGATAGTCAAAAGCAAACTGCCTGGCGACCACGTCGCAGATCTAAAGGAAACCTTCCACCAGCTCAGAGCCTTCGGGATTTGCCTTAATCCCGAAAAATGCATCTTCGGAGTGACCTCGGGAAAGTTCCTTGGGTACATGGTATCAGAAAGAGGTATTGATGCCAACCCAGAAAAAATTAGGGCTCTACTCGAGTTCCGAACTCCTACCACAATAAAAGACGTGCAGAGGCTCACCGGAAGGATAACCTCCCTCAGCAGGTTTATTTCCAGATATGGAGACCGGTGTCGACCATTCTTCAAAGTCCTCACTAAGGCAGCAAAAAAGGAGGACAACCTCGGGAGTAATGACCATCCTTGGGGTGAAGACTGCCAAAAGGCCTGGGAGGAACTCAAAATCTATTTAGCCGGCCTGCCTACTTTGCGGCAACCTCGCGAGGGAGAGCCCCTCGTGTTATACCTCGCCGTCACAGAAAAAGCCGTAAGCTCGATTCTTGTGAAAGAAGAGGGGGCGAAGCAATGGCCAATCTACTACGTAAGCAAATCCTTGCATGGCGCCGAAGTCAGGTACCCTCTGTTGCAAAAAGCTATATATGCCTTGGTGCTAGCTGGAAGAAGGCTGCGACCATATTTTCAGGCTCACCCTATCATAGTCCGAAGCAGTCTACCTCTACGCGATGTCATGAGAAAAGTTTATCATTCGGGAAGGCTTTCCAAATGGTGCATAGAGCTTGGTGAACACGACATCACTTATGAACCTCGAAAAGCCATAAAAGCTCAAGCCCTGGCAGATTTCATTGCCGAAGTACCCACCACCGAAGATAGCCATCCAGATCCAAGCGAAGGTGAGCCAGAGTGGACTTTGCACGTCAACGGAGGCTCGGGGTCCGAACACCAGGGAGCTGGGATAATTATCAGAGGACCCGAAGGCCTTGATGTAATGAAAGATATTAAGTTCATCTTTAACATCACCAATAATGTGGCTGAGTATGAAGCCCTCATAGCAGGATTGCGCCTAGCTAGAAGAATTGGCGTGCGAAATCTAAAAGCCCACAGCGACTCCCAGCTAGTAGTTCGGCAAATGGCAGGAGACTATGGGGTGAAGGACCCAATCTTGGCAAAATATCACGAACTGGTGACAAAGCTCATTCGAGAGTTCGCCACCATACGGATCGAAAATGTACCTCGACGGGATAACGTCGAAGCAGACTGCTTGTCGAAGTCAAAGACATACACCGAGGTACTAAGCCGCCCGAGCATTGAAGTACTGAGCATGGTAACTTCGGAAAAAGGCTGGAAAGACCCGATAAAGAGGTATCTTGCAAACAACGCGCTCCCCGAAGACCCCATCGAGGCCGTAAAAGTGCGAAGACGCTCCGGACGATTCTTCCTAATAGGCAAAGAACTGTATCGGCAGGGATATGCAAATCCTTTACAAAGGTGTGTTGGTGAAGAGGATACTGAAATGATCTTGGAAGAAGTCCACGAGGGCCCTTGTGGTTCACACATTGGAACCGATGCCCTGGCGGCAGTAATACTGCGCCAAGGATACTTTTGGCCTACCCTGAGAAAGGATGCTAGGCAGTTCGTCCGAAAATGTGGTAACTGCCAAAGACACGCAAAAATCCAGAAGACACCCTCGGAAATGGTGACTTCGGCTGACTATCCCTGGCCCTTCGTAGTCTGGGGCATATACCTCATAAGACCACTCCCAACAGTGCCTGGAGGCGTGAAATTCTGCATAATAGCAGTAGACTATTTCTCCAAATGGGTCGAGGCGGAACCGTTGGCTACTATCTCGGCAAAAGAAGTGCAGAAGTTCGTATGGAAGAATATCGTATGCAAATTTGGCGTACTAAGGGTACTAGTAGCCGATAATGGATCCCAATTTATAGATAAAGGGTTCCAGGAATTTATCAGTGACCTCGGAACAAAAATTCACTTCGCCCCAGTTGCTCACCCCCAAAGCAATGGGCAGGTAGAAGTATCTAACAGGACCATAAAAGATGGTCTGAAAAATAGGCTGGGGGAAGCAAAAGGGAAATGGCCAGGAGAGCTCCAAAGTGTACTGTGGAGCAACCGAACAACACCCCGAAGAGCAACAGGGGAAACGCCTTTTTCGCTCCTTTTCGGTACAGAGGCCATCATCCCAATCGAGGTAGTGCAACCATCAATCCGAGTACAAGTTTTTGATGAAAGTAGAAATGACCTCGGCCTAAGAACCAAGCTCGACCTCGTCGGCGAACACAGAGAAACAGCGGAGTTGAGAAGAAAGGCTTTTCAGCAGAAAGTGGCCACGGCTCTAAACTTGTGTGCTAGGCCAAAAGGAATAAAGAAAGGAGACCTCGTTCTCCGAAAGGCTGAATTTGCACCTCGTAGGCCATCCCACGGGGTACTTCACGCGAACTGGGAAGGTCCCTAGCTGATCCTTGCCGAAGTACGAAAAGGGGTGTACAAGCTCGGCAATTCCGAAGGTATAGAATTAAAAAATATGTGGCATTCGGACGCCTTGAGAAAATTCTATACTTAGGGTCTCGGCGAAGAAGATAGTACTGTACAAGTTAGAAAAATTCTCTAAGTACGAAAGTTTCTTAGCCAAAAAGTCTTAAGCATAAGAAGTGCAAATTCTGCAAAAGTGGCCTACCGGTTAAGGTCTTCCAAAGTCTCTTGAACGAACGTGTTTGGGACAACGGAGAAAACCTGGCAAAAGACTTAGCCAAAATTCTTGGGCATAAGTTGTACAAGTCAAGATTTCGCGAAGAAGGTCGCCATGCTAAGCGCAGATAAGGTTTTCCGAAGCCTCTTGAGCGAATGAGTTCGAGACAAAGGGAAACGAAAAATCTCACAAAAATACTTAGCCAAATTTTCTAAAAAAGTCTTTTATTGAGATAAATTTGCTTACAAGAAAGGAAGATTGCCAGAAGAAGAAGTACAAAAGAGAAGAAAAAGGCAAAGGGCCCTAGAACACACTAAGGATTCTCGGCGTCCAGGGAGCCACCAACTCCAGCGTCCTTCTCCACGACCTTCGGCGCCGAAAGCGAAGGGGGCAGGTTCAGATGCTCGATCTTAGACCAAGACCACCGAGGCCCCTCGGGAATGTTCAGAGCCTCCAAAAAAGAAAGGTCCAAACCTGGGAACCTTTGAAGAACTTGATGCCGAGCAAGGCAAAACCCGTCCTGAAAACCAACTTTGGTCATCTGGTCGGATTTGTCCTTCTCGACGCTGAGGTCTTCAAGGTCCTCCTTCAGATCCGCGACCTTCTTCTTCAGCGCCTTCATCTTCTTCTTCTCCGGCTCCTTCTTCAAAGACTCGACCTCGGCTTGAAGCGTGGCTTTCTCCTCAAGCACCTTCGCCAGGAGAGCCTCTGATTCTGACTTCTCCTTTTGAACTGCCTCATTTGCCGAAATCAGCTCCGCCACCTGGGAGCCGAGGTCAGAAATCTTCTGGGAAGAGTCCTTCAAAAGTTCTTCCTTTTCCTTTAGGAACTCCTCCCGAACAGCAGCAACCTCCTTTTTTGCAGCTTGAGCCAGCTGCGCGTTCTGTGTGGCCAGTTCCGAGCACTTGGCCTTATATTGGTCTATGGTGCTTAAGGCCGAGGCTCAGAACAGCGCCTGCCTCGCCACCCGAACTCTGAGGAAACCAGCGTACCCCAACAGCTGCAGAAAAACAAAGAAAAAGTTAGAAGAGGCAGACATTTAGAGGAAATCAAAAGGAAAAGCACAAAGGCGAGAAGCGTACCTGGGCAGCGTGCTCAGAAACCTTCGCGGCAAGAGAGTCATCGTTAGGGTGAGCCTCCGCGATGGCCTTGAAGGAGGCCTCAGTAAGCACCCCCTTTGAGATATCCTTAGCCATTTGCTGGCAGTCTCCGGAGTACAAATTCATGTCCTCCGTAAACATCCAGAAAGGCTCCTTCAGCACCTTCCCCTTCGGGATATGGGCATCCCGAAGGGCCCGCTTTCGAGCGTGCTCGGCCACCCAACCCGGAGATGATATCTCCCCTGCATGGCAAAAACAAAAAATTGGTCAAGGCAAGAAAATCTCAAAGCCCACAAAAAAAAAAAAAAGGCACCTCAGTTTGTTAGAAAAACAAACCTGCGAGCACCTCGGCGACGTCGTCGTCTGAAGCCTCCTCGGTAAAAATCCCCTTGCCCTTGCGTTTACGTCGCTCTTCGGCGGAAGGGGCCTCTACCAAAGCATCTAGAAGAGTCGCCGAAGGAGTGGGACTCTGAGCAGCGAGGTCAGCGACGACCTTGGCCGAAGGGACAGCAGCAGCCTCGGGTTCTTCGCCCACCTCCTCGGGAATATCTGGGAGAGGAGAGGGCGCATCCTTCTTCGCCCGTTTGGCCACAGATGGCCCAGCCCCAGACGTTTTCCGTCTTCGGGAGACGGCCTTCTTTGTCTGCTCACCCTTCTCAACTTGGCCAGTGAAAAGGGATTTGTAGAAGGCAGCAGTACCGTCGCCCATCTCTGGAAAAAAAAAGAAGATATTAACGTGAGTCCAGAATGAAAACGATAACAAAGGGAGCCAGAGATAACTTAATCTCGAAAAAAGTTTCGAAAGAAACTTCCCCCCGAAGGAGTTTCACCAACCAAGAATCCTTCCCGGCGATGGCAGGAGCTGGCATCTCGAGGTCAGTCTTGTGCTCCTTCACTACCCCTAGCTCCGGAAGAACCTCCTCGGTCATTAACCTCCAATTAATGGGGAAGGGGTAGAGAGAGCGCGAGAAGACCTCGGGACCCCAGTCAAAGACAGCCCGAATACGTTCGTCGAAGTCCGTGAAGACAAAAGCCAACTCCGGAGTTAGCATTATCTTTGGATCTACGACGTCCATCTCCAGCTCCCCCTGAGCCCACTTGGTCGGAACATGCGACCAGGCCTCCTCCATCTTCAGAAAGAAAAATTTTTGTTGCCACCCTCGCCAGCTGTCCTTGGTGGCAAAGGTGAACATATATTTTTTACTCCCGGATCCCCGAGGTAGCATGAAATAAAAGCCACCCTTCGGGACCACGAAAAGCTTGTAGTACTGCATAAAAATAACAAAGTGGGGTTCTATCCCGAAGACGCCACACATGCAAATGAAGGCGTTAAAATAACAGAACGAGTTCAGCGGAAGTTGATTTACGGCAATGCCATGGAATTAGCAGAAGTCGCAAATTATCTTCAGAGGAGGGTACCGAAGTCCAGCCTTCAGTTGGGCTCGAAAAATGGTAACCTTATTACTACGGTTTGAAAAGCAAAATTGGTCAGAACGTGGCAACCTCGTAACAGCATACGAAGGAAGAAAGAACTTTTTCTTCCATCTTGCTAGTTTTTTGGGGGTGGTGCAGCAAGGGTGAGACAAAAGGGGTTGCCAGCTCTCGGGAACAGGCATGTTGGCTGAGAAACGAGTTCAAAAAAAGGGAAAGAAAACAACTTCCAGAAATACTCTAAAAATCAGAGGATTCTGGAAATCAAAAACCCACCAAATGACTTGCCAAAATCTGGGTTTGAAGTCGCCGTCGTGAAAGATTGCCGGAAAAAACTCTGTCAAACAGCACCGCCGTGGAAAGCAGGGAAAAAACAGTTGCAAGCAAGGAAAAAAAGCAAAACCAAAACCAAAAAAGGAACTTATGATGGAATGGGCTATATATAGGCCGAAGGTGGCTACATCAACCGGCGTCATAAGTACCCCTTGGAGGCGAACAGTCGCCATAACTGTTCCCTGCGACTGAAAAGACGCACCCTCTGTAACCGACGTGACTCTCCTCTAATGACAGTGTGCCACGTGTCAGCTGCCGCGTCAAAATAGGGGACACGCCTTCTAACACCCCTAAAAAACTGGGACGCGCCGCTCCAGACTGACACGCCTGGTCATGAGACGCGACGCTGCACAGACCTGCAAAAGGAAAAAGAAAAGAAGTAAGTAACCTCGAAGACACCAAAAGACAGGCCATAGCCGAACAGCCCATATCGTCGGGCAAAAGGTGTACCTTCGGCACAGGTTTTACTCCCTAAAAACTCCCAAAGAGCATCCTCGGAAAGACTACAAACCGAAGTCTCCACTTCGGCTTTCCAAAGGGGGGCATGTGATAGCCGAAGGGCTATCGCCTCTATCTGACCCGAACTCGGAGCGTCAGGGAACGCGAGGACACTATTAGCCCCCCCGAGGTACTAAACAGATCACCTTCGGAGATGGAGAATCAGCTATTGCAAGCCGAAGAGGATCTCCCCGAAGGTGGAACCCTGAATCAGGGAACTCCCCGAACTACGGGCACATTCCCCGAAGGGGCACCGTCCGCGTCGGAGGACAACCTCGTCCAGGGACTTCGGGAGTACGGTATGAGCATTTAAGGAGCCTCTGACATGCCGCCCACAGACGCTACATGTCACCTCAAACGGTGATTTGACACGCCGACACCGTCCAGGTCTTGTCACAACCTGTCTCGGTTCAAGACTCAAGAGCCTGCCACCGGCTACTCGCCCCCTACGCCCAGAAACTCAGAGAACATCCGACCGAACACGTGTCATCATCTGAACGGGCTAGGCTTCTCTATAAATACCAAGGAACAGACCCTGGCAAACGGTTGGACTCCTCCTCCTTGAGAAAACACAGGCAAGCCTACTAAAAACTCTAGTGCTTCCCTCTTACCTTCTCAGGAAACTAACTTGGGCGTCGGAGGCTCCTCCCCGGAAAAGCACCCCGGGGACCTTCTAACCCTCTTCTTTGAGCTTTTCAGGCACATCCCCTGGGAAACCTCAACTCCAGACGCTCTCCCTCACAGGAAGCCCTCCCGGAAGACACCATGCCTTCCAGTGAAGATGTCTCAGGACATCACAATGTAACCATCATTAAAACCTGCATCCAAAGACACTAAAACACAAAAACCACAATGCATATATACAAGATATAGCAACCAAATGCAGCAGCCAAACACAAACAACAAACACATGAAATGTGGCAGCAACATATACCATAGGTTAGTCCATAAAACACATAATAAACATAACCAAATCACTATGGCAGCCCTCCTCAAGCTAAGGCTTGGTCTGAGGAGGATTTTAACACTAGTTAGTACTAACTTTTGGGCCCTAGAAACCCAGAAATTCGCTGCCATCACTGTGCACTTCACACTAGGTCACAAAACCTTCAATAAGTGCACTTCCCTCACTAAGCTTGGTTCATCAAGCTCATGGCTCTGTTCCAAGCTTAGCCCTAGCTCCATGGTTGCTTGAAAATACAGAAAACAACCCATGAGAGTAAGAGAACCCTTACCTTGATGGGTATGCTGAAATTGGAGCTTGATCCTAGGTGCACTCAAGTAATAGCACCAAATAGCTTCCAATTGTGCTTCCTTGACTTCAATTGCAAGTAGTTTTGAGTTTGAAGGTATGGTGGCTATGGAGGAAGTGTGGAGGAGAGGGCTGGCTTTCTTTTTTCTAGTGGAGGCCGAAATTTAGAGAAGCAAAGGTGGTCTTGACTACTTAAATAGTCAAAAGTACACTAAACACACTTAAGTAGTCTTAACCTTGTCTTATGTCATGTTCCTTGCTACAAGACTATGGTTTCTTAGTCTTTTTTCTCTTGGCCCAAATTTGACCATCCTTATCTTCCTTTAGCAGCCCTCCTTATATGGGATAACCCCACAAAACTTCCATTTGACTTAAGTCATAGACATACACATCTTAAGGCCTACATTAGAACACTTAGGTCTTTTATGCCTTTTTGTGTTTTCTTTGTCCTTAGTTGTCTTCCATAAGCAATTTGGTCCTCCAATAGCACTTTCATACCATTCATATCCTTCTCATAACTCTCCAAATCTCTTTTGTGAAAGTTTTGCAATTGGGTACCCGAATTTCCAAAATCTTACAAAAAAGTCCATAGGTTGCTTGACAAACAAGCAATCCTTAAGACTTTTCTTGGGGACCAAGTTACGAAATTGGAACACTTTTTAAGGAGGTGTTGATCATGCCTTTTACCCCCCATACTTCAAACACTATGGTGAGAATTACACAATATAATGGTTTTTAGCCATTATGATGCACTTGTAATTCTCCCATTTTGTGAGGTGGTAACAGGCAGTTTGGTTGGGATTAAATTGGATTGATTGGTCAACATTAATTTTTGGTCAACAAACAATGAAAGAGTGGGAATGGTCAAAGGGCTGAAGTTGGGCGAATTTATGGGTAATGCCACAAAAATATCTCACCATCTCTCTCCTCGTTCTCGACGTCTCTCTCTTACAGCAACCTCACTCTCGATCTCATCGATGCTGTAGTCCAGGGCCAGTCCCATCTCTGTCAACCACCCTCGGTGTTGAATCTGGTTACCACAGTCAGATCCATCCCGTTGGTGCTCCCATCCCAGCGTAAGCTTCCTCTATTTCGCCATCTCCGGCCTATTTCACGCGACTCCCATCCTTTGTGTGCTCTCATTTTGGCATAAGCTTCCTCTATTTTGCCATCTCTGGAGGCGGGCTGGCGGAGTATGACGTTGGCCACCATGCTGCTCCCACTCAAGACGGAGACTCCCCGCTAGCAGCGCCACGTGTATTCAACGATGCACTTGGCAACGTCACTGCCGCTCATGATCTTCAACACGTGACTCCGCATCGAGTTGGAACTCTCCTAGGTGATAACAATCGACAGCTTCAATTTGTTCTTTGAACTGGGCAAACGCCCCTTAGGCCACCGTCCCGATGAACGAGATCCCTGTTCACCCTTATCCAGAACCACCGCATGGTCCTCGAATTCTCCGCTATCTTCGCAACCTTCATGACTCTGGTTCTGAGACTTTTGTCCATTGGGGCTACTGTTCATGAGATTTACGTTGTTGCTGGGTTTTTCTTGGTCCCTTCTAAATTCAAACTGGTCTCCATTTCTTCTCCCATGGCTACATTTCTAGCTCACAATCGATTCGCCATGGATGGATCAGAATTTGTCAACGAACTAACAGAACAAAACAAAATAAATACTGGTGAAATAGGCCGGAGTTATTTCGTGCGACTCCCATCCTTTGTCGCTCCTGCCTGTACGTGGAGGAAGTGGGCAACATCTTATTGACCTTCAGCTTAGGCGGACATAGCGAACAAGAACTTCACATAGCTAAAAAACAACCCAATGGCATAAAGCATAATTTTGCCCAAAACTAGCCACATTTTTGTTCCCCACCTAATGTTCCTCTTCAGACGCGTGAAAAACTGTTGACCTATTAATGAAATTAATGGGAACTGAACTGACGCTAAGCCATTAAAGCCTAAGGGAAGCAACTTCTGACTAACCATGCTTTTTTTTACATAATAAACATAATATGGGTTTGATTATTCCTTACTATATTTCTATGATGATTAACCGTCGTTGGACGACCAAATCCATGAAAATTAAAGCTCAATATCCTCATCTGGTAGCAGGGATTTGATGTGGCTCAAACCTGAAAAAGCCATCAGAAACCCCATGCTGCTGAAGCAAAGTCTGGCCACCATCACAGTTCGGAAGGCTAGCCTTGAGCTGGAGAAAAAATTCAGTGTTCTCCACAGCATAATCAGCAGAAAATAGATGGAAATCAGCATTAAAATTTTGTGTTGCCTGGGCCCGCACAAAACAAGCTCTCTTTTGAGGCCCTAAATCAGCATTCACAGAAGACCCAACATCCTCAGGGCTGTGCTTCTTCTATGTGTGGCAGAGAGATATGGGGGGTGAATCAAACACTGACGCTTCCAAGAGCAGCCTGAGTCAGAGAAAACATCAGAGATGAAGCATTGCGTCTGGGTTTGTTTGACAATGGCGTCGGATGGTGACTTTCTAGCTTTCACCGTTTGGGAGTCGACTCTACTAGAAGAAGGAAATTCAAGTGAGGATGACAGAGTAGTTGGTCTACATTAGCAGTAGTGGACTGAGTAGCTTGCATCACATTAGGGCCCAATATTCATGAATTATTGAGCAACCCATTAGAAGACAAACTAGACTCAGTATGAATAAGTCCGCAGAAAAATTTCAGTATCCCGAATAGGTGTCAGGCCCATTCTCTTGATGTAATCCAAATCTAACATTTGCATCCACCATACCTTCCTACCAAAAGCTTGATAAACTTGCGGAAGAAACTTAGAACAATGTGGATTCTAATTACCAATACAACCACAATTCTTGCAAATCTTATATTTTTTTCATAACGAAAAGAAACCCAAGTAGTACGACCATTACCTGTTTCAAGGAAGAAACCCGACATAAGAGGATCATCGATATTTATCACTGTCTTGAAACGTATGTAATTCCATCTGTGGATGCTTGTATCTTCCATGTCAATCTCCAATACGGGACCAATTCTCCTAGTTATGTCTCTAGCTGTTGCCGGAATCGGACAATAAACCTGTTGATGTGAGTCCGATTGGCGGAGCCAGCATCTCCACTGTGTGCAATGGCAAGGGCAGCAGGGGGTTCGAGAGGTGCAGGCTAGTCTAGAAGGAAGACTGGTGTCCTGGGTGGATCACCTTAAGTGATGGCTGGCAGCTTCTTGGTCCCGTGACAGGGTGATGACGGGACGGACCTCCGGTATAGGAGAGACCCCAGAGGGGAGATTCTTCAGGGAGACCTGGCTGAAACACTCAGAAAACAGGGGTTAGGAGGCCCCCGGGGTGATTTTCCGGGGGGGGGGAACCTCCAACGCCCAAATCAGTGCTTTTAGAGAGAAGGGGACATAGTAATAAGCACCAAAAGCTCTTGCCTAGCGTGTCTTTCTAAGGGCTGAAGGGAGAGTGTTCAGGCGGAGGGAGGAAAGCATCCTCTATTTTTCGGCCTCTTTGTCCTCTTTTTCTCTCCAGAGGAGCCCCCTGTCTGTGACCATTTCCCCGGTATATAAGGGAGGGGGTGATCCCTTCAGATTGTGGCACGTGTATGGACGGATGGTGTTCGTATTTCTGGGTGCAGGGGCCCCTAGTCGCCTGCTGGCTCCTCAAGCCGCGAGCGGTGGTAGGTGTAGCCCAACGTGACAGGACGTTAGACTGCGACGGCGTGTCAGAGCGTGTCTGGAGGCGATGTGTCAGAAACGTATGCGAGTGGAGTGTCAGAGACTCCTTGATGGCTCTTGTCGTACAACCGAGGTCCCTTTGGTTGATGTCTCACTTCGGGGTAAGGGGCCTTTTCCCAGAGTCAGACTAAAATTTCGGCGTCCCCGTCTTCGGGGGGCTTTCTCCCTCAGAGGGTGGTTGGTCTTTCTCCCCCAAAGCTGGTTCGGTCGCCATCCCGAGGAGGCGCTACACTGGCTCTCGAAGTTGGAATTGATGAGCTACCAAGGTCGTGTGCCTCAGGTGTCTGGCCCCCTCCTTACCGTGGTCGGTAGGTGGTCAGGGCGATAGCACTTCAGCTATCACATGCCCCCTTGGAAAGGCCGAAGTGGAGACTTCGGCAAGTAGTCCTTTTGGTGTCCATCTATCGCCCAATTGGCAGTTTTGACAGGACGACCTTGTGGACTCCCGGAGGCCCACGTGGTAGTATGTCCATTTCGGTCGAACAGGGTGGCACGGAGCCTTGAACCCCGGACCTTATGGATTTACACTCGGAGTATGACGCCGGTTGGGGAGGCACCTCGCCACCTAGGTGATAAGCCTTGTTCGGACAGATGTCATCTATCCATCCTTCGGTGTTCTCGAGATACCCAACTTTTTTATTTTTCCTGCCATAGGCTAGTGGACAGTCATGCCTTGAAACTAGTCGTGCAAGTCTCGAGCAGCGTGCCCGGGTTTTTTGGATGTCAGAAAATGCGTCCTAGTTTCTCGTGACGGGTGACACGTGGCAGGCATCTGCTGGGATGGGCACGCCTTTTCATGCGTGAGGGGTAATTATGGCGACATTTCGCCTTCGCGCAACAGTTATGACACCCTTTTGGCTGCCCTTCCTCGATCTATAAAAGCCTCCTCCTGTCATACTCTTCATTTGTGTTTTTATTTGCTCTCACTTTGCTTTCGTCTGCTTCTGTGAATTTTCCTCCTTTTTCGTGGCGGCTTTAGCGGCGGAGCAATTTCCGGCAACCTTTCACGACGGTCTCTTCAAACCCCGACTTCGGCAAGACTTTTGGTGGGTTTTGACTTCTAGAGTTCCTTCGGTTTCTGCTTTTCTTTTAGGCTCCCGAATTCATTTTCAGTCAACCATGCCTATCCCCGAGAGCTGGCAACCTCTTATGTCTCACCCTTGTTGCTTTACTTCTGAAAAATTAGAGAAGTGGAAGACCAAATTTTTCCTTCCTTCGTATGCTATCACAAGGTTACCCCGCCTTGGTCAATTTAGCTTTATGAACCGGGGTGACGAGGTTACCGTTTTTTCAGCCCAACTAAAGGCCGGACTTTGGTTTCCCCCTACGAAGATGATTTGCGACTTTTGCCAATTTCATGGTATAGCCGTGAATCAGCTTCCTCCCAACTCATACTGCTATTTTAACGCCTTTCTCTGCATGTGTGGGATCTTCGGGGTAGAACCCCATTTCATCCTATTCATGCAGTATTACAATCTTTATCCGGTTCCAAATAGTGGCTTTTATTTCATGCTACCTCGGGGATCTGGGAGCAAGAAATTTATGTTCACCTTCGCTACCAAGGATAGCTGGCAAGGGTGGCAAAGGAAGTTCTTTTTCCTGAATGTGGCGGAGGCCTGGTCGCACGTCCCGACTAAGTGGACTCGGGGAAAGCTGGAGACGGATGTCATGGATCCTAGGAAGCTGCTAACTCCCGAGTTGGCGGCCAGGTTTAGGGACTTTGACAAATGAGTCCGTGTTGTTGCCAACTGGGATGCCGAGGTCCCTCTACGCTCTCTCTACCCTTTCCCGATCATGTGGAAATTCATGACCAAGGATATCCTTCGGGAGTTGGGAGTGGTTACGGAGAACAAGACGGATCTCGGCATGCCAGCTCCTACTACAGAAGGGAAGAACTCTTCGCTGGTGAAGCTCCTTCGGAGCGAGCTCACTTACGAAGCCTTTTTTGAAAGTAAGTTTCTTTCAAAGTTTTTTAGCATAAGTGCCCGTGGACTCACACTGATGTTTTCCCTTTTTTTCAGAGATGGGCGACGAGTCTGCTGCCTACTACAAGTCTCTCTTCCTTGGTCAGGCCGAGAAGGGAGAACAAACAAAGAAAAGGCGCAAGACTTCTGGGAGCGGACCGTCTTCGGTCAAGAAGGCAAAAAAGGACACCCTTCTTCCCCCCTCGGAGGATGTTTCCGAGGTCGGCGATGTCATTGCTACTTCCACTAAGGCTGGCGATGTCACTTCAACCAAGGTTGCAACTTTTTCCAAGCCTGAAACTCCCGGGGGGTTCTTGCCGAGGTGGCCGCTACTGCCTCTGTGAGTCCCGTTACGTCGGCGGATTTGTTAGGCTCTTCGGAGAATCCTTCTGCTGAAGAGTTAGAAAAATGCCGAAGGGCCAAAGGTAAACATACTCTCGCTGACGTGGAGGAAGTCCGGGACTCTGATGACAACGTCGCTGAGGTTGCGCCAGGTTTGTCTCTTTTCTCCTACAATCTTACATCTTTTATAACCAAAGAATTTTTACCTGATAAGATGTATGTTTCTTTTTGCAGAGGATCTGGCACCCTCAGCTTGGATGGTTGAGCATGCCCGAAGGCAGGCTCTTCGGGATTCTCATGTCTCGAAGGACAAAGTCCCAAGGGAGCCATTCTAGTCTTTCACGGAGGACATGAACCTGTTCTCCGAGGATTGCCGGGAGATGGCTCCCCAAATGGCGAGGGGCGTGCTTACTCAGGCATCCTTCAAGGCAGTCATCGAGGAGTGTGCCTCCAAGGATGCCCTTACCGCAAAAGTTTTCGAGCATGCTGCTCAAGTAATTCTTCAGGCTCTTCACTTTTCCTCCCCACTTTTTTTTGTCTAAGTGTTTTGGCTTTTCTTGCGCAAATTTCACTAAGTACCTTTCTTTTTTGCAGCTTTTGGGGTATAGTGGATACCTCCGAGCTTGGCCAGCAAACCAGTCTTCGGTTTGAGCCTGGGCCGAAGACAAATTGGAGAAGGCCAAAGTCTTTTGTGCCAACTCAGTGCTGACAAACACCAAGTTGAGCCAAATGTGCAAGGAGAATATTGCCAGTCTTCGGGAAGAATTCTTGAAGGGCCAAGAGGAGCTCTTGAAGGATTTTTCCAAGAAGATGTCCGACCTTGGTGACAAATTAGTCAGCCTAACTTCGGCCAACGAGACCCTTCAGAAATAAAAAGAAGGGGAGTCTGCCCTCCTGGCGAAGGCAATGGCTGAAAATACTAAACTCCAGGCCAAGGTCAACTCAGTGAAGGAGGGTTCGAAGAATAAGAAGAAAATCGAGGAGCTGGAGAAGGAGATTTTCGACCTTCGGAAGGAGGTTTCGGAACTTCATAATGAAGCGGACGAGTTAGACGTTGAAAGAGACAAAGCCGTCCAAGCGACCAAGGTTACTTTTCAAGACGGCTTCTGCCTAGCTCGTCATTAGTTTCTGAAGAAGTATCCGGACCTCGATCCTTCCTTTCTGGCTGCCATGGATATTCCCAGGGGGCCTCGGTGGACTTGGTCGAGAGTCGAGTTCCTTAACTTGCCGTTTCCTCCTCCTACACCGAAGGTGGTGGCGAAAAGCTCAGGAGCCGAAGCTTCCCATGACGCCGGGGTCTCTTAGATATTCTAGGACCTTTGCCTTCTTTTTTTTCTTTGTACTTTTCTTCTTGTAATCTTCTCCTTGTACCAAGACCTTCTTCAATGAATTTTCTCCTTCAATGAAATGTTCTTTCATAATTTGGCTAAGTCTTTTTTGAGTAATTTTTGTTTCCCAGTTGTCCCGACCACTTTTGGTCAAGGGACTTCGGAAAAGTATTTCTTTGCCCATTTCGTCGGCCATCCTTCGGGCGGAATCTCGCAGTTGGCGAAGTTCCCTTAGGCAAATTTTAGCCTGCCCTTTTCGGCCGTGTTCGATAGACTTGACCTCTTTTGGGCATATAACCCAACTAACTTCGGAAGGAACAAGAGACTTTCAGGAGTCCATACTTCAGCTTTGTTCAGCAAACATTCTTATGCAGGGGAAAACTTTCTGTACTTAGACAAATTTCTGGCTTGCACCATTTCTTGTCTAAAAATTCTAAGTATAGAATTTCTTTAAGGCGCCCGAGTGCCTTGTACTTTACAGTTTTCCTTCTTCGGTGTTGCCAAGCTTGTATGCTCCCATTCGGACATCGTTTAGGACCAAATAAGGCCCTTTTTCGTTTGGTCGAAGTACCCCATAGGACGGTTTTTGGGGTTCTAATTCGGCCTTTCGGGGGCGAGGTCTCCTTTTCCTTATTCCTTTTGGCCTATCATGCAGACTTGCACTTATGGCCACCTTTTACCGAAAAGGCTCTTCTTTCGGGCTCGACCGCTTCTCAGTGTTTGACAACTGGGTCGAGCTCAGTTCTCAACCCGAGGACATTTCCTCTTTCGTCAAACATCTGTTATGCTGGCCGAACTACTTCCAATGGACAATGGCTTTCTGTACTGGAGATAAGTGAGAAAGGTGTGTCTCCCTTGGTCCCTCGGGGAGTCGTTTGATAACTCCTTAGTACAGTACAAAGTTCTCCTGGCCACTTCCCTTTGCTTCTCTTTTAGTCCCTCAGTCCCTCTTTTGGCTACCTCTACTTGTTTGTTGCTCAGAGGTTGAGCTAGTGGATGGAAGTGCCTTTTTATTCTGAGGTCGGTGACGAATTCTTGAAATCCTTTGTTCATGGACTGGAAATCATTATTTGGCCAGTGTCACCGTCGTTATGCCAAATCAGCATACCTTTGCCTGCATAGTTTTTCCTTAATCAGGGAATATCGTCCGGAACGTCTTTGCACTTTCTGCTTCTGCTTGAGGATTTTCGGGACTTCTTTGGTTGCGAGATTCCTCTTTGTAGGATCTTTTCGTCTTTCGTGGAAGGTTATTATAACTAGCGGTGATAGCCGAAGGGCTATCGCCTCTATCTGACCCGAACTCAGAGCATCAGGAAGCTTTTAGCCCCCCGAGGTACGAAACAAATCGCCTTCGGAAATGGAGAATCAGCTATTGCAAGCCGAAGAAGATCTCCCCGAAGGAGGAACCTGAAACAGGGAACTCCCCCCGAACTGCGGGCATATTTCCCGAAGGGCATCGTCCGTACCAAAGGACGACCTCGGCCATGGACTTCGGGAGTACGGCATGAGCATTTAATGAGCATTTAAGGAGCCTCTGACAGGAAACCCACACGCCGCCTGAAACGGCGACTTGACACACTGACGCCGTCCAAGTCCCATCTCAGCCACAAAACCAGGAGCCTGAAGACGGCTACCTGTTCCCTACGCCCAGAAAGGATCCAACCAAACAAGTGTCAGGATCTGAACGGGCCAGGCATTTCTATAAATATTGGGAAAAAGGACTTGGCAAGGGATCCATCCCCTCTCCCTAGGCAGCCCTCACCCATAGCTGAAAATATATGCAGGCTAGCTCTCACACCTTTCTAGCGTGCCTACTTTATTCATTATCAGAATACTGACTTGGGCGTCGGAGGCTCCTCCCCGGAACACCATCCCGGGGACCTCCTAACCCTTTTTTCTGAGCTTTTCAGGTATTTTCCCACCTGGGGAATATCTCAGCAAGACGTCCTTCCCCCCCGGAAGCTCCCTCGGAATTCACCATGTCACTGGACAGAGATGTCGGAGGGCATCATTTGGCGCCGTCTGTGGGAACCCATCCTCAGGTTGCCGTCGTTGAGACTCGGCGTTCTAAGGACAAAGGACTCCCGAAGTCCCCGTCCGCGCCTGAAGTCCAACCGGCTGCTGAGCAAACTCTTCCAGGGACTTCGATGCTCGAGGAAGAACGTCCTATGGTCATAACCATGAGCTTCCTCCGTGACTTCCAGCGCTCTGTTGTGGCTGAGATGACACAACAGATAGACAGAAGATGGCCACAACAAGCTCAAACCCAAAGGTCTCCTTCATCGATACGCCCTCGGGAGAGGAGCCCCAAAGCAGTCCACCGCAGTTTGGGGAGTGAAGACCCACGTGAGGAGTCTTCAACAGAAAATATACCCCTCGGGGCACGCCTTCCAGGGCAAACGGGGCCCAACCAACCCAAAATTCCACGACGAATGAGCCCTTTGCCTGAGACGAGGTCAACCCCTCCCCGACGACGGAGCCATTCTCCGAAGAGGCGCCGTCAATCTCCTCCACCTGAGGAAGAACCTAGCGCCACTGCCCTCATGGAGAAAATATTGGCAAGGCTGGACAGAGTCGAGATGCAGGTGGCTCGCAAGCCAGTTTGGGCCAGACTGTCTGAGTCTTTTGGTGGGGATCAGTCTCCTTTTACCCGAGCTGTGGTCGAGGCAACTATGCCTGGAGACTTCAGGGTACCTCGGCTAGAGAAGTATGATGGTCGAACCGACCCACAGGCCCACCTGACGAAGTACAGACGTAGCATGATGATGCACGGTGCGTACGACGCCACCTTGTGCAAGTGCTTCGAGGTCACTCTCTCTGGACCAGCAACAGCGTGGTATAATTCCTTGGCTCCAGGAATCATCGGAAAGTTCCAGGAGTTATCAACAGCCTTCACCCAACAGTTCATCGGGAGTCGCCCAACGGCGAAGATGCCCGTTCAAATGTTCGACATAGCGCAAAGAAGTGGAGAAACTATACGCGACTACGTCGAGAGGTTTAACAGAGAGGCCTTAAGTGTTCCAGACTTTCGGCCCGAAATACGCATCCTCGCCATGACAAGGGGCCTTCAGAGGGATTCCCAACTCTTCTATGAATTCTCCAAGGACCCTTCAGACACACTGGGCGAATTCTACCGACGGGCCGAACAACACATGACGGCCGAAGAACTAAGAATAGGCGGACCCAGGCCCGAGCACACCCGTGGCGAGGGGTCCAGTCAGCAGGCACGCTATCCGACCGACCAGCCATCCCGACCTCGGAGAATGCGAGGAAGAAAACCACCGAACTTCACAGCGTTGAACACTACGAGGACCAACATCCTCATGACTCTGGAGAGGCAGGGAACACAAGTTCAGAGGCCAAGGGCCATGACCGCTGAAAATAGAAAAAACATGAAGAAGTTCTGCCAATTTCATCACGATCATGGCCACGACACCGAGGATTGCTTCCAGCTGAAGAAGTATATTGAATCGCTGATAAAACAAGGCCAACTTCGGCGGTACCTACGGTTGCCTTCCCCGAAGGGGAGGAAAGAGGAGGAAGGAAAGGAAGAAGATGAGGACTACGACTCCGACAGGCGAAGGAACCGAAGTCCGAAGAGGCGCCCTCCACTCCCTGCGGGAGTCATACAAACAATCACAACGAGGCTTCCATCCTCAAAAAGGAAAAGGAAGGCCAGGGAAATAGCTGTGATGGACTATCAAAGTCCGGCGAAGAAGCTATCCCGAAAAGATGGTTCCACAGTCGTCTTTCCTCACGACGATCCACTCCTGATCGTGGCAAGAATTGGAAACTGGGATGTCAAAAGGGTATTACTTGATGACGGATCAAATGCTGACGTCCTATTTTCACAATAAAAAATCCATCAGCGATCTCAAGCCGGTCACTTCACCGACCTTCGGGGTAGGACCGTCCGAGTTACCCGTCCTCGGATGGATCGACCTTCCATTAATGATGAGAGGGACTTCGGTCAAAGGACCAGCTGAGTTGTTTGTCTCGACAATGGCAAGGTTCATCGTCATGGATGTCCCCTCATCATACAACGCCATCCTCGGAAGGCAGACGCAGGGAAATCTGCAAATCCGCCCTGACGTGAGATATTTGACTGTCACTTTCGCCACCAAGGAAGGAGACGCAGAAATCTTCATAAATCAGGGCGAAGTAAGAAAGGTGTTCGTCAAAACCCGAAAGGCTCCGGCAAAGAATTACTCACAAGCTGTAGAAGCAGAGGCTTCGAAGTCAAAGAATGGCGAGAAAGAAGATTCTGGCAAGGTAGAAATGGAGGAAGTGGAACTTATCCCAGGACGAAGTACCCGAATAGGGAAAAACTTGTCCGAAGGAGATAAGAAAAAACTTGTATCCTTTCTGATAATGAATAAAGACCTGTTCGCCTACTCGCCGAAAGACATGCCGGGGGTAAATCCGCGCGTAGTACAGCATAGCCTCAAAGTAAGTCCGGAAGCAAAACCTGTCCGGCAAAAGAAACAGGGCATTTCAGCCCATAAAAATGACTTCATCAAAATCGAGGTCCAACGTTTATTGGAGGCAGATGTAATCAGGGAGGTCAAGTACCCCGAATGGCTAAGCAATGTGGTGATCGCCACAAAAGAAGGAAGCAACAAACTTCGGATGTGCATCGACTTCAGAAACCTGAACGATGCTTGCCCAGAAGATTCATATCCTCTCCCGCCAATAGATCAACTGGTAGATTCAACTGCCGAATATGGGCTCCTAAGTTTCCTGGACGCCTTCAGCGGCTACCATCAAATAAAGATAGACCCCGAAGATGAAGAAAAAACAGCCTTCATTACCGAGGGGGGGACGTACTGTTACACCAGGATGCCCTTCGGGCTCAAAAACGCAGGAGCCACCTACCAGAGGTTGATGAGCAAGGTCTTTAATGACCAAATAGGGAGGAACATGGAAGTCTACGTAGATGACATGATAGTCAAAAGCAAGCTGCCTGTTGACCATGTCACAGACCTAAGGGAGACTTTTCACCAGCTCAGGACCTTCGGAATTCGCCTTAACCCCGAGAAGTGCACCTTCGGGGTAACTTCGGGAAAGTTCCTTGGGTACATGGTATCAGAAAGGGGCATTGATGCTAACCCAGAAAAAATTAAGGCTCTGTTGGAATTCCGAACTCCTGCCACAATAAAAGATGTGCAGGGACTTACTGGAAGAATAACCTCCCTTAGCAGATTTATTTCCAGATATGGAGACCGATGTCGAGCGTTCTTCAAAGTCCTCACTGAGGCAGCAAAAAAGGAGGACGACCTCGACAGTAATGATCATCCTTGGAATGGGGACTGCCAAAGAGCTTGGGAAGAACTCAAAACCTATTTGTCTCGACTGCCTACTCTGCGGCAACCTCGCGAGGGAGAACCCCTCATCCTGTACCTCGCTGTTTCGGAAAAAGCAGTAAGCTCGGTGCTTGTGAAAGAGGAAGGGTCGAAGCAATGGCCAGTTTACTACGTAAGCAAATCCCTGCATGGCGCCGAGGTCAGGTATCCATTGCTACAAAAGGCCATATATGCCTTGATACTGGCAGGAAGAAGATTGCGCCCATACTTTCAGGCTCACCCCATTGTCGTCCGAAGTAGTTTGCCTCTACGGGACGTCATGAAAAAGGTTGATCATTCGGGAAGACTTTCCAAATGGTGGATAGAGCTGGGTGAACATGACATTACCTACGAGCCCAGAAAAGCCATTAAAGCTCAAGCATTGGCGGACTTTATCGCCGAAGTACCCATAACCGAAGACAGCTATCAAAATCTCGGTGAAGATGAGCCAGAATGGACGCTGCATGTAGATGGAGCCTCAGGTTCTGAACACCAGGGAGCCGGGGTAATTATCAGAGGACCCGAAGGTCTAGAAGTAGTAAAGGCCATCAAGTTCAGCTTTAACGCCACCAACAATATGGCTGAGTATGAAGCTCTCGTAGCGGGGTTGCGCCTGGCCAGGAAAATCGGCATAAGAAACTTGAAGGCCCACAGTGACTCCCAGCTGGTAGTTCGGCAAACAGCAGGGGATTACGGCGCAAAAGACCCAACCTTGGCAAAGTACCACGAGCTAGTGGCCAAGCTCATTCAGGAATTCGACAACGTTCAAATCAAAAATGTGCCTCGGCGGCATAACGCCGAGGCAGACTGCTTGGCGAAGTCAAAAACTCATACCGAGGTACTAAACCGCCCGAGCATCAAAGTACTAAACATAGTGGCTTTGGAAAAAGGCTAGAAGAATTCGATAAAAAGGTATCTCGCAACCAATGCCCTTCCCGAAGATCCAAAGGATGCGGCGAAAGTCCGAAGGCGTGCCGGAAGATACTTCCTGATAGGAGAAGAGTTGTACCGGCAGGGATACGCCAATCCGTTACAGAGGTGTGTTGATGAAGAGGACACTGAAATGATCCTCGAAGAAGTCCACGAAGGCACTTGTGGCTCACACATCGGAACAGACTCCCTTGCCGCGATAGTACTTCGCCAAGGATATTTTTGGCCCACCTTAAGAAAGGATGCCCGGCAGTTCGTCCGAAAATGTGACAACTGCCAAAGACATGCTAAAATCTAGAGAGTACCCTCGGAGATGGTGACTTCAGCTGACTATCCCTGGCCCTTCGCAGTTTGGGGCATAGACCTCATCGGGCCACTCCCAACAGCACCTGGAGGCGTAAAGTTTTGCATAGTCGCAGTTGACTACTTCTCTAAGTGGGTCGAGGCAGAACCATTAACAACCATCTCGGCCAAAGAAGTGCAAAAGTTCGTATGGAAAAACATTGTATGCAGATTTGGCATACCGAGGATACTGATAACCGACAACGGATCCCAGTTTACAGACAGAGGGTTCCAGAACTTTGTCAACGACCTCGGAATAAGGATGCACTTCGCCCTAGTAGCCCATCCTCAAAGCAATGGCCAAGTAGAGGTATCTAATAGGACCATAAAAGATGGTCTGAAAAAGAGGCTAGGGGAAGCAAAGGGAAAATGGCCAGGAGAACTCCAAAGTGTATTGTGGAGTTACCGAACGACACCCCGAAGAGCCACGGGGGAAACACCTTTTTCACTCGTTTTCGGAACAGAGGCCATCATCCCGATAGAGATAATACGACCCTCGGTGCGGGTACAAGTGTTTGATGAAAGAGGAAATGATCTCGGCCTAAGGACCAAGCTAGACCTCGTCAACGAACACAGAGAACTAGCCGAGCTGAGAAGAAAAGCTTTTCAGCAAAGAGTGGCCGTGGCTGCAAACCTGCGTGCTAGGATGAAAGGAATAAAAGAAGGAGACCTCGTTCCCCGAAGGGCTGAATTTGCACCACGAAAGCCATCCCACGGGGTATTTCGTGCGAACTGGGAAGGCCCTTACCTAGTTCTGGCCGAAGTACGAAGAGGGGTCTATAAGCTCGGCGATTCCGAAGGAGTAGAGTTGAAAAATACTTGGCATTCGGATGCCTTGAGAAAATACTATGCTTAGGATTTTGGCAAAGAAAATTGTACTACACAATTTAGTAAAATTCTCTCTGAGTACAAAAAATTGCCTTAAGCATAAATGGCGCAAATTTCTCAAAGGTGAACAGACGAGCGAAGGCGTCATCTCCCGAAGTCTCGTAAAAAGACTTGGACAAAATCCTTGAGATTAAGCCCTCGGAAGGCTGAACTTCGCGAAAAAGGTCATCATATTAAGCGCAGACGAATTTTTCCGAAGACTGTGGAGCGAACTAGTTCGAGACCTCACCAAAAAGACTTAGCCAAGTTTTCTTCATTGAAAATGAAACTGCTAACAAAAAAGGAGTGCCAAAAGAAGAAGACCAAAAAAGAAGAAGCAAAAGGCAAAGAACCCTAAACAAAACTAAGGATTCCCAGCATCCTTAGAACCGCCAGCTCCCGCGTTCTTCTCTACTATCTTCGGCGCAGGGAGAGAAGATGGCAGGTTCAGATGTTCAATTTTGGACCAGGACCACCGAGGCCCCTCGGGAATATTAAGGGCCTCCAGGAAAGAAAGGTCCAGATCAGGGAACCTTTGAAGAACATGGTGACGAACAAGACAAAATCCGTCCTGAAAACCAACTTTGGTCATCTGGTCAGATTTGTCTTTCTCGACCCCAAGGTCCTCAAGGTCTTTTTTAAGCTCAGCAACCTCCTCCTTCAATGCCTTCATCTTCTTCTTCTTCGGTTCCTTCTTCAAGGCATCAACCTCGGCTTGAAGCGCAGCCTTCTCAGCAAGCGCCTTGGTCAGGCGGTCTTCGGCCTCGAATTTCTCTTTTTGGTGCGCCTCATTTGCCGAGATCAACTCCGCTATCTAGGAGCCGAGGTCATAAATTTTTTGGGAGGAGTCGTTTGATAGTTTCTCTTTCTCTTTTAACTCCTCCCGAAGAGCGGAAACTTCCTTCTCCGCAGAATTGGCCAGCTCCAAATTCTTGATAGCTAGATCCGAACACATGGCCCTAGTTTTCCCTAAAGAACCTAAGACCTGAGTTCGGAACGCCGTCTGCCTCGCCACCCGAACTCTGAGAAAGCCGGCGTATCCCAGTAGCTGTAAAAGGGCAAAGGCAAGGTCACTAAAACAGAGAGAAAACCAAGCACTTAAAAAGAATTCAAGAAAATGGGGCGCGAAGTATACCTGGGCGGCGTGCTCGAAAAGCTTGGCAGCAAGAGAGTCATCGCCCGGATGGGCCTCGGTGATGGCTCTAAAGGAGGCGTCAGTAAGGATCCCTTTAGAGATCTCTTTAGCCATCTGTGGACAATCGCCGGAGTACATGTTCATGTCCTCCGTGAATGTCCAAAAAGGCTCCTTTGGGACCTTCCCCTTCGGGATGATGGCGTCCCGAAGAGCTCTCCTTTGGGCATGATCGGCCACCCAGCCCAGAGTGAGTAACTCCTCTGCAATAAGACATGAAGCTGGATTAAGGCAGCTGGACGCCAACGAACCCGAAAAAGGAAAAAGGCACCACAAACCGAACCTGGAGGCACTTCGACCACGTCGTCCTCGGCAGCAGGAACCTCCTCGGCAGGGACCCCCTTGCCTTTGATTCTGCGCCGTTCTTCAGCAGAAGGGGACTCCACCACGGCATCCAGAAGAGCCTGCGACGAAGTAGGACTGCGAGGAGGAACCTCGGCAGTAACCTCGGGCTGAGGAATAACAACAACTCCCGACTCCTCGATAGCCTCCTCGGGAGTGGCCTTCCTCGCCCGTTTTGCCGCCGAAGGACCGGCCCCGGTTGTTTTACGCCTTCGGGAGACGACTTTCTTCGTTGGATCACCCTTCTCGGCTTGGCTGGTGAAAAGGGCTTTGTAGAAGGCAGCCGTGTCCTCGCCCATTTCTGAGAAAGAAGGAAGACATCAGTGTGAGTGCAAAACGAAGTTATAACAAAGAGACTAGAAAATAACTCACGCTCAAAAAAGGTCTCGAAAGAAACTTCCTCCCGAAGGAGTTGCACAAGCCAGGAATCCTTCCCAGCAATGGCAGGAGCTGGCATCTCGAGGTCCGTCTCGTGCTCCTTTACCACCTTGAGCTCCCGAAGGACCTCCTCGGTCATCAACCTCCAGTTAATGGGGAAGGGGTAAAGAGAGCGCGAAGAGACCTCGGGACCCCAGTCAGCGACGGCTCGAATACGACGGTCGAAATCCGCGAATATAGGAGCCAACTCTGGGGTCAGCAACATCTTCGGATCTACGATGTTGTCGTCCAGCCTTCCCTGAGCCCACTTGGTCGGGACATGCGATTAGGCCTCCTCCATCTTCAAAAAGAAAAACTTTTTTTGCCACCCTCGCCAGCTGTGCTTTGTGGCGAAGGTGAACATGTACTTTTTGCTCCCGGATCCCCGAGGTAGCATGAAGTAGAAGCCACCCTTCGGGACCACATAGAGCTTGTAGTACTGCATAAAAATAACGTAGTGGGGCTTTATTTTGAAAACGCCATACATACAGAGAAAGGCGTTGAAATAACAGTACGAGTTCGGAGGGAGTTGATTTACGGCAATGCCATGAAATCTGCAAAACTCGCAAATCAACTCCGGAGGGGGGTACCGAAGACCGGCTTTCAACTGAGCTCGGAAAACGGTAACCTCGTTGCTATGGTTTGAAAAGCTATAGTGGTCGGGACGTGGCAACCTCGTAACAGCGTACGAGGGAAGAAAAAATTTCTTCTTCCACCTTGCTAACTTTTTAGGAGTAGTGCAGCAAGGGTGGGACAAAAGAGGTTGCCAACTCTCAGGAACAGGCATCTTGGGCTGAAAAGCAAGTTCAGAAAAAGGCAACAGCGAACTTTGGAAAAACTTTGAGAAGAACAAAAAAGTTCTGGAAATCAAAACCCACCAAAACGCTTGCCGAAATCTGTATGTAAAGATGCCGTCGTGAAAGGTGGTCGAAAAAAAGCTCAGGTGAAAGAACCACCGCAAAAAGCAGAAGGAAAACCAGAGCAAAAGAAAAAGCAAAAAGAGAAAAAATGATAGAGTGAGCATATATATAGGCCAAAGGAGATAGGCGAACCGGCGTCTTAAGTGCTGGGCGAAGGCGAAACGTTCCCATAACTGCTCCTTCGCGCCTAAAAAGGCGCACTTGACGTTACAGCACAATCCCTACCAATGACTAAGTGCCACATGTCAGCCATCGAGCCAAAAAAGGGGACACGCCTTCTGACACCCCTAAAAAACTAAGACGCGCCGCTCCAAACTGACACGCTTGGTCATGGGACGCGACGCTGCACAGACCTGCAAAAGGAAAAGGAAAGAAGCAAGTAGCCTCGAAGACACCAAAAGACAGGCTATTGCCGAACAGCCCATATCTTCAGCCAAAAGGTGTACCTTCGGCACAGGTTTTACTCCCTAAAAACTCCCAAAGAGCATCCTCGGAAAGACTACAAACCGAAGTCTCCACTTCGGCTTTCCAAAGGGGGGCATGTGATAGCCGAAGGGCTATCGCCTCTATCTGACCCGAACTCGGAGCATCAGGAAGCTTTTAGCCCCCCGACGTACGAAACAAATCGCCTTCGGAAACGGAGAATCAGCTATTGCAAGCCGAAGAAGATCTCCCCGAAGGCGGAACCTGAAATAGGGAACTCCCCCCGAACTGCGGGCATATTTCCCAAAGGGCATCGTCCGTACCAAAGGACGACCTCGGCCATGGACTTCGGGAGTACGGCATGAGCATTTAATGAGCATTTAAGGAGCCTATGACAGGAAACCCACACGCCGCCTGAAATGGCGACTTGACAAACTGACGCTGTCCAAGTCCCATCTCAGCCACAAAACCAGGAGCCTGAAGACGGCTATCTGTTCCCTACGCCCAGAAAGGATCCAACCAAACACGTGTCAGGATCTGAACGGGACAGGAATTTCTATAAATACTGGGAAAAAGGACTTGGCAAGGGATCCATCCCCTCTCCCTGGGCAGCCCTCACCCATAGCTGAAAATATATGCAGGCTAGCTCTCGCACCTTTCTAGCGTGCCTACTTTATTCATTATCAGAATACTGACTTGCGTGTCGGAGGCTCCTCCCCGAAACACCATCCCGGGGACCTCCTAACCCTTTTTTCTGAGCTTTTCAGGTATTTTCCCACCTGGGGAATATCTCAGCAAGACGTCCTTCCCCCCCGGAAGCTCCCTCGAAATTCGCCATGTCACTGGACAGAGATGTCGGAGGGCATCAGCGTTGTCATGCTCGGATGGCCCAACACTTTTGGTAATCAAATTTGATCGTTTTCGTGGCCTCCCTGCCTTCGGGCGCCCGAGGAGGCATCTCAGCGCCCTGACGTTCTGCACTAGGGGTTCCACTGGCAAGGAGTTTCCATTCTAGATCTACCCTCGCTCTGTCTCCCTTATTGGTTTCAGCCTTCCCTATTTCTGGGATTTCGGCGATGTAGCCTGCCAATACCCGGGCGTTCACTGCCTTTCTAGGCTCATACGTGATGTAGTACTTTCCGAGTTCGATGCACCATTTTGATAGTCTTTTCCGAATGCTCTACTCTTTTTCACGATGTCGCTCAGAGGCGTGTCACTTCGGACAGCGATAACATGTCCCGGGAAGTAAAGTCGGCGCCTTCTGCCTGCCAGTCAAGCCGTAGACGACCTTTCGGGGCAATGGGTTTTGACTTCGTTGCCGAGGAGATGGCGATTTTTTTTTTTCCTGCAGAACTCTTTCGGCGGGGAGGTCTGGGTCATCCCGACCCTGCTTTTCCCATAGGTCATACTCCGGGGAGCACGCTTCCCGCCGAGGACTCATCTCGTTGATCTCCGTTTCCCAAATTCCTGTTAATTGACATGGGACTCTCATCCCAACGAGGTACTGATGAGGGGGCCTTTGGCCCGAATTTTGCTGCGGCCATCTTCGGCTTAACTGCCGCGTCATTTCGGCCACGACAGGGCGTGGGAATTCGCACAGACTAGCCTATGGTAATAGTCAGAGGGCGCTCGCCCTCGATCAGGGAAGTCCCTGCTGCCATTATTCGGTTGCCCGTTGAATCTCTGGCGCGGACGGGGACCTCGGGAGTCCCCCTCTCCTTAGAACGCCGAGCTTCAACTTCGGCAACCTGGGTGTGGTTCCCACAGACGGCGCCATCTAATGCGAGTCTGATTGGCGGAGCCAGCATCTCCACTGTGTGCAGTGGCGAAGGCAGCAGGGGGTCCTGGAGGTGCAGGCTGGTCCAGAAGGAAGACTGGTGTCCTGGGTGGATCACCTTAAGTGATGGCCAGTAGCTTCTTGGTCCCGTGACAGAGTGATGACCGGAAGGACCTCCGGTATGGGAGAGAGCCCGGAGGGGAGATTCTTCAGGGCGACCTAGCTGAAACACTCAGAAAACAGGGGTTAGGAGGCCCCCGGGGTGGTTTTCCAGGGGGGAACCTCCGACGCCCAAGTCAGTGCTTTTAGAGAGAAGGGAACATAGTAATAAGCACCAAAAGCTCTTGCTTGGCATGTCTTTCTAAGGGCTGAAAGGAGAGTATTCAGGCGGAGGGAGGAAAGCGTCCTCTGTTTTCCAGCCTCTCTGTCCTCTTTTTCTCTCCAGAGGAGCCCCCTGTCTGTGACCATTTCCCTGGTATATAAGGGAGGGGGTGATCCCTTCAGATTGTGGCACGTGTATGGATGGATGGTGTTCGTATTTCTGGGCGCGGTTGCCCCTAGTCACCTGCTGGCTCCTCGAACCGCGAGCCGTGGTAGGTGTAGCCCGACATGACAGGACGTCAGACTGCGACGGCATGTCAGAGCGTGTCTGGAGGCGATGTGTCGGAGACGTATGCGAGTGGAGTGTCAGAGACTCCTTGATGGCTCTTGCCATACAACCAAGGTCCCTTTGGTTGAGGTCTCACTTCGGGGTGAGGGGCCTTTTCCCGGAGTCAGACTGAAATTTCAGCGTCCCCGTCTTCGGGGGGTCTTTCTCCCGCAGAGGGTGGTTAGTCTTTCTCCCTCGAAGCTGGTTCGGTCACCGTCCCGAAGGAGGCGCTACGCTGGCTCCCGAAGTTGGAATTGGTGAGCTACCGAGGTCGTGTGCCTCAGGTGTCTGGCCCCCTCCTTCCCGTGGTCGGTAGGTGGTCAGGGCGGGGCGATAGCACTTCGGCTATCACCTATTAACCCCAACTGCCCAAAGAACAGAGAGTCTTGGATATGAAGAGTGCAGTTGAGGAAGTTTCTTATGCTTTCTACAAGAGCCTAATTAGCCCGAAAAGCTACCCCATGCAGGGGTATATAGTCTGGCAAATATTCAGCCATTTTTGGGTGGAGAGGTAGATAACGGTGGATTATTGGGTGGATTATTTCGATCCAACTGCCATTATATATTGTTGTAAAATAAGACATATAAACACCCCAGATGTAAAGAACTTCAACACCGAACCAAGTGGATCGGGGGTCCAACCCATAACAAACCAAGGACAGATGTGATAAAGGGAATAATCAAATTGGATGGCCAGCTGCTCTCCACCATTTGCAGAACAGATGAATGACAGACGAACAGTAAAAAACCAAAAAATGGAAGAGCCCTCACTGACGAGTTTCAATAGCGTCCATAAATGAAGATTAGACTCAACTGAAGCAAAGTACTTCCATTTTCCAATCTAATCCTTCATATATCGATGATAACCTGAGGCTAATCCTCTCTCAGGGAAACAAACTCCAACCCTAACCATAAAGTACTTATGAGGTTAAGGCACAAGAACCAGACGGAGCCATGTAAGAATAAATTTCACAAATTGTTCCTAATCTTTAGTCCTTGTTTCCTTTTAGTCCCTAACCTATTAAATATTTTATTTTAGTCCTGAACCTATTAAAATGTTTCATTTTGGTCCTAAATCTATTGAAAACATTTCATTTTAGTCCCAATTTGATGAAATTTGTTAACTCAATGTATTTGTCTAATAACAACTTTTTAAATAATAATTTAAATTATCTGGTAACTGTTTTACAATAAATTTAATCTGTACAATAATTTTTTTATAGTCAATAAAAAATTCAAATCATTTTTTTTCTCCCTATAAATTGAACTTATTTCATTTAGAAAGAAAAAGGTACTAATTTAAATTGTTTATTTACTGTCAAAAAATATTAAATTATTTAAATTTACTAGAAGATAATTACCGAATATTTAAATTAGAATTTTAAAAGTTTCTACCAAATAATTATTCTGATTTAATAAATTTCATCTAATAAGAGATGACAATGAATCAATTTTAATAGATTTAGCACTAAAATAGAACATTTAATATGTTAGGAACTTAAAGGAAACATCGACTAAATGTCAAGGACTATGTACACAATTTACTCGTCTTCGAATTTTGCTCAGGTTTCTTTTCAGTGGATAATCCACTTTCTGCTTGTTCCTTTCAACCTGAACCATGTCATCTGACTTCAATTACATGAACGAAGACACCTTCAACTTTGTTCAGGTTTCTTTTCAATGGATAATCCACTTTCTCCTTGGTCCTTTCAATTTAAACTGTGTTATCTGACTTCAATTACATTGCTAAGTAAATTGTGTAAATGGTCCATGACCTTTAGTCATTATTTATTTTTAGTCTCTAATATATTAAATATTCTATTTTGATCCTAAATCTACTATAATTATTTCATTTTAGTTCCTCACCAGATAAAATTTATTAAACCAGAATAATTATCTGATAGAAATTTTTAAAATTTTCATTTAAATATTTTAGTAACTATTTCCAATAAATTTAAACAGTTTAACATGTTTTGATAATAAATAGACAATTTAAATTAGTAATTTTTTCCTTTTGAATGAAATAAATTCAATTTATAGAGATTAAAAAAAGGTGATTTGAATTTTTCATTAACTATAAAAAAATTATTATATAGATTAAATTTATTATAAAATAATTACCAGATAGTTTAAATTATAATCTAAAAAATTGTTATCAGATAAATATTTTGAGTTAATAAATTTCATCAAAGTAAGATCAAAATGAAAATTTTTTATAGATTTAGGACTAAAATGAAATGTTTTTTATAGGTTTAGGACTAAAATAAAATATTTAATAAGTTAGGGACTAAAAGAAAACAATAACCAAAGGTTATAGACCATTTATGAAATTTTCTTGAACCAAGACGAAGCTGAGAAAATCGAAGGCAATTTGGGAATTGGGAATTAGAGAAAAGCGCGTGCGTGCACGCGAAAGAGCTCTACTTATAATTAAGTCCTAGTATTGTGTGCGTTTTTATTTTTTGCCGTTAATGTATCTCATACCATTGTTTTTTTCCCCAAAAATTATCAACCACAAATCAATTAATTTCATTTTGTTCAATAGAAATAATTTATACTCTTATCATCTGTTGTATACAATTAAAACATTATATACTATAATCATTTAATCACTAACTTACTTATTTTAAGGGAAAATTACCAAACCCCCCATAAGGCATACCCCTTGTTACGGCCCTTCTAGAGGGAGGTAAGGACTTTAGAATTTAGTTTAGAAGTTTAATTTAAGTTTGCCTAGCAAGAATTAAGAAGTTTGCCAAAGTTCACTAAGTTCCGACAAGAATAAAGCTCTGAACTAAGTTCAGGGGCAAAATGGTAATTTTGCACCCTGAATGGCCGGGACGAGTCCCGAGTGTTTTAAAATGAATTTTTAGAACTTAACTTTTAACCTTAACTCAAACTCAACAAATAGACAAGAATTTAATCAAGAACTGTTAAGTTACAAAGATGGGGGACCTAATTGCACAAAACTTGAAACCTTGGTGGTTTGAGGGGTTAAGTGGGGTTTAAGAAGAGGGAAGAAGGGTTTGGGCTGCCATAACCCGTTTTCCAGCTTCTCAACTCCATTTCTCTCTCAAATTAAGCTTGGAATCAAAAGCTTTTGGTGCCAAAAGATGTGGTTTGAAGTGTTCAAGCTTGGAGAAGTGATTTTCAAGCTTGAATCCATGTTTTTGAGGCGTGGAAGAGTGTTTTTCTCCATCCCCTGTTTTTGAACGAGGTATGATTCATGTTCTTGATTGAATTCGTGTTATTTGGTTGATTGGAAGCTTGGGTTTTGGTTGAAAGATGTGTTTTTGATGTTTAGGAGCTTTGTTTTGGTTTGAATTTGTGTAGAACTTTGGAAGCTTGTTTGGAAGAGGAAGGGTTCGAATTCTTGCTTGTTCTTGGTGTTAAGGTAAGGGAGAAAGTGTTTTTAAGTTGTTGGATTGCTTTTGGATTGAAATGGATTGAGAAAGTTGAGTAATTTTTGGGTATGGTATGAAGAAACGTTTTGGGAATTATGATGGACTAGCTAAATTCGAAGGGTTGGTTTGATGCTTCTAATGCATCATAGTTTGGCTTTGATAGTTGGTTTTGTTCCTTGCAACATGTACTTCATGTGTATGAAATTTGGTAACTTTTGATGCATGTTTGCTATATGTATTTGGTTGCCAAAGTTCGTAGCAGCAAACGGCCAAATTCTGCATTTCTGCAGAATTGGCGACGCGGCGCCAATTGGCCCGAAAATTGGCGACGCGTCGCCAATTCAATTTTCAGTCACAGAACGTTTGTTCGCTGGCGACGCGTCGCCAATTCCTTTTTGCCTTTGGCGACGCGGCGCCAACACAAGAAAATGGGGGGTTTGACTTTTTACTGCGTTGACCCGACCGAGACTACGGAAGGCTCGGAACGTGCCTAAGGGTCCGAGGATCCCGATGGTACTCCGAAACTTCCGAAAGTCCCACCGGAAGTATGAGTTTTCTTGAACTATTTGAGGTAAGTAAGTTGCTTAGGCAACAAGTAAGGAAACAAATGTTGCAATTGAACTTAATTAGCTATCAATAGCTCAGGTGAGAGGTTTAGAACCCTCGTCGGCCTAGCCGTGCGGTAGCCACGAGGCCTCGAGGCGAAACCTTGTTCATCTAGTTTACATCAAAGAGGCCCTGCGGCCTAGTCTACAAGTCCCATCATAAATTCCCCTGCATAACAACTAGGTGAGAGGTTCTATGTTTGAATGAGGCTTGCTAAGGTTCGCCCTTGAGCCATATGATAGGTTGCTAAGTGATAGCGCTTGGCCTATATGTCAGGTTGCTAAGTGATTGCGCTTGGCCTGTATATGTGTCAGGTTGCTAAGTGATTACACTTGGCCTGATACAGAGGACTACTTGAGGAGAGGTCTACCGGCCTAGTATATATATATATGACTAGTACCCTCATGCTGTGTGAGCTCGCAGCCAGAGTCCTAGCTTTTCTTGCAGGTACATCGAAGACCCTTACTGAGAATGTTGAATTCTCACTCCCTGTTTGTTATGCAGAGTCTGGAGTAGCAGGACCGGATAATCACTGAGGATTATCACGGTAGTACCTTTTGTCTGTAAAGGTACGGTAGTTGAGAAACTTTAAGTTTCTAGCTTGCTTAAGTGTTTAATTGGTCTGTTGGTCAGGCTGTGGTACTAACTTGCTTCTTCCTTTGGCTGCAGAGCCTAGTAGCACTTGGCAAAGGACTTGTGAGACTCGCCACTGGGACAGGAGTCCAAAGTGGGAGCTAGGGTAAAAGATCTCAGCAAAGTCTTGTATTTTGATACAGTACTTTATTTTGCCTCCAGTATTTATGTTATAAAGAGTCCTTGACTCAGGGGATTGTTCTCTGGGTGAGAGCATTAGTTACTTATGTATAAATGCTTTCACGAGCGGTGTATGTGTAGTTAATCACTCAAAGGTTGATTTTGATATGCTTTGGCATTTTGTATTTATTTATATAGAATTTTACTTAGCCGGCTAAATGTCTAAATGATTAAATGTTTTATGGTTTTAATAAACCAAGTCAAAGCATAAGTGCATACATATTGCATTTCTAGGTTAATCAACTAGTAGCATTGGATTTAATCCACACACATAACCAGCTAGCCAATTACAATCCACCGTGAGACAAACGCTCACAGGGTATCCCGGGCAGGGGCACGGGGATCGTGTCAGTGTTTTTGGTATCAGAGCTAAGGGTTTATTTCATAGATATTGGAGGCTTAGACTGAGATCTAGTAGTAAAGTCCAAGTGCTAGGAAGTTAGTACTGACCAACATCTGGGGAAATATCGTCTGGTTGTGGTTGCAGGTTATCATGGTTGATACGAGGTCTGGAATTTCGAGGGGGACTAGGGAACCTGGTGAAGGTTCTAGTGACCCAGTTGTGGCGAGGTTGGATGAGATATCCAGAGTGCTACAGAGTTTGACTGAGACTATGGCTCAGGTGGCACAGGGTATGAACACTCTTGTAACAGAGATGTTCAGAGATTATGGGGACAGAGGTGTTGCCCAGGAGGAAGTTGAGCCACAACAGGAACAGGAAAGGCATGCTGAACAACAGCAAGTGCCTAGAGCTCAGGAACCCAGAAATCAAGTTCTTGAGGAGGTTGAGGAACCAGAGATGATGGAGGCTCCAAGGAGGGGAGACACTCCACATCAGATGAGGTTGCTGGAAAAGTTTAAGACAGTTGATCCACCTAGCTTTGACGGGACAGGAGATCCTGATAGAGCAGAGGATTGGTTGTCTGTTATGAACAGACTCTTTACTTGTGGTGGCTATGAGACAGAGCAAAGGATGGTTCTAGTACCTTTCTTTCTGAGAGGGAGAGCCAGTCTTTGGTGGGACGACGTGATGGAGTTATTGAGGGAGAGTAATGGCACTCGTCCAGAGCACAAGAAAAAGGTGCTCAAGTGGTCAGACTTCGAGAAGAAGTTTAGACAGGAGTATATTAGTGAAGCTGCACAGGATCAGAGGAGGATCCAGTTTGAGAATCTGACACAGGGGGAGATGTCAGTACGAGAGTATGAGCAGCGATACAACTCACTTATCCGGTATGCTCCATATATGTTGGGTAATGACGAGCTGAAAGCCAAGAAGTTTTCCCAGGGCCTGAAGCCTATTTTCAGGAGGTATATGGCGACAGTTGACATCAGGAGTTATCGCCAGATGGTTCAGAAGGCATTGGCATTGGAAAGGGAATTCGAGGATTCCAGAGCACCTGTGAAAAAGGTGGAAGCTGGGCCATCTAACTTGGGGAAAAGTGCTGGAAAGCGACCAATGGTAGGGAACCAGGATCCATCTAAGAGGAGGAGGACAGGTGTGTGTCCTAGGTGTAGACGGTTCCATGGTGGAAGACCATGTACACTGGGCACAGATATTTGTAATGTCTGTGGTCAGAGAGGGCATTGGGCCAGGGACTGCCCAAGAGTTCGATCAGTTACAGGTCCATCTCGGGTTTTACCTCCAGTACCGCTTGCTATTGGGAACCGGCCTGGAGTAGTTGCTGCAGCAGTGAACCCAAGAGTCTTCGCTTTGACGAACCAGGCGGCTAGAGAACCGCCAGCTGTACGAGGTAATTTTACTTTTCTGAGCAGTAGTGTTAGAGTGCTTTTCGATACGGGAGCTACTCTTTCAGTGATATCTTCTGCCTTGGTAGATAAGCATAGTTTACAGCGTGAAATTGCGGGTGAGTTGAGACTCATCAGGACTGCAGGGAGAGGTTTTATTGTGACCAATGAAGTGGTTACTAGGTATCCTTTGCAGTTAGGTGATCATGATTTTTGTTGTGAGTTGTGGGTGATTGAGTTGAAATCATATGACCTGGTGCTGGGAATGGATTGGTTGAGTAAGCACAAGGCACAAATTAACTGTGCGAATCACTCAGTTGACATCATTGATGCTCAGGGAGCTAGAGTGACTTGCACAGGAGGGTTGGCATCTAGTGCTAAGAGTTTACATCTTAGACTTGTAGATACCATCCCTGTAGTGGGTGAAGAGGAGTATTACTCGTTGAATGGAGTAGCTATAGAGGAGGAATTGGGAAGCATTCCTGTAGCTAATCAGTTTCCTGAGGTGTTTCCAGTGGAGTTACCTGGGTTACCACCTAGGAGGGATACTGAGTTTGCTATCCATCTGCAACCAGGGGTTGAGCCTATTTCAGTACCACCTTATAGGATGTCGGCTCCTGAGATGGATGAGTTGAAGAAGCAGTTGGAGGAACTGCTAGGGAAAGGTTTCATAAGACCGAGTGTATCACCGTGGGGAGCTCCAGTATTATTTGTGAAGAAGAAAGATGGAACTTTTAGGTTGTGCATCGATTACAGGAAGTTGAATGCAGTGACAGTTAAGAATAAGTATCCACTTCCTAGAATTGATGATTTGTTTGACAGACTCAGAGGAGCGAGAGTGTTTTCCAGAATTGATCTTCGGTCTGGGTATTTTCAGATCAGAGTTAAGGAGGAAGACATTCCGAAGACTGCCTTCAGGACAAGGTACGGACATTATGAGTATACGGTTATGCCTTTTGGTGTGACTAATGCTCCAGCGGTGTTTATGGAAGCTATGAATCGGATCTTTAAGCCATTTCTGGATCAGTTTGTTGAGGTCTTCATCGATGATATTCTGATCTATTCACAGTCTATAGCAGAGCATGAGGAGCACCTTAGAACGGTTTTGCAAGTGCTGAAGGATAATCAGTACTATGCAAAATTTTCTAAGTGTGAGTTTTGGTCCGAGAGGATTCAGTTTTTGGGGCATATTATCAGTGCTCAAGGTTTTTCAGTTGATCCTGAAAAGGTTCAAGCAGTGGTTGATTGGAAGAGACCGACTACAGTTACAGAGGTCAGGAGTTTCTTGGGTCTAGCAGGTTACTATAGACGCTTCATAGAGAAATTCTCTGTGATAGCTACGCCGTTGACAGCATTGACCAGGAAAGCTCAGAAATTTGAGTGGACACCGAAGTGTGAAGAAGCCTACATGAAGCTGAAGGAAAAGTTGACCAGTGCACCCATACTTGTGTTACCAGACCCGGACAGAGCCTTTACAGTTTATACTGATGCGTCAGGTTCAGGTTTAGGTTGTGTTCTACATCAGGACAGTCAGGTGATTGCTTATGGTTCGAGACAGCTGAGGCCTAATGAGTTGAACTACCCTGTTCATGATCTTGAGCTTGCAGCAGTGATCTTTGCACTGAAACTATGGAGACATTATTTGATGGGAAGATCGTTCAGAATCTTCACTGATCACAAGAGTTTGAAGTATTTGTTTACTCAGAAGGATCTGAACATGAGACAGCGGCGATGGATTGAGTACATTAAAGACTATGATTGTTCGATTGAGTATTGTGCTGGTAAAGGGAACGTGGTAGCAGATGCTTTGAGCCGGAAGTACACAGGAGTGATCTTGTCCAAGGATCAGGCTACAGATTCTTCAGAAGGAACATTGAAGGATTGTTTCTTAGCTTTGCATGAATTATGGCAAAGTCGAGAAAAATCCTTAGTCTACGTTTTGGAGATTCAGACGGCTTGGGTAGCCAGAGTCAGAGAAGCTCAGTTAAAAGATCCATTGTTGAAGAAGATTTCAGGTGAAGCTAAGACTGGTGCTTTGAAGAAAGAGTTCAAGTACAAAGATGGAATATTACATTATGGTGATCGACTCTATGTGTCGAATGTTGAGGGACTTAGGCAGCAAGTCCTACAGGAGGCACATAGTAGTACATTGAGTATTCACCCTGGTGTTAGTAAGATGTATCAAGATCTGAAAACACATTTTTGGTGGCCAGGACTGAAGAGAGATGTACGAGGACATGTGGCAAAGTGTTTGACATGTCAGGTGGTGAAAGCTGAACACCAGAAACCAGCAGGCACACTTCAGAGTTTATCTCTACCAGTGAGGAAGTGGGGATCCGTTACTATGGATTTCCTAGTGGGGTTACCGACCACCCGGAGTCAGCATGATGCTATTTGGGTAGTGGTTGACAGATTGACGAAGTCGGCACACTTTATACCGATCAGAGTCACCTATACATTGGAGAGGTTGGCTCAGTTATATCTCAGGGAGATTGTGAGACTCCATGGGATACCAGATCAGATCATATCAGACAGAGATCCACGATTTACATCACGGTTTTGGAATGCTTTTCAGGAAGCATTGGGCAGTAAAGTTAGCCTCAGTACTGCTTTTCATCCGCAGACTGACGGACAGTCAGAGAGGGTGATTCAGACTTTGGAGGACATGCTACGCATGTGTGTCATTGATTTCAGAGGTGATTGGGATCAGCACTTACCACTGATCGAGTTTGCCTATAATAACAGTCATCAATCTGTTATTGGAATGGCGCCCTATGAAGCTTTGTATGGGAGACGGTGTATGACACCTCATTGTTGGGCAGATCCAACAGACAGAGTGGTTATTGGACCTGAGATCATAGCTGACACTACAGCTAAGATTAAGTTGATTCAGCAGAGAATCAAGACAGCTAATGACAGACAGACTAAGTATGCAAACAGAAGAAGAAGAGAATTGAGTTTTGAGGTTGGTGACAAAGTACTTCTGAAAGTGTCGCCCATGAGAGGAGTTAGTCGTTTTGGACAGAGGGGCAAGTTAGCTCCAAGGTTCATTGGACCGTATGAAGTGTTAGAGAAAGTTGGGAAAGTTGCTTATCGGTTGGCTTTACCGCCTAACCTTTCTCAAGTGCATAATGGGTTTCACGTTAGTTTACTCAGGAAGTGCACAGTTGAGCCCGGACAGGTAGTAAATCCTTCAGTGATACCCATTCAGGAAGACTTGACTTATGAAGAGAAACCAGTTCAGATTTTGGATAGGCAAGTCAAGAAACTGCGGACTAAGTGGATTCCGATGGTTAAGATCCTTTGGTCTAACCATAGTGAGGAGGAAGCTACCTGGGAGACAGAGCAGGATATGCTGAAAAGATATCCTGGTGTTTTTCCAGAGTTGCAACGGAATTTGGGGGACCAAATTCCAGAAGGAGGGGAGAATGTTACGGCCCTTCTAGAGGGAGGTAAGGACTTTAGAATTTAGTTTAGAAGTTTAATTTAAGTTTGCCTAGCAAGAATTAAGAAGTTTGCCAAAGTTCACTAAGTTCCGACAAGAATAAAGCTCTGAACTAAGTTCAGGGGCAAAATGGTAATTTTGCACCCTGAATGGCCGGGACGAGTCCCGAGTGTTTTAAAATGAATTTTTAGAACTTAACTTTTAACCTTAACTCAAACTCAACAAATAGACAAGAATTTAATCAAGAACTGTTAAGTTACAAAGATGGGGGACCTAATTGCACAAAACTTGAAACCTTGGTGGTTTGAGGGGTTAAGTGGGGTTTAAGAAGAGGGAAGAAGGGTTTGGGCTGCCATAACCCGTTTTCCAGCTTCTCAACTCCATTTCTCTCTCAAATTAAGCTTGGAATCAAAAGCTTTTGGTGCCAAAAGATGTGGTTTGAAGTGTTCAAGCTTGGAGAAGTGATTTTCAAGCTTGAATCCATGTTTTTGAGGCGTGGAAGAGTGTTTTTCTCCATCCCCTGTTTTTGAACGAGGTATGATTCATGTTCTTGATTGAATTCGTGTTATTTGGTTGATTGGAAGCTTGGGTTTTGGTTGAAAGATGTGTTTTTGATGTTTAGGAGCTTTGTTTTGGTTTGAATTTGTGTAGAACTTTGGAAGCTTGTTTGGAAGAGGAAGGGTTCGAATTCTTGCTTGTTCTTGGTGTTAAGGTAAGGGAGAAAGTGTTTTTAAGTTGTTGGATTGCTTTTGGATTGAAATGGATTGAGAAAGTTGAGTAATTTTTGGGTATGGTATGAAGAAACGTTTTGGGAATTATGATGGACTAGCTAAATTCGAAGGGTTGGTTTGATGCTTCTAATGCATCATAGTTTGGCTTTGATAGTTGGTTTTGTTCCTTGCAACATGTACTTCATGTGTATGAAATTTGGTAACTTTTGATGCATGTTTGCTATATGTATTTGGTTGCCAAAGTTCGTAGCAGCAAACGGCCAAATTCTGCATTTCTGCAGAATTGGCGACGCGGCGCCAATTGGCCCGAAAATTGGCGACGCGTCGCCAATTCAATTTTCAGTCACAGAACGTTTGTTCGCTGGCGACGCGTCGCCAATTCCTTTTTGCCTTTGGCGACGCGGCGCCAACACAAGAAAATGGGGGGTTTGACTTTTTGCTGCGTTGACCCGACCGAGACTACGGAAGGCTCGGAACATGCCTAAGGGTCCGAGGATCCCGATGGTACTCCGAAACTTCCGAAAGTCCCACCGGAAGTATGAGTTTTCTTGAACTGTTTGAGGTAAGTAAGTTGCTTAGGCAACAAGTAAGGAAACAAATGTTGCAATTGAACTTAATTAGCTATCAATAGCTCAGGTGAGAGGTTTAGAACCCTCGTCGGCCTAGCCGTGCGGTAGCCACGAGGCCTCGAGGCGAAACCTTGTTCATCTAGTTTACATCAAAGAGGCCCTGCGGCCTAGTCTACAAGTCCCATCATAAATTCCCCTGCATAACAACTAGGTGAGAGGTTCTATGTTTGAATGAGGCTTGCTAAGGTTCGCCCTTGAGCCATATGATAGGTTGCTAAGTGATAGCGCTTGGCCTATATGTCAGGTTGCTAAGTGATTGCGCTTGGCCTGTATATGTGTCAGGTTGCTAAGTGATTGCACTTGGCCTGATACAGAGGACTACTTGAGGAGAGGTCTACCGGCCTAGTATATATATATATGACTAGTACCCTCATGCTGTGTGAGCTCGCAGCCAGAGTCCTAGCTTTTCTTGTAGGTACATCGAAGACCCTTACTGAGAATGTTGAATTCTCACTCCCTGTTTGTTATGCAGAGTCTGGAGTAGCAGGACCGGATAATCACTGAGGATTATCACGGTAGTACCTTTTGTCTGTAAAGGTACGGTAGTTGAGAAAATTTAAGTTTCTAGCTTGCTTAAGTGTTTAATTGGTCTGTTGGTCAGGCTGTGGTACTAACTTGCTTCTTCCTTTGGCTGCAGAGCCTAGTAGCACTTGGCAAAGGACTTGTGAGACTCGCCACTGGGACAGGAGTCCAAAGTGGGAGCTAGGGTAAAAGATCTCAGCAAAGTCTTGTATTTTGATACAGTACTTTATTTTGCCTCCAGTATTTATGTTATAAAGAGTCCTTGACTCAGGGGATTGTTCTCTGGGTGAGAGCATTAGTTACTTATGTATAAATGCTTTCACGAGCGGTGTATGTGTAGTTAATCACTCAAAGGTTGATTTTGATATGCTTTGGCATTTTGTATTTATTTATATAGAATTTTACTTAGCCGGCTAAATGTCTAAATGATTAAATGTTTTATGGTTTTAATAAACCAAGTCAAAGCATAAGTGCATACATATTGCATTTCTAGGTTAATCAACTAGTAGCATTGGATTTAATCCACACACATAACCAGCTAGCCAATTACAATCCACCGTGAGACAAACGCTCACAGGGTATCCCGGGCAGGGGCACGGGGATCGTGTCACCCCTAACCTATACTTATGTGTATAGATAGCAATTGGGTGAGCCAGATTAGGTTTGGGTCAAGTTATTCAGATTCAAGTCTAATCGGGTTAGCATAAATTCAAGTCCAAGTCGGATTATTTGGGTTAGAGTTAATTTCGGGTTCGGGTTAAGTTGGTCTGGGTTTGTTTGGATTTGAGTTTACTATAGGTCGGTCAAATTTCAATCTCGGATAACTTCAGGTTAGGTTTTAGGTCAAATTTGAGTTGACCTTTGTGTTCACTTAGGTTATTGGTACGTAGGCCAAAAAAAAAATTCAATTTTTGTTAAAATTTAAATCAAAGAAATCAATTTCTTGTGTGATTTAATTTAAATTAATTTTTATTTTTTAGTATAATTAATTAAAATATTCATAAAAATCTTCTTCATTATAGTTTAGTACATATTTAAGTTATTTAACATTATTAATAATACTTGATTATTTTTCTACATCCTTACCCTTCAATTATCACTATATAGGCCATTTAGATCCACACTCAGCTATCACTCAGACATACACTACGACAATTTTGCTATGCTTATGTTTCGATAAATTTTCTTTGAAATTACTACGAAACGCAAATTAAGTTCACTTTTAGTAACTAATCTATAAAATTTTAAAAATTTTGGGTGAAGCTGAAAAGATTTCAAAAGTTCAAGGACCCGTATTGCAATTATTAGGGGTGACTGAAATGAATTTTTTTAAAATTTAGATACATTATTACACTATACTTAAAGGTTTAGAGATGAAGGTTGTAATTTTAACAATTGTCTATTAAGATCATTAAACTTAGTAAATATAAAATTACTTCTTTTGGAAGAATCCAAATATAGGACTTATTAGATATGGAAGTTTCTTCCCTAAATATGATACTTGCAATATATAGATGTCCTCAAAAAATAGAAGTTACTAAATATAGAAATCTCCTCTCAAAATATGAGAATTATTAAACATAAACGTTTGAAAAAAATGGAACTACTAAATATAAAAGTCTCCTCCCCAAGTATGAGGCTTACTAAATATGAAAGTACCAAAAAATGAAAATTACTAATTATGGAAGTCACTATTCCTAAATATAGGACATATTAAATATAAAAGTTTTAAATAATGGAAGTTACTAAATATGAAAACTTCCATATTGAGGACATAAAGTCCTAAATATAGAAGATAATGAAAAAGAAAAATTAAGATTTAGGGTGAGAGTTAAAATCGAGTCTTGTCGTGTTTAGTTATCAAGTCATCTCAGGTTCAGGTCAAGTTAGTCTCGGGTTTAAGTCATTTTGGGTTCAAGTATTTTAGGTTCAAGTTATTTGGATTTGGGTTTTCTCGGATTTATCTTTAATCGAGTTTGAGTTCAAGTCTGATTGAATACAGTTAAATTTAGGTCGTTGACCTTTTTTATCAAATTGGGTCAGGTCGAACTTGGATTCGAGTGTGATGGGACAGGTCATCGGTGATGTCCGGTGGCATCTTCGGTGAATGACATGTTGGCCCGCAAGGAGGACTTCCGGTGTGAAGATATCTGAAACACTCAAAAGAAACACGGGTTAGAAGCTCCCCGGAGTATGTTTCCTTAGGAGGAGCCTCCGATGCCCAAGTCAGTATTTATAAGAGTAGTAGTAAAGAGCAGAGAATAGGGAATAATGGGAGTCTCATCTGTGCTTACTAAGGTCCCTCCTATGTATTTATAGAAGGGTGGAGGGAGGAGGGAGGAGGCCGTTTGACACCAGCTTGTCCAGATCATGACACATGTTCAATCAGATCTGATCCGTACCTTCGGAGGTAGGCATCCCTAGTTAGCCGTAGGCCGTTCTGGCCAGAAGGCAGGGGCGTGTGCGAGATCTCTTTGTTAGAGGCTCCTTAACCGTTTTTGTCGTATCTCCGTAAGACCCCTTCAAGGTGTGAGACCTATTCGGGCGGAGATTTATTCTCGAGGGCTACTAGGGAAGGCCCTTCGAAAGAGTAAGTCACCTTTGGGAGACTTTTTCCTCTGTCGAAGATGGTGGATCTGCTTTTTTGAGGTTGGTACCTTTGCAAATCCAAGGGCGGTGAAGACAAATTTTCCCGAAGTTAGTCATGTTCCTCTTCGAGGGTGGTGTTGAGAATGCCCCGAGGTCGGGGCTAAGCTCCTTCCGGGGGTGGCGTTAGGTCAGCCATAAGATTCTTCGATCAAAACTGTACTTGGGTCTTGCGATTGTGGAGGCGGCGGAGACTAAGAAGTGGGCGCCTAGTGCAACCTGACCGTACTTCTTCATAAGCTCTTAGAATCGAATAGTCATTGGCACGGATTTTTTAGAGTGAGAGAAATATGGGCGAATGCGCAATGAAGGAGGGGCCATCGGAATCCGTCACAAACTCAAAGAAGAGGAAACCATGGCTAGGGTTTCAAATCGGATCTGAGAGCAGAGAATACAGAGAAATGAGAGAGAGAGAAAGGCGTTTAATGGTTGAGAAAATAGAATGGCAAAGTTTGGGATCAATGTTTCCAATGAAGAATGTTAAAATAGCAAATTTGGGCATTTTTCCTTTTTTTCTTCTTTTAATGGTCATTAACGGTGTTCACTTCGTAAGAATAATTGTAGGTTTTCAGAAAAATGGTGACACAAATATAAGTTAAAATATACCTCAGTGGAGTCTAAGTATTTTTCCGCTATTTTAACTAATACTCACTTTTTAACAAAATTACTCAATCATATCCACAATGCGCCGGATTGTCGGACTAACGAGAGTGGCCCCGTACTACCATTTCTTCCAACTCTAAATCACAGTTACCTGTCCACGCCCAGGTATTAATTGCTCCAATATGAGCAAGAGACGTGTGAGCAACTAATGGGCAGAAATGGTTAGTACAGAGTAGACATCAATGCCACTCCTTAGTTGTTGAAATGCACCGTACCACGTGCAGTTCAATTTCAATTTCAATTATTAAATACCTACTGATATCCTCTTTTTAAAAGATTTTTGTTTGTATTTAAGTTGGATAAATTTAAATATAATTTATTTTTATTTTTACGGATTCATCATTTGAAAAAAATATCATTTAAATACCATATTTAAATAAAAAAGCTAATACTATATTGATATAATAATAAATTATATAATATTTTTTATTCAACATATTGTTAAATCTTTATAATATTAGCTTTCAAATTATACTAATTTTGAATAAAATGAAAAAAAATAAAAAAATAATTTTAAATTAATCCAACTTAAATGTCCCCAAATTTATGGGCCAATCTGTTTCTGGTGTACATGTTAAAGAAACATGTTTCAAACTACTAGCACGTTTGACTTGATTGGATGTTGAAGGACAATGGATCTGTTTTTAAATGAAATTACGCCCAATTGCCACTAAGCTACTTCTTGCTAGCGCAAGTCTTCGCCTCAAAGCCTCACCTCAAGCTCCCCTGTTTGGGCACCTACCTACCACCTTTAACCCTGGTGAAGGCCCTAGTTGGCACAGCTTTGCGTCATGCTCTCCTGCTTCTTACGCCCTCCCCCTGCCCCTAACCCCACAACCTGTCTGATGGCCGGGGGCCTCATCGTTTAGAGTCATGGTGACTGGTGGAGAGACTTCTAGGAGGAAGAACGCCTGGAGGATGGTTCGCCCTTGGGAGTGTGCCTGAAAGTCCAGAAATAAAGGGTTAGGAGGCCCCCGGAATGTGTTTCCGGGGGGGAGCCTCCGACGCCCAAGTCAGTGGTGGCTGAGAAAGGGCAGAGGAAATAGCACCAAGGGGCTGAAGAGTCTCGCCTGGTGGTTTTCTCAGAGTCTGGGAGTCAGATCTTTGCCAACCAACCTCCTACCAAGTATTTATTTCCTGGTATTTATAGGAGTACCTAGCCCGTTCAGATCGCGACACGTGTTCGGTCGGATGTTCCCTGAGTTTCTGGGCGTAGGGGACAGATAGCTGGTAGCAGGTTGCCTTGAGCCTTGTGCCGAGATGGGCCATGATGTGATTTTGATGGCGTCAGCGTGTCAGGGCGCCTTTTGAGGCGGCTTATGACGTCTGTGAAAGGACGTGTCAGAGGCTTCCTTAAATGCTTCCTTAAATGCTCCTGCCGTACTCCCGAGGTCCCTGGGCGAGGTCGTCCTTTGGTACGGACGGTGCCTCTTCGGGAAACACGCCCTCAGTTCGGGGGTACCCAGCTTCAGGGAGTTCCGCCTTCGGGGAGATCATGTTCGGCTCGCAATAGCTGGTGCCTCTTTTCCGAAGGCGATCTGTTTGCAACCTCGGGAGGCTAGTAATATCCTCAAGTTTCCTGGCGTGCCGGGCTCGGAGCTCTTCGGCTATCTCCCGAGGTGTATGATCCCACCTTTACTCGGGTAGCGCCAGTTTCTTCTGGCCATTCTTGTGGCAGGGAGTTCGGCCAGATAGAGGCGATAGCCTTTGGCTATCACTGTCCCTGTTCCTCCCTGACATGCAGCTCCAACAGCAGATTCAGTCAAATGGCAATTTTGATGCCTAACACGATGAATCTCTATAACAGATTCTAACTCCACAATTGCCCCTGTTCCTCACCCACAACCGTGATATCGAATTTGGTGTAGAGCTTTCGATGATTCTTGCGTGAGCAAGTAAAATACCAAGAGAAACATCAGTCAACATGAATACTGGGATTTAAGTGAAAAATGCGAAGGAAATTTGAGAAATTGAAACCAAGGTTGTCAAAATCTCGATCCTGATCGTACGATCACGCGATCCTACGATCCTGCTCGAACAAACTTATCCAACTCGCAATAGGATCGCTGACAGGCTGGGATCGTTCAGGATCACGCGTAGGATCGTTAAAACGGTGGGATCGTTAGATCCTACCGATCCTAGGTAATATTTTTTTATGTTGGGTTTAGGCTTAATTTGGCCCAAATTATAAAATCTGAGGTGATAGGAAACGGGCTACCATTGTAAATTTCTAATGGGCTACTCTCTGGAGCCCAAATCTGACGCGTTGTTTTCTTCTCTCCAGAGTCCAGACTCTCACCAAACGCCTTTCTTGCCAGACGCGTTTCTACTTGTTCGCGGACGCGAACTTCTCTCCGCCAGGCGTGCTCGAAGGCGGCACTCCAGGCAATCGCGCTTCAGACGGCACTTCAGCCAGTCGCGCTTCAGACGGCTCTCCTCTCCACCAAGCGGCACTCCAGCAGTCATTGCGAGGGTTGCTCGCCTCGTTCTGTCTCCCAGCCGTGCTCCTCCCAGCTGTGCTCCTCCATCGCTCTTCCTCTCGGCAGAAATTGTGGGCAATTGTGGGCTCGTTTTCATCAATTAGATGGTGTATTAAGCTGCAGCTGAAGGATTGAGGTTAGAATATGAGAAATTTCTGATTTATTGGTTAAACCTATGTGTTGGACTTGAACAATTTGCTCGTTAATTAAAAATTTAATTAATGCAGATGATTTCATGGTAGTCAGACATTGTTACTCTCTTTTATTTGTCAAGTTGTGGTTGTTTATGGATGTTTTAAAAGGTTATGTTGGTTATTGTGTTAGTTATATTGATGTATACTCTATTAAAACTTGAGTTTTGCTTATGTTAGATCAATTATTATATTGTATTTAACTATTTATCATTGTTATGGCATTTGAACTTTATTTAGGTTTCTAATATAATTGATCTTTCTCATGAATTATGTTATTTAGACAATAAATTTTAGGTTCTGGTAGGATCTTACAATCCACGATCCGATCTTATGATCTCGATCTTGTATGGTGGAAAACGATCCAGGGTAAGATCCCGATCCTAACAACCTTGATTGAAACGGTTGCCCAACCCACATGGGATTTTGATGTCAAAGGCAATCAATTTCTAAAGCAAGACTCTGACGCTGAATTTCATGCACGCTGGACAGTCTTAAGGATGTGGTGCCCCATATTTGTTCCCTGTTCTACCAAGAATATGTTTCATTTGCACTTCCACCCACACACACAAACACTCTCTCTCTCTCTCTCTCTCTCTATAGGCAATGGTATAACTCATCTTCTAGCCCCAGCAAATTTCCTTTTTTTTTAATCCTTAAACTTTGTTGAAAAAGGATATTGTTCATACAACAACAGTAAACTATAAATACAACAAAGAACTTGGTCCAAGCTGAGACACACACTGTTCATCAATAATAATAAATAGTGTGTCATTTTTTCCCCCATTTTCTTTTCGGACACGATTGCTTATTTTGAAAGCTCGATCACATTTTTGAAAAATAATAGCATTTTAAGGGCCTATGTTGCTATTTGTCTTTTTCATTTTTTTCATTTTTTGTTTTGTTAAAACATGTTTTGAATCCCTAAATTGCTTCTATTTCTCATTTTAGTCCATTTGTTTGATCCATTTGACATTTTGGTCCTAACAAATACTTAACTATAGTCTTTCCACATGCTCTCTTGGTCACCAGTCTTCCAAAGTAGTAAAACTTTGGTCACCATTTTTTTTTCTTGATTTTAAACAAAACTATTTTCTTTTTTGCATTTTTTAAGTTAATTGTTAAACCCTTAATATCTAAATTTTTTCCATCTCCTCTCTTGGTCCTAAACTATTTTTGTTGTTTTTATTCATTATTGTTTTCTCAAACATAAATTTAATAACTATATTTTTTCTACTTTTGGTTATGGTTTGGGTGGATTTGGGTTTGATCAGTTTATTGCTTTTTATTTTCTTTTTGCATTTGTTTTTTTAATGGTTAATTAGACATAATTTTATGTTTAGGTCATGTATTTTTCTTATTGATGATTGAGTTTTATAATTTGAGTTATTTACTTCAAAATTGTTATGATTTAATAAAGTAATTTGGATCATATATTGGAATATGAGTTGATAACAGATGAAATTTTTCTAGTGAATTATTTTTTAATGAAAAAAATTCAATGATTTTGAAGTATGTATTGTTTTATGTTTCATAGCTTTATTTTTTTATCACAACTAATCATTTTATTCAAAATTGAAATAAATTGAAATTTTAATTACTTTGTATAAATTTATGAGTAAGAATTGTTTAATTAATTATTAAGATTTATTTTAATGCTAAATTTATTAAAAAATATATTTACAATGTACGGGTCAATATAACCTCATTCAATTCCATTGGTGAAACATGAAAAGAATATATCACACAAGTAAATTATGTTAGAGGCCACTAACCTTCATCCGTTTACAAAAATTTAAGTGGAAAATACTTAAACTCGCACATGCTAATCAAGATTTCTAACACATAAATCCTTCTAAGTTTCTCACCTAAGCCACGATGCAGAAATTTTTTCAAAATCTCTAACTAATTTTTAGATCAATTTTTTGAATGTTGTTAGTGATTTCCTAAGATTTGGAATTAGAGAGCTGCAAATTACATAAGCATTTAAGATTCAAAATTCAAATTATGTGATTTTTTCAAGAAAACGTGGAACAAGATTAGTGTTATAATTTGTGGTGCTTGAAACTTAAGCTTGCAATGTGATGATCTACACAAGGGCAAGGAGTTCTAACCCTTCTCTTTTTGAAAAGCTCTGGCCATGTTTTAGCTTATGAAAGCTAGGACAAATGGTCGGGAAAAAAGGGGCATAGGTATACAACGGAGCCAAAAAGGGCTCAAAAGACACAAAGACCAGACCTAACTCCTAGTTTGGGTAATATGTGGTGTCCTTGGTGCATAGGCTATAAAATGGTGTGTGAATAGAGCCTTTGGTGCTAGATAAATATGTGTGGCATGGGCTCACAGGCACATGTGTATTTTGGGGTGCCTAAGAGTATGGTGAATTTGGTGTGCCAAGGTGCACATGGATGCGCTCAAGGAGGCACGTGGCCATATATTCCTAAATGTATGCGTATGCATTTGCCAATAGGCTCATGGTTATGCGCACCTAGGCGGCCATATCCTATCTAATGTGTTGAAGAAATGCAATACACTTGACAGGCAATTAGTGACACCCCCTCCTATCGAGCTAGTGAGTGAGGACTTGACCTATGTTGAATGTCCAATTAGATACCCTAACTGGCAATTCAAGAAGCTAGGGACCAAAGTGGATACCCATGGTCAAGGTCAAATCATTTAATCATTCTAAGGATGAAGTGACATGGGAGATAGATATTTGGAGACTCAATATCCTAACATTTTTCTAAAGTTAAAGCGTGAATTGGAGGACCAATTCTATAAAGAAGTGTAAAGACTTTTCAAGTATTTTTCCCATAACTTGGATGCCAAGGTAAGTAAATTTCAAGTTAATTTCCTCAAATAGGAATGTTATTAAACAAGTCAAGTAACTAAAGTAAGTTCTATAAGGGTTCCTAAGTGTTAATTGGCACCTATGGGTTGTAAGGGCAAAATAATAATTTTGACCCAAGTTGGTGGCATGGCAGTTCTTTTAGTAAAATTATTGTTATGTAAGTGAAAGTGACTAAAATTATCAAGACCATAAGTGTTGTGACTCATTAGAACCAATAAGTTATAAGGAATGGTTTAAGTGCACCAAGTTGCAAAGTTAAGGGCTTAAGTGTTTTGATTTCTTTAAGTGTGTGATTAGCTTAGGGGTTAAGTGGAAAGGTTAGTACTCTCTCATTGGAGGCTAAAAAGGTTTATTAGAGCCTAAGTAAGGCATTTAGCTAAGTTAATTAAGAGGCTAAGCAAGATTAAAGGTGAATGAGGGATTGGGTTAAAAGAAGATATTTTAGAGCTAGAGCTCTACTATTCATCTTCTTTTTCCTTGTTCCAAACTTGCAGCCCTCTCCTCCACCACACTATCCCACTTTAATCTACCAAATTAACCCAAGTTTGCCATGAAATTAAAGCCCCCAAAGCTATCACAACTGTTCTTGAGGGATTTGGTGCATTTGGAGGTGTTCTTGAAGGCTTTTGTTAGTTGAGCTAAAAAACTAAGGTAAGTCATTTCCTAATTTTTGAATTGGTTCTAAAGGTGTTAAAAGGTTAGAAATGGTCTTAATAAGCTAAATATGGAGCCTAATTTCAAAGGAACCAAGCATTTAAGATTCAAAATTCAAATTATGTGATTTTTTCAAGAAAACGTGGAACAAGATTAGTGTTATAATTTGTGGTGCTTGAAACTTAAGCTTGCAATGTGATGATCTACACAAGGGCAAGGAGTTCTAACCCTTCTCTTTTTGAAAAGCTCTGGCCATGTTTTAGCTTATGAAAGCTAGGACAAATGGTCGGGAAAAAAGGGGCATAGGTATACAACGGAGCCAAAAAGGGCTCAAAAGACACAAAGACCAGACCTAACTCCTAGTTTGGGTAATATGTGGTGTCCTTGGTGCATAGGCTATAAAATGGTGTGTGAATAGAGCCTTTGGTGCTAGATAAATATGTGTGGCATGGGCTCACAGGCACATGTGTATTTTGGGGTGCCTAAGAGTATGGTGAATTTGGTGTGCCAAGGTGCACATGGATGCGCTCAAGGAGGCACGTGGCCATATATTCCTAAATGTATGCGTATGCATTTGCCAATAGGCTCATGGTTATGCGCACCTAGGCGGCCATATCCTATCTAATGTGTTGAAGAAATGCAATACACTTGACAGGCAATTAGTGACACCCCCTCCTATCGAGCTAGTGAGTGAGGACTTGACCTATGTTGAATGTCCAATTAGATACCCTAACTGGCAATTCAAGAAGCTAGGGACCAAAGTGGATACCCATGGTCAAGGTCAAATCATTTAATCATTCTAAGGATGAAGTGACATGGGAGATAGATATTTGGAGACTCAATATCCTAACATTTTTCTAAAGTTAAAGCGTGAATTGGAGGACCAATTCTATAAAGAAGTGTAAAGACTTTTCAAGTATTTTTCCCATAACTTGGATGCCAAGGTAAGTAAATTTCAAGTTAATTTCCTCAAATAGGAATGTTATTAAACAAGTCAAGTAACTAAAGTAAGTTCTATAAGGGTTCCTAAGTGTTAATTGGCACCTATGGGTTGTAAGGGCAAAATAATAATTTTGACCCAAGTTGGTGGCATGGCAGTTCTTTTAGTAAAATTATTGTTATGTAAGTGAAAGTGACTAAAATTATCAAGACCATAAGTGTTGTGACTCATTAGAACCAATAAGTTATAAGGAATGGTTTAAGTGCACCAAGTTGCAAAGTTAAGGGCTTAAGTGTTTTGATTTCTTTAAGTGTGTGATTAGCTTAGGGGTTAAGTGGAAAGGTTAGTACTCTCTCATTGGAGGCTAAAAAGGTTTATTAGAGCCTAAGTAAGGCATTTAGCTAAGTTAATTAAGAGGCTAAGCAAGATTAAAGGTGAATGAGGGATTGGGTTAAAAGAAGATATTTTAGAGCTAGAGCTCTACTATTCATCTTCTTTTTCCTTGTTCCAAACTTGCAGCCCTCTCCTCCACCACACTATCCCACTTTAATCTACCAAATTAACCCAAGTTTGCCATGAAATTAAAGCCCCCAAAGCTATCACAACTGTTCTTGAGGGATTTGGTGCATTTGGAGGTGTTCTTGAAGGCTTTTGTTAGTTGAGCTAAAAAACTAAGGTAAGTCATTTCCTAATTTTTGAATTGGTTCTAAAGGTGTTAAAAGGTTAGAAATGGTCTTAATAAGCTAAATATGGAGCCTAATTTCAAAGGAACCAAGCATTTAAGATTCAAAATTCAAATTATGTGATTTTTTCAAGAAAACGTGGAACAAGATTAGTGTTATAATTTGTGGTGCTTGAAACTTAAGCTTGCAATGTGATGATCTACACAAGGGCAAGGAGTTCTAACCCTTCTCTTTTTGAAAAGCTCTGGCCATGTTTTAGCTTATGAAAGCTAGGACAAATGGTCGGGAAAAAAGGGGCATAGGTATACAACGGAGCCAAAAAGGGCTCAAAAGACACAAAGACCAGACCTAACTCCTAGTTTGGGTAATATGTGGTGTCCTTGGTGCATAGGCTATAAAATGGTGTGTGAATAGAGCCTTTGGTGCTAGATAAATATGTGTGGCATGGGCTCACAGGCACATGTGTATTTTGGGGTGCCTAAGAGTATGGTGAATTTGGTGTGCCAAGGTGCACATGGATGCGCTCAAGGAGGCACGTGGCCATATATTCCTAAATGTATGCGTATGCATTTGCCAATAGGCTCATGGTTATGCGCACCTAGGCGGCCATATCCTATCTAATGTGTTGAAGAAATGCAATACACTTGACAGGCAATTAGTGACACCCCCTCCTATCGAGCTAGTGAGTGAGGACTTGACCTATGTTGAATGTCCAATTAGATACCCTAACTGGCAATTCAAGAAGCTAGGGACCAAAGTGGATACCCATGGTCAAGGTCAAATCATTTAATCATTCTAAGGATGAAGTGACATGGGAGATAGATATTTGGAGACTCAATATCCTAACATTTTTCTAAAGTTAAAGCGTGAATTGGAGGACCAATTCTATAAAGAAGTGTAAAGACTTTTCAAGTATTTTTCCCATAACTTGGATGCCAAGGTAAGTAAATTTCAAGTTAATTTCCTCAAATAGGAATGTTATTAAACAAGTCAAGTAACTAAAGTAAGTTCTATAAGGGTTCCTAAGTGTTAATTGGCACCTATGGGTTGTAAGGGCAAAATAATAATTTTGACCCAAGTTGGTGGCATGGCAGTTCTTTTAGTAAAATTATTGTTATGTAAGTGAAAGTGACTAAAATTATCAAGACCATAAGTGTTGTGACTCATTAGAACCAATAAGTTATAAGGAATGGTTTAAGTGCACCAAGTTGCAAAGTTAAGGGCTTAAGTGTTTTGATTTCTTTAAGTGTGTGATTAGCTTAGGGGTTAAGTGGAAAGGTTAGTACTCTCTCATTGGAGGCTAAAAAGGTTTATTAGAGCCTAAGTAAGGCATTTAGCTAAGTTAATTAAGAGGCTAAGCAAGATTAAAGGTGAATGAGGGATTGGGTTAAAAGAAGATATTTTAGAGCTAGAGCTCTACTATTCATCTTCTTTTTCCTTGTTCCAAACTTGCAGCCCTCTCCTCCACCACACTATCCCACTTTAATCTACCAAATTAACCCAAGTTTGCCATGAAATTAAAGCCCCCAAAGCTATCACAACTGTTCTTGAGGGATTTGGTGCATTTGGAGGTGTTCTTGAAGGCTTTTGTTAGTTGAGCTAAAAAACTAAGGTAAGTCATTTCCTAATTTTTGAATTGGTTCTAAAGGTGTTAAAAGGTTAGAAATGGTCTTAATAAGCTAAATATGGAGCCTAATTTCAAAGGAACCAAGCTTGGGAAACTATTGGAGCTAGTTGGAGTTTTGATAAATAGTAGATTGAATTTGTGGAGATTTTCATTTGAGGTAAGGGATTTATGTTATGGCATGATTAAATGATGCACAAGTAGTGTTACAATACTTGGGAGTGAGTTGGAATGAATTAAAAGTGATCAGAACTGGTTTGGGTAAGATTTGGAGCAAGATTGGTTGAGAAAGGGACAAAGAAATGTAGCTCCAGGGGCTGATGTGGTTGCACGAACTATTTGATGTGATCACATTGAGCTCAAGAGGAAGAACAAGTTGCTTGCCATATAGTGGAATCACACCACATATTTGGTACAACTACACCAATTCCAGAAATCTTTCTAAAGGCTTGGTGTGATCACACCAACCAAATGGTGTGACAGCATCATGTCTAAGCCATGTCATCTCATTTCCTAAGTGTCCCAAACTTGTTCCTAAGGATTAGAAAGGATTTTAGCATGGCTCATAAGAACTCCTAATGCTGAAACATGCATCAATAAGTGAGTAATAAATGGGTGGTTAAGAGGGCTAAGAAAAATGGATAAATGAGGTACCTTAAGTCACAAGTAGGGTACTAAGGAGGAACAAAATGTTTTATTAGTCCTCCAATGGTCAAGAGGTGAGGTCATAAACATCCAGTATTAGAGAGGGACCAGAGAAGGGTCCGGGACCCTTAATGACCCAAGGGTAAAGGCCAAGTACCTCCGAGTATCGAGTAGTACCTAAGAAATCTTAACTGAGTCGATGAACTCAGTAAGCGAATCCACTAAGTTTTTTGAGTTGAGTTTAGGGGAATTTGGTGAAGTTTTTCCACTAATTTAAATTACCAGGCACAACAAGAAAAGGGAAGCTACACATAAGAGTTAAGTAAGTGATAACTTCCTCTAAGTAGCCCATAAAAGGCGGGTAAAGTTAAGTAAGCAACAACTTACTTAAAGTGCCTGTAAAGAGGACTTCATGGGGTTTAATTAAGTGCTAGCATATGATACAAGGACCAGTATCCAAGTAACTCAGCAGTATGAGCTCATGGCAGTTAAGAACCCCTTTGGGTGCAAGGAAGTCCTAACTGCTTAAGCATGTGCATTCATTCATTCATCCATACATTACATTGCATTATTAATTGTTGTGCTTGTTAGTTTGTTTGTATATATATGTTGCTTGCATGTTTGCATGTATTTTCCATGCAGGTGCCAAATCTCTTACTGAGTACTTTCGAGTACTCATCTCTTAAGTGTTCTGTAGGTATTTAGAATGCTAGTCAGGCCTAATAGTTTGTGAAGGGTGACTGTTAGTAATAAGTTTTATTTATTTGAAGGTACTTTCAAGTATGGACCTTATAGTTAACAAGTTATTATAATATAAGTTAGTACTAACCAAAATGCTATATTTTTAGCTTTCAAAGCTAAGTATGTACAAGGAAAGTGAGGCTTGCCACTTAAAGCTAGATTGCTTTGGTAGAAAGCTAAGGGTGGATATTAGCACATATTGTTGTTTCTAATTGTATGTATGGCATTTTTCATACTAATTGTTACCTCTACTAGTTCCCATTGGTGTGTATAACACTAGGATTATATTTGGGCGCGTATAAGGTTAAAATGTATGCACACAGTTATTACTTGAAGTTAAATAAACTATGATATTCACGTCTTGGCTTATTTTAACTTATGTTTTATTAACCGATGTGCCATAGTTTTATTTATAGTTTTATTTACTTGTTATTGCATAGCTAGGACGACAAATGTAAAGTTTCTGTGCAAGGTAGGCTAAGTAACTAGTTGTACATAATTATTTAAGTTACTATCCAAGTAATAGCTAGTCAATTGTAACCTAAGTGGTATCATAATTCCCTAAGAGCCTACCAGTAGTTAAAAATTTAGGGAACTCGGACCTTGTTTTGCCACAAAAAGAGGAGGATGTGAGAACCCTCATTTTATCAGGTAATTAATTTATTTTATTTGCGTGATCCTTGATTAGATTATACTTTCAAGCTAGGTCTAAGTTAAGTCAATGAGTCAAATAGTCTTTAGAGTTCAATGGATTTAATTCTAAAGTGAATTGGCAACTAGGGGAAAAATCATAATTTAGTAATTCAAAGGTTAAAATGTGGCCAAGAAGGATAGAATTGATTTTCTAGAGGTGAAATGACATTTTGATGAAATTTAAGCTCAATTTGACCAAAGATTGTCAACTAAATATTGTCATTTTTTTGCTAAGGAAGGAAGAAAGGCCAAAATGGTAAATTTGAGGTCAAACATGGTCAAATTAGGTTTGAGAATATGAAAAATAATGTTAGAGATTATTTGATGGAGTTTGGTGAAGTTTGAAGTTAAATTAACCAAGTTTGAGACTTTTCTTGTAAATGAAACTAAGAAAGGTATTTTGGTAATTTTACATGGTCAAACCTAAGTCAAGGGTTCAACTTGGGCCAAGCATAGTTAATGGAAGTTTAGGGTAAGGATAGTTTTGGAGGGAAGCCAAATGATATTTTATTTTTCAAAAGAAATCAATTATAAGAGTTTTATGAAGATTGCATCTTTTTATCCAAGGGTTATAAAGCCTAAAAGACTCTTTCACCTAAAGCACATCAAGAAAATAAGAGCCCTTAAGTGGTAAATTGAAAGAAATATGGACATGTTGCAACGGAAAGCTTAGAAGCATTGATTTTGCTTCATGAAAGCACAAGTTTTGACTATTTATTGAGGTGAGATATTTGTTTTATTAGACCTAGGTTTCCCCTTTTTTAAACAGCAACCTTATACTCATAAAAACCCTTAGTTGTTGAAGTTAAGCTTGTTGAAAGGAAGAAGAACTGTGGAGCTTCAAAAATAAGTTTGGTTTGAGATTTTTTTACTAAGGTAAAGAGATCATTTTGGTTTATTTATGTGCAACAAAAAACAAATTACCCCCTAGGTTCAAAAATGTCAAATTTTCAAGTGGTTATTTTACTATGTAGTTAAGAGACTCCAAGAGAACTAAGAAAGGATTTGTGGTGCTTGAAACTTGAGCTTGCAAGGTGCTGATCCATACAAAGGTAAGGTGCTCTAGCCCTTTTCTTTTTTAGAAGCTTTGGACATGTTTTAGCTTGTGAATGCTAGGGCAAATGGTAAGGGAAAAAGGGGCACGAGGTGACCTATGGAGCCAAATAAGGCTCAAGAGGTACTAAGGCCACCGAACGTAGCTCATAGTTTAGTTAATAGGTGGTGTCCTTCGTGCATGGTCTGTAAAATGGTGTATGAACAAAGCCTTGGGTGCTTGATAGAAGTGTGTGGCTGAACCTTTAAGGTTTGGCAAGCACAAGAGATGTGTGCCTTGATTTGGGTGTGTGTGTGTGTTGTGACAGAGCTTAAGGGCTCAGTATATGTATGTGTGTATGTGTGTGTGTGGCATGAGCTCCTAGGTGCATGACTTTTTTAGGGTGCTTAAGACCATGGTAAGTTGGGTGTGTCGAGGTGCACACGGTGCACTCAATGGGGCATGTAGTCATGTGTGCCCAAGAGGCACCGGAGTGCGTGTCCAAAGGTATACGTGTGCATGCGCTTGTAGGCTCGTGGCCATGCACACCTAAGGGGCCGCATGGCATATCTTGGGGCTTTGGTTTTATGTGGGCCTTGAGTTGCGCTTTGGGCATGACCCACCAGGGGAAAATCAAGGCAAAACCCTAAGGCCCAAATGACATTCAAGCCCATTGAATGACTTGTGGCACAAGTAAGCATACATATTGGCCCATTGGGCCATGAGGCCCTAGAGGGGGCAAGACACATCCATGGGAACTATGACCCACACTAAACTTAGTCAAACCCTGGTGCATACAATAAGGGAACTTTTGAGCTAGGGGAAGCTGGTAAGCTCAAAGGCAAATGCAAGGATATATGCTCAAGGGAAAAAATAGGCCAATAAGTGTTTTTGTTTGTTTGCTTGTGTAAGAAGCATGGGAAGTCATGTGCCTAAAAGAGCATGATATGATGACCATTATATAATTACTCTACGCCATAAGAGCTCATGGCATGCTTATTTAGATTACGGGCAAAGTTCATGCATGCATGGCTATGCACGCTCATATAGATTATAGGCAAAGTTCAAGCATTCATGGCCATGTGTGTATATGGTCCATTATGTGTGATGTTGTTATGATTTGTTTGTTTTATAATGTCTTACTAAATATTTTATATACTTACCCTTATTGTTAATTTACAGATAATGTTGTGCATGAGCCAAATAATCCACAATGATTATTTGGTACTTTTTTGTTAGTACTTATAAGTACATTTTACATACATTACATGTCATTCATTTTTTATATGTTGCATGCACTTATGATCAAAGTCTAACTCCAAACTTATTTACCTTGTACGACAAAGTAATCAATCACAGACTTCTAAGGTCACCCCTCACTTAGGTTTCTCTCTCTTAGGCAAAGGTGGGTTTACTGATCATTTAAGGTCATGATTATTTTGTAGTACGGTGGTAAGAGTTAGTAGGAGGTTTACCGGTATTGACTTTGACTTGAGTACAACTATGGCATGTCTTATTATTACTTCAGGTTAGGTTTATTAACCCATGACATTGCTTGTTTAAGTTGATAGGCAAAAAACTAAGGCATTGTTTGTGATGGCCAGGGGCCTCATCGTTTATAGTCATGGTGACTGGTGGAGAGACTTCTGGGAGGAAGAACGCCTGGTGGAATGGATAGCCCAAAGGAGAGTGCCTGAAAGCTCAGAAACAAAGGGTTAGGAGGCCCCCGGAGTGTTTTTCCGGGGGGGGAGCCTCCGACGCCCAAGTCAGTGGTGGCTGAGAAAAGGCAGAGGAAATAGCACAAAGGGCTGAAGAGTCTCGCCTGGTAGTTTTCTCAGAGTGTGGGAGCAGTGCTTTGCCAACCAACCAGCCTCCTGCCAAGTATTAATTCCTGGTATTTATAGGAGTGCCTAGCCCGTTCAGATCACGACACGTGTTCGGTCGGATGTTCCCTGAGTTTCTGGGCGTAGGAGACAGATAGCTGGTAGCAGGTTGCCCTGAGCCACGTGCTGAGATGGGCCATGATGTGATTCTGATGGCGTCCGTGTGTCAGAGCGCCTATTCAGGCGGCTTTATGACGTCTGTGAAAGGACGTGTCAGAGGCTTCCTTAAATGCTTCCATAAATGCTCCTGCCATACTCCCGAGGTCCCTGGGTGAGGTCGTCCTTTAGTTCAGACAGAGCCTCTTCGGGAAACAAGCCCTCAGTTCGGGGGTTCCCAGTTTCAGGGAGTTCCGCCTTCGGGGATATCATGTTCGGCTCGCTATGTCTGGTGCCGTTTTTCCGAAGGCGATCTGTTCACAACCTTGGGGGGGCGAGTAGTGTCCTCGGGGTTTCCTGGCGTGCCGGGCTTGGAGCTCTTCGGCTATCTCCCGAGGTGCCTGATCGCACCTTTTCTCGGGTAGCGCCAGCTTCTTCTGGCCATCATTGTGGCAGGGAGTTTGGCCAGATAGAGGCGATAGCGTTTGGCTATCACATGCCCCCCTTTGGAAAGCCGAAGTGAAGACTTCGGTTTTGCATCTCTTTCCGAGGTTGTGTATGGGAGTTTCTTTGGAAGCTTAGCCTGTTCCGAGGATGCGCCTTTTGCCCGAAGATCATGGGCTCTTCGGCCTTGGCCTGTTCTTTGGTGTCTTCGAGGTGGAGCCTGTGCCAAAGATACACCTCTTGCCCAAAGGTCATGGGCTGTTCGGCCATAGCCTGTTTCTTGGCGTCCTCGAGGTGGCCTGCTCTTTGTTTCTGCAGGTCTGTTTGGCCAAGCGTGTCAGTCTGAGCAGCACGTCCCAGTTTCGTCCTAGTTTTCCAGGGATGTCAGAAGACGTGTCCCAGCTTTCAAGGGACGTTTGGAGGACGTGTCCCCCATTTTCGCGCAGCGGTTGACACATGGCGCTTTGCCATTGGAGGAGAGTCGTGTCGGTTACAGAGGGCGCGCCTTTTCAGGTGCAGAGAGCAGTTACGGTGACGGTTCGCCTCCAAAGGGTACTTATGACGATGTTTCGGTTACCCACCTCTGGCTTATAAATAGCCCACTCCATCATAAGTTCCTTTTGCTTTCTCTTCTGCTCTTCTCTCTGCTTTGCCCCTGTTCTTGCACTTTCTTGCTTTCTGTGGCGGAGCTACCTTAATCAGAGCTTTTTTCCAGCCAGCTTTCACGACGGCGTCCTCAGATTTTGGCAAATCTTTCGGTGGGTTTTTGTTTTTCAGAGCGCTTTGATCCCTGTGTTCTTTTGAGTTTTTCTCTGGAAACTGTTTTCTTCCATTTTCAAACTCGTTTTTATGTCGAAAATGCCCATTCCTGAGAGCTGGCAGCCTCTTTTAGCCCATCCTTGTTGCACCACCCCTGAAAAGTTAGAGAGGTGGAAGAAAAAATTCTTTCTTCCCTCTTACGCCATTACTAGGCTGCCTTGTTCTAGCCATTATGCTTTTTCAAACCACAGCAAGGAGGTTACCGTTTTCCGAGCCCAGCTGAAGGCCGGTCTTCGGTATCCTCCCCCGAAGATGGTGTGCGAGTTCTGAAAATTTCATGGCATTGCTGTGAACCAGCTTCCCCCGAACCCGTTCTGCTATTTTAACGCCTACCTCTGCATGTGTGGCGTCTTCGGGATAGAACCCAATTTCAGAATCTGTATGCAGTATTACAAGCTCTCTGTGGTCCCGAAGGGTGGCTTCTATTTCATGCTACCTCGGGGATCCGGGAGCAAGAAATTCATGTTCACCTTCGCCACTAAAGATAGCTGGCGGGGGTGGCAACAGAAGTTTTTCTTCATGAAGATGGACGAGGCCTGGTCGTACGTTCCGACCAAATGGGCTCAAGGAACACTGGATGTGGACGTTGCTGATCCGAGGATGCTGCTGACCCCAGAGTTAGCTCCCTTGTTCGCGAATTTCGACGCCCGCATTCGGGCTGTCTCTGACTGGGATCCCGAGGTCGTTCCGCGCGCCCTTTACCCTTTTCCAATCAACTGGAAGTTGATGACCGAAGAGGTCCTTCGGGAGCTAAAGGTGGTAAAGGAGCACGAGACTGACCTCGAGATGCCAGCTCCCACCATCGCCGGGAAGGATTCCTGGTTGGTCAAGCTTCTTAAGGAGGAAATTTCTTTCGAAGCGCTTGCCGAAAGTGAGTTATCTTCTACTCCTTTACTGTTCTTTCCTCGGACTTACGCTGATGTTTCTCTCCTTTTTCAGAGATGGACGACGAGACTGCCGCATATTACAAGTCCCTTTTCACCGGCCAGGTGGAGAAGGGCGATCAGACGAACAAGGCGTCTTCCCGAAGGCGGAAGTCTACTGGCGCGGGGCCTTCAAGGAAACGGGCAAAGAGAGCTGCCCAGGCTCCTCTAGAGGAAATTCCCGAGGAGACTGCCGAGGAGCCTGGGGCAGCCGAGATTCCGGAGTCTGAGGCTGCTGCTTCCGAGGTCCCTTCAACCGACGTCCCTCCTCAGAGTCCTACCGTGTCACAGGCCCTCCTTGATGTAGTGGTAGAAGTACCTTCTGCCGAGGAGCGGCGCAAGCGGAAAGGCAAGGGCATTTCGGCCGAGGAGGCCGGGGACTCCGATGACGTTGTTGTCGAGGTTCCGCCAGGTTTGTTTCCAGAAAAACTGTACTTCTTTTGTTTTTTCTGGATTGGCTTCTTTGTCTTTAATCTCCTTCTCATTCTTATCACGCAGGGGAGTTGACTACCGCTGGCTGGGTGGCCGAACATGCTCGGAAACGAGCTCTTCGGGATGCCAAAATCCCGCAAGGGAAGATACCCAAGAAGCCTTTCTGGACGTTCACGGAGGACATGAATATGTACTCCGAGGACGTTCCTCAAATGGCTAAGGAAATTTCGAAGGGGGTGCTCACCGAGGCCTCCTTCAAGGCTATAGCGGCGGCCCATCCGGGGGATAACACCCTCGCCGCAAAGATCACCGAGCATGCTGCTCAGGTATATCCTTCACAGCTCTTTCCCTTCAATTTTTTCCTAAGTGTTTGGCTCTTACTGGCCTTGAGTTTAATCTTTTTGCAGCTGATGGGGTACGTCCCCTTTCTCCGAGTTCGGGTGGCCAGGGAGGTTGCTTTCCGAACTTCGGCCACTCAAACCATGAATGAGATGAGGACCGCACTCGCGGAGTCGGTCGCCAAAAACCAGCAGCTGAAAGAGGCTGCTGAGAAAGAAGTAGCTGCCCTTCGGGAGGAGTTCCGGAAGGAAAAAGAAGAACTTCAAAAGGACTCCTCCAGGAAGATTGCTGACCTCGGTGACCAAATAAAGGGGATGCTCGCCGCCAACGAAGATCTTCTTCAACACAAGGCTGGTTCTGACAGCCGTATAGTGTCGTTGACGTGTGAGAATAACGCTCTCCGGGCCGAGGTCGAGTCGTTGAAGAAGGAGCCGAAAGGGGAGGAGTAGATAAAGGCGTTGGAGGAGGAGGTCGCGGATCTGAAGGACGAGCTTGACGACCTCGAGCTTGAGAAGAACAAGTCTGATCAGATGAGCAAGGTCGCGTTCCAGGACGGCTTCTGCCTTGCTCGGCACCAGGTTCTCCAGAGGTTCCCAGATCTGGACCTCTCTTTTCTAGAGGGTCTAAACATTCCTGGGGGACCTCGGTGGAAATGGTCCAAGGTCGAACATCTGAAAGTTCCTCCTTCAATTCCAGCGCTGAAGGTGATGGAAAAGGGCGGGCAGACGAGTGGCTCTCGGGACGCCGCGAACCCTTAGCCAATTTTAGGGCCCCTTTTCCTTCCCTTCTATTTTGTAATCCTTCTTCGGGCAGTTCTTTACTTTAAAGCAGCTTTGCTCTTAATGAGGATTTTTTGGCTAAGTCTTTTCTTGCAAGTTTCTTCATTTCCATTGTCCCGAACACGTTCGCTCAAGAGACTTCGGAAAACCTGCGATTAAAGAAACTTTTTTACCTTCCTTTGTCCCGAGTGCGCTTGCTCGAAAGACTTTCTGGAAGGCCTGAAAAAATTTGACTAACTCTTTTTGCAGGCTTTTGCATTTCCAATTTACCCCGAACATGATTGCTCAAGGGACTTCGGAAAACCATCAGTCAAATTTTTCATTTTTCCAGTTGTCCCGAGCATGTTTGCTCAAGGGACTCTTTCCCGAGCATGATGGCTCAAGGGACTTCGGAAAGTCATATCTACGCTTTATCATGGTGAGCATCTTTGCGGAATTCTGTTTTGCACAATTTCTGTACACTTAAGAATTTTTCTCAAGGCCATTCTGTACAACATAACTCCTCCGCTCAACCTTAAGAGTAGAATTTTTTCAAGGCGTCTGAGTGCCAAGTGTTCTTCAATTCTACGCCTTCGGCGTCGCCAAGCTTGTACACGCCTTTTCGTACTTCGTCGAGAACCAGATAGGGTCCTTCCCAGTTTGCGCGAAGTACGCCATGGGATGGCCTTCGGGGTGGGAAGTCGGCCTTTCGGAGAACGAGGTCTCCCTTCTTGATTTCTTTTGGCTTGGCTCGTAAGTTTACAGCCGCGGCCACTCTTTGCTGAAAAGCTTTTCTTCTCAGCTCGGCTATTTCTTTGTGTTCGGCCACAAGATCGAGATTGGTTCTCAGGCCGAGGTCATTACCACCTTCATCAAATACTTGCACCCGTACTGAAGGTTGAACTACCTCTATTGGGATAATGGCCTCTGTTCCGAAGACGAGTGAGAAAGGAGTCTCCCCTGTGGCTCTTCGGGGCGTCATTCGGTAGCTCCATAATACACTTTGGAGTTCTCCTGGCCATTTCCCTTTGGCTTCCCCTAGTCTCTTTTTCAGGCCATCTTTTATGGTCCTGTTCGATACTTCCACCTGCCCGTTGCTTTGGGGGTGAGCTACTGGGGCGAAGTGCATCTTTATTCCGAGGTCGCTGATGAATTCTTGGAAACCTTTGTCTGTGAACTGGGATCCATTATCAGCTACTAGTACCCTCGGTATGCCAAATCTGCATACGATGTTCTTCCATAGGAACTTCTGCACTTCTTTTGCCGAGATAGTTGCTAGTGGTTCTGCCTCCACCCACTTTGAGAAATAGTCCACTGCTACAACGCAGAATTTCACGCCTCCGGGTGCTGTGGGGAGTGGCCCAATAAGGTCTATACCCCAGACTGCGAAGGGCCAAGGATAGTCTGCCGAAGTTACCATTTCCGAGGGTGTCCTCTGGATTTTCGCGTGTCTCTGGCAGCTACCACATTTCCGGACGAACTGTCTTGCGTCCTTTCTCAGGGTAGGCCAGAAGTATCCTTGGCGGAGTATCACTGCTGCCAGGGCATCAGTTCCAATGTGTGAACCACACATGCCTTCGTGAACTTCTTCAAGGACCATTTCAGTATCCTTTTCATCCACACATCTTTGCAGCGGATTCGCATATCCCTGCCGATATAACTCTTCACCAATCAGGAAGAATCTTCCGGAGCGTCTTCGCAGTTTTGCAGCATCGCCGGGGTCTTCGGGGAGCAAATTCTCTGTGAGGTATCTTTTTATTGGGTCTTTCCATCCTGTTCCCGAGGTCGTCATGCTCAGCACTGAGATGCTCGGATGGTCTAGCACCTCGGTATATGTTTTCGACTTCGCCAAGCAATCTGCCTCAGTGTTATTCCGCCGAGGTACATTTTCGATCCGTACGGCGTCAAACTCTTGGATGAGCTTTGCTACTAGCTCATGATATTTTTCCAAAATTGGGTCCTTCGCCCCATAATCTCCTGCCGTCTGCCGAACTACCAGCTGGGAATCACTGTGAGCCTTTAAGTTTCTCACGCCAATCTTTCTGGCCAAGCGCAATCCCGCTATAAGGGCTTCATACTCAGCTACATTGTTGGTGACGTTGAAGCTGAACTTGATAGCCTTCATTACCTCCAGGCCTTCAGGGCCCCTGATAATTACTCCAGCTCCCTGGTGTTCGGACCCCGAGGCTCCGTCTTCGTGCAAGGTCCATTCTGGCTCACCCTCTTTTGGATCCAAGTGGCTCTCTTCAGTGGTGGGTATTTCGGCAATAAAATCTGCCAGTGCTTGAGCTTTTATGGCCTTCCGAGGCTCATACGTGATTTCGTGTTCGCCCAGCTCTATGCACCACTTGGAGAGCCTTCCCGAATGATCTACTCTCTTCATGACATCCCATAGCGGCAAACTACTTCGGACGATGATGGGGTGAGCCTGAAAGTATGGTCGCAACCTTCTCCCTGCAAGCACCAAGGCATATATAGCTTTTTGAAGCAAAGGGTATCTGACTTCGGCGCCATGCAGGGACTTGCTGACATAGTAGACCGGCCATTGCTTTGACCCTTCTTCTTTCACGAGGACCGAGCTCACAGCTTTTTCTGTGACGGCGAGGTACAGTACGAGGGGCTCTCCCCCCCGAGGTTGTCGCAGAGTCGGCAGGCTGGCCAGGTAGACTTTGAGTTCTTTCCAAGCCTTTTGGCAATCTTCATCCCAAGGATGATCATTTCTTCCGAGGTCGCCTTCCATTTTTGTTGCCTTTGTGAGGACTTTGAAGAAAGGTCTACACCTATCTCCGTACCTGGAAATAAACCTGCTCAGAGAGGTTATTCTTCCGATGAGTCTCTGCACATCTTTGACTGTGGCAGGAGTTCGGAACTCAAGCAGAGCCTTAATCTTCTCGGGGTTAGCGTCGATGCCTCTTTCAGATACCATGTACCCAAGGAATTTTCCCGAGGTCACCCCGAAGATGCACTTCTTAGGATTAAGGCGGATCCCGAAGGCTCTGAGCTTTTAGAAGGTTTCCTCTAAATCTGCAACGTGGTAGCCAGGCAGCTTGCTCTTGACTATCATATCATCAACATACACCTCCATGTTTCTCCCCATTTGGTCTTTGAAGACCTTGTTCATCAGCCTCTGGTAGGTGGCTCCTGCATTTTTTAGCCCGAATGGCATCCTGATATAGCAGTATGTTCCTCCCTCGGTGATGAAGGCAATCTTCTCTTCATCTTCGGGGTCCATCCTTATCTGATGGTAGCCACTGAAGGCGTCTAGGAAACTTAGGAGCCCATATTCAGCAGTTGAATCTACCAGTTGATCTATTGGCGGCAGAGGGTATGAGTCTTTCGGGCAAGCATCGTTCAAGTTTCTGAAGTCGATGCACATCCGGAGTTTGCTGCTACCTTCTTTTGTGGCGATGACCACGTTGCTTAACCACTCGGGGTACTTGACCTCCCTGATAACTTCAGCATCTAGGAGACGCTGGACTTCGGTTTTGACAAAGTTGCTTTTGTGGGCTGAGATGCTTCGTTTCTTTTGCCGGACAGGCCTTTCTTCCGGACTTACTTTGAGACTATGCTGTATTATGCCAGGGTTCACCCCCGGCATATCTTTTGGCGAGTAGGCAAACAGATCTTTATTTTCCAGCAGAAAGGATACAAGATTTTCCTTATCACCTTCTGCCAAGCTCTTCCCTATTCGGGTAGATTGACCTGGGACAAGCTCTATTGCTTCCATTTCTGTTTTGGTGAGATCTTCTTCTTTGCCTTTTTCTGGTGCCCTTGCCTCCATCGTTTGCGCGAGGTTGCTTGCCGGAGCTTTTCGCGCTTTCACAAACACCTTTCTTACCTCGGCTTGGTCTATGAACACCTCTGCATCTCCATCCTTGGTGGCGAATGTGACAGTCAAGTACTTCACATCAGGGCGAATATGCAGGTTCCCCATTGTCTGCCTTCCAAGGATGGTGTTGTACAAGGACGGGACGTTCATGACGATGAATCTCGCCATTGTGGAGGCGTACAACTCAGCTGCTCCGTTCACCGAAGTCCCTTTCATCATCAGCGGGAGGTCGATCCATCCGAGGACGGGGAGTTCAGATGGTCCAACCCCGAAAGTGGGCGAGGTGACAGGCTTCAGTTCGCTGCTGGAGATGCCCAAGCTCGGCAGCAGGTGCGAGAATAGGACGTCAGCATTTGAGCCATCATCAAGCAACACTCTTTTGACGTCCCAGTTTCCTATTCTCGCCATAATCAGCAGCGGATCGTCATGGGGGAAGACGACGATGGAGCCATCTTTGCGAGCCAGCTTTTTTGGTGGACTTTGATACTCCATGACTGCAATTTCTCTGGCTTTCCGCTTTCTTTCCGAGGATGGGAGCCCCGTGGTGATGGTTTGGATAACCCCTGCGGGAGGTGGAGGGCGCTTTTTTGGACTTCTATTTCTCCACCTGTCGGAGTCATAGTCCTCATCTTCGGCCCTTTCTTCCTCCATTTTTCTGCCTTTCGGGGATGGCATCCTCAGGTATTTCCGAAGTTGGCCCTGTTTTATCAGCGACTCTATGTACTTCTTCAGCTGGAAACAGTCTTCGGTGTCATGACCGTGGTCTCGATGAAACTGGCAGAACTTCTTTGCATTCTTCTTATTATCGGCGGTCATGGCCCTTGGTCGCCGAATCTGCGTCCCTTGCCTTTCCAGCGCCATGAGAATGTTGGTCCGTGAAGTGCTCAATGGTGTGAAACTTTGAGGTTTCCTTCCTCGCATCCTCCGAGGTCGTCCTGCGTATTCGGTAGGATGCCGAGCTTGTTGACTGGACTCTTCGGGGCGGTGGTGATCAGACTTCGGCCCAGCCATTCTTAGTTCTTCGGCGGTCATGTGCTGTTCTGCTCTTCGGTAAAATTCTCCGAGGGTCTCCGGGGGGTCCTTTGAGAACTCGTAGAACAGCTGTGAGTCTCGCCGAAGGCCTTGTGTCATGGCAAGAATGCGGATTTCAGGCCTGAAGTCTGGGACGCTCAGAGCTTCCCTGTTGAATCTTTCAACATAGTCTCGGATGGTTTCTCCATTTCTCTGCTTTATGTCGAACATCTGCACAGGCATCTTCGCCGTAGGTCTGCTCCCAATGAATTGCTGTGTGAAGGCCGTGGACAACTCCTGGAACTCAGTGATGGTTCCTGAAGGCAAGGAATTGTACCACGCCGTGGCTGGCCCTGTGAGGGTGACTTCGAAGCACTTGCACATGGTAGCGTCGTCAGCACCGTGCATTATCATGCTGCGTCTGTACTTCGTCAGATGGGCCTGTGGATCAGTACGGCCATCATAAATCTCCAACCGAGGTACTCTGAAGTCACTTGGCATGGCTGCCTCAACAACGGCCTGAATAAATGGCGAGTCATCTTCGCAGCATGTTCCCGAGAGTCTGGCCCAAACGGGTTTTCTGGCCACTTGTTTCTCCACTCTGTCCAGCCGTGCTAGTATCCTCTCCATCAGCACTGTGGCGCTAGGGCCTTCTTCAGGGAATGGAGATCGCCGGCGCCTCTTCGGGGGGCGAGTTCGGCGCTGAGGGGACAAGGACCTCGCCTCAGGCGACGAACTGCTTCGCTGTGAAACTCTCGGTCGCTTGGACCCGGTTTGTCCCACAGGCCGTTTCCCGAGGGCTATATCTTCTGTGGATGATTCTTCGCGAGGGTCTCCACTCCCCGAACTGCGATGTGTAGACTTGGGGCTTTTCTCCCGAGGGCGTGTCGGTGAGGGGGGTCTCTGGGCCTGTGCTTGTTGTGGCCACCTTCGGTCGATCTGCTGGGTCATTTCAGACACGACCGAACGCTGAAAGTCCCTCAAGAAGCTCATGGTGATTACCAGAGGGCGGTCTTCCTCAGGCGCAGAAATCCCTGGGAGTGTTTGCTCAGCAGCCGGTTGTATCTCAGGCGCGGACGGGGACTTCGGGAGCCCCTTGTCCTTAGAACGCCGAGTCTCAACAACGGCGATCTCAGAGCGGGTTCCCACAGACGGCGCCAAATGATGGCCAGGGGCCTCATCGTTTATAGTCATGGTGACTGGTAGAGAGACTTTTGGGAGGAAGAACGCCTGGTGGAATGGATAGCCCAAAGGAGAGTGCCTGAAAGCTCAGAAACAAAGGGTTAGGAGGCCCCCGGAGTGTTTTTCCGGGGGGGGAGCCTCCGACGCCCAAGTCAGTGGTGGCTGAGAAAAGGCAGAGGAAATAGCACAAAGGGCTGAAGAGTCTCGCCTGGTAGTTTTCTCAGAGTGTGGGAGCAGTGCTTTGCCAACCAACCAGCCTCCTGCCAAGTATTAATTCCTGGTATTTATAGGAGTGCCTAGCCCGTTCAGATCACGACACGTGTTCGGTCGGATGTTCCCTGAGTTTCTGGGCGTAGGAGACATATAGCTGGTAGCAGGTTGCCCTGAGCCACGTGCTGAGATGGGCCATGATATGATTCTGATGGCGTCCGTGTGTCAGAGCGCCTATTCAGGCGGCTTTATGACATCTGTGAAAGGACGTGTCAGAGGCTTCCTTAAATGCTTCCATAAATGCTCCTGCCGTACTCCTGAGGTCCCTGGGTGAGGTCGTCCTTTAGTTCAGACAGAGCCTCTTCGGGAAACAAGCCCTCAGTTCGGGGGTTCCCAGTTTCAGGGAGTTCCGCCTTCGGGGATATCATGTTCGGCTCGCTATGTCTGGTGCCGTTTTTCCGAAGGCGATCTGTTCACAACCTTGGGGGGGCGAGTAGTGTCCTCGGGGTTTCCTGGCGTGCCAGGCTTGGAGCTCTTCGGCTATCTCCCGAGGTGCTTGATCGCACCTTTTCTCGGGTAGCGCCAGCTTCTTCTGGCCATCATTGTGGCAGGGAGTTTGGCCAGATAGAGGCGATAGCGTTTGGCTATCAGTTTGGTAAGATTTATTACTTGTGCATGCATGAGTATTAGAGTGTTTTCCTATGCGACTGTACTTATTTTATTCATGTTTTTTTTTTAACTCCCACCGAACTACTATCTTAGTTTAATAAACTTAAATGTTTTATTGAAACTAAGTAAAAATTTTCTTAACTCACAAGTAAATACTAAATATTAAGCAAGAGGCTAGGATTTACATAGTAAGTCTTGGCAAAAAGATCCTGAAAATGAGAAATAATTTCTGACTTAATTAAAAGTTTGGATTAGGCAATAAGATGATATAACCTAATTAAAAAATTAATTAGTCATTTATTTGGATAGTTCCTACACTTTAATTAGGAGAAAGAAAATAAGGATTAAAGTTGTCATTTTCTGCTAAAATTCCGTTAAAGTTAACTGTTAACGTGACAGAAGGACCAATCTTACAATTTTACATAAATTTAAATTAAAAATGAGATTGAAGATCAATATCTGTATACAATGAAAATTAAAATTTGGGACCAGTGAAAACATTTTACCCAATAGATACGTATCCGTGCAGCCAGACATCGTTGACTTAATAGATGTGGCAAGTACACAAGGCAATAAATGAACTTCTCCCTCTTATGGAAGAAGTGAATTTGTGATGTGGCTTAATTTGCACCTTTCGATTAATAAATTGATTTTCTTTAAAAGAAATAAAATTAAAGGTATACTAAAATTACGTAAATGAAACTGAAAAAATATCTCAAACAATTAAGTTTGGATAGACTTGTTGCGCGGCTTGCGCAGAGACAAAAACCCACTTGTGACAAATGCATGTGTCCCAATCATGTATCCCTGTTTGGCAGCAATGGCTGCTGGCTATGGAGTTAAATAGGATCGCATGAGTTCGAGTAGCTGAAAAACTAGCTTCCTATCTGTCCTTTTTTTTTCTCTATTTTTTTTTGTTCTCTTTCCCTCTTCTGGCTTTTTCTCTTTTTTGACTTTTTTTTTTCGTTTTATCTTTCCGTCTCCTTCTTCTCTTTCCCAACATTTTTCTATCGTTATTTTCTCTCTTTACGCCTTATTTGGTTTGTTTTTTTTTCCCTCCTTTCTTTTTATACTCGTTTTGTTTCAAATTCCAATCTTTTTTTTCATTTTTTTCATCTTATTTTTCTATATAACTTTGTCTGTTGTTTTGTTTCCAGTTTTATTACTTATTTTTTAGTTTTTTTTAGTTTATCTACATCTTCTTCTTAGTTTATTTCATTTTTTGATTTTTTATATTATTGTTTTTTAAAAGTTACTTTTTATTCATTTTTTTCATTTCAAATCTGTAAGCTAATAAAAAAAAAACATCTCATTGAGTCAAAATAACAAACAGTAAAAAAACGACTAATTCATTTAAAAAAACAAACAAATATTGATAAAAAAAACAGATACAAACTATCATTTTTTAATATTTTTTTCTTTTTTCAATTTTATTTTTATTTTCTTATTCCAGTTTTTTCACTTTTCACATTTTCATTATTTTTTAGTTTTTTCACTTGAGAAGAACAAATATTTTATTGAGACAAAAAAATAAATAGTTAGTGGTAAAAAAACACTAGTTTCTCTAAAAAAATAAATAGACACTTATAAAATAAAAATTAATTCCCATTTGTTCTTTTATTAATTCTTATTTGTTCTTTTATTAATTTTATATGTTCTTTTATTAGCTCTGGTCTAATTTATTATCTTTTTTATCTTTTTTTTTATAATTTTATCTGCACTTTTATCAGTTCTTGTTTAGTTTTTTCTATCATTTTGTATGTTATTTTATCAATTGTATCTATTCTTTTATCATTTCTTATTTATTCTTTTATTAGTTTTATTTATTCTTTTATTAGTTCTTATTTGTTCTCTTATTAGTTTTATTTTTTTATCAGTTATTATTTTTTTATATATTCTTTTAATAAATTTTATCTGTTTTTCATCAATTTTAATAAATTATTTTTTTGTTCTATTTTTATTATCTATTTTTTTATTTTATGAGTATCTATTAGTTTTTTAAGATAAGCTAATTTTTGTTTTATCAGTATATGTTTGTTCTTTTTAAAGAAGAATTTGTTCTTTTACCTATGATTGTTTGTTCTTTTAGCTTAACTAGTTGTTTGTTTTTTTATTAGTTGAAAATTTTGAAACAAAGAAATCAAGTAAAAATTAGAAAAATTTAAGAAATGGAAAAATGCAATAAAACTAAGAAGACAAGGTAGACAAACTTAAAAAAAAAAAAGGAATAAAAATAGAAAAAAAATAAGAGATAAAAATGAAAAAAATTACAAAAAATGAAAAAAAATACAAAAAATGAAAAATAAAAGAAAAACTAGAAAAAAAAATAAGGAATTAAAAATTAAAAAACTTGAAATTTTTTTTAAAAAAAAAAAAAGCTGGAAAAATAAAATAAAAAAATAAGTGCAAGAGAAATAGAAAAACTACTGTGTAAAACTAAAAAATGAAAAAAAAAATGGGAAAGAGATAAAATACCCCAGCATCTACCCCAAAGGCAATTCGAACCCAGAAGCCCACATTCTCGAACCCGTACTTTAACCTCTCCGCCAAATGCGGAAGTGTGCAGTCTGTTGCAGAAACCTTATAACTATTGTTTAATATTGTGATGGCATGATTACCTGTTCCTGAAAAAGCTGTGCCAAAATGACATTTGTTAAATTTTCAAAGAATGGCGCACTGCATAAGCCCAACTCAACCAAGAGTTACTATTAAAGTTTTAGTCCACTAATTGAAAACTACAATTATCATCATACAATGTTCAATCCTCCACTCCCTCATTGACCTTATCTCACATGACACAAAAAAAAAAAAAAGGGATAACTGCAATTTGTCTCCTATGGTTTAGGTAAAATTACACTCTACCCCTTTCAGTTTTAGAAATATACTGCCTTTTTAATATAGTTTGATAGCAATTTCTGAAATCTTAATTTAGACATTACAATAGCTATCTTCTAATAATTTCAATCTATATAGTATTTTTTTTACAATTAATGAACATTTTAAATTATTAGTTTTTTCTTTTTGTATTTTTTTTAGTTTTTAAAACAGTATTTTATAAATGTCAATTAATTATTAAAAAATACTATACAAATTAAAATTGTTTAAAGATGACAACCGTATAGTTTAAATTAAGATTTCAGAAATTGCTATTGCACTGTATTAAAAAGACAGGGGGTAAAGTGTATATTTTTTTAATAGAATGGGTCAAGTATAATTTCATCTAAACCTTATGAGACAAATTGTAATTAAGCCAAAAAAACTAACTCATGGACTGCAAGTTTGGTTGTGCATTGTGTGTGTGCGTGTATATTCTTACCACTTTTTCATATTGTGTTTGTTAAGAATTTAATGTTTATACTAGAAAGCACATTTTATGCTCAACTAAGTCTAGGTGAGGCGTATAATGTGTGCCTCTATTCTTTTATTAATATTGTTTGTCCCTTTATCAATTCTTATATGTTCTTTTATCATATTTGTTTCTTATAAGCATTATTTATTTTTTCATAAAATTTTATTTTACTATGCCGCCCTCTTCAGCTACTTCAGGTTTAGATAATGCTCATTGGGAAAGAAGTCTAAAATAGCCAATACTCTACAAAAAAAAAAAAGGCTATGCATTCTAGCTACTCAACCAGGACTCTTTGTTTGCTAATTTGGAATATAGTAGTCATGGCCTCTTTAGGAACCCCCAATTATTCTATGTGTGCAAAAGGCTCTGGGATTCAAGCCTTCCTTATAAATTCAAAGCTTTTTTTCTCTAGAAGTGCCTCATAAATGCTCTTCCGCTGCAATTAACCTTACTTCTTATGGTGCTTTCACTAGTCTTCAATGCTTAAGATGCATATGAAGAATCCTTCATTCATCTACTTTGGGGATGTCAAGGATCTAGTGAAATTTGGGGTAACTTTTGTGTTAACCCGATATCCACAGGTACTCAGTCTTTTGAGTCATGGCTTTTGGACGTACTAGCATCCTAGAAGAAATGGCACATGGATTGGCTATATTTTTTAGTTTCCTGACTTTGGACTATATGGCTAAGCAGAAATGAGCTTGTATTTCAACATATTCCATTCAACATCTAGTTTCTCATCTCTAAGAGGGACGCCATTTTCCAAGAGTTGAATTCTTCAAAGGATTATAAGAAGTTTCTTTCCTTGTTTGGGGCAAACTCGCCGTGCCTACTTTGCTAGACCTATGGTACTATTAAAAGGGGAAGATAAGTTGAAACTCCATAATTCTTCTTTGTTGATGGGGCATGGCGAAAACCTTCTGGCCTTAGAACAGGAACGTGGTTATGGATGGGCATTAATCCCCCCCCCCCAAGACTTCAAAAAGGCCAAGTCTAGTAAAGTTGTGAATATGCTTTTGAAGCAAAACTGGTTGATATCCATAAAGTAGTGTCTTCTGCCTTAAGAAACTTTCTCCATAACATCATTATTCTTTCAAACTATTCGCAAGTAATGGCAGCTTTAGGAGGACATATTATGCTCAGTCCATTCATGGCAAGCCTGCTTCAAGTCACCGTGACTTCAATAAAGATCCTAGATTGTTGTTCTTTAGCAATCGTGCCTCAAAAGCATGTATCTCATATGCATGCATATGCGGCTTTTTTTCTTTCCTATCATTCTTCCTAATTTCTTTTTCTTATTTCTAATTCTTAAAAAAGTTCATTTTTGTTTAGTTAGTGGTAGTCTCTTATTAGTATACAATTTAAATATTATTATAAACCTCAATTGAACCCATGATATTCCCTTATTTTGAAATGAAATAACATTATTTCACTTTTGAACATATATAATAAGCACACACACACATATTCACAAAAGAGTTAAGTGGACAAGAAAAAGTATTACTACAAGAGAAATGTAGAATAACAACTGAATTTCGGTCACTAGACACATTCAATCACTCCCTTGTAAGGCTCACTAGGGAAGCAACTAAATAACAACTGAAAGCTTTTAATTGCCCTCTTATCAATCGCAATCCAGTCACTCATCTTAAAAAAATTTTAGATTCAATAACTAGTCAATTGCTCAATGCGAAAAATTTTAAACATCAGTTGCTCGGCAATGGTTTATTAATATTTAGTCACTCATTCAGTCACTCATTTAGTCACTCATACAACCAAAACCCACACCCACACCTTCTTCTTCATTCCTCCTCATTCTTCCTCCTTCTCTATTTTTTTCTCATCCTCTTATCTAGGTCTCTCCAGCTTCGTATCCTTCCCACTATAACTTCACGATCCACAGTCATCAGTGTAGAGGTAACCTATATTTCTATTCAAGCCTTTATAGTAACTGGTAAATTCCTTATTATTATCATGAAACATAGTAGGTTTATGTGCATATGAATATAGTTAAACTGTAGAGTGCCTATCAATGATTTTAGATATGTTGAGAAATAATATGTTTATAGTGTAACAACAGTGATCTTCAATTATTATACATGCATAAAATGTCTATGGCCGGAAATCATTGTTTGCCTAAGTTGGATAATTTAGAAATGAAATAATCTGAATTTTTTTTTACTATTTATGATTTTATCTTAAGGTTGAATAAATTTTAGCTGTATTCAGCCCCGTTCCCAGAAAGACGGATTTGATATTTTTGTCTCAAATAAATGACGCATTCTAAGGAACTAAGGTGAGATGTTGCTGAAATTTTTTCAAACTATCAAGATAAATGTAAAAGTATGATCAAGAAAGATTTTTCATTTTGAATTGGCTAGGGCTATTCTCTCTAAGAATTGTTTAGGGTATAGGTAGACACTCATCACATCCCTAAATTTATGAAAATAACAATTTAGATGTTGTTGATTTGTGATGTTTGTTCTCTATAAATGAATATACAAAAATTGCAATTGTAGGAAATAAGAACAATGGCAAAGAGAAATGAATTGAAATGCACAAACAATTGTTGATGGATAGATACATAAACCCAGATTTCATAGCTGGTATAGAAAATTTTATAAAAACTATATGTAGCAGTGTGATTGAATTGATAAAATGTCCATGTCAATGATATTGAAACAAATGCTATCTAGATCAAAATAAGGTTAAAATATATTTGTGTCAGTATGAAGTAGTGGATAACTATTATATTTGGTAATGTCATGGTAAGCAACATGATATGCAATTTTGTAATTTACATGTGGGTAAGAGATCAAATCCATCATCATCAAGAATAGTGTTTGATAGAGATAGAGTCTATAACAATATATATAAGTACAAGCAAATGGCCATTGATATGATGGCCCTAAGTGTGAACCATAATGACAGAATTGAAACTCATGAATGCGATAATGATAATCAGGAAGTGAATGTTGAGGGTGATGATGATTTCTGTGAGCAAGAAAATGATAATGATGTGGACAATGTGTAGAATTTGGCAAGAATGATAATGAATTACCTGATCTAAATGTGGGGAAATTTTACAAACTACTTGCTAATGCATCAACACTATTATGGGATATATGCAACAAACACATGAAGTTGTCAATAGTATCTCGGTTATTAAGTGAGAAAAGTAAACATAATATAACTGACAATTACTTTGATAACATTCTATCACTAGTATAGGAATTAGTTCCAAATAATAATTGATTGTAGGTGACATTATATGAGTATAAGCAAATGATGAAGGGTTTGGGTCTCTCATACATAAAAATAAATGCGTGTCCAAAAAATTATATGTTATTTGATGATGATAACTCACAGTTAGCTCATTGCACTATTTACGGAGAGTGTAGATATGAAAAGGGGACAAAGGACAGAGGTAAGAAACAATCGATTCTAAAGAAGGCATTGTAACATCTACCAATCACTAACCAACTGAAATGTCTATTCATGTTGACTCGAATTGTTGAACACATGACATGGTATACAAGTAATCGATGTACTCATAATGGTTCAATAGGTTATCCATGCTAAACAGAGGCTTAACAACATATAAATTCAAATTTCCTTGACTTTGCTGTTGAAATCAGGAATGTCTTAGGCTACACACAGATGAGTTTTATGTTGAATTTTACAGTGAGAGAGACATATTTTATTTGGCTGGTTTTTATTAAAATTTAAACAATTTTAAATAATTATAAAAAATTGATTTTATATATATTAAAAAAATCATATAAGTTGAGCGACTGATGCTTCAGTTGCTAACTTAATAGGCACATTAGTTGCGCAACTAAACATTTTAGTCACTACTTTTAGTTGCCCGTCAGTCCCTCAATGTGGTGTGACTAAGCTTTCTATAATTGAACATGTCAACCTTGGTTCAGTTGCTCAAAGCGATTGAATGTGATTGTATGTTGATTCACTTTCATGTTTTTATCTTGTAGTGTACTACCTATATAATATTACCTATATATACCTAACTCTTTCTTGATTACTTAAAGATAATAGATATCTATGTATAAGTTAGGACATGTACGTTGTCAACAATGTACTTTGGTGATTATTTTTTTTTCCTTGCAGTGCTTGAGAAGTAGAACAAAATGGAGTGAAGTATTGTGGAGAAAAATATGAATTATAGGGCAATTGAAGTCACTTACGTGATGCTTAACAAGCAAGGTAAAATTGAGCAAAAAGCACAGATTGGTATCTTACCCCCTATAACACCTATAAACTCAAAACTAATGACTATTCACAATTAACTAACTGTTTAGCTGAATGAGGGGTACCATCAAGAATGAAAATGAGAATTTTGTGGCTACATTTGCCCACAAAGTTGAACATTCAAACAACTTATAAGTTGAGCTACAGGCTCTAAACAAAGGGCTTAATCTAGCTTAGCAATTTCAAATATTTCTTTTGATCAATGAGTGGATTAAAAATGGTGGTGCAATTTTTGAATTTATCTCAAGGCACTTTGATACAACTAATGCCTCTTCTTATGGATTGTAGGTTCAAAGAGCAATGCTAAATGTTACAAGTTTAGCACACATTCATGAAAGGCAATACAGTGGTGGACTAATTTGCTAAGAAAACAGCAACCCTAGTCCCTTCTGTAGTGGTAATTTGCCATAGCATAAGATTCATAAAATGACAAGAAAGGAAAAAAAATTTGGGAAATGAGAAAAACAAGTTAATTGGCTTGGGTGGTTGTGGATAGGGATGAAAAAATTAACTCAACTTGAGGACCTAGCCCAACTTACCACAATCCAAGCCCAAATTGACCCAATTTTATTAGAAAAGTCAATAACTTGAACCTGATTGCACATATCCTAACCTAAACCTAAACTTGGTTAAAGTGAAATCTAAGAAAACAATAACCAAAATGACCTAAACTCAAAATACGAGAACCCAAAATTACCCGAGCCAAATTGGCCTAAACTCAAAATAACCTGTACCTAAGCTCGACTTGACCTAAACCAAAAATGACTAAATGACTAAACCTAATATGATCTTATTTTAACAGAAATTCACAAAAAAATATATGGTTAATTGACATCTATTTAAAAAAATTATATTTTTTATATATTGATTATTTATCTATATACTATATCAATTATGACCATGCAATTTAATATTCTTAAAAAATAATTTAAAAATGTTTTTTTAGGGATCTTATGAAATTTGAAGAATAAATTAACAAAATAACTTGTTCTAATTTGCTCAAGGTTATTTTGGATTTATTGGTTCAAGGGTAAACATAATATTAGCATTTAATTATTTATCTTTGATTTCTAATTTAATTATTAGAGGCAAATATTTTATTTAATTCTTCCACATCATATTCTAATTAGTAACAAATGTAATATTTTTTTTAATTATTTGCATCCAATTTTGAATACAGTTAATTTAGTCAAATATTTTATTTGATTCTTTTTATTTGTCTCTAATGTATACTTATTAACCTTAAAACCTTAAACCCTTACCCTAGTTTTAACCATAAACTCTCAATTCTTCTAGTTGTAACTCTTATTCCTAATAGTAAACTCTAAACCATAAACCTAAACCCTAACACTAATCCTAACTCTAATGTACTCCCTCCGTCCCAGTTTTGTTGAAACATTTTCTTAGGCACGGAGATTAAGATGTATGTAATTTGTGTTAATTTTTTATGTAGTAAAGTTTAAATAATGATTAAAAAAAGATTCTTTGTTGGGTTTTGTGCAGTGAGAGATTGAGTGGATATTAAAAAAAGAGTGTTTATTGGGTTTTGTGTAAAAGGATTATTTAATTGTTTAAACTTTTTCAAAAGAGAAAACGTTTCAACCTTTTGGGACATCCCAAAAAGGAATATGTTTCAAGTAAACTGGGACGGAGAGAGTATAACATAAATCCTAAATTTAAACTTTAAACATCCCCTAGGCATAAACCCAAGCTCTTGACCTTAAACTTTAAAACCTTAAGCGTTAACCTTAACCTAACAATAACCCTCCTTTTTAACCGTAAACCCAACCTAAATCTAAACTCAAAATCATAAACTTAAACTCTAACTATAACTCTAACCTTAACTTTTACCATCAATCCTAAATCTAAACTCTAAATCCTAAACATAAACCTGAAACACTAATCCTAACTAAAGACTCTAACCTTAACCCTTACCTTAACCATAAACCCTTAATTCTAACCTAAACCCCTAACAACTAACCTTAAAACCCTACACGCTAAACATTAACAGTCAATCCTAACCTTCATCCTAAACCAATGGCAATTGCAAGGATTTTTTCCTACAAGGGCAAAGTCAAAACTATAATTTTTATATCATTAATAAGTACAATACACTGACTAGTAAGCATAATACATCGCTAGCTGACTAGGCATATGACCTTTGGTTATAGTGGTGACCGGTGTGACTTGGGCGAACATCGAACAACAGAGGGTGGTAACTACAATCGATGGTAAGGCCACTCGATTCTTATCTCCCATTTGACATATTTCTCTCAATCTCATAATCCTTTACCATGTTTGTCATGTGTTGTCTAATTAGGAAAGAAGAATTGGAACTAAAATTTAGGAATTAGGAAGGAAAGAGTTAAGAAAGATAGAGTGAAAATTGGGTTAATTTTAAGTAAATCCTTAAGGTTTTGCATGTTGATCAACAAATGAAGGTAAAATGATATGATAATTAGTATAGTAATGTACTTATTACTCATACATCCTAAAGTTTTAAAAATTCAAAGAGTTTATGGGGGGTATTTGTAGGTAAAAATAATATACCTATTTTTTTGAAGATATATATATGGGTAGCCAAAGGTTTACAAAATCTAAATGTGGGCTAATTGCCCTCATTGTGGAACTGCCACTACCCTAACATAAAACTTTTCTCCTTCATTATCTTTCATATTTAGTAAGTCTCATATTTGAGGGCTTCAATATTTACTAATTTCCATTTATTAGTGCATCCATATTTAGAAAGTCCAATATTTGAGAAAAGGAGTTCCATATTTAATAACTTTCAATTTTGGGAGACTTCTATATTTAATAAGCCTTATCTTTGGGAAGGGTACTTTCATATTCAATAAGTCTCATATTAAGTTCTCTCAAAATAGATAACTTCCATATTTAGTAAGTTTAATAATCTTGGTAGGCATTGTCAAAATTACAACATTGGTGTCTAAACTTTTAAGTATCATACAATAAGGTACCAAAATTTTGAAAAATTTCATTTCAGTCTCCAAAAATAATCATCACATGGGTCCCTAAACTTTTCAAATCTTTGCATATTCATCCAGTATTTTTGAAATTTCCAGTTTCTTTGCTAATAGTGAACTAAAGTTGTTCGCATTTCGTTTGTAGAAAATTTGTCAAAATAGGAGCATAGCAAAATTGTAGCAATGTGTATGCTTGGGTTATAGCTTGGTGAAGGTCTGGGTGGCTAGTGTGATAATAGAGTTTTGGTCTAGAAAAACAATCATATAATATAAAGTATTACAAGCAATATTAAATAACCTAAATGTATAAAAAAATATAATGAAGAAAATTTTTATTAATTCTTAATAAAAAAATAATAATAAAATAAAAATTAACCTAAATTAAATCATACAAAAAAAATCAAATTATTTAATTAAAATTTTAACAAAAATTAAGCAAAAAACTTAAATTGATTCAATCATTTTGGCCTATGCACCTATAACCCAAGTAAAACCAACGATCAACCTAAATTTGGCCCAAAACTTGAATAACCCGACCTGAAGTTACCTGAGACTGAAATTGATCTGACCTTTATTAATTCCAAACCTAAACAAACCTAACCCAATCTAATCCAAACATGAAATCTACTCAACCCAAACTCAAATAACTTAACTTGGACCTAAATTCATGTAACCCCAACTAAACACGAACCTAAATGGCCTGACCAAAACTTAACCTGACCTACTCAATTGTCATACCTAGTTGTGACTTGTGAGGATGTGAGAGAGTAGATAAAATGAAAATTATGATGATAAATAAATTGTAAAAAAAATAGGAAATAAGTTGCAATCATTTTGATATGTTATTAAATAATTTATTATCATTTTTTTTCTGTGAAATGCTATTGTCAAATGTTTATGAAAAAAATAAAATCAATTGCATTAAAGGCAAAGAAGAGAAAGAGTAGAACTCAATTAACACAAAAAATTGTTGGAAGGACAAAATATGAGATTTAATTTTAAGAAAGAGAAGAACTCAGTTAACGCAAGCTTTGATTTGCTGTTAAGATTGGCTTAGAAGACAAATGATCCATGGTGTTGAAGAGTATCTAGAGGAGATTGAAAAACTTGAATAAAGTACTTGTTAAAATTGAATAACTTCAAATAGCATTAGTTTAAGATTCGATTTCCTAAGATGTTTGTGGTTTAACATGTTTTTTTGTCTCTGTGTATTTCCTTATCTTAGATATTTCCAAAGTAACATTAGATCCTTTGATCTTAGATATTTAAAGGAAAACTTAAGCATGATGTTCAGTTTAGATTTTTTCTAGGTTATGTTATGTTTACATCTAATTGTAGTATTTTTATTATGTTAATAGCTGCAATAGAAGGCCCTATCATTGTGGTTACCAATATTCATTCTTTAGACATTGGTGCATTTGCTATATTTCTGTTTTGTTATTCTTCTGGCTCTGTGCATTTTATTTGGGAAGGATGTTTGAGATTGGAATATGTGATGTTGTTTGCTATGTGACTGGAATAGATAACTCGAAATGGATATGTGAGATTGGTATGTTATTCTTCAACCTTGTGATGGATGTTTGTTGCATTTTAGTGTATTTACAGTTTGGTTATTTTGTTTGAAAACTGAAAATTTACTTTTTAGTTAATTTAGTTTTCCTACCTGATTTGGTCCATTTGGTTGTTAATATATACAATCGAAAATGAAAAAATTCAGCTATTCGCCTTCGCTTAAAATTGAATAAACCGATTGACCACCTCTAGACATGTTGGTTGTTGCACTTTTCATGAGTATATGAAGGAGGGGTAGAAAATATGTTTCTTCAACACATAAAACTAGTATTTTTTTTCTCCTCCCTATATAAAGAATAATTAACTATGGTATTGTTTGTTTGCATAGGATGTGCATTGTACAATCATAGTTTTCGATTGATGCCTTTGATGGAATGAATTAGATTGGTTTTGGAGGATGCTTCATGAACTTTGCTTCGTTACTAGTGTTGTTGAATCATGAATACCATGAACTTTGTTTAGTTCTTTGCTTCTTGTTGGATCATAAAAATGTGCTTAATAAGTAGTTGGATCATGGATGCATGAACTTTGCTTAGTTATTTGCTTGCTGCTGGATCATGGACATTATGTGGACAATGGCTTTTACTGTGTATTTGATCATATTTGATTTTTATTGGATGTTTAATCTCCATGTAGTGTAGAAATAATTGTAGGAGTTTTTAAATACAACTTATTACATGCTTTTACCTACGAGTCACATAGTGGATGGGATTTTTCATCCTCTAGCATATATTTGCGAAGTATCTAATAAGAAAAAATCTACAAGTACTGGCCGGAAAAAGGGGTACCCACGGCCAATTTGTCCCATTGCAATCCCTAATCCTATGTTATCTGGAAGTCTGAATTATCCCCTGATTAAATTTAGATTGAGCTGGTCATATTATCTTTTTTTTTTCCCCTCTATCCATTATTTTGTTCCATTGTAGTTACAAGTTTATCCCTTCCATTACCCAAAGTAAAATATTGACACAATTCATTTTAATTTAAATCAATTTAATTTAAAATAATTTATTTTTAGGGTAAAATTCACCATGGGTCACCTAACTTATTTTTTTGTCCTATCCGGGTACCTTACCTTTATTTTGTCCTAGTGAGATACCTTTCCTCTTCTTGCGCATCCTGTTCAGCTACTTTCCATCAAATTGGTCGTTAAATTGGATGGAAAATGATGAAGTGGCATTAAATAATACTAAAATAAACTTCAAATAACAACTTCAGTCCTCAAACTATTTCAACTACTAATTCTAACCCTTAAAATTTCACTTAAGCCAATTCTCAGGCAGAGTTGGTTCGACCAACCACAGAAGAAGACTGAATGGGTCGGACTAATGAAATCGGTTCGGATAGCGAGTCTCGAGCGGATCTTTCTTCGAATTCTCCGTTCTCCGACGAGGGAGGAAGGAGCAACGGCCTGGGCTCTACTGCAGAGGGAGAGGCGACCTTGGCAGGGAGGCGGACGGCTCATGGAGATTTCGGAGACGACAGGAGGCAGGGAGGACGCGATCTGGAGCGGCGGGAGAAGCACGATCGGACTAATGAAATCGGTTCGGATAGCGGGTCTCGAGCGGATCTGTCTTCGAATTCTCCGTTCTCCGACGAGGGAGGAAGGAGCAACGGCCTGGGCTCTACTGCAGAGGGAGAGGCGACCTTGGCAGGGAGGCGAACGGCTCATGGAGATTTCGGAGACGACGGAAGGCAGGGAGGACACGATCCGGAGCGGCAGGAGAAGCACGATCGGACTAATGAAATCGGTTCGGATTGCGGGTCTCGAGCGGATCTTTCTTCGAATTCTCCGTTCTCCGACGAGGGAGGAAGGAGCAACGGCTTGGGCTCTACTGTTGTTATGGCCCTTCTAGTGGGAGGTAAGGACTTTAGAATTTAGTGTAGAAGTTTAATTTAAGTTTGCCTAGCAAGAATTTAGAAGTTTGCCAAAGTTCACTAAGTTCCGACAAGAATAAAGCTCTGAACTAAGTCAGGGGCAAAATGGTAATTTTGCACCCTGAGTGGCCGGGACGAGTCCCGAGTGTTTTAAAATGAATTTTTAGAACTTAACTTTTAACCTTAACTCAAACTCAACAAATAGACAAGAATTTAATCAAGAACTGTTAAGTTACAAAGATGGGGGACCTAATTGCACTTAACTTGAAACCTTGGTGGTTTGAGGGGTTAAGTGGGGTTTAAGAAGAGGGAAGAAGGGTTTGGAGCTGCATAACCCGTTTTCCAGCTTCTCCACTCCATTTCTCTCTCAAATTAAGCTTGGAATCAAAAGCTTTTGGTGCCAAAAGGTGCAATTAAGGGTGCATAAGCTTGGAGGATGCATTTTCAAGCTTGAATCCTTGTTTTTGAAGCTTGAAAGGGCGTTTTTCTCCATCCCCTATTTTTGAACGAGGTATGATTTATGTTCTTGATTGAATTCGTGTTATTTGGTTGATTGGAAGCTTGGGTTTTGGTTGAAAGATGTATTTTTGATGTTTTAGAGCTTTGTTTTGGTATGGTTTTGTGTAGAACTTTGGAAGCTTGTTTGGAAGAGGAAGGGTTCGAATTCTTGCTTGTTCTTGGTGTTAAGGTAAGGGAGAAAGTGTTTTTAAGTTGTTGGATTGCTTTTGGATTGAAATGAATTGAGAAAGTTGAGTAACTTTTGGGTATGGTGTGAAGAAACGTTTTTGGGAATTATGATGGACTAGCTAAATTCGAAGCATTGGTTTGATGTTTCTAATGCATCATAGTTTGGCTTTGATAGTTGGTTTTGTTCCTTGCAACATGTACTTCATGTGTATGAAATTTGGTAACTTTTGATGCATGTTTGCTATATGTATTTGGTTGCCAAAGTTCGTAGTAGCAAACGGCCAAATTCTGCATTTCTGCAGAATTGGCGACGCGGCGCCAATTGGCCCGAAAATTGGCGACGCGTCGCCAATTCAATTTTATGTCACAGAACGTTTGTTCGTTGGTGACGCGTCGCCAATTCCCTCTTGCCTTTGGCGACGCGGCGCCAACACAAGAAAATGGGGGGTTTGACTTTTTGCTGCGTTGACCCGACCGAGACTACGGAAGGTTCGGAACGTGCCTAAGGGTCCGAGGATCCCGATGGTACTCCGAGACTTCCGAAAGTCCCACCGGAAGTATGAGTTTTCTTGAACTGTTTGAGGTAAGTAAGTTGCTTAGGCAACAAGTAAGGAAACAAATGTTGCAATTGAACTTAATTAGCTATCAATAGCTCAGGTGAGAGGTTTAGAACCCTCGTCGGCCTAGCCGTGCCGGAGCCACAAGGCCACGAGGCGAAACCTTGTTCATCTAGTTTACATCAAAGAGGCCCTGCGGCCTAGTCTACAAGTCCCGTCATAAATTCCCCTGCATAACAACTAGGTGAGAGGTTCTATGTTTGAATGAGGCTTGCTAAGGTTCGCCCTTGAGCCATATGATAGGTTGCTAAGTGATAGTGCTTGGCCTATATGTCAGGTTGCTAAGTGATTGCGCTTGGCCTGTATATGTGTCAGGTTGCTAAGTGATTGCACTTGGCCTGATACAGAGGACTACTTGAGGAGAGGTCTACCGACCTAGTATATATATATATGACTAGTACCCTCATGCTGTGTGAGCTCGCAGCCAGAGTCCTAGCTTTTTCTTGCAGGTACATCGAAGACCCTTACTGAGAATGTTGAATTCTCACTCCCTGTTTGTTATGCAGAGTCTGGAGTAGCAGGACCGGATAATCGCTGAGGATTATCACGGTAGTACCTTTTTGTCTGTAAAGGTACGGTAGTTGAGAAACTTTAAGTTTCTAGCTTGCTTAAGTATTTAGTTGGTCTGTTGGTCAGGCTGTGGTACTAACTTGCTTCTTCCTTTGGCTGCAGAGCCTAGTAGCACTTGGCAGAGGACTTGTGAGACTCGCCACTGGGACAGGAGTCCAAAGTGGGAGCTAGGGTAAAAGATCTCAACAAAGTCTTGTATTTTGATACAGTACTTTATTTTGCCTCCAGTATTTATGTTATAAAGAGTCCTTGACTCAGGGGATTGTTCTCTGGGTGAGAGCATTAGTTACTTATGTATAAATGCTTTCACGAGCGGTGTATGTGTAGTTAATCACTCAAAGGTTGATTTTGATATGCTTTGGCATTTTGTATTTATTTATATAAAATTTTACTTAGCCGGCTAAATGTCTAAATGATTAAATGTTTTATGGTTTTAACAAACCAAGTCAAAGCATAAGTGCATACATATTGCATTTCTAGGTTAATCAACTAGTAGCATTGGATTTAATCCACACACATAACCAGCTAGCCAATGACAATCCACCGTGAGACAAACGCTCACAGGGTATCCCGGGCAGGGGCACGGGGATCGTGCCAGTGTTTTTGGTATTAGAGCTAAGGGTTTATTTCATAGATATTGGAGGCTTAGACTGAGATCTAGTAGTAAAGTCCAAGTGCTAGGAAGTTAGTACTGACCAACATCTGGGGAAATGTTGTCTGGCTGTGGTTGCAGGTTATCATGGTTGATACGAGGTCTGGAATTTCGAGGGGGACTAGGGAACCTGGTGAAGGTTCTAGTGACCCAGTTGTGGCGAGGTTGGATGAGATATCCAGAGTGCTACAGAGTTTGACTGAGACTATGGCTCAGGTGGCACAGGGTATGAACACTCTTGTAACAGAGATGTTCAGAGATTATGGGGACAGAGGTGTTGCCCAGGAGGAAGTTGAGCCACAACAGGAACAGGAAAGGCATGCTAAACAACAGCAAGTGCCTAGAGCTCAGGAACCCAGAAATCAAGTTCTTGAGGAGGTTGAGGAACCAGAGATGATGGAGGCTCCAAGGAGGGGAGACACTCCACATCAGATGAGACTGTTAGAGAAATTCAAGACAGTTGATCCACCTAGCTTCGACGGGACAGGAGATCCTGATAGAGCAGAGGATTGGTTGTCTGTTATGAACCGACTCTTTACTTGTGGTGGCTATGAGACAGAGCAGAGGATGGTTCTAGTACCTTTCTTTCTGAGAGGGAGAGCCAGTCTTTGGTGGGATGATGTGATGGAGTTATTGAGGGAGAGTAATGGCACTCGTCCAGAGCACAAGAAAAAGGTGCTCAAGTGGTCAGACTTCGAGAAGAAGTTTAGACAGGAGTATATTAGTGAAGCTGCACAGGATCAGAGGAGGATCCAGTTTGAGAATCTGACACAGGGGGAGATGTCAGTACGAGAGTATGAGCAGCGCTACAACTCACTTATCCGGTATGCTCCGTACATGTTGGGTAATGATGAGCTGAAAGCCAAGAAGTTTTCCCAGGGCCTGAAGCCTATTTTCAGGAGGTATATGGCGACAGTTGATATCAGGAGTTATCGCCAGATGGTTCAGAAGGCATTGGCATTGGAAAGGGAATTCGAGGATTCCAGAGCACCTGTGAAAAAGGTGGAAGCTGGGCCATCTAACTTGGGGAAAAGTGCTGGAAAGCGACCAATGGTGGGGAACCAGGATCCATCCAAGAGGAGGAGGACAGGTGTGTGTCCTAGGTGCAGACGGTTCCATGGTGGAAGACCATGTACTCTGGGTACAGATATTTGTAATGTCTGTGGTCAGAGAGGGCATTGGGCCAGGGACTGCCCAAGAGTTCGTTCAGTTACAGGTCCGCCTCGGGCTTTACCTCCAGTACCGCTTGCTATTGGGAACCGGCCTGGAGTAGTTGCTGCAGCAGTGAACCCGAGAGTCTTCGCTTTGACGAACCAGGCGGCTAGAGAACCACCAGCTGTACGAGGTAATTTTACTTTTCTGAGCAGTAGTGTTAGAGTGCTTTTCGATACGGGAGCTACTCTTTCAGTGATATCTTCTGCCTTGGTAGATAAGCATATTTTACAGCGCGAAATTGCGGGTGAGTTGAGACTCATCAGGACTGCAAGGAGAGGTTTTATTGTGACCAATGAAGTGGTTACTAGGTATCCTTTGCAGTTAGGTGATCATGATTTTTGTTGTGAGTTGTGGGTGATTGAGTTGAAATCATATGACCTGGTGCTGGGAATGGATTGGTTGAGTAAGCACAAGGCACAAATTAACTGTGCGAATCACTCAGTTGACATCACTGATGCTCAAGGAGCTAGAGTGACTTGCACAGGAGGGTTGGCATCTAGTGCTAAGAGTTTACACCTTAGACTTGTAGATACCATCCCTGTAGTGGGTGAAGAGGAGTATTACTCGTTGAATGGAGTAGCTATAGAGGAGGAGTTGGGAAGCATTCCTGTAGCTAATCAGTTTCCTGAGGTGTTTCCAGTGGAGTTACCTGGGTTACCACCTAGGAGGGATACTGAGTTTGCTATCCATCTGCAACCAGGGGTTGAGCCTATTTCAGTACCACCTTATAGGATGTCGGCTCCTGAGATGGATGAGTTGAAGAAGCAGTTGGAGGAACTGCTAGGGAAAGGTTTCATAAGACCGAGTGTATCACCGTGGGGAGCTCCAGTGTTATTTGTGAAGAAGAAAGATGGGACTTTCAGGTTGTGCATCGATTACAGGAAGTTGAATGCAGTGACAGTTAAGAATAAGTATCCACTTCCTAGAATTGATGATTTGTTTGACAGACTCAGAGGAGCGAGGGTGTTTTCCAAGATTGATCTTCGGTCTGGGTATTTTCAGATCAGAGTTAAGGAGGAAGACATTCCGAAGACTGCCTTCAGGACGAGATACGGACATTATGAGTATACGGTTATGCCTTTCGGTGTGACTAATGCTCCAGCAGTATTCATGGAAGCTATGAATCGGATCTTTAAGCCATTTCTGGATCAGTTTGTTGAGGTCTTCATCGATGATATTCTGATCTATTCACAGTCTACAGCAGAGCATGAGGAGCACCTTAGAACGGTTTTGCAAGTGCTGAAGGATAATCAGTACTACGCAAAATTTTCTAAGTGTGAGTTTTGGTCCGAGAGGATTCAGTTTTTGGGGCATATTATCAGTGCTCAAGGTTTGTCAGTTAATCCTGAAAAGGTTCAAGCAGTGGTTGAATGGAAGAGACCGACTACAGTTACAGAGGTCAGGAGTTTCTTGGGTTTAGCAGGTTACTACAGACGCTTCATAGAGAAATTCTCTGTGATAGCTACGCCGTTGACAGCATTGACCAGGAAAGCTCAGAAATTTGAGTGGACACCGAAGTGTGAAGAAGTCTACATGAAGCTGAAGGAAAAGTTGACCAGTGCACCCATACTTGTGTTACCAGACCCGGACAGAGCCTTTACAGTTTATACTGATGCGTCAGGTTCAGGTTTGGGTTGTGTTCTACATCAGGACAGTCAGGTGATTGCTTATGGTTCGAGACAGCTGAGGCCTAATGAATTGAACTACCCTGTTCATGATCTTGAGCTTGCAGCAGTGATCTTTGCACTGAAATTATGGAGACATTATTTGATGGGAAGATCGTTCAGAATCTTCACTGATCACAAGAGTTTGAAGTATTTGTTTACTCAGAAGGATCTGAACATGAGACAGCGGCGATGGATTGAGTACATTAAAGACTATGATTGTTCGATCGAGTATTGTGCTGGTAAAGGGAACGTGGTAGCAGATGCTTTGAGTCGGAAGTACACAGGAGTGATCTTGTCCAAGGATCAGGCTACAGATTCTTCAGAAGGAGCATTGAAGGATTGTTTCTTAGCTTTGCATGAATTATGGCAAAGTCGAGAAAAATCCTTAGCCTACGTTTTGGAGATTCAGACGGCTTGGTTAGCCAGAGTCAGAGAAGCTCAGTTGAAAGATCCATTGTTGAAGAAGATTTCGGGTGAAGCTAAGACTAGTGCTTTGAAGAAAGAGTTTAAGTACAAAGATGGAATACTGCATTATGGTGATCGACTCTATGTGTCGAATGTTGAGGGACTTAGGCAGCAAGTCCTACAGGAGGCACATAGCAGTACATTGAGTATTCACCCTGGTGTTAGTAAGATGTATCAAGATCTGAAGACACATTTTTGGTGGCCAGGATTGAAGAGAGATGTACGAGGACATGTGGCAAAGTGTTTGACATCCCAAGTGGTGAAAGCTGAACACCAGAAACCAGCAGGCACACTTCAGAGTTTATCTCTACCAGTGAGGAAGTGGGGATCCGTTACTATGGATTTCCTAGTGGGGTTACCGACCACCCGGAGTCAGCATGATGCTATTTGGGTAGTGGTTGACCGATTGACGAAGTCGGCACACTTTATACCGATCAGAGTCACCTATACATTGGAGAGGTTGGCTCAGTTATATCTCAGGGAGATTGTGAGACTCCATGGGATACCGGATCAGATCATATCAGACAGAGATCCACGATTTACATCACGGTTTTGGAATGCTTTTCAGGAAGCATTGGGCAGCAAAGTTAGCCTCAGTACTGCTTTTCATCCACAGACTGACGGACAGTCAGAGAGGGTGATTCAGACTTTGGAGGACATGCTACGCATGTGTGTCATTGATTTCAGAGGTGATTGGGATCAGCACTTACCACTGATCGAGTTTGCCTATAATAACAGTCATCAATCTGTTATTGGAATGGCGCCCTATGAAGCTTTGTATGGGAGACGGTGTATGACACCTCATTGTTGGGCAGATCCAACAGACAGAGTGGTTATTGGACCTGAGATCATAGCTGACACTACAGCTAAGATTAAGTTGATTCAGCAGAGAATCAAGACAGCTAATGACAGACAGACTAAGTATGCAAACAGAAGAAGAAGAGAATTGAGTTTTGAGGTTGGTGACAAAGTACTTCTGAAAGTGTCGCCCATGAGAGGAGTTAGTCGTTTTGGACAGAGGGGCAAGTTAGCTCCAAGGTTCATTGGACCTTATGAAGTGTTAGAGAAAGTTGGGAAAGTTGCTTATCGGTTGGCTTTACCGCCTAACCTTTCTCAAGTGCATAATGTGTTTCATGTCAGTTTACTCAGGAAGTGCACAGTTGAGCCCGGACAGGTAGTAAATCCTTCAGTGATACCCATTCAGGAGGACTTGACTTATGAAGAGAAACCAGTTCAGATTTTGGATAGGCAAGTCAAGAAACTGCGGACTAAGTGGATTCCGATGGTTAAGATCCTTTGGTCTAACCATAGTGAGGAGGAAGCTACCTGGGAGACAGAGCAGGATATGCTGAAAAGATATCCTGGTGTTTTTCCAGAGTTGCAGCGGAATTTGGGGGACCAAATTCTAGAAAGAGGGGAGAATGTTATGGCCCTTCTAGTGGGAGGTAAGGACTTTAGAATTTAGTGTAGAAGTTTAATTTAAGTTTGCCTAGCAAGAATTTAGAAGTTTGCCAAAGTTCACTAAGTTCCGACAAGAATAAAGCTCTGAACTAAGTTCAGGGGCAAAATGGTAATTTTGCACCCTGAGTGGCCGGGACGAGTCCCGAGTGTTTTAAAATGAATTTTTAGAACTTAACTTTTAACCTTAACTCAAACTCAACAAATAGACAAGAATTTAATCAAGAACTGTTAAGTTACAAAGATGGGGGACCTAATTGCACTTAACTTGAAACCTTGGTGGTTTGAGGGGTTAAGTGGGGTTTAAGAAGAGGGAAGAAGGGTTTGGAGCTGCATAACCCGTTTTCCAGCTTCTCCACTCCATTTCTCTCTCAAATTAAGCTTGGAATCAAAAGCTTTTGGTGCCAAAAGGTGCAATTAAGGGTGCATAAGCTTGGAGGATGCATTTTCAAGCTTGAATCCTTGTTTTTGAAGCTTGAAAGGGCATTTTTCTCTATCCCCTATTTTTGAACGAGGTATGATTTATGTTCTTGATTGAATTCGTGTTATTTGGTTGATTGGAAGCTTGGGTTTTGGTTGAGATGTATTTTTGATGTTTTAGAGCTTTGTTTTGGTATGGTTTTGTGTAGAACTTTGGAAGCTTGTTTGGAAGAGGAAGGGTTCGAATTCTTGCTTGTTCTTGGTGTTAAGGTAAGGGAGAAAGTGTTTTTAAGTTGTTGGATTGCTTTTGGATTGAAATGAATTGAGAAAGTTGAGTAACTTTTGGGTATGGTGTGAAGAAACATTTTTGGGAATTATGATGGACTAGCTAAATTCGAAGCATTGGTTTGATGTTTCTAATGCATCATAGTTTGGCTTTGATAGTTGGTTTTGTTCCTTGCAACATGTACTTCATGTGTATGAAATTTGGTAACTTTTGATGCATGTTTGCTATATGTATTTGGTTGCCAAAGTTCGTAGCAGCAAACGGCCAAATTCTGCATTTCTACAGAATTGGCGACGCGGCGCCAATTGGCCCGAAAATTGGCGACGCGTCGCCAATTCAATTTTATGTCACAGAACGTTTGTTCGTTGGCGACGCGTCGCCAATTCCCTCTTGCCTTTGGCGACGCGGCGCCAACACAAGAAAATGGGGGGTTTGACTTTTTGCTGCGTTGACCCGACCGAGACTACGGAAGGTTCGGAACGTGCCTAAGGGTCCGAGGATCCCGATGGTACTCCGAGACTTCCGAAAGTCCCACCGGAAGTATGAGTTTTCTTGAACTGTTTGAGGTAAGTAAGTTGCTTAGGCAACAAGTAAGGAAACAAATGTTGCAATTGAACTTAATTAGCTATCAATAGCTCAGGTGAGAGGTTTAGAACCCTCGTCGGCCTAGTCGTGCCGGAGCCACGAGGCCACGAGGCGAAACCTTGTTCATCTAGTTTACATCAAAGAGGCCCTGCGGCCTAGTCTACAAGTCCCGTCATAAATTCCCCTGCATAACAACTAGGTGAGAGGTTCTATGTTTGAATGAGGCTTGCTAAGGTTCGCCCTTGAGCCATATGATAGGTTGCTAAGTGATAGCGCTTGGCCTATATGTCAGGTTGCTAAGTGATTGCGCTTGGCCTGTATATGTGTCAGGTTGCTAAGTGATTGCACTTGGCCTGATACAGAGGACTACTTGAGGAGAGGTCTACCGACCTAGTATATATATATATGACTAGTACCCTCATGCTGTGTGAGCTCGCAGCCAGAGTCCTAGCTTTTTCTTGCAGGTACATCGAAGACCCTTACTGAGAATGTTGAATTCTCACTCCCTGTTTGTTATGCAGAGTCTGGAGTAGCAGGACCGGATAATCGCTGAGGATTATCACGGTAGTACCTTTTTGTCTGTAAAGGTACGGTAGTTGAGAAACTTTAAGTTTCTAGCTTGCTTAAGTATTTAGTTGGTCTGTTGGTCAGGCTGTGGTACTAACTTGCTTCTTCCTTTGGCTGCAGAGCCTAGTAGCACTTGGCAGAGGACTTGTGAGACTCGCCACTGGGACAGGAGTCCAAAGTGGGAGCTAGGGTAAAAGATCTCAGCAAAGTCTTTTATTTTGATACAGTACTTTATTTTGCCTCCAGTATTTATGTTATAAAGAGTCCTTGACTCAGGGGATTGTTCTCTGGGTGAGAGCATTAGTTACTTATGTATAAATGCTTTCACGAGCGGTGTATGTGTAGTTAATCACTCAAAGGTTGATTTTGATATGCTTTGGCATTTTGTATTTATTTATATAAAATTTTACTTAGCCGGCTAAATGTCTAAATGATTAAATGTTTTATGGTTTTAACAAACCAAGTCAAAGCATAAGTGCATACATATTGTATTTCTAGGTTAATCAACTAGTAGCATTGGATTTAATCCACACACATAACCAGCTAGCCAATTACAATCCACCGTGAGACAAACGCTCACAGGGTATCCCGGGCAGGGGCACGGGGATCGTGCCAACTGTAGAGGGAGAGGCGACCTTGGCAGGGAGGCGGACGGCTCATGGAGATTTTGGAGACGACGGGAGGCAGGGAGGACGCGATCCGGAGCGGCGGGAGAAGCACGATCTTCCTCCGATTGAGCGTGGACAGCGGCGATATGGGTTTTGGTGCAAGTTTGCGACGCGAGGCTAGGCGGACGGGAAGCTGAAGAGGATGAACGGGATGAGAGGGGTAGAATTGGCTTAAGTGAAATTTTAAGGGTTAGAATTAGTAATTGAAATAGTTTAAGGACTGAAGTTGTTATTTGAAGTTTATTTTAGTATTATTTAATGCCACTTCATCATTTTCCATCCAATTTAACGACCAATTTGACGGAAAGTAGCTGAACAGGATGCGCAAGAAGAGGAAAGGTATCTCGCTAGGACAAAATAAATGTAAGGTACCCGGATAGGACAAAAAAATAAGTTAGGTGACCCATGGTGAATTTTACCCTTTATTTTTATCTTTACCTTTTTTTTATTTGATACTAATTTTATTTAAAAATAATATTATATAGCTGTAATAATCTATCATGAATAAATTTTGTATAATCTTATTAATTTTTTATAAATTTTCTTTTTGAATGTCTAAAACTAAAAAAAAATTCATAAAAATTTAATAATATCATGAAAATTTAATTTCAGATAAATTATTACATCTACAAAATATTGATTTTTAAATGAAATTAATTCTAGGTAAAATAGATATAAAAATAAAAAAAAATATTTTAAATTAAATTAACTTAAGTTAAAATGAACTATAAAAAAAAAAGAAAAAGAAAAAGGTAAAAAACTTTAAATTGTCATAAATGAAAAATTTCCCGGATCTCCTATACATGGAAATAATTATCATAGCCAGAAAACATGGGTAAGGATTTGGTGGCTAGAGCAGCAATAGCAAGCAAACCAGCAATTGACAACCTGACGAAGTCATCTTACAAAACCATTCCCTTCAATCAAGTCATAATAGTTTCGTTCGTTACAATTATCCCCTAGACTCCAGTTTCCTTTTTCTCAGTGGCCCACATGTTGGGTTGAAAAACTCCGTTGGTTAGCATTTAATCGGAGTGATAAATACTGACCATCTAGAAACCTTGTTAGATATATGTCATGTATTTAAATGGAATTAAGCCAAACCAAACACAGGCAAGTGTAGTTGTCGATCTGGGGTGACCAACCATGGACGACATGGGAAGATCATTCAGCAGCCGCCGCAGCTGGCCAGAGGCTTGGGAACCGGCGGAGGTGTCGAGCCGGAGGCAGGAGGAGGAGGATGAGCTCCGGTGGGCCGCCATCGAGCGTCTGCCAACTTTCGAGCGGATGAGGAAGGGACTGCTGAAGCATGTTTCGGAGAATGGGGAAGTTGTCCATGAAGAAGTAGATGTCAGGAAGCTTCGCTTGCAAGACAAGCAACAGCTGATGGAGAGTGTTCTGAAAGCTGTGGAAGAAGACAACGAAAAGTTCCTTGGAAGATTAAGGGACAGAATTGATCGGTAAATCTTAGATACACACCAAAATTATAATTTCAAAGCTGTTTTTCTGATGTTTTGTTCTTTTTTATTGGCAGAGTTGGGATTGAAATTCCAAAAATTGAAGTCCGGTATGAACACCTATGTGTGAAGGGAGATGTGTATGTTGGGAGCAGAGCTCTTCCCACTCTGTTCAATGCTGTTTTGAACACACTAGAGGTTCTTCACTTTTTGTTTTTCTTTTTCATTTATTCTTTGATATTATTGTGGCTTTTTTTAAGTTTTATTTGACAATTAATTTTCTTCATGTTGGGTCTTGTAAATTTCTTGCAGAGCATTTTTGGGTTGATCAGACTGATCCCATCTAAGAAGAGGAAAATTGAGATACTTAAGGACATAAGTGGAATAGTCAGACCATCAAGGTAACCCCCGGGGCCAAAAAATATTCTTTTTCTTTTGGTAATTATTAGTCTCAGAAATGGTTGGTGATTCTCAAGTAATTCTACTGGAGAATTGTTGGTTGTCTAATACACAAGGGGCCACCCTAAGTTTATGCCACTAAGATGGAGTTTTTGGGATGGAACTTTCAGGATGACCCTACTTCTTGGACCCCCAGGAGCAGGAAAAACAACGCTCTTGCTGGCACTTGCAGGAAAGCTTGATCCTGGTTTAAGTGTAAGTTTAATTTCTCATTTTATTTTATTTTCTAAACATTTGATGCTCTATCGAGGACACACATGAGGGTATGTAGAAGATCGTGTGGTGAATCTCTTCGGTTCAAACCTTCCTAATAAGCGGTATTAGAGCCAATGGTTCTGGATCTACAGGGAATGCACTAGTTTGCTATAGAGTTCTTATTTATAAACATTTTCTGGGATGTTGCTTAACAGACATCTGGTAGAATCACATATTGTGGGCATGAGCTGAAGGAGTTTGTCCCACAGAGGACATGTGCTTATATCAGTCAACATGATCTTCACAGTGGTGAGATGACAGTAAGGGAGACGCTCAATTTCGCAGGCCGTTGCTTGGGCGTTGGCACGAGATATGAGATGCTGGCGGAGCTACTGCGACGAGAGAAACAAGCCGGAATTAAACCGGATCCAGAGATTGATGCTTTCATGAAAGCCACTTCAATGGTTGGCCAAGAAACCAGCGTGGTCACAGACTATGTCCTTAAGGTTTCTCGTCTGTATGACCTAGTACATGCATTAGTTTCTTACGCGATGGAAATTCCAAACACAGCTGACATCTTGAATTTGTTTAACAGATACTTGGATTAGATATTTGTGCAGATACTTTGGTTGGAGATGAGATGCGAAGGGGTATCTCTGGTGGGGAGAAGAAGCGTTTAACTACAGGTAATCCTGTGTAAAATTTCGCCACTTTGCCTTTATATGATCTAGTAGTATTAGCTAAATTTAAATAGTAACTGGGATTAAGGTGCTGTATGATCATAAATCGGATGGATATATAACAATGCCATTATACTTGATTAAGTGCAGGGGAGATGTTGGTTGGACCAGCAACGGTTTTCCTGATGGATGAAATATCAACCGGGTTAGATAGTTCTACTACTTTCCAGGTATGCAAATTCATGAGGCACTTGGTCCATATCATGGATATGACGATGGTTGTTTCTCTTCTACAACCAGCACCTGAGGCATTCGATCTTTTCGACGACATTATCCTCCTTTCGGAGGGCCAGATTGTCTACCAAGGCCCGCGAGAGAATGCTCTCGAGTTCTTCGAATACATGGGCTTCAAGTGCCCCGAGAGGAAAGGGGTTGCAGACTTTCTGCAGGAAGTTATTTCAAAGAAGGACCAAGAGCAATACTGGTTCAAAAACCAACCGTATCAGTACATTTCGGTGCCCAAGTTTGTTGAAGCCTTCTACTCTTTCGGCATCGGCCAACAGCTTGCACATGATCTTAGTGTCCCATATGATCAATCCAAAACCCACCCTACTTTATTAGTTACTAAGAAGTACGGAATCCCGAGCTGGGAGCTGTTGAAGGCTTGTTTTGCAAGGGAGTGGTTGCTAGTAAAACGCAATTACTTCGTATATGTGTTCAAGACTGTGCAGTTAACAATATCATCGGTGATTGCTATGACTGTGTTTTTTAGGACCAATATGCATGTGGGCACTTTGCAGGATGGAGGGAAGTTCTATGGAGCTCTCTTTTTCAGTCTGCTCAATGTGATGTTCAATGGAGTTGCTGAACTTGCCTTGACCATTTTTAGGCTTCCGGTTTTCTTTAAGCAGAGGGATTTCTTGTTCTACCCTCCATGGGCCTTTTGCTTGCCTATCTGGGTGCTCAGGATACCATTATCTTTAATGGAATCAACAATATGGATTATTCTAACGTATTATACAATTGGTTTTGCCCCATCTGCTAGCCGGTAAGTATTTGCTTGTATTGCCCTCTTTTGGGGGTGCATGAAAGGTTAAGGAAAGTGGTCCTTACCTAATTCTAACCAAGGAATGTCACAACCTCAATTAGGATTTATAGTTTACCTATAGATTGTCTAGTAATGAGACTACTAGCAGAAATCGAACTTCTTTTTTCTTTTTATGGTAATAAGAATTATTATATAAAAGTACCAAGTTAGGAGGTAGTATAATCTTAGGAGTAGAGGGAATGCTAACTTGTTCAGGACCTATAATGCCATCGAACCAATTTAAATGATATTATTTGACAAAAGTTGGTGGGTTGGGAGTAGTTGAACCACTAACTTCACCTTCTCTTTGCATTCGTTTTTGCCAATCCACCAAGTAGCTAGGGCGAAATTGAACTTTTAAACACTTTGAAGTGAAACATCCGAATATTAATTAGCTGAGCCAATTCTCATTGGCTATAGATACTGCTTTCTTCCGACAATTCCTGGCAGTCTTTGGCATACATATCCTAATCCCTAATTATCTTTGCCCTTTTGTGATTTTAGGTTCTTTCGACAATTCCTGGCATTCTTTGGCATACATCAGATGGCTCTCTCGCTCTTTCGGTTCATTGTCGCACTAGGAAGATCACCAGTTGTGGCAAACACACTAGCATGTTTTACTTTGTTAGTGGTTTTTCTTCTTGGAGGTTTCATTGTTTCTAGAAGTAAGTAACCATTAAGTATTTGTTCTAAGTCTTCCTTACTCTTTTTTATTTCTTTTCTTTTTTATTTTTTTTAAAAGATCACGTAAGTGCTTGATTGGTAATCTTCTGGGAAACTCTAGGTTTCCCAATGCTTATTTGGCTAAAAAATCAGTTATACAAACTTATTACATGTTAGGTTATGAGTCATTTTTTTTATTACTCTAGGTTATCAGTATTTAGAAACATTTTTACAAATATATTAGAGTATAAGAAAGTATCTATGAAAGTTATGGAAAAATCTGTCTGCTTCTTGAAACCTGAAATAAATGAAACTGTGGTTTGACATTATTAGCATACAATGCGCCTGATGGATTTGATCATTGGTTGGGCTATAGGTGATTCGGTGTCCTGGTTTTTAACTGTTAAGCCAAGTGATGTGAACATGAGTGATCTTTTTGGAGCTAGTTAGAATTTGACTGAGAAATGGTATTGTTAAACCATTTAAAGAACTTGCAAAATATCGTTCATTGTAATTTTTTAGATAGTTACTATTCAATGACTTGTACTCTTAGTCCATAGGTGATAGCCTAATGGCTTCACTCTCGAACTATCCGACTTCCAACAATTCAACCCCTAATAGGCGCATTGTATGCTATTTTCTAGTAACTATAGCTTGAAAACCTCCCGATTTTAAAAGTCAGGCAAATTCTCTCTAAGTTTTACGTAATAATCTCTATCTCTTAATATATACTTATAAATGTTTCTAATTGTCTATTACTAGTGCACTAACAATATGTGGGCAATAATATGTTTTACATTTATAGAGGACATCACGCCATGGATGCTATGGGGCTATTACGTCTCTCCCATGATGTATGGGCAAACCGCCATTACAATGAACGAATTTCTTGACAAAAGATGGAGTGCGGTAAGAACTGTTATATATGCCAATTAGTTTTGATTTAACATAATCTTATATGGGCTATTTTTATTTTTACATATTTTTTATATGAAACTAATTTCGTTTAAAAATTAATACTATTATACAGGTGTAATATTCTATTTGAAACTAAATTTTTATTAATTTTTCTTATTTTAGGTATTAAAAAGGATTATAATGTATTTCTTCAGTTTAAATATTGTTCCGTTCAAAGATTATAATTCTTCAAAAAATAATACTTCATTTGCCTATGTTTTTTTTATTCACACAGAATTGGCTAGGAGATTGAGGAAGGGGGGAAAAATCTATTTTTTAATTTTCACTTTCACCGTTTACTTTTATATGTAAATCAAAAAAGATTAAAAAAACTAAATATTGAAATGATGATTTGAATAGTAACATGATAAAGAGTAATTTATTAAAATTTTACAAAATTTTGAGAAACTCCAAAATAATAATAATAATAATAATAATAATACTCAAAATTTTGTTCATCTATTAAGCATAACGGTTTTTTCTTTGAATAATTGAAGACTTAAATTTTCTCAATTGTTTTCTGGTGTAGCCAAACAATGACCCCAGAATTGATGCACCGACAGTGGGAATGGCCCTTCTTAAAGCTCGAGGATTTTTCACAGACGAGTACTGGTTTTGGATCTGCATTGGAGCGCTGTTCGGGTTTTCTGTTGTCTTCAATATTTTATTTGTTGGGGCATTAACTTATTTGAACCGTGAGTTACATATATATATATATACACACACACACAATTTGATTACTGGTTGGATATTTTATCATGTGCTCTACAAAATAAATTTTTCTAAAATTCTATGAGTCAATTATATAAATATAAAAAAATTAATTAAGTTTTTTTAAGAAATTTTTAGTACATATAGCTATTGTGCAAGGAATTTTACCGTTGGAAACTGCTTTTACTTGTTAAATTTTCAGCTTTTAGAGATTCTAAAGCAGTGGTTCCAGAACAAGATGAAAGCAAGAACAAGAAAAAGAAAGCCTCCAAACAAAGCGAAAGCGAAGGTAAATTCTAGTAGGGGTGAGCAAGGTTTGGGTTAGTTCGGTTTTATGGTGGAACCGAAATAATCTAAAATATCTTCGGTTCTAAATTTTTTCTACCCAACTTAAGAATCGAGAACAAAACAGAACTAGAACCATAGTTTTAAGTTTTTCAGTTGGTTCTATAGTTTTCGGTTTATACCATATATTTATAAAAACATTAAAATTCAACAAAATTACATCCATAACCAATTTATGACATATTCAATATAATATATAATTAAATCAGTATTTAAATACATGTACTTAGATACATTTAAATGTGTTTAATATGATATTATTAAAATGACTCAAAAGAGTTACTTGTAGAGTATCTTCTATCTCAACCAACATTGGCACAATATTCAACATGGAAAGCTGAGTTTTAAGACCATTTTTTTCAGTATCAAAATTTGAAATATATTAATGTCATAAATTCTAGTTTCATATGCCTCATAAATGAAAAAAGAAAACACATGATGATTATGTCATAGAGAGTAGTCTGGAATAAAGAGACTGAAAGTAAAATGACCTAGAAGTAATCGATTTAAGAAGTAAAGTGATTCAAGTGAATATGGAAAAATGTCATGAATGGTCCCACAACTTTCATATTGTTTCAATTTAAAACATCAGTTTAAACGTTTAATATAAAAACACAAGATGACCATCATAATTCTTCAAAGAAATACATATATATATGGGTATATTAGTAATACTATAATTTTTATTATATAAATATATATATACCTTGGGTTTAATTCTACTTCGGGTTGATTTCATATAAAATTAAAATTAACTAAAAAACTATCGGTTCTCCTATATATAAAACCAACTAGCGAACCATGGCCCATTGTTATCCAACCCAACCCAATGGGCATAATTTGAGTTGGGTTTCGGGTTTACCCAACCCATGGTCACCCCTAAATTCTAGTATTATGTCTTTAGGCGGCTAAAATCCAGTATGGCCCTTAAACTTTCACAAGTATGCCAACTAGCATCTAAACAAAAAATAGTTTCCAATCGCACCTCATACAATATCATGCTCTTGGTGAATTACAGGCTTTGAGTTATTTCAAACAGCAAGGAAAGGAATGGTCTTGCCATTCCAGCCCCTTTCGGTTGCATTTAACCATGTGAACTACTATGTGGATATGCCCACTGTAAGTTGAACTGTCCTTCAGAATTCTTATTTCAGAGGCATGAACAATATATATAATCTAATACTATTTGTTTTTAACATTTGGCTTTATATTTCAATAGAAAATAATTTGATGCTTTATGCGTCTAGGAAATGAGGAAGCAAGGGATTGAGGAAAAGCGGCTTCAACTGTTGAGAGATGTAAGTGGTGCTTTCAGGCCAGGGGTGTTGACAGCCCTAGTAGGTGTTAGTGGTGCCGGGAAGACCACTTTGATGGATGTTCTGGCTGGAAGGAAAACTGGAGGCTACATAGAGGGAACCATCAGCATTTCCGGCTACCCCAAAAACCAAGCAACATTCACTCGTGTGACCGGCTACTGCGAACAAACCGACATCCATTCACCTCATGTCACTGTCTATGAATCCGTCATGTACTCAGCGTGGCTTCGGCTTTCTTCAGACATGGACACGAAAACGCGAAAGGCATGTCTAGGGTTCTTCTCAGCTTCAAAGTTGCATTCCTTGTTACCCAAGTTTCCTCTTTTTCTGTGTGTCTTATACTCTGATCCACCTATTCAGATGTTTGCTGAAGAAGTTATGGACTTGGTGGAGCTAAAGCCCATAAGGAATGCACTAGTGGGCCTTCCGGGAGTAGATGGCCTTTCAACAGAACAAAGGAAGCGGTTGACAATAGCTGTGGAGTTAGTTGCTAACCCATCCATCATCTTTATGGATGAGCCAACTTCTGGTCTTGATGCTAGAGCTGCTGCCATTGTTATGCGCACTGTAAGAAATACTGTGGATACAGGTAGAACCGTCGTGTGCACGATTCATCAGCCGAGCATAGACATCTTCGAAGCTTTCGACGAAGTACGAATTCATTCATGAAATTTATTACATATTGTTTTAGCAGTGACCGATGCCTACCTTATATAAAATGGCACAACTTTTTTGTGCTCCCTTTCTTTTGGCAGTTACTTTTGATGAAGAGGGGAGGCCAAGTTATATATGCCGGAGCACTTGGTCATCACTCCGACAGGCTCATACAATATTTCGAGGTCTAATTTTTCTATCCTATTTTTAGTTATTGAAAGTTAACATGCTTAAGCATTAAGTTATATAAAGTTTAAATTCTTTGCTCTCGCTACAGGCCATAGCAGGAGTTCCTAATATAAAAAGTGGATACAACCCAGCCACATGGATGCTAGAGATTAGTACTCCAGCAATGGAGGCTCAACTGAAGCTGGATTTCGCTGAGATTTATGCAAACTCTTCACTTTACAGGTTAGTTTGAAGTTTGAACTGCAATTAAAACAACATAATTTTTCTCTAATTTCTTTCACAAACTTAAGTAGGTTGCGTTTACATGACTTATAGTATGAACCAAGAACTTATCAAAGAGCTAAGTACCCCTGCACCTGGGTCTAAGGATCTGTATTTCCCGACGAAATACTCCCAACCATTCCTCTCCCAGTGCAAGGCTTGCTTCTGGAAACAACACCTGTCATATTGGAGAAACCCCCAGTATAATGTTGTTCGTTTCTTCATAACGATGGTCATGGGTCTCATATTTGGTCTCATCTTCTGGGACAAAGGAAGTGACATGTAAGTGTTTGAACCCTTAACTAGAGTACATAGTTTCATTCTACTAGAGATATTTTTCTAATTCTAGTATGTTGCTGATATATTAGAAACACACTAGAAGATCTACTAAGGCTTATGGGAGCAATCTATTCTGCTGTACTTTTCCTCGGCCCAGTTAACACGAACGCTGTTCAATCAGTCGTTGCTGTGGAGAGAACGGTCTTCTATCGTGAAAAAGCTTCAGGGATGTACTCGGCTTTACCCTACGCTCTTTCTCAGGTAAAGCTAATTTGAGTGCACAACTGGAGAGTCGCGAACTATAATCTCTAATAGCAGTGTTCATATGCCTAGGGTTTTTCGATCTTGTGATTCGTTATCTGTCAGCCCATTAATTCCAACATTTACATGGTGAGATGCTTATGAAACAATTGTCAATTGGTCATGGATGCAGGTGGCGATTGAGGTCATATACAATGTGATCCAAACTGGAATTTATGTTCTAATACTTTACTCAATGATTGGATTTGAGTGGACCATTAGAAAGTTCTTAGGGTTCTACTACTTCATGGTAACTTGCTTTATCTACTTCACATTATATGGGATGATGACGGTTGCCTTCACTTCTAGCCAACAAATTGCTGCAATTGTAATGTCTTTCTTCCTTGTCCTGTGGAACCTCTTCTCTGGGTTTCTCATTCCTCGAAAGGTATGTGAGCTATCTTCCTCTCTATATTCAAGTACTCTTCGTGAATGAATTGTTTCTTGAAACCAAAGTTCTATATTAAATCCCGGCTTCGCCATAAGAAGGAGGGTTTAGAGGAGGCACCTCTTGTGGTGTAACCTAATAAACATATATATACCAAAGAAAAGGTTTTCATTAATTATTATCTTGCAAAAGAACATCAAGAAGGACATCTAATATAAAACTTTACTATTCTTTTTGCAGACACTCGTAGGTTTAACCAACCAAAACGTAGTTGAGATTAAGTTACATGTATGAAGGTGTGAAGATTATTAATGAAAAGGTCATTATTGATGATTTTGTTCATGTGTTGTAGGAAATTCCTATATGGTGGAGATGGTATTACTGGGCATCTCCTGTATCTTGGACAATTTATGGGGTTATCACATCTCAAGTTGGTGACAATGAAAATGCTCTTGAGATACTTGGAGAGATCTCCATGCCAGTTAAAGATTACTTAAAAATGACCTTAGGCTATGAGTATGACTTTCTTCCTATTGTTGCTGTTGCTCACATCGGCTGGTGTCTGCTTTTCTTTTTCACATTTGCTTTTGGAATCAAGTTCCTAAACTTCCAAAGAAGATAATTCTAAACGTGGCCATGGTGATTCCAAAATTGGGTTTATTAGGAATCTAATTGTATAATTGTTACAATTATTAGTTTCTGCAATACTAACTACAAGAAAAAGTACTAAATTTTGTAATGACACATGGTTATAGTAACGATCGCATTTTATCACTATTTCATGATATGTTTTTCAATGTAAGTGGAAAAAACCTCATACAAGTGGTCTTTTAATTTTTCATCGTGTCATTTCTTTGTAAAAGGATGTGTTAAGAAAAGTATCCTATGTAAGATTTTGTCACTTTGCGTTTGCATAAACTAATAGTGATTGATTGACATTATGTATTTCATGCTATTGATGGCAACGTAGTTAGATAAAATTGCATATCCACTAATACCAATTTTTCTTACTGCAGATTATGTTTTGCATCATAAGCAATATATACATAAATATTCTGTTTAATTTTTACACCTCACATAAAGCATATTTCTAGGTGGCTGAGTTTGTGACGATTCCACCCTATTACAAAATACATAGTAGATGAATGTAGCTCCGCAGAAATTAAGATACAGTAAGATGATGATGAGGGTATAGTAAGATGATGATGAGGGTGAGAAAGCCCTTTTTTTTTTTTTTATAGTTCTTGTTTTTATTTTTATATTTTGAAAATAAGAAAATAAAAAATATTTGGTAAATTATTTTTGCTTTTTTATTCTATTCTAGTAAGCAACGCTGTTTTTAAAAGCAAAATTTAAAATTTCAAAATATATTTCTTTCTCTAAGTTTTGATTTTCAAATTTTGCAAAAAATGTATTATTGTTTCCCAATTTTGGAAACATAGAAATAAAATAGAAACAAAAATTTTAAAAAACACAAAAAAGTAAATGGAAAACGGAACGGCAACAAACGAGTACCAGGCTCGATGCTCGTTCATTAACTTCAATACGTCACAAATTGCTGGACTACGAAACAACACGTTTGTCGACTATAAATGGTACAACTGCCTACCATTTTTTTTTACCTGAGCAAAGGAACAACTAAATAAATAGCCTAAATCAATAGCAAAGTAGGCTTATAGAAATGAAAATTTATAATACAACAAATAACAGACATGAATAGAGATGTCAACGGGTAGAGTTCGGGTAGGGTTGTGTCATTCTAGAACCCGCCCCATGATACAATCCATACAACCCGAATCCTACCCACAACCCGCATCGGATAGGGTTTTTTAAACCCGTATCCTACCCTTGTATTGGTGGGTAGGATGTGGATTCTCGACCCATAAACCCACCAAATTATTACATATGAGATTAAGAGAAATATATATGAGATTAAGAGAAATTTAACATATAAACTACGATAAACTTCTCACACAACAACAATAAATATGTTCATACAAAAAAAAAAACAATAAATAACTATGTCCAAATAACAATTAATTGTAGTAATACAATCCTCATTGATACCAACTAGTCAAATATAATCTAGGCTGTTAAAAATATAAGATCCGTTTTTATAGTTAAATTTGAATAGCCCAAATCAAATTCTCATGTTTGTAATTTGTCATATAATCAAAACGATATAGAAATATATGATAGCTGTAGTTACCTTACCTTACCTAATACGTTTACAAAATATATGCACAATTAGTGTACAGTTACTATGTTCATTTCAGATTACTTGGCTGGAGCACAAAAAAAATTACTAATTGCATAACAGACTCACTGACAAGTTTTTGGTATTTTAACATAGTTTAATGCGATCTTAATTTATGCTTCAAAACAAATTATTTTAATATCAAATTGATCTAAAAAAAATTTCACATCACCTTAGTCCATGATATATTATCTATACAATTTTTTTCAGTTGAAAATAAATAATTATATAGTTTTGTAAAAATATGTTGATATTTTGTGGCAACCTACAATAAATGTGATCATAAATTTCGGATAGGAGTATTAAATGGGAGTTGACATAAAGAATGGATTAAACCGTAGAAGCTCAAACGGTTGTGCCAAAACCCGAAAAAGGGCATTTGCTAAATTATTCGCTTTAAATGAAAATATATGACCTTTTCTGGCGTCCGGTTTATTTGAATGTAAAATAGTCTGACATAAACACTACTAAAAAATAGCAATTTACCAACGGCTTTATTACCAACTGCTTAGCAATTGGTAAATACCAACGAGGACAACCGTTGGTAAATTTTTTCCAACGTGCAGGCGTTGGTAGCAGAACAAATTTAATGTAGCTTTTCTTTCAACTGCCTAGCTGTTGGTAAATACCAATGGGCTTGACCGCTGGTCAATTGTTTAACGTGCACGCATTGGTGGGCTCGGTATTGGAGATGGGCCTCATTTATTGGGCTTTAAATAATGGAATTAAATATAAGCCTCTTTCCAATGGCCATAGCCGTTGGTAAATATCAATGGGCTTGACCGTTGGTGAGTTTCCAACGTGCAGCCGTTGGTGGGCCTGGGAAGTGGAACTGGGCCTCAAAGCTGGGCCTTTTGTTACCAACGGTTAACCGTTGGTAGTTATTAATTGAAACGGTGCGTTTAATTTTTTTTTCCAACAGCTAGGCCGTTGGAAAATGTGTTTTAAATTCTCATCCTCTTCCTCCAGCCATTTCAGTTTCGTCGAGCGCCTGTGGCTCGAAAGTTGAACGCCGTCCGCCGCATTGCTTGCCATTGCCGTCAACGGAGCTGGGTTAGGTGGGAAACGTTTTTTTTTGCTCCATTGGACAGATCTGGTGCGATTGGGAAGGTATTGGCTTCTATTTATACGGTTTTCGGTTGATTTTTCGACTGTAAACGAAATCTTCGTTTCTTTACTTTTGTTTCCCTTTGACGGAGCTGGGTTTAAACCCTTTGACGGAGGATCTTCACCAGGCCGTCCGCAACCTCTCCGCCGAGCTATACACCAAAGACGTCCATTTCCTCATGGAACTCATCCAGGTTCTTTTTCCATTTGATTCGAGTCTTCCTCCGTTCTGTTGGTAGTGAGTTCCCGAATTCCATTTTCAAACTTCCGACTGCGTTTGCAGAATGCAGAAGACAACGACTACTTGGACGGCGTCAAACCTTCGCTTGAGTTTGTCATCACCTCTCGGGATATTACGGCCACCGGAGCTCCGGCTACACTGCTCATGTTCAATAACGAGAAGGGCTTTTCCCCCCAAAACATAGAATCCATTTGTAGTGTTGGACGTTCCACAAAGAAAGGCAACAGGGCACGTGGTTATATTGGAGAGAAAGGTACCTTGCCTTGTCTCAGTTTTATAGAAGCTCGTTCTAGAGTGTTGTTTTCTTCTCTAGTTTGGCTCCAGTGTTCAAGTTCATCCCTATCAGTGATTCTTCCTATCAAAAGTTTAATGTCATTAAGGAATCAATCAAAACCAAATTGATAAACGAAGATATCATTCCAAGGGAGACATATGTGGAGCAGAAATTCTTTCATAAACCATGTGAAGTAGGCAGAATAATGCCTACTTTCTGGGACATTCTAAAGAAGGCAAGAAAGGCAGGGGTCAGTTTGCATAATCTTTCTTTGCATGGAAGGTATATCTTGCATTCATCCTTTGACAAGACAGAATATGCTCCTATCCTGAATTTTTTGGGGGTTGGGTATGTCTAAACTAAATGGTATTCAAAGTGCATCCAAAGCTCTAATCTTGCGTTGGGAGTTCAAGAGGATGTTTATTTGGAACTTCTTTTTATTGCTGATAATTGGTGTACAAAATTCCATGGCTCTAGCATTAGGGATATACCACTTCTGAAGTATGTTGACCTTAATGGACATGTATCTTTGTGCTCCATTAATGGAGCCATACCATGGAAAAGCAAGAAAATATTCATATCAAAATCAGAAGCCTCTACAATGTGGTTGATTGATTGGAACAAAGAGTTCAGATGTGTTGTTAATCATTTCTTTATGCCTAAGAGCACACGAGATGCTATAGCTTCATTTGAGAAAAAGAAAGAGTTAGTAGAATAGCTTGTGCAGCATGTGAATGTGGAGGTTGTTTGTGTTGAAGATTATGCAGTACTTCTAAAAGATAAGCTCAACAATGATGGAAAGCTTGTTATCATGTACACTCATTTTTTATATCATTCACTGTTGAAAGGCTTTTTATCAGCTGCGGATCTTGCTAATCTTTGTGATTCCATGCCACTTGTAGATAGCTATGGCTGTGTGACCACAAAAAGCAATGGGGTCCTAGTTCCTAACAATGACAGCAAATGGGCTCATTTAGTTGGTACAAACCTCTGGAGAAATGAAGGCTTTATTGAGTTGGGGGAAGACTACTTGCATCCGGCGACTTTTGCTGGTGAACATACTCCTGAAAAGGTGCTCCTAGAGTTTCTAAAATCTCATGTGGGCGCTTTAGATATTCCTCATATATGTGCTCCAAATGCTGGAATCCCTGCTGTAAATTCACCGTTCACCAAGAAAAACACATTTTTGCTTTTGGCCTGGATTCGTAATTTGATATCTAAAAGAGTTCAAATTCCAGAGAATTTCTTGGCAAGTGTGAAGGAAGGATGCTGGCTTCGGGTAACAATAAATGGCTCTCACAGCTATAGACCTCCATTGAACTCCTTTTTTCCTTCTTCATCTTGGGGAAGTCTTTTGCAGAATGGTTCTTTGCTGGTCGATATTCCTCTAATTGATCAAGTCTTCTATGGTGATAAGATAAATGATTACAAGGAGGAGCTGAAAAGGATTGGGGTAATGTTTGAATTTGGAGATGCTTGTGAATACATTGGTAAGCACCTCATGTCACGAGCTGCTTCAATTACTTTCAGTAGAGGGCACGTGTTTTCAATACTTAATTTCATCAGATATCTGAGGGACAAAATGCTTTCTCCTGATCATTTCATCAAAAGCATTATGGAAGTCAGATGGTTAAGGACTTCTTTAAGAGACAAATCACCGTCATGCTTAACTTGTCTAAAAGCTTAACTTTGGATTTGGTATGTCCGTTTCGAAGATAATACGCACTGGGAAAAACACGAAACAACCGCGGCCTGAAATTGAAAATGTACGTTATCAACGTTCAAACGTCGTTTACCAACTTGCACGCGTTAGTAATTACCAATTGCCATAGGCGTTGGTACTAACCAACATAATTACCAACTGTCTGCAAGTTGGTAATTACCAACGGCTTGCTATCAACGCACACGCGTTGGCAATTACCAACTTGCACGCACGTTGGTAATTACCACCTCCCTTACCAACTGCTATACGTTGGTAATTACCAACGCGGTCTCCTACCAACTGCCGTGCAGTTGATAATTACCAACGCGCAGAGCAGTTGGTAAATTACCAACTGCCAATTACCAACTGCCAATTACCAATTGCTAGCAGTTGGTAATTACCAACGCGCACAGCAGTTAGTAATTACCAGCTGCTACCAACTGCCGTGAGCGTTGGTAATTACCAACTGCCATGACAGTTGGTGATTACCAACTGCCATGCGCGTTGGTGATTACCAACTGTCAATAGTTGGTAACTACAAGTATGCGTTGGAAACTAACCCCGGTTCCTGACCGTTGTTAATTACCAACGTGCATTTTACCAATGTCTACGCGTTGGAATTACCAACGTGTTATTTTTTACACGTTGGTAAAAAAATTTCCAACGAATCAAATACCAACGTGCGTTTACCAACGGCTGACAGTTGGTGAATTCAGTTTACCAACTGCTGCGCATTGGTAACTGACAGTTGGTAAAAACAAGAATTTTAGTAATGAAATATCGGTTTACTTGGTTGAAAACGAACCAATTAAGTCGGTTTACTCAATTTTCTGTTTTCAGATTGTAAAAAACCAAATAAATCAATTTGACCTCTAGAACCGAACTTATATCAAACTGGAATAAGTTTACCCAACTGAAAAAACCAGAAAAAAATGAGAAGAAGAAACTGCTCAACAAAGTTAAAAAGATTTCAACAGAAAATCTTATTTTCAAAACCCAATAATTATTTAATAATTAATAATTAAATTTGAAAATTTCACTTTCCCAAACCCTTTTTAGGTGCTCCAAAATTACTAATTTTCTAATACATATGTCATTAACATCACCCCTACTGATTATATTGAACCCCAAAAATTTCAATTTTTTACATTGCCAAAATAACCAGCAGCCCTCTCTGAACCTGAAATACTTTGTATTCGGTTTCATGTTCTCAAACCAACCAAAATACCAAATTAATGAACCGAATTTTCAAATTATTTCAATTTAAACTAAATAGCAATTACCCCTAGCAACAAACATGGGACAAAAAAAATTATTCCTCCAGTCCCTAATACTTGCCACTTACGATTTCATTTGTTATTTTTTCCCCCAAATATTGCAGATGTCATGGCACATAAGTCAAGTATATTCATCCAAGGTCAGCCTTTTAAAAAGGGAATTATATATAACGAAAAACCATGTATTTAAAAGATTAAAAATTATGAACACCAAAATATTTGGAGAAATTGGAGTTTCTTAATGGAACGGAGAGGCGTGAAGACTTTTGCCATGTGATTGATAGCTTCATGCTGCAAGCAACGGACAACGGAGAATTCACGAGAAAAGGAAACATGAGCACGTATTGGGTGTGACGAGTGGAGGCACTTTTTTAATCTGATGGACGATTTTGTCAGAAATCCGAAAAGCAACTTGCACATAGTTCCCCTTACACGTGTTGCCAGAAAACAGCTAGCTCATTCTGGAAGGCCTAATCTACGCTTCATATTTACATCAAAACTAGGATACCAGAATAGCCCTCATCCACAGCTGTTACTGGGAAAACCTAGAACACAAAATCTCGTCACCCCAGTTACTAGGAAGGTTTTAAACTGCAGAATTTAGTTGCAAAAAGTGTTAAACTAGTAAGCAGACCTCATCTTCTCCTCTTGGAGCTCGAACCACCTCTTCCCCTACTTGCCACTCGCTTTCTCGAACTCAAACTACTGGCAACTTTCAACTCAACTTGAACTTCAATGCCTAGGCAAGACGGACAAAAAGATGTTTCAAGAAAAGTGACATAATCCAAGCATCCATTGAACTACTTGCACAATTCAACCCCAAGAACACAACTAACCTTTAGCGTTTAGACTCTGAAGTTCATCTTGCAATTTGTCCCCATTGGCAGTAGCTTCTGGAAAGAGTGATTCAAGAAAAAAAAAAACTTCAGAAGCATTAAGCATTCAACTTTGCTCATGGAAGAACACCGCCCAAAAGCTTTATACGTACATTCTTCTCGGTTAAAGTTAGTCTGCTAATAAGCCTTACTTCACCATCAGCAGTCAAAACTCAGCATAAAACCACTCCCCTTGTGCTAAATGCATCAATAGGTACAGTGCAGTAGGTCTCATTCAACCAACCCGACTCTTACTAGCAAAGAGAAGTATAGGGAGACAAATGACCCTCCTACCTGATTCTTCTGTGTCTGAGTTGTTTTCCTCGTTTTCTGCCATGTTTACTTCACCATTCTCTTCACCTATTCCATCATCTGATGGTTCAAGAATTGCAGCAATACGCTTCTTAGGGGCCTTTTTCATTCCAGGGAGAGAAACTAAATCTGCTGCCCGAACCATCCTCACTTTGCTTCTTTCATTATATGCTTTTGTCAGAGCTGCCTTGACAGCTGGTGCAATGCCTTCAAGTGGGTTCCCAAGTTGCCCCTTATTTATCAAAATGCAAATCAGATTAAAATGGAAACAAAATATAGAGGAAGAAAGATGTACCCATGTCAGACAACAAGATATAACAAAAACAGGAGTTGCACCTGGAATTTGGATAACTCCACAATGGTATCAAAATCTTCGTGGCTCATTGAATAAACATTCATGAACTCCAGTACTTGCTCAACAGCTTCACCCTGGTCATTATAAGGCACAGAAGAAACTGATTAGACAAACTAAATGAGACCTAACAAAAACTACATGAAACAATACATGAAAAAATGATTTGACAGTTGTCTGACAAGAAAATACCAGCAGTACAACAAAGATCTCATAAATATAAGAATGGCTAATTAAAGGTTCATCTCATCAAGGTACTCAGAACACATGGTAATCAAGAGCATAAAAAAACTCAGCTGCCATCAACAGTTTGATAATGAACTGAGTTGCAGAAATGCAAGTATTGACCTCTATACCACTGGAAGGCACACTGCACTATATTAAAAACATTTCAAGAGTAACATCTCACCCTGGGCAGCACTCGGAGTGGATGAGTCAGTCGATTTAAGAGAAGTGTAAGATGGTCAAGTCGAATAGTCTCCCTACATGATATATGAGGACATAACAAATATGTCCATAAGGAAATTGCATTAGTCCATTCAATAAAAAGGAGAAAGAAAAACAATACTTGAATGAGGGAAAATAATGTTAATAACCATGTCAGATTATTCTGCTTCCCTAAACAAAATCTGCTCTTATTGCTAACATGGTGACATTTGCATCCGCTGCTCCAACACATATCAACATGCAAACAAAAACATGCATGCTCCTCCATGAAACAGGGACAGCAAGCTTTGATCTAATGGTAGATAGTATAAAAAGCATTAAATAGTTTATCTTATTATCCATTATGTAATGGTAAAAGAAAACCATACAGATCCTTTCAACATAACTTTTTTTTCCCTCAGATGGTTCTTTGAATGTCCACGAAACCACAAAATGGATCTTTGTAATTTCCCATAACCTAATTGTTGGGTGCATTCAATGAATTTTTTGCAAGGTAAACCAAAGTGCAAATATGGAGGATAATTCGAGAAAAGGAAAAGAAAATGTATTATATTGTGCTCTGAATACCTTCCTGAACTTGTTTCCCGAGAAGCAAGAAAATGAACATGCAGATCCTCCAAAAGCCTTAAGTTTTTGCCTGCTGTTGAGTTCTTCCCAAGCCACCCGCCAAATCTATTGAAATTTTTTTCTCCCTGCCACATATGGAGCCCACTTCTGCTGTTGGTGAGATTTATATAAAACCTACTAGTACTTTGGTACACTCACTTCAATGCAACACAAAGCAGAATGCAGAACATTAAACAGCAATCCATATATATGGCTCTTAAATAACATTGTAAAGGAGCAGGTTGATAAGGCCTCCATATCGGACTGTTTGTTTACCATAAACTGGGAAGCAAAGAAGTGATTCAATGAACTTTTTAGCAAAGATGGTACTAAGATGAAGAAATAAGTTCCTTTTTTTGTTTTTGTTTTACGTGAATGAGCATTTTAGAAATCCATTACCTGCTCAAGTATCTCCCTCTGTCCATGTAAAAGTGCAGCACTATAACAGAGAACAAGATTTGACATTAGATGAGAGAATGGCATCCTCTATAGTTTTCAAAAAAATAAATAAAATAAAAAGAAATCATCCAGAAAGTCACCAAGTGCATTTCAGGTCTGGGCAAAAATACGTACGGAATTATACAGGAAGAAAGGGAGCCTGTCTGATATAGTTGCCACTGTCGATATCTTCGAATCTGCACATTGATTATATCTCCATCACCAATAGACTCAGCAGCTCGGGCAATCAAATTCATGCGTTTGATTCCACTGTCATCTCTACCAACTGAACTTGGTCTATAATTAATATAGTTTTCCTGCATAACGAACATGAGGACACAAAAACATCAATTTCCCGAAGTGATTTGAAGTGAAGAACCACACTCAAAATTCAAAATACATACATTCTAATGTCTTCACCAAGAATTTAAAAGCATTTCAAGAAAATAAATAATTGCCATTACTTTCTGCATTAGTTTGCATTTCTTTAATGTTGATGTATATCATATTATGGTGCACTTCAAGTGCTTTTAAATGTTTCCAGGAACCTCACAAAACAGGATTTATGATGTGATTGCATAGTATTGATAGTTCCAATGAACTTATACCCATTATTTCACTGAAAATCCCAGTTTTCCTTTTTTTCCCTACTCATGCTTAAGCATCAATTTTGATGAAAGTCCAGCAGCCTAAATCTCATTCAAAGCTTATATCCAATCTGTTAGAGAGCACAAACAGTGTAATATTCCCCAAGTTAAGCAATTTATGGGATGTACTGTTGGGAATCCTCGGCAAAGGCTGGTGAGAATACTCATAATTTGTTCAATTCAGGTTTGAAAAGTCCCAAAACAGAGAAAATGTGCATCACTGGGTTCGGGCAGGTTCTTTTCAGAACGAGGCCTGGGCTTCTTGCAAGATTAGATATGCAAAAGGAAACACATTGATCCCTCTTGCAATGTTTATGGCTAGCTATGAGAAACAAATGGGTGTTTGATGGGAAGGAGTAATTTAGATTTTAGAAGACAAAAATGAATGGATACTCTTGGACATTGGGCAAGAGGCAAACTCCTCTTTGATGCAGGGTTGATAGACTTTCTTGTCTACTCAACCAGACTTTTGACACGATTCTCTTTGGAAAGCTCTTCCTGCACTTCTATAGAAGCCACATTCTTAGAAACTAAAAATAGTAGAAGTAGAAGACCTGCTTATGGAGATTCTGAGAAGACAGCTCTTTAACAAAAATTTCAACAGAGTCAAACAGGCAAATTTTGAGTTACATTAGCATAACTTCACAGCTGGATAGGAAAACTCCTAGTTGCCTTTAATTATGAATCTATTTAATTGTAAAAACTCCAAGAGTACAGCAGAAATGAGGGATGACCACAAGCAAAGACCCAAACACTCAGCCCCAGTAGCAATTCTTAATGAGTACGACAGCAAATAAACTGTGTCCGCCATATTCGGTATGCTTACCATAAAATCTAGGGATTATTCTTCACTTTCCTTATTATAGAAATATTACAATTACTTCCAGAAAAAGCTGAACCATAGTTCCACATGTCCTTTAAGAACAATAAAGAAGTACAGCACTATGAGGAAAGCAAAAACCAGCACAAGAAGCCTTGTCAATAAAAAAATTACCTGAATAAGAAGAGGAACTAGATCGGGATCACTCATGCTCAAGTCAATCCTCTCATCCGTTCTCAACTTTCCACCATTGTAGCCAAGAAGCCTGCCAGGCAACTAAATGAGCACTTTCTGTACAGTAGGAAAATTAAGATTTTACAGGTAGATGACAGAAACTGATGTTGTCAATGTAGAATTAGTTATCAAACGCACTGAAGGTCAATGAGGAAAAGCATGCTCCATGAAGAGCGACAGACAAATCCATGGGCATACATGCATGGGGATTCTAATTGGTCTACCTGGTAGTGAAAAATTACTACTTTCAAGTCATCTGAGAAGAAAAAATTCAAACCAGTAAAAACAGAGGACCTACTTCCTCTTGTTCATTTTTTCTCTTTTTATTCCGCACAGGGTGGGCAGTAAGGTTGGAACCACAGGAATCAAAGCAAACAGACAGCTATTCAACGAGACATTGCATAACACAAAATAAATGCAGCAACTGTTTAATTAAAAGTAGATTCCTACTTATCAACGGCAGTAAATGGTGAGATATCTTCATCCTTGGAACTCGAAAGGAGTCGTTGCCTTATGTCATCATACTTAATCACCGACATGGACAGACTCATATATTGCAGTTGGTTTAAAGCCATGCGCATGTCTCCATTCACTCTTTCTGCAAGTTCCTCTAAAGCAATCTATACAGGCAAAGTGATGGACAAAATATAAATAAATAACATAAATCATATACACCAGTAACAAATTAGAACTTGAATCAACACCAAAATCAAGTTTTATTCCCTTGGTACTTTCAGAACCTGGCAATGTACAGAATAAGCATAAAAAACCTCATGTAGTTCCACCATTCCGTAAGACAAAGGATGAAAAATCTATGGAGAACGTGAGTACGACTTATGCCCAGGAAATTTTTTAAAGCATGCTCCACTGAATTCATTCAGGATAACAATTTAATTTCAAGAATTATCACCATGTGCATTTTGGCTCTCAACCTTTTCGTATAATTCAGAAGTGAATGTACAGTGTAACAATACACCCTGTTCTCTTTTAAAACCTGAGGGATAAAAAGGGATGCATTACTCGGAAATCAATTCCTCAGCTGAATACCTAAATAAAATTCCTACCTCATTAACTTCGAGGCCTTCAGCATTTGCAACTTGCATTAACCTTTTTGCCATCTGCCAAGCACCCAGAGAGTATTAGCAACTCCCTATAACTATTTCTATTCATAAAACATTCCCCATCCGGACCTCAATATTCCAGTAACAAAATCGGTAAAAATAAATGAAATAAGCAAATCATAATTGATTCACCAATTCCATAGCACAAAAAAGATATGACTAGCTTACCAAATCACCAGAAACATAAATATTTTCTAAGCAGTGCATATATGCATAAGTAAACAAAGATATCTGAATCTGCTACAAAGACAATGCATGCATATCAATCAATCCCTAGTCCTGTTTAAACTCTTTGAACATAGAACAACTAAATGTTGGAAAAGAGTTATATGTAGAAAATCTACAAAGAGATTAATAAACAACCAGACTTGGACACAGCTAATCTGAAATTACATGTCCAAATAAAAGCGAATGAACGACTTGGTGTGGAGAGAGATCAAGGGATTAGCCATAACTTATACTCTCTCCACCCAATTTTGGATTGAAACGTTTGGGTTTGATACGAATATTAAGAAAGCGGAAAAAGTTCATCTGTTGTTTTCACTTTTACCCTTCACTTTTTACACGTAAATCAAGAATATGGTAAAGTAATTTACTAATTATGGAAATGTTGCAAAGTTTTGAGACGGCCCAAAATAGAATATGTTGCATCCTTTTTAGGACAAAGGGAGTATTTGGTTTTCCAGATTATCTAGCCGGTAAAAACCTTTGGCGTTCATGCCCAAGCCAAAGAAGATGGGTGGCTTCAGGGAGAGGATAGGACATTCTGCTGTTGTCCGGTCCAATCACTTTAACAGGGAATATGACACCAAACTGAGAGGGATATGAAACTGGGAGAGGGGGGCCAAAGCCAAATAATAACCTTGAATCGGTAAGGAAAACATTCATTTTGGATAAAAGATATCCCAATCCACAATCATTGGCAACAACAGAGAAAGATATGAAAACCTTTCAGAAAGAAGAAATAGACTAAAAGAATTCTGGAGTCAGATCAATAGCATAAGAATGTGGCCAGGATCGCACATATGGAAATTAAAATCTTCATGAAGACAGCAAAAGAGAATTGAATTAAACCTGTTGCTTCGTAGGCTTCCGGAAACTGAGCACCTTGCAGTAGTTAACAAGACTTTTCAATTTCTGACTGTAACGATCATTGCAGATACAAATGATAGGTATTTTGGAAATTTTTATGCTGGCAATAAGGTCGGCAACACCACCTCTATCGCCTGCAGACATCCCATCCACCTCATCCATAATCAGAACAGTTTTTAGACGATTTGATCTGTTACCATAAGTATACGTTAAGCTAGTGACACTATGTTTTGCAGCAACACTCTATTCCAAAAGAATAAAATACAGACCGATCCATGCTGATGCTCAGTGCTTTATTGCTAACAAGTTCCTTGATAGAATTTGCATTGCTTCCCCTGATACCCTTTGAAATATTGGAATCTGCCTTCCCACGGCTGTCACTTGCATTTACCTAAATGAATGTGCCAGTCTATTGTTAACAAACGATGTGCCTGCTTTGAATATATACGAGTTCTAATTAATTGCATGGACAATTATTTAACAAGTGAGATTCACCTCAATCATCTGGAGCCCTAACATCTGACTGACCAACTTGGCAGCTGTAGTTTTACCTATACCAGGAGTTCCACTCAACAGAACTGCCTTTTTTGCATCAGGATCACTTTGCTTTTTCCCCTTTCTCTTGCTTCCAGATACAGAAAACAATTCATTCCAATGGCCTAACCACCTATGCAGTTCGTTGATCTGCTCATGCAATCACATAAAACTATTGTCACAAGGAATGAATTAACATACAAAAGTGAAGATTTGACAAACGACCTTACCAGTGATTGGTTCCCAATTATCTCATTTGGAACCTTTGGACGATATTTTTCAGTCCATGTCAAAGAAGGATATTGACCAGGTCCAACTTTCTGCTTCACAAAGACACTTTTGGAACTCCTATCAGAAGCCTTCACAACTGAAGAGTTGCCTTTGTAATTGGCAGATAAACAGGAATAGAGTCAATAACTGGAATTCTTACATAAAGAACACAATGGCCATGCAGCAAAAAACATTATGGCTCAATCTAGCATAATGCTGGAAAAAGATTCTCTCATATTCACCACAAGCAGAGCAAATTATAAGTCCACTTGGAGTAACAGGACATTGGCGCACCAAAGAAAGTTACAACTAAGAGTGTTCCAAGCATCCAATGCAGCTATATAATCTATTGACATAAATCTAAAACATACTAAAATTAACTCATTCAACTGAATAGCAGAACAAATAAAAGCCAAAGAATCCAGTACTTGTCAGACCCATTATGCATATTTCCTCCATTCTCCATAAAAAAAATTTCAATTTTGTGTTCACAAAAAAAAAATAATCCAGAACAACGTTGACATCATTATGTGCCACTAACTTGTTATCCAGAATCACCTTATGTGCCAGTTGTGTGAGAAAGAACAAAATTTTAACACCATTAACCATAGGGAGCAATAAGACAATTGGGCAAAACAAATTTTCAAATCAGGACGTACTCTCTAATTTTACTTGCTGAGGGCCTTTTTTAGGAAGAGATGCAGCAGCTTTTCCAGCAGACTCTATCGGCTCATCCTTCAAAGGTACCTTTGCATGATTGGATTTACGGATCAAGTCAAACAGTCCATCCTCAGATAGGAAAGCGGTACTACAACAAAATGCAGAACCCAAGAATTATGGTCGTAGAAATTTTTTTAAAAGTTTGCAGAAATTGGGTGAAATTAAAGAGATAAAAGACAACTAACCCAAGCTCTTTGGCTTTTGATGACTTTCGCCCTCCAATATCCTCATCACATAAAAGAAAGTTCTGCAAACAGATAATGTTACTCATAAGCCAGCATTGTTGCATGACTTCAGTATAAAATGTGTGTGTGCGTGTGTGCATAAGAAAAGGTAGAAATGCATAGTAACCGTTTTTTTGCTAACAGATCCAGTTACACGTCCCCCATGACATTTGATCAGATCTTCTGCTTCTTCCCTTTCCATGCTGAAAAGAGTGTCAACAGGAGATCATCAATTTATGAAATTTACAGACATAAGACCTATAAAAATCTCACAATCATCACAAAAGATAATTATGTTCCCTGGAAAATGTGGTCTCAACATCCCCGAAAAAAAAAAGGAAAGAACTTATGACACGAATGTTAAAAGCAAAGTTTCAATTATGCACCAAAATTAAAAGATACAAAGGGGGAAGAAAAAAAATGAGGAGAAAAGCTTTATGAAGAAAGCAACTACCTATCAAGAGTTCCACTAATCACAAAAGTCAATCCTCCTAAGCAATCAGGTGAACCTTCAGGGACTTCCTGAGGCAGAGAGAGATGTTATATCATTGCTACTTCCTTCAAATTAATTAAAATAATTCTAATAATAACATGAGCATGTTTAACCTTCTCCCCTTTATGTGGAGGATCTTTACGTTCTGCAAAGTTCATGAATCCACCCCGTCCAGCACCCCTACCTCTTCCTCTAGATGCTGCCCCAGAAGCGCCTCTACCACCATTACCCCTTCCACCAGACTTTGGGGAAGATTCCATTTCCTTAACACCATCCTCATCACTTTCATCAACTCCAGCTTTTCGTGAAACTCCCCTACCAGCTCTTTTTTTAAGCGTTTTGCTAGGAGTAAAATCATCAGATTTCCTCTTAGAATTGGGAATGGCAAAATCATCATCAGCATCATCATCCTTGACTTTACAAGTTTTCTTTGAAGGTGGCACATTTGGTGATTTGCTTTTGTAATCAAGGATTTTTCTCTTCACAGGAGTTTCCACCACCACTTTCTCATCTTCTGGCCTTTGCTTATCTGCAGCAAAATACTTGCTAGTTTTCCTTCGTCCAGAATTTTCCTGGATCTTTTGTTGATCCATGCATTGAAAAATAAAGAAGAAAACAAACAAGGAAAAGAAATAAGATAACCATAGGTGGTATTAAAATAAAGAGTTTCAGGAAAGGATGAAAAGAGGATGAGCAATTACTAAACAAGATTCCATGCTCTACTACCCTCATTACTGTACCAGCATCCAAATCAAATGAACATTTATGTGAAATACTGGTGCTTGCATTCTTCCAGCACATAAAACCTTATGCTTGGAGCAAAAAAGGCTATTTTTGACAAGATAACAAATAGTGTTTCATTTGTAACCATATGTCACAACTCCCATATTTAAACAATTCATTCACAAGACCAGCTTAGTGTCACACTTTATCTGTATTCCTTTTCCAGGTCTTGCTATTTCAACAGTAAATAAGAATGACTGCCAAAAACATGAGAACAATAAATTAATGACATCGTGTAAATTTGTAATGTTGAGCGAATTCATAAAGACCTTGAGACCATGTTTCATAAGCAGTCTTTTAATTGGTGCCACATAAGCTTTTACTATATGTTTGAAACTTTTGCGTAGACACAATCACAATGACTCCTTATGAACAGCAAAAAACAGAGAATAAAATAAGTTAACACATTTTTTGGTTTGGATATTATCAAAATTATTCATCAAGAAATTAAGGCAAGCTGTACACAGTGTTGTTACAAGAGATGGGAAATGAAGAACAGAGAAGGGGAGACAAAGGCTTACCTTCTCCGTATCAGTTGGTGTAGCAACCACAGGTTTAGAAACACTACCATTTCCTTTTCCCTTGTCATGTGCTTTCATAAACCACTTTCTAATATCCGACTGCAAACCAAATCAAGCAAACAACTAAAGAATCACCAAAATTAAATGAAACAAAGGCCACCATTGGCTCTCACAACAGCCAGAACAAAATAGAAGCCCATTCCAAGGATTTCCCCCCTCAGATTGTCTATAACACCAAAATGCACCAAATTGAATTGGCTAAAAGTCCAACCAGGAACAACAGTAACATGAGCTCGTCTCTCTCTATATAAATCAAGCTTCCGCTCATAAATACCCAGATTTTCTTTTTCTTGCATTTGATCATTAACTTCTAGTGAGACGATGTCAAAGCTATCAGTGGAAAGAAGCCAAAAAATCATGTGGAAATTGAAACTAAAACAAGCATAATCGTGATAGACTCACCATTTTCGCCTCTTATAAATTTCCTTTCAGATTTCACCTCCCATCAAAACCTGACAATTGAACAACAATGGCGAAGCAGGGTTTAGGGTCCAAGCCCTTTGCCGAATTTCCGAATGTCACAATTTTGTAGCAGAAAATATGATCATTTTAGTCCAGGGGAAGCTAGAAAGGGTACAAATCCAAGAGATTTCATCAATTACTTCAATAATTCATTTACTGGTCTAGTAAGCATTCGATTCATCATCCACTAATGATTAGAACGCAATTAAATATTAAACGTTTCAAACGCTCAAGCACGTTAAAGATTGAAAGATATTCTTGCTTACCCAGAAAATTATTGCTAGCATCGCAGCATCCATGAAAGAAATCCCACCAAACCGTCTTCCTACTAAATTGTGGATTTTCTAATGCGATTTCACACCCAGAGAATGAGAAACTTTGAATTTAAAAGGAGTTTTCTCAACTAACAAAGCTTCAAATATACCTGAATAGAGCAAGCCGAAGGGTGCGGACAACGGGAGACAGAGACGGACGAGCCGAGCAGGCAGTGTTAGACGGTGGATGACAAAAGGCTTTGAAGACGGTGGTTTTATGCTATCGCCGGTCGTCAGGGTTTTATGCCAAGCAGCAACTTTTAATTCCATTTTTGCCATGAACCTTTCTTTTCTGACCAAATAAACCACCGAACTTTTGGAGAACCCAACTCCCCATCAAACTTCTGAAAAGAACCATATTAGTACTATGTCTATTGGGCCTTATGTGATACGATTTAAAGCTTAGTTAAAATTTGGGAAATCCATCAAATTTTGATACAAAAGACACATGGAGGTTATAGTGCACATATGTGCAATTGAGCATGTCATGTAAATTTCCTGATTTGCTCATTCTTTAATTAGTTAATAACCATGATGCCTCTAGCCCAGATTTTGGAAATTCTACACCTTCTAGACAACAAAGACCAAAGAAGACAAGATGAGAAGATGACAATGATGATGATGATGATGGCGATGAGAAAGGCGAGACGAGAAGAAGAGGGCAACAACAAATCAAATTTAGAGAAGACAAATAATCATTAGATCAACCATCGCTTAATGATATCAGATCTAGATAAACCTAGATGAGTTGTTGTCTTCATTTCCAAAGGTGAGCAACGGTTGTGTGAGATCTAGAGCGATCTGGAGGAGAATGGCATGATCCAGTGGTAAGTAGCAACAATAATGAAATATGGAGGCTAGTAGGGATAATACAATCTAAAGGTAAAGCTTTTATGCCCTTAATTCTAAAATTTAATTAGGGTTAATCTAGATTGACTTAACCTACTCAATTAGTTTTTATCAAAGAGGTTAAGTTAAGTGGCTAAACTATAACTAATTAGGAATAATTGGTCTTTCCTATAAAATTTATAAATTATAAGGTTTCTTAAACTTTAGGGGTCAAATTGTGTCGAAATAAAATTTGAGTACTCAATCGCACTTAATTAAAGAATTAATGCTCAATTCGTTTTATGATATTAGGACCTGATTAACTCGTTTTTTGTGTGCCATGCGAGGTCACACCTACAACCCTGCTCAAACAAAGACAAAATCACCCTTGAAGTTTATCAAATCTAGCAAGTCACACTTCCATCGCTACAACGTCCGCACAGTAGCCAATGTCCTCATCTGCTGCAACATCCACGAAGTATCTGACATCCATAGCAATGATTTACAAATGATTCGTAACATCAGCCCAGTGGCTAACGTCCTTCATTGCTACAACATCCGCCCAGTAACCTGAGCAAATCGACGACAATAATTCGCAAACGATTTGTAAGTTGATTCCTAAATCCATAGCAAAAAGATTCCCAAATACCGAGCAAACCCGAGATTTATCCAAATGAACATGAAATCCATACCAGAGACAAGGATCATAGGGAAAATCCAGAGCAATGGAAACATCGACCTTCTTACAATCAAACTAGACCTGAAACAAGAATCATGGGAGCAAATCTAGAGCAAACCTTTGAGTGATTGGTCGGTTTTTATCAAAGGTTTCAAACGAAGAAAGGAGCGATTAATGGCAAAGCAAGATAGCAGTGTGGTGGCATTTCAATAAAATAAGGGAAAAGCATGAGTGGCAGTGTCTTAATTTTGTGTAATTGGAGGCCCAAATATTTTAAGGTGGAAAGTAGGCCAAGTTCAGTGCAAATAATAACACGTTAAATTGGCCTAATTAAAGTAAAACGAACAGGTGGTAAGTGTAACCCAGGCAATTATGGCTAAAGTTAAGATTTTGGGGACTAGTTTGAAACTTGGGAAAAAAATTTTGTTTCAATTAAAGGTTAGAACTTAAAAGCTAAAAAGGTTTAAGCAAAAGAGTTCTTATTTCGAGTGAGCTATTGCAAGGGAGCTTATTGTCGTGGGTTTGGCAAAATAGTTGAGAGAAAAGAACAAGTGGGCTCAGGAATTGAGCAAGAAATACCTTGTACACTTGATGTCTTGCTTAACCAGTAACAAACACCTCTAGCCCTAATTTTTCATCTTACTGCACAAGAAAGAATCAAGGTAAGGTAAGGGATCTAAGCTTGCTTATCTGAAAATTTCAGAAATTTATGGTTGCTTCCAGCTTGGCATTTTACTAGGATTTTATTGGTAGACTAATGAAGCAATTAGGTTAATGTGATGAATTGGAACCAAAATGACCAGTAACTAATACTTTTCACTGAGAATTAATTCCATTATGCTAGCTTCTAGATTGTTTACCAAGTGATTTACAAATAAGGGATTTCCAGACCCTAATGTTCAAAGGTGGACTCAAGTTTTTTATAATGAGGGTCAAAAAAAATATTTTCCTAAACTATAGTCTTTATAAGGGTATTTGATTAGTTTTAAGGAAGGGCACAAATCAATTTACCTTTAACTTTTAAGGAGAATTACTTGTAGTATACCATTTTAGAGGGGTCCCTAGCCCTTTTGCTAGCTCTCTTTAAATCTGCCTTGGCTAATGCTTGGTCAATATTTCTAGATGTCCCTAGCTCTTGAAGTTACTGATTATTGAAGTTATTCGCTTTGAACCATTACACCTCTCCTTTTAATGTCTGGTTACTTATGGGACACGTCTCTGGCTTATCATTTTTCTATTTATGCTTGTTTGTCTAATGTGTAATTGGTTGTTTATGTTTGTTAATAGTGTTTTATTGTTGCATTTTTAGTGAATCAATATGAACAATTTCTTGGACTGATATCTTTATTTGCAAGATTAATTAGCTTAACCTTTACTAACTTTCATTTTAAGACTCATCCTCATCTATTTAATTTGTAGGGGGGGGAATATCAGAAGTGACCAATAATTCTATGTTTAAAATTGTGGTAATTTTGTTATAGGTAAATAGAAGATCTAATAAGCTTTCTTACAGGTAAATAGAAAATCTAATAAGCTTATTTATTTAACCAGATTTTGGTTCAGTTTGTAACAAGTTGACTTTTTGTTTAAACGGCTGGCATCTGACTCTAAAGGTTGGTTATACAATGGTACTTATGTAATTGAAACTTGTAGGAGAAATAATTTTGGTTAAAATAGCTACAAAAGTCCAAAATGGTATTCTTTTATGACATTTTGAGTAGTAGTTATTACTGCATTTTTTCCCCTAATTTGCTATAGTTGAGTTTAAAAAACTGGATTTTTATAATTTATGTATTTGACACACCTACATGTGTTTCTGGACTTTGTGGCTTCTTAGATTAATGTTTTGAGGTACAATTTGAGTAATATAGTCTAGTTTAAAAGAAGATGAGAAGAACTGAACTGCTAAAATAGAAAATTTGTTCAACATTTGGTTGCCAGCTGACCAAGCTTTGACTTTTGGAATTTAGGGCTTATAGGAATAAATTTGATTTCCCTCCTTGTAATGTTTACTTATATTGCTTAGTAGTTTAAAAGAAGATGAGAAGAACTGAACTGCTAAAATAGAAAATTTGTTCAACATTTGGTTGCCAGCTGACCAAGCTTTGACTTTTGGAATTTAGGGCTTTAGGAATAAATTTGATTTCCCTCCTTGTAATGTTTACTTATATTGCTCAGTAGGTTTTCTGATTGAACTCAAACCCGTCTAAATATTTAGAGGAAATCTAGATAGAATACGATTAACTGTTGTAAACATTTATACCCATATTTTACTTGTATTTTATAGAGAAGTGATAGCGCTCCACTACAGGCTTTGTAAAATATATTTTAGTACGTGAAATAATCTTTAGTTAGAAAAGATAAAAATAAAGTTTACATAAATCATAGAGTGGCTGACTTATCTCGACATGTTATTTGTTGAATGACTCAGCAAATGACAAGGGATATGGGTCAACTCGGGATTTTGATACTGAGGACAACAACTTTTGCCGCTGGCTCTATGACATCTTCCAATTATCCTAAGTCTGAAACTTCTTTCCAGCTCGGAGTCCTCCAATTATCCTCATATCTGTTGACATCTACCTCTCCAGGTCCTCTTTTGCAAGACCTTCATCGAGCTTCAAAGTCATCCTTCTTACCAGTTACGCCGCAAAACCACCATCCATATTGGTCAATCCTTAACCTTCAAAATCTCGACCTCTCTCACCCAAGAGTCTACCACATCTCCAAATCCCAATCCAAAGCTAACCCCACCAAATTCAATGTTGCTGTCTCCACTGCATTTAAAGCTGCAAAATCAATGGGTAGAAGTCGAGAAATAGATGACCTATGTTGGTAGTTTCTAGGCTTAACAGAGTAGAGATAGAAGTTGTGGAGTCTAGTGAGGGATTGGCAAATCTGGTATGGTATTTGAAAATCAGTTAGCATGCACATTCTAGAGAGATTAGGGGTTGCGGAGCATAAACAAACCTTGCTTGATGAACACAACCTCACAAGTTAACTGTTGTTCCTACATTATAAAAGATTCTCAAATATACAAATAATCTATATACAATACTGTAAAGTACGTGGGAGGTGTTGAAAGTGTGACATCTATTATTGGGAAATGATGTCATTTTGTGAGTGATGGGTGTAGGAGTTTAGGATACATGGTTGATTGGGAGCAATTTGAACATGCAATGTTTGTTTCAAACCTTTCTGTGTGGGGACTTTAGGAAGAATACCTGTATGATGTGTCTAATTCTTAGTGGCAGCAATTTGGGACTAAATAAGTTTTGTGGGATTGTACCTGCTGTCAAATGGAAGGGTGTTTCAGATGTGGCATTGTTTAACAGCGTAGTGAAATATGTGGGCTGTGGATATTGGTTGCATGTATATATGAGTGTCCTCTCAGCTTCCAATGTCAGAAGGATATGATTGTAGTTATTTGCTAGATCTGGAATGTTTTGTTGGAGTACCTCGCATTTCCTCTATGTTTGCTGTTATTTAGATGGTTTTCTATTCTTATTGTCTTTTCTCATTCAATTTCCTTTGGTGGCCTCTACTGTTTCTTAGTGTTATCTAGTAGAACCATACTGCACAAACATGTATAACTAATAGCCAAAAGGCTATTAACCCTTCTAGAATTCCCAAAGTGACTTGAGAAGCACCACCTTCGGGAAACATGAGTGACCAACCTCGGGAAGGAGGGGGCCCTTACCATCATCGGGAAGAACACCACCTTATAACCGAGGGGCCATGATCCCCGAGATCTTCAGATCACCTAGCCAAAAACCACCCTCGGGGAGGGCTTAGCACCAACCTCGGTGAATGACAACCACCTTCGGAATAGCGAACTCACCAAGTTTGGGAATGTATATCCCCATCCTCGGCAAGGAAGAGCGTTTTCCGAAGGTGCCCCACTCTGCCGAAGGGCCTCTCCTAATAGCCCTCGATGGCTGTATTGAGCCGAATGGGGCCTCCTATTCCGAAGGAGCATTATACCCTGAAAGGGTCTCATTCTCCAAAGGGGTCTTGCGGAGATACGACAAAAACGGTTAAAGAGCCTCTGAAAGAGAGACCTTGCACACACTCCTGCCCTCTGGCCGGAACGGCCTACGGCCAACTGGAGATACTTATCTCCGAGGGTACGAATCACATCTGACCAAACATGTGTCACGATCTAAACAGACTGTGTCAAATGGCCTCTTCCATCCACCCTCCTATAAATACCTAAGAAAGATGGTAAGAAAGGGACAAAACTCTCGCTATTTTCCTCACTCTCTGCTCCTTACTACTATTACTCTCACAAACACTGACTTGGGCGTCGAAGGCTCCTCCCCCGGAAACACATTTCGAGGAGTCTTTAACCCCTGTTCTTCAAAGTCTTGCAGACACCTTCACACCGGGAGTCTCTCCCTCAGGCCAGCATGTCATACAACGAGGATGCCACCGGGCATCATTTGGCGCTGTCTATTGGAACTCCCTCTCAGGTCACCATTGTTAAGACCCGACATTCTAAGGACAAGGGACTCCCGAAGTCCTAGTCAGCGCCTGAAGCTCCAACAACGACTGAAGCACTTGTGATAGAGACTTCTTTACCTAAGGATGAACATCACGATGAGCTTTCTGCGGGACTTTCAGTGCTCTGTTGTGGCTAAAATGACCCAACAGCTTAACCAAAGGTGGTCACAACCATCTCCCGAGGGAAGGGCGCTTTCTCCTAACACCCGGCAAGAGAGGAGCCCAAAGTTACCCTGCTGGAGCTCCGGAAGCGGGGGCTCTCATGATGAGTATTCAACGGAGAACGTAACCTCCAGAAGACGTTGCGCAGGAAACACGGTGTCAAAAGTACCCAAGACTTCCCGCTGGCGAAGTCCATCCCCATATGGGAGGTCCCAGTCCCCACGCCGATGAAGTTACTCTCCTTTGCCGGCAACCTCCAGACAGCGAGCGGAAAACAGTCCTACCACCCTCATGGAGAAGATCCTAGAGAGGTTGGAAAAGGTAGAAAGATAGATCTCCCGAAAGCCTGTTTGGTCGAGGTTGTCGGAGACATTCACCGGAGAAGAGTCACCCTTCATCCGTGCAGTGATAGAGGCACCTATACCGAGTGACTTCTGAGTACCGTGCTTGGAAACATATGATGGACGTAGTGACCCCCAAGCTCACTTGACGAAGTATAGGCGTAGCATGGTGTTGCACGGTGCTGATGATGCCACCTTCTGCAAATACTTTAAAGTCACCCTTTTAAGGTCGGCAACTGTGTGGTATAACTCCTTAGCTCCCGGAACCATAATGTGTTTCCAGGAGTTATCCGGCACATTCACCCAGCAGTTCATCGGAAGTAGACTAACGGCAAAGATACCTATCCAAATGTTTGACATAGCCCAAAAGAATAGGGAGACCATTCAGGACTATGTTGAAAGGTTCAATCGAAAAGCGCTGAGTATGCCCGACTTCCGCCCCAAAATCCGCATCCTTGCTATGATCAAGGGACTTTAGAGAGATTCATAACTCTTCTACGAGTTCTTCAAAGATCCCCCTGATACCCTCGGTGAATTCTACCGAAGGGCAGAACAGCACATGACGGTCGAAGAACTGCGGATGGAAGGGCCAAAGTCTGACCACAATCATCCCAAGGGTCAGGCTCACCAACCTCAGTATCCGACCCAAGGGTGGGGTAAGACCTCAGAAGCAGAGAAAGAAGAGGTAGGTGTCATTCACTCCCTTGAACACCACAAGGAAAAATATACCGATGGCCATGGAGAGGCAATGGATTACTATCCAACTTCCAAAGGCCATGACCTCGGAGAATAAGAAGAACATGAAGAAGTTTTGCCTGTTTCACCGAGACCATGGGCACGACACCGAGGACTGCTTCCAGCTGAAAAAGTACATCAAATCTCTGATTAAACAAGGCCAACTGCGGCGATACCTGCAAATGCCATCCCCCAAAGGAAGAAGGAAAGAAGAAAGGAAAGAGGAAGATGAGGACTATGATTCCGATCAACGTCGGAACTAAAGTCCCAAAAAGCATCCACCACCTCCAGCGGGAGTAATCCAGACAATCACTGTTATGACCCTTCTTGAGGAAGGTAAAGAGTTTTGAATTAAGTTTAGAAGTTTAATTTAAGTTTACTTAGCAAGAATAAAGGAGTTTACCGAAGTTCACTAAGTTTCGACAAGAATAAAGCTCTGAACTAAGTTCAGGGGCAAAATGGTAATTTTGCACCCTGAGTAGCCGGGACGAGTCCCGAGTGTTTTAAAATGTATTTTTACAACTTAACTCTTAACTATAACTCAAACTTGACAAATAGACAAGAATTGAATCAAGAACTGTTAAGTTACAAAGATGGGGGACTTAATTGCACTTAACTTGAAACCTTGGTGATCTTGGTGTTAAGTGAGGGTTTAAGAAGGGAAAGAGGAGGAGAAGCTACCATTAACACGTTCTTAAGCTTCCCTCACTCATTCCTCTCTCAAATTGAACTTGGAATCAAGTGATCTTGGTGTCAAGAGGTGCAATTAAGGGTGTATAAGCTTGGAGGATGCATTTTCAACCTTGAATCCATGTTTTTGAGGCTTGGAGAGGCGTTTTTCTCCATCCCCTATTTTTGAACGAGGTAAGTGTTGTGATCTTGATTGAATTCTTGGTATTTGGTTGATTGGAAGCTTGGGTTTTGGTTAGGAGGCAAGAATTTGATGTTTAGAGCTTTGTTTTTGGTTTGGAATTAGGTAGAACTTGGGTGAGCTTGGTTGAACGAAAAGGAGCTTGATTCTTGCTTGGTTCTTGGAGTTAAGGTAAGGGAGTTGTGTTTTTAAGTTCATGGAATGCCATTAGCTTGGATTTGCTTGAGAAATTCGAGTGGTTTTAGCTAAGGCATTGAGGAAACGTTTTGGTGAATTATGGTGGACTAGCGGGATTGAGAGGAATTGTTTGATGTTACAAGACATCATAGCTTAGCTTTTGATAGTTGGTTATGTTCCTTGCAACATGTACTTTGTGTGTATGAAATTTGGTAGCTTTCTATGCATATTTGATATGTGTAATTGGTTGCCAAAGTTCATAGCAGTAAAACGCGCTAATTTTTGCATTTCTGTAGATTGGAGACGCGTCGCCAATTTCAGGTCGAAACCAGCGACGCGTCGCCAATCCAGTAAAAATGTCTCTGAACGTCGACAACTGTGGCGACGCGGCGCCGAGACAGCATCCGACACCCAATTTTGTTTTTAGCATAACTTTTCGCTCGGGTGTCCGATTGAGGTGATTCAAGATTCCACTCGAAGCTAAGAGGGAGTACTATCACCTCAATGTTTTAAAAACACTTAAATTGTCCCAGTTTTATATTTATATTAACTCAAAGTGGAGGCAAGTTTTTAAGGAAACTATGTTGCATTTGAACATAATTAGCTACCACTAGTTCAGGTGAGAGGTTTAAAACCCTCATCGGCCTAGCCGTGCCATAGCCACGAGGCCACGAGGCGAAACCTTGTTCATCTAGTCTACATCAACGAGGCCCTGCGGCCTAGTCTACAAAGTCCCACCATAATTCCCCTGCATAACAACTAGGTGAGAGGTCTTATGATTGTTTATGGCTTGCTAAGGTACGCCCTTGGGCCGAGTGCCAGGTTGCTAAGTGGTTGCGCTTGGCCTGGTTGCCAGGTTGCTAAGTGGTTGCGCTTGGCCTGATGAGGAGGACTACTTGAGGAGAGGTCTACGGACCTGGTTATATGCATATATACTAGTACCCCCATGCTGTGTGAGCTCGCAGCCAGAGTCCTAGGTTTTTCTTGCAGGTACTTGGAAGACCCCTTACTGAGAATTATTAAATTCTCACTCCCTGTTTGTTATGCAGAGCCAGGAGTAGCTGGACCGGATAATCGTTGAGGATTATCGCGGTAGTACCTTTTTGGTGTGTAAAGGTAAGGTAGTTGAGAAACCTTGAGTTTCTAGTTTGCCTAAGTGCTCAGTTGGTTTGTTGGTCAGGTAGTAGTACTAACTTGTTTCTTCCTTTGGCTGCAGAGCCTAGTAGCACTTGGCAGAGGATTTGTGAGACTCGCCACTGGGACGGGTGTCCAAAGTGGGAGCTAGGGTAAAGAGATCTCAGCAAAGTCTTGTATTTTGATACAGTACTTTCTTTTGCCTCCATAATCTATGTTATAAAGAGTCCTTGACTCAGGATTGTTCTTGGGTGGGAGCATTAGTTACTTCATTGTATGAATGCTTTCACGAGTTGTTTATGTGTAGTTAACCACACAAATTGTTGATTTTGATATGCTTTGGCAGTTTGTATACATTTGTGTAGAAATTACTCAGCCGAGTTCTTGTTTTAATCTTTTATGGTTTTAATAAACCAAGTCAAAGCATAAGATCATACATATTGCATTTTTAGGTTAATCAACTAGTAGCATCGGATTTAATCCAAACACATACTCAGCTAGCCAATTACAATCCACCGTGAGACATACGCTCACAGGGTATCCCGGGCAGGGGCACAGGGGATCGTGTCAATCGCTACTGGGATACCCTCAACCGAGAGAAAAAGGAAAGTCCGGGAAATCTCAATGATGGAGTTCAAAAATCCAGCGAACAAGCTTGTTCAGAAAGATGGGTCTACCGTGAAGTTCCCTCATGATAACCCCTTCCTAATTATGGCAAGGATAGGGAGTTGGGATGTCAAAAAAATGCTCATTGATGTTGGTTCCAATGCCGATGTTCTGTTCTCCCACCTGTTGCCGAACTTGGGCATCTCCAAGGGTGATCTCAAACCCGTTACTTTCCCTACATTCGGTGTAGGTCTCTCCGAACTCCCTGTGCTCGGGTGGATTGACCTGCCTTTGATGCTAAGAGGAACTTTGGTTCAGGACAAGAAAAAGCTCTTTGGCTCCACAATGACAAGGTTCATCGTCATAGATGTCCCTTCTTCATACAATGCCATCCTCGAAAGGCAGACACAACGAAATCTCCATATTTGCCCAGATGTGAAATTCCTAACAGTCACCTTCGGCACGAAGAAAGGGGGCGCGGAGATATTCATTGATCAAGCTGAGGTGAGGAAAGTCTTCGTGAAGGCAAGACAAAGTCCAATGAAAGTTCATGCACAGACTTCGGAAGAAAAGAGCATATTCGCTGAAGAGGCAATGGGAAAAGGAGTAGGTGACTTCGAAAAAATAGAAACAGAGGATGTAGAACTTGTCTTAGGCCGAAGTACCCAAGTGGGGAAACAACTGGCCGAAGGTGATAAGTAAAAACTTGTACCTTTTCTAATAATGAACAAAGATCTGTTTGCCTACTCTTCGAAGGACATACCTGGGGTAGACCATCGGATAATTCAACAAAGCCTTAAAGTGCGTCCAGAGGTGAGCCTATTCGGCAAAAAAAACGCAGCCTCTCGGCGCATAAGAACAACTTCGTCAGAGCCGAAGTCCAACGGCTAACGGAGGCAGGTGTAAGAAGAGAAGTCAAGTACCCCGAATGGCTTAACAATGTTGTTATCACCACGAAAAAAGGGAGTGATAAGCTTTGAATTTGCATTGACTTTCGAAACGTAAACAATGCTGTCCTAAGGATTCTTATCCTCTACCACCTATAGATCAATTGGTGGACTCAACCGCCGAATATGGTCTGCTTAGCTTCCTCGACTCCTTCAGTGGATGCCACCAAATCCGGATGGATCCCGAAGGTGAGGAAAAAACCACAGTCATCACTGAAGTCGGGACCTACTGCTACATCAGAATGCCCTTTGGCCTTAAGAATGCAGGGGCCACGTACCAAAAGCTGATGAACAAGGTGTTCGACTCCCAAATTGGGAGAAATATGGAAGTATATGTCGATGATATGATAGTTAAGAGCAAACTGCCTAATAATCATATATTAGACTTACAGGAAACATTCCACCGACTTCGGGAATTTGGAATCTGTCTCAATCCTGAAAAGTGCGTATTCGGAGTAAATGTAGGCAAGTTCCTCAGATTTATAGTATCAGAAAAAGGTATCGATGCCAACCCAAAAAAGGTTAAGGCCCTTTTAGGGTTTCAAACTCCCACAACGACGAAGGACGTGCAAAGACTCACAGGGCGAATCATGGCCCTTAGTAGATTCATCTACAGATACGGGGATAGGTGCCGACCATTTTTCAAAGTGCTCACCAAAGCAGCAAAAAATGAAGGTGACTTCGGCTCCAAAGAACACCTTTGGAATGAAAATTGCTAAAAGGCTTAGAATGAGCTCAAAAGCTACCTAACCCATCTACCGACACTTTGACAGCCACGGGAGGGTGAACCCCTCATCATCTACCTTGTCGTCACTGAAAAGGCAGTAAGCTCGGCAGTAGTAAAGGAAGAGGGAGGAAAGCAATGGCCAGTGTATTATGTGAGTAAGTCCCTGTATGGTATCGAAGTTAGGTACCCTCTTCTACAAAAGGGCATCTATGCCCTAGTACTGGCAAGTAGAAAGTTTATTTCCAAGGGCACCCCATCATGGTTAGAAGTAACCTACCTTTTTGAGATGTTACGAAAAAGGTGGACCACTCAGGAAGATTGTCAAAATGGTGCATTAAGCTCAGTGAATACGACATTACCTATGAGCCGAGAAGGGCAATAAAGGCCCAAGCATTGACAGACTTAATTGCCGAAGTCCCAAAAACCGAGGATACCCCGAAAGACCTTGGAAAAGATGAACCTGAGTGGACACTCTTTGTTGATGGAGCCTCTGGTTCTGAACACCAAGGAGCTGGAGTAATCCTCCGCAGGCCCGAAGGTATGGAAGCCAGGAAGGCCATCAAATTCGGATTCAATGTCATCAACAATGTCACAGAATATGAAGCTCTTATAGTACGCTTGAGGCTGGCAAAAAGAGTTGGTGTAAAGAATCTTAAGGCCCATAATGATTCTCAGCTAGTGGTACGACAGATGGCGGGGGACTACGGGGCAATGGACCTAAACTTGGCAAAGTACCATGATCTTGTGAAAAAGCTCATTCAGGAGTTTGACACAGTACATATAGAAAATGTACCTCGGTGAGACAATATGGAAGCCGATACTCTAGCCAAATCAAAAGAGTCCATTGAGGTACTGTATCAGCCAAGTGTGGCAGTAATGTGCATAGCAACCTCGGGAAGAGGGTGGAAAGAAGCTATCAAGAAATACATCGCAACGTCAGAACTTCCCGAAGATTTTTTCGAAGCCGTGAAAGTGCGAAAGCGCTCAAGAAGATACTGCCTGATTGGGGAAGAGCTGTACCGGCAAGAGTACGCAAGTCCATTACAGAGGTGTGTCAGCAAAGAAGATGTTAAGATGGTCCTCAAAGAAGTCTATGAGGGAGCATGTGGTTCTCACATAGGAACTGATGCCCTTGCCAAGGTACTACTCCGCCAAGGATACATCTGGCCTACATTGAGGAAGGACGGGAGGTAGTTCGTCTAGAAATGCGACAACTGCCAGAGACACGTTCCTGTCCAGAGACTACCCTCGGAAGTTATAACTTCGGCAAACTACCCCTGCCCCTTCGCCGTATGGGGTATAGACCTCATTGGGCCTCTCCCAACAGCTCCCAGAGGAGTGAAATTTTGTGTAGTCGCAGTAGACTACTTCGCCAAATGGATCAAGGCAGAGCCTTTAGCAGCAATATCGGTGAGGGACATATAGAGATTTGTTTAGAAGAACATCATATGCAGATTTGGTGTTCCAAGGATGATAGTAGCTGATAATGGTTCCCAATTTACTGATAAGGGGTTCCAGGAATTCACTACCAACCTCAGAATTAAATTGTACTTCACCCCAGTGGCCTATCCTCAGAGCAATGGACAGGTTGAAGTGTCCAACAGAACAATAAAAGATGGTCTGAAAAAGAGGTTGAAAGAAGCAAAAGAAAAATGGCCAGGAGAGCTTCTAAGTGTGCTGTGGAGCTACCGAACTACTCCCAAAAGGGCCACGAGCAAGACACCCTTCTCACTCGTCTTCGGAGCAGAGGCTATTATCCCCGTCAAGGTCGCACAGCCCTCCGTTAGAATACAGGTGTTCAACGAAGAAGGGAACAATCTCAGTTTAAGGGCCAAGTTGGATTTAATTGACGAGCATAAAGAGATGGCTGAGCTCAGAAGAAAAGCTTTTCAACAAAGAGTAGCCATTGCTACAAACTTGCATGTTAAGCGTAAAGGAATCAAGAAAGGGGACCTCATCCTCCGAAGAGCTGAATTTGAAGCCCGAAGATCATCCCATTGAGTACTTCAGGCAAATTGGGATGGACCTTATTTGGTCCTCAAAGAAATTCGGCCAAGAGTCTACAAGCTCGGTAATACCAAAGGAGGAAAGTTGAAAAATACATGGCATTCAGACTCTTTGAAAAAAATTTACACTTAGAACATTTTCTGGTTGGAAAATTGTGCAAAAAACACCAAGGGAGGTATGACCGAATGTGGTAATTTCCTTTGACCGAACATGGTTCCATCTGAGGGGCATCGACCGAACATGGTCATGTCCGAAGGTGAAAAACTGAAAGTTGTTGTTTCCTGAATTACATAAGTGAATTCCCATACTTAGAAAAATTTTCAAGGTGGTCGAATCCGAAGGGGTGCCTATGTGTAAAGTTATACATTTTTGCTGAAGCATGGTGATCGAACATGTTCGCTTCTGAGGGAGAAAACCGAACATATTCTTTTGCGAAAAGAGGAACCGAACATGGTCACTTTCGAAGGGGCATTCGTGAAAATAGGCAAACTTTGCAAAAGGAAATCAAAATCAACCGAACATGGTTGGCAAAAAATACACAACTATTTCTTACACAGGTTAAGTTTTACCGAAGATATTCAACCGAACATGTTTGTTCTTATAGATACCTACCTACCGCCTCGAAGGTCGTTGACCGAAGATGGTCCCGAAACCCCTTGTCTGAAGATAGTTGAGTGTTAAAGAACGAAGATGATATCCGAAGACCAATCGTGGACTTAGCCAAATTTTGAAGAAGAGAAAATTTTCATTAACACTTCATTACAAAATACAATGCACAGATTACAAGGGAAAGAAGAAAAAGGAAGCCTATTTGGGGTCCTAGTCACCTGCTGGCTCCTCAACATCTTCGGTTTCCTCACCTTCGGCATCGTCCTCTTCGACAGCAACTTTTAGGGCCTAAGGTGGATTAGTTGGGAGATTGAGGAACTCTATCCTCGACCACTGCCAAGATGGTCCTTTGGGGATGTCCAGGGCTACCAAAAAGGAAAGGTCGAGGTCGAGGAATCTGGACAGAACTTGGTGACGAGCTAGGCAAAAACCATCCTGCCTATCAACCTCGGCTTGGAGTTCGGAGTTAAGAGCAAATACCTTTGTAAGATCAGCAACGACATCCTCCTTCTCCTTTTGGAAAACCTCATTTACCAAGGTCAAAGATATCACCTTCGCGCCGAGGTCGGACATCTTCGATGAAAAGTCTTGAATCAACTCCCCTTGGCTCTTAAGCACCCCCTCTCGAAGGTTAGCCAGATCCTCCTTGGCTATCTTATTAAGTTCACCGTACTTAACGACCAAGCTAGCAAGGAGTTCCTTGGCCTTAGCCAAACTCTCCTCTGACCGACTTCAGACCAAGGTTTGTTTAGCTGCCTAGTCCCGAAGGTACCCACTGTACGCCAACAGCTGCAAAAAGGGAAAATTCTAAATAAGGGTAAAAAAAAAACTCAGAGAAGGGAACTCAGAAAGTTTCTAAGTCCTAAAGGATTAAAGTTTACCTGGGCAGCCTGCTCGTTCATCCTCGCAACGAGGATTTCTTCATTGGGGCATTCCTCGATCAGGGACTGGAAAGTGGCATTTGTCATAACGCCCTTCGCCATTTGGGGAGCCATCTTCTGGCTATCCTCAGAGAACAGGTTCATGTCCTCCATGAAAGTCCAGAAGAGCTCCTTCAGCACCTTGTCCCTTGGGATTTTGGAATCCCGAATAGCCCTCTTTCGGGCGTGGTCCTCCGCCTAGGGGGCATGTACTTCTTCGCCTGCAAAGTCACGCCGAAGTTCCATTAGAACGTTATCTCTTAGCCATTCATCTATAAGGTCTAAAATACCAAAAATTCCCAAACTCATAGAAAAATGGCTAAGGGACAAACCTAGAGGAAGTTCGGTGTTTTCTCCCTTGGAGTCGCTGACTTTGAGGACTTTGGTGGGAACACCTTTGCCTTTCCTTTGTCGGCATTCCTCAAGCTCTTCAGCCGAAAGTCCACCGACCAAAGTCCCCAAAGTTTCTGCAACCGTGTCCGGAATAAGCAGAGTTGAACAAATGGCTGGCCCCGAAGGTGGGTTGGCCCGAACGGGTGTTTGGTCCAATACCCCCACATTGTCCTCGGGCGGAAGAGGAAGGGAGTTCTCCTTGGCCTTCTTCGACTTCGACGCCGAAGATGGTCCCTTCGGTGCCTTCTTCCTCTTCGACGCCGCCTTTTTCCTTTGCTGCTCCCTCTTCTTGGCTTGGGCGAGGAAGAGACTCTTGTAGAAGGCAGCAGACTTGTCATCCATCTCTGCAAAAAGAAGAACATCAATGTAAGTACAGAGGATATATATGACAAAAATCTGGAAAGGGACTTACTCTCTTCAAGAGCCGGATAGGTGAGTTCGGCCTGAATGAGCTTTACTAACCACGCCTTTTTGCCATCAAAAAGGGGCTTCGACATATCCTTGTCGGTAATATGTTCCTTGACTACCCTTAGCTCCCGAAGGACCTCTTCAGTCATAAAATTCCACCTAATGGGGAAGGGGTATAGGAAACGCTGTGGGACCTTGGGATCCCAATCCGTGACAGCCCGAATATGGCTATCAAATTCTTCAAATTGGGCTTCTAACTCCAAAGTTAGTAGCTTTCGGGGATCTACTACATTAATGTCAAGAGTCCCCGAGACCCATTTGGTTGGCACATGCTTCCACTTCTCATCCACCTTCAAAAAGAAGAACTTCTTTTGCCACCTTCGCCAACTGTCCTTCATTCCAAAGGTGAACATATATTTCTTGCTCCCAGATCCTCGAGGAAGCAAGAAATAGAACCCGCCCTTCGGAACGGGGTGGAGTTTGTAGTACTACATGAAGAAGATAAAGTGGGGCTCTATCCCGAAGACCCTACACATGCAAAGAAAGGCATTGAAATAAGAATAGGAGTTCAGGGGAAGTTGGTTCACGGTTATGCCATGGAATTGGCAAAAGTCACAAACCATCTTCAGAGGGGGATACCGAAGTCCGGCCTTCAACTGAGCTCTAAAGACAGTAACCTCATCCGAATGAGGGGCATAACTGGGCATACCAGGGCTAGAAAGCCTAGTGACAGCATAAGAAAGGAGAAAGAATTTGGCTGACCACTTTTGGACTCTCTCTGAAGTGGCACAGCTCAGATGAGGGTTAAACGGAAGCCAACTCTCAGGGATAGGCTGAACTTCAACTTGATGAGAAGACATGTTCGGCACAAAGGCTCTAACCTCGGGGAATGAAAGAGAAAATTTTGAGAAAAATGGAAATTTCGGAAGTAAACCCACCTATTTTGAACCGAGGTAGGAACTTCAAAAAACTGCCAAAAATGCTGTCGAAAATCGCTCTGCCGCTAGCACCATAGCCAAAGAGAAGGTGAAAAAGGAGAGAAAAGTAGAAAGCAAAGGCAATGAAAAATGAGAAGTGTGGAGAACTCTGGATGAGGAAGGGTTTATATAGATCGAAGGAGGCAGGCAAAGCGTCGCCATAATGACCCTTCGCAAATGAAGGGACGTAACGGATGCAACGGACGCGACCGTTCGCCAGTCGCCTAGTGACACGTGTCACTTGACGTGAAAAACAAAGGCATGCCTCATAACAGCTGACGGACCTATGCAGGTCTTTCCCGAGAAGACGCATCTATCTAGTCAGAGGATATAATGATTCACTGGCAGGCATGAGTCTTTCCGGAGGAGATGCATCTATCTATTTAGAAGATGTGACGATTCACTGGCAGTCAATAAAAAACCTAGAAGGGGAATGTATACTTCGGGCCGAAGGAACAACTTCGGGAACACCATAAGCTTGGGCAAAAAATGAGTACCACCTAATGCCAAAGGCACTGCCTTGGCTAGGAGAGGCGTCCTAAATCAAAGAAGGGCCCTCATTCGAAGAAGGTAACCTCAGTCAAAAATTCAGTTTACTTGCTAAGACGACCGTCACCTACCACAAAGAGTTCCACGAAACGCTTGCAAAAGCTCAAGTACCGAAGATACAACTTCGGCTTTCCGAGGGGGGCATGTGATAGCCAAAGGGCTATTAACCCTTCTAGAATTCCCAAAGTGACCTGAGAAGCACCACCCTCGGGAAACATGAGTGACCAGCCTCGGGAAAGAGGGGGCCCTTACCATCCTCAGGAAGAACACCACCTTATAACCGAAAGGCCATGATCCCCGAGATCTCCAGATCACCTAGCCAAAAACCACCCTTGGGGAGGACCTAGCACCAACCTCGGTGAACGACAACCACCCTTGGTAGGTAACAAAACCGACCTCAGAAAATCTATAAACTACCACCTTCGGAATAGCGAACTCACCAAGTTCGGGAATGTATATCCCCATCCTCGGTAAGGAAGAGCGTCTTCCGAAAGTGCCCCACTCTGCCTAAGGGCCTCTCCTAATAGCCCTCGGTGGCTGTATTGAGCCGAAGGGGGCCTCCTATTCTGAAGGAGCGTTATACCCCGAAAGGGTCTCATTCTTCAAAGGGGTCTTGTGGAGATACAACAAAAACGGTTGAAGAGCCTCTAACAGAGAGACCTCACACACGCCCCTGCCTTCTGGCCGAAACGGCCTACGGCCAGCTGTAAATACCTATCTCTGAGGGTACGGATCAAATCTAACTGAACATATGTCACGATCTGAACAGGCTATGTCAAATGGCCCCCTCCCTCCACCCTTCTATAAATACTTATGAATGACCTTGGTAAGAAAGGGACAGAACTCTAGCTATTTTCCTCACTCTCTGCTCTTTACTACTATTATTCTCACAAACACTGACTTGGGCGTCGGAGGCTCCTCCCCTGGAAACACATTCCGGGGAGTCTTTAACCCCTGTTCTTCAAAGTCTTATAGACACCTTCACACCGAAAGTCTCTCCCTCAGGCCGACATGTCATACAATGAGGATGTCGCTGAGCATCAATAACAAATAATTTGAAATAACAAATGCGATACTATTATTTTCTCAAGGCAATACACAACATAAAAAACTTAACAATTTCTATTTTTTGTTAGTCATTATTAAATTTTAATGATCATTTATTGGTTTATTCTCTTATGAAGCAAACCAATTTTACATTATTTTCATTTTTTCTATGAGATGGCTTACTTTAAATGTACACCTCTTTGCTTATAATTACTCATTATAAACATAAAATAAGAAATAAGATCAAACAAAGAGCGAAAAAAATCTTGAGTAGTAAGTGACCACCCGTTCCAGTTCCCATGTATTAGAATTGGTCCTCAAAGGCCGTGCAATTATAAACTAAGAGGGAAAAAAAGATTTCCCCATCCCATCTTCTTACTTTCATCATTAGTTTTATCACTTTTTTCTCTAATCATCTACATGAATAACAAATGTCCTCATTCACTATAAGCAAATAAATACTAACATCTCATATACTAATTTTGCCCTCCTTGCCAAGTCTAAGATCTTCCTCCACCTCATACTGTCAGAAATTTTCAAGCTTTTGTTCTTTTACTTTTCTCCCCTATAAATAACTCAATTTCCTATACCGCTGCATGCAAATAACGGCTTCATCTCTTCCTCATCTAAGAGGTGCTCCTTTGTTTTTATTCTTGCATTCTTACTTTATCTTCATACTTCCTCAGTTTTAATATTTTCTAAAATTTCCTTCTCCTTCATAACTTCTTCTCTTTCTAATGTAATTACCCAAATTATTCATAAGTTTGCTCACATATATCTCCTTACTTTTTCTTAGCAAATGCACTATATTATCACTCACATAAAACACACACACACACACACTCCTTCTCTCTATCTCTCCTCATTTGGCTCTTTCTTTTACTGTAAAAGGCCAATAGCGTGTTCGTCTATCTCTTGAGTTTGTCTTTTCTTACTAAAACAATTCTTGGTTAAAGATTTGCTAAAAATGTCTATTCAACACAGACCATAGTCATATAAATCTGATAATCTATCTTCTTTTCACTGGCTCACAATCATTTGATGCATACACATCATTCTCACTGAATCCATGCTAAAGTTATGTAATATAGATACATTATTTCTTTTCCTACATGCATACTAATTTTCTTCAGGAAATATGTCCACTATTTTCTTATTCTCGATCCATTTAGATTTAATGTTTCCCTGTCATCTAATTGTTTAACCTAATATCTTTCGTCCATAGCATAGCTTACTTTACTACTCATACTCTAAGCACTTAAGTTTTGAAAACATATTCATAAATGATATTTCTATATTTTTATAACCTCATTTACCCTTTTTTAAATAGTGCATACATTTTAAATATATGACATCGTTTACTTGTATCTCAACCAATAGATATATTTCAGTTACACTAACTTATAAAGATTTTCACTATTGATAAAACTCCCCAAAATGGCTACATTTTTATACTTATTAACTTAACTCTTGCATAATAGTCATGCCTAATTAATCACAAATTTATCAAAAATTGCATATGCATGCATTTCTAACATGCACTTATTACACATGTAATGAATATTCGAGGACTTACTGATTTTCCCCCACCAAGTAATCTATTTTATTGACAGATAACTTCTTCCCTATAATAATACTCCATATACCCTGTTTTGTAATATATAAAATAATATCAAATGTTAATCTGAGTGTGTTCTCCTGTCTCCAGTACAATCTCTTTTGCCAACACTTAAAAACTTTTAACTTTTTAATAATGGAGCATAAATGATAAAAAAACAATCAATATGCCTTGACTTTCTTCTTCATTTTCCATTTATACACACACCATAGAACAAAATAAATCATCCTCTCTAGGCAATATCTACACCAAAGTAAAAAGATTCACATCATCCTCATCTTTCTACCCAATATTAATAATTATAGTATTTTCCATGCTACAATCTAACTTTTCTTTGCAATAACTTTCATTTCCACTTTTGCTTCTATCATCAATATATTTATTAACTTTTTTGGAAAATAATATCATAACAGCCATGGCCTTAGTACCACTCTCATTTCCAGAATTGCTGAGTATGCTTTGCCGACAGTTAGTTTTTCCTTAGCTGACATACCAGGCCTATGTTTTGCTCATCACACAATTATGAGCATTCTTCAGGTTAGCATCAACCATTTACGGCCTAACTAAATCTTCATCTCATACAACCTTCTCCATAATGACATTTAAGTTCCTAAAAATGTGGCAGTCCGTCGTATGATAACACTTTTAGACATAGATTTCGAATTTGGATTAAATACACTAACTATGAACTTATTTGCAACCTCTGGGGAGCATATGTCATTGCTAAAGAGCACCGCACAACCACTGAAGCTGCCCTCAACTCCACCATCATGTACACTCAACAGCTTGAAAATGCTTATAACTTGCTTCTGAACCATCTGCATGTCTTTTTTATTAACCTACCAATGTAATCTGGACGTATCTTTAAATAATCTTTTAGGAAGTCTTGTTCCCACCACTTTGTGGTTTATGCACCTTTTGTTTTCTTCTTCATGACTTAACCAAGATAAGTGTCCTTTACCTGTTATGTTTAGTTGTAAGCTGCTATTGAAAACTAAAGAGGATTTCCTTTCTTTATCTATATTGAAGTACATATCATTATCTACTCCCCTTACACTAAATGCAAAGCTTAAATCAATAGACACTCAAATATGCAAAGATAAGACAAATAACTAACCCTGTACTTTTATCTATAGATAAATAATTGTTGAATCCCTTATCACATGACCCAATAAATATAAGTATATAACCTCTATTCTTGCTCCAGATTTTGCTCTTGATTTCCAATTTTGTTTAATATTCTTAATATAACTAATTAATATTTTCCAATTTCCTAGTCTCATCCACATTTATACTTCACTACTATATTTTTCCATTTGCCTCTACTATCTCAATAACTATACTCTAACAGCTTACAAAATTGACTAATTAATATTTTACACCATACTCACGGCTACCCCTTTATTTTAGTACTTAATTCTCTCATTGAATCACTTAACATATTCAAATTAATGACTGATTTTATTTCCTTTCTAAATCACTACATATATGCAACCCAATGACTGATTTTATTTGATTGAAGGTTATAAGCACACAAGAGAAAATGGAGGCTAGTTGCTTGTCGAGGAAAATACTTTGGCACATTTAGTTAACAAACTAGGTTACCCACCACCAAGATATACACCTATTAATCCATCATATTTGCCATATGAGTCTTTTATGCACATTGATGCCTCTGACATAATGACACCTAAACTGCTTGTTACTTCACAAGGGTATTCACCTAATAACTATGAAGAAATGAAAAAGAAAGCTATAGCAAATGTCATCCAAATAATCACTAACATATTCAATCTTACAATCAAAGATTTCTCATATGATAACAAAGAAATATTCATAGAACTCTATTATAAAGTGCAAGTTCACCGTGAAAAACTTGTCTTCCTAATTTATCACCTACGAGAACAGTGGGCAACAACTAAGCAATCACTAAAACAATGGATCCTCCATCTGGAAACTGAACTCACCTTCCTATGTAGTGAAAACACTACATTCCATGAAGTAAATGATGACCTTGTTGATAAATGTATGCTATTAGTTGAAGAAAATGCTGCAATCCATCATCAGAAACCAAAGAAAATGAAAAAGGCTATCAAGTTATTATATTATTATTATTCACTTATACAAAAGACAAAAACCATAACATAGTGACCACATTTTTGCTTATATAGATATAGTACCTCCAAAAACTAACTCAACTTGTAACTTCTTTATGATTACTTTACTCACTCATTCTCTTTCCCAAATTGTGAAACATATTTCATCACATTACAATTTCTGGATTTCAACATGAGAAACATCATTCTTGCTCAACTATCACTAATAAATACAAATAGCATTCTTATCATCAGAATATCATGTTTATGGGATGTAACCATTCCAAGCCCTATACCGATCGATCTCGATCTCAACTGTGTTTTGATAAATGAAAAGGTAATTCAATCATCTCTACATAAACTTTGATGCATGCATTCTTAGTACCATATTGTTCTAGCCATTAACACTATTTTCTGTGAATAGGGAACAATCATTCAATCAACAATAAACATAAGAAACATTAATTTTTTCAAAGATATTCTGATCGAAGGAGCTCTCTTCACCCTTCACAAATTCACACTCATTCCAAACAAAAGAAAATACAGAGCCACAATGCATGAATATGCCATCATTGTCAACAGATGGACAGTTATTAGCCTAGCCCCTAACAATCCAACTATTCCTCTTCATAGTTTTACATTTATTGCTTTTGAATCTGTAATCCAAAGAATGCATAGCGATGCATATCTAACTGGTATGACAACCTTTACAACATTTTTCCTCTCAAACAATCATAGTATTTATTTTCTGTTATTCCACATATGATTAAACTTTTCTGATTAATAACGCCTTTTGTTGTTTCACATTCTCCTATCAAAGACATTATTGGAAGAATTCACAAAAATAAGCCTTCTTTGTGAGATATACATTAATGACTATAAGACTTACAAGAGATTTGTTGAATATTAAATGCAAGCTATATTATCCAATCATCAACTTATTTCACCCATCTTAAACAAATAAGCAATGTAAACTACAGTATATTTGAACTCTTACATCACATTTATTAATAATGACCAACTGAACGCAACACTATTTGATAAATTCACCTTCACTATGAATGAGGAGGAGTTGCTCACTCTTTCACAGATAGAACCTATGATCATCATCTTAGCGGGCATGATTGACAAACAATTTGTTGGTAATTGACTCAATTGTTAATAAACTACACTTATATTTTCTAGTAAATAACAAACATATTATATCTCACATATATTGCACTTTACTTTAGGTAGGTAACCTATCTTTAAGTAGCGCTTCTGCTACTAAATGCTACATTAACTTGCCTATTGTAGAAGTTCATGAGATGAAATTCAGGTTACTCTATTATCAACACATTTGACATATTAGATCTTTATAAAAATGTTTTTATAAAAACTAACAACATTAAAATGATAAACAGATTAGCAAGTAACTTTACTCCAATCACATTCTTAGCACTCTCACCAACATTAAGTCTTCATCCATTGTAAGAAATGAAATTGAATAGGGTTCCAATCAATGACCTACTCACCCTATATTTGCAATCTCACAAAGTATCCATTATAACACATATTCAATTTCCTAGTACAATCTTACACAAGGACAAAATTTATTCCTCTAATTAACACTTCACAAGACACTAAGCTCACCTGCATAGTAATTATTAAAGACATTGACTACTCTCAAGGTTAGTGGTATCACTCATGCTTTTACTGTCACAACACTGTCCAATTCGTGGAGAATACATTCTGGTGTACTAAATACCCAAAAAATGATCTACCACCAGAACCATAGTAATGATTTACTCATCCTAATTTCACTTTATTTCACAGCATACACACATTTTGAAATATCTTATACAAATTGATCAATGATAGGTACAAAATCATTCTCATTGTCAAAGATGCATATGGTATAACAACATTCATTTGTTTTGGTAAAACAGCTCAAATATTAATTGGCATCTATGCTATCCACTTAGCAAATGACCCCTACATAGACAAATATATATTACACCCTGAAATAAAAGATATGATTGGCCAATAGCACATCTTCCAACTCTCTGTTAGCGAACTATTTTTTGACAAACCAGTTATAAGTTTTCATGTTTTGAAAATCTTCACCCATCTAATTTCACCATCCCATTCGAAACAATGCTCCCTCTAAAGTGTTATTCCACTTTCACCATTTAAGTAAAATTACCTTTCTCAACTGCAAACATTTTCTCTTAATCATATGTACAAGAAACACCCCCTATTTTGGAAGTCAAAAAGTAAGAAACTCAACCTAATTTCTTTACAAAATATAATGCATTTGCTCCCAAGTTTAACTACTATAAACATCCTTGCTACAAGAAAATAGGCAAAACATCCCCCCTTCTCTCTCTAGAGCAACAACAAGCTGATGCAACTCCAAAGACCTTTCGATAAAAACTATAAGTTTCCCCATCTTTTTTCATTTAACTTTTAATCACTCTTGCGAATTTCCTAATACGTTACCCAACACATTTCACACAATGTTTCCCTCCAATATACTAATATCTCTCATTCAACTCCATAGGTATTTTGGTCCCTCCTCCAATTATACAACTGAAATAAAGCGACAAAAGCAAAATTCACACTACAATGCATCCATCACAAAAACTCCCGGTCATCTCCAAAGTTCTTCACCTCCATGTCATCCATGATTATACCACAAATAAGATGTTGAATATGTTGCTAGTGTTGTCCAACAAATAAGATATAAAATACTTGCTCCATTGACACTTATATGCAATGAATTTCTGTGTTTTTGTTATCCTCAAATCTCTCCTATATATGTCTATGTCATACTCCCATATAATTACTGTCATAATATCTAAACAACACTTCCACAAAATTATTACCATAATACCCACAGCGCAGCGTGGGTAATGTTTAGTAAAACATAAAATTTAGAAAAATTTTGATCTCACCAACATGCATAAAAAAGGTTCTTCAATGCAAAGTTAGTATATATTATAAAGTAAAATAAGTAAAAAATAAGAAAAATATCACTTGTGCTCTCAAGAATAAATTAGGTTGAGTGTTTTTTAGATATTTCATGCTATACTAGTATAATGGCTTTGATCACGTTGCCCTCAAGATAAAACAATTCAATTATCTTATTGTATCTCCAACACACATACACTACTATTGAGTACAGCTTCACTCACACATTTCTTTACCTAATATTATTTGAAGATACACAGGAAAATATTTTTGTGGATGAAAACCTAAATAGAAGTAAAAAGTGGAGTTGAGAGGAAAAAGTAAATAGGAGGAAAAAGTGGAGTTGAGAGGACACTACAAAATTGATAAGAATGCCCTATGTAGGTTTACTTAAAACTATTGGGTGCTGAAGAAGCCATTTGTCCCATTATTAATGTTATAAACGGCTAAAAACTAATAAATCATGAATAAGTCTTGTAAGGCTAAACGGAAAATAAAACTTAATTATTTTGATATTTTTATTTATTTAAGCAAATCACCAACAATTATGTCTCAATTTCAATAAAAAAAATTAAAAGAGTAATATAAGTTGGTTAAAGACAATTTATTATGCATAATAAAGATAGTGATATTTTGAACCTTTACTTAGTGAGTTGCCTCCCTCGTTTTACAACCAATAGGGGTAGGAATTGAAATATGGTTGTTTGTGGGTACAAGTTCACCTAATACACATAATAAACTAAATGTCCATTGAGTTTATAAGCCGACATTATTAATGGCCTTATGCATATCCAAAATTTGCATGACCAACTTTAAGATTAGCCTAAGGAGTGGTCTCACTTCAACGTTTATATAGGTGAAAATCCGTTAAAGATACTCTTATAACCTTAACGCCCTTGTCAAGAAAGACCTCTCAAATGTTATTGAATAGATGCATCCACACCATAGAGATGATTGATGAGAGTGAGAAATGTTTTGTCTGAATAATTTTTCTATTATTCATTATTCTCATTCAAAACTCAAGCCTTATGATCTCTGATTTTCATGTTAAAAATTCTCATAGGAATCTCTATTTAATTTGGGTTTTAACTCATCCCCATCAATGTAAATCTTTGAATGTTTAACTTTAATCAAAGATTTTACAAAATATAAGTGACAAAGGTTAGGGTGCATTTGGCCACATGTCACAAGTTGCTAGCAATGATATCGATAATTATGGGTGTTGATAAACATTGAACTCAAATTTCATGTGCCACAATGTTTTATTTTCAACCAACTTGCATCATGTGGACAACAAATTTATCATATATTAGAATTAGTGATTTCCAATCTCATGAGATTTCTAAATATGCTTTAATAAATGTGTACACATTCATGATTTCCATCTTATGGGATATTTGAATATGCTTTAATGAGTATACACATTGTGAAATTTGGGTTCATCTTATTTTCATACTTGTTTTTGTTGGTGTGCATTTCTCAAATGAGTACAAGTAGATGTCTGTCTCATTCTTTTTGTATTTCCATCTTCCTGTGTGTTTTTCTTAATTGAGCATAAATAGAAGGTCCATCTCATTCTTGCATTTACTCGATATGTAAGTAAGTCACAAAAGACAACTCTTTTAAGGTCTTTTGTGCCTAATAACATGGCTATGCATGCAACTTATACATAAAACAATATCCCACAAATGATTTGTCATATTGATACCTTGATTTAGGCCCATATTCAAATCTAAATCTTTAAGTGGTTTCTTCCCACAAAAAATGGAGGCAACAAACTTTAAGTTCCTACAACTAAAATTTGAGGCAACGTATATTATGTCCCTATAATTGTAATCCAAGGCAACAAGATTTTCTTTCTCATGTAGATTTTTTTTCATTACTGAAGGATAATGCAATAAATCATTCCTTTTAATAAAAGCGATTTTCTAGATACTAAGGGCATAAAAAATACAAATAAAAAATAAGGTGATTTCAAAAAAAATATTTCAATAAACTTTTTTCAGTATCTTGACCAAAATACTTCTTTACTCTTATTTTTCCATCCCTACAGGTCTATTTGGATTCAATTAATAAAGAAGAACGATGGGAGGGATTTCAAATGACAGGGGAAATGAGTTATTTTCACCTAATCTAAACAAGGAAGTCATATGAATTTTACTTCACTCAATCAAAACAGACCCTAAAAGAACAAAAATATTGTGGCAACGTCGGGTTTTCGGGAGTCGCCACCAATCAGTTTTCTTAGGTCGATTGGTCACCTGAAAATTGATCTGCGAGAGTTCGGGGATCGGGAGTACGGTTACGCTAAAACAATATTATTATAGCGCCCAAAATTGGTACCTTAGTTGATTTTAATTTTGTTTTACTTTGCTTTTAAATAATTTTCAGTTAATTTAGAAATTTTAACTGAATTAGTCGAAATGTGGATTTTTAAGTTAATTTGTATAGAAGTTTATACTTCCGAACCATGGACTCTGCCGAGTCATTTGGACACGGAAGATTTGGATTCCGAACCATGGACTCTGCCGAGTCATTTGGACACGGAATTTGAAAAAATTTTAATCAATTTAATCCATACCATAAATATGGATTTTTATCTTTTTATTTATTTTATTTATTTTAAAAGTTAATATTTTCCAAACCGTAGATCCTGCCGGATCATCCGGATATGGAAATTAATATCCAAGCCATGGATTCTAACCGAATCATTTGGACATGGATATGATCCGTCTTAGGATTTCGTTATTTAATTTAATTTTATTTTTTAATAATTTCAGTTAATATCCAAGCCATGGATTCTAACCGAATCATCTGGACATGGATTTTATGATCCGTCTTAAGACGGATTTCTAATAATTTGATACACATTTAATGCATTACAACAATTAAAATTAAACTATTCTAACAAAAAAAAAATCCTAAATTACATCTTTAAGTGAATTTAACGATTAAATCTAATACATGGTTAAATAATCAAAGAAAGAAAGAAAACAAAAAGAGAACAAAGAAATAAATCTGCTGTCAGGGACTGATCTGCAACCAAAGAGAAATAGTTAGTGGCTCATAGGAACAAAATAGAAAGTTTGATAACTAAGATGAAGTTATACCCAAAAGGAACTGATTAATTGGATGTCAATAATAAGCATTCAGAAAATAGGATTAGCAAACTATATCAAAAGGCATAAGTAGATCTACAATATATACATTACTCCAGTAAAACCATAGTATCAGAACTGAAGTGGGAGATAAACCTTCCAGTTGTATATCTGCTGCCCAGAATTTCAAACTGACCTATCTTCATTCGCAAATTTATATATAAAAAGAATTGAGTTATCCAAACCACTATATAAAACTATATATATACATAACTTAGGCACATACATAAATTCACAAATGCAATATCAATTTGTGATTGACAGCACATAAATTATAAAAAAAATATGCATGGTGAGTTAGCCCATCAGACAAGACCTCAGGTAGAATCATAGATAAGTACTCTTCACTCCAGAAATTAGATAAAATCATTTCTAAGTGCAAATGGAAGTTCATGAACCGGTACTGACACTAGACATCCATATGAACATTTATTAAATTTACCAAATTCAAACATGCAACACACAAATTACTATAAATTTTGAAATCAAGGACTCCTGTTAAACTTAAAGAACCAGTTGTGAGACAAACTAGTCTCAACTTCAACGATTATATAAAATAAAAGAAACATCCAATTTGCATTTTTGTAAAAGTAGAAATAGACTAGACACAAATGGCTATTAGCATAAGAAATGACATCCCTAGATGCAGAGCATACAATTTATCATAGATTTTATAACAAGCAACAAAGACAAGCCTTCTGATGCCTATTCCATATTCAATGGAGTTCAGTAAAAAAAATGCATATAAATTCAACCACGGCTCGAAATCCAATCCTATAAAAATCCTGTATAAACTAGACTCATAAGGATATTATCATAAAGATTGGTTTGTCCAGCAACAAAACACATGATTTATAGTGCAATTTCAAAGTCCACGGATCAATAGAACTAACAGCAAACTCACGGGTTGAGACACTTGTACCTTTTTACCTCGTTGTAATCTAGCTCGCATATCAGTCCATGGACAGCAGCGTAGGCATGTAGATGGTCCATATTACTACACAAGTATGTATGTTTCACAGCAATATAATTATTTATTTATTTTATTATTCTGAATCACTCAAGTTTATAAGGAGAAATATTATTTATTTTCATCAATGCTGATAGCACTTCAGTCGGGCGTTAAAACTATAAAAGTAATTCCGATTAATGGAGGGGCCAAAACAAACTAAAGGACAAACAAAGGAAAGACAAACAATAAATATAAACGAAACCTTACTGTCCATGCTCAATCTGCACAGAAAATAAAGTTAATGACTTGGATGGATAAAATAAAAATAACTAAGGGCTAAATAAGAATTTTATCCAAAAGACAAATAATTTTGACTTGGTCAAAGATGAGAAACGCGTCTGTTTTCGTTTTTTACTTCTTCTTCTTCTTTTCAGGCGCGACGAGGGGGGGCTACGTAGCTGGAGCAGACAACGGCGCGAGGAGCAAGGCAACAAGGGAACGGCGAGCGAGCGGGTGGGCTAGGCGACGGCGCGAGGAGGAGGTCGCGACGGGAGGAGGAAGGTGAGGGCAGCGTCTCGGCGAGCGAGCGGTCAGCGGCACCGTGCGCGAGGAGGTATGTGCGTCGCGAGGCTGCCGGCGAACGGAGGGGAAGCTGGTGCGACGGAGGAAACTGGAGAATGGGAGCAAAGCGTCGGCAGGGGCTGGAGACGACGGCGTGCGCGGCTGCCAGAGCTGGAGGCTGCGTTTGCGACGCAAACAGGGGAGGACGTCGTGGCAGAGACCTTGATCTGAGCGCGGAGTCTGAGAAGGGAACGGAGACAGTGGCAGTGTAAGCGGAAGCGGGGAGAAGAAAAGGAGAGAGATTTGGGTGCTGCCAAGAAGGGAGAGCAGCAGGAGTTAGTTCTCTAGCGAGATGATGAAGAAGAAGAAGAAGAAGAGCGAAGCGTGCTCTGCCAGAGGGAGAGGAAAGAGAGAGAGAAGATTTTTTTTTTTTTCTGTGTGTGTGCGTTGTCTGCGTTGAGTGAGAGGGAGAGAATAGATGAAGATTGAGAATGCGAGAGAAGATAAGGGATAAGGGGAGGGGGAGCCTCTGTCGGCCACCCTCCCCATTTTTTATTATTATTTTTGTTTTTTTCTTCTTTTTCTTTTTAATTAATTAATTAATTAATAATTTCTAATTTTAATTAATTTAGATTTAATTTATTATTATTATTTTTTATTTTTTTTTCTTTTTCTTCCCATTTTTTTTTTTAACATACAAACTAAAAAGAACGCCCCTAAAATAATATTGCCATTATTACTATCATTATTTTTTTAATTAAGTAATCAATTAATTAAGTAATTCAATAATTTTTTTTTAATAAGTTTTAATTTTTAAAATAAATAATTAATTTTTTTATTTAATTAATTTTTTTTATTTTTAAGCCGGACGAAATTGGGCGTCAACAGCTGCCCCCCTTTGCATGCTTCATGGGACATGATGTATGCAAAGTTAGTTACCAAATTTCGTCCACCTTAGTTAGGCATTGAAAACCTTCTTGCCGCCTAAACTTTGAGGTTTAAGGAAAGATCCTTAGAACCTCTAACGATAGGAAAGGTTCTATCGTTGTAAGATTGACTGAATGATTGATTGTTTTTTTGAGGTTAAGGAAAGGTCCTTAGAACCTCTAACAATAGGAAAGGTTCTATCGTTGTAAGATGGACTGAATGATTGATTGTTTGTTTGAGGTTAAGGAAAGGTCCTTAGAACCTCTAAAGATAAGAAAGGTTCTATCGTTGTAAGATGGACTGAATGATTGATTGTTTGTTTGAGGTTTAAGGAAAGGTCCTTAGAACCTCTAACGATAGGAAAGGTTCTATCGTTGTAAGATGGACTGAATGATTGATTGTTTGTTTGAGGTTTAAGGAAAGGTCCTTAGAACCTCTAACGATAGGAAAGGTTCTATCGTTGTAAGATGGACTGAATGATTGATTGTTTGTTTGAGGTTTAAGGAAAGGTCCTTAGAACCTCTAACGATAGGAAAGGTTCTATCATTGTAAGATGGACTGAATGATTGATTGTTTGTTTGAGGTTTAAGGAAAGATCCTTAGAACCTCTAATGATAGGAAAGGTTCTATCGTTGTAAGATGGACTGAATGATTGATTGTTTGTTTGAGGTTAAGGAAAGGTCCTTAGAACCTCTAACGATAGGAAAGGTTCTATCGTTGTAAGATGGACTGAATGATTGATTGTTTGTTTGAGGTTTAAGGAAAGATCCTTAGAACCTCTAACGATAGGAAAGGTTCTATCGTTGTAAGATGGACTGAATGATTGATTGTTTGTTTGAGGTTAAGGAAAGGTCCTTAGAACCTCTAACGATAGGAAAGGTTCTATCATTGTAAGATGGACTGAATGATTGATTGTTTGTTTGAGGTTTAAGGAAAGGTCCTTAAAACCTCTAACGATAGGAAAGGTTCTATCGTTGTAAGATGGACTGAATGATTGATTGTTTGTTTGAGGTTTAAGGAAAGGTCCTTAGAACCTCTAACGATAGGAAAGGTTCTATCGTTGTAAGATGGACTGAATGATTGATTGTTTGTTTGAGGTTTAAGGAAAGGTCCTTAGAACCTCTAACAATAGGAAAGGTTCTATCGTTGTAAGATGGACTGAATGATTGATTGTTTGTTTGAGGTTTAAGGAAAGGTCCTTAGAACCTCTAACGATAGGAAAGGTTCTATCGTTGTAAGATGGACTGAATGATTGATTGTTTGTTTGAGGTTTAAGGAAAGGTCCTTAGAACCTCTAACGATAGGAAAGGTTCTATCGTTGTAAGATGGACTGAATGATTGATTGTTTGTTTGAGGTTTAAGGAAAGGTCCTTAGAACCTCTAACGATAGGAAAGGTTCTATCGTTGTAAGATGGACTGAATGATTGATTGTTTGTTTGAGGTTTAAGGAAAGGTCCTTAGAACCTCTAACGATAGGAAAGGTTCTATCGTTGTAAGATGGACTGAATGATTGATTGTTTGTTTGAGGTTTAAGGAAAGGTCCTTAGAACCTCTAACGATAGGAAAGGTTCTATCGTTGTAAGATGGACGGAATGATTGATTGTTTGTTTGAGGTTTAAGGAAAGGTCCTTAGAACCTCTAACGATAGGAAAGGTTCTATCGTTGTAAGATGGACTGAATGATTGATTGTTTGTTTGAGGTTTAAGGAAAGGTCCTTAGAACCTCTAACGATAGGAAAGGTTCTATCGTTGTAAGATGGACTGAATGATTGATTGTTTGTTTGAGGTTTAAGGAAAGGTCCTTAGAACCTCTAACGATAGGAAAGGTTCTATCGTTGTAAGATGGACTGAATGATTGATTGTTTGTTTGAGGTTTAAGGAAAGGTCCTTAGAACCTCTAACGATAGGAAAGGTTCTATCGTTGTAAGATGGACTGAATGATTGATTATTTGTTTGAGGTTTAAGGAAAGGTCCTTAGAACCTCTAACGATAGGAAAGGTTCTATCGTTGTAAGATGGACTGAATGATTGATTGTTTGTTTGAGGTTTAAGGAAAGGTCCTTAGAACCTCTAACGATAGGAAAGGTTCTATCGTTGTAAGATGGACTGAATGATTGATTGTTTGTTTGAGGTTTAAGGAAAGGTCCTTAGAACCTCTAACGATAGGAAAGGTTCTATCGTTGTAAGATGGACTGAATGATTGATTGTTTGTTTGAGGTTTAAGGAAAGGTCCTTAGAACCTCTAACGATAGGAAAGGTTCTATCGTTGTAAGATGGACTGAATGATTGATTGTTTGTTTGAGGTTTAAGGAAAGGTCCTTAGAACCTCTAACGATAGGAAAGGTTCTATCATTGTAAGATGGACTGAATGATTAATTGTTTGTTTGAGGTTTAAGGAAAGGTCCTTAGAACCTCTAACGATAGGAAAGGTTCTATCGTTGTAAGATGGACTGAATGATTGATTGTTTGTTTGAGGTTTAAGGAAAGGTCCTTAGAACCTCTAACGATTGGAAAGGTTCTATCGTTGTAAGATGGACTGAATGATTGATTGTTTGTTTGAGGTTAAGGAAAGGTCCTTAGAACCTCTAACGATAGGAAAGGTTCTATCGTTGTAAGATGGACTGAATGATTGATTGTTTGTTTGAGGTTTAAGGAAAGGTCCTTAGAACCTCTAACGATAGGAAAGGTTCTATCGTTGTAAGATGGACTGAATGATTGATTGTTTGTTTGAGGTTTAAGGAAAGGTCCTTAGAACCTCTAACGATAGGAAAGGTTCTATCGTTGTAAGATGGACTGAATGATTGATTGTTTGTTTGAGGTTTGAGGAAAGGTCCTTAGAACCTCTAACGATAGGAAAGGTTCTATCGTTGTAAAATGGACTGAATGATTGATTATTTGTTTGAGGTTTAAGGAAAGGTCCTTAGAACCTCTAACGATAGGAAAGGTTCTATCGTTGTAAGATGGACTGAATGATTGATTGTTTGTTTGAGGTTTAAGGAAAGGTCCTTAGAACCTCTAACGATAGGAAAGGTTCTATCGTTGTAAGATGGACTGAATGATTGATTGTTTGTTTGAGGTTTAAGGAAAGGTCCTTAGAACCTCTAACGATAGGAAAGGTTCTATCGTTGTAAGATGGACTGAATGATTGATTGTTTGTTTGAGGTTTAAGGAAAGGTCCTTAGAACCTCTAACGATAGGAAAGGTTCTATCATTGTAAGATGGACTGAATGATTAATTGTTTGTTTGAGGTTTAAGGAAAGGTCCTTAGAACCTCTAACGATAGGAAAGGTTCTATCGTTGTAAGATGGACTGAATGATTGATTGTTTGTTTGAGGTTTAAGGAAAGGTCCTTAGAACCTCTAACGATTGGAAAGGTTCTATCGTTGTAAGATGGACTGAATGATTGATTGTTTGTTTGAGGTTAAGGAAAGGTCCTTAGAACCTCTAACGATAGGAAAGGTTCTATCGTTGTAAGATGGACTGAATGATTGATTGTTTGTTTGAGGTTTAAGGAAAGGTCCTTAGAACCTCTAACGATAGGAAAGGTTCTATCGTTGTAAGATGGACTGAATGATTGATTGTTTGTTTGAGGTTTAAGGAAAGGTCCTTAGAACCTCTAACGATAGGAAAGGTTCTATCGTTGTAAGATGGACTGAATGATTGATTGTTCTCGAGGCAAAGGTTCCATCCTTAAAACCTCGGATTGATTGATTGATTTCGAGGCAAAGGTTCCATCCTTAAAACCCCGATGATGAAAATTGATTGTTTTCGAGGCAAAGGTTCCATCCTTAAAACCCTAATGAAAATTGATTGTTTTTGAGGCAAAGGTTCCATCCTTAAAACCCCGATGATGAAAATTGATTTTGAGGCTAAGGAGCTTTCCTTAGGACCTCGAGCGAAATTTATATGAAAACAATTGAAATTGGAGTAATTTTCTTCGAAAGTGTGAATTTTCATAATAGGCGAGTGCAAAGAATTAGGCTTCGATAAATCGAGTGAATCTTGATGATGACAATAACACTGACAAATTATGTAAAGGGAACGGATGTTTGGAATCAATATCCAAGGTTCATCTAATATTTTCTTCAGTAAATATAGATTCCCTTGTGAGATATGTCATCGAAATAAGGTTAAAGCTTAACTACCCCAAAATGTTATGCCTAGTAGACCTAATAGGATGCGTCTCATGAGTAATAAAAATTACTCTTTACTCAGCCATTCCAACCTAAAGGCATTGTCGCATGGTTTTAATATCAGCATGGACGAAACTATCTTATAAGATAACGAAATTCCCTGAAAAGAAAAACTGAAATACGAAAGAAAATGCTGATAATTAAAACGAAAGGACAAGAAAAACGGATCAGATCGCTTCTTCTTCCACAATGCTTCAACAGGCCGGGTAAAGGACAATTATGGGAGTGAACTGGTCAGGAAAGACTGTCGTGTCCAGTCTATTTGGATCATCGCTGGATCTGGTTCAGGAACAAAAGCTTGCATTTTATCTAGCAATTCTTCAGCAGTTGTTGCGGATATTATGATTTGTCATGCCACCTCAGGGATAAACTTCTGCTTCATAGCACGATTCATAAAAGATAATAGACCTGCGAAGAAATAGTTAACATTTAACAGCCCAATGGGTTTTTGATGCAAATTAAGTTGGGCCATGGAAGCGATTTGGAAGACTTCTCCTAATGTGCCAAAGCCACCTGGTAGAGCGATAAAAGCATCAGCATTTAAAAGCATTTGTAACACACGCTCTTGCAAATTTTTAACCACTAATTCTTCTCCAATCGTGCCCCCAGAAACAAATTTCAAAGGTCCAGGGATGATGCCCAAAACTTGACTTCCTCCTAAAGATGCTGCTGATGCTACACCTCCCATTAATCCGACACTACCTCCTCCATAAACTAAATGTATTTTTCGCTCAGCTAATACTCTACCCAAATGGTTGGCTGCCTTTAAATACTCTTCATCTTTTCCAGGAAAAGCCCCAGAAAATACACAAATACTTCGGGATTTACGAGTTGGGGTTTTCTCCATTCCTATCCTTATCCTTGTGAGAAAAGAGGATATATTTATAGAAATGAAGAGATAAGGCAATAATTTTATTTTCAAGAGTGGATACATTATTGCCAGCTATACACAGTAGTCACGAGTATGACTCTGGTCAGGTATGGGTACACTATCGTTAAAAGAGGAGGAAAATTTTCAAAATAGCTGCTAGCATGTACAGTAGTCACTACTGTAGTTTACGTCAGGAGTAGGTACGTGATTGTTGGAAGGGAAGGAAAATTTCAAAAGTGGCAGCTATATACAGTAGTCCGTGTCAGGAGTGGGTACATTATTGCCAAAGGGGAGGAAAATTTCAAAAGCGACAGCTAGCACGTACAGTAATCGTGACTTTGATCCTCGTCTTCCAATGGCTTTGCGTCCAGTAATGGCTTTAATGCTTTCTATGAATCGGTGATTTGCATCTCATCTAGCTTTCTCACAAACTGGCAAACAGGGTCGTTTAGAGTCAGATTCCCAAGACTGTAACGATCTTGTTCTTTTTGGAAAATTATCCATAATCCAACAACCTCAAATTGCACTATTCCGCAAGAATGCGCTTCAAGAACCTCTCGAATATCTTCTAGAGATTCCTTACGCAAGCCATTCTTAATGAATCTTATTCTATCATTACGATTTCTGGTGATCACTCCTGGAGAACGACATTTATTGCCGCAAATCCACCATCCACAATTATGACAAACGCCTAGCCTCTTTGCTCTTCTTTTTTTGGCATAAGCGCTTTTACCAAAGCCGGGCATACGGGGAAAGAACGCTTCTGGAACTTCACCAGCTGAACGAACCTTAGCTTCAATTAGCCACCGCACATTATCAGGAATGCCTTTGTGCATAAATACTCTGAATCGTTCACATCTAGCTTGATAAATCTTTTTAAGAACATTTATTGGGAAGGAAGGAAAATACTTTCGTAGGGCGGAAAGAGAAGACTCCATTAATGAAGGAGGCAAAGAAAGAAATTAGTGATTGTAGGAAACGAAAATAACTAACACATATTTATAGTGATGAAAGGGATAATGCGTTAATTACACTTACAGAAGCAAGTACATTATTGTCAAAAGAAAAGACAAATGAAAGCTTATATGTACAGGAATCATGACCGTGGCTCTCATCTTCCACTGATTTATGTCCAGTAATGGCTTCAATGCCTTCTATAAGTCGGGGATTTGCTTCCCATCCAGTTTCCTTACAAACTGACAAACAGGGTCGTTTAAAATCACATTCCCAAGACTGTAACGGTTTCGTTCTTTATGGTAAGTCCTCCACAATTTGACAATTTGACCTTGCACTTTTCCACAAGAATGCGTTTCAAGAGTCTCTCGGATATCTTCCAGAGATTCCTTACGCAGGCCATTCTTAATGAATTTTCTTTTATCTTCACAATTTATGGAGATGTATCCTAAAAAGCGACATTTAGTATTACAATTCCATCGCCCACATTTATAACACACGCCAAGTCTCTTTGCTCTTCACCTTTTGGCATAACGGCTTTTACCTAAACCGGGCATGCGGGGCATAAATGCATCTGGAACTTCACCCGCCAAACGGACCTTAGCTTCAATTATCCACTGCACATTATCGGGAATGCCTTTGCGTGTAAAAACTCTGATTCTTTCACATCTAGCAAGGTAGATCTTTTTAAGGACTTTTATTGGAAGGGAAGGAAAGTATTTTCGCAGTGCAGAAAGAGTAGAATCCATTGATGAGAGAAGAATTTGAGAGAAGAGGGAAATGAATCAGTTATTGTAGGAGACTGGAATAACCGACTTTAGAAGTCACGGGGTATCTTATCCGCTGGTTAATCAGAAGGAAGAACACGCATTTATAGTGATAAAAGGGATAACGTGTCGATTACACTTAGGGGAGGATGTACATCTGTCAAAAGAAAATGCAAACTTTTCCAAATATAACAAACTGTATGTACAGTAATTGTGACTGTGGCTCACATCTTCCACTGGTTTTACGTCCAGTAACGATATTAACGGCTTCTATGAGTCGAGGATTTGCTTCCTATCCAGTTTTCTTACAAGCTGGCAAACAGGGTCATTTACAGTCAGATTCCCGGGACTGTAACGGTTTCGTTCTTCATGAAAAATGCTCCATAAACCAAGAAGTTCACGTTGCACAGATCCACAAGAATGCGTCTCAAGAGTCAATTGGATATCATCCAACGAGTCCTTACTCAGGCCATTCTTAATGAATCATATTTTATCTTCTCGATTATCAGAGATCATCCTTAAAGAACGACATTTAGTATTACAAGTCCACCGTCCACATTTATGGCAGACTTGTAACCTTTTCGCTCTTCGCTTTTTGGCATAAGAGCTTTTGCCTATTCCAGGCATGTGAGACACAAATGCCTCTGGGATTTCACCTGCCAGACGAACCTTGGCTTCGATTAACCACCGCACATCTTCAAGGATTCATTTGTGCATCAGAACTCTTAATCGTTCACAGCGAACTTGGTAGATCTTTTTGAGAATGTTCATTGGGAGAGAAGGAAAATATTTTCGTAAGACAGAAAGAGTAGGATCCATTTTCTAGAGGGAAGTAAAAGAAAGAAGAGAGGAAAGAATTAGTTATTATGGGCAACTGAGAAAACCGACTTGAGAGTCACGGAGTACCGTATCCGCCGCTTAACCGGAAAAGTAGATCCTACTTCATTTTGATGTGATATATATTTTTTATATTCCATTGAGCTGACGTCGATCCAGTACTCGATTATTGAATCCATTGTCCGCTTTTGACAAATTTTCAACGACAATATTTCTTGATGTCTGCCTTATCCTTGGCTATAGCTATCTCTTATCTTGGATACTACTAGCTGGCGTCAATCCTATCCTTCCAGGTGTAGCCTCGATTATTGAATCGGTAGCCAAGCTTTTGACAATATTGTCTACTTTATCCTTGAATTCCTGATGCGGGTTGGTCCCGCATATTAGCTGTGTATCCAGCGATAGATTGGTAAGAGCTGATGACATTGAGATCTCAGCTTATATTGCTGTAACTGTGCTGTGAATGTGATTCCCGTTTAGTCCTTGTTATGTAAAGGCTATGTATGCATGATATGAAATGCATGAATGCAGAGCATGTGTAACTAATGGCTTTTTTTTTTTTGTATGGATCTAGTTCTTTATGTCTTTGTTTTACTGGATCCTCTTCGTGATGGCCTTCTTGGACTATCATTGAATCTCTTTATGCTTTCCAGCTTTTGTTCACTGTCTCAAAAGCCCAACTCTTTTCAAAATCCCCTTTCTTTGACTTGTTCTTGAATTTTGGCCTCAATTTCTTTAAAGTTGGCCCGCCTCATAATTTATATCTCTTTCGGGTACTCATCCATTGTCATGGATTTCATACTATCAAAGGCTTAACTTTCAATGTTTCATTGTCCCTTTTCTTATGGCCGTGTCGACACTTGTTTACCCCCATGTTACAGTCCGAATGATTGCTCTTCCTTAGACTCAGGTTCTGATCTGTAAGACTTGCCCCCTTGTCTATTGAGCTTCTTTCTTGGCAGTACTCTTCTTACGCTTAGTAGAGACTACTTTGCCCCCTTGAATATGGTGTTTATGTGGATAAAAGGTATCATCTCATCTCTGATTTAACAGAAGGTTGAGCATTTCTAGACCTTTGTGATGGTCCTTGATCATGAATTTCTCTTACAAGAACCACATCTTCTTAAAGAAAGTCTCAAGCTATCTCCTCACTTTTAAATCTACACGCATTAATGAATAATGGTTTGGCCTTAAAGAAAAACTTTCATCAATTTGCAAAGCTTGACAAAGTAATTTACGGTATTTGTTTTCAATTAAAATATCCTGTCATTCTTCCCTTTCCAACTCGAAGACATAAACTATGCAAGGCAATAAGGTAGAAACATGATTCACAATAATAGCCTTTTAGCTGAATGAGGATGATATCGAGAGATAACTGTTAGGCGTGAAGAAAATTAAGTTTGAATGTTTTTTTTTTTTTTGTGGCAGTCTTTTAGCTGAATGAGAATAATATTAAGAGGTAAATATTAGGTCTGAGTAAAGTTAAGTTTGAGTGGTGTGAAAGAAGGGTCTTTTAATACTACTCGTGAGCAGTATTAAATAAGGTAGAAACATAATTCACAATGATAGTCTTTTAGCTGAATGAGGATATTAAGTCTGAAGGAAGTTAAGTTTTAATGGTGTGAAAGAAGGGTCTTTTAATACTACTCGTGAGCAAATTTGATTATGGTGAAAAACTCAATAGTGATGACCTCAAACTTGCCACTCTTTCCAGAAAGTTAAACCTCATCTGTTGCCCCCCAACTATCGTGGTCTTTATGTATGCTTGGCTTGAAAGTTGCTTTTGTCTTCTAGACCGCCTTTGCAGGTTTTCAGTTTAGAATCCATAGCTCACTTGTTTTCTTTTTTTTTTCTTTTGCTCTAGTTTGAGCCTTTTTTTTTCCTTTCTCTCTTTTTTTTTGTTTTTTGTTTTTGTTTCCCTTTCTCTTTTCTTGTTTTGTTTTTTTTTGTTCCTTTTTTTTTTTGTGAGCTATGTTGATGACATATTTGATAACTTTCTTGAAGTGAGATGACTCAAGTGGCCTTGCTTGCTCGTGCTTGTCCTCAGTTCTTTTTGGTTTTGAATTTTCCCTTGTTAGCTTTTTGATGGAAGGGATGAACTTTTTCCTTTTCGGAGTTTTTGTTACAGAGAACCGAGATCATAGCCTTCTTGAAATGAGATGATTCAAGTGGCCTTACTTGCTTGTGTTTGCTCCCAGTCTCTCTTTTTTTCGGTTTTGAATTTTCCCTTGTTGGCTTTTTGATGGAATGGATGAACTTTTTCCCTCTTTTTTTTTTGGAGTTTGTGTTATGGAGAACCGAGATCATAGCCTTCTTGAAGTGAGATGACTCAAGTGGCTTTATTTGCTTCTCAGTCTCTCTTTTTTTTTTTTTTTTGGATTTTCCCTTTAATGGCTTTTGATGGAAGGGATAAACTTCTTTCCTTTGTTGGAATTTGTGTTGCGGAAAACTGAGAATCTTTTTTTTTTGTATTGAGCGTTTGTGAGAATTGGGAGGCCACTGAAGTCATTTAATATGAGAGCTACCTTGTTTGGAAACTAACCCCAGACTTCTTGCAAGGATGTTGATAACCACTATGAATTCTTTTTTTTTTTTAGAGTTGGGATGCAACATATGAAATCCTTCTTACTAGATTTGACAGCACTTTCAAGATCGCTGCTATTAAATCTCCCTTAACTTTTTATTTTCACCCACGAGTAGTATCGTTTTCAAAGTAAAGTGTGATAGCAATAATGGATAGTATAATGGAAAGGAGTGAGAGATGGATGTAAAAATGGAATTTTTGGTAAGCAGTGGTAGAATGTGTAGGTGTAATAATTGAATTTTTGGTAAAAATTGGTAGAATGTGTAGAAGTAATAATGGGATTAAAAAGTGGTAGAATGCACACGCAACATCTTTTTGTTAGAGAACAAAAAGAATTACCGGTTGTCGAAAAGTAAAGTGTGATGGCAATAATGGATAGTATAATGGCAAAGAGTGTAAAAATGGAAAGTAGTAGAATGCACGCATCACATCTTTTTGTTGTACCAGAAAAAGAATAGCAGGTGTCCATTTAACAAAGACTACACCCTAGATTCTGGACTAAATCTAGGAGATTTTTACTATTAAATTACTTTTGCAAGCTTTCAAAGATACAAGTTTATTCAAAGGATTCCCTGTCATTCAAAAGTGTGTGCGGACTGTTAGGTCAGATCTGACTTGGAGCCCTTCCAAAATTAATGTAATTCTAGCTCAAAATCTTCACTTTCAATTATCAATCACATCATGGCCTAGCAACTTAGACTCGACCAACTGTTGGACCTTGAGTTTCAGCACCACAGACTTTTCAGTTACATTTGAGATTTGGGTCACACCAACTTGGAAGAGAAGGTCACTTGGCCTTTGCTACTATTGATATAGATGATAGCAGAATGCCTTCTTCAGCAAAGATTGTGATTAACTTTCCTTCAAAAATGAATTTCATTTTTTGGTGTAATGAGGAGGGAATTGCTCCGGCCATATTTTCTATCTTGGACTCTATATCTATGAGACGTCCTTCAGTTTGTTCTGCCATTAGTCTTGTTTGGAGCCGAGTTGGATATTGGTGTTGAGATCCAATTTTACTTTTTTTAAAGTGAGATTCATTTTATTAGATTTTACATGTATATGATTGATGCAATGGATGCATGCAATGAGTGAGCTTGATTATCAACTATTGTGAAACTTCAAGACTTCTAGTTATCATTATAAAGACCAAAAAGTTAGCATAATTTGATGCGTGATTTTGATGCATGAAGAATAATTGCACAGAACGGAAGTATAACAAAAGAAAAATAAGATTATTAACAAGTTAAATAGTAATTAACAACTCATGAAGTATTATGAATAAACAAGTTAAAACCATACGAAGAAAAGTATAGAGTAACAACACAACATAACAAGGATATGCTTATGGTGTTGGTAAAAATGGTAGAAATTCTATGGTCAGTTCTATGGTTAAGTGGGGAGTTCTATATGCATAAGGTGGCTTATCAAAAAGGTAAGGGATAGTTCCCGAATCCCGTCATTAAATCATAATGACGGCCCGATTCCTTACCCTCTAGGGTTAATGTAAGGAATGGATTAATTCGAGTCGTAGCTTTTCGTGGGCCCATGCAGAGACTAACCGTCTCAGGAGGCAATACACTACTTTGCTACTTTGAAACCGGTGAAGGCTTGGAGACCATGGCCTCACAAGGACAACAACACCAATTCCGCTTAGAAAGAATTGTGTTCGATTTGAGGAAGCTCGGGTATAGAGCTTCATTTTGTGAATGCATTATGCATGTTTAGAATAAGTAAATATAACATATAAATCCACATAAAAATAAACAAAACAGAACAAAATAAATCAACTTTTAGGCTTGACTCACTAACCAAGATCCCCAGTGGAGTCGCCAAGCTGTGGCAACGTCGGGTTTTCGGGAGTCGCCAGCAATCAGTTTTCTTAGGTCGATTGGTCACCTTAAAATTGATCTGCGAGAGTTCGGGGATCGGGAGTACGGTTACGCTAAAACAATATTATTATAGCGCCCAAAATTGGTACCTTAGTTGATTTTAATTTTGTTTTACTTTGCTTTTAAATAATTTTCTGTTAATTTAGAAATTTTAACTGAATTAGTCGAAATGTGGATTTTTAAGTTAATTTGTATAGAAGTTTATACTTCCGAACCATGGACTCTGCCGAGTCATTTGGACACGGAAGATTTGGATTCTGAACCATGGACTCTGCCGAGTCATTTGGACACGGAATTTGAAAAAAATTTAATCAATTTAATCAATACCATAAATATGGATTTTTATCTTTTTATTTATTTTATTTATTTTAAAAGTTAATATTTTCCAAACCGTAGATCCTGCCGGATCATCCGGATATGGAAATTAATATCCAAGCCATGGATTCTAACCGAATCATTTGGACATGGATATGATCCGTCTTAGGATTTCGTTATTTAATTTAATTTTATTTTTTAATAATTTCAGTTAATATCCAAGCCATGGATTCTAACCGAATCATCTGGACATGGATTTTATGATCCGTCTTAAGACGGATTTCTAATAATTTGATACACATTTAATGCATTACAACAATTAAAATTAAACTATTCTAACAAAAAAAAAATCCTAAATTACATCTTTAAGTGAATTTAACGATTAAATCTAATACATGGTTAAATAATCAAAGAAAGAAAGAAAACAAAAAGAGAACAAAGAAATAAATCTGCTGTCAGGGACTGATCTGCAACCAAAGAGAAATAGTTAGTGGCTCATAGGAACAAAATAGAAAGTTTGATAACTAAGATGAAGTTATACCCAAAAGGAACTAATTAATTGGATGTCAATAATAAGCATTCAGAAAATAGGATTAGCAAACTATATCAAAAGGCATAAGTAGATCTACAATATATACATTACTCCAGTAAAACCATAGTATCAGAACTGAAGTGGGAGATAAACCTTTCAGTTGTATATCTGCTGCCCAGAATTTCAAACTGACCTATCTTCATTCGCAAATTTATATATAAAAAGAATTGAGTTATCCAAACCACTATATAAAACTATATATATACATAACTTAGGCACATACATAAATTCACAAATGCAATATCAATTTGTGATTGACAGCACATAAATTATAAAAAAAATATGCATGGTGAGTTAGCCCATCAGACAAGACCTCAGGTAGAATCATAGATAAGTACTCTTCACTCCAGAAATTAGATAAAATCATTTCTAAGTGCAAATGGAAGTTCATGAACCGGTACTGACACTAGACATCCATATGAACATTTATTAAATTTACCAAATTCAAACATGCAACACACAAATTACTATAAATTTTGAAATCAAGGACTCCTGTTAAACTTAAAGAACCAGTTGTGAGACAAACTAGTCTCAACTTCAACGATTATATAAAATAAAAGAAACATCCAATTTGCATTTTTGTAAAAGTAGAAATAGACTAGACACAAATGGCTATTAGCATAAGAAATGACATCCCTAGATGCAGAGCATACAATTTATCATAGATTTTATAACAAGCAACAAAGACAAGCCTTCTGATGCCTATTCCATATTCAATGGAGTTCAGTAAAAAAAATGCATATAAATTCAACCACGGCTCGAAATCCAATCCTATAAAAATCCTGTATAAACTAGACTCATAAGGATATTATCATAAAGATTGGTTTGTCCAGCAACAAAACACATGATTTATAGTGCAATTTCAAAGTCCACGGATCAATAGAACTAACAGCAAACTCACGGGTTGAGACACTTGTACCTTTTTACCTCGTTGTAATCTAGCTCGCATATCAGTCCATGGACAGCAGCGTAGGCATGTAGATGGTCCATATTACTACACAAGTATGTATGTTTCACAGCAATATAATTATTTATTTATTTTATTATTCTGAATCACTCAAGTTTATAAGGAGAAATATTATTTATTTTCATCAATGCTGATAGCACTTCAGTCGGGCGTTAAAACTATAAAAGTAATTCCGATTAATGGAGGGGCCAAAACAAACTAAAGGACAAACAAAGGAAAGACAAACAATAAATATAAACGAAACCTTACTGTCCATGCTCAATCTGCACAGAAAATAAAGTTAATGACTTGGATGGATAAAATAAAAATAACTAAGGGCTAAATAAGAATTTTATCCAAAAGACAAATAATTTTGACTTGGTCAAAGATGAGAAACGCGTCTGTTTTCGTTTTTTACTTCTTCTTCTTCTTTTCAGGCGCGACGAGGGGGGGCTACGTAGCTGGAGCAGACAACGGCGCGAGGAGCAAGGCAACAAGGGAACGGCGAGCGAGCGGGTGGGCTAGGCGACGGCGCGAGGAGGAGGTCGCGACGGGAGGAGGAAGGTGAGGGCAGCGTCTCGGCGAGCGAGCGGTCAGCGGCACCGTGCGCGAGGAGGTATGTGCGTCGCGAGGCTGCCGGCGAACGGAGGGGAAGCTGGTGCGACGGAGGAAACTGGAGAATGGGAGCAAAGCGTCGGCAGGGGCTGGAGACGACGGCGTGCGCGGCTGCCAGAGCTGGAGGCTGCGTTTGCGACGCAAACAGGGGAGGACGTCGTGGCAGAGACCTTGATCTGAGCGCGGAGTCTGAGAAGGGAACGGAGACAGTGGCAGTGTAAGCGGAAGCGGGGAGAAGAAAAGGAGAGAGATTTGGGTGCTGCCAAGAAGGGAGAGCAGCAGGAGTTAGTTCTCTAGCGAGATGATGAAGAAGAAGAAGAAGAAGAGCGAAGCGTGCTCTGCCAGAGGGAGAGGAAAGAGAGAGAGAAGATTTTTTTTTTTTTCTGTGTGTGTGCGTTGTCTGCGTTGAGTGAGAGGGAGAGAATAGATGAAGATTGAGAATGCGAGAGAAGATAAGGGATAAGGGGAGGGGGAGCCTCTGTCGGCCACCCTCCCCATTTTTTATTATTATTTTTGTTTTTTTCTTCTTTTTTTTTTAATTAATTAATTAATTAATAATTTTAATTTTAATTAATTTAGATTTAATTTATTATTATTATTTTTTATTTTTTTTTGCTTTTTCTTCCCATTTTTTTTTTTTAACATACAAACTAAAAAGAACGCCCCTAAAATAATATTGCCATTATTACTATCATTATTTTTTTAATTAAGTAATCAATTAATTAAGTAATTCAATAATTTTTTTTTAATAAGTTTTAATTTTTAAAATAAATAATTAATTTTTTTATTTAATTAATTTTTTTTATTTTTAAGCCGGACGAAATTGGGTGTCAACAAATATTTATTCAGAAAGAACATAGATCACACCAAGATTTTTTTCCTAGAAAATCTAGAACTTTATCCTCATAATGTTATAAACTCGGGTAAGTCAAACCTACGCTTTACCCCTTAGGTCCATATATATTTACATTCTAATACTACCCTTCATAGCATAAACCAAGTGTAAACATATAAACTCTCATGTTCCATCAAAATAAGAGATATATACAAATCAGATACCAGATATGTACAAATAATGTGTAACATATGTACAAATATGAGATCACAGATATGTTATGGATTCAACCTCTTATTAAAAAACAGGCGTGAACACGTCAAATTATACTTCTCACCAAAATTTGAGATATGTATAAGTTAGATGATAAATATGTATAAAACAAGTGGTGGATATGTTCAGAACATATGTCACATATGTATAAATAAAATCAAATATATGTTACAGATATATTCAATTATACATATGATATTTATATTTTTTGTAAATGAAATGAAAATTAGGATATAAATTCAATTATAGTAATACAATAGTGATATGTATAAACCAGATAGTAGATATGTATGAACTTGATATACAGACAAGCTTAGAGATATATATCCAAATCAGACAACTGATATGTAAATTTGTTATGAGAGATTTGTATATATTATGTGAGATAAGTGTGCAAATAAAGTTATGATAATCGTAACTTATATGTATGAAACTTGATGTATAAAGTAAGTGATGGATATGTATAAAACCTGTGATGCATGCATAAATTAGATTGCAAAATTGTTATTGATATATTATTTTATTAATAAATAATTTTATGACTTCTTTCACATTATTTTTTACATTTGTGCCTATGAATACAAATTTTAGTTTAAAAATAAAAGTTATGGTAAATTAGGTAAAAGAAATAGCATTCAAGGGTAAAACCCAAGTCTTTGGTTTTTTTTTTTCAATACATGAATTCTAGCCACACAAAGCCTATAGCCACCATCGCCTTGCCATCCGCAACTACTTTCATCGTTTAATAGTTGAGTTTCTCACTACCGATGCACCACTGGAGCAATCCAAAAGTGACGAGACTTTTTGTTAAGAGCACACTGCCCTACAATTTGGTTTTCTTCCAATTTCTCATAGCAGCAGATGGAGTACGTTTAGGGTGGTAGAGATGCTTGGGCAGAAGAGAGAGCGAAGAGTTTAGAGAAGCTGTTGGGTCATTGAAAGGACAAGGAAGGAGTTCTCCAATTTGAAAAAATGCAGTATGATAATCTAGCCATTTTAACACTTGTAACGTTGAGCATTTTTTCAGCCCATACAAAAACTCAATTTTCCTCGACTCAAAATAGTGTCAACTATAAAATGCCCATTTATTTTAGTCTAACAAATAGACTTTGTCGAATTTTCAACTCATGAACACCATTAGAAAATTGCATAAAGTAACAAAAGATACATGATCAAATTTTTATATTTAAAATTTCATTTGACTCTAACTTTTCAAAAAAAATAATGTCCTCACTAAATCCAAAGGGATAAACACTACAAAAATAGTTATTAAAATAAGCTAATTCTATAACCGTTTAACATACAGGTTAGTTCTTCATATGAAAATCTATCTTTTACTAAATGACTACATTGGATCCTTTAAAAAAGAATTTAAGGCAGAAAATATAAATTGCTAAGTAGTATTGTATGTTGGAAGGCTTTAAAAACATGCATGGTAGGAATATTATATCTCTGGGGATTTAGCAACAACATCATAGTTTTCAACATGTTCAATCCTTTCAAAATCTATATCGTAAGGTAAATGTATAACATTTTACATGTTTGACAAAGTTTAATAAGAAGATGAGTATATGGAGGTAAACAAATAGTAAGTTGATGAGAAAAAGAATCACTATTCATGTTTTGCAATTATGTGACATGCAAATTCAAAATTTGTATTTGTAGGATGTGAAATGGGAGAATTATTTTAAAGTTTAAACCTATCAGAAGGTTAAGTTACAAATATATGAAGAAAGTATATGAAGTAAAGAATGAGAAATATAAGTTTGACATAATACTTACAAAATAAATGCAATTTCTAGTTTAGTGGTTGATGATGTTCTGGAGGATGACATTTGATTAAAAGTAGAACACAAAGTATCTGGCTGTCTGTAATACAAAAAGAAAGTAAAAAATAATCATGAACATTATTTTAATAGGCAAAGAAGGCGAAGTAGGAATATTTTGATACCTATGCATTAATAGAGTTGCTGTAATAGGTGGAGGTGTCTAGTTGAGCGGTCAATTTGGGGAAGATGTTGCTGCTGACTTACTTGACTCTTGTAAAATGAAAATAATAATGAAGTAGAATTGAAAATTTAAATAGGGGAAAATATTTGCAATATTAAATTGTTTAAGCATACAAGTTAAAGTTTCATGCAGAATACTAGATCCTCTTCATCGGGATTGATTGTGCATAACTTTTTCAGAGTGAACAAGGAAGTAGGATTATCAAAATTAAAAGAAATGAGCCCTAGCTCAAGAATGAGTTCACGATTCATCGACTCTAAAAATCGTTCAAAAAGTTTTCTCATACTATTCTCTTATATAGTCAAAATTGGGCATCATAAAAGATAGTTAATATGTTGTTTTAAATAAAGGGTCAATAAATGAAGAATTAGTGATAAAAATGGGTGAGATAATTGTTCGATTGAACGGAGAACTGTAGTTAAGCAACAAAAAAACTTCAAAGCAATTGAGTCTAGAATCATGAATAAAACAGTTCCCATAAAGTCAAAGACTCTCCAATTGCTTTATAGCTGTGAAGTAAATTTAAGAAAGTATAAATATTCTAGAAAAAATGTAACAAATTTGGATAATACATGTTTTGCCAATGCATACTAGATATGTGGTGCCTAATTATGTATGTTGTAAGTTAGACAAAAAAATATTAACCGAATTGGTTCAAATTTTCTATATCACTTCTTACACGCAAAATACCACCATCCTTGATCAGTGAAAAGTTCACCATTGTTGCACAAGCGTAGTTATTGCACAAAAAATGAAAATTTACCGCATTCAGAATAGGTAGATAAAAATTTGGTGTATTGGTTTGATGATAAGAGGATGTAAATTTTGTTACTTACAAATAAAGGGCAACGAGAAAGCAATTCCTTAATTTTTGTGATACTTTTTTGGCAGTCATATAGTAGTCTCAACTCTTATTGCCATATAGGGGGGACACACTCATGCACAACATCAGTTGAAATAAATACACTAAAATAGCGAAATACATTTTTATTACTACTATAAACATTAAACTATGTAATATTTGAAGTAATGGGCAATAAATGAGTAGCTAGAGGACATATCAACGTCATATAATCAGAGAAAAATCCATGGACTTCATCAATATCAATATTGATATAAACTTATGTTCTTGATGTTGATAACAAATTATATTGCCCTAGAAGTTTAGATATAGTAATAAATATAAGAAAATTTTGTGATGAATTAAATTGAAAGAGTACAAAAAATATTTTGAATAATATCTTGACATGACCAAACAAAAGTATAAGTGACAACCAAAATACAATTGGAAGCAGAGTCCTTCAATGCATTACAATCAAGCAAATTTGCTTGATCTTCCCAAAAAGTTATATTAATGGTTGGAAAATATAGTGCTAAAATGTAAGCATAATGACAATAAAGGTAGAAATGGAAGAGAAGTTAGCATATTTGATGTAGTATAATAAAACAAAATTATCTTAAATTCTGAAGCTTGATAACAAGTTTCTCTATGGGTAAACCATCTCTTAATCGTTTAGTTTCAAAGATATCACATATTTGAATGAGCTTCCAACAACATCAACCAATGCAAGTTAAAATGAGGTAAATTTTTTAAATAAGCAGAATATTTGAAATTGTAGATGTTTAGTCATAAATATCATATCACATGGCTAGATATTTTCATGGTGGTATAGATGAATCAAATTGAATACAATAAACTCAAACTTGTACTGTTTGATATTTGGAATGGGAGTAGAGACCAAATTGACATTTGTACTAGCATTGAAATGAATTACATACTCATTTGTAATTGCTTTATATCCTTTATTAGCCTTCAGGACACTAAAATTAGAAATGATGTACACATTCCTTTCTTGCAGTATAGAATTGAACTTTGGAGTAGTGGACTTAAAAGCCATTGCATGAATGTAATCATCTTATTTTGAGGAAGATCACAAAAAAAGAACAGAGAAATATTAAAAACATTATTATCATGAATGATATATTCTGATACACAAGATTTAAAAATATGAACATAAACCAGATAAAGTTGTAACAGGAAGAGTGGTTAATACCTTCTCATCAATTAGTTTCATTGAAATGTCCAATGACTAGTGATTGTTAATGTTGACAGCCTTCTATTGATGGGTCAGATGTATTGTGATTGTCTATCTAAAACTTAGTGGAGTCAATTGGTTGAAATATGTAATCTATGGTCTCTTCTTCAACTATAATAACCAAAACAACAAAGAGTGTCACCAATTAGGGTAATGATTTTAAGATAATATTGAAAAATGGGAATGACAACAATGGTAAACTAAATGAAATAAAATGCTAATTCAATGATAATATTTTTAACATGTAGTGAAGACATAAGAACATCTGACATATAAGGGTGAAACAATTTATGATGAAAATCAATAGAGGCATTGGAAGATTCATGATACATAATATTCCTTGTTAATAAAGAATTAGAATCCTCTGATTCAATTAGGACATGAAAACTTGATGGACTGATGGCATGTGATGCAGCTACATACAATTAGTTATGGATGAAAACAGGTTGTGGCAGGTACAAGTTGACATGATTGAAGGTATGACCCTGACTTTTATTAATAGCCACGGCAAAACATACCTTCAGTGGGAACTACCTTCAACAAAATAGAAAAGATAAATTTGTATTAGAAGAAATCATTTCAACATGAGCGATAAAAAAACATCTTCCAAAGTTAAAACCAGTTATTATTTGTGCCTCAATAACCCTATTCACCAATCTTGTGACAAGCATGTGTGTTCCATTGCATAGACCAAAAGACTGGTTTAAGTTTTTCATCAACATAACTAGAACGCCAATCTTAAGCTGCAATTCATGGTTAAGAAAACCAGAGAACTTGAAGGTGTTAAGGTACTTCGTTGATTTGTGGTCTCATCTTCAACTGAAATAAACAAAACAACAGATAATGTCACCAATTAGGGTAATGATTTTGAGATAATGTTGTAGAATGGGAATGAAAGTAATGGTAAACTGAATGAAATGGAAAGCTGATTCAGTGACAATATTTTTAATATATAGTGAAGACATAAGAATATCTGACAAATAATAATGAAATAATATATGATGAACATTGATAAAGGTGTTGGAAGATTCATGGTACACAATATTCGCTGTTAATAAGGAATTAGAATCCTTTGATTCAATTTGGATACGAAAATTTGATGGACTGGTGTCACGTGACATAGCTACATAGAGTTAGTTATTACTAAAAATAGGTTGTGGTTGGTACAAGTTGACATGGTTGAAAGTCTGACCTTGAATTTTATTAATAGTTATGACAAAATATACCTTTAGCAAGAATTACCTTCGACAAAATAGGAAAGGCAAAGTTGTATAAGAAGGAACCATTTTAACATAAGGGATGAAAAAACATCATCTAAAGTTAAGAACAGTTATAATTTCTACCTCAATAACCCTGTTCATCAACCTTATGACAACCATGTGTGTTCCATTGTATAGACTAAGAAACTGGTCAAAGTTTATCATCAACAATAACTAGGTCACCAACCTTGAGCCGTAATTCATGGTTGGGAAAACCAAAGAACTTGAAGGTGTTGAGGTACTCTATCAGGTATAGTGATGTATGTGCTTTAAAGTTATCAGAGATAGGTGAAACTTTGTTGCACTAAAAAATGTTTACATCTCACTAAAAGCATACTAATAATACGATCATTGACCTCATCAACGATGCTATTAGTACAAAAAAGAATAGCACGATGCTTCAAGTAATTAACATCTTCATACCACACACTTAAATCTGGATAAGTTGAAGTAATAATGTCACCAATGAGATCTGCAGATCAAGTGAGTAAGAACACGTTATGGATGTTAATCCATGTAGGTTCATCTTCATTATCCAATAATCACTAAAATGAGAGTGATCTATTCCTTAATTTCATAATCAAGCTATTCAATGAAGATGCATTAGATGATATCGAGTCTTGTAACCACATGTTGCCTGTGAGACAGTAAATCTTGCAATGTGGCTAAAGTAAGGAAGATAGTATTGATGCTCCAACTATATCTACTAGGCTATCATGTGGAATAAAAGGGAAGATCTGCTGAAAATCACCACTAAGAGCAACTATGATACCACCAAATATTTTCTTACTAGTATCAGGATCAACAACAGAAAGAATATCATCAAAGGTTCAATCCACAGTGTCAAACATGTGTCAGTGTACCATCGAAGCTTCATCCCATATAGCCAAACTTGTATTGTACAAAAGCTTGACTATTAAGGTTGATTGCTTAATATTGCACATTAATGCATTATCTACAAGGACGAGTATCTTAAACTTAGAATTGGTGGTTGTACCTTCAGGTAGTAAAAGTACTGCAATTCCAGAAGTTGTAACTATAAGAACATTTTGACCTAAGAATCGTACCTTAAAAATGATAGTGTGCAAAAAAAAGTCTTATTGGTGCCACCACTACATGAGTTAATAGCATGAAGCAAAGCTGAGTATAAATGTCATTAACCATTATTAAGATGGTGAACCAAGTCAGCATGTTCTAAAGCCAAAGCAGATCTATCATAGTTGAGACCCTCAATAATTAGAGAGTTCTGTAACATTATTCTATGGCCAACTTGTGGAAATGGCATTGTAGAGAATTCTCACAAGCTTCTACCAACTCTATTCATAGCTTGTTCATTGTCATATAGTGCATAATTTTATTCTTCCTCTTTCATCATAATCAACTGTGAATTGATGAGCATCTTCCGTTAGTGACATAAAATATCCTCAGATGAAAAAATGGCATTCTATGTTAACAATGCAAGTGGGCGTCAACTTTGCAAAAAAGTAGAAAGATTAGAAACAATGATCATAGCTGGTTACCAAACGCCTACTGGGCTGCTTCGCACAAGCAATGATGTCATTCTACATCTCCCTTAGGAAAGACAAGTGTAAAGCACGCCTCCCATTGTGTCCCATTTTGAACTCCATTAATAGTTCTTATTTCTTCATATGACCTTAGACCCCTTATGACATTCAGTAGCATGTACAAGTAAAATCTCTCAACCGTAGTTAGGTGGACAAAGTATAATCTACCAATACTTCATCCTTTACGACGACACATCCATATCTTGATTTACCTATTCCAAACAAAATGTTTAGGGAACTAAACATATGTCAAGGTAGGAGCAAGATCATCATTAGAGTTACAACGCATCCAGGCTTAAAACTCAGTCATGCTTTCCTTGTGTATACGAACAACATCACAAAGGTCATCGCCCTTTTTAAAGACTATATTCTGCTCACTGGGTGAATAGAAAGACAATCTCTCAACAGAAAGATGATGTTTATGGATGAAGAACCCAAATACACACCATATTGTTTCAAAAGCTGAAACAAAACTACAGTCCATGTATTGCTTGATCTCATCATGGTCATTACAATATATTCTGTTAGAAATATGCTAACGTAAATGATCACTTTCCATAACAACAATTGACATGTCACTCTTTTTATAAACATATTTGTGCAAATATTTGACACACATATCCATGTTAATGAGCTCTAAATTTACATGACAATCATTTTTGACACACAAGTTATGATTATGAGGCATCACTGATCAATTATCCAAGGGTACCCCATTAATAATCACAAAACGGTTGTCACATCTCCTGTGATAAGGCGGGAATCCATCTTTATTGATCTTAGTCTCATTTTGCAAAGACTGTGGGTGATGCTTCAAACATGAATTGTTGACCATACATGGGCATTGCAGGTTGGTTGCTCCACGTGGACCATAAAGCATATGTGTAATAACTATTTTGTAGCCCATGGGTCTTTCTCTTTATCTGGAAGTTTTGCCAATATAAAATGATCTATATTATGAGGAATGTTAGTTTTATGTTTTGGATGAAGGAAGAGGGTAATGTGAGCATGCAGCAATCCTCATTTTTTGGAATTCAATGGTGCAAATATCCATAAAATAAGAACATAGTAATAATGACAATGGTTATATGATTTAGGCATCAACCTGTTTTTGTTCAAATTATTGAATATGTAAAAAAGGAATAATACCTCTAATAACACATCCAAAGTGTTTTCCTTTACTTATCTTGCTTAAAGTTAAAACTTTATCATAAAGACACGGTCAATAATATTAGGTGTATCTTCTGGGGGTTGGCCAGGTATTAGTTTAAAGAAGTGCTGAATTTCTGGCTATTTGGGATTACAGGTGTAGGTAATGAATAAATCTAGATACCCCATAACTCTACAGAAATCCATTGAGTCATAATAATTCTAAACCATATATCTAGGACCTCTAACAAATGATGATGGGGGGATGGTTTTTTTTACCATATAAAGTAGTATCCATGTCACCTCAATTCACTATATCCTGCAAGCTACATAATATCTCAGCACAAAAATAATCTTTGTTTCTCTTAAGCTAGCGAAACGTGATTCAAGAGTCACACAATAAGTGTCAACAACAAATTCATGAAATAATTGACCACCCATAAGGATAAGCAAGTGAACGTTGTGATGCTATTGAACTTGAAATATGTAAAACTCCCTTAAAGTTACAATCTGTACTAAATGAAGTTGCCCTATCCTCCATAGCGTAGCTTATGCTGATATGCCAACCATCCTCCCCGTATACAAAAAATAAAGGGAAATGTAGGGCACATCGCTTTGGATGGAAAAAGTCAATAGTACGAAGCTTAGAATTCCTGGGGTAAACCATTATATCTCAATGGTTGCCACCCTTTTTGTCAATGCCATCAAGCTCGCTTAAACCATCAAGCTCGTTCAAAGTGGGTAAATTATATCTTTTATCCCTTTGCTTAGAACTTAAAAGATGTATGCGCACAAGAGGCAATGTTGTGTCATCTAATCGATCTCTTACCATATGAAAGAATCTAACTAGTTCATTGTGTTAACTAAACATCTGTCTCATGTTCAATGTCATAAAAATATCTCACTTGCAATATGCTGATGACACATTGTTTATTGGTGAATGGAATGAGGCTAACATTACAAATTTAATTTGATTGCTGAAATGCTTCCAATTATCCTCAAGTCTTAAGGTTAACTTGGTGAAAAGCAAATTGTTTGGTGTTAAAGTTGACCATATGAAGGCAGAAAGGGTTGTTGCCATTATAAGTTGCAAAGCTAATAAAATTCCATTCACCTATCTAAACCTTCCGGCTGGCAAAAATATGTCAAAGAGTGATTCATGGATACTTGTGCTTGATAAATTCTAGCATAAACTAATTTTTTGGAAAGCTCGGTTATTATCTTTTGGATTGAGATTAACCTTTGTTAAGTCGGTGTTGGCGAGTATTCCCTATACTTCTTATCTTTGTTTCAGGGCCCTGTGAGTGTTCTAAATTCTCTTGAAAGCCTTTGTAATAATTTTTTTTTTTTGGGAAACAAATGAGGGTAGGAAAATTTCATGGGTGGATTGGGGCAAGGTTTAAGTGGATAGAGAGTTATGACGGTTGAGCGTGGGTTGTTTGAAGAGTAAAAATTTAGCTTTATTAGGTAAATGATGGTGAAGATTTTTTTGTGAAGAGGGTGCTTTGTGGAAAAGGGTTATATGTAGTATTTATGGTTTAGATAGTGGTCTAAATTTATCTATAGGAAAAATGGTACATGGAAGTGTGTGGGAGGGCATTGTTAAATCAGGCTTTGGTATTGAATCTTTTGGGTTTGACTTTATAAATTCCTTTAGGTGGAAAATAGGGAATGAGGGCTACTGTAAGTTGTGGAGAGTTGTTTAGATGGGTAATGTGAGTCTTGAAGTGAGTTTTCCTAGGTTAGCTTAGATAGAAGAAAACTTAGATTGTAAGATAATTGATAGAATGAAGTGAGTTAATGGAGTGTGGCAATGAGTTTGGTGCTGGAGGAGGTCTTTGCATGAAGGAGAATTCAAGAAATGCAAGTCTTGATGGCTATTTTGAAGGACATTGTACCACATCCTAGATCAATTGACTCTCGGATCTGGTTTGGTAGCACTGATGAAGTCTTCTCTATCAAATGGTTAAGCAGATGCTTGGTTGCATCAATTTTACAGCCATATGCAGCCTTATCATGTACCTGGTAGAGCAAATGGGTTCCTAAGAAAATAGCCATGTTTATTTGGCTCGTGACTCAAGATTATGTTCCGACAAGGTTAAATCTAATCAACAGATGAGTCATCTTGGGGAGCTTGAGTTTTTCATTATGTAGTGAATAACTTGAAGACACAAACCATATTTTGATACGTTGTCAAAATTCAAGCCTTGTGCGGCATTTCATATTGTGCTAGTGCAACATCAATTTGCAAATTGGTTTGGATTTACAAGATTTCTCAAGTTTCAAACCTTCTAAATGTAAGTCGCATTTTTAGCATCAAGTTTGGCAGGCAATCATCCAGGTTTCAGCATGGCTTATTTGGAAATGGAGGAATGGTGTTGTGTTTAATAGCAAAATCTTCCCCACAGCAGGAATCTTTTTTGAAATTCAGGTGTTGTCTTTCTTATGGCTGAAAAATAGGTGTTCAAAGTTTTCTTATTCATGGAATGATTGGTGCATTGCCCCGTTACTAGCTAGAAACAGTAGTACTTAATTAAGTTTGGGTTGTTTGAAGTCTTTGCCTGCCATTTGTTGGTCACTTGTTATGATGTAATTTGCAAGTTTATCCTACTATTTTTTGCTTCTTATCAATAAAGCTTTCATGGTTACTGTTAAAAAAAAAGTCATGGAGAAAAGGACAACATAACTGTCCAACAGTCATTCATAATTATTGAATTTTATTATTCTGGTTAATAGTTGTTATCCATTTATTTAATAACTGTGTAAGTTTCAAAGCGGGGTGGGGTGAGGGGGAGGGGGTAATTGGAAAAAGAAGAATTAAGATCCTTAAAACTTTAGAATTATATGTCCATTACATATTTGATTCATACCTATAACTTATCTAAGAAGCAAATCCATACTAAGTAAGAATGAAAAGTAAAAGCCTAGTCAAACCTATGAAGCATTAGAAGTAGGCAACGAAGCTCCCCGTTTACCATACACTCATTACATAAGCTAGTATCATCAATTTCATAATAACTCTCAGCCTACCTATTTACACAGGGAGCTTTAAGAATGTAATGAACACATAGCCCACAATGATGATGGCGGCTGATTTTTGGATCAATAGCTTCAATGAATTATGTAATTAGCTTCATTTTCTAAGGTCTTTTATAACATTTCCCCAGTGTCTGCCTTCCTTTTCCTTTAGAGTATGAATATATCTCATGTTTTGATTCAGATAAGTCAGACCACGAATACCCATAAGAATAGCATAAAAGTACTTCGACAAAGGGATCCCACAAGTAGTTACAACATAGATATAGTGTAATCATTAATCAAATGCTCTATACTTAAAATAAGAAGGGATGCCATGCACAAGTAGAGTGATGAGATGCCCTAAATCTCTCAAGATAGTTAATCTAGAAGAATCTTGGTTCACAGACCATCCCCAAATAACACTTGAAACATCAAGACAATTGTAAATAATAGCGTAAATGAAGGCCATTGCAAAATTAGGGTGAACAGATACAAGATTTCCAAAATCTTGAGGTCAGTCAACAAGTACCCTAGAGAGAATGAGGGCAATAATGGAATAGGGCAATGACATCATGACAGAAAATAATGCCTGCAAAATGAAACTAACAATAATTTAATGGTATAACTAATGAACATATTTATACGAATAAATTGATGTTTATTCATAATTGAGAAGGTAAAGGGAAAGTAGCATTGAGTAACCAAAGTTTGATTAATAGAATATGTAACATGTAAATTAAAGTGCAGGAGAAGCACATAATTTAATTAAATAACTAGTTTACATATTTGGCATTGCCACGAGATTCCAGATTGTATCAAGTTTAAAAAATGTATAAACATTTAAATATCATGAAAATATTACTAAAAAATTATAATAAACTAACAATTAAAAAGTTTATAGACTCAGCATTGTTACAAGATTCCATTTTTTAAATTTTAAAAATAATAAGAAATTTAAATGGTATCCAAATCTTAATGTGAGAAATATTACCATTAAACTTGTTAGTGTTGTGCCTGTCGTGCCCTAAACTACCCCTGGCCCATTTGGGCCTGATTACTTAAAACATGCAGCGGAAGTTTTCATTACACAGAAGGGGCTTTTAAAAACTCACTAAGACTTATGGGCATGAACCCCAGGATACTTATCGGTACTAGCTCGTTAAGTTCTTTAATTAAGGTTAAGTTGAAGTGCTCTCAGAAACAAGCTAGCACCTATGTGGATTTCATGTGTTCATTTTCATGGTCTTTACCAAGCTTAGCCAAGAATATGCATGGCAACCAAAACACCAACTTAAGTTTAAAACTTATTTTCATGCATATGCTTTGCATGCTTATGTGTTTTGGTGTTCACTAGTGCATATAATCACTTAATGCCTTTAGATGCAACTAATGCTTAGGCATGTATTAATTCACATACGTGCACTTAAATTTCTTATTAGCCAAACTTTACACAAGCATCCAATTTCATGCTTTTTCTAAGTTTACTTGCATGTTCTTTACTAAGTGAGCATACATAGCCAAACATTGCATGCTTTCAACATAGACATGGGCTTATGGGCCTTTTGGTACTTAACATGCATATGGCCCAAAATTAACCAAGAATAAAATCAAATTTTCCGAGTTCTTATTTAAGCCCAAAACGTACATTTAAGCCCAATTTCAACATGCTTCAAGTTTCATGAAAACATAACCCATAAATTCATGCATGGGCCTTGGTAAGTCCACCAAGCAATAAAAATACCTAAAAATGTCCAAGTCCATAATACCAGCTCAAAGCCAAGTTTGGCCAAATTTTAGCTAAGTCCATAATTTGGTCACTAAAGTTAGACCAACAAAAACATGCTTAAAAGCAAGCCATAAATCCACAAAGCCATGGAACACAAATTTCCACCTTAATAGACCTTGTTCCCACAATTCTAAAACTTCAAGTCCTGCACAGAAAGTCCACATTTTTTTTTCTTTAGCTTGTTTACAAGCAGCTTATATACTTAGAATACTTAGAATATTTTGAGCAATACCATACACAAATCCAACCTTAGAATACAGAAAGAGTACTCAAGACTCTTAGCTTGATCTTTCAAGCAAACCTTTACCTACAAAAGTAGAGTAGGGCGGGTGAGTTATAAAACTCAATAAGGATTCCGTGGCATCTAATGCCTAACTTATGGCCTCCAAGGCCTAACATATGCCAAGAATGTAATGGCAAAATAATCCTTATTCCTGCAAAGAAAACATAAAGACAAAGAAAACAAAAAGATACATGCATATAGCAATAATATCATAATCGGGGGTTAGCATGCACAACAAATCAAAGAAGCACACAAACACACGCCACTTAACACTTTGTTCACAGAAGGGCAGCAAGCATCCCTTAAGTTTTAATTCATTAATTTCATATACTTCATGTTTTCGGAGAGCTCACTTAGCATAGGAATTAAGGTGGCCGCCTTAACTCCTAGCCCATAATGCTTGCTTACTTAACTTAGCTCATGAGCAAAACAGAATTGCCGAAGCAATAACATAACTTAAGCCCTCTTAGCACTCCTAGGGTCACATGGTTCTTTGACCATCACCTAGGGGCCCGAATACTCACACAAAAAAAATCCATGGAACTAGGCCATGCAATAAAGTGAGTATAGGAATCCTTACCCACAACACCGAAAGCTTTAGAAGCTTATTTTCCTTCGTTTTCCTTGCTTTTTGACTCTAGAAATTGTTTTCTAGCATAAGAACCAAGATGGGCCGAATTTTGTTAGTAACCATAAGATACCAAGAACTCTTGGTGATTAACTCAAATAACACAAAATACCAAGAACACTTGGTGTACACTTACAGAACCTCACAGAAGAGGTAAGGCCAATTTCTTGTGCTTGATGTTCTTCAAGCTTCTTCTTGATTTCTTGCTTCTAATGGACTTAGAAACTCAATCACACAAAGATTTCCTTGAGTAGAGCTTAAAACCTCCAAGAAATGGAAATGGCCGAATTTTCTTCCTTGGTTTTCTTTGAATTCTTCACCTGATTCTTGCTCTTTATGGTCTTAGAGCTTGAATTCAACCAAGAATACTTGGTTTTAATTTGAGGAATGATTAGTTCTAGCTATGGACGAATATTTAGATGAGGAAAAGAGTTGGAAATGTGTTTGGAATGGTGAGACTTGGTATGGAAGAAAATGGAGAGAGAAGGAGAGAGTTTGAGAGCAAATGGCTTTGAATGAGTGGGTTGATTATGTTTTAATGTGTGGGAAGGTGATGGCCAGCCATATGGGAAGAAAAATGAGTGTATAATGTGATTGGAAGAGTGGGAGACAAGATTTAATGGATGGAAGACTAATTGGAAGACTTTTGTGTAAGTTGGTAGAAAAAGTCAAAAGTAGGAGACATATAGGTGAAGAAAGAATCCAAAGTCTTGACTAAGGATGGGAGGTGGATTAAAATAGTAAGAAATTAATAATGTGTTTGAAATGAGTGGGAGACAAGATTAAAAGAAATGAAGACTAATTGGAAGACTTTTGGGTAAGTTTGGTAGAAAAAGTAAAAGTAAGTGAAGAAAGAATTCAAGGTGATGCCTAAGGATGGGAGGTGGATTAAAATAATAGGATTTGGAGGAAGGTGACATAAAATATTGGGAATTGGAGGGGCATGGCTGGCTAAGGCATCCTAGGCCATTAAAATGGCCTAATTCCCCCTTTAGTCCTCCAACTTTCTAATTTTGGGCAATTGAGCCCAACCACTAAAAATCCCTTTGTTCAATTTAGTCCCTCATTTTTAAAAACCACCATTTTCATTACTATTTCTCTTGGCCTAAGCCAAGCTTATTTTTAAGATGTTCAACACTCAATTATGCACATGCCATATTGTCTTCTCAATTTAATTGAGCTAAATTCCCGATTAAGGAAAAATTCTTATGCTCCAAATCCATTTAACCCGGGACCTAATCACTTTGGATTGTCCGGGCATTACAGTGCCCAAAGTCAATCATTAGATTATTTTATTTTTCACATTGAGTCATGATATTTTTTTTAGATATCGTTCCAATAATTGTGTTTGTTGTTTTTTTCCGCGTAACGTAATCAAACATAATTATAACCCTAGAATAATGATATTCTTAAATGTCCCTAGTCTAGTATTGTTGTGGAGTGAGTTGCAATAATAAATAAAGACTAACATGGGTGGAGACTAACATGAGATATGTAACCTACACATGTGTATAAGTTGGAGAACTTATGTACTAGACCGACCCACCATGAGAACGCTACATGGATCATTATATAAGTGTCATAACTGATTCTCATAATGATCATGTATATGTAGTCCGTTGACCTAAGGTCATCAAGGTTCCCTAAATGTCAGTCACATACTTTGATACTTCCCTTTATTGCTCATAACTGAGTGAACATGAATAAGGTCATTAGGTACGTCACATATCATGCGGAGGGTTTTGTATGATCAAGATGAGATTTGTCCCTCCTATATAACGAAAGTGATACCTTTGGGCTCCTGATTAAGTGAAAATGAGAAAATCCATGACCATACTCAGATGAGTTGATATGAGATATTCATGTCATCAATTTTAGTCAGTTAACTCAGTAATCAAGAAACTTTATATTGAGCTGTACGAAAATGGCACATTCTATGTCTCGTGCTCGATCTTGATATCTTTGACAAAGGGACAATGGCATATACAAATAATGGTCATAGAGGTTCAATTAAATCACCAATTATCTTGTCACTTGGGCAATAATAATGTGTTGTTAGATTCCGTTCATTGTTTATGATCATTACCAACATGGTAGAAGCCTATAAGTTCTCACAAATATATCCAATTGGATCATTTGAGTGTATGAGCCAAATTGTTTGGGTTTTGGTTTTATGATAATTTCATATTAATAATTGGCCTAAAGGTTGGGTCATTATGAAGCCCGAAATTAAACATAATTTAATTAGGGTTTTGGAACCCGTTAGGTTTGAGAGTTGAGCCTCACTATATATACATCATATAGTGAGAATTTTCGTAGCTTTTGCCCTAGCCTCCCTAAGGACAAAATCAGAACGGTTCTGAAAAGTTCCAGCTACATTCTTCCCTTGCCACTCCTTGGAGGACGCAAGCTAGCACTGCAAGTACAAGAGGAACACATTTATCGGGATGTGATAGAGGCATGGTGATCCGGCAAGCTCGTGTGGATGCTATAGAGAGCTTGAACGGGTCAACTATTCAAGTCTTTGTGATTTGACTTAACTGTTGGGTAAAAGATCTTGGCTAACTAGGTATAAAAATTTTGAACACACGATTTACTCCATTTCACTTGAATTCTAGAGGGTTTCAGTTATCTTCCAGTCCGCTTGTCTAGCTCCCTAAACTCTACAAAACCAATAATAATAAAATTACCAAAATATGCTCAATCTTATTATGTAGGTTCAACATATTTATCAATTCACGTGAAATATTTATGATGGAAGTTACAACAATTCATACAGACGCATCTCTTTCTTCTACTTGATTTGCTTCGAATAATGTAATAAAACATTTAAATGCAATATTGTAATATTGATTTTTAAAAATAGGAGAAATTATATTTACGAAAACCATATAACTCTAGGAAGAGTTAATACAATTAACATTTGGCATTAACGCATTTGTAAAAGTAGTTATCGGATGATTACAAAGTTCTATATACTGTTAAAACAAAAAATATGATTAGTTTTGAATATAGTAATTGGTCAAGTACATTTGAATTTGAAAATACTGATACTCATATTACATCAGCACATTGAAAGTCCTACAAAGACAATATGGGCAATTTCTCATGCTACAAAAAAAGGTCATTAGTTTATAGTATCACCATTAGCAATACTTAATTCTAATTCACTGCATATGTCAAAATGTACATATAAGTTAAATTTAAGGGCAAGATAAACAAAAACAAATTAAGGAAGGCATACATAAAGAATATCAAAATATTGTAGAAAAAACCTATTTATGAATGCCTAATGAAAAAGGCATTAATAAAACATCTATTGCCTGATATTTAGTGTGTTGGGCATTGTAAAAATATTATCCATTTGAATAGTAGTACTAAGAGATTCATGACTAACCGATGGAGCAATTGTTTCCCTACATGAATAAAAGTAAAAAAAAATGTGAAAATAACTATCACACTATTCATATTTGGAAGCTTTGTTCTTGAAGCAGGGCCTGTAAAAAAAAGATGAAGATTAAATTTTACAAACTAAGTACACATTAAATCACTCATATTCATTGGTTTGGCTTTCTATTAATTTTAGTTTTCTAATTTAACTTTTAATTTTTATAGATGCAATAATATAAAAACGAACATGCTCTGACGCATTGCTTAGGTCTAATATGGTCACATTTTTCTTATTTTTTTAATGATAGTTTCCTTTTTTTTTTTTTAATTATAACATTTCTATAGACGTTTTTATTGTTGTTGGTGTTAACCTTATGATGTTTTCTAACATTTATCTCAAGTTATAAAGGGCCATGCATTTTGAAATTAAAAAATATTTCTACTAATTCATGTTAAGAAATTATTAATAAGTCTATTGGGAATTAATTGACTAATGATTCATTCTAGTATATTGTATCCATTTCAGATTTTATGTAGTATCAATTGTGATGTGTTGTAAAATTTTTAAATGTTCATGTATGTTAATTTGGTATTTTCATATTAAAACATGAGTAGAAATTAATTCACAGAGCTATATGTTATTTTTTTTTAGGGCAAAGGTAAATAATGTATTAAAGAATAAAAAGTTTACAAAGGCACTTGGCATGCCAAGAGAAATAGGAAATTTAAAACTCCATAATTGTAAATATAGAATTCCACCACTAGATCTCGCTAACTCGAAATGATTTACTTGGACACATATATCAAAGCATATTTTGTCCATGACTCACTGAACTATCTCTTAGGTATTATTAAGGCATCAATTATTGTGCCCCTTCGAAATATGATAGATGATTGCTACGAAGGTAATTTTGCAAAATTTCCCCATAGTCGATTTTTCCTTGACGTTTGTTCTCAACTAGAAAATTTCTTCTCTCAATCTTTTACTCTGCTTGTACAAGCCCAACCATTTGAGGGTTTTGTCTGCAACCTCCCTGGAAAAAGAGCAATTAAAAAATAGGTGATTCTGACTCTCCTCCTTATTTTGACAAAAGTAACATCTATTCTGTCATGTAGCTCATATGTCCCCATTTATCCTAGGTATATAGACCTCTAGACAATAGTAACTAGAGACTGAATCTATGTTTTGGTAGGATGCTCATAATCCAACAACATCCTCTTACTACACTTTCGCTCTTTTGGGTTGTACAACTTCATAAGTTCCTTGTTTTAGCATCACCTTCAGTGCCCTATCCTTGTTGCTGCACTTTTTGACCAACCAGTCTTAGGACTTAATCACACATTGCCAAACCTAGGATGATGTATTTCCCTCCCTAAAGCTCCACAAGTCACGACTTTTAATATGGTAGGCATGGATCCATCGTATCCAGAGATGGTCTTTCTTGGTGTGAATATCTCATAAAAGTTTCACAACAAGAGAATAATTCCAAGAAACAATGTCCCTCAAATTTAGGCTATCTTCACTCTTCGACTTACAAACTGTATTCTACACCACTGATGCTCTTCAATTCCCCTATACTTTCCAGACCATAGAAAATTCAAACAAATAACATTTGATTTTCTTGTGGACCTTTTTGGGAAGTAAGAATACATCACTCCAAAAAACTTGAATAGATAATGGACCTGATCAGTTGTAGTTTGCCTGTGTACGACAAGAACTTCTTGGCCCACCCTTCTACTCTCCTTCGCACCTTTACAACTAGTGGATCAAAGTCCTTTACCAGAAGGTTTCTAGATGACACGGGCACTCCTAAATACTTCATCGGAAGCTGCCCACCTCGGAACCCCAAGTCTTGGATGAGGTCTTCTTTTAGATGCCCCTCCACTTTACCTATGAAGATCTTTGTTTAAGAATCACTTGGGGAAAGGCTAGACACCTTACTAAATTCTAGTAGCTTTAATATCATATGTTGAATAGAATGGTCATCTGCTCTACACATTAATATTAGATCATCTGCAAAGCAAATGTTTATTATTTTGAGCCTACTACACTTTGGATGGAATCTAAATTTGGGGGTTTTCTTCAAGCAGCTCAACTTCTATTAAGGTGTTTCATGCATAGTAGACAAAGATAAGGGGAGATTGGATCTCCTTGGCAAAGATCATTTCTGCCTCTGAAAAATCCATAACAATTACACAGGGCTATATGTTTATATTAAAACATGAGTACAAATTGGTTCACATAATTGTACAGATTTGCATGCTTTGTTTTAAATGAAATACTTTGAAATATAAAACTAACAATGATTGTGATGATTAACAAACCGATCATTTTCCTTGAAAAAAAATGGTTGCTGATTCTTGCTTGTATGTTGAATCTGATTGTGCTGCTAGGAAAACAATAGACAAATGATTATTTATTGAAGTGATTAGAAAAAAAAAGTTTCATTAACAAAAATATTCTTACTCTTGTAATTTGGAGCCAACACTAGTGTTTTAAATTGTAATGGGTGAATTTATTGGTGTGGATTAATGTGGAGGAATTAGAATTTGATTAGACATTTATCTCCTACTTAAACTATATGCATTTTAAAAGCCTATGTGCATTTTAATTTTAAAGATTTGCATAGGCAAGATTATTTTTTAAGTAATTATATAATCATCTCTCTAGTATTATCAAATTATGCATTTTATCCTTTGAGATAAAATTGTAATATCCGTAAATTGATATTAAATAAATAATCTATTGTAATTTGTATTATATTCCTAGTTCCTAATTGGATTTTTTTCTCTATCAAAAGTTGACACATTTTCGAAACTAACACCATTATTCAAATAATGCATTTTATCCTTTAAGATAAAATTGTAATATATGTAAATTGATATTAAATAAATAATCTGTTATAATTTGTACTTTATTCCTAATTGGATTTTTTTCTCTATCAAAAATTGATATAATTATAAAAATTAACACCATTATCGACCTAGTTTTCAAAATCTAGTAGCAAATCTAGCAGCAGGTTATTATAATTGTTTTAATTGGGTAAATACGAACATTAGATTAATCAATTTTCTTAAAATTTTTGCTATTATTATAAAATTTAGGGCTTCTAGAAGAGTTTTAAGATTTGAATATGACTTAAAGTTAGTCTTATTTCATTTAATGTTATCTCCGTTTATCATAATTGCAAACCTATGAAAAATAATTTTATGGTGTAAGGCATACATTATTTGAAGAGGAAAATGCTTAACAGTCCTAAGTTGAGAAGTATTCAAAATGGGAACTATCTTCATATGAGATGTGTGGCTCATATAATAAACTTGGTTGTGAATGATGGACTTAAGCTAGCATCTGATTCTATTATTTGTGTCCGCAATGCTGTGAGATATGTTAGGCAATCTCCAGCACGTTTGTTGAAGTTCAGGATTTGTATTGAGGATGAAAAAATTCAGTCCAAGAATTCACTTTGTCTTGATGTCCCGAGTAGATGGAATTCAACATATTTGATGCTTGAAACAGTCTTGAAATTTGAAAGGGCATTTGTTGCATATGAGGATCAAGATCCTTTTTATGTTCGTGAATTTTTAGAGGGTGAAGGTTTAGGGAAACCTGAGAAAGAGGATTGGGATAAAGTGAGATATACTATGCAGTTGCTTAAAGCCTTTTATGATATTACTTTACGTGTTTCTGGTTCTCTTTATGTCATTGCAAATACTTACTTCCATGAGATTTATTCTGTTGATATATTGTTGCGTGACTAGCTGGGGCTACACATAATGATAAGAGCTTTTCTGATATGGCTTTGAAAATAAAGGAGAAATGTGATAAATATTGGGGCAATCCTGAAAAGATTAATATGATGATCTTCTTTGCTGTTGTGCTTGATCCACAATATAAAATGGAGTACTTGGATTTTGTGGTAGCAAAGATGTATCCTAAGCCTGTGGCAAATAAGCTCATTGCAAATGTGAAAGTGGGTCTAAAAGAATTGTTTAATGAATACAAGTTAATGTATTCAACTCAAAGTGATCATTCAACTAGAAAGGAACAAGTTGGGAGTTCAGATGTCAGTGTTATAGGTTTGGATGACCATCCAATGAGTACGTCATCAAGTGCAGCCCTGGTTCATCAGTGGAAGCAAATGAAAGCCATTAGTGGTGTTGAGGCTAAAAATGAGTTGGATAAATATCTGGATGAGAACTGTGAAGATGGTAATTTGGACTTTAGTGTTCTTGCTTGGTGGAGGGTCAATAGCCCTAGGTTTCCCATACTTTCCTTGATTGCCCGTGATATTTTGGCTATTCCCGTGTCAACTGTCGTATCTGAATCAGCTTTTAGTACTGGAGGTCGTGTGCTTGATCCCTTTAGGAGTTCATTGTCCCCAAAAATAGTAGAGGCACTTATTTGTGTGCAAGATTGGATGAGAGCTGCATTGAGGAATGAGCCTATCAACATTGAAGAACAATTGGTTGAAATTGAAAAGCTCGATCAAGGTAAACTTTATTTTATTTTCCCCGATATTAATACATAACATTTGAATTTATTAACTTATTAAGTACCTACTTTCTTTGTTTGATTTTTTTCCCCAAGATTTAGAGTCCATTCCATCTGCACCACCTATTATTGACATTGCTTGATGGTTACTGGTTAGTTTATGTTTATGGTAATTACCTTAAATTGGTATGTTCAAATTTAAATTGATTTCATACTTTACCTTGTCAATTATACTAATTACACTAATATAATCTTCTACTTATTGTAATAGCTTCCTACTGGTGGTCGTTGCTGTTGTTGCTGTGAAGGATTGTCGGCTATTGGCTGTTGGCCTGTTGCAGTTGGTTTTTCCTTAATGCTTGTTGCTGTGCCTGTTAGCCTGTTAGTTTGTTCGGCTTTGTATTTGTGGATTGTGGTTTGTTGCTTGTGGAGTTGTAGTTGTGGACTAATTCTGACCTTTTGCTGCTGTTAGTTTGTTTGCCTCATGTCATGTGTTTGTAGCAAATGTAATGTTTAATGTGTATGTGTTGGATTAACTTATGACTATTATATGTTATGAAGTTATTTTTAAGTTATAGAATGTGCATTTTTAGATTAACTTAGGTTACGTTTTGCTAATATGTTGGATTCTTGATATATATGTGAGTCTATTTTTTTAAAGGCCTTTCCAAATTATCAGACCCGACCCAACCCGATTTTTTCTGGATCGGGTCTGTTCGGGTTTTAATATAAAATCGGGTCGGTTCGGGTTTTAAATTTCGGATAATCAGATTGGTTGCGAATTTCGGGTCCCGACCCAAACCCGAAAATTACACCCCTACTCTTGTCCAAACAAAATCCTACCGTTTCTCGCCTTCATCTACCAATTCATTCATTCTTTCCTTATATCCTAGTAGTGCAGTCCTCCTTTTGTCGAAAGACACAAAAATCTGCCATAGGGCAGAATTTGCCGCTGCTCTCCTTGTTTCAATGGCAAGCGACTGTAAAAGGTGGAGATTAAATTGCAACTTCAATGATTTTTTAAAAAATCCCCAGGTTTTTTAACTCTAATTTCCTTCTGCCACAGGTCAACCTTCTACCACTGTTTTCCCTGTTTTGGCGGCAGAGCTACCATAAGAGGCAGCGATTAAGTTACAACATCAATGATTTTTTTTAAAAATTCTTGGGTTTTTTTGTCTCTGATTTAGTTGTATGTAAAGATTTTCTTGTTTTGTTTTCTAAAACATTTGACCATATACCATATATAGCATCGTGCACATCTCGAGTTTGCTCTTGTCTTTGGCACCTGTGTAAGTTTGTACATCTCCCTAAACAATTGTTTTTTTATCTAAAGCTTTCGATAAAAGACTTAAGTTTTTTTTTTGGTAGATTTGACTTAAGTCAAATAGTTCTAATTTTTTTGCCTTTGTGTTGTCTGAATGGCTTCAACTTATCAGTTTCCAAAATGCCTATGTGTAAGTTTATACATCTCCCTAAACAATTTTTTTTAACTAGTGCTTTGGGTCAAAAACTTAGTTGGGTGGAGTTGATACGGATTCAGGATGGAAAGATAAGGAATAAAGTTGATTGATGTTGTTTTTCTTTCCTACAAGAAAGTTATCCATGATAGAAAATTGAATAAGTATAACATAAATTTTAGATTGAAAAGAATTTTACATTATCTAGAAAAGAGTAAATTTTATGAATGGTTAATAACCTTTAGTCATTGTTTCCTTTTAGTCCTTAACATATTGAATGTTTAGTTAAAAATAGTTGTTTGAATGCCTCCAACTTATCAATTTCCAAAATGCCTCTGTGTAAGTTTATACGTCTCCCTAAACAATTTTTTTAAACTAGTGCTTTGGTTCAAAAACTTAGTTGGGTGGAGTTTATACGGGTTTGGGTTGGAGAGATAAGGAATAAAGTTGATTGATATTGTTTTTCTTTCCTATAAGAAAGTTATCCATGATAGAAAATTGAATAAGTATAACATAAATTTTAGATTGAAAAGAATTTTGCATAATCTAGAAAAGAGTAAATTTTATTAATGGTCCCTAACCTTTAGTCATTGTTTCATTTTAGTCCCTAACTTATTGAATGTTTTGTTTTAGTCATAAACCTATTAAAACGTATTGTTTTAGTCCTAAATCTATTGAAAACATTTTATTTTGGTCCCAAATTGATGAAGTTTGTTAACTCAAAGTGTTTATATGATAACAAATTTTTAGATCATAATTTAAACTATCTGGTAACTGTCTTACAATAAATTTAATATATATAATAATTTGTTTACAGTTAATAAAAAATTCAAATCACATTTTTTTCTATCTATAAATTGAACTTATTTTATTTAGAAAGAAAAAAATATTTATTTAAATTATTTATTTACTGTTAAAAATATTAAACTATTTAAATTTACTGGAAGATAGCTACCAAATATTTAAATTAGAATTTCAAAAATTTTTGTCAGACAATTATTCTGAGTTAATGAATTTCATCTGGTAAGGAACCAAAATGAAACAATTTTAATAAGTTTAAGACCAAAACAGAACATTTAATAGGTTAGGGATTAAATGAAAACAGTGATAAAAGGTTAGTGATCATTTATACAACTTACTCATCTAAAAAATAATGAACCTGATACCTTTGATAGAGTTGATACGAGTAAGAATCTCCAGAAGTGAGGGATGGTCTCACTATTTGGTGCTTTTCCTTCCTATAGTAATTATTTGCATTGCATGAAACTGCAATATTTGAAACATAGATTGTGTGATAAATAATTTTAAATGGAAGGAAAAAATTTGCAAGACATTACAATCTATAAGAAGAGGGGCAGAAACACCACTACTGGTGAAAAACTGACACCGTGACCGTTCTTTTTGCCGGTCAAGAGTCTCTCGCTGCCGCTAGATAGTGCTATTAATAATGAAATAAATTGGTGAAAAGGACAAGTCTCTTTATTGCTGTATTTATATTGTTTCATGTAATTGTACATAAAGTAGTGGAAAAATTAAGTAGGGAGTGAGAAGGTTAAAGTAGACGTAGAATAATATTTACTTTACACCTTGAGATAATAACACTCGGATAATAGCCCTAAGATAATAAATACTTTATCCCTTAAGATAATTATGTTGAAAACTTTTCCTCTTAACTACTGTGGAAGACGTATCATGCTAGGATGTCTGGGAAAGAATGTGGGCCGATGATGCATTTATTAGCCAAATAATGTTAAAAAAATAATACACGAGTTAGTATTTCATAATGCATGGTACAATTGTAAATACCTTTGGTTGAGGTTAAAGTCAAACCTATCGCGAATCATCATATGCCACATGGTCTTTTGTTGGGGTAAAAATGAAATTGGACATGTGGCATCTCTTTGTGCCTTTTAAATTTCACGTGGTAGCACACAATTTTTTTTTTAATTTTTAACAATTGTGAAATGGCAATACTGTAAATGATCCTACTTTGATATCTATTTATAGGTTATAGAATCTTTCTCACCATTTGTGAACTCTTTTCGCTAACTTGAAGGGGAAGAGTACTAGTATTAAGATGTGAATAAAAACAGCTATTTTCAAGATCAAATTTTGATTCACTTGGCTGAAAAAAGAGACAGAATTTTTACACCACATCCATTCTAAAAAAATATGGAGTATTTTGAAAACAATAATGCAATAAGGTTTCTGAAATATGCTCACTAAGCCTTTTTTTCCTAAAAGGATTCATTTTGGTTTTCTTCACGTCCCAAATTCCAAAAGTGAAAAACAGCAGAACAATACAGCCAAAGTAGTGTAAACCATTTTCACTAGATTAGAGAATCGTTAGTTGATGTAGTTTTAAAAAGCTACCAAGTAAATTAGAAACATTAACAAATGTAACTTGGCACCTTCATGACAGTATCAAATGCTAATACAAAATTAGTTTTCACATATTTTTTAAAGAAGATGAAACATATAAAAGTGGTTGTTCTTGTACTATAAAATATTAGAAAATTCACAAGTAATAAATATAAAACTTAAAATAAATTTTGATCTCACTAGTGGCCATAAAAGAATGGTTCATTAATGCAAAATTAGCAGCTATAAGGTTATTTCTTACCTGCACCTTATAGTGGGTTTTTTTTCTGATAAATTTATCTTAAAAATAAATGCCAATAATGAATACTTTAAAAATTCTGAGCCATAAATTTATGTTAATTAATTTAATTTTTTTTATATTTTGAGTTAAGCTTTTTCTTTATGATATATTCTTATCACTACAATGATTAGTTATGATCGAAACATAGCATTGTACTTACTTTAAAGTGGTGGATATTACTTTTGTCATTAGTGAATAATTTACTAAAAAATTTCATCTCTTATCAATTCAAATTCCAATATTTAATATCGATGAGAGATTTATTTAGAAAAATTTATTTTCAAATTTAGTAATTATGGATCAAATTACTTTATTAAATTATAGAGCTTTTGAATTAAATAACTCATGCTACAAAACTCAATTGTTAATATTAAAAAATATGACCGAAACAAAAAAATTATGTTTAATTTATTTTAATCAATTAGAAGTATAACCATTAACTTAATAAATATTAAATGCAAAGAAAAAAAATTGGGCAAAAAGTTTAAAGACTTAAGAGAGGAAATGGACAAGCTTTAGACATTAAAAGTTTAACAACTAATGGTAACCAATATTTTGTTTTAGAAGGTAGTACATAAAAAAACAATTAAAAAAAAGTTTGGAGACTAATAGAGCAAATAGAAAGAATCTAGTTATTAAGTTTGGGGGACCAAACACGACAAGGGTTGAACTTATTAACTAAAATGGGAAAGCGTTGAATTTCAAGTGCTGAAAATGTGTTTTAACCATAGCAAAATGTAAAACAAGCTAAAAATGATGGAACTGCAATATAGGCCCTTAAGACACAATCACCTCATGAAAAAGGGACCAACTTCAAAAAGAGTCAATCATGTCCATGAAAAAGAAAAAAAAAAGTGGCGCTATTCATAAACATTGCACTTGCCATCTACTTTACATTGTTCATTAATAGTGAACAAGTGCTGATATTTAGAAATAAAGTGCAGTTAGAGAGTAGAATAGGTAGAAAATAGGAAAAATATCTTCTATGTTATCAAGAAAAAAGTTAAGTTGAATCTTAGATCTACCTGCTCTCCTTTAGACATTTCGTGTCATATCAATATAACAACTTCAATCATGCTGGCCTTAGGATAAAACTACCCAACTATCTTGTTGTATCTTCACACACGCACACATGCCCTCTTGTGAAGTAAAGCACCACCATACACCTTTCCTTACCCAATATTATTTTAAGATACATAAAAATACCTTTTGTGGATGAAAAGTGAAGTAGAATAGAAGAGAGAGGCTGAGAGGATACTACACAATTGACAAGAATGCTTTACATGTACTGCCCTATGTCTTTTTTAAGAACATAGTCATAATCAAAACGTGCTTTGGTGACCAGAAATCTTCATCACTAATGGTACATGGTGAAGTTCAACGGGGATGGGTATGGCTGCTTAGGTTTGGTTGGGTTTCAACACCCTTCAAAGACAACGTCATGGCTCTCATCATCCCCAGTGTAAATTTATATTAGAAGCTAAACTCTATGTCGTTAATAGAGCAATATCCTATGCGTCTGCTCAAGGCCTTCCATTGGTAACTATTCTTATTGATTGTTCACATGTGTTACAAGAAATCTCGGGCACATTATCCATCAGTATAAATCTTCTCTGTCTTGTTTGCCTTTTCAAGGATGTCTTGGCCTCTTTTACCACCAGGATAGTATGGAAGTGCTTTTCGCACATTTGTTGTTAGTCTTAATTCTCGTTGTGCAAAGAAGTAAAGTGTTGCTCGCCCACCAACTAGCATCATCTACTCTTTCTTAATTTAATCTTATATTTTATTATGATTACCCAAAAAAACATACATAAAGGTTTATTTGAAGTGGTTGGGTGTTGAAGTAGCCATTTGTCCAATTAATGTTGTAAATGGCTATAAGCTTATAAATCATACATAAATCCCAAATAGCTATATGGAAAGTAAAGCATAATTATTTTAAATTTTTATTGATATAAAATCACCAACACTGACTAACGAATGCCTCAATTTTTTATACCATGAAAAAATCTTAACCAGCTACTATTTTTGCACTATTCTTACATCAAATCCATACGTTTCACCCATAGTTTTGCAGCATACAACCATCATCATTCTCTAATAATCAACCTTTATTTTTTATCAATCACTCATTAACTACCATAGTTGTATGTTGGATTCTATTAGGAGGTTATGATTGCTTGGCATTAGGAGGCCATGATTGCTTTACAGTCACTACTGTAAGTTATCATAATTATTGTACAATAGTTGATGCCTCTCATTGGTTTTCCTAGCCTCATCACATTGGTTCCCCAACAACAAGTCTAATGATGTCATTTTCAATTAGAATGTGGGATCACATGGAGCCTTTCATGTTCTTTAGAGTCTTTTATAGATTTAATCTAAACACCTACCCTTCTTAAATCTCATGAGTTAACATTTCTGACAACAGGTGTTTATGTTTGGTAAATTGATCTAAAATGGTTGTGAAACTAAGGCACAAAATCAAGAAAAACCCCTTAAAGGAGTTAAGTACACATCTAGTCATGGCTATGTTAGTGTTGTGCCCAAAAAGCCAATCATGAGATGATTGTATTTTTGCACATTGAGTCATGATATTTTATTGAGGCATTAATCCAGCAATTTTGTTTGTTGTTTTGTTTCTGCGTAACGTAATAAACATAATTGTAACCCTAGAATAATGATATTCTTAAATGTCCCTAGTCTAGTATTATTGTGGAGCGGGTTGCAATAATACATAATGACTAGCATATGTGGAGACTAATATGAGATATGTAGTCTACATATGGGTACAAGTTGGAGAACTTGTATACTGGACCGACCCACCATGAGAACACTTCATGGATCGTTATATGAGTGTCATAAGTGATTCTCATAGTGATCATGGTATATGTAGTCCTTCGACCTAAGATCAGCAAGGTTCCCTACATGTGAGTCACATACTTTGATACTTTCCTTTGTTGCTCGTAGCTGAGTGAACTTGAAGGAGGTCATTGGGTATGTCACATATCATGCGGAGGGATTTGTATGATCAAGATGGGATTTGTCCCTCCTATGTAACGGGAGTGATATCTTTGGGCCCCTTGATAGAGTGAGACTTAGAAAATGCATGGCCATGCTCCGATGAGTTGATATATGATATCAATGTCGTCAGTTTAAGTTGGTCTACTCGGTAATCAAGAAACCAAAGATTGGGCTATACGAGAGTGACACATTCCATGTCTTGTGCTTAGTCTTGATATCTTGGACAAAGGGACAATGACATATATCGGTGATGATCATAAAGGTTTAGTCGATTCACCGACAATCTTGTCACTTGGGTAGCAATGATGTGTTGCTAGACACCGCTCATTGCTTATGATCATAAATGTGATTTATGATCATTGCCAACATGGCAAGAGCCTATTGGGTTGCACACATAGAGCTATTTGGATCATTAGAGTGCATGAGCTAATTATTTGGGTTATGGTTTCACTTTAATTTCGTATTAATAATGGGCCAAGGAGTTGAGCCATTATTAAGCCCGAAATTAAATCCTAATTGGATTAGGGCTTTGAAACCCATTAGGCATGGAAGTTGAGTCTCACTATAAATACAAATTTTAAGTGAGAAATTCGCAGGTCTCCTTGCCCTAGCCTCCCAAAAGGACAGCCGCACTCTTCTCTTGCAATTCCTTGGAGGACGCAAGCTAGCATTGCAAGCGCAAGAGAAACGCATCTGCCGGGACGTGGTGGAAGCGTGGTGATCCCGAGAGGCTCGTGTGGATACCATAGAGAGCCTGAACACGACAACTGTTCAGGTTTTGTGATTCGACTCTACAGTTGAGTGAGAGATCTCAACCGAAAATTAGGTATGAAATTTTCGAACACCCGGTTTACCCCGTTTCACTTGGATCCTGGAGGGTTTCGGTTAAATTCCGCTGCGCTGTTTGGCTCCCGAAACCCAACAGGCTAGGGTTGAGGTAACTTGGGAACCAAGTTAATGTTACTTTTACTTAATTGAGTTTTATCTTGATAATTAAGACCTTGGACCATAACACAAGTGGTAATTGCAAGATTTGAAGATAATATTCAATTGGAGAAAATGCGATTTTCAGTAGACATTTAACCACTCTTGTTGATTTTAAAACCATATTTTGGAACTGGTGAGAAGATTGCGTGGTCAATGATCTATTATGCTAAAAAAACCAGTTTTATATATTGCTTTGCACACTTTTATATGTTTCTTTAGACATATCTAAATATTCATTTATAAACTTTAGCTTATTAGTTCGGACATTTTTATTACTGAGGAAAATAAATTATATGCATATTATTTTAAATATTTTTACATATTTCTCTGTACTCATTTACAGATTAATCCAAACATTTTTACTAATTACTTTAGAAACTTTTATTTCAAAAACTAACAATTTATCTACATATTGCATTAGATATTTTACATACTATGTTAAACACTTTTAGACATTATGTCAAACACTTTTACTTATTAATTTAGATATTTTTGCTTGTTACTTATGACACTTTTATTTTTGAAAGGAATAAATTGTCTTCATATTCTTCATCCACTTTTATACTTTTACATATCATTCTTGAAGAGAACAAATTATTTACATATTTTCTAAAGAGAACAAATTATCTATATATGGTTTAATAAAATTTTACATGCCTCTTCAGACACTTTTGCCTATTGTTTTAGACAATCATACATTTTATCTTAGACACTTTTGCAAATTGTTTGTATGCACAGTTTGTTTGTAAAGATGAGGAAAGAATGGCCTAGCAACAATTTAGAGCGGCAACAACCAAAGTTTATGGGAGATGAATACCGACACAATCTTGAGGCGATAATTGGTGCTATCTAGAGGCAATAACAAGTAAATTTAGAACCAAGTGACAACAGTGGGATTTGGAGATGGGCAACAATTATATGCAATATGGAGGTGAGCGGTGATGATGAAATCCTGAAGGTAAGCAACAATCAACATAATTTAGAATCAGACAGCGTGAATTGGAGGTGCACAATGATATCTAGATCCAAAGGCTAGTGGCGACAACGAGATTCAAAGGCGATGATCAGCTAGAGAATGTGTAGTCTGGAAGGGGGTGTTCAACTTAAAAAGTTCAATCTAGAGCTATGAAGCTCCAGTGGTGATGATAACAGTGAGGTAAAGTTTCTAGAAAGAGAAGGGGAGAGAGAAAGTTTTAGTCCAATGGTAATTTGGAAATTTTGGAGCTGATTGGCAATTATATATGGGCAATTAGGGCTAATTAATATGTCTAATTTAGAAAAATTTTGATCTCACCAACATGCATAAAAAAGGTTCTTCAATGCAAAGTTAGTATATATTATAAAGTAAAATAAGTAAAAAATAAGAAAAATATCACTTGTGCTCTCAAGAATAAATTAGGTTGAGTGTTTTTTAGATATTTCATGCTATACTAGTATAATGGCTTTGATCACTTTGCCCTCAAGATAAAACAATTCAATTATCTTATTGTATCTCCAACACACATACACTACTATTGAGTACAGCTTCACTCACACATTTCTTTACCTAATATTATTTGAAGATACACAGGAAAATATTTTTGTGGATGAAAACCTAAATAGAAGTAAAAAGTGGAGTTGAGAGGAAAAAGTAAATAGGAGGAAAAAGTGGAGTTGAGAGGACACTACAAAATTGATAAGAATGCCCTATGTAGGTTTACTTAAAACTGTTGGGTGCTGAAGTAGCCATTTGTCCCATTATTAATGTTATAAACGGCTAAAAACTAATAAATCATGAATAAGTCTTGTAAGGCTAAACGGAAAATAAAACTTAATTATTTTGATATTTTTATTTATTTAAGCAAATCACCAACAATTATGTCTCAATTTCAATAAAAAAAATTAAAAGAGTAATATAAGTTGGTTAAAGACAATTTATTATGCATAATAAAGATAGTGATATTTTGAACCTTTACTTAGTGAGTTGCCTCCCTCGTTTTACAACCAATAGGGGTAGGAATTGAAATATGGTTGTTTGTGGGTACAAGTTCACCTAATACACATAATAAACTAAATGTCCATTGAGTTTATAAGCCGACATTATTAATGGCCTTATGCATATCCAAAATTTGCATGACCAACTTTAAGATTAGCCTAAGGAGTGGTCTCACTTCAACGCTTATATAGGTGAAAATCCGTTAAAGATACTCTTATAACCTTAACGCCCTTGTCAAGAAAGACCTCTCAAATGTTATTGAATAGATGCATCCACACCATAGAGATGATTGATGAGAGTGAGAAATGTTTCTCTGAATAATTTTTCTATTATTCATTATTCTCATTCAAAACTCAAGCCTTATGATCTCTGATTTTCATGTTAAAAATTCTCATAGGAATCTCTATTTAATTTGGGTTTTAACTCATCCCCATCAATGTAAATCTTTGAATGTTTAACTTTAATCAAAGATTTTACAAAATATAAGTGACAAAGGTTAGGGTGCATTTGGCCACATGTCACAAGTTGCTAGCAATGATATCGATAATTATGGGTGTTGATAAACATTGAACTCAAATTTCATGTGCCACAATGTTTTATTTTCAACCAACTTGCATCATGTGGACAACAAATTTATCATATATTAGAATTAGTGATTTCCAATCTCATGAGATTTCTAAATATGCTTTAATAAATGTGTACACATTCATGATTTCCATCTTATGGGATATTTGAATATGCTTTAATGAGTATACACATTGTGAAATTTGGGTTCATCTTATTTTCATACTTGTTTTTGTTGGTGTGCATTTCTCAAATGAGTACAAGTAGATGTCTGTCTCATTCTTTTTGTATTTCCATCTTCCTGTGTGTTTTTCTTAATTGAGCATAAATAGAAGGTCCATCTCATTCTTGCATTTACTCGATATGTAAGTAAGTCACAAAAGACAACTCTTTTAAGGTCTTTTGTGCCTAATAACATGGCTATGCATGCAACTTATACATAAAACAATATCCCACAAATGATTTGTCATATTGATACCTTGATTTAGGCCCATATTCAAATCTAAATCTTTAATTGGTTTCTTCCCACAAAAAATGGAGGCAACAAACTTTAAGTTCCTACAACTAAAATTTGAGGCAACGTATATTATGTCCCTATAATTGTAATCCAAGGCAACAAGATTTTCTTTCTCATGTAGATTTTTTTTCATTACTGAAGGATAATGCAATAAATCATTCCTTTTAATAAAAGCGATTTTCTAGATACTAAGGGCATAAAAAATACAAATAAAAAATAAGGTGATTTCAAAAAAAATATTTCAATAAACTTTTTTCAGTATCTTGACCAAAATACTTCTTTACTCTTATTTTTCCATCCCTACAGGTCTATTTGGATTCAATTAATAAAGAAGAACGATGGGAGGGATTTCAAATGACAGGGGAAATGAGTTATTTTCACCTAATCTAAACAAGGAAGTCATATGAATTTTACTTCACTCAATCAAAACAGACCCTAAAAGAACAAAAATATTTATTCAGAAAGAACATAGATCACACCAAGATTTTTTTCCTAGAAAATCTAGAACTTTATCCTCATAATGTTATAAACTCGGGTAAGTCAAACCTACGCTTTACCCCTTAGGTCCATATATATTTACATTCTAATACTACCCTTCATAGCATAAACCAAGTGTAAACATATAAACTCTCATGTTCCATCAAAATAAGAGATATATACAAATCAGATACCAGATATGTACAAATAATGTGTAACATATGTACAAATATGAGATCATAGATATGTTATGGATTCAACCTCTTATTAGAAAACAGGCGTGAACACGTCAAATTATACTTCTCACCAAAATTTGAGATATGTATAAGTTAGATGATAAATATGTATAAAACAAGTGGTGGATATGTTCAGAACATATGTCACATATGTATAAATAAAATCAAATATATGTTACAGATATATTCAATTATACATATGATATTTATATTTTTTGTAAATGAAATGAAAATTAGGATATAAATTCAATTATAGTAATACAATAGTGATATGTATAAACCAGATAGTAGATATGTATGAACTTGATATACAGACAAGCTTAGAGATATATATCCAAATCAGACAACTGATATGTAAATTTGTTATGAGAGATTTGTATATATTATGTGAGATAAGTGTGCAAATAAAGTTATGATAATCGTAACTTATATGTATGAAACTTGATGTATAAAGTAAGTGATGGATATGTATAAAACCTGTGATGCATGCATAAATTAGATTGCAAAATTGTTATTGATATATTATTTTATTAATAAATAATTTTATGACTTCTTTCACATTATTTTTTACATTTGTGCCTATGAATACAAATTTTAGTTTAAAAATAAAAGTTATGGTAAATTAGGTAAAAGAAATAGCATTCAAGGGTAAAACCCAAGTCTTTGGTTTTTTTTTTTCATTACATGAATTCTAGCCACACAAAGCCTATAGCCACCATCGCCTTGCCATCCGCAACTACTTTCATCGTTTAATAGTTGAGTTTCTCACTACCGATGCACCACTGGAGCAATCCAAAAGTGACGAGACTTTTTGTTAAGAGCACGCTGCCCTACAATTTGGTTTTCTTCCAATTTCTCATAGCAGCAGATGGAGTACGTTTAGGGTGGTAGAGATGCTTGGGCAGAAGAGAGAGCGAAGAGTTTAGAGAAGCTGTTGGGTCGTTGAAAGGACAAGGAAGGAGTTCTCCAATTTGAAAAAATGCAGTATGATAATCTAGCCATTTTAACACTTGTAACGTTGAGCATTTTTTCAGCCCATACAAAAACTCAATTTTCCTCGACTCAAAATAGTGTCAACTATAAAATGCCCATTTATTTTAGTCTAACAAATAGACTTTGTCGAATTTTCAACTCATGAACACCATTAGAAAATTGCATAAAGTAACAAAAGATACATGATCAAATTTTTATATTTAAAATTTCATTTGACTCTAATTTTTCAAAAAAAATAATGTCCTCACTAAATCCAAAGGGATAAACACTACAAAAATAGTTATTAAAATAAACTAATTCTATAACCGTTTAACATACAGGTCAGTTCTTCATATGAAAATCTATCTTTTATTAAATGACTACATTGGATCCTTTAAAAAAGAATTTAAGGCAGAAAATATAAATTGCTAAGTAGTATTGTATGTTGGAAGGCTTTAAAAACATGCATGGTAGGAATATTATATCTCTGGGGATTTAGCAACAACATCATAGTTTTCAACATGTTCAATCCTTTCAAAATCTATATCGTAAGGTAAATGTATAACATTTTACATGTTTGACAAAGTTTAATAAGAAGATGAGTATATGGAGGTAAACAAATAGTAAGTTGATGAGAAAAAGAATCACTATTCATGTTTTGCAATTATGTGACATGCAAATTCAAAATTTGTATTTGTAGGATGTGAAATGGGAGAATTATTTTAAACTTTAAACCTATCAGAAGGTTAAGTTACAAATATATGAAGAAAGTATATGAAGTAAAGAATGAGAAATATAAGTTTGACATAATACTTACAAAATAAATGCAATTTCTAGTTTAGTGGTTGATGATGTTCTGGAGGATGACATTTGATTAAAAGTAGAACACAAAGTATCTGGCTGTCTGTAATACAAAAAGAAAGTAAAAAATAATCATGAACATTATTTTAATAGGCAAAGAAGGCGAAGTAGGAATATTTTGATACCTATGCATTAATAGAGTTGCTGTAATAGGTGGAGGTGTCTAGTTGAGCGGTCAATTTGGGGAAGATGTTGCTGCTGACTTACTTGACTCTTGTAAAATGAAAATAATAATGAAGTAGAATTGAAAATTTAAATAGGGGAAAATATTTGCAATATTAAATTGTTTAAGCATACAAGTTAAAGTTTCATGCAGAATACTAGATCCTCTTCATCGGGATTGATTGTGCATAACTTTTTCAGAGTGAACAAGGAAGTAGGATTATCAAAATTAAAAGAAATGAGCCCTAGCTCAAGAATGAGTTCACGATTCATCGACTCTAAAAATCGTTCAAAAAGTTTTCTCATGCTATTCTCTTATATAGTCAAAATTGGGCATCATAAAAGATAGTTAATATGTTGTTTTAAATAAAGGGTCAATAAATGAAGAATTAGTGATAAAAATGGGTGAGATAATTGTTCAATTGAACGAAGAACTGTAGTTAAGCAACAAAAAAACTTCAAAGCAATTGAGTCTAGAATCATGAATAAAACAGTGCCCATAAAGTCAAACACTCTAACAATTGCTTTATAGCTGTGAAGTAAATTAAAGAAAGTATAAATATTCTAGAAAAAATGTAACAAATTTGGATAATACATGTTTTGCCAATGCATACTAGATATGTGGTGCCTAATTATGTATGTTGTAAGTTAGACAAAAAAATATTAACCGAATTGGTTCAAATTTTCTATATCACTTCTTACACGCAAAATACCACCATCCTTGATCAGTGAAAAGTTCACCATTGTTGCACAAGTGTAGTTATTGCACAAAAAATGAAAATTTCCCGCATTCAGAATAGGTAGATAAATATTTGGTGTATTGGTTTGATGATAAGAGGATGTAAATTTTGTTACTTACAAATAAAGGGCAACGAGAAAGCAATTCCTTAATTTTTGTGATACTTTTTTGGCACTCATATAGTAGTCTCAACTCTTATTGCCATACAGGGGGGACACACTCATGCACAACATCAATTGAAATAAATACACTAAAATAGCGAAATACATTTTTATTACTACTATAAACATTAAACTATGTAATATTTGAAGTAATGGGCAATAAATGAGTAGCTAGAGGACATATCAACGTCATATAATCAGAGAAAAATCCATGGACTTCATCAATATCAATATTGATATAAACTTATGTTCTTGATGTTGATAACAAATTATATTGCCCTAGAAGTTTAGATATAGTAATAAATATAAGAAAATTTTGTGATGAATTAAATTGAAAGAGTACAAAAAATATTTTGAATAATATCTTGACATGACCAAACAAAAGTAGAAGTGACAACCAAAATACAATTGGAAGCAGAGTCCTTCAATGCATTACAATCAAGCAAATTTGCTTGATCTTCTCAAAAAGTTATATTAATGGTTGGAAAATATAGTGCTAAAATGTAAGCATAATGACAATAAAGGTAGAAATGGAAGAGAAGTTAGCATATTTGATGTAGTATAATAAAACAAAATTATCTTAAATTCTGAAGCTTGATAACAAGTTTCTCTATGGGTAAACCATCTCTTAATCGTTTAGTTTCAAAGATATCACATATTTGAATGAGCTTCCAACAACATCAACCAATGCAAGTTAAAATGAGGTAAATTTTTTAAATAAGCAGAATATTTGAAATTGTAGATGTTTAGTCATAAATATCATATCACATGGCTAGATATTTTCATGGTGGTATAGATGAATCAAATTGAATACAATAAACTCAAACTTGTACTGTTTGATATTTGGAATGGGAGTAGAGACCAAATTGATATTTGTACTAGCATTGAAATGAATTACATATTCATTTGTAATTGCTTTATATCCTTTATTAGCCTTCAGGACACTAAAATTAGAAATGATGTACACATTCCTTTTTTGCAGTATAGAATTGAACTTTGGAGTAGTGGACTTAAAAGCCATTGCATGAATGTAATCATCTTATTTTGAGGAAGATCACAAAAAAAGAACAGAGAAATATTAAAAACATTATTATCATGAATGATATATTCTTATACACAAGATTTAAAAATATGAACATAAACCAGATAAAGTTGTAACAGGAAGAGTGGTTAATACCTTCTCATCAAATAGTTTCATTGAAATGTCCAATGACTAGTGATTGTTAATGTTGACAACCTTCTATTGATGGGTCAGATGTATTGTGATTGTCTATCTAAAACTTAGTGGAGTCAATTGGTTGAAATATGTAATCTATGGTCTCTTCTTCAACTATAATAACCAAAACAACAAAGAGTGTCACCAATTAGGGTAATGATTTTAAGATAATATTGAAAAATGGGAATGACAACAATGGTAAACTAAATGAAATAAAATGCTAATTCAATGATAATATTTTTAACATGTAGTGAAGACATAAGAACATCTGACATATAAGGGTGAAACAATTTATGATGAAAATCAATAGAGGCATTGGAAGATTCATGATACATAATATTCCTTGTTAATAAAGAATTAGAATCCTCTGATTCAATTAGGACATGAAAACTTGATGGACTGATGGCATGTGATGCAGCTACATACAATTAGTTATGGATGAAAACAGGTTGTGGCAGGTACAAGTTGACATGATTGAAGGTATGACCCTGACTTTTATTAATAGCCACGGCAAAACATACCTTCAATGGGAACTACCTTCAACAAAATAGAAAAGATAAATTTGTATTAGTAGAAATCATTTCAACATGAGCGATAAAAAAACATCTTCCAAAGTTAAAACCAGTTATTATTTGTGCCTCAATGACCCTATTCACCAATCTTATGACAAGCATGTGTGTTCCATTGCATAGACCAAAAGACTGGTTTAAGTTTTTCATCAACATAACTAGAACGCCAATCTTAAGCTGCAATTCATGGTTAAGAAAACCAGAGAACTTGAAGGTGTTAAGGTACTTCGTTGATTTGTGGTCTCATCTTCAATTGAAATAAACAAAACAACAGATAATGTCACCAATTAGGGTAATGATTTTGAGATAATGTTGTAGAATGGGAATGAAAGTAATGGTAAACTGAATGAAATGGAAAGCTGATTTAGTGACAATATTTTTAATATATAGTGAAGACATAAGAATATCTGACAAATAATAATGAAATAATTTATGATGAACATTGATAAAGGTGTTGGAAGATTCATGGTACACAATATTCGCTGTTAATAAGGAATTAGAATCCTCTGATTCAATTTGGATACGAAAATCTGATGGACTGGTGTCACGTGACATAGCTACATAGAGTTAGTTATTACTAAAAATAGGTTGTGGTTGGTACAAGTTGACATGGTTGAAAGTCTGACCTTGGAATTTTATTAATAGTTATGACAAAATATACCTTTAGCAAGAGTTACCTTCGACAAAATAGGAAAGGCAAAGTTGTATAAGAAGGAACCATTTTAACATAAGGGATGAAAAAACATCATCTACAGTTAAGAACAGTTATAATTTCTACCTCAATAACCCTGTTCATCAACCTTATGACAACCATGTGTGTTCCATTGTATAGACCAAGAAACTGGTCAAAGTTTATCGTCAACAATAACTAGGTCACCAACCTTGAGCCGTAATTCATGGTTGGGAAAACCAAAGAACTTGAAGGTGTTGAGGTACTCTATTAGGTATAGTGATGTATGTGCTTTAAAGTTATCAGAGATAGGTGAAACTTTGTTGCACTAAAAAATGTTTACATCTCACTAAAAGCATACTAATAATACGATCATTGACCTCATCAACGATGCTATTAGTACAAAAAAGAATAGCACGATGCTTCAAGTAATTAACATCTTCATACCACACACTTAAATCTGGATAAGTTGAAGTAATAATGTCACCAATGAGATCTGCAGATCAAGTGAGTAAGAACATGTTATGGATGTTAATCCATGTAGGTTCATCTTCATTATCCAATAATCACTAAAATGAGAGTGATCTATTCCTTAATTTCATAATCAAGCTATTCAATGAAGATGCATTAGATGATATCGAGTCTTGTAACCACATGTTGCCTGTGAGACAGTAAATCTTGCAATGTGGCTAAAGTAAGGAAGATAGTATTGATGCTCCAACTATATCTACTAGGCTATCATGTGGAATAAAAGGGAAGATCTACTGAAAATCACCACTAAGAGCAACTATGATACCACCAAATATTTTCTTACTAGTATCAGGATCAACAACAGAAAGAATATCATCAAAGGTTCAATCCACAGTGTCAAACATGTGTCAGTGTACCATCGAAGCTTCATCCCATATAGCCAAACTTGTATTGTACAAAAGCTTGACTATTAAGGTTGATTGCTTAATATTGCACATTAATGCATTATCTACAAGGACGAGTATCTTAAACTTAGAATTGGTGGTTGTACCTTCAGGTAGTAAAAGTAATGCAATTCCAGAAGTTGTAACTGTAAGAACATTTTGACCTAAGAATCGTACCTTAAAAATGATAGTGTGCAAAAAAAAATCTTATTGGTGCCACCACTACATGAGTTAATAGCATGAAGCAAAGCTGAGTATAAATGTCATTAACCATTATTAAGATGGTGAACCAAGTCAGCATGTTCTAAAGCCAAAGCAGATCTATCATAGTTGAGACCCTCAATAATTAGAGAGTTCTGTAACATTATTCTATGGCCAACTTGTGGAAATGGCATTGTAGAGAATTCTCACAAGCTTCTACCAACTCTATTCATAGCTTGTTTATTGTCATATAGTGCATAATTTTATTCTTCCTTTTTCATCATAATCAACTGTGAATTGATGAGCATCTTCCATTAGTGACATAAAATATCCTCAGATGAAAAAATGGCATTCTATGTTAACAATGCAAGTGGGCGTCAACTTTGCAAAAAAGTAGAAAGATTAGAAACAATGATCATAGCTGGTTACCAAACGCCTACTGGGCTGCTTCGCACAAGCAATGATGTCATTCTACATCTCCCTTAGGAAAGACAAGTGTAAAGCACGCCTCCCATTGTGTCCCATTTTGAACTCCATTAATAGTTCTTATTTCCTCACATGACCTTAGACCCCTTATGACATTCAGTAGCATGTACAAGTAAAATCTCTCAACCGTAGTTAGGTGGACAAAGTATAATCTACCAATACTTCATCCTTTACGACGACACATCCATATCTTGATTTACCTATTCCAAACAAAATGTTTAGGGAACTAAACATATGTCAAGGTAGGAGCAAGATCATCATTAGAGTTACAACGGATCCAGGCTTAAAACTCAGTCATGCTTTCCTTGTGTATACGAACAACATCACAAAGGTCATCGCCCTTTTTAAAGACTATATTCTGCTCACTGGGTGAATAGAAAGACAATCTCTCAACAGAAAGATGATGTTTATGGGTGAAGAACCCAAATACACACCATATTGTTTCAAAAGCTGAAACAAAACTACAGTCCATGTATTGCTTGATCTCATCATGGTCATTACAATATATTCTGTTAGAAATATGCTAACTTAAATGATCACTTTCCATAACAACAATTGACATGTCACTCTTTTTATAAACATATTTGTGCAAATATTTGACACACATATCCATGTTAATGAGCTCTAAATTTACATGACAATCATTTTTGACACACAAGTTATGATTATGAGGCACCACTGATCAATTATCCAAGGGTACCCCATTAATAATCACAAAACGGTTGTCACATCTCCTGTGATAAGGCGGGAATCCATCTTTATTGATCTTAGTCTCATTTTGCAAAGACTGTGGGTGATGCTTCAAACATGAATTGTTGACCATACATGGGCATTGCAGGTTGGTTGCTCCACGTGGACCATAAAGCATATGTGTAATAACTATTTTGTAGCCCATGGGTCTTTCTCTTTATCTGGAAGTTTTGCCAATATAAAATGATCTATATTATGAGGAATGTTAGTTTTATGTTTTGGATGAAGGAAGAGGGTAATGTGAGCATGCAGCAATCCTCATTTTTTGGAATTCAATGGTGCAAATATCCATAAAATAAGAACATAGTAATAATGACAATGGTTATATGATTTAGGCATCAACCTGTTTTTGTTCAAATTATTGAATATGTAAAAAAGGAATAATACCTCTAATAACACATCCAAAGTGTTTTCCTTTACTTATCTTGCTTAAAGTTAAAACTTTATCATAAAGACACGGTCAATAATATTAGGTGTATCTTCTGGGGGTTGGCCAGGTATTAGTTTAAAGAAGTGCTGAATTTCTGGCTATTTGGGATTACAGGTGTAGGTAATGAATAAATCTAGATACCCCATAACTCTACAGAAATCCATTGAGTCATAATAATTCTAAACCATATATCTAGGACCTCTAACAAATGATGATGGGGGGATGGTTTTTTTTACCATATAAAGTAGTATCCATGTCACCTCAATTCACTATATCCTGCAAGCTACATAATATCTCAGCACAAAAATAATCTTTGTTTCTCTTAAGCTAGCGAAACGTGATTCAAGAGTCACACAATAAGTGTCAACAACAAATTCATGAAATAATTGACCACCCATAAGGATAAGCAAGTGAACGTTGTGATGCTATTGAACTTGAAATATGTAAAACTCCCTTAAAGTTACAATCTGTACTAAATGAAGTTGCCCTATCCTCCATAGCATAGCTTATGCTGATATGCCAACCATCCTCCCCGTATACAAAAAATAAAGGGAAATGTAGGGCACATCGCTTTGGATGGAAAAAGTCAATAGTACGAAGCTTAGAATTCCTGGGGTAAACCATTATATCTCAATGGTTGCCACCCTTTTTGTCAATGCCATCAAGCTCGCTTAAACCATCAAGCTCGTTCAAAGTGGGTAAATTATATCTTTTATCCCTTTGCTTAGAACTTAAAAGATGTATGCGCACAAGAGGCAATGTTGTGTCATCTAATCGATCTCTTACCATATGAAAGAATCTAACTAGTTCATTGTGTTAACTAAACATCTGTCTCATGTTCAATGTCATAAAAATATCTCACTTGCAATATGCTGATGACACATTGTTTATTGGTGAATGGAATGAGGCTAACATTACAAATTTAATTTGATTGCTGAAATGCTTCCAATTATCCTCAAGTCTTAAGGTTAACTTGGTGAAAAGCAAATTGTTTGGTGTTAAAGTTGACCATATGAAGGCAGAAAGGGTTGTTGCCATTATAAGTTGCAAAGCTAATAAAATTCCATTCACCTATCTAAACCTTCCGGCTGGCAAAAATATGTCAAAGAGTGATTCATGGATACTTGTGCTTGATAAATTCTAGCATAAACTAATTTTTTGGAAAGCTCGGTTATTATCTTTTGGATTGAGATTAACCTTTGTTAAGTCGGTGTTGGCGAGTATTCCCTATACTTCTTATCTTTGTTTCAGGGCCCTGTGAGTGTTCTAAATTCTCTTGAAAGCCTTTGTAATAATTTTTTTTTTTTGGGAAACAAATGAGGGTAGGAAAATTTCATGGGTGGATTGGGGCAAGGTTTAAGTGGATAGAGAGTTATGACGGTTGAGCGTGGGTTGTTTGAAGAGTAAAAATTTAGCTTTATTAGGTAAATGATGGTGAAGATTTTTTTGTGAAGAGGGTGCTTTGTGGAAAAGGGTTATATGTAGTATTTATGGTTTAGATAGTGGTCTAAATTTATCTATAGGAAAAATGGTACATGGAAGTGTGTGGGAGGGCATTGTTAAATCAGGCTTTGGTATTGAATCTTTTGGGTTTGACTTTATAAATTCCTTTAGGTGGAAAATAGGGAATGAGGGCTACTGTAAGTTGTGGAGAGTTGTTTAGATGGGTAATGTGAGTCTTGAAGTGAGTTTTCCTAGGTTAGCTTAGCTAGAAGAAAACTTAGATTGTAAGATAATTGATAGAATGAAGTGAGTTAATGGAGTGTGGCAATGAGTTTGGTGCTGGAGGAGGTCTTTGCATGAAGGAGAATTCAAGAAATGCAAGTCTTGATGGCTATTTTGAAGGACATTGTACCACATCCTAGATCAATTGACTCTCGGATCTGGTTTGGTAGCACTGATGAAGTCTTCTCTATCAAATGGTTAAGCAGATGCTTGGTTGCATCAATTTTACAGCCATATGCAGCCTTATCATGTACCTGGTAGAGCAAATGGGTTCCTAAGAAAATAGCCATGTTTATTTGGCTCGTGACTCAAGATTATGTTCCGACAAGGTTAAATCTAATCAACAGATGAGTCATCTTGGAGAGCTTGAGTTTTTCATTATGTAGTGAATAACTTGAAGACACAAACCATATTTTGATACGTTGTCAAAATTCAAGCCTTGTGCGGCATTTCATATTGTGCTAGTGCAACATCAATTTGCAAATTGGTTTGGATTTACAAGATTTCTCAAGTTTCAAACCTTCTAAATGTAAGTCGCATTTTTAGCATCAAGTTTGGCAGGCAATCATCCAGGTTTCAGCATGGCTTATTTGGAAATGGAGGAATGGTGTTGTGTTTAATAGCAAAATCTTCCCCACAGCAGGAATCTTTTTTGAAATTCAGGTGTTGTCTTTCTTATGGCTGAAAAATAGGTGTTCAAAGTTTTCTTATTCATGAAATGATTGGTGCATTGCCCCGTTACTAGCTAGAAACAGTAGTACTTAATTAAGTTTGGGTTGTTTGAAGTCTTTGCCTGCCATTTGTTGGTCACTTGTTATGATGTAATTTGCAAGTTTATCCTACTATTTTTTGCTTCTTATCAATAAAGCTTTCATGGTTACTGTTAAAAAAAAAGTCATGGAGAAAAGGACAACATAACTGTCCAACAGTCATTCATAATTATTGAATTTTATTATTCTGGTTAATAGTTGTTATCCATTTATTTAATAACTGTGTAAGTTTCAAAGCGGGGTGGGGTGAGGGGGAGGGGGTAAATGGAAAAAGAAGAATTAAGATCCTTAAAAGTTTAGAATTATATGTCCATTACATATTTGATTCATACCTATAACTTATCTAAGAAGCAAATCCATACTAAGTAAGAATGAAAAGTAAAAGCCTAGTCAAACCTATGAAGCATTAGAAGTAGGCAACGAAGCTCCCCGTTTACCATACACTCATTACATAAGCTAGTATCATCAATTTCATAATAACTCTCAGCCTACCTATTTACACAGGGAGCTTTAAGAATGTAATGAACACATAGCCCACAATGATGATGGCGGCTGATTTTTGGATCAATAGCTTCAATGAATTATGTAATTAGCTTCATTTCTAAGGTCTTTTATAACATTTCCCCAGTGTCTGCCTTCCTTTTCCTTTAGAGTATGAATATATCTCATGTTTTGATTCAGATAAGTCAGACCACGAATACCCATAAGAATAGCATAAAAGTACTTCGACAAAGGGATCCCACAAGTAGTTACAACATAGATATAGTGTAATCATTAATCAAATGCTCTATACTTAAAATAAGAAGGGATGCCATGCACAAGTAGAGTGATGAGATGCCCTAAATCTCTCAATATAGTTAATCTAGAAGAATCTTGGTTCACAGACCATCCCCAAATAACACTTGAAACATCAAGACAATTGTAAATAATAGCGTAAATGAAGGCCATTGCAAAATTAGGGTGAACAGATACAAGATTTCCAAAATCTTGAGGTCAGTCAACAAGTACCCTAGAGAGAATGAGGGCAATAATGGAATAGGGCAATGACGTCATGACAGAAAATAATGCCTACAAAATGAAACTAACAATAATTTAATGGTATAACTAATGAACATATTTATACGAATAAATTGATGTTTATTCATAATTGAGAAGGTAAAGGGAAAGTAGCATTGAGTAACCAAAGTTTGATTAATAGAATATGTAACATGTAAATTGAAGTGCAGGAGAAGCACATAATTTAATTAAATAACTATTTTACATATTTGGCATTGCCATGAGATTCCAGATTGTATCAAGTTTAAAAAATGTATAAACATTTAAATATCATGAAAATATTACTAAAAAATTATAATAAACTAACAATTAAAAAGTTTATAGACTCAGCGTTGTTACAAGATTCCATTTTTTAAATTTAAAAATAATAAGAAATTTAAATGGTATCCAAATCTTAATGTGAGAAATATTACCATTAAACTTGTTAGTGTTGTGCCTGTCGTGCCCTAAACTACCCCTGGCCCATTTGGGCCTGATTACTTAAAACATGCAGCGGAAGTTTTCATTACATAGAAGGGGCTTTTAAAAACTCACTAAGACTTATGGGCATGAACCCCAGGATACTTATCGGTACTAGCTCGTTAAGTTCTTTAATTAAGGTTAAGTTGAAGTGCTCTCAGAAACAAGCTAGCACCTATGTGGATTTCATGTGTTCATTTTCATGGTCTTTACCAAGCTTAGCCAAGAATATGCATGGCAACCAAAACACCAACTTAAGTTTAAAACTTATTTTCATGCATATGCTTTGCATGCTTATGTGTTTTGGTGTTCACTAGTGCATATAATCACTTAATGCCTTTAGATGCAACTAATGCTTAGGCATGTATTAATTCACATACGTGCACTTAAATTTCTTATTAGCCAAACTTTACACAAGCATCCAATTTCATGCTTTTTCTAAGTTTACTTGCATGTTCTTTACTAAGTGAGCATACATAGCCAAACATTGCATGCTTTCAACATAGACATGGGCTTATGGGCTTTTTGGTACTTAGCATGCATATGGCCCAAAATTAACCAAGAATAAAATCAAATTTTCCGAGTTCTTATTTAAGCCCAAAACGTACATTTAAGCCCAATTTCAACATGCTTCAAGTTTCATGAAAACATAACCCATAAATTCATGCATGGGCCTTGGTAAGTCCACCTAGCAATAAAAATACCTAAAAATGTCCAAGTCCATAATACAAGCTCAAAGCCAAGTTTGGCCAAATTTTAGCTAAGTCCATAATTTGGTCACTAAAGTTAGACCAACAAAAACATGCTTAAAAGCATGCCATAAATCCACAAAGCCATGGAACACAAATTTCCACCTTAATAGACCTTGTTCCCACAATTCTAAAACTTCAAGTCCTGCACAGAAAGTCCACATTTTTTTTTCTTTAGCTTGTTTACAAGCAGCTTATATACTTAGAATACTTAGAATATTTTGAGCAATACCATACACAAATCCAACCTTAGAATACAGAAAGAGTACTCAAGACTCTTAGCTTGATCTTTCAAGCAAACCTTTACCTACAAAAGTAGAGTAGGGCGGGTGAGTTATAAAACTCAATAAGGATTCTGTGGCATCCAATGCCTAACTTATGGCCTCCAAGGGCTAACATATGCCAAGAATGTAATGGCAAAATAATCCTTATTCCTGCAAAGAAAACATAAAGACAAAGAAAACAAAAAGATACATGCATATAGCAATAATATCATAATCGGGGGTTAGCATGCACAACAAATCAAAGAAGCACACAAACACATGCCACTTAACACTTTGTTCACAGAAGGGCAGCAAGCATCCCTTAAGTTTTAATTCATTAATTTCATATACTTCATGTTTTTGGAGAGCTCACTTAGCATAGGAATTAAGGTGGCCGCCTTAACTCCTAGCCCATAATGCTTGCTTACTTAACTTAGCTCATGAGCAAAACAGAATTGCCGAAGCAATAACATAACTTAAGCCCTCTTAGCACTCCTAGGGTCACATGGTTCTTTGACCATCACCTAGGGGCCCGAATACTCACACAAAAAAAATCCATGGAACTAGGCCATGCAATAAAGTGAGTATAGGAATCCTTACCCACAACACCGAAAGCTTTAGAAGCTTATTTTCCTTCGTTTTCCTTACTTTTTGACTCTAGAAATTGTTTTCTAGCATAAGAACCAAGATGGGCCGAATTTTGTTAGTAACCATAAGATACCAAAAACTCTTGGTGATTAACTCAAATAACAAAAAATACCAAGAACACTTGGTGTACACTTACAGAACCTCACAGAAGAGGTAAGGCCAATTTCTTGTGCTTGATGTTCTTCAAGCTTCTTCTTGATTTCTTGCTTCTAATGAACTTAGAAACTCAATCACACAAAGATTTCCTTGAGTAGAGCTTAAAACCTCCAAGAAATGGAAATGGCGGAATTTTCCTCCTTGGTTTTCTTTGAATTCTTCACCTGATTCTTGCTCTTTATGGTCTTAGAGCTTGAATTCAACCAAGAATACTTGGTTTTAATTTGAGGAATGATTAGTTCTAGCTATGGACGAATATTTAGATGAGGAAAAGAGTTGGAAATGTGTTTGGAATGGTGAGACTTGGTATGGAAGAAAATGGAGAGAGAAGGAGAGAGTTTGAGAGCAAATGGCTTTGAATGAGTGGGTTGATTATGTTTTAATGTGTGGGAAGGTGATGGCCAGCCATATGCGAAGAAAAATGAGTGTATAATGTGCTTGGAAGAGTGGGAGACAAGATTTAATGGATGGAAGACTAATTGGAAGACTTTTGTGTAAGTTGGTAGAAAAAGTCAAAAGTAGGAGACATATAGGTGAAGAAAGAATCCAAAGTCTTGACTAAGGATGGGAGGTGGATTAAAATAGTAAGAAATTAATAATGTGTTTGAAATGAGTGGGAGATAAGATTAAAAGAAATGAAGACTAATTGGAAGACTTTTGGGTAAGTTTGGTAGAAAAAGTCAAAAGTAAGTGAAGAAAGAATCCAAGGTGATGCCTAAGGATGGGAGGTGGATTAAAATAATAGGATTTGGAGGAAGGTGACATAAAATATTGGGAATTGGAGGGGCATGGCTGGCTAAGGCATCCTAGGCCATTAAAATGGCCTAATTCCCCCTTTAGTCCTCCAACTTTCTAATTTTGGGCAATTGAGCCCAACCACTAAAAATCCCTTTGTTCAATTTAGTCCCTCATTTTTAAAAACCACCATTTTCATTACTATTTCTCTTGGCCTAAGCCAAGCTTATTTTTAAGATGTTCAACACTCAATTATGCACATGCCATATTGTCTTCTCAATTTAATTGAGCTAAATTCCCGATTAAGGAAAAATTTTTATGCTCCAAATCCATTTAACCCGGGACCTAATCACTTTGGATTGTCCGGGCATTACAGTGCCCAAAGTCAATCATTAGATTATTGTATTTTTCACATTGAGTCATGATATTTTTTTTAGATATTGTTCCAATAATTGTGTTTGTTGTTTGTTTCCGCGTAACGTAATCAAACATAATTATAACCCTAGAATAATGATATTCTTAAATGTCCCTAGTCTAGTATTGTTGTGGAGTGAGTTGCAATAATAAATAAAGACTAACATGGGTGGAGACTAATATGAGATATGTAACCTACACATGTGTATAAGTTGGAGAACTTATGTACTAGACCGACCCACCATGAGAACGCTACATGGATCATTATATAAGTGTCATAACTGATTCTCATAATGATCATGTATATGTAGTCCGTTGACCTAAGGTCATCAAGGTTCCCTAAATGTCAGTCACATACTTTGATACTTCCCTTTATTGCTCATAACTAAGTGAACATGAATAAGGTCATTAGGTACGTCACATATCATGCGGAGGGTTTTGTATGATCAAGATGGGATTTGTCCCTCCTATATAACGAAAGTGATACCTTTGGGCTCCTAATTAAGTGAAAATGAGAAAATGCATGACCATACTCGGATGAGTTGATATGAGATATTCATGTCATCAATTTTAGTCAGTTAACTCAGTAATCAAGAAACTTTATATTGAGCTGTACGAAAATGGCACATTCTATGTCTCGTGCTCGATCTTGATATCTTTGACAAAGGGACAATGGCATATACAAATAATGGTCATAGAGGTTCAATTAAATCACCAATTATCTTGTCACTTGGGCAATAATAATGTGTTGTTAGATTCTGTTCATTGTTTATGATCATTACCAACATGGTAGAAGCCTATAAGTTCTCACAAATATAGCCAATTGGATCATTTGAGTGTATGAGCCAAATTGTTTGGGTTTTGGTTTTATGATAATTTCATATTAATAATTGGCCTAAAGGTTGGGTCATTATGAAGCCCGAAATTAAACATAATTTAATTAGGGTTTTGGAACCCGTTAGGTTTGAGAGTTGAGCCTCACTATATATACATCATATAGTGAGAATTTTCGTAGCTTTTGCCTTAGCCTCCCTAAGGACAAAATCAGAACGGTTCTGAAAAGGTCCAGCTACATTCTTCCCTTGCCACTCCTTGCAGGACGCAAGCTAGCACTACAAGTACAAGAGGAACACATCTATCGGGATGTGATAGAGGCATGGTGATCCGGCAAGCTCGTGTGGATGCTATAGAGAGCTTGAACGGGTCAACTATTCAAGTCTTTGTGATTTGACTTAACTGTTGGGTAAAAGATATTGGCTAACTAGGTATAAAAATTTTGAACACACGATTTACTCCATTTCACTTGAATTCTAGAGGGTTTCAGTTATCTTCCAGTCCGCTTGTCTAGCTCCCTAAACTCTACAAAACCAATAATAATAAAATTACCAAAATATGCTCAATCTTATTATGTAGGTTCAACATATTTATCAATTCACGTGAAATATTTATGATGGAAGTTACAACAATTCATACAGACGCATCTCTTTCTTCTACTTGATTTGCTTCGAATAATGTAATAAAACATTTAAATGCAATATTGTAATATTGATTTTCAAAAATAGGAGAAATTATATTTACGAAAACCATATAACTCTAGGAAGAGTTAATACAATTAACATTTGGCATTAACGCATTTGTAAAAGTAGTTATCGGATGATTACAAAGTTCTATATACTGTTAAAACAAAAAATATGATTAGTTTTGAATATAGTAATTGGTCAAGTACATTTGAATTTGAAAATAATGATACTCATATTACATCAGCACATTGAAAGTCCTACAAAGATAATATGGGCAATTTCTCATGCTACAAAAAAAGGTCATTAGTTTATAGTATCACCATTAGCAATACTTAATTCTAATTCACTGCATATGTCAAAATGTACATATAAGTTAAATTTAAGGGCAAGATAAACAAAAACAAATTAAGGAAGGCATACATAAAGAATATCAAAATATTGTAGAAAAAACCTATTTATGAATGCCTAATGAAAAAGGCATTAATAAAACATCTATTGCCTGATATTTAGTGTGTTGGGCATTGTAAAAATATTATCCATTTGAATAGTAGTACTAAGAGATTCATGACTAACCGATGGAGCAATTGTTTCCCTACATGAATAAAAGTAAAAAAAAAATGTGAAAATAACTATCACACTATTCATATTTGGAAGCTTTGTTCTTGAAGTAGGGCCTGTAAAAAAAAGATGAAGATTAAATTTTGCAAACTAAGTACACATTAAATCACTCATATTCATTGGTTTGGCTTCCTATTAATTTTAGTTTTCTAATTTAACTTTTAATTTTTATAGATGCAATAATATAAAAACGAACATGCTCTGACGCATTGCTTAGGTCTAATATGGTCACATTTTTCTTATTTTTTTAATGATAGTTTCCTTTTTTTTTTTAATTATAACATTTCTATAGACGTTTTTATTGTTGTTGGTGTTAACCTTATGATGTTTTCTAACATTTATCTCAAGTTATAAAGGGCCATGCATTTTGAAATTAAAAAATATTTCTACTAATTCATGTTAAGAAATTATTAATAAGTCTATTGGGAATTAATTGACTAATGATTCATTCTAGTATATTGTATCCATTTCAGATTTTATGTAGTATCAATTGTGATGTGTTGTAAAATTTTTAAATGTTCGTGTATGTTAATTTGGTATTTTCATATTAAAACATGAGTAGAAATTAATTCACAGAGCTATATGTTATTTTTTTTTAGGGCAAAGGTAAATAATGTATTAAAGAATAAAAAGTTTACAAAGGCACTTGGCATGCCAAGAGAAATAGGAAATTTAAAACTCCATAATTGTAAATATAGAATTTCCACCACTAGATCTCGCTAACTCGAAATGATTTACTTGGACACATATATCAAAGCATATTTTGTCCATGACTCACTGAACTATCTCTTAGGTATTATTAAGGCATCAATTATTGTGCCCCTTCGAAATATGATAGATGATTGCTACGAAGGTAATTTTGCAAAATTTCCCCATAGTCGATTTTTCCTTGACGTTTGTTCTCAACTAGAAAATTTCTTCTCTCAATCTTTTACTCTGCTTGTACAAGCCCAACCATTTGAGGGTTTTGTCTGCAACCTCCCTGGAAAAAGAGCAATTAAAAAATAGGTGATTCTGACTCTCCTCCTTATTTTGACAAAAGTAACATCTATTCTGTCATGTAGCTCATATGTCCCCATTTATCCTAGGTATATAGACCTCTAGACAATAGTAACTAGAGACTGAATCTATGTTTTGGTAGGATGCTCATAATCCAACAACATCCTCTTACTACACTTTCGCTCTTTTGGGTTGTACAACTTCATAAGTTCCTTGTTTTAGCATCACCTTCAGTGCCCTATCCTTGTTGCTGCACTTTTTGACCAACCAGTCTTAGGACTTAATCACACATTGCCAAACCTAGGATGATGTATTTCCCTCCCTAAAGCTCCACAAGTCACGACTTTTAATATGGTAGGCATGGATCCATCGTATCCAGAGATGGTCTTTCTTGGTGTGAATATCTCATAAAAGTTTCACAACAAGAGAATAATTCCAAGAAACAATGTCCCTCAAATTTAGGCTATCTTCACTCTTCGACTTACAAACTGTATTCTACACCACTGATGCTCTTCAATTCCCCTATACTTTCCAGACCATAGAAAATTCGAACAAATAACATTTGATTTTCTTGTGGACCTTTTTGGGAAGTAAGAATACATCACTCCAAAAAACTTGAATAGATAGAAGGATGGACCTGATCAGTTGTAGTTTGCCTGTGTACGACAAGAACTTCTTGGCCCACCCTTCTACTCTCCTTCACACCTTTACAACTAGTGGATCAAAGTCCTTTACCAGAAGGTTTCTAGATGACACGGGCACTCCTAAATACTTCATCGGAAGCTGCCCACCTCGGAACCCCAAGTCTTGGATGAGGTCTTCTTTTAGATGCCCCTCCACTTTACCTATGAAGATCTTTGTTTTAGAATCACTTGGGGAAAGGCTAGACACCTTACTAAATTCTAGTAGCTTTAATATCATATGTTGAATAGAATGGTCATCTGCTCTACACATTAATATTAGATCATCTGCAAAGCAAATGTTTATTATTTTGAGCCTACTACACTTTGGATGGAATCTAAATTTGGGGGTTTTCTTCAAGCAGCTCAACTTCTATTAAGGTGTTTCATGCATAGTAGACAAAGATAAGGGGAGATTGGATCTCCTTGGCAAAGATCATTTCTGCCTCTGAAAAATCCATAACAATTACACAGGGCTATATGTTTATATTAAAACATGAGTACAAATTGGTTCACATAATTGTACAGATTTGCATGCTTTGTTTTAAATGAAATACTTTGAAATATAAAACTAACAATGATTGTGATGATTAACAAACCGATCATTTTCCTTGAAAAAAAATGGTTGCTGATTCTTGCTTGTATGTTGAATCTGATTGTGCTGCTAGGAAAACAATAGACAAATGATTATTTATTGAAGTGATTAGAAAAAAAAAGTTTCATTAACAAAAATATTCTTACTCTTGTAATTTGGAGCCAACACTAGTGTTTTAAATTGTAATGGGTGAATTTATTGGTGTGGATTAATGTGGAGGAATTAGAATTTGATTAGACATTTATCTCCTACTTAAACTATATGCATTTTAAAAGCCTATGTGCATTTTAATTTTAAAGATTTGCATAGGCAAGATTATTTTTTAAGTAATTATATAATCATCTCTCTAGTATTATCAAATTATGCATTTTATCCTTTGAGATAAAATTGTAATATCCGTAAATTGATATTAAATAAATAATCTATTGTAATTTGTATTATATTCCTAGTTCCTAATTGGATTTTTTTCTCTATCAAAAGTTGACACATTTTCGAAACTAACACCATTATTCAAATAATGCATTTTATCCTTTAAGATAAAATTGTAATATATGTAAATTGATATTAAATAAATAATCTGTTATAATTTGTACTTTATTCCTAATTGGATTTTTTTCTCTATCAAAAATTGATATAATTATAAAAATTAACACCATTATCGACCTAGTTTTCAAAATCTAGTAGCAAATCTAGCAGCAGGTTATTATAATTGTTTTAATTGGGTAAATATGAACATTAGATTAATCAATTTTCTTAAAATTTTTGTTATTATTATAAAATTTAGGGCTTCTAGAAGAGTTTTAAGATTTGAATATGACTTAAAGTCAGTCTTATTTCATTTAATGTTATCTCCGTTTATCATAATTGCAAACCTATGAAAAATAATGTTATGGTGTAAGGCATACATTATTTGAAGAGGAAAATGCTTAACAGTCCTAAGTTGAGAAGTATTCAAAATGGGAACTATCTTCATATGAGATGTGTGGCTCATATAATAAACTTGGTTGTGAATGATGGACTTAAGCTAGCATCTGATTCTATTATTCGTGTCCGCAATGCTGTGAGATATGTTAGGCAATCTCCAGCACATTTGTTGAAGTTCAGGATTTGTATTGAGGATGAAAAAATTTAGTCCAAGAATTCACTTTGTCTTGATGTCCCGAGTAGATGGAATTCAACATATTTGATGCTTGAAACAGTCTTGAAATTTGAAAGGGCATTTGTTGCATATGAGGATCAAGATCCTTTTTATGTTCGTGAATTTTTAGAGGGTGAAGGTTTAGGGAAACCTGAGAAAGAGGATTGGGATAAAGTGAGATATGCTACTCAGTTGCTTAAAGCCTTTTATGATATTACTTTACGTGTTTCTGGTTCTCTTTATGTCATTGCAAATACTTACTTCCATGAGATTTCTTCTGTTGATATATTGTTGCGTGACTAGCTGGGGCTACACATAATGATAAGAGCTTTTCTAATATGGCTTTGAAAATAAAGGAGAAATGTGATAAATATTGGGGCAATCCTGAAAAGATTAATATGATGATCTTCTTTGCTGTTGTGCTTGATCCACAATATAAAATGGAGTACTTGGATTTTGTGGTAGCAAAGATGTATCCTAAGCCTGTGGCAAATAAGCTCATTGCAAATGTGAAAGTGGGTCTAAAAGAATTGTTTAATGAATACAAGTTAATGTATTCAACTCAAAGTGATCATTCAACTAGAAAGGAACAAGTTGGGAGTTCAGATGTCAGTGTTATAAGTTTGGATGACCATCCAATGAGTACGTCATCAAGTGCAGCCCTGGTTCATCAGTGGAAGCAAATGAAAGCCATTAGTGGTGTTGAGGCTAAAAATGAGTTGGATAAATATCAGGATGAGAACTGCGAAGATGGTAATTTGGACTTTAGTGTTCTTGCTTGGTGGAGGGTCAATAGCCCTAGGTTTCCCATACTTTCCTTGATTGCCCGTGATATTTTGGCTATTCCCGTGTCAACTGTCGTATCTGAATCAGCTTTTAGTACTGGAGGTCGTGTGCTTGATCCCTTTAGGAGTTCATTGTCCCCAAAAATAGTAGAGGCACTTATTTGTGTGCAAGATTGGATGAGAGCTGCATTGAGGAATGAGCCTATCAACATTGAAGAACAATTGGTTGAAATTGAAAAGCTCGATCAAGGTAAACTTTATTTTATTTTCCCCGATATTAATACATAACATTTGAATTTATTAACTTATTAAGTACCTACTTTCTTTGTTTGATTTTTTTCCCCAAGATTTAGAGTCCATTCCATCTGCACCACCTATTATTGACATTGCTTGATGGTTACTGGTTAGTTTATGTTTATGGTAATTACCTTAAATTGGTATGTTCAAATTTAAATTGATTTCATACTTTACCTTGTCAATTATACTAATTACACTAATATAATCTTCTACTTATTGTAATAGCTTCCTACTGGTGGTCGTTGCTGTTGTTGCTGTGAAGGATTGTCGGCTATTGGCTGTTGGCCTGTTGCAGTTGGTTTTTCCTTAATGCTTGTTGCTGTGCCTGTTAGCCTGTTAGTTTGTTCGGCTTTGTATTTGTGGATTGTGGTTTGTTGCTTGTGGAGTTGTAGTTGTGGACTAATTCTGACCTTTTGCTGCTGTTAGTTTGTTTGCCTCATGTCATGTGTTTGTAGCAAATGTAATGTTTAATGTGTATGTGTTGGATTAACTTATGACTATTATATGTTATGAAGTTGCTTTTAAGTTATAGAATGTGCATTTTTAGATTAACTTAGGTTACGTTTTGCTAATATGTTGGATTCTTGATATATATGTGAGTCTATTTTTTTAAAGGCCTTTCCAAATTATCAGACCCGACCCAACCCGATTTTTTCTGGATCGGGTCGGTTCGGGTTTCAAATTTCGGATAATCAGATTGGTTGCGAATTTCGGGTCTCGACCCAAACCCGAAAATTACACCCCTACTCTTGTCCAAACAAAATCCTACCGTTTCTCGCCTTCATCTACCAATTCATTCATTCTTTCCTTATATCCTAGTAGTGCAGTCCTCCTTTTGTCGGAAGACACAAAAATCTGCCATAGGTCAGCCTTTTGCCGCTACTGTCCTTGTTTCAATGGCGAGCGACTGTAAAAGGTGGAGATTAAATTACAACTTCAATGATTTTTTAAAAAATCCCCAGGTTTTTTAACTCTAATTTCCTTCTGCCATAGGTCAACCTTCTACCACTGTTTTCCCTGTTTTGGCGGCAGAACTACCATAAGAGGCAGCGATTAAGTTACAACTTCAATGATTTTTTTTAAAAATTCTTGGGTTTTTTTGTCTCTGATTTAGTTGTATGTAAAGATTTTCTTGTTTTGTTTTCTAAAACATTTGACCATATACCATATATAGCATCGTGCACATCTCGAGTTTGCTCTTGTCTTTGGCACCTGTGTAAGTTTGTACATCTCCCTAAACAATTGTTTTTTTATCTAAAGCTTTCGATAAAAGACTTAAGTTTTTTTTTTGGTAGATTTGACTTAAGTCAAATAGTTCTAATTTTTTTGCCTTTGTGTTGTCTGAATGGCTTCAACTTATCAGTTTCCAAAATGCCTATGTGTAAGTTTATACATCTCCCTAAACAATTTTTTTTAACTAGTGCTTTTGGTCAAAAACTTAGTTGGGTGGAGTTGATACGGATTCAGGATGGAAAGATAAGGAATAAAGTTGATTGATGTTGTTTTTCTTTCCTACAAGAAAGTTATCCATGATAGAAAATTGAATAAGTATAACATAAATTTTAGATTGAAAAGAATTTTACATTATCTAGAAAAGAGTAAATTTTATGAATGGTTAATAACCTTTAGTCATTGTTTCCTTTTAGTCCTTAACATATTGAATGTTTAGTTAAAAACAGTTGTTTGAATGGCTCCAACTTATCAATTTCCAAAATGCCTCTGTGTAAGTTTATACATCTCCCTAAACAATTTTTTTAAACTAGTGCTTTGGTTCAAAAACTTAGTTGGGTGGAGTTTATACGGGTTTGGGTTGGAGAGATAAGGAATAAAGTTGATTGATATTGTTTTTCTTTCCTATAAGAAAGTTATCCATGATAGAAAATTGAATAAGTATAACATAAATTTTATATTGAAAAGAATTTTGCATAATCTAGAAAAGAGTAAATTTTATGAATGGTCCCTAACCTTTAGTCATTGTTTCATTTTAGTCCCTAACTTATTGAATGTTTTGTTTTAGTCATAAACCTATTAAAACGTATTGTTTTAGTCCTAAATCTATTGAAAACATTTTATTTTGGTCCCAAATTGATGAAGTTTGTTAACTCAAAGTGTTTATATAATAAAAAATTTTTAGATCATAATTTAAACTATCTGGTAACTGTCTTACAATAAATTTAATATATATAATAATTTGTTTACAGTTAATAAAAAATTCAAATCACATTTTTTTCTATCTATAAATTGAACTTATTTTATTTAGAAAGAAAAAAATATTTATTTAAATTGTTTATTTACTGTTAAAAATATTAAACTATTTAAATTTACTGGAAGATAGCTACCAAATATTTAAATTAGAATTTCAAAAATTTTTGTCAGACAATTATTCTGAGTTAATGAATTTCATCTGGTAAGGAACCAAAATGAAACAATTTTAATAAGTTTAAGACCAAAACAGAACATTTAATAGGTTAGGGATTAAATGAAAACAGTGATAAAAGGTTAGTGATCATTTATACAACTTACTCATCTAAAAAATAATGAACCTGATACCTTTGATAGAGTTGATACGAGTAAGAATCTCCAGAAGTGAGGGATGGTCTCACTATTTGGTGCTTTTCCTTCCTATAGTAATTATTTGCATTGCATGAAACTGCAATATTTGAAACATAGATTGTGTGATAAATAATTTTAAATGGAAGGAAAAAATTTGCAGGACATTACAATCTATAAGAAGAGGGGCAGAAACACCACTATTGGTGAAAAACTGACACCGTAACCGTTCTTTTTGTCGGTCAAGAGTCTCTCGCTGCCGCTAGATAGTGCTATTAATAATGAAATAAATTGGTGAAAAGGACAAGTCTCTTTATTGCTGTATTTATATTGTTTCATGTAATTGTACATAAAGTAGTGGAAAAATTAAGTAGGGAGTGAGAAGGTTAAAGTAGACGTAGAATAATATTTACTTTACACCTTGAGATAATAACACTCGGATAATAGCCCTAAGATAATAAATACTTTATCCCTTAAGATAATTATGTTGAAAACTTTTCCTCTTAACTACGGTGGAAGACGTATCATGCTAGGATGTCTGGGAAAGAATGTGGGCCGATGATGCATTTATTAGCCAAATAATGTTAAAAAAATAATACACGAGTTAGTATTTCATAATGCATGGTACAATTGTAAATACCTTTGGTTGAGGTTAAAGTCAAACCTATCGCGAATCATCATATGCCACATGGTCTTTTGTTGGGGTAAAAATGAAATTGGACATGTGGCATCTCTTTGTGCCTTTTAAATTTCACGTGGTAGCACACAATTTTTTTTTTAATTTTTAACAATTGTGAAATGGCAATACTATAAATGATCCTACTTTGATATCTATTTATAGGTTATAGAATCTTTCTCACCATTTGTGAACTCTTTTCGCTAACTTGAAGGGGAAGAGTACTAGTATTAAGATGTGAATAAAAACAGCTATTTTCAAGATCAAATTTTGATTCACTTGGCTGAAAAAAGAGACAGAATTTTTACACCACATCCATTCTAAAAAAATATGGAGTATTTTGAAAACAATAATGCAATAAGGTTTCTGAAATATGCTCACTAAGCCTTTTTTTCCTAAAAGGATTCATTTTGGTTTTCTTCACGTCCCAAATTCCAAAAGTGAAAAACAGCAGAACAATACAGCCAAAGTAGTGTAAACCATTTTCACTAGATTAGAGAATCGTTAGTTGATGTAGTTTTAAAAAGCTACCAAGTAAATTAGAAACATTAACAAATGTAACTTGGCACCTTCATGACAGTATCAAATGCTAATACAAAATTAGTTTTCACATATTTTTTAAAGAAGATGAAACATATAAAAGTGGTTGTTCTTGTACTATAAAATATTAGAAAATTCACAAGTAATAAATATAAAACTTAAAATAAATTTTGATCCCACTAGTGGCCATAAAAGAATGGTTCATTAATGCAAAATTAGCAGCTATAAGGTTATTTCTTACCTGCACCTTATAGTGGGTTTTTTTTCTGATAAATTTATCTTAAAAATAAATGCCAATAATGAATACTTTAAAAATTCTGAGCCATAAATTTATGTTAATTAATTTAATTTTTTTTATATTTTGAGTTAAGCTTTTTCTTTATGATATATTCTTATCACTACAATGATTAGTTATGATCGAAACATAGCATTGTACTTACTTTAAAGTGGTGGATATTACTTTTGTCATTAATGAATAATTTACTAAAAAATTTCATCTCTTATCAATTCAAATTCCAATATTTAATATCGATGAGAGATTTATTTAGAAAAATTTACTTTCAAATTTAGTAATTATGGATCAAATTACTTTATTAAATTATAGAGCTTTTGAATTAAATAACTCATGCTACAAAACTCAATTGTTAATATTAAAAAATATGACCGAAACAAAAAAATTATGTTTAATTTATTTTAATCAATTAGAAGTATAACCATTAACTTAATAAATATTAAATGCAAAGAAAAAAAATTGGGGAAAAAGTTTAAAGACTTAAGAGAGGAAATGGACAAGCTTTAGACATTAAAAGTTTAACAACTAATGGTAACCAATATTTTGTTTTAGAAGGTAGTACATAAAAAAACAATTAAAAAAAAGTTTGGAGACTAATAGAGCAAATAGAAAGAATCTAGTTATTAAGTTTAGGGGACCAAACACGACAAGGGTTGAACTTATTAACTAAAATGGGAAAGCGTTGAATTTCAAGTGCTGAAAATGTGTTTTAACCATAGCAAAATGTAAAACAAGCTAAAAATGATGGAACTGCAATATAGGCCCTTAAGACACAATCACCTCATGAAAAAGGGACCAACTTCAAAAAGAGTCAATCATGTCCATGAAAAAGAAAAAAAAAAGTGGCGCTATTCATAAACATTTCACTTGCCATCTACTTTACATTGTTCATTAATAGTGAACAAGTGCTGATATTTAGAAATAAAGTGCAGTTAGAGAGTAGAATAGGTAGAAAATAGGAAAAATATCTTCTATGTTATCAAGAAAAAAGTTAAGTTGAATCTTAGATCTACCTGCTCTCCTTTAGACATTTCGTGTCATATCAATATAACAACTTCAATCATGCTGGCCTTAGGATAAAACTACCCAACTATCTTGTTGTATCTTCACACACGCACACATGCCCTCTTGTGAAGTAAAGCACCACCATACACCTTTCCTTACCCAATATTATTTTAAGATACATAAAAATACCTTTTGTGGATGAAAAGTGAAGTAGAATAGAAGAGAGAGGCTGAGAGGATACTACACAATTGACAAGAATGCTTTACATGTACTGCCCTATGTCTTTTTTAAGAACATAGTCATAATCAAAACGTGCTTTGGTGACCAGAAATCTTCATCACTAATGGTACATGGTGAAGTTCAACGGGGATGGGTTTGGCTGCTTAGGTTTGGTTGGGTTTCAACACCCTTCAAAGACAACGTCATGGCTCTCATCATCCCCAGTGTAAATTTATATTAGAAGCTAAACTCTATGTCGTTAATAGAGCAATATCCTATGCGTCTGCTCAAGGCCTTCCATTGGTAACTATTCTTATTGATTTTTCACATGTGTTACAAGAAATCTCGGGCACATTATCCATCACTATAAATCTTCTCTGTCTTGTTTGCCTTCTCAAGGATGTCTTGGCGTCTTTTACCACCAGGATAGTATGGAAGTGCTTTTCGCACATTTGTTGTTAGTCTTAATTCTCGTTGTGCAAAGAAGTAAAGTGTTGCTCGCCCACCAACTAGCATCATCTACTCTTTCTTAATTTAATCTTATATTTTATTATGATTACCCAAAAAAACATACATAAAGGTTTATTTGAAGTGGTTGGGTGTTGAAGTAGCCATTTGTCCAATTAATGTTGTAAATGGCTATAAGCTTATAAATCATACATAAATCCCAAATAGCTATATGGAAAGTAAAGCATAATTATTTTAAATTTTTATTGATATAAAATCACCAACACTGACTAACGAATGCCTCAATTTTTTATACCATGAAAAAATCTTAACCAGCTACTATTTTTGCAATATTCTTACATCAAATCCATACGTTTCACCCATAGTTTTGCAGCATACAACCATCATCATTCTCTAATAATCAACCTTTATTTTTTATCAATCACTCATTAACTACCATAGTTGTATGTTGGATTCTATTAGGAGGTTATGATTGCTTGGCATTAGGAGGCCATGATTGCTTTACAGTCACTACTGTAAGTTATCATAATTATTGTACATTATTCAATAGCTGATGCCTCTCATTGGTTTTCCTAGCCTCATCACATTGGGTCCCCAACAACAAGTCTAACGATGTCATTTTCAATTAGAATGTGGGATCACATGGAGCCTTTCATGTTCTTTAGAGTCTTTTATAGATTTAATCTAAACACCTACCCTTCTTAAATCTCATGAGTTAACATTTCTGACAACAGGTGTTTATGTTTGGTAAATTGATCTAAAATGGTTGTGAAACTAAGGCACAAAATCAAGAAAAACCCCTTAAAGGAGTTAAGTACACATCTAGTCATGGCTAGGGTTGAGGTAACTTGGGAACCAAGTTAATGTTACTTTTACTTAATTGAGTTTTATCTTGATAATTAAGACCTTGGACCATAACACAAGTGGTAATTGCAAGATTTGAAGATAATATTCAATTGGAGAAAATGCGATTTTCAGTAGACATTTAACCACTCTTGTTGATTCTAAAACCATATTTTGGAACTGGTGAGAAGATTGCGTGGTCAATGATCTATTATGCTAAAAAAACCAGTTTTATATATTGCTTTGCACACTTTTATATGTTTCTTTAGACATATCTAAATATTCATTTATAAACTTTAGCTTATTAGTTCGGACATTTTTATTACTGAGGAAAATAAATTATATGCATATTATTTTAAATATTTTTACATATTTCTCTGTACTCATTTACAGATTAATCCAAACATTTTTACTAATTACTTTAGAAACTTTTATTTCAAAAACTAACAATTTATCTACATATTGCATTAGATATTTTACATACTATGTTAAACACTTTTAGACATTATGTCAAACACTTTTACTTATTAATTTAGATATTTTTGCTTGTTACTTATGACACTTTTATTTTTGAAAGGAATAAATTGTCTTCATATTCTTCATCCACTTTTATACTTTTACATATCATTCTTGAAGAGAACAAATTATTTACATATTGTCTAAAGAGAACAAATTATCTATATATGGTTTAATAAAATTTTACATGCCTCTTCAGACACTTTTGCCTATTGTTTTAGACAATCATACATTTTATCTTAGACACTTTTGCAAATTGTTTGTATGCATAGTTTGTTTGTAAAGATGAGGGAAGAATGGCCTAGCAACAATTTAGAGCGGCAACAACCAAAGTTTATGGGAGATGAATACCGACACAATCTTGAGGCGATAATTGGTGCTATCTAGAGGCAATAACAAGTAAATTTAGAACCAAGTGACAACAGTGGGATTTGGAGATGGGCAACAATTATATGCAATATGGAGGTGAGCGGTGATGAAGAAATCCTAAAGGTAAGCAACAATCAACATAATTTAGAATCAGACAGCGTGAATTGGAGGTGCACAATGATATCTAGATCCAAAGGCTAGTGGCGACAACGAGATTCAAATGCGATGATCAGCTAGAGAATGTGTAGTCTGGAAGGGGGTGTTCAACTTAAAAAGTTCAATCTAGAGCTATGAAGCTCCAGTGGTGATGATAATAGTGAGGTAAAGTTTCTAGAAAGAGAAGGGGGGAGAGAAAGTTTTAGTCCAATGGTAATTTGGAAATTTTGGAGCTGATTGGCAATTATATATGGGCAATTAGGGCTAATTAATATGTCTAATTTAGAAAAATTTTGATCTCACCAACGTGCGAAAAAAAGGTTCTTCAATGCAAAGTTAGTATATATTATAAAGTAAAATAAGTAAAAAATAAGAAAAATATCACTTGTGCTCTCAAGAATAAATTAGGTTGAGTGTTTTTTAGATATTTCATGCTATACTAGTATAATGGCTTTGATCACTTTGCCCTCAAGATAAAACAATTCAATTATCTTATTGTATCTCCAACACACATACACTACTATTGAGTACAACTTCACTCACACATTTCTTTACCTAATATTATTTGAAGATACACAGGAAAATATTTTTGTGGATGAAAACCTAAATAGAAGTAAAAAGTGGAGTTGAGAGGAAAAAGTAAATAGGAGGAAAAAGTGGAGTTGAGAGGACACTACAAAATTGATAAGAATGCCCTATGTAGGTTTACTTAAAACTGTTGGGTGCTGAAGTAGCCATTTGTCCCATTATTAATGTTATAAACGGCTAAAAACTAATAAATCATGAATAAGTCTTGTAAGGCTAAACGGAAAATAAAACTTAATTATTTTGATATTTTTATTTATTTAAGCAAATCACCAACAATTATGTCTCAATTTCAATAAAAAAAATTAAAAGAGTAATATAAGTTGGTTAAAGACAATTTATTATGCATAATAAAGATAGTGATATTTTGAACCTTTACTTAGTGAGTTGCCTCCCTCGTTTTACAACCAATAGGGGTAGGAATTGAAATATGATTGTTTGTGGGTACAAGTTCACCTAATACACATAATAAACTAAATGTCCATTGAGTTTATAAGCCGACATTATTAATGGCCTTATGCATATCCAAAATTTGCATGACCAACTTTAAGATTAGCCTAAGGAGTGGTCTCACTTCAACGCTTATATAGGTGAAAATCCGTTAAAGATACTCTTATAACCTTAACGCCCTTGTCAAGAAAGACCTCTCAAATGTTATTGAATAGATGCATCCACACCATAGAGATGATTGATGAGAGTGAGAAATGTTTCTCTGAATAATTTTTCTATTATTCATTATTCTCATTCAAAACTCAAGCCTTATGATCTCTGATTTTCATGTTAAAAATTCTCATAGGAATCTCTATTTAATTTGGGTTTTAACTCATCCCCATCAATGTAAATCTTTGAATGTTTAACTTTAATCAAAGATTTTACAAAATATAAGTGACAAAGGTTAGGGTGCATTTGGCCACATGTCACAAGTTGCTAGCAATGATATCGATAATTATGGGTGTTGATAAACATTGAACTCAAATTTCATGTGCCACAATGTTTTATTTTCAACCAACTTGCATTATGTGGACAACAAATTTATCATATATTAGAATTCGTGATTTCCAATCTCATGAGATTTCTAAATATGCTTTAATAAATGTGTACACATTCATGATTTCCATCTTATGGGATATTTGAATATGCTTTAATGAGTATACACATTGTGAAATTTGGGTTCATCTTATTTTCATACTTGTTTTTGTTGGTGTGCATTTCTCAAATGAGTACAAGTAGATGTCTGTCTCATTCTTTTTGTATTTCCATCTTCCTGTGTGTTTTTCTTAATTGAGCATAAATAGAAGGTCCATCTCATTCTTGCATTTACTCGATATGTAAGTAAGTCACAAAAGACAACTCTTTTAAGGTCTTTTGTGCCTAATAACATGGCTATGCATGCAACTTATACATAAAATAATATCCCACAAATGATTTGTCATATTGATACCTTGATTTAGGCCCATATTCAAATCTAAATCTTTAACTGGTTTCTTCCCACAAAAAATGGAGGCAACAAACTTTAAGTTCCTACAACTAAAATTTGAGGCAACGTATATTATGTCCCTATAATTGTAATCCAAGGCAACAAGATTTTCTTTCTCATGTAGATTTTTTTTCATTACTGAAGGATAATGTCATAAATCATTCCTTTTAATAAAAGCGATTTTCTAGATACTAAGGGCATAAAAAATAAAAATAAAAAATAAGGTGATTTCAAAAAAAATATTTCAATAAACTTTTTTCAGTATCTTGACCAAAATACTTCTTTACTCTTATTTTTCCATCCCTATAGGTCTATTTAGATTCAATTAATAAAGAAGAACGATGGGAGGGATTTCAAATGACAGGGGAAATGAGTTATTTTCACCTAATCTAAACAAGGAAGTCATATGAATTTTACTTCACTCAATCAAAACAGACCCTAAAAGAACAAAAATATTTCTTCAGAAAGAACATAGATCACACCAAGATTTTTTTCCTAGAAAATCTAGAACTTTATCCTCATAATGTTATAAACTCGGGTAAGTCAAACCTACGCTTTACCCCTTAGGTCCATATATATTTACATTCTAATACTACCCTTCATAGCATAAACCAAGTGTAAACATATAAACTCTCATGTTCCATCAAAATAAGAGATATATACAAATCAGATACCAGATATGTACAAATAATGTGTAACATATGTACAAATATGAGATCACAGATATGTTATGGATTCAACCTCTTATTAGAAAACAGGCGTGAACACGTCAAATTATACTTCTCACCAAAATTTGAGATATGTATAAGTTAGATGATAAATATGTATAAAACAAGTGGTGGATATGTTCAGAACATATGTCACATATGTATAAATAAAATCAAATATATGTTACAGATATATTCAATTATACATATGATATTTATATTTTTTGTAAATGAAATGAAAATTAGGATATAAATTCAATTATAGTAATACAATAGTGATATGTATAAACCAGATAGTAGATATGTATGAACTTGATATACAGACAAGCTTAGAGATATATATCCAAATCAGACAACTGATATGTAAATTTGTTATGAGAGATTTGTATATATTATGTGAGATAAGTGTGCAAATAAAGTTATGATAATCGTAACTTATATGTATGAAACTTGATGTATAAAGTAAGTGATGGATATGTATAAAACCTGTGATGCATGCATAAATTAGATTGCAAAATTGTTATTGATATATTATTTTATTAATAAATAATTTTATGACTTCTTTCACATTATTTTTTACATTTGTGCCTATGAATACAAATTTTAGTTTAAAAATAAAAGTTATGGTAAATTAGGTAAAAGAAATAGCATTCAAGGGTAAAACCCAAGTCTTTGGTTTTTTTTTTCAATACATGAATTCTAGCCACACAAAGCCTATAGCCACCATCGCCTTGCCATCCGCAACTACTTTCATCGTTTAATAGTTGAGTTTCTCACTACCGATGCACCACTGGAGCAATCCAAAAGTGACGAGACTTTTTGTTAAGAGCACGTTGCCCTACAATTTGGTTTTCTTCCAATTTCTCATAGCAGCAAATGGAGTACGTTTAGGGTGGTAGAGATGCTTGGGCAGAAGAGAGAGCGAAGAGTTTAGAGAAGTTGTTGGGTCGTTGAAAGGACAAGGAAGGAGTTCTCCAATTTGAAAAAATGCAGTATGATAATCTAGCCATTTTAACACTTGTAACGTTGAGCATTTTTTCAGCCCATACAAAAACTCAATTTTCCTCGACTCAAAATAGTGTCAACTATAAAATGCCCATTTATTTTAGTCTAACAAATAGACTTTGTCGAATTTTCAACTCATGAACACCATTAGAAAATTGCATAAAGTAACAAAAGATACATGATCAAATTTTTATATTTAAAATTTCATTTGACTCTAATTTTTCAAAAAAAATAATGTCCTCACTAAATCGAAAGGGATAAACACTACAAAAATAGTTATTAAAATAAACTAATTCTATAACCGTTTAACATACAGGTCAGTTCTTCATATGAAAATCTATCTTTTACTAAATGACTACATTGGATCCTTTAAAAAAGAATTTAAGGCAGAAAATATAAATTGCTAAGTAGTATTGTATGTTGGAAGGCTTTAAAAACATGCATGGTAGGAATATTATATCTCTGGGGATTTAGCAACAACATCATAGTTTTCAACATGTTCAATCCTTTCAAAATCTATATCGTAAGGTAAATGTATAACATTTTACATGTTTGACAAAGTTTAATAAGAAGATGAGTATATGGAGGTAAACAAATAGTAAGTTGCTGAGAAAAAGAATCACTATTCATGTTTTGCAATTATGTGACATGCAAATTCAAAATTTGCATTTGTAGGATGTGAAATGGGAGAATTATTTTAAGGTTTAAACCTATCAGAAGGTTAAGTTACAAATATATGAAGAAAGTATATGAAGTAAAGAATGAGAAATATAAGTTTGACATAATACTTACAAAATAAATGCAATTTCTAGTTTAGTGGTTGATGATGTTCTGGAGGATGACATTTGATTAAAAGTAGAACACAAAGTATCTGGCTGTCTGTAATACAAAAAGAAAGTAAAAAATAATCATGAACATTATTTTAATAGGCAAAGAAGGCGAAGTAGGAATATTTTGATACCTATGCATTAATAGAGTTGCTGTAATAGGTGGAGGTGTCTAGTTGAGCGGTCAATTTGGGGAAGATGTTGCTGCTGACTTACTTGACTCTTGTAAAATGAAAATAATAATGAAGTAGAATTGAAAATTTAAATAGGGGAAAATATTTGCAATATTAAATTGTTTAAGCATACAAGTTAAAGTTTCATGCAGAATACTAGATCCTCTTCATCGGGATTGATTGTGCATAACTTTTTCAGAGTGAACAAGGAAGTAGGATTATCAAAATTAAAAGAAATGAGCCCTAGCTCAAGAATGAGTTCACGATTCATCGACTCTAAAAATCGTTCAAAAAGTTTTCTCATGCTATTCTCTTATATAGTCAAAATTGGGCATCATAAAAGATAGTTAATATGTTGTTTTAAATAAAGGGTCAATAAATGAAGAATTAGTGATAAAAATGGGAGAGATAATTGTTCAATTGAACGAAGAACTGTAGTTAAGCAACAAAAAAACTTCAAAGCAATTGAGTCTAGAATCATGAATAAAACAGTGCCCATAAAGTCAAACACTCTAACAATTGCTTTATAGTTGTGAAGTAAATTAAAGGAAGTATAAATATTCTAGAAAAAATGTAACAAATTTGGATAATACATGTTTTGCCAATGCATACTAGATATGTGGTGCCTGATTATGTATGTTGTAAGTTAGACAAAAAAATATTAACCGAATTGGTTCAAATTTTCTATATCACTTCTTACACGCAAAATACCACCATCCTTGATCAGTGAAAAGTTCACCATTGTTGCACAAGTGTAGTTATTGCACAAAAAATGGAAATTTACCGCATTTAGAATAGGTAGATAAAAATTTGGTGTATTGGTTTGATGATAAGAGGATGTAAATTTTGTTACTTACAAATAAAGGGCAACGAGAAAGCAATTCCTTAATTTTTGTGATACTTTTTTGGCACTCATATAGTAGTCTCAACTCTTATTGCCATACAGGGGGGACACACTCATGCACAACATCAGTTGAAATAAATACACTAAAATAGCGAAATACATTTTTATTACTACTATAAACATTAAACTATGTAATATTTGAAGTAATGGGCAATAAATGAGTAGCTAGAGGACATATCAACTTCATATAATCAGAGAAAAATCCATGGACTTCATCAATATCAATATTGATATAAACTTATGTTCTTGATGTTGATAACAAATTATATTGCCCTAGAAGTTTAGATATAGTAATAAATATAAGAAAATTTTGTGATGAATTAAATTGAAAGAGTACAAAAAATATTTTGAATAATATCTTGACATGACCAAACAAAAGTAGAAGTGACAACCAAAATACAATTGGAAGCAGAGTCCTTCAATGCATTACAATCAAGAAAATTTGCTTGATCTTCCCAAAAAGTTATATTAATGGTTGGAAAATATAGTGCTAAAATGTAAGCATAATGACAATAAAGGTAGAAATGGAAGAGAAGTTAGCATATTTGATGTAGTATAATAAAACAAAATTATCTTAAATTCTGAAGCTTGATAACAAGTTTCTCTATGGGTAAACCATCTCTTAATCGTTTAGTTTCAAAGATATCACATATTTGAATGAGCTTCCAACAACATCAACCAATGCAAGTTAAAATGAGGTAAATTTTTTAAATAAGCAGAATATTTGAAATTGTAGATGTTTAGTCATAAATATCATATCACATGGCTAGATATTTTCATGGTGGTATAGATGAATCAAATTGAATACAATAAACTCAAACTTGTACTGTTTGATATTTGGAATGGGAGTAGAGACCAAATTGATATTTGTACTAGCATTGAAATGAGTTACATACTCATTCGTAATTGCTTTATATCCTTTATTAGCCTTCAGGACACTAAAATTAGAAATGATGTACACATTCCTTTCTTGCAGTATAGAATTGAACTTTGGAGTAGTGGACTTAAAAGCCATTGCATGAATGTAATCATCTTATTTTGAGGAAGATCACAAAAAAAGAACAGAGAAATATTAAAAACATTATTATCATGAATGATATATTCTTATACACAAGATTTAAAAATATGAACATAAACCAGATAAATTTGTAACAGGAAGAGTGGTTAATACCTTCTCATCAATTAGTTTCATTGAAATGTCCAATGACTAGTGATTGTTAATGTTGACAGCCTTCTATTGATGGGTCAGATGTATTGTGATTGTCTATCTAAAACTTAGTGGAGTCAATTGGTTGAAATATGTAATCTATGGTCTCTTCTTCAACTATAATAACCAAAACAACAAAGAGTGTCACCAATTAGGGTAATGATTTTAAGATAATATTGAAAAATGGGAATGACAACAATGGTAAACTAAATGAAATAAAATGCTAATTCAATGATAATATTTTTAACATGTAGTGAAGACATAAGAACATCTGACATATAAGGGTGAAACAATTTATGATGAAAATCAATAGAGGCATTGGAAGACTTCATGATACATAATATTCCTTGTTAATAAAGAATTAGAATCCTCTGATTCAATTAGGACATGAAAACTTGATGGACTGATGGCATGTGATGCAGCTACATACAATTAGTTATGGATGAAAACAGGTTGTGGCAGGTACAAGTTGACATGATTGAAGGTATGACCCTGACTTTTATTAATAGCCACGGCAAAACATACCTTCAGTGGGAACTACCTTCAACAAAATAGAAAAGATAAATTTGTATTAGAAGAAATCATTTCAACATGAGTGATAAAAAAACATCTTCCAAAGTTAAAACCAGTTATTATTTGTGCCTCAATGACCCTATTCACCAATCTTATGACAAGCATGTGTGTTCCATTGCATAGACCAAAAGACTGGTTTAAGTTTTTCATCAACATAACTAGAACGCCAATCTTAAGCTGCAATTTATGGTTAAGAAAACCAGAGAACTTGAAGGTGTTAAGGTACTTCGTTGATTTGTGGTCTCATCTTCAACTGAAATAAACAAAACAACAGATAATGTCACCAATTAGGGTAATGATTTTGAGATAATGTTGTAGAATGGGAATGAAAGTAATGGTAAACTGAATGAAATGGAAAGCTGATTCAGTGACAATATTTTTAATATATAGTGAAGACATAAGAATATCTGACAAATAATAATGAAATAATTTATGATGAACATTGATAAAGGTGTTGGAAGATTCATGGTACACAATATTCGCTGTTAATAAGGAATTAGAATCCTCTGATTCAATTTGGATACGAAAATCTGATGGACTGGTGTCACGTGACATAGCTACATAGAGTTAGTTATTACTAAAAATAGGTTGTGGTTGGTACAAGTTGACATGGTTGAAAGTCTGACCTTGAATTTTATTAATAGTTATGACAAAATATACCTTTAGCAAGAATTACCTTCGACAAAATAGGAAAGGCAAAGTTGTATAAGAAGGAACCATTTTAACATAAGGGATGAAAAAACATCATCTAAAGTTAAGAACAGTTATAATTTCTACCTCAATAACCCTGTTCATCAACCTTATGACAACCATGTGTGTTCCATTGTATAGACCAAGAAACTGGTCAAAGTTTATCATCAACAATAACTAGGTCACCAACCTTGAGCCGTAATTCATGGTTGGGAAAACCAAAGAACTTGAAGGTGTTGAGGTACTCTATTAGGTATAGTGATGTATGTGCTTTAAAGTTATCAGAGATAGGTGAAACTTTGTTGCACTAAAAAATGTTTACATCTCACTAAAAGCATACTAATAATACGATCATTGACCTCATCAACGATGCTATTAGTACAAAAAAGAATAGCACGATGCTTCAAGTAATTAACATCTTCATACCACACACTTAAATCTGGATAAGTTGAAGTAATAATGTCACCAATGAGATCTGCAGATCAAGTGAGTAAGAACATGTTATGGATGTTAATCCATGTAGGTTCATCTTCATTATCCAATAATCACTAAAATGAGAGTGATCTATTCCTTAATTTCATAATCAAGCTATTCAATGAAGATGCATTAGATGATATCGAGTCTTGTAACCACATGTTGCCTGTGAGACAGTAAATCTTGCAATGTGGCTAAAGTAAGGAAGATAGTATTGATGCTCCAACTATATCTACTAGGCTATCATGTGGAATAAAAGGGAAGATCTACTGAAAATCACCACTAAGAGCAACTATGATACCACCAAATATTTTCTTACTAGTATCAGGATCAACAACAGAAAGAATATCATCAAAGGTTCAATCCACAGTGTCAAACATGTGTCAGTGTACCATCGAAGCTTCATCCCATATAGCCAAACTTGTATTGTACAAAAGCTTGACTATTAAGGTTGATTGCTTAATATTGCACATTAATGCATTATCTACAAGGACGAGTATCTTAAACTTAGAATTGGTGGTTGTACCTTCAGGTAGTAAAAGTAATGCAATTCCAGAAGTTGTAACTGTAAGAACATTTTGACCTAAGAATCGTACCTTAAAAATGATAGTGTGCAAAAAAAAGTCTTATTGGTGCCACCACTACATGAGTTAATAGCATGAAGCAAAGCTGAGTATAAATGTCATTAACCATTATTAAGATGGTGAACCAAGTCAGCATGTTCTAAAGCCAAAACAGATCTATCATAGTTGAGACCCTCAATAATTAGAGAGTTCTGTAACATTATTCTAGGGCCAACTTGTGGAAATGGCATTGTAGAGAATTCTCGCAAGCTTCTACCAACTCTATTCATAGCTTGTTCATTGTCATATAGTGCATAATTTTATTCTTCCTCTTTCATCATAATCAACTGTGAATTGATGAGCATCTTCCGTTAGTGACATAAAATATCCTCAAATGAAAAAATGGCATTCTATGTTAACAATGCAAGTGGGCGTCAACTTTGCAAAAAAGTAGAAAGATTAGAAACAATGATCATAGCTGGTTACCAAACGCCTACTGGGCTGCTTCGCACAAGCAATGATGTCATTCTACATCTCCCTTAGGAAAGACAAGTGTAAAGCACGCCTCCCATTGTGTCCCATTTTGAACTCCATTAATAGTTCTTATTTCCTCATATGACCTTAGACCCCTTATGACATTCAGTAGCATGTACAAGTAAAATCTCTCAACCGTAGTTAGGTGGACAAAGTATAATCTACCAATACTTCATCCTTTACGACGACACATCCATATCTTGATTTACCTATTCCAAACAAAATGTTTAGGGAACTAAACATATGTCAAGGTAGGAGCAAGATCATCATTAGAGTTACAACGCATCCAGGCTTAAAACTCAGTCATGCTTTCCTTGTGTATACGAACAACATCACAAAGGTCATCGCCCTTTTTAAAGACTATATTCTGCTCACTGGGTGAATAGAAAGACAATCTCTCAACAGAAAGATGATGTTTATGGATGAAGAACCCAAATACACACCATATTGTTTCAAAAGCTGAAACAAAACTACAGTCCATGTATTGCTTGATCTCATCATGGTCATTACAATATATTCTGTTAGAAATATGCTAACTTAAATGATCACTTTCCATAACAACAATTGACATGTCACTCTTTTTATAAACATATTTGTGCAAATATTTGACACACATATCCATGTTAATGAGCTCTAAATTTACATGACAATCATTTTTGACACACAAGTTATGATTATGAGGCATCACTGATCAATTATCCAAGGGTACCCCATTAATAATCACAAAACGGTTGTCACATCTCCTGTGATAAGGCGGGAATCCATCTTTATTGATCTTAGTCTCATTTTGCAAAGACTGTGGGTGATGCTTCAAACATGAATTGTTGACCATACATGGGCATTGCAGGTTGGTTGCTCCACGTGGACCATAAAGCATATGTGTAATAACTATTTTGTAGCCCATGGGTCTTTCTCTTTATCTGGAAGTTTTGCCAATATAAAATGATCTATATTATGAGGAATGTTAGTTTTATGTTTTGGATGAAGGAAGAGGGTAATGTGAGCATGCAGCAATCCTTATTTTTTGGAATTCAATGGTGCAAATATCCATAAAATAAGAACATAGTAATAATGACAATGGTTATATGATTTAGGCATCAACCTGTTTTTGTTCAAATTATTGAATATGTAAAAAAGGAATAATCCCTCTAATAACACATCCAAAGTGTTTTCCTTTACTTATCTTGCTTAAAGTTAAAACTTTATCATAAAGACACGATCAATAATATTAGGTGTATCTTCTGGGGGTTGGCCAGGTATTAGTTTAAAGAAGTGCTGAATTTCTGGCTATTTGGGATTACAGGTGTAGGTAATGAATAAATCTAGATACCCCATAACTCTACAGAAATCCATTGAGTCCTAATAATTCCAAACCATATATCTAGGACCTCTAACAAATGATGATGGGGGGATGGTTTTTTTTACCATATAAAGTAGTATCCATGTCACCTCAATTCACTATATCCTGCAAGCTACATAATATCTCAGCACAAAAATAATCTTTGTTTCTCTTAAGCTAGCGAAACGTGATTCAAGAGTCACACAATAAGTGTCAACAACAAATTCATGAAATAATTGACCACCCATAAGGATAAGCAAGTGAACGTTGTGATGCTGTTGAACTTGAAATATGTAAAACTCCCTTAAAGTTACAATCTGTACTAAATGAAGTTGCCCTATCCTCCATAGCGTAGCTTATGCTGATATGCCAACCATCCTCCCCGTATACAAAAAATAAAGGGAAATGTAGGGCACATCGCTTTGGATGGAAAAAGTCAATAGTACGAAGCTTAGAATTCCTGGGGTAAACCATTATATCTCAATGGTTGCCACCCTTTTTGTCAATGCCATCAAGCTCGCTCAAACCATCAAGCTCGTTCAAAGTGGGTAAATTATATCTTTTATCCCTTTGCCTAGAACTTAAAAGATGTATGCGCACAAGAGGCAATGTTGTGTCATCTAATCGATCTCTTACCATATGAAAGAATCTAACTAGTTCATTGTGTTAACTAAACATCTGTCTCATGTTCAATGTCATAAAAATATCTCACTTGCAATATGCTGATGACACATTGTTTATTGGTGAATGGAATGAGGCTAACATTACAAATTTAATTTGATTGCTGAAATGCTTCCAATTATCCTCAAGTCTTAAGGTTAACTTGGTGAAAAGCAAATTGTTTGGTGTTAAAGTTGACCATATGAAGGCAGAAAGGGTTGTTGCCATTATAAGTTGCAAAGCTAATAAAATTCCATTCACCTATCTAAACCTTCCGGCTGGCAAAAATATGTCAAAGAGTGATTCATGGATACTTGTGCTTGATAAATTCTAGCATAAACTAATTTTTTGGAAAGCTCGGTTATTATCTTTTGGATTGAGATTAACCTTGGTTAAGTTGGTGTTGGCGAGTATTCCCTATACTTCTTATCTTTGTTTCAGGCCCCTGTGAGTGTTCTAAATTCTCTTGAAAGCCTTTGTAATAATTTTTTTTTTTTTGGAAACAAATGAGGGTAGGACAATTTCATGGGTGGATTGGGGCAAGGTTTAAGTGGATAGAGAGTTATGACGGTTGAGCGTGGGTTGTTTGAAGAGTAAAAATTTAGCTTTATTAGGTAAATGATGGTGAAGATTTTTTTGTGAAGAGGGTGCTTTGTGGAAAAGGGTTATATGTAGTATTTATGGTTTAGATAGTGGTCTAAATTTATCTATAGGAAAAAGGATACATGGAAGTGTGTGGGAGGGCATTGTTAAATCAGGCTTTGGTATTGAATCTTTTGGGTTTGACTTTATAAATTCCTTTAGGTGGAAAATAGGGAATGAGGGCTACTGTAAGTTGTGGAGAGTTGTTTAGATGGGTAATGTGAGTCTTGAAGTGAGTTTTCCTAGGTTAGCTTAGCTAGAAGAAAACTTAGATTGTAAGATAATTGATAGAATGAAGTGAGTTAATGGAGTGTGGCAATGAGTTTGGTGTTGGAGGAGGTCTTTGCATGAAGGAGAATTCAAGAAATGCAGGTCTTGATGGCTATTTTGAAGGACATTGTACCACATCCTAGATCAATTGACTCTCGGATCTGGTTTGGTAGCACTGATGAAGTCTTCTCTATCAAATGGTTAAGCAGATGCTTGGTTGCATCAATTTTACAGCCATATGCAGCCTTATCATGTACTTGGTAGAGCAAATGGGTTCCTAAGAAAATAGCCATGTTTATTTGGCTCGTGACTCAAGATTATGTTCCGACAAGGTTAAATCTAATCAACAGATGAGTCATCTTGGAGAGCTTGAGTTTTTCATTATGTAGTGAATAACTTGAAGACACAAACCATATTTTGATACGTTGTCAAAATTCAAGCCTTGTGCGGCATTTCATATTGTGCTGGTGCAACATCAATTTGCAAATTGGTTTGGATTTACAAGATTTCTCAAGTTTCAAACCTTCTAAATGTAAGTCGCATTTTTAGCATCAAGTTTGGCAGGCAATCATCCAGGTTTCAGCATGGCTTATTTGGAAATGGAGGAATGGTGTTGTGTTTAATAGCAAAATCTTCCCCACAGCAGGAATCTTTTTTGAAATTCAGGTGTTGTCTTTCTTATGGCTGAAAAATAAGTGTTCAAAGTTTTCTTATTCATGGAATGATTGGTGCATTGCCCCGTTACTAGCTAGAAACAGTAGTACTTAATTAAGTTTGGGTTGTTTGAAGTCCTTGCCTGCCATTTGTTGGTCACTTGTTATGATGTAATTTGCAAGTTTATCCTACTATTTTTTGCTTCTTATCAATAAAGCTTTCATGGTTACTGTTAAAAAAAAAGTCATGGAGAAAAGGACAACATAACTGTCCAACAGTCATTCATAATTATTGAATTTTATTATTCTGGTTAATAGTTGTTATCCATTTATTTAATAACTGTGCAAGTTTCAAAGCGGGGTGGGGTGAGGGGGAGGGGGTAAATGGAAAAAGAAGAATTAAGATCCTTAAAACTTTAGAATTATATGTCCATTACATATTTGATTCATACCTATAACTTATCTAAGAAGCAAATCCATACTAAGTAAGAATGAAAAGTAAAAGCCTAGTCAAACCTATGAAGCATTAGAAGTAGGCAACGAAGCTCCCCGTTTACCATACACTCATTACATAAGCTAGTATCATCAATTTCATAATAACTCTCAGCCTACCTATTTACACAGGGAGCTTTAAGAATGTAATGAACACATAGCCCACAATGATGATGGCGGCTGATTTTTGGATCAATAGCTTCAATGAATTATGTAATTAGCTTCATTTCTAAGGTCTTTTATAACATTTCCCCAGTGTCTGCCTTCCTTTTCCTTTAGAGTATGAATATATCTCATGTTTTGATTCAGATAAGTCAGACCACGAATACCCATAAGAATAGCATAAAAGTACTTCGACAAAGGGATCCCACAAGTAGTTACAACATAGATATAGTGTAATCATTAATCAAATGCTCTATACTTAAAATAAGAAGGGATGCCATGCACAAGTAGAGTGATGAGATGCCCTAAATCTCTCAAGATAGTTAATCTAGAAGAATCTTGGTTCATAGATCATCCCCAAATAACACTTGAAACATCAAGACAATTGTAAATAATAACGTAAATGAAGGCCATTGCAAAATTAGGGTGAACAGATGCAAGATTTCCAAAATCTTGAGGTCAGTCAACAAGTACCCTAGAGAGAATGAGGGCAATAATGGAATAGGGCAATGACGTCATGACAGAAAATAATGCCTGCAAAATGAAACTAACAATAATTTAATGGTATAACTAATGAACATATTTATACGAATAAATTGATGTTTATTCATAATTGAGAAGGTAAAGGGAAAGTAGCATTGAGTAACCAAAGTTTGATTAATAGAATATGTAACATGTAAATTAAAGTGCAGGAGAAGCACATAATTTAATTAAATAACTAGTTTACATATTTGGCATTGCCACGAGATTCCAGATTGTATCAAGTTTAAAAAATGTATAAATATTTAAATATCATAAAAATATTACTAAAAAATTATAATAAACTAACAATTAAAAAGTTTATAGACTCAGCGTTGTTACAAGATTCCATTTTTTAAATTTTAAAAATAATAAGAAATTTAAATGGTATCCAAATCTTAATGTGAGAAATATTACCATTAAACTTGTTAGTGTTGTGCCTGTCGTGCCCTAAACTGCCCCTGGCCCATTTGGGCCTGATTACTTAAAACATGCAGCGGAAGTTTTCATTACACAGAAGGGGCTTTTAAAAACTCACTAAGACTTATGGGCATGAACCCCAGGATACTTATCGGTACTAGCTCGTTAAGTTCTTTAATTAAGATTAAGGTGAAGTGCTCTCAGAAACAAGCTAGCACCTATGTGGATTTCATGTGTTCATTTTCATGGTCTTAGCCAAGAATATGCATGGCAACCAAAACACCAACTTAAGTTTAAAACTTATTTTCATGCATATGCTTTGCATGCTTATGTGTTTTGGTGTTCACTAGTGCATATAATCACTTAATGCCTTTAGATGCAACTAATGCTTAGGCATGTATTAATTCACATACGTGCACTTAAATTTCTTATTAGCCAAACTTTACACAAGCATCCAATTTCATGCTTTTTCTAACTTTACTTGCATGTTCTTTACTAAGTGAGCATACATAGCCAAACATTGCATGCTTTCAACATAGACATGGGCTTATGGGCCTTTTGGTACTTAACATGCATATGGCCCAAAATTAACCAAGAATAAAATCAAATTTTCCGAGTTCTTATTTAAGCCCAAAACGTACATTTAAGCCCAATTTCAACATGCTTCAAGTTTCATGAAAACATAACCCATAAATTCATGCATGGGCCTTGGTAAGTCCACCAAGCAATAAAAATACCTAAAAATGTCCAAGTCCATAATACAAGCCCAAAGCCAAGTTTGGCCAAATTTTAGCTAAGTCCATAATTTGGTCACTAAAGTTAGACCAACAAAAACATGCTTAAAAGCAAGCCATAAATCCACAAAGCCATGGAACACAAATTTCCACCTTAATAGACCTTGTTCCCACAATTCTAAAACTTCAAGTCTTGCACAGAAAGTCCACATTTTTTTTTCTTTAGCTTGTTTACAAGCAGCTTATATACTTAGAATACTTAGAATATTTTGAGCAATACCATACACAAATCCAACCTTAGAATACAGAAAGAGTACTCAAGACTCTTAGCTTGATCTTTCAAGCAAACCTTTACCTACAAAAGTAGAGTAGGGCGGGTGAGTTATAAAACTCAATAAGGATTCCGTGGCATCCAATGCCTAACTTATGGCCTCCAAGGCCTAACATATGCCAAGAATGTAATGGCAAAATAATCCTTATTCCTGCAAAGAAAACATAAAGACAAAGAAAACAAAAAGATACATGCATATAGCAATAATATCATAATCGGGGGTTAGCATGCACAACAAATCAAAGAAGCACACAAACACACGCCACTTAACACTTTGTTCACAGAAGGGCAACAAGCATCCCTTAAGTTTTAATTCATTAATTTCATATACTTCATATTTTCGGAGAGCTCACTTAGCATAGGAATTAAGGTGGCCACCTTAACTCCTAGCCCATAATGCTTGCTTACTTAACTTAGCTCATGAGCAAAACAGAATTGCCGAAGCAATAACATAACTTAAGCCCTCTTAGCACTCCTAGGGTCACATGGTTCTTTGACCATCACCTAGGGGCCCGAATACTCACACAACAAAAATCCATGGAACTAGGCCATGCAATAAAGTGAGTATAGGAATCCTTACCCACAACACCGAAAGCTTTAGAAGCTTATTTTCCTTCGTTTTCCTTGCTTTTTGACTCTAGAAATTGTTTTCTAGCATAAGAACCAAGATGGGCCGAATTTTGTTAGTAACCATAAGATACCAAGAACTCTTGGTGATTAACTCAAATAACACAAAATACCAAGAACACTTGGTGTACACTTACAGAACCTCACAGAAGAGGTAAGGCCAATTTCTTGTGCTTGATGTTCTTCAAGCTTCTTCTTGATTTCTTGCTTCTAATGAACTTAAAAACTCAATCACACAAAGATTTCATTGAGTAGAGCTTAAAACCTCCCAGAAATGGAAATTGCCGAATTTTCCTCCTTGGTTTTCTTTGAATTCTTCACCTGATTCTTGCTCTTTATGGTCTTAGAGCTTGAATTCAACCAAGAATACTTGGTTTTAATTTGAGGAATGATTAGTTCTAGCTATGGACGAATATTTAGATGAGGAAAAGAGTTGGAAATGTGTTTGGAATGGTGAGACTTGATATGGAAGAAAATGGAGAGAGAAGGAGAGAGTTTGAGAGCAAATGGCTTTGAATGAGTGGGTTGATTATGTTTTAATGTGTGGGAAGGTGATGGCCAGCCATATGGGAAGAAAAATGAGTGTATAATGTGCTTGGAAGAGTGGGAGACAAGATTTAATGGATGGAAGACTAATTGGAAGACTTTTGTGTAAGTTGGTAGAAAAAGTCAAAAGTAGGAGACATATAGGTGAAGAAAGAATCCAAAGTCTTGACTAAGGATGAGAGGTGGATTAAAATAGTAAGAAATTAATAATGTGTTTGAAATGAGTAGGAGACAAGTGATAGCCAAAGGCTATTGCCTCCTCGGTAGTAACTCCCTGCCAGAATATTGGCCGAGGAGTCTGACGTCACCCAAGAGAGGATCTTTTCACTGACCTCGGAAGGTGCGAAGTCAAACACTATGAGCTCGAGACTTTGGTTAGCTCGTCAGGAATTCCGAGGACAACACTGTCTCCATCGAGGGGCCAAACTGACCGTCTTCGGGTAAGAGAGCCATCTCTCTGAAGCAAGGGAGAATCTCCCCGAAGGCAGAGGCCCTGAAGAGGATCTTCCCCGAACAAGAAACACCTGAACAAGGGAATCCCCGAACTATGGTTGTGAGTCCCGAAGAAGGTGTTCATCAAGGGAACTCCCAGAACTATGGGATAGATCCCGAAGGAGGTGCTCGCACCGAAGGACGGATAGAATCCGAAGAGGGTGCACGCACCGAAGGGCGACCTCGCCCAGGGGACCTCGGGAGTACGGTATGAGCATTTAAGGAGCCTCTGACATGCCGCCCACAAGCCCTACACGTCACATCAGAACGGCGAACTGACAAGTCGTAGCCGCCCCAGTCCTGACACAACCTGTCCGGGTCCAGGGCTAAAGGAGGCTGCAAACGGCTGCCTGTCCCCTAGGTCCAAAAGTACAGATCAAATCCGACCGAACACGTGTCATGATCTGAACGGACCAGCTACTCCTATAAATACTAGGACATGGGACTGGGCAAAGGATGGGCATTTTGCTCCCTCTGAGAAAACACAAAACAGGCAAGACACTTGATCCCTTAGTGTTCTTCCTCCACTTTCACTCAGAAAACTGACTTGGGCGTCGGAGGGTCCTCCCCAGAAAAGCAAACCGGGGACCTCCTAACCTCTTCTTTGAGCTTTTCAGGCACACTCAGCTGGGAAACCAGAGCTCCAGGCGCTCGCCTCCTCAGGAAGTCTCTCCGCCTGTCAACATGACAGCAAACGAAGATGCTTTGGGGCATCATTTGGCGCCGTCTGTGGGAACCTACTCCCAGGTAGCTATTGTCGAAACTCGGCGTTCAAAGGACAAAGGACTCCCGAAGTCCCCGTCCGCGCCTGAGACCCAACCAGCTACCGAACAAAGTCCCCCAGAGACTTCCTTGCCTGAAGAGGAACGCCCTCTTGTCATCACCATGGGTTTTTTACGAGACTTTCAAAGGTCTGTTGTGGCTGAAATGACACAACAGATAGATCGAAGGTGGCCGCAACCAGCCCAGGCGCAAAAACCCACTTCGCCAGCACGACCTCGGGAGAAAAGCCCAAGGGCGACCCATCATAGCTCGGGAAGTGGGGAGCCACGGGAAGAGTCCTCGACAGATAACTTGCCCCTCGGGGCACGGCTGGCGGAAAGAGCGAGGTCTGAACGACCCGAAGTCCCGTCCAGAAGAAGTTTGTCGCCAGAGGCAAGGTCCCCCTCACCTCGTTACCGAAGTCGCTCCCCGAAGAGACGGCAACAGTCCTTTTACCGAAGAACCTCCAAGCACCAGGAAGATGAGCCCAGTGCTACGCTCCTCCTGGAGAAAGTCTTGGCAAGACTGGAGAGAGTGGAACAGCAGGTGGCACGCAAGCCTGTTTGGGCCAGGCTAACTGAAACCGTCTCTGGAGATGAAACTCCTTTCGCCCGAACAGTGGTCGAGGCGGCCATGCCAAGTGACTTCAGGCTACCTCGGCTAGAGACCTATGAGGGTCGGACTGATCCCCAGGCCCACTTAACAAAGTACAAACGCAGCATGGTGCTACATGGGGCTGATGATGCTACACTCTGCAAGTGCTTTGAAGTCACCCTCGCAGGACCAGCAACTGCCTGGTACAATTCCCTGCCTCCCGGAAACATCAGGGGGTTCCAGGAGCTCTCCACAGCGTTCACCCAACAGTTCATTGGGAGCAAGTCGACGGCGAAGATGCCCGTCCAGATGTTTGACATAGCACAAAGAAACGGGGAGACCATCCGTGACTATGTCGAGAGGTTCAACAAAGAGGCCCTCAGTGTTCCGGACTTTCGTCCCGAAATCCGCATCCTCGCCATGACGAGGGGCCTCCGGAGGGATTCGCACTTGTTTTATGAATTCTCCAAAGATCCCCCGGACACGTTGGGAGAATTCTACCGAAGGGCTGAACAACATATGATAGCCGAAGAGCTGAGAATGACCGGACCGAAGGCTAACCATATTCACGCTCGTGGCGAAGGGTCCAGCCAGCAAGCCCGGTGTCCAACGGAACAATTAGCCCGACCTCGGAGAATGCGAGTAGGAGGAAGGAAGCCCCAAAACTTTACACCTCTGAGCACCACGAGGGCTAACGTCCTCATGGCGTTGGAAAAACAGGGGGCCCAAATCCAACGACCGAGGGGCATGACTGCTGACAACAGAAGGAACATGAAGAAGTTCTATCAGTTCCACCGTGATCACGGTCATGACACCGAAGACTGCTTTCAGTTGAAAAAGTACATTGAATCACTGATAAAGCAGGGCCAGCTTCGGCGTTATTTGAGAATGCCTTCCCCGAAGGGGAAAAAAAGGAAGAAGGAAAGCCCGATGACGAGGATTACGATTCAGACAGGCGAAGGAACCGAAGTCCGAGAAGGCGTCCTCCACCTTCGGCAGGAGTAATACAGACGATCACAACCGGACTTCCATCCTCGGAAAGAAAAAGAAGGGCCAGAGAGATAGCGGTGATGGAATATCAGAGCCCAATGAAAAAATTGGCCCGCGAGGATGGCTCCACCATCGTATTTCCCCATGACGATCCATTGCTGATAATGGCGAGGATAGGAAACTGGGACGTCAAGAGGGTACTGCTGGACGATGGGTCAAACGCAGACGTCTTGTTCTCACATTTGCTGCCAAGCTTGGGCGTATCCAGGAGTGACCTCAAGGCTGTTACTTCACCCACGTTCGGCGTAGGACCATCTGAGCTACCTGTCCTCGGGTGGATCGACCTCCCCTTGATGATGAAAGGAACTTCAGAGAAAGGAACTGCTGAGTTGTTCGCCTTTACCATGGCAAGATTCATAGTCATGGACGTTCCTTCGTCATACAACGCCATCCTCGGCAGACAGACACAGGGAAATTTGCACATTCGCCCTGATGTAAAGTACTTGACCGTCACTTTCGCCACCAAAGAAGGAGACGCAAAGATCTTCATTGATCAAGGCGAGGTGAGAAAGGTGTTCGTCAGAGCACGAAAGGCTCCAGCAAGCAACTTAGCACATGCTGTAGAAGCAAAAGAGCTGGAAAGGGGCGAGGCAGAAGATCCCACAAAAGCGGAAACAGAAGAAGTAGAGCTTGTCCCAGGCCATAGTACCCGAATAGGGAAAAGCATGGCCGAAGGAGACAAGGAAAAACTTGTATCTTTTCTGCTTGCAAATAAAGATCTGTTCGCCTACTCGCCGAAGGACATGCCAGGGGTAAACCCTCGCGTAATCCAGCATAGCCTCAAAGCGAGTCCGGAAGTAAAACCTGTCCGGCAAAAGAAACGGAGCATCTCAGCTCACAAAAGTGACTTCGTCAAGACCGAAGTCCAGCGTCTGATAGACGCTAGCGTTATCCGGGAGGTAAACTACCCCGAATGGCTAAGCAACGTGGTAATTGCCACAAAAGAAGGAAGTAGTAAGCTCCGGATGTGCATCGACTTCAGAAATTTGAACGATGCTTGCCCGAAAGATTCATATCCTCTTCCGCCAATAGACCAACTGGTAGACTCAACTGCCGAGTACGGGCTCCTAAGTTTCCTGGACGCTTTCAGTGGGTATCATCAGATAAGGATGGACCCCGAAGATGAAGAGAAGACTGCCTTCATCACTGAGGGAGGAACATATTGCTATATCAGGATGCCCTTCGGACTCAAAAATGCAGGAGCCACCTACCAGAGGCTGATGAACAAGGTCTTCAAAGACCAAATGGGGAGGAACATGGAGGTGTATGTTGATGATATGATAGTCAAAAGCAAACTGCCTGGCTACCACGTTACAGATTTAGAGGAAACCTTCCAAAAACTCAGAGCCTTCGGGATCCGCCTTAATCCTGAGAAATGCATCTTCGGGGTGACCTCGGGAAAGTTCCTTGGGTACATGGTATCCGAAAGAGGCATCGATGCTAACCCCGAGAAGATTAAGGCTCTGCTTGAATTCCGAACTCCTGCCACAGTCAAAGACGTGCAAAGACTCACCGGAAGAATAACCTCTCTGAGCAGGTTTATTTCCAGGTACGGAGATAGGTGTCGACCCTTCTTCAAAGTCCTCACAAAGGCAGCAAAGATGGAAGGCGACCTCGGAAGGAATGGTCATCCTTGGAATAAAGATTGCCAAAAAGCCTGGGAAGAACTCAAAGTCTACTTGGCCAGCCTGCCGACCCTGCGGCAACCTCGGGAGGGAGAGCCCCTCGTATTATACCTCGCCGTCACGAAAAAAGCTGTGAGCTCGGTCCTCATGAAAGAAGAAGGGCCAAAGCAATGGCCGGTCTACTATGTCAACAAGTCCCTGCATGGCACCGAAGTCAGGTACCCTTTGCTTCAAAAAGCTATATATGCCTTGGTAGTTGCAGGAAGGAGGCTACGGCCATACTTTCAGGCTCACCCCATTATCGTCCGAAGTACCCTGCCTCTACGGGATGTTATGAGGAAAGTGGATCATTCGGGAAGGCTTTCCAAGTGGTGTATAGAGCTTGGTGAACACGACATCACGTATGAACCCCGGAAAGCTATAAAAGCTCAAGCTTTGGCAGACTTCATCGCCGAAGTACCAAACACCGAGGAGGGACATTCATTTTCGGGCGAAGACGAGCCAGAATGGACGTTATATGTTGAAGGGGCCTCAGGATCCGAACACCAGGGAGCTGGAGTGATTATCAGAGGCCCCGAAGGCCTAGAAGTAATGAAGGCCATCAAGTTTAGTTTCAACGCCACCAACAATATGGCCGAGTATGAGGCCCTCATAGCAGGATTATGCCTGGCCAGAAAAATTGGCGTGAGAAACTTGAAAGCCCATAGTGATTCCCAGCTGGTGGTCCGGCAAATGGCAGGGGACTATGGCGCGAAAGACCCGACCTTGGCGAAATACCATGAGTTGGTAACAAAGCTTATTCGGGAGTTCGACGTCGTGAAAATTGAGAACGTACCCCGACGAGAAAATGCTGAGGCAGACTGTTTGGCGAAGTCCAAAACTTGCACCGAAGTGCTAAGCCACCCCAGCATCGCGGTGTTAAGCATAGAGACCTCAGGGAAAGGATGGAAAGAACCAATCAAAACGTATCTCGCAACCAACACACTCCCCGAAGACCCCAGCGAAGCCGCAAAAGTGCGAAGGCGCTCCGGACGTTTCTTCTTAATTGGAGAAGAACTATATCGGTAAGGATATGCAAATCCACTACAGAGGTGTGTTAGTGAAGAGGATACTGAAATGATCCTCGAAGAAGTTCACCAAGGTGCCTGTGGTTCGCACATCGGAACCGACGCCCTGGCAGCAGTGATACTTCGCCAAGGATACTTCTGGCCTACCCTGAGAAAGGACGCCAAGCAGTTCGCCCAGAAATGTGGTAGTTGCCAGAGACATGCGAACATCCAAAGAACACCCTCGGAGTTCGTGACTTCGGCAGACTATCCTTGGCCCTTCGCAGTTTGGGGCATAGATCTCATTGGGCCACTCCCAACGGCGCCTGGAGGCGTAAAGTTCTGCGTAGTAGCAGTAGACTATTTCTCTAAGTGGGTCGAGGCAGAACCTCTGACAACTATCTCGGCAAAAGAAGTGCAGAAGTTCGTATGGAAAAACATCGTATGCAGATTTGGCATACCGAGGGTGCTCGTAGCGGACAACGGATCCCAGTTCATAGACAAAGGATTCCAAGAGTTCATTAGCGACCTCGGGACAAAAATGCACTTCGCCCCAGTAGCTCACCCCCAAAGTAATGGGCAGGTGGAAGTATCTAACAGGACCATAAAAGATGGTCTGAAAAAGAGACTGAGGGAAGCAAAAGGGAAATGGCCAGGAGAACTCCAAAGCGTGTTATGGAGTTACCGAACAACACCCCGAAGAGCCACAGGGGAAACGCCCTTTTCACTCGTCTTCGGTACAGAGGCCATCATCCCTGTCGAGGTAGTACAACCGTCAATACGAGTCCAAGTGTTCGATGAAAAAGGAAATGACCTCGGCCTGAGAACCAAGCTCGACCTCGTCGGCGAACACAGAGAAGTAGCCGAGCTGAGAAGAAAAGCTTTCCAGCAAAGAGTAGCAGCAGCCATAAACCTACGCGCAAGGCCAAAGGGAATAAAGCAGGGAGACCTCGTTCTCCGAAAGGCTGAATTTGCACCCCGAAAGCCGTCCCACGGGGTACTTCGCGCAAATTGGGAAGGACCCTACCTGGTACTTGCCGAAGTATGAAAAGGAGTTTATAAGCTCGGCGATGCCGAAGGCATAGAATTAAAAAACACTTGGCACTCAGAGGCCTTGAAAAAATTCTATGCCTAAAAAGTTTGGTGGGAAAGTTGTATTGCACAAGTTGGAAAAATTTGTCTAAGTAAAAAGTTCTGAAGAAGTACAAAACAAGAGTCTCACGAAAGCAATCGCCGAGGAAAGCAAAAGTAAGTTTTTCCAAAGTCTCTTGAGCGAATATGTTCGGGACAAAGGAAAGCAAAAGTAAGGTTTTCCGAAGTCTCTTGAGCGAATATGTTCGGGACAAAGGAAAGCAAGAGTATGGTTTTCCGAAGTCTCTCGAGTGAATTATGTTCGGGACAGTGGGAAACAAAGGAATCTGGCAAAAATACTTAGCCAAATTTTTATCTATTGAGCCAAAGAGTGCTTACAGAGAAGAAAGTTGCTGAAAGACTACAAAAAAGAAGAAGAAAATGAAGACAAAAGGCCCTAGTACTAAGGAACCTCGGCGTCTTGAGAACTGCCAGCCTCTGTGCTTTTGTCAGCAGCCTTCGGCACCGGGAGAGAAGGAGGCAGTTTCAAGTGCTCGATCTTGGACCAAGTCCACCGAGGCTCCTTAGGGATGTTCATGCCTTCCAGGAAGGAGAGGTCAAAATCTGGGAACTTCTGCAGAATTTGGTGGTGCCGAACAAGACAGAAGCCGTCTTGAAAGCCCAACTTCGTCATATCATCGGACTCCCGCTTCTTGACCGCCAAATCCGCATAATCCTTCTCCAGATCCGCGTAATCCTTCTCCAGATCCTTGAGCTTTCTCTTCAATGTCTTCACCTTCTTCTTCTCTTCTGAAGGCTTCTTCAGAGATGCGACCTCGGCTTCAAGCTGGGCCTTTTCCTCGAGCGTCTTCGCAAGGATTGCGTCACTTTCTGACTTATCCTTTTGAATCATTTCTACGATCGAAGTCAGCTCCGCCATCCGAGAGCCGATGTCGGAAAGTTTCTGGGAGGTCCCTTTCTCAAGTTCCTCTTTCTCTTTTATGAACCCCTCCCGAAGTTCAGCAATTTCCTTCTCTGAAGACTGCTTCAGCTGAGCATTGTCAGCAGCCAACGCCGAACACTGGGCCTTCGTCTTGGTGTAAAGGTCCTAGAGTGACGCCCTCCTTTCTGACTCTCGCGCCACCCGAACACGGAGCAACCCGGCATACCCCATCAGCTGCAAAAAAAGCAAACAAAGGGAAAATGATGCTAAGTAAAAAGCAAAGGAGAAATTGGCACTGAGGAAACAGTGAAGCGTACCTGGGCGGCATGTTCAGTGAGTTTGGCGGCCAAAGAGATGTCGCCTGGGTAAGCCGCCGTAAGGGCCTTGTAAGAGGCCTCAGTAAACACCCCTTTGCACATCTGCCTGGCCATCTCGGGACAGTCCTCGGAGTACATATTCATGTCCTCCGTGAACGTCCAGAAGGGCTCCTTCGGAACTTTCCCTACTGGGACTTGGGCATCACAAAGGGCCCTCTTGCGGGCGTGTTCGGCAACCCAGTCAGGAGCGGCCACCTCCGCTGCACAACAAGGCAGAAAAATTGGTTAAGGCCAGAAAACCCTTAAGGATTTACAAGAGAAAAAAAGGTTCTTCGACAAAGTACAAACCTGTTAGCACCTCGGTAACGTCGTCGTCAAGAATCGACGTCGCCTCAGTAGAGATCCCCTTGCCTCTTATTTGGCACCGTTCCTCGGCAGAAGGGGTCTCCTCCCCATCGACCTCCAGAAGAGCATGCGAAGGCGTGGGGCTTTGAGGAAGGACGTCGGAAGAGGGGACGTCGACAGAAGGAACCTCGGGCAAAGGGGCAGCAGGGTCTTCGGGCTCCTCGCCTACCTCCTCCGGAATTTGCGGAAGAGAGGAAGGAGCAGCTTTCTTTGCCCGTTTGGAAGGAGGGCCGCCCGAAGTCTGCTTCCGCCTCTGAGAGGCGGCCTTCTTTGTCTGTTCGCCCCTCTCGGCCTGCCCGGTAAAAAGGGCCTTGTAGAAGGCAGCCGCGTCGTCGCCCATCTCTGAAAAGAGAAAAAGAAGATCAGTGTAAGTCCAAGATGAAGTTATGAAGAAAAAAATGAGAAAGTAACTTACTCTCGTAAAAAGACTCATAAGTCTCTTTCCCCCGAAGGAGTTTCAAGAGCAAGGAGTCCTTCCCCGAAGAAGCCGGTTTCGGCATGTTGAGGTCTGTCTCATGCCCCTTTACCACCTTGAGTTCCCGAAGGACCTCTTCGGTCATGAGCCTCCAGTTGATCGGAAAGGGGTAAAGGGCACGAGGAGAGACCTCGGCAGCCCAGTCAGAGACGGCCCGGATGCGCCTGTCGAAGTCCTCAAAGATAGGTGCTACGTCGGCGTCTAGCAGTATCTTCGGGTCAACAACATCCATCTTGAGCCTCCCCTGAGCCCACTTGGTCGGGACGTGCGACCAAGTCTCCGACTTCTTCAGGAAAAAGAATTTTTGTTGCCACCCTCGCCAGCTGTCTTTGGTGGCGAAGGTGAACGTATACTTTTTGCTCCCGGATCCCCGAGGTAGCATAAAGTAGAAGCCACCCTTCGGGACCACGAAGAGCTTGTAGTACTGGAGAAAAACTACAAAGTGAGGTTTTATTTTGAAAACGCCGCACATACAGAGGAAGGCGTTGAAATAGCAGTACGAGTTCGGTGGGAGTTGGTTAACGGCAATGCCATGGAAGTTGCAGAACGCGCAAACCATCTCCAGGGGGGGATACCGAAGTCCGGCCTTCAGTTGGGCTCGGAAAACGGTGATTTCATCACTTCGGTTGGAGAAAGGAAATTGGTCAGGACGGGGCAACCTCGTCACAGAGTAAGAGGGTAAGAAAAACTTTTTCTTCCACTTCGTTAGTTTTGCCGGAGTAGTGCAGCAGGGGTGAGAAAGGAGAGGTTGCCAACTCTCGGGAACAGGCATGATGAAAACGAGTTCGGGAAAAACAAGGAAAACGAGTTCGGGAAAAACAAAGAAGAATCTTTGAAAAAAGCAGAAGGACTAAAACCCACCAAAGGTCTTGCCGGAATCTGGATTTCTGGAAGCCGTCGTGAAAAGTGGTCGGAAAAACGCCTAAAAAAGGAGAACCGCCACGGAAAATTGGGAGAGAATTAGAAGGCAAAAGAAAGCAAAAGCAGAAGCAGAAGCAGAAAGGGGGTTATGACAGGACTGATATATATAGGCCGAGAAGGCCAGGAGAACCGTCGTCATTAGTACCCCTCGGAAGGCGAAGCGTCGCCATAACTGCTAAGAGCGCCTGAAAAGTCGCGCCTGCTGTACTCAGTGCATTCTTACCCAATAAAAGTGCGCCATGTGTCAGCCATCGCGCAGCAAACATGCCACGTGTCGTCCATCACGTCGAGCGCGCCCTCTGACATCGTTTGGTCTAGAGGCGCCGCCCTAGACTGACTTCGCTAGACACAGGACGCGACGCATGAGCAGACCTATAAAGGCGAAAAAGTAGGTTACCTCGAAGACACCAAAAGACAGCCTGTGACTTCGGGCAAAAGGTCTATCTTCGGTACAAGGTTATCCTATCTTCCCTCGCCACGAGGATACCAAGAGACAGTCTGTGACTTCAGGCAGAGGGTGTATCTTCGGCACAGGGACAGCCTATCTTCTCGCGCCTCGAGGACGTAAAAATGCTGCCCATCGCTACAAGCAGAAGAAGGCGTCTTCGGCACAGATATCACAACCACAGGACCCGAAAACCGATGAACCGAAGTTTCTCACTTCGGCTTTTCGGAGGGGGTCCTGTGATTGCCAAAGGCTATTGCCTCCTCGGTAGTAACTCCTTGCCAGAATATTGGCCGAGGAGTCTGACGTCACCCAAGAGAGGATCTTTTCACTGACCTCGGAAGGTGCGAAGTCAAACACTACGAGCTCGAGACTTTGGTTAGCTCGTCAGGAATTCCGAGGACAACACCATCTCCATCGAGGGGCCAAACTGACCGTCTTCGGGTAAGAGAGCCATCTCTTTGAAGCAAGGGAGAATCTCCCCGAAGGCAGAGGCCCCGAAGAGGATCTTCCCCGAACAAGAAACACCTGAACAAGGGAATCCCAGAACTATGGGATAGATCCCGAAGGAGGTGCTCGCACCGAAGGACGGATAGAATCCGAAGAGGGTGCACGCACCGAAGGGCAACTTCGCCCAGGGGACCTCGGGAGTACGGTATGAGCATTTAAGGAGCCTCTGACATGCCGCCCACAAGCCCTACACGTCACATCAGAACGGCGAACTGACACGCCGTAGCCGCCCCAGTCCTGACACAACCTGTCCAGGTCCAGGGCTAAAGGAGGCTGCAAACGGCTGCCTGTCCCCTAGGTCCAAAAGTACAGATCAAATCCGACCGAACACGTGTCATGATCTGAACGGACCAGCTACTCCTATAAATACTAGGAAATGGGACTGGGCAAAGGATGGGCATTTTCCTCCCTCTGAGAATACACAAAACAGGCAAGACACTTGATCCCTTAGTGTTCTTCCTCCACTTTCACTCAGAAAACTGACTTGGGCGTCGGAGGGTCCTCCCCGGAAAAGCAAACCGGGGACCTCCTAACCTCTTCTTTGAGCTTTTCAGGCACACTCAGCTGGGAAACCAGAGCTCCAGGCGCTCGCCTCCTCAGGAAGTCTCTCCGTCTGTCAACATGACAGCAAACGAAGATGCTTTGGGGCATCAACAAGATTAAAAGAAATGAAGACTAATTGGAAGACTTTTGGGTAAGTTTGGTAGAAAAAGTCAAAAGTAAGTGAAGAAAGAATCCAAGGTGATGCCTAAGGATGGGAGGTGGATTAAAATAATAGGATTTGGAGGAAGGTGACATAAAATATTGGGAATTGGAAGGGCATGGCTGGCTAAGGCATCCTAGGCCATTAAAATGGCCTAATTCCCCCTTTAGTCCTCCAAGTTTCTAATTTTGGGCAATTGAGCCCAACCACTAAAAATCCCTTTGTTCAATTTAGTCCCTCATTTTTAAAAACCACCATTTTCATTACTATTTCTCTTGGCCTAAGCCAAGCTTATTTTTAAGATGTTCAACACTCAATTATGCACATGCCATATTGTCTTCTCAATTTAATTGAGCTAAATTCCTGATTAAGGAAAAATTCTTATGCTCCAAATCCATTTAACCCGGGACCTAATCACTTTGGATTGTCCGGGCATTACAGTGCCCAAAGTCAATCATTAGATTATTGTATTTTTCACATTGAGTCATGATATTTTTTTTAGATATCGTTCCAATAATTGTGTTTGTTGTTTGTTTCCGCGTAACGTAATCAAACATAATTATAACCCTAGAATAATGATATTCTTAAATGTCCCTAGTCTAGTATTGTTGTGGAGTGAGTTGCAATAATAAATAAAGACTAACATGGGTGGAGACTAATATGAGATATGTAACCTACACATGTGTATAAGTTGGAGAACTTATGTACTAGACCGACCCACCACGAGAACGCTACATGGATCATTATATAAGTGTCATAACTGATTCTCATAATGATCATGTATATGTAGTCCGTTGACCTAAGGTCATCAAGGTTCCCTAAATGTCAGTCACATACTTTGATACTTCCCTTTATTGCTTATAACTGAGTGAACATAAATAAGGTCATTAGGTACGTCACATATCATGCGGAGGGTTTTGTATGATCAAGATGGGATTTGTCCCTCCTATATAACGAAAGTGATACCTTTGGGCTCCGGATTAAGTGAAAATGAGAAAATGCATGACCATACTCGGATGAGTTGATATGAGATATTCATGTCATCAATTTTAGTCAGTTAACTCAGTAATCAAGAAACTTTATATTGAGCTGTACGAAAATGGCACATTCTATGTCTCATGCTCGATCTTGATATCTTTGACAAAGGGACAATGGCATATACAAATAATGGTCATAGAGGTTCAATTAAATCACCAATTATCTTGTTACTTGGGCAATAATAATGTGTTGTTAGATTCCGTTCATTGTTTATGATCATTACCAACATGGTAGAAGCCTATAAGTTCTCACAAATATAGCCAATTGGATCATTTGAGTGTATGAGCCAAATTGTTTGGGTTTTGGTTTTATGATAATTTCATATTAATAATTGGCCTAAAGGTTGAGTCATTATGAAGCCCGAAATTAAACATAATTTAATTAGGGTTTTGGAACCCGTTAGGTTTGAGAGTTGAGCCTCACTATATATACATCATATAGTGAGAATTTTCGTAGCTTTTGCCTTAGCCTCCCTAAGGACAAAATCAGAACGGTTCTGAAAAGTTCCAGCTACATTCTTCCCTTGCCACTCCTTGGAGGACGCAAGCTAGCACTGCAAGTACAAGAGGAACACATCTATCGGGATGTGATAGAGGCATGGTGATCCGGCAAGCTCGTGTGGATACTATAGAGAGCTTGAACGGGTCAACTATTCAAGTCTTTGTGATTTGACTTAACTGTTGGGTAAAAGATCTTGGCTAACTAGGTATAAAAATTTTGAACACACGATTTACTCCATTTCACTTGAATTCTAGAGGGTTTCAGTTATCTTCCAGTCCGCTTGTCTAGCTCCCTAAACTCTACAAAACCAATAATAATAAAATTACCAAAATATGCTCAATCTTATTATGTAGGTTCAACATATTTATCAATTCACGTGAAATATTTATGATGGAAGTTACAACAATTCATACAGACGCATCTCTTTCTTCTACTTGATTTGCTTCGAATAATGTAATAAAACATTTAAATGCAATATTGTAATATTGATTTTTAAAAATAGGAGAAATTATATTTACGAAAACCATATAACTCTAGGAAGAGTTAATACAATTAACATTTGGCATTAACGCATTTGTAAAAGTAGTTATCGGATGATTACAAAGTTCTATATATTGTTAAAACAAAAAATATGATTAGTTTTGAATATAGTAATTGGTCAAGTACATTTGAATTTGAAAATAATGATACTCATATTACATCAGCACATTGAAAGTCCTACAAAGACAATATGGGCAATTTCTCATGCTACAAAAAAAGGTCATTAGTTTATAGTATCACCATTAGCAATACTTAATTCTAATTCACTGCATATGTCAAAATGTACATATAAGTTAAATTTAAGGGCAAGATAAACAAAAACAAATTAAGGAAGGCATACATAAAGAATATCAAAATATTGTAGAAAAAACCTATTTATGAATGCCTAATGAAAAAGGCATTAATAAAACATCTATTGCCTGATATTTAGTGTGTTGGGCATTGTAAAAATATTATCCATTTGAATAGTAGTACTAAGAGATTCATGACTAACCGATGGAGCAATTGCTTCCCTACATGAATAAAAGTAAAAAAAAATGTGAAAATAACTATCACACTATTCATATTTGGAAGCTTTGTTCTTGAAGCAGGGCCTGTAAAAAAAAGATGAAGATTAAATTTTGCAAACTAAGTACACATTAAATCACTCATATTCATTGGTTTGGCTTCCTATTAATTTTAGTTTTCTAATTTAACTTTTAATTTTTATAGATGCAATAATATAAAAACGAACATGCTCTGACGCATTGCTTAGGTCTAATATGGTCACATTTTTCTTATTTTTTTAATGATAGTTTCCTTTTTTTTTTTTTAATTATAACATTTCTATAGACGTTTTTATTGTTGTTGGTGTTAACCTTATGATGTTTTCTAACATTTATCTCAAGTTATAAAGGGCCATGCATTTTGAAATTAAAAAATATTTCTACTAATTCATGTTAAGAAATTATTAATAAGTCTATTGGGAATTAATTGACTAATGATTCATTCTAGTATATTGTATCCATTTCAGATTTTATGTAGTATCAATTGTGATGTGATGTAAAATTTTTAAATGTTCATGTATGTTAATTTGGTATTTTCATATTAAAACATGAGTAGAAATTAATTCACAGAGCTATATGTTATTTTTTTTTTAGGGCAAAGGTAAATAATGTATTAAAGAATAAAAAGTTTACAAAGGCACTTGGCATGCCAAGAGAAATAGGAAATTTAAAACTCCATAATTGTAAATATAGAATTCCACCACTAGATCTCGCTAACTCGAAATGATTTACTTGGACACATATATCAAAGCATATTTTGTCCATGACTCACTGAACTATCTCTTAGGTATTATTAAGGCATCAATTATTGTGCCCCTTCGAAATATGATAGATGATTGCTACGAAGGTAATTTTGCAAAATTTCCCCATAGTCGATTTTTCCTTGATGTTTGTTCTCAACTAGAAAATTTCTTCTCTCAATCTTTCACTCCGCTTGTACAAGCCCAACCATTTGAGGGTTTTGTCTGCAACCTCAATGGAAAAAGAGCAATTAAAAAATAGGTGATTCTGACTCTCCTCCTTATTTTGAAAAAAGTAACATCTATTCTGTCATGTAGCTCATATGTCCCCATTTATCCTAGGTATATAGACCTCTAGACAATAGTAACTAGAGACTGAATCTATGTTTTGGTAGGATGCTCATAATCCAACAACATCCTCTTACTACACTTTCGCTCTTTTGGGTTGTACAACTTCATAAGTTCCTTGTTTTAGCATCACCTTCAGTGCCCTATCCTTGTTGCTGCACTTTTTGACCAACCAGTCTCAGGACTTAATCACACTTTGCCAAACCTAGGATGATGTATTTCCCTCCCTAAAGCTCCACAAGTCACGACTTTTAATATGGTAGGCATGGATCCATCGTATCCAGAGATGGTCTTTCTTGGTGTGAATATCTCATAAAAGTTTCACAACAAGAGAATAATTCCAAGAAACAATGTCCCTCAAATTTAGGCTATCTTCACTCTTCGACTTACAAACTGTATTCTACACCACTGATGCTCTTCAATTCCCCTATACTTTCCAGACCATAGAAAATTCGAACAAATAACATTTGATTTTCTTGTGGACCTTTTTGGGAAGTAAGAATACATCACTCCAAAAAACTTGAATAGATAGAAGGATGGACCTGATCAGTTGTAGTTTGCCTGTGTACGACAAGAACTTCTTGGCCCACCCTTCTACTCTCCTTCGCACCTTTACAACTAGTGGATCAAAGTCCTTTACCAGAAGGTTTCTAGATGACACGGGCACTCCTAAATACTTCATCGAAAGCTGCCCACCTCGGAACCCCAAGTCTTGGATGGGGTCTTCTTTTAGATGCCCCTCCACTTTACCTATGAAGATCTTTGTTTTAGAATCACTTGGGGAAAGGCTAGACACCTTACTAAATTCTAGTAGCTTTAATATCATATGTTGAATAGAATGGTCATCTGCTCTACACATTAATATTAGATCATCTGCAAAGCAAATGTTTATTATTTTGAGCCTACTACACTTTGGATGGAATCTAAATTTGGGAGTTTTCTTCAAGCAGCTCAACTTCTATTAAGGTGTTTCATGCATAGTAGACAAAGATAAGGGGAGATTGGATCTCCTTTGCAAAGATCATTTATGCCTCTGAAAAATCCATAACAATTACACAGGGCTATATGTTTATATTAAAACATGAGTACGAATTGGTTCACATAATTGTACAGATTTGCATGCTTTGTTTTAAATGAAATACTTTGAAATATAAAACTAACAATGATTGTGATGATTAACAAACCGATCATTTTCCTTGAAAAAAAATGGTTGCTGATTCTTGCTTGTATGTTGAATCTGATTGTGCTGCTAGGAAAACAATAGACAAATGATTATTTATTGAAGTGCTTAGAAAAAAAAAGTTTCATTAACAAAAATATTCTTACTCTTGTAATTTGGAGCCAACACTAGTGTTTTAAATTGTAATGGGTGAATTTATTGGTGTGGATTAATGTGGAGGAATTAGAATTTGATTAGACATTTATCTCCTACTTAAACTATATGCATTTTAAAAGCCTATGTGCATTTTAATTTTAAAGATTTGCATAGGCAAGATTATTTTTTAAGTAATTATATAATCATCTCTCTAGTATTATCAAATTATGCATTTTATCCTTTGAGATAAAATTGTAATATCCGTAAATTGATATTAAATAAATAATCTATTGTAATTTGTATTATATTCCTAGTTCCTAATTGGATTTTTTTCTCTATCAAAAGTTGACACATTTTCGAAACTAACACCATTATTCAAATAATGCATTTTATCCTTTAAGATAAAATTGTAATATATGTAAATTGATATTAAATAAATAATCTGTTATAATTTGTACTTTATTCCTAATTGGATTTTTTTTCTCTATCAAAAATTGATATAATTATAAAAATTAACACCATTATCGACCTAGTTTTCAAAATCTAGTAGCAAATCTAGCAGCAGGTTATTATAATTTTTTTAATTGGGTAAATACGAACATTAGATTAATCAATTTTCTTAAAATTTTTGTTATTATTATAAAATTTAGGGCTTCTAGAAGAGTTTTTAGATTTGAATATGACTTAAAGTCAGTCTTATTTCATTTAATGTTATCTCCGTTTATCATAATTGCAAACCTATGAAAAATAATGTTATGGTGTAAGGCATACATTATTTGAAGAGGAAAATGCTTAACAGTCCTAAGTTGAGAAGTATTCAAAATGGGAACTATCTTCATATGAGATGTGTGGCTCATATAATAAACTTGGTTGTGAATGATGGACTTAAGCTAGCATCTGATTCTATTATTCGTGTCCGCAATGCTGTGAGATATGTTAGGCAATCTCCAGCACGTTTGTTGAAGTTCAGGATTTGTATTGAGGATGAAAAAATTCAGTCCAAGAATTCACTTTGTCTTGATGTCCCGAGTAGATGGAATTCAACATATTTGATGCTTGAAACAGCCTTGAAATTTGAAAGGGCATTTGTTGCATATGAGGATCAAGATCCTTTTTATGTTCGTGAATTTTTAGAGGGTGAAGGTTTAGGGAAACCTAAGAAAGAGGATTGGGATAAAGTGAGATATGCTACTCAGTTGCTTAAAGCCTTTTATGATATTACTTTACGTGTTTCTGGTTCTCTTTATGTCATTGCAAATACTTACTTCCATGAGATTTCTTCTGTTGATATATTGTTGCGTGACTACCTGGGGCTACACATAATGATAAGAGCTTTTCTGATATGGCTTTGAAAATAAAGGAGAAATGTGATAAATATTGGGGCAATCCTGAAAAGATTAATATGATGATCTTCTTTGCTATTGTGCTTGATCCACAATATAAAATGGAGTACTTGGATTTTGTGGTAGCAAAGATGTATCCTATGCCTGTGGCAGATAAGCTCATTGCAAATGTGAAAGTGGGTCTAAAAGAATTGTTTAATGAATACAAGTTAATGTATTCAACTCAAAGTGATCATTCAACTAGAAAGGAACAAGTTGGGAGTTCAGATGTCAGTGTTATAGGTTTGGATGACCATCCAATGAGTACGTCATCAAGTGCAGCCCTGGTTCATCAGTGGAAGCAAATGAAAGCCATTAGTGGTGTTGAGGCTAAAAATGAGTTGGATAAATATCTGGATGAGAACTGCGAAGATGGTAATTTGGACTTTAGTGTTCTTGCTTGGTGGAGGGTCAATAGCCCTAGGTTTCCCATACTTTCCTTGATTGCCCGTGATATTTTGGCTATTCCTCTGTCAACTGTCGTATCTGAATCAGCTTTTAGTACTGGAGGTCGTGTGCTTGATCCCTTTAGGAGTTCATTGTCCCCAAAAATAGTAGAGGCACTTATTTGTGCGCAAGATTGGATGAGAGCTGCATTGAGGAATGAGCCTATCAACATTGAAGAACAATTGGTTGAAATTGAAAAGCTCGATCAAGGTAAACTTTATTTTATTTTCCCCGATATTAATACATAACATTTGAATTTATTAACTTATTAAGTACCTACTTTCTTTGTTTGATTTTTTTCCCCAAGATTTAGAGTCCATTCCATCTGCACCACCTATTATTGACATTGCTTGATGGTTACTGGTTAGTTTATGTTTATGGTAATTACCTTAAATTGGTATGTTCAAATTTAAATTGATTTCATACTTTACCTTGTCAATTATACTAATTACACTAATATAATCTTCTACTTATTGTAATAGCTTCCTACTGGTGGTCGTTGCTGTTGTTGCTGTGAAGGATTGTCGGCTATTGGCTGTTGGCCTGTTGCAGTTGGTTTTTCCTTAATGCTTGTTGCTGTGCCTGTTAGCCTGTTAGTTTGTTCGGCTTTGTATTTGTGGATTGTGGTTTGTTGCTTGTGGAGTTGTAGTTGTGGACTAATTCTGACCTTTTGCTGCTGTTAGTTTGTTTGCCTCATGTCATGTGTTTGTAGCAAATGTAATGTTTAATGTGTATGTGTTGGATTAACTTATGACTATTATATGTTATGAAGTTGCTTTTAAGTTATAGAATGTGCATTTTTAGATTAACTTAGGTTACGTTTTGCTAATATGTTGGATTCTTGATATATATGTGAGTCTATTTTTTTAAAGGCCTTTCCAAATTATCAGACCCGACCCAACCCGATTTTTTCTGGATCGGGTCGGTTCGGGTTTTAATATAAAATCGGGTCGGTTCGGGTTTCAAATTTCGGATAATCAGATTGGTTGCGAATTTCGGGTCCCGACCCAAACCCGAAAGTTACACCCCTACTCTTGTCCAAACAAAATCCTACCGTTTCTCGCCTTCATCTACCAATTCATTCATTCTTTCCTTATATCCTAGTAGTGCAGTCCTCCTTTTGTCGGAAGACACAAAAATCTGCCATAGGTCAGCCTTTTGCCGCTGCTCTCCTTGTTTCAATGGCGAGCGACTGTAAAAGGTGGAGATTAAATTACAACTTCAATGATTTTTTAAAAAATCCCCAGGTTTTTTAACTCTAATTTCCTTCAGCCATAGGTCAACCTTCTACCACTGTTTTCCCTGTTTTGGCGGCAGAGCTACCATAAGAGGCAGCGATTAAGTTACAACTTCAATGATTTTTTTAAAAAATTCTTGGGTTTTTTTGTCTCTGATTTAGTTGTATGTAAAGATTTTCTTGTTTTGTTTTCTAAAACATTTGACCATATACCATATATAGCATTGTGCACATCTCGAGTTTGCTCTTGTCTTTGGCACCTGTGTAAGTTTGTACATCTCCCTAAACAATTGTTTTTTTATCTAAAGCTTTCGATAAAAGACTTAAGTTTTGTTTTTGGTAGATTTGACTTAAGTCAAATAGTTCTAATTTTTTTGCCTTTGTGTTGTCTGAATGGCTTCAACTTATCAATTTCCAAAATGCCTATGTGTAAGTTTATACATCTCCCTAAACAATTTTTTTTAACTAGTGCTTTGGGTCAAAAACTTAGTTGGGTGGAGTTGATACGGATTCAGGATGGAAAGATAAGGAATAAAGTTGATTGATGTTGTTTTTCTTTCCTACAAGAAAGTTATCCATGATAGAAAATTGAATAAGTATAACATAAATTTTAGATTGAAAAGAATTTTACATTATCTAGAAAAGAGTAAATTTTATGAATGGTTAATAACCTTTAGTCATTGTTTCCTTTTAGTAGTTAACATATTGAATGTTTAGTTAAAAATAGTTGTTTGAATGGCTCCAACTTATCAATTTCCAAAATGCCTCTGTGTAAGTTTATACATCTCCCTAAACAATTTTTTTAAACTAGTGCTTTGGTTCAAAAACTTAGTTGGGTGGAGTTTATACGGGTTTGGGTTGGAGAGATAAGGAATAAAGTTGATTGATATTGTTTTTCTTTCCTATAAGAAAGTTATCCATGATAGAAAATTGAATAAGTATAACATAAATTTTAGATTGAAAAGAATTTTGCATAATCTAGAAAAGAGTAAATTTTATGAATGGTCCCTAACCTTTAGTCATTGTTTCATTTTAGTCCCTAACTTATTGAATGTTTTGTTTTAGTCATAAACCTATTAAAACGTATTGTTTTAGTCCTAAATCTATTGAAAACATTTTATTTTGGTCCCAAATTGATGAAGTTTGTTAACTCAAAGTGTTTATATGATAACAAATTTTTAGATCATAATTTAAACTATCTGGTAACTGTCTTACAATAAATTTAATATATATAATAATTTGTTTACAGTTAATAAAAAATTCAAATCACATTTTTTTCTATCTATAAATTGAACTTATTTTATTTAGAAAGAAAAAAATATTTATTTAAATTGTTTATTTACTGTTAAAAATATTAAACTATTTAAATTTACTGGAAGATAGCTACCAAATATTTAAATTAGAATTTCAAAAATTTTTGTCAGACAATTATTCTGAGTTAATGAATTTCATCTGGTAAGGAACCAAAATGAAACAATTTTAATAAGTTTAAGACCAAAACAGAACATTTAATAGGTTAGGGATTAAATGAAAACAGTGATCAAAGGTTAGTGATCATTTATACAACTTACTCATCTAAAAAATAATGAACCTGATACCTTTGATAGAGTTGATACGAGTAAGAATCTCCAGAAGTGAGGGATGGTCTCACTATTTGGTGCTTTTCCTTCCTATAGTAATTATTTGCATTGCATGAAACTGCAATATTTGAAACATAGATTGTGTGATAAATAATTTTAAATGAAAGGAAAAAATTTGCAGGACATTACAATCTATAAGAAGAGGGGCAGAAACACCACTACTGGTGAAAAACTGACACCGTGACCGTTCTTTTTGTCGGTCAAGAGTCTCTCGCTGCCGCTAGATAGTGCTATTAATAATGAAATAAATTGGTGAAAAGGACAAGTCTCTTTATTGCTGTATTTATATTGTTTCATGTAATTGTACATAAAGTAGTGGAAAAATTAAGTAGGGAGTGAGAAGGTTAAAGTAGACGTAGAATAGATAATAACACTCGGATAATAGCCCTAAGATAATAAATACTTTATCCCTTAAGATAATTATGTTGAAAACTTTTCCTCTTAACTACTGTGGAAGACGTATCATGCTAGGATGTCTGGGAAAGAATGTGGGCCGATGATGCATTTATTAGCCAAATAATGTTAAAAAAAATAATACACGAGTTAGTATTTCATAATGCATGGTACAATTGTAAATACCTTTGGTTGAGGTTAAAGTCAAACCTATCGTGAATCATCATATGCCACATGGTCTTTTGTTGGGGTAAAAATGAAATTGGACATGTGGCATCTCTTTGTGCCTTTTAAATTTCACGTGGTAGCACACAATTTTTTTTTTTAATTTTTAACAATTGTGAAATGGCAATACTGTAAATGATCCTACTTTGATATCTATTTATAGGGTATAGAATCTTTCTCACCATTTGTGAACTCTTTTCGCTAACTTGAAGGGGAAGAGTACTAGTATTAAGATGTGAATAAAAACAGCTATTTTCAAGATCAAATTTTGATTCACTTGGCTGAAAAAAGAGACAGAATTTTTACACCACATCCATTCTAAAAAAATATGGAGTATTTTGAAAACAATAATGCAATAAGGTTTCTGAAATATGCTCACTAAGCCTTTTTTTCCTAAAAGGATTCATTTTGGTTTTCTTCACGTCCCAAATTCCAAAAGTGAAAAACAGCATAACAATACAGCCAAAGTAGTGTAAACCATTTTCACTAGATTAGAGAATCGTTAGTTGATGTAGTTTTAAAAAGCTACCAAGTAAATTAGAAACATTAACAAATGTAACTTGGCACCTTCATGACAGTATCAAATGCTAATACAAAATTAGTTTTCACATATTTTTTAAAGAAGATGAAACATATAAAAGTGGTTGTTCTTGTACTATAAAATATTAGAAAATTCACAAGTAATAAATATAAAACTTAACATAAATTTTGATCTCACTAGTGGCCATAAAAGAATGGTTCTGATGCCCGGGGGCTTCATCGTTGGTAGTCATGGTGACTGATGGAGGGACTCCCGGAGAAGAAGAACGCCTGGTGGCCGTTTTGCCCAAGGGAGAGTACCTGAGATGCTCAGAAAAAGTGGGTTAGGAGGTCCCCGGGGTGTTTTTCCGGGGAGGAGCCTCCGACGCCCAAGTCAGTGGTGCTGAGAGAAGGTAGAGGAGATAGCACTGAGAGGTTCAGTGAACTTGCCTGGTAGTATTTTCTCAGAGTGAGGAGTCAAGATGTTTGCCCGCCCCCCAGCCAGATATTGTTTCCTGGTATTTATAGGAGTACCTAGCCCATTCAGATCTTGACACGTGTACGGTCAGATGTTCCTGAATTTCTGGGCGTAGGGGGCAAGTAGCCGGTGGCAGGCCCCTTGAGCCTTGAGCCGATACGGGCCATGACGTGACTTTGATGGCGTCGGCGTGTCAGGGCGCCGTTTGAGGCGACTTGTGATGTCTGTGGGCGACATGTAAGAGGCTTCCTTAAATGCTCCTGCCGTACTCCCGAGGTCCCTGGACGAGGTCGTCCTCTGGTACGGACGGTGCCTCTTCGGGAAACATGCCCTCAGTTTGGGGGTTCCCAGCTTTAAGGAGTTCCGCCTTCGGGGAGGTCATGTTCGGCCCGTGATAGCTGGTGCCTCTTTTCCGAAAGCGATCTGTTCACAACCTTGGGGGGGCTAGTAGTATCCTCAAGTTTCCTAGCGTGCCGGGCTCGGAGCTCTTCGGCTATCTCCCGAGGTGTATGATCCCACCTTTTCTCGGGTAGCGCCAGTTTCTTCTGGCCATTCTTGTGGCAGAGAGTTCGGCCAGATAGAGGCGATAGCCTTTGGCTATCACATGCCCCCCTTTGGAAAGCCGAAGTGAAGACTTCGGTTTTGCATCTCTTTCCAAGGTTGTTCTGTGGGAGTCTATAGAGAGTAACACCTGTGTTGAAGGTACACCTCTTGCCCAAAGGTGTTGGCTGCTTGGCCTTGGCCTGTTTTTTGGTGTCTCCGAGGCAAAACCTGTGCCGAAGATACACCTCTTGCCCGAAGGTACGGGCTGTTCAGCCATAGCCCGTCTTTTGGTGTCTTCGAGGCAATCTGCTTCTTTGCTTTTGCAGGTCTGTGCAGTGTCGCGTCTGATGGCCAAGCGCGTCAGTCTGAGCGACGCGTCCCAGTTTTTTAGGGATGTCAGAAGACGTGTCTCCTATTTTGGCGCGATTGTTGACACGTGGCGCACTGTCATTTGAGGAGAGTCGCGTCGGTTGCAGAGAGCGCGTCTTTTCAGGCGCAGAGAGCAATTATGGCAACGGTTCGCCTTCAAAGGGCACTTATGATGACGTTTCGGTTATCCACCCTCGGCCTATAAATAGGCCATTCCATCATAAGTCCCTTTTGCTTTTGCTATTGCTCCTTTCTCTGCTTTCCTCTGTTTTTGCGCTTTCCCTTGTTTTCTGTGGCGGACCTGTCTTAACAGAGCTTTTTTCCGGCAACCTTTCACGACGGCGACCTCAGATTTTGGCAAATCTTTTGGTGGGTTTTTGTTTTCCAGAATGTTTTGATCCCTCTGTTCTTTCGAGTTTTTTCCGGAAACTGTTTTCTTGTCTTTTCCGAACTCGTTTTTCTGTCCAAAATGCCTATCCCTGAGAGCTGGCAGCCTCTTTTATCCTATCCTTGTTGCACTACCCCTAAAAAATTAGAGAGGTGGAAGAAGAAGTTCCTTCTTCCTTCTTACGCTATTACCCGGCTGCCACGACCTGACCACTATGCTTTTTCAAACCGTAGTACCGAGGTTACCGTTTTCTGAGCCCAGCTGAAGGCCGGACTTCGGTATCCTCCCCCGATGATGGTTTGCGAGTTCTGCCAATTTCATGGCATTGCTGTGAATCAGCTTCCCCCGAACTCATACTGCTATTTTAACGCCTTCCTCTGTATGTGTGGCGTCTTCGGGATAAAACCCCATTTTATAATCTTCATGCAGTGCTACAAGCTCTTTGTGGTCCCAAAGGGTGGCTTCTACTTTATGCTACCTCGGGGATCCGGGAGCAAAAAATTCATGTTCACCTTCGCCACCAAGGACAGCTGGCAGGGGTGGCAACAGAAATTCTTCTTCCTGAAGATGGAGGAGGCCTGGTCGTATGTTCCGACCAAATGGGCTCAGGGAAAGCTAGATGTGGACGTCGTTGATCCGAGGTTGTTGCTGACTCCAGAGTTGGCTTCCACTTTCGCGGACTTCGACAGCCGCATCCGCGCCGTGTCTGACTGGGCTCCCGAGGTCGCTCCGCGCTCTCTGTACCCCTTCCCTATCAACTGGAGGTTGATGACCGAAGAGGTCCTCCGGGAGTTAAAGGTGGTTAAGGAGCACGAGACCGACCTCGAGATGCCAACTCCTGCCATCGCCGGGAAGGATTCCTGGTTGGTGCAGCTCCTTCGGGAGGAAATCTCTTTCGAAACGTTTGTCGAAAGTAAGTTATCTTCTACTCCCTTGTTGTTTTTCCCTCGGACTTACGCTGATGTCTTTTTTCTTTTTCAGAGATGGGCGATGGGACTGCTGCATTTTACAAGTCCGTTTTCTCCGGCCAGGTGGAGAAGGGCGATCAGACAAATAAGGCGGCTTCCTGAAGGCGGAAGTCTACTGGCGCTGGGCCTTCGTCGAAACGGGCAAAGAAAACTGCCCAGGTTCCTCTGGAGGAAATTTCCGAGGAGGCCGCCGAGGAGCCTGGGGCAGCCGAGATTCCACCGACTGAGGCTTCTGCCGAGGTCTCTGCTGCTGCCGAGGTTCCTTCCGCCGACGTCCCTCCCCCGAACCCTTCCGCGCCGCAGGCCCTTCTGGAGACCGTGGTAGAGGCTCCTTCTGCCGAGGAGCGGTGCAAGAAGAAAGGCAAGGGGATTTCGACCGAGGAGTCTCAGGACTCCGAGGACGTCGTGGTCGAAGTACCGCTAGGTTTGTTTTCAGAACAAGTATGGCTCTTTTGTTTTTCTGAATTTTCCTTTGTCTCTGACCTGCTTCTCGTTTTTTCCATGCAGGGGAGTTGCTTACTCCAAACTGGGCGGCCGAACACGCGAAGACGCGGGCCCTTCGCGATGCCAAAGTCCCGCAAGGGAAGATACCCAAAGAGCCTTTCTGGACATTCACGGAGGACATGAACTTGTACTCCGAGGACTGTCCTGAAATGGCGAAGCAGATTTCGAAGGGGGTGCTTACAGAGGCCTCCTTCAAGGCTATTGCGGCGGCCCATCCGGGTGATGACACCCTCGCCGCGAAAGTCATCGAGCATGCTGCTCAGGTATGCTCTTCACACCTTTTACCCCTCAATTTTTCCTAAGTGCTTGGCTCTTACTGACCTTGCGTTCATCTTTTTGCAGCTGTTGGGTACGCCGGCTTTCTTCGAGTTCGGGTGGGCAGGCAAACGGCGTTCCGAGCTTCGGCCTTAGAGGCCTTAGAGAAAGCGAAGGTCACGCGCTCGGAATTGACCGCCAAGAACCAGCAGCTGGCAGATGCTGCGAAGAAAGAAGTTGCTGCCCTTCGGGAGGAGTTCCGGAAGGAGAAGGAAGATCTTGAAAAGAACTCTTCTCTGAAGATTGCTGACCTCGGCGATCAGGTGAAGGGGATGCTTGCTGCCAACCAAGACCTTCTCAAAGATAAGTCAGATTCTGACAATCTTATATGGTCGTTGGTGACTGAGAAAAAGGCCCTTGAAGCCGAGGTCCAGTCTTTGAAGAAGGAGCCCGATGCGAAGAAGAGGGTGAAGGCGCTGAAGAAGGAGGTTGCAGACTTGAAGGACGAGCTCGAGGACCTTGAGGTTGAGAAGGACAAATCCGACCAAATGACCAAGGTCGCCTTCCAGGACGGATTCTGCCTTGCTCGGTACCAAGTCCTTGAGAGGTTCCCAGGTCTGGACCTCTCTTTTTTAGAAGCTCTGAACATTCCCGATGGGCCTCGGTGGTCCTGGTCAAAAATCGAGCACCTGAACCTGCCTTCCACGATTCCGGCGCCGAAGGTGGTGGAAAAGGGCACAGAGGCTGGTGGCTCCCAGGACGCCGAGAACCCTTAGGCTGTTTTAGGGGCCTTTTCCTTTTTTCCTCTTTGTTTTTGTGCTCCTTCTTCGGGAACTTCTTCTTTGTAAGCCTGATCATTCTCAATGAATATATTTTTTGGCTAAGACTTTTCGCAAGATTTTGCATTTCCACTGTCCCGAACAAGTTCGCTCAAGAGACTTCGGGAAACCTACAATCACCAAAATTTTATTCTCCGCTTTTTGTGACGAGTACTTTCGCAAGATTTTTGTTTCCCATTTTCCCGAGCATGGTGGCTCAAGGGACTTTGGAAAATCACATCTGCGCTTTTTGCGGCGAGTATTTTCGCAAGATTTTTGTTTCCCATTTTCCCGATCATGATGGCTCAAGGGACTTCGGAAAATCACATCTGCGCTTTTTCATGGCGAACACCTTCGCAGAATTCTGTCTTGCACCATTTTGTACACTTAAGAATTTTTTCTCAAGGACATTCTGTACTTAGGATATTTTTTGCATAACACAATCCTTCCGTTCCATCTTAAGCATAGAATTTCTTCAGGGCGTCTGAGTGCCAAGTGTTTTTCAATTCTACGCCCTCAGTGTCGCCAAGTTTATACACGCCTTTTCGTACTTCGGCAAGAACCAGATAAGGTCCTTCCCAGTTCGCGCAAAGTACCCCGTGGGATGGCTTTCGGGGTGCAAAGTCAGCCTTTCGGAGAACGAGGTCCCCTTTCTTGATTTCTTTTGGCTTGGCTCGTAAATTTATAGCCGCCGCCACTCTTTGCTGGAAAGCTTTTCTTCTCAGCTTAGCTATTTCTCTGTGTTCGCCGATGAGGTCGAGCTTCGTTCTTAGGCCGAGTTCATTTCCACCTTCATCAAATACTTGCACCCGTACTGATGGTCTAACTATCTCGATAGGGATGATGGCCTCTGTTCCAAAGACGAGTGAGAAGGGAGTCTCCCCTGTGGCTCTTCGGGGCGCCGTTCGGTAACTCCATAATACGCTTTGGAGTTCTCCTGGCCATTTCCCTTTTGCTTCCCCCAGTCTCTTTTTCAGGCCATCTTTTATGGTCCTGTTAGATACTTCCACCTGCCCGTTGCTTTGGGGGTGAGCTACTGGGGCGAAGTGCATTTTTATTCTGAGGTTGCTGATAAATTCCTGGAATCCTTTGTCTATGAATTGGTATCCATTATCAGCCACTAGTACCCTCGGTATGCCGAATCTGCATATGATGTTCTTCCACACAAACTTCTGCAATTCTTTCGCCAAGATAGTTGCTAACGGTTCTGCCTCGACCCATTTGGAGAAATAGTCTACTGCTACCACGCAGAATTTCACGCCTCCGGGCGCTGCGGGGAGTGGCCCAATAAGGTCTATACCCCAGACTGGGAAGGGCCAGGGATAGTCAGCCGAAGTTACCATTTCCGAGGGTGCCCTCTGGATGTTCGCGTGTTTCTGGCAACTACCGTCCTTTCTCAGGGTAGGCCAGAAGTATCCTTGGCGAAGTATCACTGCCGCCAGGGCATCGGTTCCAATGTGTGAACCACACATACCTTCGTGGACTTCTTCAAGGATTATTTCAGTATCCTCTTCATTCACACATCTTTGCAGTGGATTCGCGTATCCCTGTCGGTATAGTTCTTCACGTGGCCCTTCTTCTTTCACGAGGACCGAGCTCATAGCTTTTTCCGTGACGGCGAGGTATAACACGAGGGGTTCTCCCTCGCGAGGTTGTCGCAGAGTCAGCAGGCTGGCTAGGTATATTTTGAGTTCTTCCCAGGCTTTTTGGCAGTCTTGATCCCAAGGATGATCATCCCTTCCGAGGTCGCCTTCCTTTTTTGCTGCCTTTGTGAGGACTTTGAAGAAAGGTCGACACCTATCTCCGTACCTGGAAATGAACCTGCTAAGAGAGGTTATTCTTCCGGTGAGTCTCTGCACATCTTTTACTGTGGCAGGAGTTCGGAACTCGAGCAGAGCCTTAATTTTTTCGGGGTTAGCATCGATGCCTCTTTCGGATACCATGTACCCAAGGAACTTTCCCGAGGTTACCCCGAACACGCATTTTTCAGGATTTAGACGAATCCCGAAGGCTCTGAGCTTTGGGAAGGTTTCCTCTAGATCTGCAACGTGGTTGCGAGGGAGCTTGCTTTTGACTATCATATCGTCAACATACACCTCCATGTTTCTCCCCATTTGGTCTTTAAAGACCTTGTTCATCAACCTTTGGTAGGTAGCTCCTACATTTTTAAGCCCGAAGGGCATCCTAATGTAGCAGTACATTCCTCCCTCGGTGATGAAGGTAGTTTTTTCTTCATCTTCGGGGTTCATCCTTATTTGATGGTAGCCGCTGAAGGCGTCTAGGAAACTCAGGAGCCCGTATTCGGCAGTTGAGTCTACCAGTTGGTCTATTGGCGGAAGAGGGTATGAGTCTTTCGGGCAAGAATCGTTCAAATTTCTGAAGTCGATGCACATCCGAAGTTTGCTGCTGCCTTCTTTTGTGGCAATCACCACGTTGCTTAACCATTCGGGGTATTTGACCTCCCTGATGACTTCAGCGTCTAACAGGCGGTGGATTTCAGTTTTCACAAAGTTGCTCTTATGGGCTGAGATGCTTCGCTTCTTTTGCCAGACAGACTTTGCTTCCGGGCTTACTTTGAGGCTATGCTGTATTATGCCAGGGTGCACACCTGGCATGTCTTTCGGCGAGTAGGCAAAGAGATCTTTATTTCCCAGTAGAAAAGATACAAGGTTTTTCTTGTCACCTTCGGGCAAGCTCTTCCCTATTCCGGTAGATTGTCCTCGGACAAGTTCCACTGTTTCTGTTTCCGCTCTTGGGGGTTCTCCTTTTTTGCCCTTCTCTGGTGCCTTTGCCTCTATTGTTTGTGCGAGGTTATTTGGCGGAGCCTTTCGTGCCTTTACAAACACCTTCCTTACCTCGGCTTGATCTATGAAGACCTCTGCATCCCCATCCTTGGTGGCGAATGTGATAGTCAAGTACTTCACATCAGGGCGAATGTGCAGGTTTCCCTGTGTCTGCCTTCCAAGGATTGCGTTGTACGAAGAAAGAACGTCCATGACGATAAATCTCGCCATTGTGGAGGCGTACAACTCAGCTGTTCCGTCGACCGAAGTTCCTTTCATCATCATGGGGAGGTCAATCCACCCGAGGACAGGGAGTTCGGAAAGTCCAACCCCGAAGGTGGGCGAGGTGACAGGCTTGAGCTCGCTGCTGGAGATGTCCAAATTCGGCAGTAAATGCGAGAATAGGACGTCAGTATTTGATCCATCATCAAGCAACACTCTCTTGACGTCCCAGTTCCCTATCCTTGCCATGATTAGCAGCGGATCGTCATGGGGGAAGATGACGGTGGATCCGTCCTTACGAGCCAGTTTCTTTGCCGGACTCTGATATTCCATGACCGCAATCTCTCTGGCCTTCCGCTTTCTTTCCGAGGATGGGAGCCCCGTGGTGATGGTTTGTATCACCCCTGCAGGAGGAGAAGGGCGCTTTTTCGGACTTCTGTTTCTCCGTCTGTCAGAGTCATAGTCCTCGTCTTGGGCCCTTTCTTCCTCATCTTTTCTTCCTTTTGGGGAAGGCATCCGCAGATATTTCCAAAGTTGGCCAAGTTTTATCAGCGACTCAATGTACTTCTTCAGTTGGAAGCAGTCTTCGGTGTCGTGGCCGTGGTCGCGATGAAACTGGCAGAACTTCTTGACGTTTTTCTTGTTATCAGCGGTCATGGCCCTTGGCCGTCGAATCTGCGTCCCCTGCCTTTCTAGTGCCATAAGGATGTTTGTCCGTGTAGTGCTCAGAGGTGTGAAGCTTTGAAGTTTGCTTCCCCGCATCCTCCGAGGTCGGCTTGCCTGTTCAGTTGGATGCCGGGCTTGCTGATTGGACCCTTCGGCGCGGTTGTGACCGGACTTCGGCCCAGCCATTCTCAGCTCCTCGGCAGTCATGTGCTGTTCGGCCCTTCGGTAAAATTCTCCGAGGGTGTCCGGGGGGTCCTTTGAGAACTCATAAAACAGCTGTGAGTCTCGCCGAAGGCCCCGTGCCATGGCGAGGATGCGTATTTCGGGCCGGAAGTCCGGGACACTTAGAGCTTCCCTGTTGAATCTTTCAACGTAGTCTCGGATGGTTTCTACGTTTCTCTATTCTATGTCGAACATCTGAACAGGCATCTTCGCCGTTGGCCGGCTTCCAATAAATTGTTGCGCGAAGGCCGTAGACAACTCCTGGAACTCAGTGATGGCTCCTGGGGGCAATGAGTTGTACCACGCAGTTGCTGGTCCCGTGAGGGTGACCTCAAAGCATTTACACATGGTAGCGTCATCAGCACCATGCATTATCATGCTGCGTCTGTACTTGGTCAGATGGGACTGGGGATCAGTGCGGCCATCATAAATCTCCAGCCGAGGTACCCTGAAGTCGCCTGGCATGGTTGCCTCGGCCACGGTCCGGGTGAATGGGGACCCATCTTCGCAGAAGGCTCCCGTGAGCCTGTCCCAAACGGGTTTGCGAGCTACCTGCTTTTCCACCCTGTCTAGCCGCGCTAGTATTCTTTCCATGAGAACTGTGGCATTAGGCTCTTCCTCTGGGAAGGGAGATCGTCGGCGCCACTTCGGGGAGCGAGTTTGGCGCTGAGGGGACAGGGACCTCGCCTCAGGCGACGAACTCCTTCGCTGTGAGACTTTCGGTCGCTTGGACCCAGTTTGTCCCACAGGCCATTTCCCGAGGGGTATATTCTCCGTGGACGACTCTTCGCGCGGGTCTCCGCTGCCCGAACTGCGATGAGTCGACCTCTGACTTTTCTCCCGAGGGCGTGCAGGTGAGGGAGGTCTTTGGGCCTGTGTCTGCTGTGACCATCTTCGGTCGATCTGCTGTGTCACTTCGGCCATGACCGAACGCTGAAACTCCCTCATAAAGCTCATAGTGATTACTAGAGGGTGGTCTTCCTCAGACGCAGAAGTCCCTGGGAGTGTTTGCTCAGCAGCCGGTTGTGTCTCAGGCGCGGACGGAGACCTCGGGAGCCCTTTGTCCTTAGAACGCCGAGTTTCAACGACGGCAATCTCAGAGCGGGTTCCCACAGACGGCGCCAAATGATGCCCGGGGGCTTCATCGTTGGTAGTCATGGTGACTGATGGAGGGACTCCCGGAGAGGAAGAACGCCTGGTGGCCGTTTTGCCCAAGGGAGAGTACCTGAGATGCTCAGAAAAAGTGGGTTAGGAGGTCCCCGGGGTGTTTTTTCGGGGAGGAGCCTCCGACGCCCAAGTCAGTGGTGCTGAGAGAAGGCAGAGGAGATAGCACTGAGAGGTTCAGTGAACTCGCCTGGTAGTATTTTCTCAGAGTGAGGAGTCAAGATGTTTGCCCGCCCCCCAGCCAGATATTGTTTCCTGGTATTTATAGGAGTACCTAGCCCATTCAAATCTTGACACGTGTACGGTCAGATGTTCCTGAATTTCTGGGCGTAGGGGGCAAGTAGCCGGTGGCAGGCCCCTTGAGCCTTGAGCCAAGACGGGCCATGACGTGACTTTGATGGCGTCGGCGTGTCAGGGCGCCGTTTGAGGCGACTTGTGATGTCTGTGGGCGACATGTCAGAGGCTTTCTTAAATGCTCCTGCCATACTCCCGAGGTCCCTGGACGAGGTCGTCCTCTGGTACGGACGGTGCCTCTTCGGGAAACATGCCCTCAGTTCGGGGGTTCCCAGCTTCAAGGAGTTCCGCCTTCGGGTAGGTCACGGCCCGTGATAGCTGGTGCCTCTTTTCCGAAGGCGATCTGTTCACAACCTCGGGGGGGCTAGTAGTATCCTCAAGTTTCCTGGCGTGCCGGGCTCGGAGCTCTTCAGCTATCTCCCGAGGTGTATGATCCCACCTTTTCTCGGGTAGCGCCAGTTTCTTCTGGCCATTCTTGTGGCAGGGAGTTCGGCCAGATAGAGGCGATAGCCTTTGGCTATCAGGTTCATTAATGCAAAATTAGCAGCTATAAGGTTATTTCTTACCTGCACCTTATAGTGGGTTTTTTTTTCTGATAAATTTATCTTAAAAATAAATGCCAATAATGAATACTTTAAAAATTCTGAGCCATAAATTTATGTTAATTAATTTAATTTTTTTTATATTTTGAGTTAAGCTTTTTCTTTATGATATATTCTTATCACTGCAATGATTAGTTATGATCGAAACATAGCATTGTACTTATTTTAAAGTGGTGGATATTACTTTTGTCATTAATGAATAATTTACTAAAAAATTTCATCTCTTATCAATTCAAATTCCAATATTTAATATCGATGAGAGATTTATTTAGAAAAATTTACTTTCAAATTTAGTAATTATGGATCAAATTACTTTATTAAATTATAGAGCTTTTGAATTAAATAACTCCTGCTACAAAACTCAATTGTTAATATTAAAAAATATGACCGAAACAAAAAAATTATGTTTAATTTATTTTAATCAATTAGAAGTATAACCATTAACTTAATAAATATTAAATGCAAAGAAAAAAAATTGGGCAAAAAGTTTAAAGACTTAAGAGAGGAAATGGACAAGCTTTAGACATTAAAAGTTTAACAACTAATGGTAACCAATATTTTGTTTTAGAAGGTAGTACATAAAAAAACAATTAAAAAAAAGTTTGGAGACTAATAGAGCAAATAGAAAGAATCTAGTTATTAAGTTTGGGAGACCAAAACACGACAAGGGTTGAACTTATTAACTAAAATGGGAAAGCGTTGAATTTCATGTGCTGAAAATGTGTTTTAACCATAGCAAAATGTAACACAAGCTAAAAACGATGGAACTGCAATATAGGCCCTTAAGACACAATCACCTCATGAAAAAGGGACCAACTTCAAAAAGAGTCAATCATGTCCATGAAAAAGAAAAAAAAAGTGGCGCTATTCATAAACATTGCACTTGCCATCTACTTTACATTGTTCATTAATAGTGAACAAGGGCTGATATTTAGAAATAAAGTGCAGTTAGAGAGTAGAATAGGTAGAAAATAGGAAAAATATCTTCTATGTTATCAAGAAAAAAGTTAAGTTGAATCTTAGATCTACCTGCTCTCCTTTAGACATTTTGTGTCATCTCAATATAACAACTTCAATCATGCTGGCCTTAGGATAAAACTACCCAACTATCTTGTTGTATCTTCACACACGCACACATGCCCTCTTGTGAAGTAAAGCACCACCATACACCTTTCCTTACCCAATATTATTTTAAGATACATAAAAATACCTTTTGTGGATGAAAAGTGAAGTAGAATAGAAGAGAGAGGCTGAGAGGATACTACACAATTGACAAGAATGCTTTACATGTACTGCCCTATGTCTTTTTTAAGAACATAGTCATAATCAAAACGTGCTTTGGTGACCAGAAATCTTCATCACTAATGGTACATGGTGAAGTTCAACGGGGATGGGTATGGCTGCTTAGGTTTGGTTGGGTTTCAACACCCTTCAAAGACAACGTCATGGCTCTCATCATCCCCAGTGTAAATTTATATTAGAAGCTAAACTCTATGTCGTTAATAGAGCAATATCCTATGCGTCTGCTCAAGGCCTTCCATTGGTAACTATTCTTATTGATTGTTCACATGTGTTACAAGAAATCTCGGGCACATTATCCATCAGTATAAATCTTCTCTGTCTTGTTTGCCTTCTCAAGGATGTCTTGGCCTCTTTTACCACCAGGATAGTATGGAAGTGCTTTTCGCACATTTGTTGTTAGTCTTAATTCTCGTTGTGCAAAGAAGTAAAGTGTTGCTCGCCCACCAACTAGCATCATCTACTCTTTCTTAATTTAATCTTATATTTTATTATGATTACCCAAAAAAACATACATAAAGGTTTATTTGAAGTGGTTGGGTGTTGAAGTAGCCATTTGTCCAATTAATGTTGTAAATGGCTATAAGCTTATAAATCATACATAAATCCCAAATAGCTATATGGAAAGTAAAGCATAATTATTTTAAATTTTTATTGATATAAAATCACCAACACTGACTAACGAATGCCTCAATTTTTTATACCATGAAAAAATCTTAACCAGCTACTATTTTTGCACTATTCTTACATCAAATCCATACATTTCACCCATAGTTTTGCAGCATACAACCATCATCATTCTCTAATAATCAACCTTTATTTTTTATCAATCACTCATTAACTACCATAGTTGTATGTTGGATTCTATTAGGAGGTTATGATTGCTTGGCATTAGGAGGCCATGATTGCTTTACAGTCACTACTGTAAGTTATCATAATTATTGTACAATAGCTGATGCCTCTCATTGGTTTTCTTAGCCTCATCACATTGGTTCCCCAACAACAAGTCTAACGATGTCATTTTCAATTAGAATGTGGGATCACATGGAGCCTTTCATGTTCTTTAGAGTCTTTTATAGATTTAATCTAAACACCTACCCTTCTTAAATCTCATGAGTTAACATTTCTGACAACAGGTGTTTATGTTTGGTAAATTGATCTAAAATGGTTGTGAAACTAAGGCACAAAATCAAGAAAAACCCCTTAAAGGAGTTAAGTACACATCTAGTCATGGCTAGGGTTGAGGTAACTTGGGAACCAAGTTAATGTTACTTTTACTTAATTGAGTTTTATCTTGATAATTAAGACCTTGGACCATAACACAAGTGGTAATTGCAAGATTTGAAGATAATATTCAATTGGAGAAAATGAGATTTTCAGTAGACATTTAACCACTCTTGTTGATTCTAAAACCATATTTTGGAACTGGTGAGAAGATTGCGTGGTCAATGATCTATTATGCTAAAAAAACCAGTTTTATATATTGCTTTGCACACTTTTATATGTTTCTTTAGACATATCTAAATATTCATTTATAAACTTTAGCTTATTAGTTCGGACATTTTTATTACTGAGGAAAATAAATTAAATGCATATTATTTTAAATATTTTTATATATTTCTCTGTACTCATTTACAGATTAATCCAAACATTTTTACTAATTACTTTAGAAACTTTTATTTCAAAAACTAACAATTTATCTACATATTGCATTAGATATTTTACATACTATGTTAAACACTTTTAGACATTATGTCAAACACTTTTACTTATTAATTTAGATATTTTTGCTTGTTACTTATGACACTTTTATTTTTCAAAGGAATAAATTGTCTTCATATTCTTCATCCACTTTTATACTTTTACATATCATTCTTGAAGAGAACAAATTATTTACATATTGTCTAAAGAGAACAAATTATCTATATATGGTTTAATACAATTTTACATGCCTCTTCAGACACTTTTGCCTATTGTTTTAGACAATCATACATTTTATCTTAGACACTTTTGCAAATTGTTTGTATGCACAGTTTGTTTGTAAAGATGAGGGAAGAATGGCCTAGCAACAATTTAGAGCGGCAACAACCAAAGTTTATGGGAGATGAATACCGACACAATCTTGAGGCGATAATTGGTGCTATCTAGAGGCAATAACAAGTAAATTTAGAACCAAGTGACAACAATGGGATTTGGAGATGGGCAACAATTATATGCAAATGGAGGTGAGCGGTGATGCTGAATTCCTGAAGGTAAGCAACAATCAACATAACTTAGAATCAGACAGCGTGAATTGGAGGTGCACAATGATATCTAGATCCAAAGGCTAGTGGCGACAACGAGATTCAAGGGCGATGATTAGCTAGACAATGTGTAGTCTGGAAGGGGGTGTTCAACTTAAAAAGTTCAATCTAGAGCTATGAAGCTCCAGTGGTGATGATAACAATGAGGTAAAGTTTCTAGAAAGAGAAGGGGAGAGAGAAAGTTTTAGTCCAATGGTAATTTGGAAATTTTGGAGCTGATTGGCAATTATATATGGGCAATTAGGGTTAATTAATATGTCTAATTAGACATATTTTTATGATAAATAACTAGAAAAACATATATTTAAGCATATTGGGGAAGACATATTTGTTTAATACTAAAATAGCTCAAAAGGTGGAGTCAAGATTTTGATATAAGGTGACTTATAATATAATATAATATTAAATTGTTTTATCGTACAAAGAAAGATAAATAATGTTAATAGTCTAAACTATACACATGCTCTTTGACATCAATAAAATCACTCGAAATAGAGTTCAAATTAAAAGTCTCTGTAATATCTTGCTTAGTATAAATAACCAAGCTATTAGTAAAAAACTCATCATTCATTTTGTCATGTAGCTTAGCCTTCATAATTATCAAGTTAGAAATGCAATTTTAGTAGTAGCAGTAGATATTAGAAGAGTCAAGATAAGACAGATTAATGTACCAACAAAACAAGATTGACTTAATTCATATGTTTGTGAAACCTTGAGTCCTTGATATAGTTAAGTAATATATGACAATTTCCCTAATTGATGAAAATTCGGCATATCAAATTGAAAATGCTTCAACTGGAATTTCAATAGTTCTAGTTCTGTTCTATAAAATTAATAGGCTAATATTTTTTTGCAATGTTACAATTGGCATCAAATTCAAAGGCATTGTATCCATCATTTGAATCCAAACTCGAGCTAAGTTTTAAAAGTTCAACTACTTTGTTATCAAACCTAAAACATATTTCTTTCAATTGAAAATCTATGGTGACATTGAATAAGTCAAAATGATAATAATTTTTATTTATAATATTATCTTGTTAATTACTTCTACCTTCAAAATATTGAACATCAAGATCAGGAATATCAATGTTATGCAATTTGCAAAACTTTATAACACTTCAGAGAAAAAGAATCTCGCTTCTTATCTCTTAATTTTCTATAAAAACTTCATAAAGATGACATCAAGCCCATTGAATTGATAATGTTGTCACACTTTTACTTTATAGTTCAACAAAAATTATCAATGATACCTAAGATTTCTTTCATCAAAAGTAAAATAAAAATGAACTCAAAGAATTTAATCCTTTTTAAAGTTATGCTACTTTCTCTTTTGTTTTGGTAGCTGCAGCCATTTTTTATGTTCTCTAAAGCATAGCTAGTTGGATTATACATCTTGATAAGACTAAAAATTGATATCAAAAATGAATTTTTAGAAGCATTACAAGCTCACTTTAAAAGTACCAATTCTCTTACTTGTAATACTTCCAAAAATTCATATTCGATATCAATTGTTAATAAATGTGCAATTTCATCAGCTTAAGCAGCTTTTTACACATCATAACACTTACAAAAAGTAGTAACAACATTTACAATCAAAATTAAAGTTTGAAAAAAAAATCAAGCAAATAGTATATCTTTATGGTAGCTATAACTAATGCTAATTAAAGTTGATGAGTTATGCAATGTATATGTAATGTTTTTTAGGATAATGTTTTAAGAACAATATTTGCAATCCTCTCTATTCACTATACATGATGTTGGCACCATTATATCCTTGTCCACAAATATTCTAGATAACAAATTAATAAAAAGAAAAAGCTAAGCCAATTGAAGAATACAAGGTTGTTCATGTTGCCTTTTTCATATGAACAATATCAACAAAGTGTTCTTGTATTAAATCATTAATATCAACAATGTAGAAAAAAATCACCATTTATTCTTTCTTGTTTTCATTACTTGCCTCATCCACAATAATAAAAAAACTTAGGATTTTCAATTTCTTCAAATATATTCAAATTTGTTATTTCATAACTTTCATCACTTGCCTAATTCACAATAATAGAAAGCTTAGAATTTCTAATTTCTTCATGTATATTGTTTTCTATCTTGTTTGCTAAAACATGTAAAATTTGTTTCTAAATATTAAGTGACATGTAATTCACATTTTGTGAAGCATTCTCCAAAAAATATCTACTACTTCATCATTATAAGAAGCTTTATGCATAATTAACTCAAGAAAATTTCAACAATTTTTTGAATCAATATTTTTGTTATGACCTTTAATATGCTATTAGGTTCAAGGACACCATTTTGGTAACCCATTGGAGACATTCTTATAGGCTGACTAATTGAAGGCATTCTTATATGTTAACCTGAGCTTGATTGCAGGTATTAATGACAAACTTGAAGATGAAAAGGCATTCCCATCTATGAGATTCTATTTTGAAAAAGTAGAAATTTTTGTCCTCAACCAACACATCATCCAACCAATAACAAACTCTTTCTAAAAACCAATTCCCTTTATTGAATTTCCTATACTTTTCTCAAGCCACTACTAACATAAACATAAAAGCATTTTCCATGGACACACAACTCTGAGCCTTAATCTTGTCTTTCTTTCAAGTCCAACTTATAGTATAGATTTCCTGTAGCACACATCATCACCAGATATCAATTTGGCAACTTTTTTTAGAACATCCAAATATGGTTGAGAGTTGGACACCACGCTTGAACAATTGCATTGACTATGAAGGATTAAGACATATTCCTAGAATAGGGTAAACTTAAGTTCCCCTTGTTAATTTTGAAGATCTAAACTAGCAATATGAAGGCCAAAAGCTAACTTGCCTCCTTTTTCTCATGACCTAGCATAAGGAAAGCTCCTTATAACCCTAATAAATAACCAGTTCAAAGCTCTGAAACATTCCCTTTTAAAGGAATTACATAATCAACTAAGGCAAGAGCTTTCCCTGTGCTTTGAAGAAAGTATAAGAAAACCATTAAGAAAACATGCATCACCTAGTAATGATGCCTAAAAAAATGATAAATCTGCCAGAAAACCACTGATGGGGGATATAATGCCAAATGAGCTGGAGGTCAACAATATCAACATTGTCCTCTATCATCTTAATGAGATGAAAGAACAATTAAAGGAAGAATGCTAGAAGGAGGAGCATAAAGTTATCAAGAAGTTGTTGCTTGACATTATCTATATATGCCCAACTATTCACATATGAGATCTGAAACATCCCTGCTTCTCCTAACATTATAATGCCAAAGGTGGATCTATATGATGGCCTGATAGATCTAGTCAATTATCTGTAAAGGCAAATCACGAAGATGAACCTTGAGGGGGCCCAATGATGACATCATGTATAAGATATTCAACTCTGATAACCAGGGCAACTTCAACGGGGTCTGTGATGTTAAAGAATAAGAGGTTCACTTCGTTTAATAAGTTGTCTCAGGAGTTTTCATTGTAATTTATAAAAATATATGCTCCTCAAAGGAAACAATGAACCAATGCATGGAGGTTAAGCATAAGAAGAATAAACTTTTATAAGACTATTTGATGTGGTTCAACTTAGAAGCTCTCCAGATTCCTAACCTCTCTCCAAATGTGAAGTTGCTAGCTTAGACTAAATGGATCTTTTTGTCTTCATTTTTCATTATCTACTTAGGAGAATCTTGCCTAGAATGTGAGGAAGCTCTATAACTACATTTATTATTACATCCAAGTAATTAGGAAAAAACTAGTCTGGCAAGCAGTATGAGGTCACCAGAAAAATGCAAGATATACCGCCAAGTCCATTGTATGCACCTTTCCAAGACACCAGGATGAACATTTTATATCCATAGAGTGAAAGAACATGTTGACAAGATGACCCCATCCAACCTCCAATAGATTCTTGAAGGATTAAAAGTACTATAGGTACCATAAAGAATATATGCATGACATGGAGACTTCTACGAAGCTTAAAGCATGTATGAAAGGGTTGGTTCATGAGGGCAAGTTGAGGCAGTTTGTATTTGACATCCCTCCCTATCAAACAAGGGCATAAGAGCTATAGTGAGAAGACCGAGATAAGGACTGCAAGGGTGAAGGAAGATGTATAGGAAGGTTCTTCAATGCAAGGGACTATAATTATGACACACTAGTAGGGTCATAGAGATGATCATAGCAATGAAAGGTCTTTCAGCAGGAAAATGAAGGAGTCTAAGATCGCCAAAATTGAAATGGTAAACCTCAAATGTGTAGTTGAGAGAAAAGACGAGCCTTACATCTTGGTCACATACACTGATTCATTGTTGATCCAGCCAAGATAACAAATTATAATGTAGATAGAGTTTATTATAGAGGGACTAATGTCAATCTCATCTTTAGCCAAGCCTTGAAGCCCTTCAATATTCAAAGGTCTTTTCTTACACTAATGCAAGGGCCTATCTTTAAGGCAGGGAAAGATGAGGTCCTAACATTAGGGATAATTCCATTGTTGTTGATGCTAGCAGGGGTCATTCCAAGAATTAGGAAGCAAGTGTGTCACTTATAGAAGGTGAAATTCTTGGTATTGAATGTCCCCACCAACTATAATGTCTTGTTGCATTGACCTGTTTAGGTGTAGTTCCACATCTTCTCATCTATATAACTACTGACCCTAATGTTTGTGATGCCCAAGGGAGATGCGAGGATTTTATGTGCCCAAGGAGTTAGCTCAAAAATCTTATCCAACTAGCTTCTAGGCCCTCATCTACAAAAGATGCAGAAGATGGGACCTTTAGAGGAGCAAAGTGAGCCTGGGTGGTAGGTCAAATAAAAAGCAATCGCTAGTACCCTAACAACCGAGTTAGATAAGGTGAGTTGAATGCCAAATAGAGTTTTTGGATGGTGAAAAATCTTCCAGGCAAGGTAAAAGAACTTTTGATTCCTTTTTAAAAGCTAATATAGATATATTTATTTGGGGCCCCAATAATGTGATAGGAGTTGACTAAAGATGTCTCACAAGCTCATGATTAACCCAAATGTCACACTAGTCAAATTGAAGAAAAGGCCTATGAACTTCAAGCATTTGACATTTGTTCATATAGAGGCCTAAAAACTATTGAGAGTGAGGGTTATATGAGAAGTTTCATACTCAGAGTGGTTGGGTAATCTGGTTTTAGCTGGAAGGGAAAATAGGTGCTAAAGGATGTATGTGGATTATATAAACTCAAACAAAGCATATCCTAAAGATCTATACCCTTTTTCCATCAATCGTATACTAGTGGTCTTTGGTACAAAGTTAAGAATTTTGAGCTTCATAAATGCTTTCAGTGGCTACCATTAGATTTGCATGAGTCAGAAGGAAGAGGAAAAGACTAACTTCACAACAAGTGAGGTGGTCAATTGCTACTAGAGGATGCCCCTTTGGTTGAAGAATGCAAGTGTGATTTGTTAATGGCTCTTGCACAAAGTTTTGAAAAACTAATTTAGGAAAAATATGGAGGTTACAATAAAGATAAAATCATGAAGATTAAGGCTCTGAGGCAACATATTATATAATTAAGTAAATGCCTTTTCAAAAGCAGGGTTGGAAAGTTCTTACGGTATGCAGTCTTAAAACATATGATTGATGTGAGTCCAAAGAAAGTGAAGTCTGTGTTGGATATACCTATCCTAGAGATACATAAGGATATCCAATGATGCACAGGGTGATCGTCAAGCCTTGGGAATTTTGCTTACAGGTTTAGAGATAATTACAGGCTATTATCCAATATTCTCAAAAAGGAATAAGGTCTTTGACTAGGATGAAGAGTGTCATCAAGCCTTTTGGAGCATTCAAGATTACAACCAAGAGCTGCATACTTTGTGGCAACTTAATCCTAAAAGGCCATTGTTCCTTTATTTGGCAATGTCCTCTAGGGTGATCAGTATGGTGTTGTCACTAAAGGTAGAGGACAATAGTGACTAGTATACTATGAGAATTGAACCCACCAATAAAGGAGGTCAAATATCTGGTCATCTAGAAAGCCATATTGCCTTAATTTTCATAAGCCAATGGTCAAGACCTTATTTCTAGACGCACAAAATTTGAGTAAAGAAAAACCTCCCCATCTAGGAGATATTTTAAAAGCCTTACCACTTAGAATGATTGGCAAAGTAGTGTATCAACCTAAGCGAGTTCAACATATATTATGACCCTTGAATAACAATTAAGACACAGGCATTGGCGAACTTCATCATGGAGATGTCCCAAGAGCTCGTTGAGGCAAACCAACCTTAGGACCACCAGCCTAAATGACAATTATTTCTGGATAAAGCACTTGGGAAAAAATACCAAGGTGTTGGAGTAGTCCTCAATGGCTCATTAGGAATATAATGGCCCTAAAGACAAAGTTTGGCTTCCCGATAACCAACAATATAGCAAGGTACAAGGTCTTAGTTTTTGAACTTTGGATGGCTCAATAGGTTGGGATTAATGATCTCGTTTAAAGAACTGGCAGTGAGTTGGATTTGATGTATTATTAAGATGGATTTTGTGAGTAGGGATTTGTACACCTACTTAATGCAAATCACGAACTCGAAATAAAGTTAACAAACAACACTATAGTGTTTGTAGTGTTACAAAAAGGGTATTGCAAAATGGAATTGTAAACCAAAATTTCTTTGAGTTTTATAAGAAAACTACAAAGGCTAATTAAGCCTTGATTAACTATTGGATATAATGCTAAGCTAAATCCTTTCTAGTCTATACAAAGAATGGTTAAAGCATATAAGCAAACTTGGTTAAGTTTGCAAGTTTGACTAGTGATAGCTGAAGGACTATCGCCTCCACCTGGCCGAACTCCCTGCCACCAGAATGGCCAGGAGATCTGGCGCTACCCGGAAAAAGGTGGGATCACACACCTCAGAGAAAAGCCGAAGAGCCCGAGCTCGGCACGCCAGGAAACCTGAGGATACTATTAGCCCCCTCGAGGTAGTAAACAGACCGCCTTCGGAAAAGTGGCACCAGCTAGTGCGGGCTGAACATGATCTTCCCGAAGGCGGAACTCCCTGAATCTGGGAACCCCCGAACTGAGGGCATGATTCCCGAAGTGGCACGGTCCGTGCTAGAGGACGGCCTCATCCAGGGACCTCGGGAGTACGGCAGGAGCATTTAAGGAAGCCTCTGACATGTCGCCCACAGACGTCACAAGCCGCCTCAAACGACGCTCTAACACGCCGACGCCATCAAAGTCACATCATGGCCCGTCTCGGCTCAAGGCTCAAGGAAGCCTGCCACCAGCTACTTGTCCTCTATGCCCAGACATTCAGAGAACATCCGACCGAACACGTGTCATGATCTGAACGGGCTGGACACCTCTATAAATACCAGGGAATACACCCTGGCAAATGGCTGGTAAATATCCTGACCCCTCACTCTGAGAAAATACGACCAGGCGAGTTCACTGAACCCCTCAGTGTTATTTCCTCTGCTTTCTCTCAGCACCACTGACTTGGGCATCGGAGGCTCCTCCCCGGAAAAACACCCTGGGGACCTCCTAACCCACTTTTTCTGAGCATCTCAGGCACTCTCCCTTGGGCGAACCGGCCACCAGTCATCCTTCCTCTCCGGGAGTCCCTCTATCAGTCACCATTACTACCAACGATGAAGCCCCTGGGCATCATTTGGCGCCGTCTGTGGGAACCCGCTCTGAGATCGCCGTCGTTGAAACTCGGTGTTCTAAGGACAAGGGACTCCCGAGGTCTCCGTCCGCGCCTGAGATACAACCGGCTGCTGAGCAAACACTCCCAGGGACTTCTGCGCCTGAGGAAGACCGCCTTTTAGTAATCACTATGAGCTTTATGAGGGAGTTTCAGCGTTCGGTCGTGGCCAAAATGACACAGCAGATCGACCAAAGATGGTCACAGCAGACACAGGCCCAAAGACCTCCCTCACCTGCACGCCCTCGGGAGAAAAGTCTGAGGTCGACTCATCGCAGTTCGGGAAGCGGAGACCCGCGCGAAGAGTCATCTATGGAGAATATACCCCTCGGGAAATGGCCTGTGGGACAAACTGGGTCCAAGCGACCGAAAGTCTCACAGCGAAGGAGTTCGTCGCCAGAAGCGAGGTCCCTGTCCCCTCAGCGCCAAACTCGCTCCCCGAAGAGGCGCCGACAATCCCCCTTCCCAGAGGAAGAGCCTAACGCCACAGCTCTCATGGAAAAGATACTAGCACGACTAGACAGGGTGGAAAAGCAGGTAGCTCGCAAACCCGTCTGGGACAAGCTGACGGGAGCCTTCTGCGAAGATGGGTCCCCATTCACCCGGGTCGTGGCCGAGGCAGCCATGCCAGGCGACTTCAGGGTACCTCGGCTGGAGATTTATGATGGCCGCACTGATCCGCAGGCCCATCTGACCAAGTACAGACGCAACATGATAATGCATGGTGCTGACGACGCTACCATGTGTAAATGCTTCGAGGTCACCCTGACGGGACGAGCAACTGCGTGGTACAACTCATTGCCCCCAGGAGCCATCACTGAGTTCCAGGAGTTGTCTACGGCCTTTGCGCAACAGTTTATCGGAAGCCGGCCAACGGCGAAGATGCCTGTTCAGATGTTCGACATAGAGCAGAGAAACGGAGAAACCATCCGAGACTATGTCGAAAGATTCAACAGGGAAGCTCTAAGCGTCTCGGACTTCTGGCCCAAAATACGCATCCTCGCCATGACACGGGGCCTTCGGCGAGACTCACAGCTGTTTTATGAGTTCTCAAAGGACCCCCCGGACACCCTCGGAGAATTTTACCGAAGGGCCGAAGAGCACATGACTGCCGAGGAGCTGAGAATGGCTGGGCCGAAGTCCGATCATAACCGCGCCGAAGGGTCCAATCAGCAAGCCCGGCATCCAACTGAACAGGCAGGCCGACCTCGGAGGATGGGTGGAAGCAAACTTCAAAGCTTCACACCCCTGAGCACTACACGGACAAACATCCTCATGGCGCTGGAAAGGCAGGGGACACAGATTCGGCGTCCAAGGGCCATGACCGCTGATAACAAGAAAAACATCAAGAAGTTCTGCCAGTTTCACCGCGACCATGGCCACGACACCGAAGACTGCTTCCAACTGAAGAAGTACATTGATTCGCTGATAAAACTCGGCCAACTTTGGAAATATCTGCAGATGCCTTCCCCAAAAGGAAGAAAAGATGAGGAAGAAAGGGCCGAAGATGAGGACTACAACTCCGACAGGCGGAGGAACCGAAGTCCGAAAAAGCGCCCTCCTCCTCCTGCAGGGGTGATACAAACCATCACTACGGAGCTCCCATCCTCGGAAAGAAAGCGGAAGGCCAGAGAGATTGCGGTCATGGATATCAGAATCCGGCAAAGAAACTGGCTCGCAAGGATGGATCCACCGTCATCTTCCCCCATGACGATCCGCTGCTAATCATGGCAAGGATAGGGAACTGGGACGTCAAAAGAGTATTGCTTGATGATGGATCAAATACTGACGTCCTATTCTCGCATTTATTGCCGAATTTGGACATCTCCAGCAGCGAGCTCAAGCCTGTCACCTCGCCCACCTTCGGGGTTGGACCGTCCGAACTACCTGTCCTCGGATGGATTGATCTCCCCCTGATGATGAAAGGAACTTCGGTCGACGGAACAGCTGAGTTGTACGCCTCCACAATGGCGAGATTTATCGTCATGGACGTTCCTTCTTCGTACAACGTCATCCTTGGAAGGCAGACACAGGGAAACCTGCACATTCGCCCTGATGTGAAGTACTTGACTGTCACATTCGCCACCAAGGATGGGGATGCAGAGGTCTTCATAGATCAAGCCGAGGTAAGGAAGGTGTTTGTGAAAGCGCGAAAAGCTCCAGCAAATAACCTCGCACAAACAATGGAGGCAAAGGCACCAGAGAAGAGCATAGAAGGAGAACCCCCGAGAGCGGAAACAGAAACAGTGGAACTTGTCCCAGGACAATCTACGCGAATAAGGAAGAGCTTGCCCGAAGGTGACAAGAAAAACCTTGTATCTTTTCTACTGGGAAATAAAGATCTCTTTGCCTACTCGCCAAAAGACATGCCAGGGGTGTACCCTGGCATAATACAGCATAGCCTCAAAGTAAGCCCGGAAGCAAAGCCTGTCCGGCAAAAGAAGCGAAGCATCTCAGCCCATAAGAGCAACTTTGTGAAAACCGAAGTCCAGCGCCTGTTAGACGCTGAAGTAATCAGGGAGGTCAAATACCCCGAATGGTTAAGCAATGTGGTCATTGCCACAAAAGAAGGCAGCAGCAAACTCCGGATGTGCATCGACTTCAGAAACTTGAACGATGCTTGCCCGAAAGACTCATACCCTCTTCCGCCAATAGACCAACTGGTAGACTCAACTGCCGAATACGGGCTCCTAAGTTTCCTAGACGCCTTCAGCGGCTACCATCAAATAAGGATGGACCCCGAAGATGAAGAAAAAACCGCCTTCATCACCGAGGGAGGAACATACTGCTACATCAGGATGCCCTTCGGGCTTAAAAATGCAGGAGCCACCTACCAAAGGTTGATGAACAAGGTCTTTAAGGACCAAATGGGGAGAAACATGGAGGTATATGTTGACGATATGATAGTCAAAAGCAAGCTCCCTCGCAACCACGTTGCAGACCTAGAGGAAACCTTCCAAAAACTCAGAGCCTTCGGGATTCGTCTCAATCCTGAAAAATGCATGTTCGGGGTGACCTCGGGAAAGTTCCTTGGGTACATGGTATCCGAAAGAAGCATCGATGCTAACCCCAAAAAAATTAAGGCTCTGCTCGAGTTCTGAACTCCTGCCACAGTAAAAGATGTGCAGAGACTCACCGGAAGAATAACCTCTCTTAGCAGGTTCATTTCCAGGTACGGAGATAGGTGTCGGCCTTTCTTCAAAGTCCTCACTAAGGCAGCAAAAAAGGAAGGCAACCTCGGAAGGGATGATCATCCATGGGATCAAGACTGCCAAAAAGCATGGGAAGAACTCAAAATCTACCTAGCCAGCCTGCCGACTCTGCGACAACCTCGCGAGGGAGAGCCCCTCGTATTATACCTCGCCGTCACGAAAAAAGCTGTGAGCTCGGTCCTCGTGAAAGAAGAAGGGCCAAAACAATGGCCGGTCTACTATGTAAGCAAATCCCTGCATGGCGCCGAAGTCAGGTACCCTCTGCTGCAAAAAGCTATATACGCCTTGGTGCTTGCAGGGAGAAGGCTGCGACCGTACTTTCAGGCTCACCCCATCATCGTCCGAAGTAGCCTACCACTACGGGACGTTATGAGGAAAGTGGATCATTCGGGAAGGCTCTCCAAGTGGTGTATAGAGCTTGGCGAACACGATATCACCTATGAACCTTGGAAGGCCATAAAAGCTCAAGCACTGGCAGAATTCATTGCCGAAATACCCACCACTGAGCACAGTCATCCAGATCCGAACGAAGGTGAGCCAGAATGGACCTTACATGTTGACGGAGCCTCGGGGTCCGAACACCAGGGAGCTGGGGTAATTATCAGAGGCCCCGAAGGCCTGGAAGTAATGAAGGCTATCAAGTTTAGCTTCAACGTCACTAACAATGTGGCTGAGTATGAGGCATTCATAGCAGGATTACGACTGGCTAGAAAAATTGGCGTAAGAAACTTAAAGGCTCACAGCGATTCCCAGCTAGTAGTTCGGCAGACGGCAGGAGACTATGGGGCAAAGAACCCAACCTTGGCAAAATACCACGAGCTGGTAGCAAAACTCATTCAAGAGTTTGACGCCGTACGGATCGAAAATGTACCTCGGCGGAAAAACACCGAGGCAGATTGCTTGGCGAAGTCAAAGACCTACACCGAGGTGCTAGACCGTCCGAGCATCTCAGTGCTGAGCATAGCGACCTCGGGAAAAGGATGGAGGGATCCAATAAAAAGGTACCTCGCGGAAAATGTGCTCCCCAAACACCCCGGTGACGCTGCAAAACTGCGAAGACGCTCTGGCTGTTTCTTCCTAATCGGCGAAGAACTATACCGACAAGGATACGCGAATCCGCTGCAATGATGTGTGAACGAAGAGGATACTGAAATGATCCTTGAAGAAGTTCACAAAGGCATGTGTGGCTCACACATTGGAACCGATGCCCTGGCGGCAGTGATACTTCGCCAGGGATACTTCTGGCCTTCCCTAAGAAAGGACGCAAGGCAGTTCGTCCGGAAATGCGGTAGTTGCCAGAGACACGCGAACATCCAGAGGGCACCCTCGGAAATGGTAACTTCGGCTGACTATCCCTGGCCCTTCGCAGTCTGGGGTATAGACCTTATTGGGCCACTCCCCTCAGCGCCAGGAGGAGTGAAATTCTGCGTGGTAGCAGTAGACTATTTCTCCAAATGGGTCGAGGCAGAATCACTAGCAACTATCTCGGCAAAAGAAGTGCAGAAGTTCGTATGGAAGAACATCGTATGCAGATTTGGCATACCGAGGGTACTAGTGGCTGATAATGGATCCCAATTCACAGACAAAGGATTCCAGGAATTTATCAGCGACCTCGGAATAAAGATGCACTTCGCCCCAGTAGCTCACCCCCAAAGCAACGGGCAGGTGGAAGTATCTAACAGGACCATAAAAGATGGCCTGAAAAAGAGACTGGGGGAAGCAAAAGGGAAATGGCCAGGAGAACTCCAAAGTGTATTATGGAGTTATCGAACGACTCCCCGAAGAGCCACAGGGGAGACTCCCTTCTCACTCGTCTTCGGAACAGAGGCCATCATCCCTATCGAGATAGTTAGACCATCAGTACGGGTGCAAGTATTTGATGAAGGTGGAAACGACCTCGGCCTAAGAACGAAGCTCGACCTCATCGGCGAACACAGAGAAATAGCTGAGCTGAGAAGAAAAGCTTTCCAGCAAAGAGTGGCCGCAGCTATAAATTTACGAGCCAGGCCAAAAGAAATCAAGAAAGGGGACCTCGTTCTCTGAAAGGCTGACTTTGCACCCCGAAAGCCATCCCACGGAGTACTTCGCGCGAACTGGGAAGGACCTTATCTGGTTCTTGCCGAAGTACGAAAAGGTGTGTACAAACTTGGCGACACCGAAGGCGTAGAATTGAAAAACACTTGGCACTCAGACGCCCTGAAGAAATTCTACGCTTAAGATGGAACGGAAGGATTGTGTTGTACAAAAAATATCCTAAGTACAGAATGTCCTTGAGAAAAATTCTTAAGTGTACAAAATGGTGCAAGACAGAATTCCGCGAAGGTGTTCGCCGTGAAAAAGCGCAGATGTGATTTCTGAAGTCCTTTGAGCCATCATGCTCGGAAAAATGGAAAACAAAAATCTTGCGAAAGTACTCGCCGCAAAAAGAGCAGATGTGATTTTCCGAAGTCCTTTGAGCCGTCACGCTCGGAAAAATGAAAAAAAAATCTCGCGAAAGTACTCGTCGCAAAAAGCGCAGAATAATTTTTTGTGATTGCAGGTTTCCCGAAGTCTCTTAAGCGAACTTGTTCGGGACAATGGAAATGCAAAATCTTGCAAAAAGACTTAGCCAAAAAATATATTCATTGAGAATGATCAGGCTTACAAAGAAGAAGTGCCAGAAGAAGGAGCACAAAAACGAAGAGGAAAAAAGGAAAAGGCCCCTAAAACAGCCTAAGGGTTCTCGGCGTCCCGAGAGCCACCAGCCTCTGTGCCCTTTTCCACCACCTTCGGCGCCGGAATTGTGGAAGGCAGGTTCAGGTGCTCGATTTTTGACCAGGACCACCGAGGCCCCTCGGGAATGTTCAGAGCTTCTAAAAAAGAGAGGTCCAGACCTGGGAACCTCTGAAGGACTTGATGCCGAGCAAGGCAGAATCCGTCCTGGAAAGCGACCTTAGTCATTTGGTCGGATTTGTCCTTCTCAACCTCAAGGTCCTCGAGCTCGTCCTTTAAGTCTGCAACCTCCTTCTTCAGCGCCTTCATCCTCTTCTTCGCATCGGGCTCCTTCTTCAAAGACTTGACCTCGGCTTCAAGAGCTTTTTTCTCAGTCACCAACGACCGTATGAGATTGTCAGAATCTGACTTATCTTTGAGAAGGTCTTGGTTGGCAGCAAGCATCCCCGCCACCTGATCGCCGAGGTCAGCAATCTTCAGGGAGGAGGCCTTCTCAAGGTCTTCCTTTTCCTTCCGGAACTCCTCCCGAAGGGCAGCAACTTCTTTTTTCACAACATCTGCCAGCTGCTGGTTCTTGACGGTCAATTTCGAGCATGTGACTTTCGCTTTTTCTAAGGCCTCTAAGGCTGAAGCTCGGAACGCCGTTTGCCTGGCCACCGGAACTCGGAGAAAGCCGGCGTACCCCAGTAGCTGCGAAAAGACGAACGCAAGGTCAGTAAGAGCCAAGCACTTAGGAAAAAATTGAAGGGAAAAAGGTGTGAAGAGCATACCTGAGCAGCATGCTCGGTGACTTTCGCGGCGAGGGTGTCATCGCCCGAATGGGCCGCCGCAATAGCCTTGAAGGAGGCCTCTGTAAGCACCCCCTTCGAAATCTGCTTCGCCATTTCAGGACAGTCCTTGGAGTACAAGTTCATGTCCTCCGTGAATGTCCAGAAAGGCTCTTTGGGTATCTTCCCTTGCGGGACTTTGGCGTCACGAAGGGCCCGCGTCTTCGCGTTTTCGGCTGCCCAGTTCGGAGTAAGCAACTCCCCTGCATGGCGAAAACGAAAAGCAGGTCAAAGGCAAAGGAAATTTCAGAAAAACAAAAGAGCCATACTTGTTCTGAAAACAACAAACCTGGCGGCACTTCGACTACGACGTCCCCGGAGTCCTGAGACCCCTCGGTCGAAATCCCCTTGCCTTTCTTCTTACGCCGCTCCTCGGCAGAAATAGCCTCTACCACGGCCTCCAGAAGGGCCTGCGGCGCGGAAGGGCTCTGGGGAGGGACGTCGGCGGAAGGAACCTCGGCAGCGGCAGGGACCTCGGCAGCAGCCTCGGGCGGCGGAATCTCGGCTGCCCCAGGCTCCTCGGCAGCCTCCTCGGAAATTTCTTCCTGAGGAACCTGGGCAGTTTTCTTTGCCCGTTTCGCCGAAGGACCAGCGCCAGTAGACTTCCACCTTCGGGAAGCCACCTTCTTTGTCTGATCGCCCTTCTCCACCTAGCCGGAGAAAAGGGACTTGTAGAATGCAGTAGTCCCGTCCCCCATCTCTGAAAAAGAAAAAAGACATCAGCGTAAGTCCGAGGGAAAAAACTGCAAGGGAGTATAAGATAACTTACTTTCAAAAAGCGTTTCGAAAGAAACTTCCTCCCGAAGGAGCTGCACCAACCAGGAGTCCTTCCCGGCGATAGTAGGAGCTGGCATCTCGAGGTCAGTCTCATGCTCCTTGACCACCCCTAACTCCCGAAGGACCTCTTCGGTCATCAACCTCCAGTTAATGGGGAAGGGGTAGAGAGAGCGCTGAGCGACCTCGGGAGCCCAGTCGGAGACGGCTCGAATACGTCCGTCGAAGTCCTCGAACACGGGAGCCAACTCTGGAGTCAGCAGTATCCTCGGATCAACGACGTCCACATCCAGCTTTCCCCGAGCCCATTTGGTCGGAACATACGACCAGGCCTCATCTATCTTCAGGAAGAAGAATTTTTGTTGCCACCCTCGCCAACTGTCCTTAGTGGCAAAAGTGAACATGAATTTTTTGCTCCCGGATCCCCGAGGTAGCATGAAATAGAAGCCACCCTTCGGGACCACGAAGAGCTTGTAGTACTGCATGAAAATTACAAAATGGGGTTTTATCCCGAAGACGCCACACATACAGAGGAAGGCGTTAAAATAGCAGTACGAGTTCGGGGTAAGCTGATTCACAGCAATGCCATGAAATTGGCAGAACTCGCAAACCATCTTCGGGGGAGGATACCGGAGTCCAGCCTTCAGTTGGGCTCGGAAAACGGTAACCTCGATACTATGGTTTGAAAAAGCATAGTGGTCAGGTCGTGGCAGCCGGGTAACGGCGTAAGAGGGAAGAAAGAACTTCTTCTTCCACCTCTCTAATTTTTTAGGGGTGGTGTAACAAGGATGAGATAAAAGAGGCTGCCAGCTCTCAGGGATAGGCATTTTGGGCAGAAAAACGAGTTCGGAAAAAGACAAGAAAACAACTTCCGGCAAAAACTCGAAAAAACAGAGGTATCAAAAGACTCTGGAAAGAAAAAACCCACCAAAAGACTTGCCAAAATCGGAGGTCACCGTCGTAAAAGGTTGCCGGAAAAAGCTCTGTTAAAACAGCTCCGCCGCAGAAGCAAGAGAAAGCGCACAGAAAAGGGCAAGCAGGGAAAGAGCAGAAGCAAAAGCAAAAGGGACTATGACGGAATGGGCTACTTATAGGCCAAGGGTGGGTAACTGAAACGACGTTATAAGTGCCCTTTGAAGGCGAACCGTCGCTGTAATTGCACTCTGCGCCTGAAAAGACGCGCTCTCTGTAAACGACGCGACTCTCCTCCAATGACGCGCCAAAATAGGAGACACGTCTCCTGACATCCCTAAAAAACTGGGACGCGTCGCTCAGACTGACGCGCTTGGCCATCAGACGCGACGCTGCACAGACCTACAAAAACAAAGAAGCAGGTTGCCTCGAAGACACCAAAAGACGGGCTATGGGCGAACAGCCCATACCTTCGGGCAAGAGGTGTGTCTTCGGCACAGGCTTTGCCTCGGAGACACCAAAAAACAGGCCAAGCCCGAGCAGCCCACACCTTTGGGCAAGAGGTGTACCTTCGACATAGGTGTTATTCTCAATAGAGTCCCAAAGAACACCATCGGAAAGGAAACAAAACCGAAGTTGACACTTCGGCTTTCCAAAAGGGGGCATGTGATAGCCGAAGGACTATCGCCTCCACCTGGCCGAACTCCCTACCACCAGAATGGCCAGGAGATCTGGCGCTACCCGGAAAAAGGTGGGATCACACTCCTCGGAGAAAATCCGAAGAGCCCGAGCTCGGCACGCCAGGAAACCTAAGGATAATATTAGCCCCCCTGAGGTAGTAAACAGACCGCCTTCGGAAAAGTGGCACCAGCTAGTGCGGGCCGAACATGATCTTCCCGAAGGCGGAACTCCCTGAATCTGGGAACCCCCGAACTGGGGGCATGATTCCCGAAGTGGCATGGTCCGTACTAGAGGACGGCCTCATCCAGGGACCTCGGGAGTACGGCAGGAGCATTTAAGGAAGCCTCTGACATGTCGCCCACAGACGTCACAAGCCGCCTCAAACGGCACTCTGACACGCCGACGCCATCAAAAGTCACATCATGGCCCGTCTCGACTCAAGGCTCCAGGAAGCCTACCACCAGCTACTTGTCCTCTACGCCCAGACATTCAGAGAACATCCGACCGAACACGTGTCACGATCTGAACGGGTTGGACACCTCTATAAATACCAGGGAATACACCCTGGCAAATGGTTGGTAAATATCCTGACCCCTCACTCTGAGAAAATACGACCAGGCGAGTTCACTGAACCCCTCAGTGTTATTTCCTCTACTTTCTCTCAGCACCACTGACTTGGGCGTCGGAGGCTCCTCCCCGGAAAAACACCCCGGGGACCTCCTAACCCACTTTTTCTGAGCATCTCAGGCACTCTCCCTTGGGCGAACAGGCCACCAGTCGTCCTTCCTCTCCGGGAGTCCCTCTATCAGTCACCATGACTACCAACGATGAAGCCCCTGGGCATCAACTAGCCCATTGACTTCCATCAAAACCTATTTATTGGAGCTAAAACTTGTTATGTGGGGCAAGATAAGTGACTAAAACTTGTCCAGATGGGAAGATTGTGAATCAGAATGTGTTACTTTGTAGTTTCCGCAAAATATGGTTGTTAAGTCATATGTTTGACTTACATATTGACTAACACCAATGTTTATCTATGATTTATAAAAATTGGTATATGTGTTAAGATAAATAACTTAAACTTACCTAAAGAAAAAAATTCCATTCACTAGGAAGCAAAATGTTGGAAATTTGCATAATTCTATTATAAGTTATTTGTTTGACTTATGCTTTGATATCTGTTGGTTTTGAAAATTTGAAGATATGTTTGGATTGTGATTTGAGGCTTGTTTGGATAAAAAGTTGAAGTTGCTAAACTATATAAAGAACAAATTTTACAAAAAGTCAACTTCATCAATTTAAGTTAACTCTCAAGTTGACTTTCTAATTAAGGAGAAATTGGAAGTTGGAATTTTGGAAGCAGCTCTAAGTTAATAAGATAGATTTAAAGAGGGCTTAAAATAAAAATCCTAGTTCTAGTTTACTGCAACATATATTGATTATAGCAAGAATGTTATAACTAAAGAACAAAGGAAGTAAAAACTATAAGAATATATAGTTAGTATTAACCAGTTTGTTGTGCAAGGATCTCAATTAACCAAGCAAATGAAAATAATTCTAATTGTCTTATTTACCATATCTGAATATATAGAAGTTACCAAAACTGGAACTAAAGCTCCTAAAGGATGTTGATATTAATTCCTTATCTGACAAGTAAATTTGAAGGACCAAATTTATATAGGTAGAGGAACTGTCACACCCTTATTTTAGCCAACCTAGGGCTGGGTTATTTTTGGTAAAAAGTGAAGTAGTTGATTGGAAGATTAAAAGCCCAAGTATTACATTGATAGAAAATTTCAAGTTATGGACTGATTATGAAGTGGGTGACTTAACTATCAAGAAAGAATGAGTAACATGGACTATTTTGCATAAACTCAAAAAGGTGAAGGCTAGTTCTATAAAATAATGGCTTACCTAACAAAGAGAAAGTTTTGAAGGACTAGATTAACAAGATTAAGGACTAAATTGATTATTTGATGAAAATATGCAAAGGAAGATTAGGAAGTTGAATGATCACGAGATTAAATTTTGGTTATAATTGAAATCAATAAGAGAGTTTTAGGTTTAAGTGGGAATTCTTTTCCATTCAAGTGCATGCAGCGAGAAAGTGTTAGGTTCTTTTCTTCTTCATTTATCTTTGTGTTTGTCTTTCTATGTTGACCTTCAAATAACATAATTTGATGAAGATAGATTTGTCTAAAGAGAGAAAAGGTCAGATTTTGGAGAATCAAATAGGAATTGTTCACAGTTTCACCAGCACATCTCAGATTATGATTAAAAAGTTGTTTGTTTGTTAAGCATGGATTAAGCGGCTGAAAATCATAGTTTTAGCCATAAAGGAAGTTATGATATGATTAGTTACTTGCTTAATTAGAGGTTTGTTTGAAGGAATGGTTCAGGTAATGCTTACGTGATGTTGTTTCACCATTAAGGAAAACTAAAGGAAGAGTAAGGCAGTAAGGTCAGATTTGGTTTGCATGTTGAGGTAAAGAACATTTACTTGTTCATGGAATCTTGCGTTGAACTTCTTTTCTTTCTTTGCGGGAGGTATTGATTTTGAATATCTGTAAACAACACTAGTAAGTTAGGAAACGAGGTTTCCTTCTACAGGAGGAGAGTTTGTAACTAGACTGGCCTAATTGCTGAATTTGTGATCATTGTTAGATGCTCAATAGGGCATCACTATCTATATAGCTAGCTTTTGAAATTGATTGTGCTAGTAATAGAAACCTGGAGGTGACTAGTGCCTCAATGCTTGGCTAGTACTTGGATGTCCATTTTGGATGTCTTTAGGTCTTAGACTAGAGCTCTCTATTATGGTGCCTTGGAGGCATGAATTGGTTACTTGTCAGACCTTAGAGGCTGAATTTGTTTGTTTTCTGTAGACACTATCATGCATCATTTATCATGCACTACATTATTGTTTTCTTAGCTATTTTTGCATTTATGTTGTTGTGTGAATTAATTGTTTTGATGTTTGCTAAATTCATATTATTGAGTTAAGTGTTGTTTTATCATGTATATATATGTTGCTGCTGGTTGTGTCATTTTCTAGTTGTAGGAATCTATTCTTAGAGTTATTGATATGTATTGTCCCTTATTGAGTTTCTAGGAAATTAACTCTCCCTTATACGTTGTAGGTTGTTTAGGAGCTATTTGATTCAAGAAATTTGTGTTGCTCTTTCAGTGTTAACCTATAGGTCAATTTTAGTTTTTCAAGTAGTATTATTGCACTACTTTCTACATTATGCTGGTTTAAATTAAAACTAATGAGTTGTTTGAGAATTATGACTTCAATTGCTATGATCGGTCTGGTTTAACTTGGAATAATCTGTGGCTCTCCTATTTTTGTTATATTGAAAAAATAAGTCCTAGATGAAGCTTCAAGGCTTGTGACTCTGATTTGTATTAAGAATTGATTTATTAGTCAACAGAATCCATTAAAAGGTTCTTTTTTGTATATTTTATAAAGTTTGACTTCCAATGTGACTTTCTGATTGAATATTGATCCTAGTTTGAAAGTTGTCATACAAGTTCAAATACTACTTTAAAACATGTTTAAACTATCTAGTTTGTTTACTAAGTTAAACTGTGAGTTTTGAGTTTCCTTTGAACCTTTAACAGAAGCTTTTGCAGACCTTGTTTATAAAATTTGTTTATGAAAGTACTGTCTAAAACACCTTTGAAGTCTAAAAATTTATCTTGGTTTAGTTAGTTAAGGAAATTAGGAAAACTATTAGGTGGTTTTAGGCTGTGATAAGGTCAAAAGGGCAAACTACTTTATGGTTCATAGTTAGAGGATTGGGTTATACTGCGCCAACATTCAGGGATTCTTTTGAACGAGTCAACATAGTTCGAAAGACCAAAAATAATTTAGACAAAAAAAAGTGGACTTCTATAAAAAGAGTGGTCCATGAAAAGATAGGGAGAAGTGAGCTTGATTTTTATAAGATGTAAAACTTAATACTATATACTATATGTATGTATAAAAGAAAATGTAAAAATTTTAGGGTGGGTGATGCAAACTATACCTCCGCATAATGTAATGCATTTTGTTATTGGCTTAGCTAGAGGCAAAATTCTTATAGGAGTAGATGTTCATGTGAATGTTAGACCTGCATATCATTAATGCTTTTATAAATTGTGAAAGGTATCAATATCATCCAAATGTCCAACCCAAGGAAAAGAATAAAGTTAGTGTTTGATGATGCATTGACTTTGGTATTGGACCATGATGTTAGAGAATGCTGGTTTTCATACAGGTACATCTTGGAGAAAGAGCATGAAGACTGTAGAAGATTCTTTGATGCTCAACTTAGTGATAACTCTAGCAAAGATGTGAATATAAAGGAAAATGATCACATACCTGGTAAATGAATAATGAATGCTTTTATATAGGTATTTAGGGTTTTATGCCTTATGAGCTTAGGGCCATCAGATGAGGTAGTTACTCTTTGAGGCCTTAAAACCATTAGATCTTGGTACACTTGTATCTTTGTGAGGTCATTCACAAAAGGTATAAGGCGTGGGCCCAATCAAGCCTAAAGTCTTTGATGGGCTTTATAACCCAAAAGTAGTGCGAGCCCAAATTCTTAGGTATAGATATCACTGGACTTTTTAGGAACAACAACAACACAATTTACATACCTCATTAGTTTGCCAAAAATGCCCTCACGGTTTATGAGTTCAAGGAAGTTCAACCTTAGCATAATTATATAATATGATAAAAAAAATTGGGCCTAATACGATTTACAGACGCAATATTAGAACCCTAATCCCAAAACCATGGTTAGAAAACTAATTAGGCCAGCCAATAAACCTAATAAAAATGTGAACAGTACCTTGATGGCCAGGGGCCTCATCGTTTATAGTCATGGTGACTGGTGGAGAGACTTCTGGGAGGAAGAACGCCTGGTGGAATGGATAGCCCGAAGGAGAGTGCCTGAAAGCTCAGAAACAAAGGGTTAGGAGGCCCCCGGAGTGTTTTTCCGGGGGGGGAGCCTCCGACGCCCAAGTCAGTGGTGGCTGAGAAAAGGCAGAGGAAATAGCACAAAGGGCTGAAGAATCTCGCCTGGTAGTTTTCTCAGAGTGTGGGAGCAGTGTTTGGCCAACCAACCAGCCTCCTGCCAAGTATTAATTCCTGGTATTTATAGGAGCGCCTAGCCCGTTCAAATCACGACACGTGTTCGGTCGGATGTTCCCTGAGTTTCTGGGCATAGGAGACAAATAACTGGTAGCAGGTTGTCCTGAGCCACGTGCTGAGATGGGCCATGATGTGATTCTGATGGCGTCCGTATGTCAGAGCGCCTATTCAGGCGACTTTATGACGTTTGTGAAAAGACGTGTCAGAGGCTTCCTTAAATGCTTCCATAAATGCTCCTGCCGTACTCCCAAGGTCCCTAGGTGAGGTCGTCCTCTAGTTCGGACAGAGCCTCTTCGGGAAACAAGCCCTCAGTTCGGGGGTTCCCAGTTTCAGGGAGTTCCGCCTTCGGGGATATCATGTTCGGCTCACTATGTAAGGCGATATGTTCACAACCTTTGGGGGGCGAGTAGTGTCCGCGGGGTTTCCTGGCGTGCCGGGCTCGGAGCTCTTCGGCTATCTCCCGAGGTGCCTGATCGCACCTTTTCTGGGGTAGCGCCAGCTTCTTCTGGCCATCATTGTGGCAGGGAGTTCGGCCAGATAGAGGCGATAGCGTTTGGCTATCACATGCCCCCCTTTGGAAAGCCGAAGTGAAGACTTCAGTTTTGCATCTCTTTCCAAGGTTGTGTATGGGAGTTTCTTTGGAAGCTTAACCTGTTCCGAGGATGCGCCTTTTGCCCGAAGATCATGGGCTCTTCGGCCTTGGCCTGTTCTTTGGTGTCTTCGAGGTGGAGCCTGTACCGAAGATACACCTCTTGCCCGAAGGTCATGGGCTGTTTGGCCATAGCCTGTTTCTTGGCGTCCTCGAGGTGGCCTGCTCTTTGTTTCTGCAGGTCTGTTTGGCCAAGCGTGTCAGTCTGAGCGGCGCGTCCCAGTTTCGTCCCAGTTTTCCAGGGATGTCAGAAGACGTGTCCCAGCTTTCAAGGGACGTTTGGAGGACGTGTCCCCCATTTTCGCGCAGCGGTTGACACGTGGCGCTTTGCCATTGGAGGAGAGTCGCGTCGGTTACAGAGGGGGCACCTTTTCAGGTGCAGAGAGCAGTTACGGCGACGGTTCGCCTCCAAAGGGTACTTATGACGATGTTTCGGTTACCCATCTCTGGCTTATAAATAGCCCACTCCATCATAAGTTCCTTTTGCTTTCTCTTCTGCTCTTCTCTCTGCTTTGCCCCTGTTCTTGCACTTTCTTGCTTTCTGTGGCGGAGCTACCTTAATCAGAGCTTTTTTCCAACCAGCTTTCACGACGGCGTCCTCAGATTTTGGCAAATCTTTCGGTGGGTTTTTGTTTTTCAGAGTGCTTTGATCCCAGTGTTCTTTTGAGTTTTTCTCTGGAAACTGTTTTCTTCCATTTTCAAACTCATTTTATGTCGAAAATGCCCCTTCCTGAGAGCTGGCAGCCTCTTTTAGCCCATCCTTGTTGCACCACCCCTGAAAAGTTAGAGAGGTGGAAGAAAAAATTATTTCTTCCCTCTTACGCCATTACTAGGCTGCCTCGTTCTAGCCATTATGCTTTTTCAAACCATAGTAAGGAGGTCACCGTTTTTCGAGCCCAGCTGAAGGCGGGTCTTCGGTATCCTCCCCCGAAGATGGTGTGCGAGTTCTGCAAATTTCATGGCATTGCTGTGAACCAGCTTCCCCCGAACTCGTTCTGCTATTTTAACGCCTACCTCTGCATGTGTGGCGTCTTCGGGATAGAACCCAATTTCAGAATCTTTATGCAGTATTACAAGCTCTCTGTGGTCCCGAAGGGTGGCTTCTATTTCATGCTACCTCGGGGATCCGGGGGCAAGAAATTCATGTTCACCTTCGCCACTAAAGATAGCTGGCGGGGGTGGCAACAGAAGTTTTTCTTCATGAAGATGGACGAGGCCTGGTCGTACGTTCCGACCAAATGGGCTCAGGGAACACTGGATGTGGACGTTGCTGATCCGAGGATGCTGCTGACCCCAGAGTTAGCTCCCTTGTTCACGGATTTCGACGCCCGCATTCGGGCTATCTCTGACTGGGATCCCGAGGTCGTTCCGCTCGCCCTTTACCCTTTTCCAATCAACTGGAGGTTGATGACCGAAGAGGTCCTTCGGGAGCTAAAGGTGGTAAAGGAGCACGAGACTGACCTCGAGATGCCAGCTCCTGCCATCGCCGGGAAGGATTCCTGGTTGGTCAAGCTTCTTAAGGAGGAAATTTCTTTTGAAGCACTTGCCGAAAGTGAGTTATCTTCTACTCCTTTACTGTTCTTTCCTCGGACTTACACTGATGTTTCTCTCCTTTTTCAGAGATGGGCGACGCGACTGCCGCCTATTACAAGTCCTTTTTCACCGGCCAGGTGGAGAAGGGCGATCAGACGAACAAGGTGTTTTCCCGAAGGCGGAAGTCTACTGGCGCGGGACCTTCGAGGAAACGGGCAAAGAGAGCTGCCCAGGCTCCTTTAGAGGAAAATCCCGAGGAGACTGCCGAGGAGCCTGGGGCAGCCGAGATTCCGGAGTCTGAGGCTGCTGCTTCCGAGGTCCCTTCAACCGACGTCCCTCCTCAGAGTCCTACCGCGTCACAGGCCCTCCTTGATGTAGTGGTAGAAGTACCTTCTGTCGAGGAGCGGCGCAAGCGGAAGGGCAAGGGCATTTCGGCCGAGGACTCCGAGGACGATGTTGTCGAGGTTCTGCCAGGTTTGTTTCCAGACAAAGTGTACTTCCTTTGTTTTTTCTGGATTGGCTTCTTTGTCTTTAATCTCCTTCTCATTCTTATCACGCAGGGGAGTTGACTACCCCTGGCTGGGTGGTCGATCATGCTCGGAAACGAGCTCTTCGGGATGCCAAAATCCCGCAAGGGAAGATACCCAAGGAGCCTTTTTGGACGTTCACGGAGGACATGAATATGTACTCCGAGGACGTTCCTCAAATGGCTAAGGAAATTTCGAAGGGGGTGCTCACCGAGGCCTCCTTCAAGGCTATAGCGGCGGCCCACCCGGGGGATAACACCCTCGCCGCAAAGATCACCGAGCATGCTGCTCAGGTATATCCTTCACAGCTCTTTCCCTTCAATTTTTTCCTAAGTGTTTGGCTCTTACTGACCTTGCGTTTATTTTTTTGCAGCTGATGGGGTACACCGCCTTTCTCCAAGTTCGGGTGGCCAGGGAGGTTGCTTTTCGAACTTCGGCCACTCGAACCATGAATGAGACGAGGACCGCACTCGCGGAGTCGGTCGCCAAAAACCAGCAGCTGAAAGAGGCTGCTGAGAAAGAAGTAGCTGCCCTTCGGGAGGAGTTCCGGAAGGAAAAAGAAGAACTTCAAAAGGACTCCTCCAGGAAGATTGCTGACCTCGGTGACCAAATAAAGGGGATGCTCGCCGCCAACGAAGATCTTCTCCAGCACAAGGCTGGTTCTGACGGCCGTATAGTGTCGTTGACGTGTGAGAATAACGCTCTCCGGGCCGAGGTCGAGTCGTTGAAGAAGGAGCCGAAGGGGGAGGAGCAGATAAAGGCGCTGGAGGAGGAGGTCGCGGATCTGAAGGACGAGCTTGACGACCTCGAGCTTGAGAAGAACAAGTCTGATCAGATGAGCAAGGTCGCGTTCCAGGACGGCTTCTGCCTTGCTCGGCACCAGGTTCTCCAGAGGTTCCCAGATCTGGACCTCTCTTTTCTAGAGGGTCTAAACATTCCTGGGGGACCTCGGTGGAAATGGTCCAAGGTCGAACATCTGAAACTTCTTCCTTCAATTCCAGCGCCGAAGGTGATGGAAAAGGGCGGGCAGACGAGTGGCTCTCGGGACGCCGCGAACCCTTAGCCAATTTTAGGGCCCCTTTTCCTTCCCTTCTGTTTTGTAATCCTTCTTCGGGCAGTTCTTTATTTTAAAGCAGCTTTGCTCTTAATGAGGATTTTTTGGCTAAGTCTTTTCTTGCAAGTTTCTTCATTTCCATTGTCCCGAACACGTTCGCTCAAGAGACTTCGGAAAACCTGCGATTAAAGAAACTTTTTTACCTTCCTTTGTCCCGAGTGCGCTTGCTCGTAAGACTTTCTGGAAGGCCTGAAAAAATTTGACTAAGTCTTTTTGCAGGCTTTTGCATTTCCAATTTACCCCGAACATGATTGCTCAAGGGGCTTCGGAAACCTTCAGTCAAATTTTTTGCTTTTCCAGCTGTCCCGAGCATGTTTGCTCAAGGGACTTCGGAAAACCTTTCGCGAGATTTTTCACTTCCCATTTTCCCGAGCATGTTCGCTCAAGGGAGTTCGGAAAATTATCTCTGCGCTGGCTATGGCGAGTACTTCTGCGAGATTTTTGTTTTCCATCTTTCCCGAGCGTGATGGCTCAAGGGACTTCGAAAAGTCATATCTACACTTTATCATGGCGAGCACCTTTGTGGAATTCTGTTTTGCATAATTTCTGTACACTTAAGAATTTTTCTCAAGGCCATTCTGTACAACATAACTCCTCCGCTCAACCTTAAGCGTAGAATTTTTTAAAGGCGTCTGAGTGCCAAGTGTTCTTCAATTCTACGCCTTCGGTGTCGCCAAGCTTGTACACGCCTTTTCGTACTTCGTCGAGAACCAGATAGGGTCCTTCCCAGTTTGCGCGAAGTACGCCATGGGATGGCCTTCAGGGTGCGAAGTCGGCCTTTCGGAGAACGAGGTCTCCCTTCTTGATTTCTTTTGGCCTGGCCCGTAAGTTTACAGCCGCGGCCACTCTTTGCTGAAAAGTTTTTCTTCTTAGCTCGGCTATTTCTCTGTGTTCGGCCACAAGATCGAGATTGGTTGTCAGGCCGAGGTCATTACCACCTTCATCAAATACTTGCACCCGTACTGAAGGTTGAACTACCTCTATTGGGATAATGGCCTCTGTTCCGAAGTCGAGTGAGAAAGGAGTCTGCCCTGTGGCTCTTCGGGGCGTCGTTCGGTAGCTCCATAATACACTTTGGAGTTCTCCTGGCCATTTCCCTTTGGCTTCCCCTAGTCTCTTTTTCGGGCCATCTTTTATGGTCCTGTTCGATACTTCCACCTGCCCGTTGCTTTGGGGGTGAGCTACTGGGGTGAAGTGCATCTTTACTCCGAGGTCGCTGATGAATTCTTGGAATCCTTTGTCTGGATCCATTATCAGCTACTAGTACCCTCGGTATGCCAAATCTGCATACGATGTTCTTCCATAGGAACTTCTGCACTTCTTTTGCCAAGATAGTTGCTAGTGGTTCTGCCTCCACCCACTTTGAGAAATAGTCCACTGCTACAACGCAGAATTTCACGCCTCCGGGTGCTGTGGGGAGTGGCCCAATAAGGTCTATACCCCAGACTGCGAAGGGCCAAGGATAGTCTGCCGAAGTTACCATTTCCGAGGGTGTCCTCTGGATTTTCGCGTGTCTCTGGCAGCTACCACATTTCCGGGCGAACTGTCTTGCGTCCTTTCTCAGGGTAGGCCAGAAGTATCCTTGGCGGAGTATCACTGCTGCCAGGGCATCAGTTCCAATGTGTGAACCACACATGCCTTCGTGAACTTCTTCAAGGACCATTTTAGTATCCTTTTCATCCACACATCTTTGCAGCGGATTCGCATATCCCTGCCGATATAACTCTTCGCCAATCAGGAAAGAATCTTCCGGAGCGTCTTCGCAGTCTTGCAGCATCGCCGGGGTCTTCGGGGAGCAAATTCTCTGCGAGGTATCTTTTTATTGGGTCTTTCCATCCTGTTCCCGAGGTCGTCATGCTCAGCACTGAGATGCTCGTATGGTCTAGCACCTCGGTATATGTTTTCGACTTCGCCAAGCAATCTGCCTCAGTGTTATTCCACCGAGGTACATTTTCGATCCGTACGGCGTCAAACTCTTGGATGAGCTTTGCTACTAGCTCATGATATTTTGCCAAGATTGGGTCCTTTGCCCCATAATCTCCTGCCGTCTGCCGAACTACCAGCTGGGAATCGCTGTGAGCCTTTAAGTTTCTCACGCCAATCTTTCTGGCCAAGCACAATCCTGCTATGAGGGCTTCATACTCAGCTACATTGTTGGTGACGTTGAAGCTGAACTTGATAGCTTTAATTACCTCCAGGCCTTCGGGGCCCCTGATAATTGTTCCAGCTCCCTGGTGTTCGGACCCCGAGGCTCTGTCTACGTGCAAGGTCCATTCTGGCTCACGCTCTTTTGGATCCGATTGGCTCTCCTCAGTGGTGGGTATTTCGGCGATAAAATCTGCCAGGGCTTGAGCTTTTATGGCCTTCCGAGGCTCATACGTGATTTCGTGTTCGCCCAGCTCTATGCTCCACTTGGAGAGCCTTCCCGAATGGTCAACTTTTTTCATAACATTCCGTAGCGGTAGACTACTTCGGACGATGATGGGGTGATCCTGAAAGTATGATCGCAGCCTTCTCCCTGCAAGCACCAAGGCGTATATAGCTTTTTTTAAGCAAAGGGTACCTGACTTCGGCGCCATGCAGGGACTTGCTGACATAGTAGACCGGCCATTGCTTTGACCCTTCTTCTTTCACGAGGACCGAGCTCACAGCTTTTTCTGTGACGGCGAGGTACAGTACGAGGGGCTCTCCCTCCTGAGGTTGTCGCAGAGTCGGCAGGCTGGCCAGGTAGACTTTGAGTTCTTCCCAGGCCTTTTGGCAATCTTCATCCCAAGGATGATCATTTCTTCCGAGGTCGCCATCCATTTTTGTTGCCTTTGTGATGACTTTGAAGAAAGGTCTACACCTATCTCCGTACCTGGAAATAAACCTGCTCAGAGAGGTTATTCCTCCGGTGAGTCTCTGCACATCCTTAACTGTGGCAGGAGTTCGGAACTCAATCAGAGCCTTAATCTTCTCGGGGTTAGCGTCGATGCCTCTTTCAGATACCATGTCCCAAGGAATTTTCCCGAGGTCACCCCGAAGATGCACTTCTCAGGAGTAAGGCGGATCCCGAAGGCTCTGAGCTTTTGGAAGGTTTCCTCTAAATCTGTAACGTGGTAGCCAGGCAGCTTGCTCTTGACTATCATTAATGGCCAGGGGCCTCATCGTTTATAGTCATGGTGACCGGTGGAGAGACTTCTGGGAGGAAGAACGCCTGGTGGAATGGAAAGCCCGAAGGAGAGTGCCTGAAAGCTCAGAAACAAAGGGTTAGGAGGCCCCCGGAGTGTTTTTCCGGGGGGGGGAGCCTCCGACGCCCAAGTCAGTGGTGGCTGAGAAAAGGCAAAGGAAATAGCACAAAGGGCTGAAAAGTCTCGCCTGGTAGTTTTCTCATAGTGTGGGAGCAGTGTTTGGCCAACCAACCAGCCTCCTGCCAAGTATTAATTCCTGGTATTTATAGGAGCACCTAGCCCGTTCATATCACGACACGTGTTCGGTCGGATGTTCCCTGAGTTTCTGGGCGTAGGAGACAGATAACTGGTAGCAGGTTGTCCTGAGCCACGTGCTGAGATGGGCCATGATGTGATTCTGATGGCGTCCGTATGTCAGAGCGCCTATTCAGGCGACTTTATGACGTCTGTGAAAAGACGTGTCAGAGGCTTCCTTAAATGCTTCCATAAATGCTCCTGCCGTACTCCCGAGGTCCCTGGGTGAGGTCGTCCTCTAGTTCGGACAGAGCCTCTTCGGGAAACAAGCCATCAGTTCGGGGGTTCCCAGTTTCAGGGAGTTCCGCCTTCGGGGATATCATGTTCGGCTCACTATGTCTGGTGCCGCTTTCCCGAAGGCGATATGTTCACAACCTTGGGGGGCGAGTAGTGTCCTCGGGGTTTCCTGGCGTGCCGGGCTCGGAGCTCTTCGGCTATCTCCCGAGGTGCCTGATCGCACCTTTTCTCGGGTAGTGCCAGCTTCTTCTGGCCATCATTGTGGCAGGGAGTTCGGCCAGATAGAGGCGATAGCGTTTGGCTATCATACCTTTTAATTCTTACATGGTATGTTATATAATAATATAATGAATTTACAAAATTTTGAAGGCAAAAGACATTAAGAAACACAATTTCCAATTATGATGCTAATATTTGCTCTTTCTTTCAAAAGCTCTTCTACTCAAATGGCCCCATTAATGTAGATACCCAATATTAAAGGCCTAACATGTGATTAACCCCAAATTGGACAAACTCAAGCAAAACGGACAAATTTAAAACCAATTAGTTTTAACTTCACTCAACTTAATCTAAAATGACTTATTTTTATTTTTACATGAATTTTATCTGGAACTAATTTCATTTGAATACAATATTATGTAGAAGAAATAATTTATTTGAAAGTAATTTTTTTATAATATTATTAAATTTTTATGAATTTTTCTATTTTCAGGTATTAAAAAGAAAAATCCATAAAAAATTAATAAGACTATAAGAATTATATTTTTAATGGATTATTATATCTATACAATATTTACTTTTAAATAAAATTAATTCTAAATAAAAAAACACTATAAAAATAAAAAAAATATTTTGGATTAAATAATTAGCCCAAGTTAAAATGAATTGGCTCTCAGTGTCAGTAGATAGGCACAAAAACATATGAAAACATGAACAATAGAATTATGATTCACAATTTGTATGTTATTTAATTCTATTTATAGGTGTGTTTTTTTGTATGTTCTAATTTGTGTTAAGTTTACAATTTATAAAGATTATATTAAGATTTAAATTTCTTGTGAACCCATAAGATGAGAAAGGTATAAATGTTTTTGTTAAGGGTTTGCTCAGCTAGCATTAAATCATCCTAGTTAACATGTTAGGGTGAAATCCATATTTAGCCCTCTAACTTTAAGGGTCGTCCTAATGTAGTTTATTACCTCTAAAAGTGGCTAGTGAAGTCATTTAACTCAACTAACATATTGATGCGGTCCGGAGGTGCGGAGCCAGCATCTGATGCAGTCCGGTTAGGCGGAGCCAGCATCTCCACTGTGTGCAGCGGTGTGGGCAGCAGGGGGTCCTGGAGGTGCAAGAAGGTACCCTGAGAGGGTCACCTTAAGTGGTGGCCAGCAGCTTCCTGGTACCGTGGTTGGTGAGGACGGGAAAGACTTCCGGCACGGGAGAGAGCCCGGAGCGGAGATCCTTCAGGGAGACCTGGCTGAAACACTCAGAAAACAGGGGTTAAGAGGCCCCCGGGGTGGTTTTTCGGGGGGGAAACCTCCGACACCAAGTTAGTGCTCCGAGAAAGAGAGATACTCAGTAATAAGCACAAGGGACTCTTGCCAGCGTGTCTTTCTGAGGGCTGAAGGGAGAGTATTCAGGCTGAGAGAGGAGAGCGTCCTCTTGTCCTTTTGGTCCTCCGAGCGGAAAACCCCCTGCCTGTGACCATTTCCCTGGTCTATAAGGGAGGAGGTGATCCCTTCAGATTGTGACACGTGTATAGACGGATGGTGTTCGTATTTTTGGGCGTGGGGGCCCCTAGCCATCTACAGGCTCCTCGGGCCGCGAGCCGTAGTAGGTGTAGCCCTGTGCGACAGGACGTATGCTGCGATGCCGTGTCAAAGCGTGTCTGGGGGTGGCGTGTCAAAGACGTATATGAGCGGAGTGTCAGAGACTCCTTGATGGCTCTTGCCGTACAACCGAGGTCCCTTTGGTTGATGTCTCACTTCGGGGTGATGGGCCCTTTCCCGGAGCCGGGCTGGAACTTCGGTGTCTACGTCTTCGGGGGGCTTTCTCCCGCATGGGGTGGTTGGTCTTTCTCCCCCGAAGCTGGTTTGGTCGCCTTCCTGAAGGAGGCGCTACGCTGGCTCCCGAAGTTAGAATTTGGTGAGCTACCGAGGTCGTGCGCCTCAGGTGTATGACTTCCTTCACTCCGGAGTCCTTTCCGAGGTCGTATGCCTCAGGTTTCTGGCTCCCTCTTTCCTGTGGTCAGTAGGTGGTCAAGGCGATAGCACTTCGGCTATCACATGCCCCCCTTGGAAAGGCCGAAGTGGAGACTTCGGCAAGTAGTCCTTTTGGTGTCCGTCTATCGCCCAATTGGCAGTTTTGACAGGACGACCCCGTGGACTCCCGGAGGCCCACGTGGTAGTATGTCCATTTCGGTCGAACAAGGCGGCACGGAGCCTTGAACCCCGGACCTTATGGATTTACACTTGGAGTATGAGGTCGGTTGGGGAGGCACTTCGCCTCCTAGGTGATAAGCCTTGTTCGGACAGATGTCATTTATCCATCCTTCGGTGCTTTCAAGATACCCAACTATTTTATTTTTCCCGCCATAGGCTAGTGAACCGTCATGTCTTGAATCTAGTCGTGCCCGTCTAGAGTAGCATGCCCGGGTTTTTCTGAATGTCAGAAAATGCATCCTAGTTTCTCGTGACGGGCGACACGTGGCAGGCATCAGTTGGGATGGGCACGCCTTTTCACGCGCGAGGGGCCATTATGGCAACATTTCGCTTTCGCACAGCATTTATGACGCCCTTTTGGCTGCCCTTCCTCAATCTATATAAGTCTTTCTCCTGTCATACTCTTTATTTGTGTTTCTTTGATCTCATTTTGCTCTGTGCCTTTTTCTCCTCTTTTGTGGCGGTTTTAGAGGCGGAGCGATTTCCGGCGATCTTTCACGACGACGTCCTCAAACCTAGACTTCGGCAAGACTTTTGGTGGGTTCTGATTTCTAGAGTTCCTTCGGTTTCTGTTTTTCTTTTCGCTTCTCGAAGTCATTTTTCCTCTTTCCGAAATCGTTTTTCCCCCTTTTTCCGAAGTCATTTTTCGGTCAACCATGCCTGTTCCCGAGAGCTGGCAACCTCTTATGTCTCACCCTTGTTGCACCATTCCTGAAAAATTAGAAAAGTGGAAGACCAAATTTTTCCTTCCCTCGTATGCCATCACAAGGTTACCTCGCCTTGGCCAGTTTAGCTTTATGAATCGGGGTAACGAGGTTACCGTTTTCCAAGCCCAACTGAAGGCCGGACTTCGGTTTCCTCCTGCGAAGATGATTTGCGACTTTTGCCAATTTCATGGCATAGCCGTGAATCAGCTTCCTCCCAACTCATTTTGCTATTTCAACACCTTTTTCTGCATGTGCGGGATTTTCGGGGTAGAACCCTATTTCATCCTGTTCATGCAGTATTATAAGCTCTATCCGGTTCCAAAGGATGGCTTTTATTTCATGTTGCCTCGGGGGTCCGGGAGCAAGAAATTTATGTTCACCTTCGCTACCAAGGATAGCTGGCGAGGGTGGCAAAGGAAGTTCTTCTTCCTGAAGGTGGCGGAGGCCTGGTTGCACGTCCCGAGTAAGTGGGCTCGGGGAAAGCTGGAGGCGGATGTCATGGATCCCAGGAAGCTGCTAACTCCCGAGTTGGTGGCGAGGTTTTGGGACTTTGACAGACGAATCCGTGCTGTCGCCGACTGGGATGCCGAGGTGCCTTCACGCTCTCTCTACCCTTTCCCGATCATGTGGAAACTCATGACTGAGGATGTCCTTCGGGAGTTGGGGGTGGTTACAGAGCACAAGACGGATCTCGGCATGCCAGCTCCTGCTACCGAGGGGAAGAACTCTTAGCTGGTGAAGCTCCTTTGGAGCGAGCTTACTTACAAAGCCTTTTTTGAAAGTAAGTTTCTTTCAAAGTTTTTTCAACATAAGTGCCTGTGGACTAACACTGATTTCTTCCTTCTTTTTCAGAGATGGGCGACGAGTCTGCCGCCTACTACAGGTCTCTCTTCCTTGGTCAGGCCGAGAAGGGAGAACAAAAGAAGAGGCACAAGACTTCTGGGAGCGGATCATCTTCGGCCAAGAAGGCCAAGAAGGACACCCCTCTTCCCCCTCCGGAGGACGTTTCGGAAGTTGGCGATGTTATTGCTACTTCCACCAAGGTTGGCGATGTCATTGCAACTTCTACAGAGGTTGCAACTTTGTCCAAGCCTGAAACTGCCGGGGGGGTTCTTGCCGAGGTGGCCGTTCCTGCCCTTCCGAGTCCCGCCACGTCGGTGGATTTGTTGGGCACTTTGGCGGATCTTTCTGCCGAAGATTTAGAAAAGCGCCGAAGGGCCAAGGGCAAACATGTTCCTGCCGACGTGGAGGAGGTCGGTGACTTTGATGACGACTCTGCCGAGGTCGCGCCAGGTTTGTCTATTTTTCCCTGCAATCAACTTACATTTTTTATAATCAAGGAATTTTTACCTGATAAGATGTATGTTTCTTTTTGCAGAGGATCCAGCGCCCCTGGCTTGGAAGATTGAGCACGCCCGAAGAAAGGATCTTCGGGATTCTCATGTCCCGAAGGACAAAGTCCCAAGGGAGCCATTCTGGTCTTTCACGGAGGACATGAATCTGTTCTCCAAGGATTGTCGGGGAATGGCTCCCCAAATGGCGAGGGGCGTGCTTACTCAGGCATCCTTCAAGGCAGTCGCCGAGGAGTGTGCCTCCGAGGATGCCCTTGCTACAAAAGTTTCCCAGCATGCTGCTCAAGTAACTCTTCAAGCTCTTTATTTTTCCTTCCTACTTTTTGCCTAAGTGTTTTTGGCTTTCCTTATGCAAATTTCGCTAAGTACCTTCTCTTTTTTTTGCAGCTGTTGGGGTATAGTGGATACCTCTGAGCTTGGGCAGCAAAGCAGTCTTCGGCCCGAGCTTGGGCTGAAGACAAATTGAAGAAGGCCAAAGTTTTTTGTGCCAACTCGGTGCTGACGAACACCAAGTTGAGCCAAATATGCAACGAGAAGATTGCCAGTCTTCGGGAGGAGTTCTTGAAGGGCCAAGAGGGGCTCTTGAAGGATTTTTCCAAGAAGATGTCCGACCTTGGCGACAAAATAATCAGCCTGACTTCGGCCAACGAGACCCTTCAAAAGGAAAAGGAAGGGGAGTCTGCCCTCCTGGCGAAGGCGATGGCTGAAAATGCTGAACTCCGGGCCAAGGTCGACTTGCTGAAGGAGGGTTCGAAGAAGAAGAAGAAAACCGAGGAGCTGGAGAAGAAGATTTCCGACCTTCAGTAGGAGGTTTCGGATCTTCAACATGAGGTGGACGAGTTGGACGTTGAAATAGGCAAAGCCGTCCAAACGTCCAGGGTTGCTTTTCAGGACAGCTTCTGCCTAGCTCGTCATCAATTTCTGAAGAAGTATCTGGACCTCGATCCTTCCTTTCTGGCTGCCCTGGATATTCCCAGGGGGCCTCGGTGGATGTGGTCAAGAGTCGAGTTCCTTAACCTGCCGTTTCCTCCTCCTGCACCGAAGGTGGCAACAAAAGATTCAGGAGCTGAAGCTTCCCATGACGCCAGGGTCCCTTAGATATTCTAGGACCTTTGCTTTCTTCTTTTTCTTTTTACTCTTCTTCTTGTGATCTTCTCCTTGTATCAAGACCTTCTTCAATGAATTTTCCTTCATTATTTTGGCTAAGTCTTTTTGAGCAATTTTTGTTTCCCACTTGTCCCGACCACTTTTGGTCAAGGGACTTCGGTACTCTCTTTGCTCGTTTTCGTCGGCCATTCTTCGGGAGGTCTTTCGTAGTTGGCGAAGTTCCCTTAGGCAAAGTTTAGCCCACCCCTTGTCGGCCGTGTTCGGTAGACTTGCCCTCTTTTGGGCCTATAACCCAACTAACTTCGGAAGGAATAGGAGACTTTCGGGAGTCCATACTTCAGCTTTGTTCGGCAAACATTCTCAGACAGGGGAAAACTTTTTGTACTTAGACAAATTTCTGGCTTTCACCATTTCTTGTCTAAAAATTCTAAGTGTAGAATTTCTTTAAGGCGCCCGAGTGCCTTGTATTTTTTAGTTTTCCTTCTTCGGTGTTGTTGAGCTTGTATACTCCCTTTCGGACCTCGTTTAGGACCAAATGCCGAAGTACCCCATAGGACGGTTTTCAGGGTTCTAATTCGGCCTTTCGGGGGTGAGGTCTCATTTTCCTTATTCCTTTTGGCCTATCATGCAGGTTTGCACTTATGTCTACCTTTTGCCGGAAAGGCCTGCTTTCAAGCTTGGCCTTTTCTCAGTGTTTGACAACTAAGTCGAGGTTAGTTCTCAACCCGAGGTCATTTCCTCTTTCATCAAACATCTGTATGATGGCCGAACTACTTCAACTGGATAGTGGCTTCTGCACTAGAGATAAGTGAGAAAGGTGACTCCGCGTTGGCCCCTCGGGGAGTTGTTTGATAACTCCTTAGTACAGTAGGAAGTTCTCCTAGTCACTTTCCCTTTGCATCTCTTATAGTCCCTCTTTTGGCTACCTCTACTTGTCTGTTGCTCGGGGGCTGAGCTGGTGGGCTGAAGTGCCTTTTTATTCTGAGGTCAGTGATGGATTCTTGAAATCCTCTGTCCACAGACTGGAAATCATTACTGGCCGGTGTCACCGTCGGTATGCCAAATCAGCATACTATGTTCTTCCAGATTAACATTTTGTGCACCTTTTGTCGGCATGGTTGCTAGGAGTTCTGCCTTACCCCACTCAGTGAAGTAGTCGTCTGCTATCACGCAGAACTTCACATATTCGGATGCTGTCTGGAGTGGCTCGGTGCAATCTTTCCGAGGTTATCCGCTCTGAAGGCAGTCTTCGGGTGCTGGCGTATCTCTGGCCATTTTCACACCTCTTGGACGAATTGTCCTGCACCCATTTTACCGATATATCTTAATAACGGAATTGCGTACCTTTGCCTGTATAGCTTTTCCTTAATCAGGAAATATCGTCCAGGATGTCTTCGCACTTCCTGCCTCTTCATGAGGATTTTCAAGACTTCTTTGGTCACGAGATTCCTCTTTGTAGGATCTTTCCGCCTTTTGTGCGAGGTTATTATACCTAGCGTTGCCATGCTTGGATGGCCCAATGCTTTTGGTAATCAAATTTGATCGTCTTGGCGGCCTCCTTGCCTTCGGGCCCCCAAGGTGGTATCCCAGCGCCCTGATGTTCTGCGCTTGGGTTTCCACTGACAAGGAGTTTCCACTCTGGATCTACCTTCGCTCTGTCTCCTTTGTTGGTTTCAGCCTTCCCTTCTTCTGGGAATTCGGCAATGTAGTCTGCCAGTACCTGGGCGTACATTGCCCTTCTAGGCTTATACGTGATGTAGTACTCTCCGAGTTCGATGCACCATTTTGATAGTCTTTTCCAAATGCTCTACTTTTTTTTTGCGGCGTTGCGAGGAGGCGTGTTACTTCGGATAGCGGTCGTGTCCTGGGAAGTAGAGTTGGCACCTTCTGCCCGCAAGTCAAGTCGTAAACGACCTCTCGGGGCAATGGGTTTTGACTTCGTTGCCGAGAAGATGGCGATTTTTTCCTCGGGTGCAGAACTCTTTCGGCGGGGAGGTCTGGGTCATCCTGACCCTGCTTTTCCCGTAGGTCGTACTCCGGGGAGCATGGTTCCCGCTGAGGACTCATCCTGTTGATATCCGGTTTCCCAATTCCTGTGAATTGGCATGGGACTCTCCACCCCACGAGGTCCTGATGAGGAGGGCCTTCGGCCTGAATTTTTGCTGCGGCCTTCTTTGGCTTGACTACTATGTCATTTTGACCACGCCAGAGCGTGGGAATTCGCACAGGAAGCCTATGGTAATAGTCATAGGACGTTCACCCTCGGGCAGGGAAATCCCTGCTGCCATTATTTGGTTGCCCGTTGAATCCCTGGGGCGGACAAAGACCTCGGGAGTCCCCTCTCCTTAGAACATCGAGCTTCAACTTTCGGCAACCTAGGAGTGAGTTTCCCACAGACAGCGCCAGATGATGCGGTCCAGAGGTTCGGAGCCAACATCTGATGAGGTTCGGTTAGGCGGAGCCAGCATCTCCACAGTGTGCAGCGGTGTGGGCAGTAGGGGGTCCTGGAGGTGCAAGAAGGTACCCTGAGAGGGTCACCTTAAGTGGTGGCCGGCAGCTTCCTGGTACCGTGGTTGGTGAGGACCGGAAAGACTTTTGGCACGGGAGAGAGCCCAGAGCAGAGATCCTTCAGGGAGACCTGGCTGAAACACTCAGAAAACAGGGGTTATGAGGCCCCCGGGGTGGTTTTCCGGGGGGGAACCTCCAACGCCCAAGTCAGTGCTCCGAGAAAGAGAGATACTCAGTAATAAGCACAAGGGACTCTTGCCTGGCATGTCTTTCTGAGGGCTGAAGGGAGAGTATTCAGGCGGAGAGAGGAGAGCGTCATCTTGTCCTTTTGGTCCTCCAGGTAGAGAACCCCCTGCCTATGACCATTTCCTTGGTCTATAAGGGAGGAGGTGATCTCTTCAGATTGTTGATAGCCAAAGTGCCGATCACCCTCCGGACCCACTGGTTCGGACAAAACACCAACCTCAGAAGGGAAACTACCTACCATGGAAAGAATGATGCTTGACCCCTCCCCCGAAGTCCAGCCTCGGGGTTTCCCCATTCCTGGAGATGATAGCGCCAACCTTGGGAGAACGAGTAAGCCATCCTCGGGAGCAGGGGTGCCTCCGAGAAAGGCCACCCTCGGGAAAAACACTCCTGCTATATTAAAGTGACCTCGGAGGACAAGTTCTCTGAAGAGGTCTCCTCTACCTAAAGGGGACCTCGGGAGTACGACATCAGCATTTAAGGAGCCTCTAACACATCCTCGATAATCCGCCATGGCCATGCCTTGACACGCCGTTTGCAGGGACACCCTAGCACGTCAGTCTCGGGTTGACTGGACTCCTAGCTCAGAGGCCCATGCCCCGCTAGGAGTCCCCTGTCGTCCAAAAGACATGGAACGCATCCCGCCGAACATGTGTTACAATCTGGGCTGGCCACACGGGAAGAATTATCACTATTTGCCCCTCTATATGTACTCGGTAAGGATTCCAGGTAAAGGGGTGACGTTACTTAAGCTAAGATACCTCCTTACTCTAAAAATCAGGAGATTACCTAAAAAGATACTGACTTGGGCGTCGGAGGCTCCTCCCCGGAAAACCACTCCGGGGACCTCCTAACCTCTACTTCCTGTGACTTTCAGGTGACCTTCTCAGAGTACGTTCGTCCCGGATCTTTCTCCATTTCCATAAGCCCCTGACGCCTTCACCATGACACACGAAGGAGATGCCAAAGGGTATCAATTGTGACACGTGTATGGACGGATGGTGTTCGTATTTTTGGGCATGGGGGCCCCTAGCCATCTACAGGCTCCTCGGGCCGCGAGCTGTAGTAGGTGTAGCCTTGTGCGACAGGACGTATGCTGCGATGCCGTGTTAGAGCGTGTCTGGGGGTGGTGTGTCGGAGACGTATATGAGCGGAGTGTCAGAGACTCATTGATGGCTCTTGCCGTACAACCGAGGTCCCTTTGGTTGATGTCTCACTTCGGGGTGACGGGCCCTTTCCCGGAGTCGGGCTGGAACTTCGGTGTCTATGTCTTTGGGGGGCTTTCTCCCGCAGGGGATGGTTGGTCTTTCTCCCTCGAAGCTGGTTCGGTCGCCCTCCTGAAGGAAGTGCTACGATGGCTCCCGAATTTGGAATTTGGTGAGCTACCGAGGTCGTGCGCCTCAGGTGTATGACTTCCTTCACTCCGGAGTCCTTTCCGAGGTCGCATGCCTCAGGTGTCTGACTCCCTTTTTCCCGTGGTCGGCAGGTGGTGATGCGAACCCCGATGGTATAAAGACCATGAAATGCGCCCAAGATGTTTTTCAAGCTCCACAAGACATCAAAGAGATTGGGTTTGAAGACCCCCACCCCTAATCAACCTGTGATTAGAAACGAGAAGTATAGAACTCCAAGAACACAAGCACACTTGTGCACCAAGGCAGTCCACAAATAACCAAAGAGAAAACCTCTCCAAAGAGCAATATTATTTCAAAATTTTTCTGTGTGTTCACATCCAGAATATGTGCCTTTATATAGGCCTAAACTAAGGTAAAAAACTGGGAAAAATTCGCAGCCTAAGTCCCTTAGGAATCCTAGATACAAAGACATAGGAAATCCTAGTCAAATTAGGACTCTAACTCCTAGTTTGAACAAGTTTAATGAATGCAGCATATGCCACTTGTCCAAAACGATTTAAAACTATTCCATAGCCTAAATAACTTCCTAAATAATGTATCTAAATAGGATTTGAACGAAAATAAACTATAAATACAAGATTGGCCATGAAAACCCCAAAATAGTCTTCTCTGGTGGTTCCTGCTTGTGTCTTCAACTTCAAGCTGAAATTCGAACTTCATGCAGCCATGATTTCTCAAAATGTAAAACATGAAAGTTGTAGATATCTTTCTTAGCTTCGAAACCACACTTGAATCACACAAAATGGACTTCTAAATCGAAAGATATTCCCAAAATACTGCAACTGCTTCCGAACCAGTGATAACTCGTAAATCGTGACTTTGAAGCTGAATTGGACCTCCTTAACGTGCAAACTGGGTTTTATGGTATTCATATGATTTGTAGCTCCAGATGTTATATTTCCAATGAATCAAGAATTACTCAATTCTGATCTGTTTAGCTCAAGATATGAATTTTCTACCAGAACATCGCCAATCTGTCAAAATCCAAGCTTAAAGTGCACTAGTGAGCTCCTTAGCCTTCTTCCTTGTCAATGGTCTACTAATTATCTTCAATAGATCCTTGCCATCCTTGGTTGTGCCTTCTTTGATCGTATCAGGTGGTCAGGGAGATAGCACTTCGGCTATCACATATCTTATTTTAGTCTTTACCGTTAGTTTTGTCAAGTTATTTCAAATGGAAATTGTTAGTGTTGTGCCCAAAAGCCAATCATGAGATGATTGTATTTTTTTCACATTGAGTTATGATATTTTATTAAGGCATTAATCAAGCAATTATGGTTTGTTGTTTTGTTTCTGCGTAATGTAACAAACAAAATTGTAATCATAGAATAATGATATTCTCAAACGTCCCTAGTCTAGTATTATTGTGGAGCGGGTTGCAATAAAACATAACGACTAGCATATGTGGAGACTAATATGAGATATGTAGTCTGCATATGGGTACAAGTTGAAGAACTTCTGTACTGGACCGACCCACCATGAGAACACTACATGGATCGTTATATGAGTGTCATAAGTGATTCTCATAGTGATCATGGTATATGTAATCCTTCGACCTAAGATGGTCAAGGTTCCTTACATGTGAGTCACATACTTTGATACTTTCCTTTGTTGCTCTTAACTGAGTGAACTTGAAGGAGGTCATTGGGTATGTCACATATCATGCGGATGGATTTATATGATCAAGATGGGATTTATCCCTCCTATGTAACAGGAGTGATATCTTCGAGCCCCTTGATAGAGTAAGACTTAGAAAAATGCATGGTCATGCTCGGATGAGTTGATATACGATATCAATGTCATCAGTTTAAGTTGGTCTACTCGGTAATAAAGAAACCAAAGATTGGGCTATACGAGAGTGACACATTCCATGTCTCGTGTTTAGCCTTGATATCTTGGATAAAGGGACAATGGCATATATTGGTGATGATCATAAAGGTTTAGTCAAATCACCGACAATCTTGTCACTTGGGTAGCAATGATGTGTTGCTAGACACCGCTCATTGCTTATGATCATAAATGTGATTTACGATCATTGCCAACGTGGTAAGAACCTATTAGGTCGCACACATAGAGCTATTTGGATTATTAGAGTGCATAGGCTAATTATTTGGGTTATGGTTTCACTTTAATTTCGTATTAATAATGGGCCCAAGAGTTGAGTCATTATTAAGCCCGAAATTAAAGCTTAATTGGATTAGGGCTTTGAAACCCATTAGGCCTGGAAGTTGAGTCTCACTATAAATACAACTTCTAGTGAGAAATTCGCAGGTCTCCTTGCCCTAGCCTCCCAAAAGGAAAGTCGCACTCTTCTCTTGCAATTCCTTTGAGGACGCAAGCTAGCACTACAAGTGCAAGAGAAACGCATCTGCCGGGACGTGATGGAAGTATTGGAATTCTTGGCGCACCAAGATCCTTTTAAGATAGGATTTGATCTCGTTGAGCTAACTATAGCTTGAAAAGGTATCTAAGGCAGCTAGAAGTAGCTCCCCTTAGCTCAAGTCAGCTCACTTCAGCTATAAGTAGCTCAAAGTAGCTGGACTTCAGCTCAAGTTAACTCAAGTCAACTCAAGTCAGCTCACTTCAGCTTATGGTAGCTGAATGTAGCTGGACTTCAGCTCAAGTCAGCTCAAGTCAGCTCACTTCAGCTTATGGTAGCTGAATGTAGCTGGACTTCAGCTCAAGTCAGCTCACTTCAGCTTATGGTAGCTGAATGTAGCTGGACTTCAGCTCAAGTTAGCTCAAGTAAGCTCAAGTCAGCTCACTTCAGCTTATGGTAGCTGAATGTAGCTGGACTTCAGCTCAAGTCAGCTCACTTCAGCTTTTGGTAGCTGAGTGTAGCTGGACTTCAGTTTACTTCAGCTGAAAGCAGCTAACTCCAGCTCAAGGTCAGTTCTTGGAGCTGGACCTTAGTTCATGGTGCTAGGTTGGAGCTCAAAGGAGCTCAATGGTGCATAAGTAGCATATTGAGCTAGCTTTGTGCCAGCTCACCTTGTTTTTAGCTCAAAACCACCAAGAGACACATCTTTTGTGTAAAGGTATGTCTCTTCATCAAAAGAAATAACTCTTGGCTAAAAGAACATGTCCTTTCATCCAAAGGAAGTGTTCCTCGGGTGAATGGACATGTATATTCGGCCATAGGGTGCTTATAGCACCAAGAGTGATGTCCTTTGACTTTAAAGGACATGTATGTTCGGCCATGGAGGTGGTTGAGGTGGTTATTGCACCAAATGTGATGTCCTTTAGACTTAAAAGACATGTATTTTCGCCCATAAGGTAGTTATGGGTGGTTATAGGCCAAAGGAAGTGTTCCTTGACTTAAAAAGACATGTATTTTCGCCCATAAGGTAGTTATGGGTGGTTATAGGCCAAAGGAAGTGTTCCTTGGCTAAAAGACATGTATTTTCGCCACCATACATGACCCTTAGCCAAAGGAAGTGTTTTTTGGCTTAAAGGACACCTTTCTTGGTGTAAAGGTGTGCCTTTTGGTCATCTATAAATAGCCTTTAGTGGCTGGCCATTGTGAGTACGAATTTTACACTCAATTTGCACCATTTTTCTTGAGAGAAAAATTCCTCCTTTCATTCCTTTAAAGAGCCGAAATATTAGACACTTTCTTAGAGCATTGTGGGTGAAATTACATTGAGATTCTTCATCTCAATTCAAGCCTCAAGGCGTATCTCTAAGATCAAGTCCTTCCTTTTCCTTTTCGGCACAAGACTATCAAAAAGGAAGGTACGCATCCTTTCTTGCTTTAGTAGCATGCTAAGGATTTAAGTTTTATGAATGATCTTAGTGGCATGCTAAGTTTGTTTGACTGGATAAGTATGTCTATATTCATGTTGAACTCAAATAGCATGCTAGATATTGTTTTTTGAGACAATATGTATGGAAAACTTATATGCATGTGGCATATACACAAATGAATAACATAAGAGTATGTTATTATTGAGATCCTGAAAATCTTCAATTGGTATCAGAGCCTAGGTCATGAATATGTATATGTTACATGTTGTGAGCATGATTTAGGATCATACATATGTGTATGATTTCGATGAAGGTTAATAAAGGATATGTGTATGAAACAATGAAGGCATGTTTATATATTTCTGATCGAATGTTATATGCATCTCTTTTGCCATATATGAGCATGTTAGAAGTTGTTTTCATACACATGTTGCTTTGTTGAGTCTTGTTGTGTAAATTGAACTAAAACATGTGAATTGCATCAATGTAGATGGCTTGTAAGAATATTGTTGCTGAATTAAACCGTGACCTCAAATTGGATGGTGAAAACTATTCAATTTGGCAACAGAAAGTCAAATTCATTTTAACTGAGCAAGATACTCTTGATGTACTCACTCAAGAGATCATGCCTCCTGCTGAGGGAGAGGATAAGACTGCCTATGAGGCATTCCTAAAGAAGAACTCTATGTGTAGAGTCACTCTCCTTTCCACTATGGTGGATGAGATTATGGTGGAATTCTCCATGCTTGAGGGGGCCAGGGCCATATGGGACTCTGTCAAGGCCAAGTATGGAGATGTTTCTGTAGAGAAACAACGCTCGATGATTCTCAGGTTTGAGAATTATGTGAAGCGTGCTGATCACTCTATGAGTGCTCACTTGCGTGAGATGTCACGCATGATCCACCAACTCAAGACGGCAGGGCATGTGCTCACTGATGAGCAACAAGTGCAAGCAATAATTCGTTCCTTGCCTGATGAGGAATGGCAATTGATGAAGGTCAACTTACGCCATAACCCTCAAATAATGTCATTTGATGACATTGCCCGTCACCTCCTCCTTGAGGCTGAGGTAATGGCCCTCAAGGACCATTCTAAGGCATATGTTGCCTCATCTTCTATCCAGAAGGGATGGAAGAAGAATGGTGGAAAAGGAGGGCCAAGGAAGGGCAAGGGAAAAGTTCCTGCTTCTAAGAAAAGGTTCAAGAAGAAACGGGACATAAGCAAGCTAAAGTGCTTCAACTGTGGGTATAAAGGACACTTTGCAAAGGATTGCAAAGGTCCACCCAAGGTACATACATACCCTTCTACTTCCATTGTACATGTTGTGTCATGTACATTACTAACTAAGTGCAATTCTTTGTGGATTGTAGACTCGGGAGCAACAGACCACATAGCACGGGAGAAGTCCTGGTTTGTGGCCTACAGGAAGCTCTCAAAAGGAGCTAAGCACATTTCAGTAGGAAATGATGCCAGGCTGGAAGTGGAAGGCATAGGAACATGTAGGATTCCTATAGATATTGGATATTTGTATCTAATAGATGTATTGTATGTACCAAACATTTGTAGAAATTTGATTTCTATAAGTTGTATGTTGAAGTACAATTATTGCTTTAATTTCTTTAATAATAGTGTGTCTATTATTAAAGATAATCAGATAGTGTGCACTTGTTCAGTTAATAATGGGCTTTATGAGTTAAAGCCAACTGACCATTCTGTTGCAAGTCCTAGTTGCTATGTGACAGAGGTCACAAATGAAATGAGATGGCATGAAAGGTTAGGTCATATTGGTCAAGATAGAATGAACAAGCTAGCCAAGGGTGGCTTGCTAGGTTCCTTGACCAAGGTTGTCCTTCCAAGTTGTCAATCATGCCTAGAAGGCAAAGCCACAAGAAAGCCTTTTGGCAAAGCAACTAGGAGAGGTGAGGCACTTAGTTTAGTTCACTCTGACCTGTGTGGGCCAATGAGGGTTGAATCTAGAAATGGATTTAAGTATTTCATCACATTCACAGATGATTATACTCGATTCACCCATATCTACTTACTCAGAAACAAGGCAGAGGCCTTGGCATGCTTTGAGAAGTATGTGTACTTGGTTGAGAACCAAGTAGGTAAGAAGATTAAGTCCTTGAGGACAGATAGGGGTGGAGAGTATACATCTAATGCATTCAAAGCATTTTGTGACTTGAAAGGTATTGAGAGGGAGTTCACCCTTCCTTGGACACCCCAACAGAATGGAGTGTCTGAGAGGAAGAATAGAACTCTTATGGACATGGTACGTTCCATGATGGCAAAGGCCAATTTAGACATCACTTATTGGAGTGATGCACTGCTGTGTGCAGTTCATGTCCTTAATAGAGTACCCATCAAGAATGTGAATTCTTCTCCATATGAGTTATGGAAGAAGAAAACTCCTAACCTAAGCTATTTACGCCCTTGGGGTTGTTTAGCTTATGTTCACATAACGGACCACCCTTTGGGAAAGTTGGGTCCAAGAGGGAGGAAGTGTGCCTTCCTTGGTTATGCTGAACAATCTAGGGGTTATGTGTTCTTGGATGTAAGTCACAAAATTGGGAACATCTTTGATGCAAGGAATGCTAACTTTGTGGAGGATGAGTTCCCCAAAGTTGGTGAGTGTGGTGACTTAACCTCATTAAGCCAGATCCTAGATGAGGGTCAACCAAGTGTCATAAGGACACTTGGGACACATGCACCTACTCTAGAGGGAGTACCTCAACCACGTGGAGCAATGGCTCTAGAAATCCCTGTTGTTGTGGACCAACATGAGCAAGACTTCCAAGAGGAAGGTTTTGTTCAAGAGGGAGTTGAGGATACTCAAGGGCAAAATGTTGAGCCTCAAGAGATGGAGCATGAGTTGCCTCCATCTCAGCCTATATTGAGAAGATCAATGAGGAAATTTGGACCACCTAAAGAATGGTGGATCCTGGATAGTGAGGCAAACTTGGTTGCATCTGAGATAGATGAGCCAAGTAACATTGAGGAGGCTCTTGAGGGTGAACAAAGGGAAGAGTGGCTAAATGCAATGAAGGATGAGTTGCATTCGATGCATCTCAATGGGGTTTGGGAGTTAAGTGATCTTCCTCTAGGCCGTAAGGCAATTGGGAACAAGTGGGTTCTCAAGATCAAGGTGAACTCTGATGGAAGTATCGAAAGATACAAGGCCCGGTTGGTGGCCAAGGGTTTCACACAGAAGGAGGGTGTTGATTTCAAAGACACCTTCTCTCCTGTTGTGAAATTCACTTCCATCAGGATATTACTTGCCATTGTGGCAAATCTAGACTTAGAGTTACATCAGATGGATGTAAAGACCGCCTTTCTCAATGGTGAATTGAGTGAGGAGATATATATGAGACAACCTGAGGGGTTTGTCCAAAAGGGTCAAGAGGACAAGGTATGTAGACTAAAGAAGTCTATCTATGGTCTTAAGCAAGCTTCAAGACAGTGGTACTTGAAGTTTCACCATGCAATCACAAACTATGGCTTTGTGATGATGCATGAAGACCATTGTGTATACTTGTACTCTTCTGGGTCTAGTTTTGCAGTATTGACTCTATATGTAGATGATATACTGATTGCAAGTAATAGGCTTGCATTGTTAAGTACCATCAAGGGATGGTTGTCTTCCACCTTTGACATGAAGGATATGGGAGAGGCTGCCTTTATTCTAGGGGTGAAGATCCTGAGGAATAGAAAGGCAAGGCTATTGGCCCTTTCTCAAGAATCTTATATTGATAAGATTCTTGCAAGGTTCAACTTAACAAATGCAAAGCCCATGAGTACACCTCTTGCATATGGTTTCAAGATTGGAGAGGACTTATGTCCTAAGACTCCAAAGGAGAAGGAAGAGATGGCTCAGATTCCCTACCTAAGTGCCATTGGTAGCTTGATGTACGCCATGTTATGTACAAGGCCAGACATCAGCCAAGCGGTTGGTCTTTTAGCACGATATTCTTCCAACCCTGGTCTGGAGCATTGGAAGAATGTCAAGAGGATCCTAAGGTACCTCAAGGGTACTAAGGATTATTGGCTTTGTTACCAAGGTAAAGACCTTGGTTTACGTGGCTATTCTGATGCTGACTGGGGTGGGGATAGAGACTCCAGCAAGTCTACATCTGGTTATCTTTTCATGCTAAATGGTGGTGCTACTACTTGGTGTAGTAAGAAGCAAACTTGTACAGCATTGTCCACAATGGAGGCTGAATTTGTTTCATGTGCCTCAGCTGTACAAGAAGCCCTTTGGCTAGGTTATTTCCTTAAGAATTTGGAGTCCAAGGTTTCTATTGAGAGACCTATTACTATCTACAGTGATAGTATGGCAGCCATGGCTTATACTAAGGACCCCAAATACCATGGAAAAACCAAGCACATTAGCATGAAATATAACTTTGTAAGGGATGCAATTGAAGAGGGTGAAGTTAGGATTGAGTACATTTCTACAGACCTGATGGTGGCAGATCCTCTCACTAAGCCATTGCCACCACTTGTGTTTGCTCGACATGTTAGAGCAATGGGTCTTAGAAGAATGTAAATGTTGGATGTACTTCACCTCTTTGGTGTCACACATGTTAAGTATTATTTTTGTGATAATATAGATTATTTTATGAAATAATCAGTTCAATTTTAGAAAACACAACGAACAAATGAACATGTCAAACATAGGTAGAGAATGACTTTCTCACACGAGTCATTCGCCCTTGATCTTTGTGTAAGATTAAGGATGAGACTGGCTAAAGACTTAAATGAATGGTACATTTAAGTGGGAGTCATGCTCCAACACATGACACTTTAGCCTTTCATGGTCGCCTAGATTATGAGTAATCAAGGTTCAATGCTTTGGTGCATTCAGTTTGTATGACCATTCATACATCCTAGCCTATGTTAGATGTAAGCAAGGGCTTACATGGAGAAATTTCATGGTTATTGACATGTCCTCCTTTTATATGTTAAGAGGAGTACACTTAATGGTGTTTTAAGAGGGAGAAATGACACACTCCTCAATTGGAATGGAGATCACTCCAAGTGGGAGTGACATGAGTAAAACACCTTAGAAGTGTATTCTGGAACTTTAATGGATGTGTTTCCAAGTGTTCCATGACCATGAAATACGACCATAGAAGAATTTAAGCAAGTTGTCTCTGTTCTTGCTTAGTGTGAGATTCTTCAAATCAGACTCTTAGTGACTATAGCTTGCTATTAGGAAGTTGAGTTAATTATGATCACTTTGATTGGTTGTCGAAGGTCTTAGAGAAATGAGACTGGAGTATCCTCCTTTTGGGTGATCATGTTAATTCATTGACCTAAGTAGTTGAAGCTCAAAGGAAAGACATTAAGATGGTACACGTTCACTAAATTCAATCTTGGGCCCACATATTACTGTGAGTAGTATGATAGATTGAATTATGATTTAAATGAGTACACAATGCTTAATACAATCATGGATTTCAAGGAGTTGAAATTCAGAGAAAGAGACTGATTGTGATTAAGAAGTGTATCATATGTCTGGGGTCTGAAAGGCAAAACTTGATGTGTTCAAGAAAAACTTGATGTGTTCAAGAAAGCTTGATGTGTTTAAGCAACACACTTGTACTTGATGTGTTCAAGGAAAGTTTGAAGAAGTTCAAACTATGAGGAGAGGACAATCTTCTATTGAGAGTCTAACAACCTCAATAGAAGAGACTTAGTGTGTGTGCCTTGAGGTCACACCCACAACTCTATATATGTAGAAGTGTCTAGATTATTTCGGCTATAAGGATTAAGGAGTTTTGTTTTGAGTGGGAGCTGGGAGTTTTAAAAGCATCTTAGTGCGAGTGGGAGTTTGTTGGAATTCTTGGCGCACCAAGATCTTTTTAAGATAGGATTTGAGCTCGTTGAGCTAACTATAGCTTGAAAAGGTATCTAAGGCAGCTAGAAGTAGCTCCCCTTAGCTCAAGTCAGCTCACTTCAGCTATAAGTAGCTCAAAGTAGCTGGACTTCAGCTCAAGTTAACTCAAGTCAGCTCAAGTCAGCTCACTTCAGCTTATGGTAGCTGAATGTAGCTGGACTTCAGCTCAAGTTAGCTCAAGTCAGCTCAAGTCAGCTCACTTCAGCTTATGGTAGCTGAATGTAGCTGGACTTCAGCTCAAGTCAGCTCACTTCAGCTTATGGTAGCTGAATGTAGCTGGACTTCAGCTCAAGTTAGCTCAAGTAAGCTCAAGTCAGCTCACTTCAGCTTATGGTAGCTGAATGTAGCTGGACTTCAGCTCAAGTCAGCTCACTTCAGCTTTTGGTAGCTGAGTGTAGCTGGACTTCAGTTTACTTCAGCTGAAAGCAGCTAACTCCAGCTCAAGGTCAGTTCTTGGAGCTGGACCTTAGTTCATGGTGCTAGGTTGGAGCTCAAAGGAGCTCAATGGTGCATAAGTAGCATATTGAGCTAGCTTTGTGCCAGCTCACCTTGTTTTTAGCTCAAAACCACCAAGAGACACATCTTTTGTGTAAAGGTATGTCTCTTCATCAAAAGAAATAACTCTTGGCTAAAAGAACATGTCCTTTCATCCAAATGAAGTGTTCCTTGGGTGAATGGACATGTATATTCGGCCATAGGGTGCTTATAGCACCAAGAGTGATGTCCTTTGACTTTAAAGGACATGTATGTTCGGCCATGGAGGTGGTTGAGGTGGTTATTGCACCAAATGTGATGTCCTTTAGACTTAAAAGACATGTATTTTCGCCCATAAGGTAGTTATGGGTGGTTATAGGCCAAAGGAAGTGTTCCTTGACTTAAAAAGACATGTATTTTCGCCCATAAGGTAGTTATGGGTGGTTATAGGCCAAAGGAAGTGTTCCTTGGCTAAAAGACATGTATTTTCGCCACCATACATGACCCTTAGCCAAAGGAAGTGTTTTTTGGCTTAAAGGACACCTTTCTTGGTGTAAAGGTGTGCCTTTTGGTCATCTATAAATAGCCTTTAGTGGCTGGCCATTGTGAGTACGAATTTTACATTCAATTTGCACCATTTTTCTTGAGAGAAAAATTCCTCCTTTCATTCCTTTAAAGAGCCGAAATATTAGACACTTTCTTAGAGCATTGTGGGTGAAATTACATTGAGATTCTTCATCTTAATTCAAGCCTCAAGGCGTATCTCTAAGATCAAGTCTTTCCTTTTCCTTTTCGGCACAAGACTATCAAAAAGGAAGGTACGCATCCTTTCTTGCTTTAGTAGCATGCTAAGGATTTAAGTTTTATGAATGATCTTAGTGGCATGCTAAGTTTGTTTTACTGGATAAGTATGTCTATATTCATGTTGAACTCAAATAGCATGCTAGATATTGTTTTTTGAGACAATATGTATGGAAAACTTATATGCATGTGGCATATACACAAATGAATAACATAAGAGTATGTTATTATTGAGATCCTGAAAATCTTCAGGAAGCGTGGTGATCCCGAGAAGCTCGTGTGGATACCATAGAGAGCTTGAACACGTCAACTGTTCAAGTTTGTGATTCGACTTTACAGTTGAGTGAGAGATCTCAACCGAAAATTAGGTATGAAAATTTTTGAACACCCGGTTTACCTCATTTCACTTGGATTCTGGAGGGTTTCGGTTAAATTCCGCTGCGCTGTTTGGCTCCCGAAACCCAACAGTGGTATTAGAGCTATTGGTGAAACCCTAAATCGGGATTGAATGTTGAATCGCATGATGTTATGTGTTCGGTTGCTTTTATCCATGATTAATTAGATTGATTCATGATGCATAAAATCGGAACTCGTAATGAACATATGACATATATGAAGAAACGACACTAATTGGTTAATGAGATTAACCCAAAATTGATAGGTATGAGATAACTATATGGATTAAGATTCTTGCAATAGTTGCAAAAACCCTAGCTTGGTTCGGATTCGGCCTGTTTGGGCACCAAAAGTAAGGTATTTTTGGTGGCTCGAATGGAGGAGTCTCAAGTGCCTACTTGCTCGAAATAGAAGATCTCGGGCAAATCAATTGTAAGACAATTTTTTGCGCTGGGGGGGCGTTGCCCCCCTCGCAACCCCTACCAAGGGCGGCCTCCTTTGACCTCATCCGCTAACCGGTCAGCGGAACCACCGCCCACTGACAGGCCAGCGGGACCACCGTATGCGAAGCGCTACATAAATAAAAACTGGTTAATCAACACGTGTCAATTGGCATGCATTTTTGTTGAATAAGATTTGACATGATATGCTGATTGGTGTTTGAAGCATGGTGCATGGCTATAGCCCTTGATTTGCTGTACTTGTAAATATGGCCTATGAGTCGTGCCTTTTCTTATCACTTTCAGTGTATATTCTCTTCTCACCTTACTCCCCTCAAATGTAACTCGATGTTTCTATTATTGATGTAATGGTACATTATGGGATCATCCAAGATGGTATGTCCAAAGATCATCCAAGGTGGTATGTCCAAGGAGGTGACAACAAAAGGGCAACCAAGAAAGGAAGAGAAAGAGCTTGTGAAGACCCTTTTCTTTTCTTAGGCTTTTATGATATTCTCATTGGCTTGAGAACATCGCATAGTTTGGGCTATAACCATGTCACGTCTACTTTCTTGTACGCATGAGATGCATGTTTTATATTTATATGTGATGCATGTATAAGACAATGGGAGATAACAAATTGGTGAGATCAAACGAAAAATCCCTCAAACAGATATTAAATCATTAAATGTGATGCCTTCCAAATGTTGGCACTCGTCAAGACTTTGATCAACATTAGGTGGGTTTGCCAAAGCAAAGCACCTATATTCATCTTGGTAAGGCGCGATAGGATAATAGTGATATCCAAATTGCTAACTTTGGGTTCTACTTAACTAAGTCATCCTAATAGGATTAGGAACTTAGAGGCATAAAGTTGAGCTTAAGTTCATGGGATGAGCTTGGACAAGTGTTGTTCACCCAACTATCCAAGAGTTGCATAAGATGCAATTGGCAAGGAGTTGCCTACCTAAATAGCTATAACTTGAGAGAAAAGCCAAAGCTGACTCAGGTTATGGTCAAATATGGATCTTGGCCCACTAGAATACCTTAGCGCCGAGGTGTTTTGAAATAATATCGAGGGTTATTATTTTGAGGAAAATAGTGGGAGTATCGTTTAATAAAAGTCATTATTAAATGAATTAAAATACATGACTCTTACACTACATATTTACTGTTGTAGATAACCATGGCATAAAATATATCGACACTTTCGTTGCGATTGATCCTTGAGAAGGAAAAACTGAATGGGACAAACTTTCTCAAATGGTATCGAAACTTGATGATAGTCCTCAATCAAGAGAGAAAGGCTTATGTCCTAGAGCAGCTCATTCCAAATGAGCCTGCTGCCACTGCTCCAAAAGCTGAAAGGGATGCTCACAAGAGGCATTCTAATGATGCTTTGGATGTTGCATACCTCATGCTTATTACCATGGAATCTAAGCTTCAGAAGCAATATGAGAATATGGGAGCGTTCGATATGATCGAACATCTCAAAATGCTTTTCTAAGAGTAAGCTAGGCATGAGAGGTTTGAGACTTCTAAGGCATTGTTTCAGTGCAAGATGTCTGAGGGAAGTCCCGTGGGCCTTCATGTGCTCAAGATGATTGGGTACATTGAGAATCTTGAGAATTTGGGATTTGGTCTTCAAAAAGAGTTGGCTGTTGATGTAGTTTTGCAATCGTTGCCTAAAAACTACAGTCAGTTCGTCATGAATTATAACATGAACGACCTTGACAAGTCCCTCCCTGAATTGCTCAACATGTTGAGAACTGCTAAGCAAAACCTTAAGAAGGCTAAGCCCATTTTGATGGTTCAAAAGGGCAAAGGAAAGGGAAAAGACAACAAGAAGAAGGATAAAGCTAATGGAAAGTCCAATGCTAATTCTTCTTCAGCTGCACTGAAACCAAAGGGTGGTGTGGCAAATGAAGGGGAGTGCTTCCATTGTAAACAACTTGGACACTAGAAGCACAACTGCAAGCTCTATCTTGAAGAACTTGCTAAGGAAAAGAGAAGTAAGACTTCCACTCTAGGTATTTTTGTTATAGAGGCTAACTTTTCTACTTCCTCATCTTGGTATTGGATACTGGATGTGTTTCTCACATTTGTGCAAATGTGCAGGATCTAAGTAGAAGTAGAAGATTGACCCGAGGTGAAGTGGACCTATGTGTTGGAAATAGGGCAAGGGTTGCTGCCTTAGCTGTAAGGATTTATGTTCTCACTTTACCTAGTGGATTAGTTTTAGAATTAGACAACTGCTATTTTGTGCCTACTATTAGTAGAAATTTGATTTCTGTTTCTTGTTTGGATAAGAAAGGTTTTTCATTTATAATAAAGGACAAATGTTGTTCTATTTATTTGAATGAAATCTTTTATGGTAGTGCTCAACTTAGCAATGGGTTGTATGTTCTAGACCTCGAAGATCCAACCTATAATGTGAATACCAAGAAGGTCAGATTAAATGATTCAAACCCGACCTATCTCTGACACTGTCGCTTGGGCCATATAAATGAGACCCGTATATCCAAGCTCCATAAGGATGGACTCTTGGACTCATTTGATTTTGAATCATATGAGACATGTAAGTCATGTTTGTTGGGCAAGATGACCAAAGCCCTATTCACAGGGCAAAGTGAAAGGGCTAATGACTTACTAGGACTCATACATAGTGATGTATGTGGCCCTATGTCTACACAAGCTAGAAGAGGTTTCCAATACTTCATTACTTTCAATGATGACTTCAGCAGATATGGCTATGTGTATCTTATGAGACACAAGTCAGAATCCTTTGAAAAGTTCAAAGAATTCAAGAATGAAGTAGAGAATCAACTCGGGAAGTGTATCAAAGTGCTTCGATCAGATCGAGGTGGAGAGTACTTGGATCGAGAATTCCTTGACTATCTGAAGGAGTGTGGTATAATATCACAACTCACTCCACCTGGTACACCTTAATGGAATGATGTATCTGAAACGAGAAATCGAACTCTGTTAGACATGGTTCGCTCTATGATGAGTCAAGTTGACCTTCCAAACTCCTTTTGGGGACATGCTCTAGAGATAGCCGTTTTAACACTAAAACGAGTTCCATCTAAATCGGTTCAAAAGACACCATATGAGATATGGAGTGGGAGGCGTCCCAATTTGTCTTTTATGAAGATTTGGGGCTGTGACGCTTATGTGAAACGTCAATCCTCTGACAAACTAGGGCCCAAATCTCAAAAATGCCTTTTTGTTGGGTATCCCAAAGAAACAAAGGGTTACTATTTCTACAATCCTTCTGAGCAAAAAGTATTTATTGCTCAAACTGGTGTCTTTTTAGAGAAAGAGTTTATCTCTAAAGGAACTAGTGGGAGGAAAGTAGAACTTGAAGAAATTCAAGAACAACAAGGAGACATCGAACCTAAAATGGAACTTGAACAGGCACCACAAGATGTTGTGGTTCAAGAGTCTGTTCTTGTAGCACAGAGCCCACGTAGGTCTGGTAGGATTCGGTGTGAGCCTGAGAGATATGGATTTCTCATGACTCACACTGGTGATGTAATGCTTATGGATCAGGATGAGCCCACAACCTACCAACAAGCTATGTCGAGGCCTGACTCTGAGAAGTGACTAGTGGCCACGAAATCCGAGATGGAATCCATGTATGAAAATCAAGTATGGACTTTGGTTGACCCACCTGAAGGGGTAAAACCCATAGGGTGCAAATGGGTTGTCAATAAGAAAACTGACATGGATGGTAATATGATTACCTTTATGGGACGATTAGTTGCAAAAGGTTTCAAGTAAATTCATGGTATTGACTATGATGAAATTTTTTCACCAGTGGCTATGCTTAAATCCATCTGAATTTTGTTCACTATTGCTGCACACTATGGTTATGAGATATGGCAAATGGATGTCAAAACTGCATTCCTAAATGGAAAGCTACTTGAGGATGTGTACATGACACAACCTGAGGGTTTTGTCACTCCTGAGAATGCCAATAAAGTGTGCAAGTTGCAAAGGTCCATTTATGGACTGAAGCAAGCTTCTCGAAGTTGGAATCTTCGTTTTGATGAAGCAATCAAAGAGTTTGGTTTTATCAAAAATGAAGATAAACCTTGTGTCTACAAGAAGGTTAGTGGGAGCGCTATTGTCTTCTTGGTGTTGTATGTAGATGACATATTACTCATCGGGAATGACATTCCTGAGCTACAGTCTGTGAAGACTTGGCTAGGGAAATGTTTCTCTATGAAGGACTTGGGTGAAATAGCCTATGTGTTAGACATCATGATCTATAGAGATAGATCTAGAAAGCTTCTTGGCCTAAGTCAAAGTACATACATTGACAAGGTGCTAAAGAGGTTTAGCATGCAAGATTCCAAGAAAGGATTCTTTCCCATATCACATGGTATAACTCTTTCTAGATCTCAGTGTCCGAGTACACCCGAGGAAAGAGAGCGCATGAGTAAGATTCCATATGCTTTAGCAATTGGATCTATCATGTATGCCCTGATATGTACTCGTCCCGATGCCTTATATGCCTTAAGCATGACGAGTAGGTACCAATCGAACCCCGGTGAGAGTCACTGGACAGCTATTAAGAACATCCTTAAGTACTTACGAAGGACTAAAGATGCATTCTTGATCTTTGGATGTGAAGATGAGCTTGTTGTAAGGGGTTACACCGATGCAAGCTTCCAATCCGATAAGGATGATTTTAGATCGCAATCTGGTTATCTGTTTTGTATTGGTGGTGGTGCTGTGAGCTGGAAGAGTTCAAAGCAAGAGACAGTAGCTGACTCTACAACAGAATCTAAGTACATTGCTGCCTCTGATGCTGCGAAGGAGGCAGTTTGGATCAAGAAGTTCATCACTGAACTTGGAGTGGTTCCAAGCATTGCCGACCCGAAAGAGCTCTATTGTGACAACAATGGAGCAATCGCACATGTTACCCACTCCGGGGTAGTCCAGTTATGGTGCCAAAACTGTTCATTTAGACTCCCAGGATTGGTAATGTTCTGTAGGCCATCAGAACACTACCCTTAGTGTGCATACCCAAGTGGCCCTCTTGGGCACTATGTAAATACTTGCATATTGGTCCAACCATCACACACATATTCACATTGCGTGCACACCATGGCAGCAAAGAAGGAAAACACTAGCACAAGTCTTAGTTTTGGCTTCCACACATTAGGCAATCTTGTTAAGTTCTAGTGGCCAGCTATTGCACCTGTAACTTCCACTAATAAACTGTATCATTCTAGCCACATAGCCCCATGTTTTCTTTGCTCCATTATCAAGTAGAGACTTAGAGAAAACCAAGAAATTTTTTTTTACATCAATAGCCCACCTATGGACCAAGTTATGGATTTTTGAAGTTGGTTACGAAATTCTGACCAAATGAACAGTAACTCATCCAACTTTGCAACATCATATCTTTGGCTACAGGGCTCTGAATCTAGAAATTCAAAATCCCAGTTAACCCTCTAGATGTCCTATAGGTGTGGTCAAAATTTCATACCAATATTCATTCTACATAGGGAGATATTAAACTTTATGTCCAGAGTCAAAATTCTGGCAACTTTTGGACCATTTTGCCCATACAAAATTTCATAGCTATGTAAACACTTCATTGACAAGGGGAAATCCCTCCAAGGCTATCCCATATATTTCCATTACACATAGGAAATAAATTCCCTTGCATTTAACAGCTTTATGTGGCCAAAACAGAATTTACAAGTAAGCAGCCCATTATTCACACTTAGGCAGCTTTGCGCCACATCACTTACATAGCCAAAACATTACTCAAATGTTCACATAAATGTCTCATTTTGCATACACTACATGTACATGCATACATGCACTACAATATGTTCTTAACTCAGCTAAATACGCACCCTAAGTTACAGGAGTGCCTGAAATGCAATGGACTCCATAAATAGGATGCTGGACAGCTGCTGCACAACACAGTAAGTACCACCATTAAAATTACCAAATGTGCTCCTAAAATCACCAAAATTTCCAGATCATAACTAGACACATGGAAGTTCATGTACCTGAAATTTCAGATCAAAACTCAAACCAAAAAGGTTAGTTTGAAGGTGATCATTCTGCTGGACCTGAAATGACAGAATTGAGGGGAGTAAGTTTCATTGAGAAACTTAGTAAGGGTAGCACTTGGTTTCTTAAGGTAATGTGATCCTCATTAAAACCTGCATCCAAAGACACTAAAACACAAAAACCACAATGCATATATACAAGATATAGCAACCAAATGCAGCAGCCATTCACAACAAACAAACACATGAAATGCAGCAACAACAATAACCATAGGTTAGTCCGTAAAACATGCAATAAACTTAAATAAATCACTATGGCAGCCCTCCTCAAGCTAATGCTTGGCCTTAGGAGTATTTTAACAGTAGTTAGTACTAACTTTGGGCTCTAGAAACCCTTCTTTCTTACTGCCATCTTTAGCATGGTAACACTAAGGCCGAAACCTTGCCATGCTTCTTTTCCATTAACCCATACTTGGTTCCTAGAGCTTTTTGCTCTCTTCCAAGCATGGTCTTAGCTTTATGGATGTTTGGAAATACAGTAAATAATCCAGGAAACTTTAGAAAACTCTTATTTCGCTGCCATCTTTGTACACTTGACAGTAGGTCACAAAACCTTCAATAAGTGCACTCCCCTCACTAAGCTTGGTTCATCAAGCTCATGGCTCTCTTCCAAGCTTAGCCCTTGCTCCATGGTTGCTTGAAAATTACAGAAAACAGTCCATGAGAGCAAGAGAACCCTTACCTTGAGTGTATGCTGAAATTGGAGCTTGATCCTAGGTGCACCCAAGTTTTAGCACCACATAGCTTCCAATTGCCCTTTCTTGCTTTCTTTTGCCTTCAATTTTAATCTTGGAGGTATGGTGGCTATGGAAGAAGTGTGGGGGTGGAGAAGCTACGTTTTTTCTGCTGGAAGAAACCAAATGTGGGAGATAAAGACAAAGACAACCACTTATAAAGACTTTAGTGCACAAAACACACTTAATAGCCTTAGTTAAGCTTTATGTCATTTTCCTTGCTACAAGACCATGGTTTCTTAGTCTTCATTTCTTGGCCCACATTTGACTCTCTTACCATGCTTTGGCCAGCCATCCCTTGAGTGGGATAAGTGATTTGGCCACTTGAATGGCCTTAAATGAGCTTAAGGGCACAAAAGACACTTAACAAGCTTAACCTTGCTTTATGTCATTTTCCTTCCCATTAATTATGGTCTCTTTGTCTTAAACTCATTGGTACACATGTGCCCACCAATGTTGACTAATTATCAAGCCTTGGCTGCCTCCCCCATAGTGGGAAAACTCCAAATTGCTCCATTTGACTTAAGTCAAAAACGTACACATCATAAGGCTTACACTAGGACACTTAGGTCCTTTATGCCTTTTTGTGTTTTCTTTGTCTTTAGTTGTCTTCCATGAGCAATTTGGTCCTCCAATAGCACTTTCATACCATTCATATTCCTCTCATAACTCTCCAAATCTTTTTCTTGAGAGTTTTACAATTGAGTACCCGAGTTTCCAAAATCTTACAAAAAAGTCCATAGGTTGCTTGACAAACAAGCAATCCTTAAGACTTTTCTTGGGGACCAAGTTGCCAACTTGGAACACTTTTGAGGAGATGTTGATTATGCCTTTTACCCCTCACACTTCAATCACTATGGTGAGAATTACACAATATAATGGTTTTTAGCCATTATGACATACTTGTAATTCTCCCATTTTATGAGGTGGTAACAGCACAGGCTAAGGAACCTCGATCTCACTAGGGATCGAAACACATACTCCGACGTTATCATTTCATCATGGAGATCATCGAGAAGGGTGATGTAAGGATATGCAGGACTTCGACAAACAGAAACATTGCTGATCCACTGACAAAGCCTCTTATGCAGCAGAAGCATGATAGCCATTCTAGGTCCATCGGTATTAGATACATGGATGATTGGCTTTTAGTGCAAGTGGGAGATTGTTAGTGTTGTGCCCAAAAACCAATCATGAGATGATTGTATTTTTTGCACATTGAGTCATGATATTTTATTAAGGCATTAATCCAGCAATTATGGTTTGTTGTTTTGTTTCTGCATAACGTAACAAACAAAATTGTAATCCTAGAATAATGATATTCTCAAACGTCCCTAGTCTAGTATTATTGTGGAGCGGGTTGCAATAAAACATAACGACTAGCATATGTGGAGACAAATATGAGATATGTAGTCTGCATATGGGTACAAGTTGGAGAACTTGTGTACTGGACCGACCCACCATGAGAACACTACATGGATCGTTATATGAGTGTCATAAGTGATTCTCATAGTGATCATGGTATATGTAATCCTTCGACCTAAGATGATCAAGGTTCCCTACATGTGAGTCACATACTTTGATACTTTCCTTTGTTGCTCGTAACTGAGTGAACTTGAAGGAGGTCATTGGGTATGTCACATATCATGCGGAGGGATTTGTATGATCAAGATGGGATTTGTCCCTCCTATGTAACGGGAGTGATATCTTCGAGCCCCTTGATAGAGTAAGACTTAGAAAAATGCATGGTCATGCTTGGATGAGTTGATATACGATATCAATGTCATCAGTTTAAGTTGGTCTACTCAGTAATAAAGAAACCAAAGATTGGGCTATACGAGAGTGACACATTCCATGTCTCGTTCTTAGTCTTAATATCTTGGATAAAGGGACAATGGCATATATCGGTGATGATCATAAAGGTTTAGTCGAATCACCGACAATCTTGTCACTTGGGTAGCAATGATGTGTTGCTAGACACCGCTCATTGCTTATGATCATAAATGTGATTTATGATCATTGCCAATGTGGTAAGAACCTATTGGGTCACACACATAGAGCTATTTGGATCATTAGAGTGCATGGGCTAATTATTTGGGTTATGGTTTCACTTTAATTTCTTATTAATAATGGGCCCAAAAGTTGAGCCATTATTAAGCCTGAAATTGAAGCTTAATTGGATTAGGGCTTTGAAACCCATTAGGCCTGGAAGTTGAGTCTCACTATAAATACAACTTCTAGTGAGAAATTCGCAGGTCTCCTTGCCCTAGCCTCCCAAAAGGAAAGCCGCACTCTTTTCTTGCAATTCCTTGGAGGACGCAAGCTAGTACTACGAGCGCAAGAGAAACGCATCTGCCGGGACGTGGTGGAAGTGTGGTGATCCCAAGAGGCTCGTGTGGATACCATAGAGAGCTTGAACACGTCAACTATTCAAGTTTTGTGATTCGACTCTACAGTTGAGTGAGAGATCTCAACCGAAAATTAGGTATGAAAATTTTTGAACACCCGGTTTACCCCATTTCACTTGGATCCTGGAGGGTTTTGGTTAAATTCTGCTGCGCTGTTTGGCTTCCGAAACCCAACAGAAATTGCCAACGTGACACCTATATTGTGACATGTCTATCCCTTTCACGATAACAAGTGACTGAACTGAAAGAACAACAAATTTCAGACTAAAATGATGCAAATGCATAATTATAAAGTCCTAAGACATAGTTTTACCCATAATCTTCTTCCCCAAATCTTCTCTAATTTCAATTGTCCAGCCACCCACTCCACCATCCACACCATCGCACACCCCCACCTCTCCATCGCCCTGTCTCCCTCTCTCTCTGTCCGCCCATCTACCCATCTTCATCTACTCAATCGCTGCCAAGCCCATCATCTTTTTTCGCGAAGTGCTTCTCTCTCTTGCTGCCGCCCCTCACTGATTACGCCCATCGCCACCCTTCATCGATTACACCTTCCGCCAACCATGCCGATTATTACTGCTCCCTCCGCCTTACTAGCTCCAGCCTCTTGACCTTCTCCACTCTCAAGTTTATGATGAACACTGTTCGAACTTGTTTCGAAATCAGATAAATCTAATGCCTTTGTCTTCTAGGTTCTTGCTCAATTTTGATTCGGGATAGAAATTTGGTGGGTGTATATAATTCTGAGGGTAGCAATCAAAACGACAATGATAAAGGACAACAATGATCAAGTTAAAGAAGGGCAGCGGTGGGATTGGGAAAGATTAGGGAAGATTGGGTTAACTAACCTTTTAGGTCACTAAAATTACATTGTGTGTCAATTTTAGCTTAAACTTTATTGTTTTCCCAATCTAGTCACTTTTTATCATAAAAGAGGCTGCCATGTGGCAATATGCATGCCACGTAAATAATTTTCATTCGAAATAACAGTAGAACTAATGGTAAGGACTAAAATAGGATACGTTAGTTGAGTTAGATGACTTAATAGTCACTTTTAGAGGTAAGAGACCATATTAGGACGACTGTTAAAGTTAGGGGACTAAATATGAATTTTACCCTAATATGTTATTGCATGATCTACATTATGTGGCCTACTGGGTCCAAAAATCAATTTTAGAACTACACCTAAGGTTGAATCGAATTACCACAATCCCCAATCATCTTATGAGCCCACGTGGAACAAGTCCTTGTCTTGTTGTCCATGTATGTTGACACCCAATTTCGTCCGGCTATTAAAAAATTTAAAAAAAAATTAAATAAAAAATTAATTAAAAACAAAAATTATTATTATTATTATTATTACTAAAATTTTTTAATTAGTTTAAAGTACAATTTTTTTTTGTTTTTTTTTGTGAAGATTTGATTTAAAATGATATATGTGTGTATATGTGTATGTTTGAAAGAAAAAAGAAAACTCCATAAAAATGACAAAATTAAAAAGTTTGAGGTAAAAATGACAAAATTGAGAAGTTTTGGGAAAAATTGACAAATTTTGAAAGTTTCAGGAGCATTGGGTAATTTTTTGCATCAATTTTGGGCCAGACGGACTGAAACTGTCATTTTACCAAATTAAGAGATAAGTTTGAATTTAATTAATTTTTAATTTTGAACAGTCCAGCACCCCTTCCCCTATAAATAGGGGTCCAAAATCTGTGAAGAAGGCAAAGAAAAAAAAGAAATCAAGCTTAGAGCTCCATTTTAAAAAAAAAAAAATTACAGCTTAGGTTCCTAGCTCTCCTTCCTTTCTCCAGAAAATCCCAAAATTTTGGCCTTTTGACGCTTTGACCATCTTCCTCCTTCCGTTTTCTTTCACTGCCGTCCCCTGCGCGCCCCTACCGTCGCTGCCCGTCGCCATCGCCGTCGTCCTGCCCGTCGCCGCCGCCATCGTCCTGCCGCCCTCGCCGCCAGCTAGCCTCCGCCTACCGTCACGCCGTCCGTCTATACCTGCCGTTTTCCCTTTCGCCCTGCCACGTTCACCGCCGCGCCCCGCCACGCCGTTGTCACGCCTTGCCTCCCTCACCCCCGCCTTCGTCGTCGTCTCCTCCCCTGCCGCCAGCCCCGCCGTGAAACCTTCCCCCTTTCCTCACCCGCGGCAACGTCCGTTTCCTGGGAAATTCAAAATCCTTTTCCTTAGGTAAAATTCTACTTTAGTCCATCATCTTTTCATTTTCTTTCTCTTTGGTTACTAACCTTTTCATTTGTCCTTGCAGAAAAAAAAAAACTAATTACTAACTTCCTTGTTTATTATTTATTGTTGTATTATTATTAACCTTTATTATTATTATTGTTATTGTTAACAACTAACCTTACTAACTTCACTAACTTTTATTATTATTGTTAACAACTAACCTTACTAATTTCACTAACTTTTATTATTATTGTTAACAACTAACCTTACTAACTTCGCTAACTTTTATTATTATTGTTAACAACTAACCTTACTAACTTTGCTAACTTTTATTATTGTTGTTATTAATTCTAACAACTAACTTTTACTATCTTTGTTATTATTATTATGGAAGGTTATACCTCCTAATTTTTTTTTAGTGGATGGTCAAAAGCCCCATTTTATTATTATTAATTGTCCTTTTATTTACTTTATATAATTGTTTTTTTTTTTAGGTGGTTAAAATTATTTCACTTTTAATTATAATAAGTAAATAATTTTATGTGAATAATTATTTTTAAGAATAATAAAAATCATTTTTAAAAGCCAACTATTTTTTTATTTGGAATACATGTTTTTTATTTATTATTTCTAAAAAAAAAAAGTTAACCTTTTATTCTTTTTTATTAAAGTTATTAAAAATAATAATTAAATAATTCTAAAAATACAACAAAAATCAATTCTTTTTTTTTAATATATTTCTAAAGTAATAATAATTAAAAATTCGAGAAAAATAATAAAATAATAATAAATTCCAATAAAATTATGATTAAAATTCATTAAATAAAAAATTAACCAAAAAAAATTAAACTCCATGTCCAAATGATCCGCCAGGATCTAATGGTTTGGAGAATAAAAAATATTTTTAAAATAAAGTATAAAATAAAATTAGTTTTTAATAGTTACTTTTAATTTTTATCCAGTAAAAAGAATAAAAAAAATGGAAACAAATTTTTTTAAGAATAAAAATATATAAAATTAAGACTTTATATTTTAGTTATTTCTTTTAAAATATAAATTTTTAATTCCTCTATTAAAAAAAATAAAAATCTTAGCCAAATTATTTTAAATAAAAATAAAAATAATAATAAAAAAAACTAAATTCTTTTTAATATTTTAGACTTATTAATTAGATTTTTTTTTAGACTTATAAATTAGATAATTACTTTAAAAATCTTACATCAAAATATATAAATGTCAAGACTTTACTTTTATTTTTAAAATATGCATATGAATCTTTGGTTTCTTTATTAAATAATCACTTTTTGGTTAATCTTTTATCAAAAATCAAAAAAATATAAATATAAAATCTTTGGTTCCTTTATTAAATATTTCTTTTATTTTTGAAATATACATATAAATCCTTAGTTTTCTTTAAATAAAATTTTGATTAAATAATCACTTTTTTGGTTCACCTTTTATCAAATAAAATATTAAGACTTTTCTTTTATTTTGGTTTCTTTATTAAATAAATAAAACCTTGATTAAAATAATTTATTTTTTTGGTTCATCTTTTATTAAATAAAAAGAATAAACATAAAATAGAATTTATAAATATCCGGACTTTTCTTTTATACATATAAGTTTTTTTTTTAAATCTTGATTAAATATTTACTTTTTGGTTCATCTTTCATTAAATAAAAATAATAAATATAAAAATAAAATATATGAATGTCAAGATTTTTTTAAAACTCTTTAGTTTCTTTATTAAATAAAAGAATCTTGATATTAGATAAAATTAAAAAAAAAAATACTTTTTGGGTCCTTTATAAATTGAATAATTACTTAAAATTAAATAATAAAGATCTTTCATTAAACAAGAAAATAAAAGAAAAGAAAAGAAAAAAGAATAAGAAAGAAAGAAAAGAAAAAAAAAAGAAAAAAAAAAAGAAAGTAAAAGAAAAGTAAAAAGTAAAAGAATAAGAAAGAAAAAAACAAATAAAAGAAAAGAATAAAGAAAATGAAAAGAAAGAAAGAAAAGAAGTAAAAATATAAAAAATATAAAAAAATAAGAAAAATGTTTTTAGTTAACATTAAAGATCATTAACAAATCTAAAATTTAATAAAAAGACTTATAAATTAGTAATTAAATTAATAATTAATTCCATAATAATAAGAATTAAATAATTTCCATATCCGGATGATCTGGCAGGATCTACGGTTTGGAAAACATCTATTTTTTTAATTAAATAAATACAAAGATAAAAATCCATATTTACGATATGGATTAAATTATTTAAAATTTCATCAAATTCCGTGTCCGGGTGACTCGGCAGAGTCCATGGTTCGAAATTAAAACTTCCGTGTCCGGGTGACTCGGCAGAGTCCATGGTTCGGAAATATCAAAATTTATACAAATTAATTACCAAAAAATCCACATTCGACTAAATAATTCAGTTAAAATTTCTAATTTCAAAAATTAACTGAATATTTTTTTAAAAGCAAAGCAAAACAAAATTAAAATCAACTAAGGTACCAATTTTTGGGCGTTTTAACAAAATTGTTTTAACGTAACCGTACTCCCGAACCCCTGAACTCTCGCAGACCATATTTTAGGTGTCCAATCGACCTGAGCGAAAACCGATTGGTGGCGACTCCCGAAAATGACCCGCACGTTGCCACAATGTACTAACCCATAAACCAGACTTGTAGCCTTGAAGCAAGTTGGGAGTTCTTTAGTCTTCCGTCCAACCATTATCCAGTAGCCATACTTTCGTCGCCCGGGTGAGTCGTGTTTCCTTACCCCGTTTGCATTCTTCTTTCTATTTAGTGGAGTCATTAAACCACTAACATTGTATGAAAATTAGAACTCTGGAATTGTTCACCAACTTGTGCCTAGAGTCACCATTGGTTGAATTTTTCTTGGACTATCTAGTGGCTTCATCATGCAAAGACGGTAGTAAGGCCTTGCTTGGCGGTGTCAAACTTCCTAGTAAGCGTAACTGGTTAAGTACTATTCATGTAACCACAAGTTCATATTTAAATGGACTGACACCTTAGGATTATAATTGTGGGTAGGGCAATAGATAGGAAATGATTGTCTATTGCAAATGTGGTTGCCCATTGGTTTGGGTTTAGGTTGTTGTTTAGGGTGAGGACCCAAAATGTTAAGTTGAATAGGGAACACGCTTGAATCAAGAAAGCTGAAGACTCTTATAGTGGATCCGGCAGAACTGCTAAGTGGAGTCCCTAAGGCACTCCAGCCAAACTCTTAAAGTGGCTTTATCTCTGTGAAGAGTTACCCTCCAGTAGAGGACTTTACACGAACCTAGGCTCCTAACGTACTGCCTCATTGTTCACTTCAGATATCGAAACACCAACTATTCTCATCTATTCCAGCTTCACCATTTTTTTTTAAAAATACAAGACATTGATGAAGGAGCTCAAATGCACAGTAGCAACTGGTAAGGGAGTAAAACAACATGAAGCTAGGTTTAAAGCATAAAATTGGACTCTTTTTTATGGGTATTTACATTAAGAAGCCTTTTGCTAGATATGGGCCACATGCAAAATAAGTTAACAAAAGCCCATTAACTTAAAACGATTTGGCCCCAAGTGTTGGCTAGCATGAATAGGTTGATTAACTATGATGAGGTAGCCACTTCAAATCAAAATGGAATGATTCCCACCTAAGGTTGACGGCTTCAGGGATTAACCCTTTTACCATGGCTAAGGAAAGATCTCTGAATCTTAGCACCTATTTATTCTTGTCTAAATAATTAAACCATATTTATTCCTTGTAAACTTTCATTAAAGTTTTATGTATCATTAAAATTTAGGGTTTAAGCTATTTGATGAATTTTTTTTAATTCACAATGTTTTTGTAGGAACCCATGATTTTCCATACAAAAATTCATAAAATTAATTATTTAGCTTAATTAGTAATATTTTAATTTCACTCATTCACACAATAGGTTATATTATATTATATTGGATTCTTTGTTTATTGACTTGATACCTACCATTTCTTATGGGTTGTGGCTGGCTAAGGTTTAATGACTTGTGCAAGAAGTTGGACTTTATTCGAGGATTCTTTTTTTACATTATGTTATAATGTAATTCTAAATAAAAAATAAACTACTACAATATTTCAGACACAAGACGTAAGGGAAAAAACTTGGACTAACCAACCTTATTTATTTAACACAAATGAATAGCAATATCAAGCAATACATTATTATTTTCGAGGATCAAAGTTAAGTATGTGTAGGAGACATAGAGTAATTAGAATCTTCCCCAAATCCAAGCAAATTCTAGTGCTAATGAAACCTTAATGATAGAGATTGGACACACAAGTCGACAACTTTCCCCCATAAGAGGCAAAGTTATTATAGTAATAATAATGACGAAAGCGTGGTCGTGTAAACAATGAGAGAAAGATGGTTAAAGATTGGCTATTAAATGATCAGGAAATAAATGATGAAAATCACATTGATGATATTCCTAAAGGAACAAAAGGCTACTCTAGGGGCACCTTGGAGGAAAACAGTGATCGTTAAAATTATGGGTAAATTAGTGGGTTTAAATTTTTCTAGTGAAAAAGTTAAGGCATTGTGGTGATTGGTAGGTGATTTTAAAGTGGTAGATCTAGACCAAGACCAATTTATGTTCAATTTCTCCGACAAAAGTGACTATAGGCATGTGCTATATGAAGGACCATAGATGATAGAGGGCCACTATAGTTCAATAATTGCATTTGAAGTTCAACATATTGATGGATGATATTGAGAGACTCATAGCTTACTTAATGGAACTATTTAGTGATAAGGTGCTTATGGAGATAGGAGTGATATGTTGTGATTTAAGTTTAATGTGGCAAGCAAGGTGTTATTCCCATAATGATATGTTGAATGAATTTGACTAATTACTAAAGCTCTTGAGTTGATTTAAGCTAAACAATCAAGAACAAGAAGGTTACTTGCTTTGGAAATAACCAAAGTGAATTATTGTATACTAAAGTACTGAAGTGGTTAAGTTGCTACAATACACACACTAAAACACAGTTAAGAACACTGTAGATCTGTAATGATGGGTTCTATGCAACAATAATACTACGTGGGCCCAATAGATAGCTTGCCCCAAATACATAATAGCAACATTTTGGTCCATAAATTAAACTTTGGTCTAAGAAGCGTTTTTAGCTAAATTGAAACTTCTAAACAACTTTCTGCACTAATACTATCATTTATCTACGAAATGTAAAAGGTGAAAAACATTGGGAACTTTTTTTCTATATTGCCAAGTTTTTGTTTTTCAACACCTTTTTAAGTCATTCTCATTAATTCTCCTCTTGCCTCAAAGCACAAAACTTTCCTCCCCTCTTTCTACACATAAAACAATAGAACAAACCAAGAATCAGACCCATAAAAGCCAAAGTAAATGAAGAACGGGAAATGAGTTTTCTCTTAAAGGAAGAGAAAATCAAAGTGACAATGGTGAGCTTTGAAGACTCTGTTTTTCTTGATCACCATGTTAATCTCTTTCCTTCTCCTATTTACTTGTCCTTCTTGTTGTAACTGTTGGAATTCTTGGCGCACCAAGATCCTTTTAAGATAGGATTTGAGCTCGTTGAGCTAACTATAGCTTGAAAAGGTATCTAAGGCAGCTAGAAGTAGCTCCCCTTAGCTCAAGTCAGCTCACTTCAGCTATAAGTAGCTCAAAGTAGCTGGACTTCAGCTCAAGTTAGCTCAAGTCAGCTCACTTCAGCTTATGGTAGCTGAATGTAGCTGGACTTCAGCTCAAGTTAGCTCAAGTCAGCTCAAGTCAGCTCACTTCAGCTTATGGTAGCTGAATGTAGCTGGACTTCAGCTCAAGTCAGCTCACTTCAGCTTATGGTAGCTGAATGTAGCTGGACTTCAGCTCAAGTTAGCTCAAGTAAGCTCAAGTCAGCTCACTTCAGCTTATGGTAGCTGAATGTAGCTGGACTTCAGCTCAAGTCAGCTCACTTCAGCTTTTGGTAGCTGAGTGTAGCTGGACTTCAGTTTACTTCAGCTGAAAGCAGCTAACTCCAGCTCAAGGTCAGTTCTTGGAGCTGGACCTTAGTTCATGGTGCTAGGTTGGAGCTCAAAGGAGCTCAATGGTGCATAAGTAGCATATTGAGCTAGCTTTGTGCCAGCTCACCTTGTTTTTAGCTCAAAACCACCAAGAGACACATCTTTTGTGTAAAGGTATGTCTCTTCATCAAAAGAAATAACTCTTGGCTAAAAGAACATGTCCTTTCATCCAAAGGAAGTGTTCCTTGGGTGAATGGACATGTATATTCGGCCATAGGGTGCTTATAGCACCAAGAGTGATGTCCTTTGACTTTAAAGGACATGTATGTTCGGCCATGGAGGTGGTTGAGGTGGTTATTGCACCAAATGTGATGTCCTTTAGACTTAAAAGACATGTATTTTCGCCCATAAGGTAGTTATGGGTGGTTATAGGCCAAAGGAAGTGTTCCTTGACTTAAAAGACATGTATTTTCGCCCATAAGGTAGTTATGGGTGGTTATAGGCCAAAGGAAGTGTTCCTTGGCTAAAAGACATGTATTTTCGCCACCATACATGACCCTTAGCCAAAGGAAGTGTTCTTTGGCTTAAAGGACACCTTTCTTGGTGTAAAGGTGTGCCTTTTGGTCATCTATAAATAGCCTTTAGTGGCTGGCCATTGATGGTACGAATTTTACACTCAATTTGCACCATTTTTCTTGAGAGAAAAATTCCTCCTTTCATTCCTTTAAAGAGCCGAAATATTAGACACTTTCTTAGAGCATTGTGGGTGGAATTACATTGAGATTCTTCATCTCAATTCAAGCCTCAAGGCGTATCTCTAAGATCAAGTCCTTCCTTTTCCTTTTCGGCACAAGACTATCAAAAAGGAAGGTACGCATCCTTTCTTGCTTTAGTAGCATGCTAAGGATTTAAATTTTATGAATGATCTTAGTGGCATGCTAAGTTTGTTTGACTGGATAAGTATGTCTATATTCATGTTGAACTCAAATAGCATGCTAGATATTGTTTTTGAGACAATATGTATGGAAAACTTATATGCATGTGGCATATACACAAATGAATAACATAAGAGTATGTTATTATTGAGATCCTGAAAATCTTCTGTAAACGACTCCCTTTTGACCTTAGCTCTTCTCTTAGCCTCTAATTCTCTGACCCTTGACTCGCTCTCTACAAATTTTAGAAATTATGACTTCAAATCCTCCTCCATCGATATTCCCATGATTTTGATCTTAAGCTTAGCTGTCATAATCTATAAGTACCCATTAATCAAATTTTAAACTTTGATCAACTTTGAATTATCAATTTCTGAAATATGTATGAATTTTCAATTTTGATTTCATGCAGGTGTTTATAGCTTCTACGATGTGCTGAGGTTGTTGAAAGGACAGCTATTTGTTCTGTTTTGTCTATGATCTTTATGTCTTTGATGACTTCCTTTGTGTTCAGCTGAAATAATTTTGTGGACCAATGAGGGTTAGAGCGACAGAGATTGCTTAGTTTGTTTGTTCTTTGGTTTTAGTCATCAGACATGCTCTAGACCATACAATACAAGGTCATGTGCCGCAACAACGCACAGATGTTTCAACTAGTGCTAAACTAAGTTAAGCTTATGATCCTATCAAGTTAGGATTTTCACTAGTTGAATTAATGATTAAACTGACTAAGGTGAAGGTCTCATTCTCTAGTCAACTTGTTTGTTTAGCTATATTGTACATTAATTCCCCAAAAAAATTGCAAAATTTTGCAAATACAACACTTAAATTTGAAAAGTAACTTTTTCACCACTATATTGAAAGTTATAAAAAAAGGTGAAAAAATATGTCATACATAAGAAAGTTACTTTCTTCATTCTTTTAAGGTATAAATCAAAACAAAAAAAGATATAAATCAAAGCATCAAAAATTAAGAGTTATTTTTTTTTATAAATTTCTATTTTCCTTAAAATCTTTTTTTCTCACCATCTTTCTTTTCAAGGGTTTTAAGAAATTAATTCATACCCATATGTTTCAATGCAAATTTTTTTGATATTATTTTATTTTATTATTAAATTCATTGGCAAATGATGTCAACTCTTGTAAAAAATTAATTTTATTTATTTTTTTAAAATGACATATAATCACTTTCTTCCAAAGAAAAAGTTGTGGTTTTATTTATTTAAAAATGACAAATAGGGGCTTATATATTATTTTTCCTTAGGCTTAATAGAACATGATCTTAGAAAAATATTGTTGACTAGGAAAATTGTGTTTAAACAAGCAGAGAAGATTGAATATGATCCATTACAAAATACATATGATGAATTTCTAAAAGTGCTTATATGTTTTTACTCTGCAAAAAAAAAAAACACTAGAATTAGTCCTTTGAATTGGCTAGATGCTTGACATTCCAAGAAATATTAGTAAATTTTCAATGTTTAAAATAAAGAACGAATATGTAATTATATGTTTCAGAAAATCTGATGGACTAGTAATACGCTTCTCAAAATAAGAGGGGGGACAACTATAAGTTAGGGGAAACATTAAGGGGATTTTCATAATTTTTCCGAAAAATGAAGATGCTAAATGGAGAAGTAATGACAATCACACAATTGTCCATCCGCCCACTGCCTAAGATATTTTCTAAAAGAAGAAAAGAACAAAAAACTTTATCCAGTTCAATCACCTGAAAGTACTTTTACAAGTTCTTTTATCGAGAAAGGAATCAAAATGATGCTGCGGGACGTGCCCTTCAAATCGGGAAAAAAGAAGGGAATAGGTAAAAAAAAACAGGGAATAGCTGTTTTACAGAGAAAAAATGTTTGGGAACTTTTTAACACTCAAAATATTAGAAAGGTGTCCGTCTAGTAAAATGACAAAGATAATGACACAATAAACTCGGTGTGCCTGTTTGATTCCTTTCCCTCGTTTTTAATCTTAAACAATGTCATCATATTGATTACAGAAACTCCCATGTCTCTGTTATTCAATAGTTCTCTTTCAAATCATATGTCTTGTAGAACTGGTTCTAAATACAAAATAAAATATTAGAAAGATACATAGAGCTACAAAAAACATTATATTATTCTTTGTATGTCATGTTTGCCGTGTATATCAACAATTTTTTTATTATCAAAAAGTAATTATAAATTATTTTTATATATCATGATTATTTATTCAATTTATACATCAATTTAAACCTACATTTTTAGTACCTTGAAACTAAATTTAATGTCATTAAGTGATTAAAGGACATAGATAAAAGTTTGGAGTTCAGCTCCACCTTCTACCACTTCCCTTATAAAAATGTCATCAAATGTTATTCTGGTTATTTTTCATGTCTTGAAAAATCAGACATTTATCTTTTTCTTTTAATACATGATACATCCTAATCTTAAAGATAAGTTAGGTTAAAACAACCACTTTTAAAATTTTTTTCCTTTTTGTAAAATGTACCTTTCTGGTGTTACCTTCCTGAGGGAAATCAAAGGCAGACAGAAAAATCAATTTCAAAAGAAAGAAGATCCAAGAGAGATGAAGCCGTGGACGATGGAGAATGAATGGCGGCGGGACCCACGACCCAATCTCCATGCAAATCTCAAATCTCCACTGCACACGTCGAACCCGCTCTCCTCTCTCCCGTTTTTCAGTTGTTGTCGCACTCTCCCCGCTTGAAACGACTCCCCTCCCCTTCCGCTTGATCTTTTCCTCTTCCTTCCCACCTCCCCAGATCTCCCTCTCCGATTCAGGAGCAAATATCAGATATGGTGTACACGGTCTCAGGGACTCGACTCCCTTATGCGCCGTCGTCGCTCTACAGCTCTCCTGGCTTCTCCAGCTTCCATGGCGATCGGCGGATCGCTTCCGGCTCCCTCTCCCTCTTGCTGAAGAAACGCCCTCTTGCTTCTTGTAATTTCCTCATCTCACTCGCCTCTGCTCTCCTTTTGCTTCTTCTTCGATTGATGTTTGTGTTTTGTGTAGATTTACAGTGTTGCTTGCTATGCGGGAGTAGCTAGTCTCTGGTTCTTGTTTTTCGGTATGTGTTTTAAAGATGCGGAGTGGTGTGTATAATAGTGGTTAGTGACTGTCTCTGGAGCTGAATTGTTTGCACTTCTGTTTTGGCCCAGTGGAAACTCACATTCGTGAAATTGAACTTGGTGCTGGTTGAGTTGTGATCCGAAGTTTCGGATTAGAGCGTGTTTGGATTAAGTGATTGATTCAGTCCAACTTCTTGGTGTTTTGATGCATTGCTTTAGTTAGCTGCATTTCTGTGTGGAAATAAAGGAGTATTTGTAATTTATTTATGCTGATGACCTGGTGCGCGTCAAAGTGTGTTGCAAGGAACTTTCTTAGAATGGTGTTAAGATCATTATCAGAAGTTAAGAAATTTAGTCATGCAAGTGAGGGAAAGATTGGTAAGAATGGCAGTACAACACAATATCCAGTCTTGGAATAGGTGCTTGTTTGAATTGGCTTTGGACCTTATCTGTTTGCGATACTGGTGAGTTGCAGAGGATAATTGACCGGGAAGTGTTGTATTTTGCTGGTTCTTTTTCCTTTCTTTTTTTAATACATTTTTCCCACAGGGGAAATTCTCCAATTATCGTAGTCATTTCTATAGCAAATGAATTAGTTAGAAACAGTGAAGCCCATGGTTATGAATTTGTGCAAATGTGGGATAGTTTCTGTCCTTCCTCGGAGTAAAGGGGTTGAACAAAATGAAGCTTGAGGGAAAACATTTTACTTCAGGAATATTTATAGGCTTGTAGTGTTAAATAACTATTAACAATTAATCAACACTACTAATTTCATGCTACTGACTGCAACATAGTTTGGATTAAGCTGGATTATGATGATGATGAATGTTATAGGCTTGTTATGTGCCAATCAAGGGCCCATCATCCATGTAACCATTATTTTTTTTTTCCGTAGTTTTTCTCTATTTTTATTTCTACTAGTGTTAGCTTATTTCTAAGAATTTCAGTTGTGTTATCTAATGTCACGTGATCAAAGGCTGGCCTAAACATGATAGCAGTTACTGGAAAATTTATTGGAAGCAAATAGGGTTAGGATTGAATGCCCGAAAGCAGTTATTGTTCATAGAAAAACGAAGCATTTTGATTTCTCTGAGACTGGGAGATTCTTTCTATTTAGCCTTTGAGATCAGATGGGTCTTTCGAAGGAATCTTTGTTTATTAGCCAAAATATGGCATAAAGATAGGAAACTAAGAATCTCCAGGCAGATTTTGACTTTCATTTCTGTGCTAACCACCTCTAACAATGACGTGTACCATGGGCTGTCACAACTTGGTATCTGAGCCAAGTGTTATGGGAGATCACTCAAATGCCTTGAAACAATGATTTAGGCCTTCTTGGCTACATATCAGGACCAGAGATAGCAAGATACAGAAGAGAGGCAATGAGATTGGACTGCCCAAGAAGTGGGACAACAAGAACTAACACACAGCACAATTTGTTTGCTTGCAATGTTGCCTGGACTTGGAATGAAAGATGTGGTAATGGGTCAAGCGGTGTGGATAGTGAGGATAAAACTTGAGGGCTGCTGAAGAGAATTAAGATAGAATAAATGCTGCTGCCAAATCTATGTCTTGGAATTTCCTAGGGTCAATGGAACTACTAATCCATTAACATGGTTGAGTCATGAATATTTTCTCGACATCAGAGAATTTTGGAGAAGGAAAATATGGGTTTAGTTGCTATCCACTTGGAAGGAAAGATCAGTTCACTATCCACATTGTACCATTGCATATGATTGTCATTGATAGAATTCTAAGCAGCAAGTACTATTTGTTTATTTTATACATGCATGTAATCATCTTTATCCATTGCTTCTTGTCTTTGTGTTGTTGAATAATACTATTATGCTAGCTTCGTAAGCTCAAGCTCTCCTATTGTTAAAGGCAAATGTCTTTCTGCTATTGTTATATTTGCTCTGAAGCTCTTACTTAGGAAAGTGTCTAAATATTCCTATTACTGATTACTGGCAAAGTCATTTCAATGGAAAACTTCTTTATATACCCCTCTGTGTTTGATGTTAATTCTTGGCTCCATGTCTTATCAAATAAATAAATAAATAAATAGTATCTTGGCTCCATGACTTTTATAATGATTTCTTTTCTTCTTCTTCGTCTTCTTCTTCTTCTTCTTCTTTTTTCCTCTCGGTTCTCTTTCTTATTTAAGGAGCTAATTTGATCATTGGTTGTAGGGAAGATCTTTGCAGGGAAGTCTCCGCTTGAGTCTGAGTCTTCATCTGTAACAGTTGCCGCATCTGAGAAAGCCCTTGTTCCTGGCCAGACAGATGGTTCTTCACCTTTGACAGAACAATTGGAGAGTCCTGACACAGTTTCGGGCAATCCTCAGGTTAGCAGTGCAATCCCATTCGCTTGCAAGGATGAATTCTAGGTTTTGTCATCAAGTCCAGAAATATTAAATGTAGATATGAATCACCAGCCCTGCAGTGAATTCTAAGGTGCTTATTAGACCTTTAAAGTTCAAAGACTAGAAAAATCCTTTGCAATTTGGTTTAAGAAAAGCATTTCAAGTCTTTTGCTCTGGATGTGGGTGGAAATTACTTTCAGGCCAGGTCAATTTGAGTTGTCAAGAGTTAATTCACTGAGGGGACCGGAAGGTAAGTGTGGGCATGCCATTTTTCTTATCCTTTATGATCTTTGTGCAGCTATTACATGATGCAGACAGAGAGCAAATGGAAGGTGATGAGAGAGTTGAAGATAAAGTGCTAAGGTCTGGCCCTAAACGTGTGAACTATGCAAAAGAACCTTTAGCTGAAGAACCACCTGCTTCTTTAAGGGAGCGAGTAAACGTTGATGAAACTGAACAAGTACCAAGAAAAATTCCACCTCCTGGTGCTGGGAAGAAAATATATGAAATTGATCCGACCTTATCAGGTCATCGCATTCATTTTGATTACAGGTGATTCCTTGTAGTCCTTGTGCCAGTGCATAACTACATTCCTTACCTAATGTAGTTGTGATTTCCTATCAGGCACCTCAGTAACGGAAACATCATCAGATGCCACATCTACTTTATGTTCTATGATTGCTCCTTTTGCCTGCCTTTGGAATAAAGGTCTTTCTTGATAAGCTAGTTATTGGATTTTGTTTTGTTTTACAGATATGCACAGTACAAAAAAATGCGGGAGGCAATTGACAAGTTTGAAGGTGGTTTAGAGGTTTTTTCTCGTGGTTATGAGAAATTAGGCTTTACGTGCAGGTGCTTCTTTCTTCTAATTGGATGTCAATATCCATTAGTTTTCCTCATCATTGAAACTTTTGGATGCTAATGTGCATTGATTTTTATTATCATGTTGTAGCATTATTAGCATGTGGTTGCTTTCAGAATGGTTGCTTTGTTGCTTTCCCAGACCAAATGAATTAATCAGTTAAAGCTATTACTAATAATCTGACTTCATTTTCCCAAAGTACCTATGTTGGTTCTTGTTTGATACTTCAAGGAAAGAATTTATGTTGAGAATGCCATTTATAGTGTCACATAAAACAAAGCATGATTGATCCATGGTTGTGTCGGAAAATGCATGATTGAGTTCTGTTCAAAAACAAAGGAGATTTGCAAGTAATGGGCTTTCAAGTGAACTCTTGAAATCAGTTCGTGCAAGGTTCTGCTTTCTGATCCATTTCTTTTATTGCCGGGGGAATAAGGATGTTAATTTTCCGAAGCATCTGAAATTTCGTGATAGTTCCAAATTCATGATTGGTTTCTGTTTGGCCTGAATTGGGTTCCAACTTACATCTCTAAGTCATTTTACTTCTCCGTTTTAAGTATTCTTTTAATACCTTAATTAATCCTGAAATTGATCTACATTGGAGAGCTTTATATCATGAATTTAACAGGCTTTATATTGAAAGCCAACATAAGATATGTAACTGCCGTATTCAATCATGTAAAGAGAAAGGACTTCAAATATAGCTTACTTTGTGGATCAAATATAACTTCAGTGCTACCACCAATAACATTTTCAGATTGCATCTTAAAGGTGTGAAGAGTTCAGTATCACTAATTCTAGTCTTATTTGGTTTCAGCACCACAGGAATAACATACAGGGAGTGGGCACCTGGAGCTAAGGTTTGTCCTTCTGGCTTTTTTTATTTGAGATTATTGTATATGTTCTAGTCATGAATTTTTAACGCCTGTTTCTGTTTCAGGCAAATTTTCTAGTTTGAACTCCTGTTTCTCAATCTTCTTGTATTGTGTGGTAGATATATTTTGTGCATGTGTCGGTCATTGTCACTTATGCACTCGTGCAAACGTGTTGGTAGACAATATAGTCTGAGGCTTGAGCCCTAGTCAGAATTGCAATTGATAGTTAACTGACATATTATATGGCATCAGAGTTACCACAATACTGATAAAAGTTAGCTCTTCCATTTGTTTTAGCTACTGAAGTCTTTCACCCTGCCAACACTTGTATATTTTCATCTTCAAAGCCCTTAAAAAAAAGTTCTCTGATAAGTTACCTATTCTGACCAACATTATATGTTGGAGCCCTGTCATAGTGGTTATTACTGAATTGCTCTTACAGAACTAATGCTGTTTTATTTAGAAGATAAAAAGAACATTAAGCATAACATGGTTTTGGATTTGTGTAAGACGGGTGATGACCTTTTCATGTCTTGTTTGCAAATTCAAATAATAGTCTTGTATTATACACCTGTTCTTTATTCCTTTCCCAAAGGAATTAGAATTGGTTTCCCCCATTATCATTATCTATTTCCTTTGTTTTTGTGTGTGCGTATGTCTTTAAGTGCTGTAACTTGCTGTTTGTTTTTAGTCAGCAGCATTGATTGGAGATTTTAACAATTGGAATCCCAATGCAGATACTATGACAAGGGTATGTTCAACCTTTCCTGAAATAGATTAATATTCTTATTGGAGAAAATAACTGTTTTATTTTGGCAAGAATAGGTCCGAAATCGACTAGATGAAATATGTTCGGTGGATGACATATTTCACTTGCATAATCACTTGGAGTTTCTCTTTCCGTAATCTTGAAATATTCTTCTTTATTTTTCTGCTGGACTGGAGAATAGTGGTTTCTAAATGAGAAAAGGGACAAGGTGCAAGATGAAGCATGCACCTGAGAGATGCTAGGCAAATGTTTTAAATGATTTTAGATAGATTAGAATGAAGAATTGCTGATTCTTGATGTATTATTCTAAAAGGTTCATAGTACTATAGTACTCCTTTTGACAGAGAGAATATGTTCTGTCCATCATTTTTTTCCTCTCCATCTCTTCCTTTGTACCTTCATGGGAAGAGTATTTTCTCAGGGAAACCCTTTCCTTCCACATTTTCCTTATTTTCTTTCTCTTTCAATGCCCTAACTTGTGTTGTGCTTTTGAAAGTTGGCCCTAAGGATCATCCCTGGACCACTTAGTGTGTCCCTTCAGAAAAGTGCCTTGCTTAGCCCATAAAAGGCATATTTTGACTGTTATCCTGAATTTATGAAAAATTGCTTTACTTCTTATCTTTTGTTGAATTTACGTACTCTTTGCATTTTTTTTTGTTAGTTTTATTAGCGACACATGTAAACCTTGTTTCCTGTTTTACAGAATGAATTTGGTGTCTGGGAGATCTTTTTGCCCAATAATGCTGATGGTTCACCTCCAATACCCCATGGTTCTCGGGTTAAGGTATACCCTTGTTGGCCATCTCTCAAAATAAAACGATCAATGTTTCATTTTCCAAAGAATACTGTGCATCTCTGATGATGCAGAGTTATGATTTTGCTCTTTTTGTCTAGAGAATCTACTTTAAGAAGAAATAGATGCATATTTTCAACTGGGAAATGTTCTATTGTTGGGTGGTTGCGTGTCATTTAAGTCAAGAAAGTTCACTGAAATAGGCCTGTGGAAGTTTATTTCATATTAACTCAAGGAGGTTATGATGATCCCTGAATTGAGCAGTATTGTAAGTTCATATTTTGAAGCATGAGCTGGTTAATGCTCTACAAAATGCCTGTGATGGACCTGCTGGAAAGAGTAGGTATAGCCTGGTTCATAGCTCTTCTAAGCTCCTTCACACCATGCTCAGTTCACACACACACACACACACACACACACACACACACTAGCAGAATTATGATTGTTGGAACTGCTTTTGGTCCCAATATGGCATAATACTACCTGCTATGACTATTGGATTGTAGATCCACATGGACACTCCATCTGGCATCAAAGATTCTATCCCTGCATGGGTCAAATTCTCAGTTCAAGCCCCTGGCGAAATCCCTTACAATGGGATATACTACGATCCACCAGAAGAGGTATTATTGGAGATTTTTCCCAATGTAGTATGTTAGGAAGTTTGTAGTTTACATTTCTGATATTCTGAACATCCAGCAATATTTTAGCAGTTCTGTTGACTAAAAAAATGATGGTGGGTGACCTGCTTTCTCTTCCTTGTGATGAATGTTTACACTGTATGAAGATCATTCATATTCAATTCATGGTAGGAAAAGTACATATTCAAACATCCACAGCCCAAGAGGCCAAAATCACTTAGAATCTACGAGTCACATGTCGGAATGAGTAGCACGGTGAGTATCAGTTCTCTCTTATGTCAATTTGTTCTTCAAATTTTTGATTTGCAGTTTGTGCAAAACTGAATGTCCCAATGAAAATACAGACAATTAGGTTGTAGCAAATGAAGTTCTTCATGAAGAAAAAGAGGCTCTTCTTTCCCCAACACTTTTGGAGCTTGGTTAATTTGCTTTAATTGAAGCTGTTCTCCACAAGCTGTTCCTGGTTGTCTACATGAAAGAAAACTGATTTATATCCATTACCAAAACAATATATATCTGTTTGACTTTATTCCTTGAAAATTTTATTGAAGCAAGGGAGAGAAAGACCTGTGCTTCTTAACCCATTGAAATCTATTGCACTTTTTGTGCTTATTATGCTCCTCTAACATGTTCTCACAATATCACTACCTCTGAGGTGCAGGAGCCAAAAATTAATTCATATGCAAACTTTAGGGATGACGTGCTTCCCCGCATTAAAAGACTTGGGTATAATACTGTCCAGATCATGGCTATTCAAGAACACTCGTATTATGCGAGTTTTGGGTAATTCTTCCCACAATATCTTTCAAGCATCATCATTGTCGTCATCATCTTCATCGTTATCATTGTCTTCATCATAATTATTTGTGCTTAGCAAAGAGGTTTTTTTGTGGGCGTGGAGACTGTTTCTGGATCTCACTTTTGCTCACTGGATAACTTTGGTTTTCACTGAGCAAGTCTTGCTTCTCCATAGCACAGGTATCATGTGACAAACTTCTTTGCACCAAGCAGTCGTTTTGGAACTCCTGATGATCTAAAGTCCTTGATCGATAGAGCACACGAACTGGGACTGCTTGTTCTCATGGATATCGTTCACAGGTAACTGTATTTTCAAGAAGGATAACAATTGTAATGTTGCAGTTTTTAATGCTTGTCTATGTAAATTCTTTTGTCGGGTATGCCAGTAAGTAAATGCTCAAACAGTTCTAGTTACTTTACTTTTTCCATTTCTTTATATATTTTGTCTTGTGTATGGTCAACCAAGTCTTAATGGCAACTAGTCTGGGTGATTCATGCAAATCCTATTCCTGATTTCTGTTATAATAGTGACAGGTCTTTCCATTACTTTTCGTAAATGTGACCTTAGGTATAGCATCATCCTCCTTCTTATATTAGAACTGACATGCCACTAATGCACGATAATGAGTTCTTATGCTATCTCTGGTAGAGCTGAACGGCAATATGTGAGTATTCGGTGCCATGGAATCTCTGTAAGACTTATAATGGAACCTCAATAGCAGGTGTTTGTAGCTGTTGTTTGAGATAAGAGGGATAAAAGTAGAGTCCAGCAGAATTCATGCATATATATGTGCGGGCATAATAGGCTTGGAGTTGAAAACCATAGGTGAAAAATTGTGAACTGCTGATTGATGGAGTAATACATATTAAATCTGATCACTTGTCTGAGATTGACGGTTGAAATGGATTTGAAGATGCGTGAAGTGAAATAACCACATCTGGTAAAGTTTTGGAGGCAAGATAAGGACTAGATTTTAATGGCTGCACTTGCGAAATGGGCAGAGAATGGCATGGTTAGGTGTTTTGAAGTTGATTAAAATTGCATGAAAATAAACTAACCTGTTTAGTTTACATTGATTGCATATATCATCACTGCTATATGAAATCTCTGCTGCTATTTTATCATCTTACTCTGTGGGAACTCCTATTTGATGTAACCGCATTCAGATGGTTTAAGTTCTATGAAAGAACAGAGGGAACATGATAGAATGTTCTTAAAAGTTTTTTATGTAATTCAATGTGCTTTATATCGCAACAATACAGCAGGGGAAGAACACAGATGAGTGGGGACTAAATAGAATATGCTTTGAGAAATTATCACAAGTTTAATATGGTATAATGTTTTGAGTTTCAGTCTTTGTTACTTTCTCTGATACTTTGATTTTAATTCCTCCTTAACTCTCATGCAGCTTGATTTCATAATCAATTGATTCTTCATCATTTGAGTCTCCATAAACCTGACATCCAATTTTCAAATTATGCAGTCATGCATCTAATAATGTGTTGGACGGGCTGAACATGTTTGATGGAACTGATACTCACTACTTCCACTCTGGGTCAAGAGGTTATCACTGGATGTGGGATTCTCGTCTTTTCAATTATGGCAGTTGGGAAGTATGTATTCTTTTCTTAGAACTTTAAGGAAGAATCCTATATGAGTGCAAAGAAAAAAGCCTTTCCATGGTTACTCTACTTAATATTCCAATTTTTTGATTCAGGTACTTAGGTTTCTGATCTCAAATGCAAGGTGGTGGCTGGATGAATATAAGTTTGACGGGTTTAGATTTGATGGTGTTACTTCAATGATGTATACACATCATGGTCTGCAGGTAACTTGCTGCTTGCCTGGCTGGCATGCAATCTGCATAACTGTGTCTCGGAGCATTGGGAATGACTTTAGTATCTTTTTTCTCTCTTGACTTCTAGTAACCTTTTGTCCATTTGGTTGGCATCCCAGGATAATATCTGTGTGATGTTCAGACTTCAAAGCTATAAATTTTATTTTACTGAAACTGCAGGTAGCATTCACTGGGAATTACAATGAGTACTTTGGGTTTGCAACTGACGTAGATGCTGTGGTTTACCTGATGCTGGTTAATGATATGATTCATGGGCTCTTCCCTGAAGCTGTTACCATTGGTGAAGATGTATGTTTTTAACCTAAGTCGAACTGAATATCACTTGTATGCAGGAAAAAAGGGTTTGAAATTATTGTGCTTCAGTACCCTTATATATCTAACATAACCATGAAATTAATACAAGACAAAGCATTTCCTATCGTGAAAAGTGCATCATTCATATTGTTGCTTTGGAAGGTACACTCATGGGAGATCTTCTGCAATATTACATATTACAGGTCAGTGGAATGCCAACATTTTGCATTCCTGTCCAAGATGGTGGTGTGGGATTTGATTACCGTTTGCACATGGCCGTTGCTGATAAATGGATTGAGCTTCTCAAGTGCGGAACTGAGTTTAACTTCTTGTTTATTCATCGGCAATTCATATTGGAAATTCCATAATTGTCTATGAGCTGTCATGTTTTAATTTTCTTGTCTTTTTTTTTTTTTTTTTTTTTTGCAGGCAACCAGATGAATACTGGAGAATGGGTGACATTGTCCACACACTCACTAACAGAAGATGGTTGGAGAAATGTGTTTCTTATGCTGAGAGTCATGACCAAGCTTTAGTTGGTGACAAAACAATAGCATTTTGGTTGATGGATAAGGTAACAAGATCCAGATTCTATATTTGACCAAGGCAGGATGGCAGTCTCCTGAAAATCAAACAGATTTAAAACTTCTTGCACAAGCCTTCTTTATGCATCGTTGCTGTGTTGGTAGCAATCAGTCTTTTGGGTCTATTGATATGATATGTTTGTTTCTGAGGAAGTTCTTAATAAAGTGATGGATCAATGCAAGTATGAGTTCAATGTAAACTGTTTGGAACTTTATTTTTTCAGCAATAATTTTTAATTTGGATGATGCAGAAACCCAAGAACAAGATAAGATGGTAGTTTCCTTGATCACTAGCATTTCTTTCCCTTGTTTTTCTTTTGGGATTTGGTGGGTGGGATTTAGTTCGTTAATCCCTTCCCCCGTTTCCCTTGACAAGGAAATAGTAAAGAAACATTCTTGTAGGACCATGTGGAACCCTCGACTCTTTTTGCCCTTAAGGAAATAAACAAACAAGAAAATTTTTGTTCTATAATCATGTCTAGTTTATAATTGCATTTTTATACTATTAATTTTATTTTGAAGTGACAAGTCTTCTCCCTTCTCACCAAAAGGTGTATATGTGTAAACAGTATTCGTGTGTTTTTGATATATTTATAGCTGCTTATATTGCTTGTCTTTTCTTATTGTGCTATCTATGTTAGCTGTCAAACTTTGCTGCATCATCTTTAGACAAGACAAGCAGATTTGGCCTTTTTCCAATTTTCAACTGTATCTTATTATATTACTATCTGTTTTAGGATATGTATGATTTTATGGCTCTTGATAGACCATCAACTCCACGAATAGATCGGGGCATAGCATTGCACAAAATGATAAGGCTTATCACCTTGGGATTAGGAGGAGAAGGTTACTTGAACTTCATGGGAAATGAATTTGGGCATCCTGGTAAGATAAGCTACCCTCTGAACTTGGTAACTAAAGTGCTCTGGCCTTATCATAATATTTTTCACCTTTTACCTTTGAATTTGAGTGTGACCTGGTAAATTTTTTGTAGATGACACATAAGTATATAATTTAATTTTCAAGTGTTGGATGCAGTATAAATTTAGCAAGTGTTAGATACAATTTTGTGGTTTCTAAATATCTTTTCCAAAATTTTTCAACAACAATTAGTATGAGAAAAATCGACTCAAAGTCAATTACAGAACATCAAAAAGTGACGAACATTGTAGGGCAAAGTGAGAATTACTCTTGTATATGATCTATTCATTCTAAATTTACTGTATGAGTTTAAACAATGCACCATTCCTAGTTCCTTAACATGTGCATTCGTTATTCAGAGTGGATTGATTTTCCAAGGGGTGACCAGCTGCTTCCTACGGGTCAAGTCATTTCTGGAAACAATAACAGTTATGATAAGTGTCGCCGTAGATTTGACCTTGTAAGTTTCTCATTATTTATGAAAAAATGTGCTGCTTGTATTTCTGTTTATCCTCTTCAAAGGAATTATCATGTTGCAGAGTCCCTTGTGTAAATAACATATGGTATGGTTGAGGTGCAGACAGAATATGTGTCTTGGCCCTCTAGTGACAACTACTCCCTCCATCCCAGAATTAGATTCTTCTTCACTTTTACTCATATCTTAAGAGAACTTTTTCTTTCTTCCTGCTCTCCTTAAGTACCCTTACATAGATGATCCAACCGACACCTTTCCAGGTAGACTTCGAATAAATATATAGCAAACTTTCTGGGCGTCCCTGAATCTGTTGGATTTTGCTAGTAGTGTCAGATTTTGCTACTAATGTTTCGTTTTTGTTTCTATTGGAAATTGTTGTATAGTTTAATTTTGTCATATTCCTGGGAATCTGTTGGATTGTATGTCAAAACCTTTTGTTTTTCCTGCTCTATGTTGAAAAGTACCAAACTTCAGATGGAGAGAGACTATCTGAAGCATATGTTGCAATTTCTCATTCCTTCTTCTACAATTTTGAAAATAATTCTAGCAAAAGTTCTGTAATCGAGATCTTTTAACTTGTTGGTTCTTAGACCTCTTATTCAATAATGTCCCTGAATAGACTGGCTGCACAAATATTCTCCCATGTTTCTTGCGACAATAGAAAATGAAGAGAATGAAATTTAAAACTAAAATGGAATAGAACAGCCATAACTTTGAACCTCTGTACTTGATGCTTAACAAAATTTGTTATTCTGAATGAAGTATTATTCAAATAGATTTAAATGGAGATCAAAGAATCTTAGCATTTAGCTATCCTTCATCACTAACATCTGCATGGTTATTACTGATACTTATCAGCATTTATTCCTTAAACCTAAACAAATGTTCATTGCTACAAACATCACTGTTTGCAGTAAGCCATCTTTTCTGAAACCAATTCATGCACAAGATTGATTTTTTTTGACATCTTTGCGTTCTTGAAATGCACCTCAGGGGGATGCAGACTATCTAAGATATAATGGAATGCAACAGTTTGACCAGGCAATGCAGCATCTCGAAGCTACGTATGGGGTAAGTACTAAAGATGCTATAACTTCAATTCCCATTGACCAGCTGACACCTGTTCTTATTGACTGGCTAATTTCTGGGATTGCCACTTAGTGAATTATGGTAGCTAATCTTTTATGGTAACGATTTATGGTATTTATTTCTTAATCTATTTCTTTCATTGAAAAAACTAGATTATTTAATAAATTAAAGAATGTTTAGTTGTGTTTCGATGCTTAATAGTGTTTTAACTAGATTATTTAATCACAATTTTGGCGCAAAAACAGATATTTATGCTTTAACGTATCTTTCATTTACTTATTTTGCTATGAGTATTATAAGATCAGATATTGTTATATATTGCTTCAGAATAGAGTAGTGGGTCATTTGAAGGTGCACTACCTGGGATCGGGAATTCTTGGCTGGTAATGAAAGGATGGGTCATAGTTGATCAAAATCATGTATAGAAATCATAAGCTGGATATAATATGGTAAGAAACTGATTTGCAACCCTTTTGTTGTCTAGATGATCGATTTTTTTTTACCTTTGATGTTCCCTTCCCAGGAATTTGATCTCTCATTCCCCCTGTCCCCTCGCCTCCTCCCCCCCCCCCCCCCCCCCCCCCCCCCCCCCCCCCTTCCTTCTTTTGTTGCAATTTAACTCAACTTTTTCATTACCAGAATTGTAAAATACTTGAGTGATAAGATCTTAAGAATCTAAATCCTTTTATTATTGTGCTGCTGCTACAAACTAAAAGTACAAGGCACTCATTCATCACAACTGCAGTTCATGACATCTGAGCACCAATATATATCACGGAAGGATGAAGGAGATAGAATGATCGTCGTTGAAAGGGGAAACTTGGTTTTTGTCTTCAATTTTCACTGGAACAATAATTATTTTGATTACCGAGTGGGCTGCTTAAAACCAGGGAAGTACAAGGTACTGTGACTTTACCTAACTCCAGCACAAGATGTTACCTTTTTCTGGTTCAATTTTTTGTAACTATCGTTTCAGTCCCGGTTGAAATTTTCAGAATACTTTTTGCTTGTCTCCCAGATTGTCTTGGATTCAGATGATGCACTGTTTGGAGGTTTCAGCAGACTTGACCATAATGCTGAATACTTCACTTCGGTGAGTAGGCTTGTTCCAAGATTTTACTGACCAGTCTGCAATTTCTCTCACCTCTTGAAGTCATTCGAAGAAATGTTTCAGAACTCAAAACTTGTTTGCTCATGTGCAGGAAGGATGGTATGACGACCGACCTCGCTCATTCTTGGTATATGCACCGAGTAGAACTGCAGTTGTCTATGCGCTAGTAGAAGACGAGCCAAAACATGTCGAGATTGAACCTAAGCAAGCAGTGGAGAAAGAAACACTGGTGGAAAGCTAAGTCTGGATTGCTGGTTCTCCCAGTAGTTGGTCTCCTCAGATTTGTTCATGCCAGATTTATTTTGGCTTACAGAGTCAGAGACCACAGAAAACCTGATGTACTAAACCGGCCCTCAGCCGCTTCCTGCGACATGCTAAAAGAAAGATAGCTAAAAGCAGAGCGTGGAATAGATGGTATGGAAGGATACCTGAAGCATCTTTGTCCGATGCGCACCTGGTGGTAGCTTTTGACAATGTTCTCTAAAGTTAATTGTGTCTACACATCTTCATTCTGTAAGATGCATGTTAATAATAATCATGCAGCATCCTATATGGAATTCAGCTCTTTACTTGTATCGTTTTTGTCTCGTTGGGAACAGTTTTTATAATTAACGCTAAAATTTTACATAATTTATTTAACAATATGGATGAAATTATTAAATTTAAAAGTTATTTTGAGACTTCTTTTTTTTTTTTTTTTTTTTAACTTTGATGTTAATCACTATCATTAATGTCAACGGGCCCTTTATCTCTAGATGCCTCTCGGCTTAGCAATTCTTTCTTCTGTGTCATAAGCAAGCTATAGGAACGAATCCGCCTGCCTTGTTTTAAAAGTTTCCAGAGGCCTTTAAGTGTTAAAACACAGTTAGCACAAGACAAACGTAATGATTCCTGACAATAGAACAGGCTGGAATCAATTTCAACAATTATACAGGGTGTACGTTTGAGATGGAAAAAGAAACATCCGGAAAGAGAAGCGATTAAATTTCCCTGCTATGTAGCACTCTAAGCACCAACATAACCAGTTTCAGATGCAGAGCCTCTGGCCAGCTGGTGCAGAACACTTGTTGGTGAAGAATTAGTTGACGACCGCAAGGCCTCTGCAAGAGGTCCACCCATGGATGCTACCTGGTTTGCGGTCCACCCTCCGCCCCAACCCAGCTGCTGTGGCTCTCTTCCATTGTCACCAGGCCTGAGTTCCTCCCCATTTCCAGTGCATAGCTTCAGTGAAACATCTGATGATAGATTTCCCGGCATTGAGATGGAGAGAGCAGTGGCCGAGTTAATCGGACCTGTGTTGCTTCCATTGCTATTGTCTGTCTTCTGAGATCGCGGCCAGTCATCGAAAAAGGGCCTCAGAATATGACCATCGGATCTGTTAGCTCCATTTGGGGCTTGGAGAAGCCCCTTGTGTTCAGGTTTGGTCTCCAAAGGGCTGCAACAGACAAATTTTTGAAGAAAATTAAAGAAACGAGAGGGAAAAAAAAGAAAAAGAAAAAGATACTGGATGACCTTATAGTTCATCATAAAGAAAAACAGTCAACAGAACACCAGACAAAAAAAAAAAAAAAAAAAGAAGTGGCTGGGGTTAACCTGTTCAGAATCTAATGGTCGTGTCAAGATTTTTTAACTTATTTCTCAGATCTTGTTTAGGGTCCTACCACACCCAGTTGATCTCACCTCAGTTAGTAAAAATTTTAAAACCAACCCCACCTAGAACGGATTCCCTCGAATCCAATGTTACACAAGAATCTATCCATCATCAACATTTATAAGACAAAAACTACAAGAACATCGAAACATATTAAATCAGAGAAACCTGTGATTCGGCTGAAGAAGCTGAATGGTATTGGGATTAGAAGATTCAGAGAATCCAAAACGGGTAGCATCACCAGGCACAGCAGCAGCAAGAAAGGTGGTGGCTCTGCTCCTGCTGGCTGCAGTGTTAGGGGTGGACAATTCCACAGGCTTTCTTGAACGGCTGCGGCCACGATGCATGTGGCGGTCGCAGTACTTGTGGCCGGCCACCACGTCCCTCGCACACCGCCACTTCTTTCCATCAGTCCTCCTGCACCGTCCCGGCTCCAGCTCCATCCCCGGCCTGCCCCAGAACCCTGTGTCCATAACTGGTATATACAATCCCTCGTCCGTGTTAGACCTCATACCATATAACTTAAATTTAAAAAATGTCAAATTTCACGGCTCATTTGCTACTACCGGGGAAGTTTACCTCAAAAGTAGACATTTTAAGACTAACCACAAGACAGGAAACAGAGAATTTGAAATTAATCAGCAGGAAGCGGATCAGATCTAGGGGCACCATAATTAAATTAAATGGCGATTAGAAGCTTGACATTATATTATCTTGATCGTGGCAAGGGGATCATCTAAAAAAGAGAAGATGGTAATAACTAGAGTTGAAATTAAAAGCTGGTAGAAGACTCACATGAAGGCTGGAAATGGGGATGTTGGTGAAGAGGGTGATGAAGGAAACAGGAAGGAGAATGGAGGAGGCTTTTCTTGATGGGCTGAAGAAGCTCAGGAGGCACAGCTACACCAGCCAACATGTACCTGTAGATCAAAGCCTGCAACTCCAGCTCCTGCCACTGAGCCAAACTGAACAGACTTCCCATTCCTAGTAATCCAAACACAAAATCACAAACTCTTAAGTAAAAAACCAAGCTTTCTGATTCATTTGTTACTGGGCTTTTGTTACTAAAAATAGCAAAAAGTAACAAGTAGTAAATATCATACTGGGAAATCTGGAAGACGGGTTATCCGACAGGCTGCTGCTAATTCTGGTGTTGGGTTCAGATGAGAAGAAAGGTAGAGCACCAGTTTGAGATTGTTGATATTCCTGTTGTTGTTCTTGTTGGGGTGAACTAAGGAGAAGTTTTGGGAACTTGGCAGAAGGCTGTAGTTGCTGCTCTGACTCACTGCTTCTCCATTGCTTCAGCTGCAACTCCATGGAGAAAGAGAGAGAGAGAGAGAGAGAGAATTGTTGGAGAATACGTATGTTTTTGTTTTTGCTTTTTTGTCTTGGCCTGTAGTTAGTTGGGTAGTTTTCAAGTAAGGCTTGTTTGGTGTGTTGGGTCTGTGAAGAGAAAGTGTGAGAAAGCTTTTTGGCAGAGGCATCTGTAGCTTCTTTTACATCTTTGGCAGAGGGAGTCAGAGAGGGCGCTATTAATCTTGTAAGAAAAAGCCTGCAAGCTCGTTTATAGGGCACTTGAGATAAAGACTGTAGGACAAGACAGTTGAGAAGAGAAAAAAGAGCCAAAAATATTATATTTAAATAGAGCATCCACCAGAGAAAGGTAAAGGGATCTTGGAAATAGTAGTAACATTGTTCGCACTTGGAAGAGAGAGAAAAGAAACAACTGCTGCAGGCATGGGATCGTATGATATCAAACCATATCCCTGTAATACTAGTCTAATGCTCGTGCTTCTATCTTTGTTTCTTTTGAATTTTTATTTTAATAATATTAAAGATTTTTAGTAATATGGAAAATAAGTAATATTAGTACTATATATTTTTTAAAAAAATTACTATTATATTAAAATGTTGTGACATAAATTGTTTTCATTATAAAGATTAATTATAATTTATCCTTAAATTTTTAAATTTTTAGGTGAAATTATACTTTATCCATTCTATTTCAGAAATATACACTTTGTCCATATATTTTTAAAACAATCCGACAGTAGCTTTTAAAATCTTAATTTAAATATTACGGTAGTCATTTTTTATTAATTTCATCTGTATTATTTTTTTATAGTTAACGTATATTTTAAATTACCATTTTTTTCTTTCTATAAATAAAAAATAGTATTTTCTAAATGTCATTAATTATAAAAAAATATATCATAAAAATTGAAATTAATTGAATATGAGCATTGTATAGTCTAAATTAATATTTCAAAAATTTCTGTCAGACTGTATTAAAAAACAAAAATAAAGTGTATATTTCTAAAATAGAGGTAAAATATAATTTCACATAAATCTCAAGACAAATTATAATTATTCCTTCATTATGATCACGTGCGCAATTAATTTCTAAAATCCCAACTTGATGAAATGTTAAGCATTCATTTTAGATATTTTCATAATAATATCTAGAACCAATATTTGTTGAAAACTTAAATTAGTGATTCTTAAAATAAGGTTACTTGAAGAAGATTTCTTACGAGTGGATATTTTTTACTTAATAATATCATTTATAATAAATACTCCAAAAATTTTACGCAAAATGTTTTCATAATATTGCAAGAAATTTTGAGTTCTATGATGTTATTTTTATTATAAAAAACAACTTCTTTTAAAAATATGTTCGGCGGAAAATTTAAAAATAATATTGATTTTGAAATGGTGTGTAATATTCGGGAAAATTTTAAAATGAAAAAATAAACACACTTTTAGACATAACAAAGAATGTAAGGGTAGAAATATTTCTTTTGGCCTTCACTTTTGTAATAAATTTTATATAGTTAAAGTCTTAGTGACATAATTTTTATATTTTGAGTTGATGCTCTTGCTCTTACTCTCAATTTCCACTTTCTCACTTTTATCACAATTTTATTTACTTAAATTTTAAAAGCACACTTTTCTGATTTAACTCTTGCTTTCACCTCTGGGTATGCAGTTGGGCATTTAAATTAAAGATAGTTGCTATTAAATTAAAGATGTCATTTTCATGCTAGATTATGTATTAAATAAAGAAGAAAAACTTTAGTTTAGTGTACAAAGGGGATCAATTAATTGGGCTTTTATGCATGGATAGCTATGGCATCTAAAATTTATTAATACTTTATTTTATTAAAAAATATGTACTCGCCTTCGCATGCTCCTTTTATTCTATTCCATTGTAACAATTTCTCTTTAACACATCCCAACAATAATTACGGGAAAAATTATGTCCCCAAAGTTTTGACACAATAGTTAAAATATTGAAGAAATTATAAGGAGATTCAAGGTTTGATATCTTTCCAAAAGATGTTACATAAACTCATTTGGTTATCTTTGAGTCTTGAAAAGGTTGATATTTATTTATCGGATAAAATACAAAGTTGGTCCTTTAAGTATTCAATTGTCTTAAAATAGTCTTTTAAAAGTGACTATTAAGGTCCCTTAACTCAAACAATGCGATCAATTTGAGTTTCATCTGCTTGTTGAGCCATTAATTTGGATGGTATTAGTGTTGTGCCCAAAAGGCCAATCATGAGATGATTATATTTTTACATATTGAGTTATGATATTTTGTTAAGGCATTAATCCAGTAATTATGTTTGTTGTTTTTGTTTCTGTGTAACTTAACAAATATAATTGTAACCCTAGAATAATGATATTCTCAAACGTCCCTAGTCTAGTATTATTGTGGAACGGGTTGCAATAATACATAACGACTAGCATATGTGGAGACTAATATGAGATATGTAGTCTGCATATGGGTACAAGTTGGAGAACTTGTGTACTGGACCGACCCACCATGAGAACACTATATGGATCGTTATATGAGTGTCATAAGTGATTTTCATAGTGATCATGGTATATGTAGTCCTTCGACCTAAAATCATCAAGGTTCCCTACATGTGAGTCACATACTTTGATACTTTCCTTTGTTGCTCGTAACTGAGTGAACTTGAAGGTGGTTATTGGGTATGTCACATATCATGCGGAGGGATTTGTATGATCAAGATGGGATTTGTCCCTCCTATGTAACGGGAGTAATATCTTCGGGCCCCTTGATAGAGTAAGAATTAGAAAAATGCATGGCCATGCTCGGATGAGTTGATATATGATATCAATGTCATCAGTTTAAGTTGGTCTACTCGGTAATCAAGAAACCAAAGATTGGGCTATACGAGAGTGACACATTCCATGTCTCGTGCTTAGTCTTGATATCTTGGACAAAGGGACAATGGCATATATCGGTGATGATCATAAAGGTTTAGTCAAATCATCGACAATCTTGTCACTTAGGTAGCAATGATGTGTTGCTAGACACCGCTCATTGCTTATGATCATAAATGTGATTTATGATCATTGCCAACGTGGTAAGAGCCTATTGGGTCGCACATATAGAGCTATTTGGATCATTAGAGTGCATGGGCTAATAATTTGGGTTTTGGTTTCACAATAATTTCATATTAATAATGGGCCCAATAGTTGAGCCATTATTAAGCCTGAAATTAAAACCTAATTGGATTAGGGCTTTGAAACCCATTAGGCCTGGAAGTTGAGTCTCACTATAAATACAACTTCTAGTGAGAAATTCGTAAGTCTCCTTGCCCTAGCTTTCCAAAAAGGACAGCCGCACTCTTCTTTTGCAATTCCTTGAAGAACACAAGTTAGCACTGTGAGCACAAGAGAAACGTATCTGCCGGGACACGGTGGAAGCGTGGTGATCCCAAGAGGCTCGTGTGGATACCATAGAGAGCTTGAACACATCAACTGTTCAAGTTTTGTGATTTGACTCTACAGTTGAGTGAGAGATCTCAACCGAAAACTAGGTATGAAAATTTTCGAACATCCAGTTTATCTCGTTTCACTTAGATCCTAGAAGATTTCGATTAAATTCCGCTGCGCTGTTTGGCTCCCGAAACCCAACAGATGGAACCTGCCTACATGGCACTCATAATATCACATGGCTTTCTCTTTAACTAAAATAGGTGATCATTTTGTACATAAATGAAAATTTAAATCTACAGTGACATAAACACAAAATCTTTAAACTTAAAACATAAATTAACTTGAATTATCAAAATTGAAGACGGTGGAGATTAACCCTTTGCAAACGACGGTGTTGGATTTGAGGGTGAAGGCAGATGACTAAAGACAAAGATTGATGGGATGGAGGCGGACGAAGACCGACGACTAGAGGAGGAAATGGAAGACAAAGGCCAACTATTAAAGAAAGAAATCGGCAGCGAAATCAAGGGTTTTAGGAGTGAAATCGGCAACAAAATTAAGTGTTCCAGAAGCAAACTCGATGGTGAAATTGATGAAATTGGCTTCCAGGAAAGAGGCTTGTCGGGGATCAAATATGATTGAAACAGAGAGGGGCGTGAGGAAGGTCAAAAGATGCGATTGAAATGAAGAGAGGCTCGCCAGCAATAGAGGTCAAAAGGGTGGAGCCATTGAGGAGAAATGACCAATTATGGTCTACGGGGCGCTGGGGAAATGGCCTGTCGATTTCCGTTGATTTTTGTTCACTATCTCCACTTGGTCACTAGTTTGCTTGGTTTACCAAGGTACCTTGCCTCTTGTCAGAGGAACACTATTATATCATAGGGCCGATTAGGATCATCAACAAGAGAAGAAGGCTTATCAGGAGCTTCGAGTTGGAATTGGGGAAGATTGAGTTATTTAACTTTTTAAATGTTGGTGTTGTGCCCAAAAGCCAATCATTAGATGATTGTATTTTGCACATTGAGTCATGAAATTTTATTAAGGCATCATTCCAATAATTGTGTGTGTTGTTTGTTGCTGCGTAACGTAATAGAATATAATTATAGCCCTAGAATAATAATATTCTTAAACATTCCTGATTTAATATTATTGTGGAGTGGGTTGCAATAATACACAAGGACTAGTATATGTAGAGACTAGTATAATATATGTAATCTACATATTGGTACAAGTTGAAGAATTTGTGTACTGGACTGATCCACTATGAAAACGCTACATGGATTGTTATATGAGCATCATAAGTGATTCTTATAGTGATCATGATATATGTAGTCCTTTGACCTAAGATTATCAAGGATCCCTATATGTGGGTCATATATTTTGATTCTTCCTTTTGTTACTAGTTACTGAGTAAACATGAAGGTGGTTATTGGGTATGTCATCTATCATGTGGAAGGTTTTGTATGATCAAAATGAAATTTGTCCCTCCTATGTAACGATAGTAATATCTTTGGGCCTCTTGATAGAATGAGACTAAGAAAATGTATGGTCATACTTGAATAAGTTGATATACAATATCAATGTCATCAATTTAAGTTAATCTACTCGGAAATCAAGAAACCATAGATTGTGCTATATGAGTGTAACACATTGCATGTCTTATGTTTGGTCTTGATATCTTGGACAAAAGGACAATGACATATATGGATAATGATCATAGTGGTTTAGTCAAATCACCGACTTTCCTATCACTTGGATAGTAATGATGTGTGGTTAATCACCGTTTATTGTTTATGATCATAAATATGATTTATGATCATTGTCAACCTGGTATAAGGCTATTGGGTTGCACACATAGAGCTAATTGGATTATTTGAATGAATGGGCCAAATAGTTTGTCTTTTGGTTTTATGATAATTTTAGATTAATAATTGGTCCAAAGGTTAAACCATTATGAAGTCCAAAATTATATCTAATTGGATTAAGGCTTTGAAACCCATTAGGGTTGGGAGTTGAGCATCACTATATATATATATATATATTATATAGTGAGAATTTTCACAGCTTTTGTCCTAGTCTCTCTAAGGATGAAATTAGAAGAGTTCTGAAAAGTTTTAGCCACACTCTTCTCTTGTCATTTCTTAGATGACATAAGATAGCACTGTAGGCACAAGAGGAACGCATATAATGGAATGTGGTGGAGGTGTGGTACTCCAAAAGGTTCGTATGGATACTGTAGAGAGTTTGAATATGTCAACTGTTTAAGTTTGTGATTCGACTCAATAGTTAGGTGAAAGATCTTAATGAACTAGGTATAAAATTTTCGAACACCCAATTTACTTTGTTTCACTTAGATCTTGGAGGGTTTCGGTTATATCTTGTTACGCTTGTTTGACTCTCGAAACCTTATAATAAGTACCTAAAATTATGTTTTTTGTCAATTTAAGCCTAAGATTTATTATTCTCCCGATCTTATTACTTATTGTCATATCACGTGGCATTGTGGGACTAAGCAGTGTGGGTATTAAGTGCCACATGGCATTATAGGTGCCATGTAGGCAAGTTTAATCCAAAATAAATGACTCAACTGACGGATGAGACTCAAATGGAATGTGTTGTTTGAGTTAAGGGATCTTAATAGTCACTTTTAAAGTTACAGAATCATTTTATGACAACCTTAATAGTTAAGGAAGGAAATTTGAATTTTACCTTTCTCTCTCTTACTTTCATTTTTTTTTTAAAATCTTAACAGGAAGGAATGTTTTTCCTTTTCAAAAAATCACCAAATGAAATTCTTTTCTACATTTATGAGGAAAAAAAAAAAAGAGGGAGAAAGAAAATGGAGGAAATGAGCCGACAGAACACAGGCAAATTCCGAAAATATGAGCACAGGTAAGGCCTGAGAGCTCAGACTTTTTATGGCCTGTCCGATCTCAAAAATTTCAAAGATGAATGATGGATCAAGTCAAAGTTCTGCAGCATGTGGATAGGCTCATTATTGGAAGCCTTCTGCACTGGCAGATTTTGCAGATCATTTTTGTCTTCTTCTGACTTCACTAAGCTCGTAGCTCTCAGGCCCAGGAAAATTCTTCTAAATAGTAATGCGTAGCCGATGCTAGGAGGGATTCCTATCTCCATGTCTGAAGTGTACAAGTAGAACCCCCATTAATTTGGTCGCAGCCTTGTGTGCTGTGAGTGTGAGATTCCTATAAAGAATCTATAACAACTTTGAGATAATCTTTATAATTTTTTTGCATATTGATTTGTAACAATTTTTGGGATATTTTTGCTCTTAAGTAAGTTCCAGGATGGACTTAGGCCCAAACTTGCTATCTTTTTTTTTTTAATGGAAATCAATGAGCCAATTTATTTTAAATTAAATTAAATTAATATAATATAATATATTTTTATTTTTATATTTTTTTCACCTTAAAAAAATTTATTTAAAAGTTAATATTATATAGGTATAATAATTCATTTGAGATAAAATTTTTATGATGTTTTTGAATTTTTATAAATTTTTATTTTTTAATGCCTAAAAAAATTCATAAAAAATTAATAGTATTGTAAAATTTTACAATCAATGGATTGTTTCACCTAAATTATATTCACTTTCAAAAGAAACTTATTCTAGACAAAAAAAGATATAAACATAAAAATAAGTCACTTTGAATTAAATTGATTTAAGTTAAAATAAATTAGCTCTAAATATTTTTGTTTCACCACCTCAATAAAATGTTTCCATGTACTTTTGAGAACTTGAACCCTAACTTTAAAGTTATGCTATATACACTGCCAATTGAGCTAAGCTCAATGTGCGAATTAATGTCAATTGCAAGTTAATGCCTATTTACCTATTAGTTATTTGAATAATTCTTCTAAAAAAATTGTTTATTATTAGTATTACTTGGTCAAAGAAGGAAAAAATAATCATGTAACTTTAACAAAAATAATATTTTAAATTACTTTTCAGGACTTTTAAAGTATAAAGGTCTCAGTAGATGCACAATTCAGGCACATAATCAACACATATGAAAATGAACACTTAAAAAAAAAGTTAAACTTTAATTTGTACATTCACAAATAAGTTTAAAATTTTCATATTATGTAATTTCCGATTAATCAATTTAAATTTCAAAAACCTCCTCATGTTTGGGTAAAAATGTAATTTGCTCTATCCTATTTCAAAAACCTACATTTTACCTCCAAATGTGATTTGTTTTTTTTTTTTTATAGTTTCTGCTAGTTGTTACATCAACTTTTCAAATAATAAATTACACTATACAGTACCTATCTTCTAGTAAGTTTCAAAACTCATATGTCAACTTAAAAACATCTAGAGTTGTTATGGAAACGTTCTACAAAACCTTTAGGTCGGTTTTTGCACTTAGTTCTTCCAAGGCTCTCTTCTAAAGGTTTGATTAAGTTTTCATTTCTAAGTTATAGGGATATCAATTTGAACCGCCTAAACAATTATCCTATTTGTACCCACTAGGTCGTCTCTAAATTATATTCAATATTTCTTATTCATCTCTAAACTATCAAATGTTGCTTAATCGTCTCTAATTTATATTCAATGTTACTTAATCATCCTGACGTTCATCACAACCGTTAAGGGATAGATGGAAAAATGATGTAGCTGCTGATATGATATGAAAAAATAATGTTGTTATTGATGTGACATCACTTTTCTATCTATCTTTAATGGTATAATAGGCGGTAGGATGATTAAGTAACACTAGATATAGTTTAGGGACAATTAAGTAACATTTGATAGTTTAAGGACGAATAAGCAATATTTGACATAGTTTGGGGACGACCGGTGGAATTTACCTTTTTTAAAAATTAGTAGGTTCAGGTATTATTATAATATTGCCCGTTGGTTTTGCGAAGAGTATGAATTTAAGTAATTACTTATAATTACAATTTGTCTTTTACACGTGGCATTGTTTTATATAGTATTCCATCTGTCATAAATTATTTGTACTATTCACTTTTCAGCATTTAATCTATAATTTTTTATTTTCAACATTTTAATATATAAATAAAAAATCTTTATATATGAATGATAAATCAAGATATATAGTTTTTAAATATATTTTTTTAATTTTTTTTCTATCAAACAATAATATGAATAAATTGAAGTTAAACTAATTGAAAAAAGTTAAATGAATCAAAGAAAATGGATCGGAAAGAGTATCTTACATCAATTTTTTAAATCTTAATTTAAATTGTACAGTACCTAGCACCCAATAAATTCAAACTGGCTAACATTTTTTTGAAAGTTAGTTGACAATTAAAATTATTAATTTTACATCGATTTAAATATCAAACAATTTGTTTTCCTCAGTTCAAGGACAAAGTATATATTTTCTTTAAACAGAAACACACACACAAGTCTGTTTCGCTATTTCCTCTTAAAAGTTAAAACATTTGGCCTTTGTTGTGACTGTTTGCTTGGGTCCTTGATCATTAATTTTTGCTATGTCGAGATCTCATTAGGGGTGGAAACGAACCAAGCCGTTTATCAAACAGTTCGGGCTTGGGCTCGATTTTTTTGTTTTCGAGCCGAGCTTAACGAGCTTCGAACTGAGCTTCGAGCTGTCAGATAGGTTCCAATCTTTAACGAGCCGAGCTTCGAGCCGAGCAGTGTTCAGCTCGAATCGTTAATGAGCCTAACGAGCCTAGTGAAAAAATAATATAATATAATTTACTTACCCTTAATCCTAGTACCTAATTTCCTAACACTCTTACACGGGGCACACCACCAGACCAAACCAAATAGTATTATCTGTTCAGTTGTTCTGTAACTTCTATTGGCCTTCGCTTCCTGATCTAGACGTTCCCGTAACCCCTGTCTTGCGCTCTGCCACTTCGCATCGGACTGTCGGAGTCCAAGGCTAGAAGCCTTTAACAATCTGCCAGATCCCTCATCCCAGTGGCCAGCCCATCGTCGCACGACCTACACCTTGCACGCGCACTCACCAGGGCTCACACCGTTGCTTGCACGACTCGTATCCTGCCAGGCCCGCCCTGTGCTCTGCCTCTTCGCGTCGGACTGTCAAAGTCCAAGGCTCCAACAAATCTCTAGTCTCTAGATCCCTCATCTCAATGGCCAACCCATCGTCGTACGACTTGTTCCTCGCACGTGCACTCGCCAGGGCTCACATCATTACTCCCACCAGTTGCGACGTTCAAGCTCCTGCTATAAATTGGCGATTAACCATTGGAGCACCTCTTCATTCGGGCTACAAACGCAACCCATCACCTCTTTGTTCGGGGTCTTGCTGTAAATTGGCGATTAAACATTTGAGCATCCGCTGGAAGCTTGGAAATCGGTGATTCGGTTGGTCACCAACCCATCATCTCTTCGTTCGTTTGTTGGCCCGTCACCCGTATGTTTCTCAAATCGAGCTCGATTCGAGCTTATCGAGTTATCGAACCGAATTCAATCTTTTCGAGCCGAGCTTCGAGCCTATTTTTTCGAGCTCGCCGAGCTTCGAGCTAAGCCAATTCTAACGAGCCGAGCTTCGAGCCTAATGGTGTTCGGGCTCGGCTCGGCTCGTTTCCACCCCTAGATCTCATAATAATGCTTTAGATAATTCATTAATTTCAAAAAATATATAAAAAGAGTAAGAAAAATAAAAAATTTTAATTAATTCATTTTATAATACAAAATGAGCACAATTTAACTACCCATTAACATTATTATTTTAATATTATTGGAAAAGCAGACTGTGGATATCATGATTACTTTTAATTTCAGACATCTTTACTAATTACTATTGCATGAGTTAAATTATTGCAGTTTACATGTTTAAACTTTTTTTTAATCTATTATATATATCCATCAGATGGGTTTTAAGGGTAAAATACCTGCCCCTAGTTGGTCTGGAGCAGGAAGGATACGGGCTAAGGTAATTGTACCTGTTGCGGGTTGTGAGGAGGGGGAAGGTATGATGTGTTGTAGTGTGAGGCTGTGAGCAAGGTCTTAGAACTGCTAAATTCCCTAAATTAGGCCCGTCGACAAATCTATGAAGTGGCAAATATCCAATTTGCTATCTTCAGTCAGCATATTCACTTTGTTTTTTGGCATGAGGGGAGGGGCTAAAAAATGCTACTAGTCTTAAAACTTTAATCAAAATTGTAAAGTTGGTCTTCAACTTCCATTTCATTGTATATTGATCTATAATATTTATAATTTGTTGTCTATTGGTCCTTAGTCATTGGTAGGTAGAAAAACATGATTTATGGAGATAAAAATTGATAGTTTAAATAATTTATTAGCTGAGTAAGAATTATGATACAAATTGAATTTATTATAAGACAATTTTTGAATGGTTTAAATTAAAAATTAAAAATTTGATGTTAGATGGTTATGTGAAGGTTAACGAATTCAAACTGTTCGTGTCTTCCAATAAATTTAAACAATGTCATAATTTTTTGACAGTTAATAGATCAATTAAATTATCAATTATTTCTGTCCTTAAATCAAGTTTTTGGGCTAACTTAGTCCTATTTAGGGTTAGGGACTAATATGCAATATATTATAAAGATTTGTCACTAATATGCAATAAAATGGAGGTTAATGACCAATTTGCAATGAAAACTGAAAGTTCGGCACTAACGAGGCCTAACCCCTTGGATGTTTGGAAAAGTTTGCAGCTGAATTTGTGAAAGGAGAACACCAATTATTGTTTCTCTATTGGAGCAAATTTTCTTCATCCAAAAAACGTGAAATTATGCGGTAGTGGAGAGAACATGGTTTGGCATTGTATATTTCTCAAACAGGCTGATGCCCTTCGACATCATCGTTATACAACATGGTGAGCCTGGAGCAAGAACTTCTTATGAGAGAACGCCTGAGTGAGGAAACTCCGGTGGGAGAAGGACTGCAATGACTCAGAAAAACAAAGGTTAGGAGGTCCTCGGAGTATTTTTCCAGGGAGGAGCCTCCGACGCCTAAGTCACCGTTTGGAAATGGAGAGTAAGTAAAGAGTGGAGAGATTTTTCCCTTGGAGTCGGATCCCCTTACCTGGGGTGCTTCCTGAATATTTATAGGGAGCTGAACAGGAGAAGCTCGTTTCCTTGCAACCTGCCCAGATCGTGACACGTGTTCGGTCAGATGCGGTCTATACTTTCGGGGAGAGGGGGAGCATCTAGCTGACCAAAGGCCGCCTGGCCGGGAGCCTAGTGCAGTACAAGGGCGGCGTGTCGGGGAACATATGAGCACGATGTGTCAGAGGCTCCTTAATTATTTCTACCGTGCTCCTGAGATCCCTTGGGTAGAAGAGAGCTCTTCGGAACATGAGGACTTCCTTTCGAGATCATTCCAGTAACCTGGGAATATCTTCGCCAAGGGTGTTCCCGTTCGGGGATGTTCTTCCCTGCCGAAGGTGATGGGTCTCTCCCTTCCGAAGCTGGTGTGGTCATCTTACCGAGGATGGCGATGCGCCATGTTCCCGAGGTCGGTACTGCCCCCTCCGGGGGTGATGAAGGATCACCGAGGTTGATAGCCAAAGGCTATCTCCTCAATCTGGCCGAATACCCTGCCACAACAATGGCCAGAAGAACTGGCGCTTCCCGGGAATAGGTGGAATCATGCACCTCGGGGAGATAGCCTGAGAGCTCCGAGCCTCGGCACGCCAGTAAAACTTGAGGACTCCATTCGCCCCCCAAGGTTGTGAACAGCGCGCATTCGGAAAAGTGGCACCAGACATTGCTGCCCGAATATGATATCCCCGAAGGCGGAACCCCCTGGAACTGGGAACCCCCGAACTGAGGGTAGGCTTCCCGAAGAGGCTCTGTCCGAACTAGAGGACGACCTCGCCCAGGGACCTCGGGAGTACGGCAGGCGCATTTAAGGAAGCATTTAAGGAAGCCTCTGACACGTCCCACCACAGACGTAAAAAGTCGCCCTGACGCGCAGACGCCATCAGAATCATATCATGGCCCGTCTCAGCACAAGGCTCGAGGCCATCTAGTTACCAACTATCTGTCCCCTACGCCCAGACGTTCAGGAGCATCCGACCGCACACGTGTCATGATCTGAACGGGCTAGTTATTCCTATATATACAGGAAATAAATACTTGACAGGAGGTTGGCAGGCCGGATATACAGCTCCCACACTCTGAGAAAATACCAGGCGAGACTTTTCTGCCTTTCTCTTTGAGCTAGTGACTTTCTCCTTCTTCCGGCCACCACTGACTTGGGCGTCGGAGGCTCCCCCCCCGGGAAAACACTCTGGGGGCCTCCTAACCCTGTTTACCAGCTTTTCAGGTACTCTCCTTGGGGCGATCCACCTTCCAGGCGTTCTTCCTCCTAGAAGTCTCCTCAACAGTCATCATGACTCACAACGATGAGGCCTTAGGCCATCATTTGGCGCCGTCTGTGGGAACCCGCTCGCAGATTGCCGTCGTTGAGACTCGGCGTTCTAAGGACAAGGGACTCCCAAGGTCCTCGTCCGCGCCTGAGATACAACCGGCTGCTGAGCAGACACTCCCAGAGACTTCTACGCCCGAGGAGGACCGCCCTCTGGTAATCACCATGAGCTTCTTGAGGGACTTTCAGCGCTCGGTCGTTGCTGAAATGACTCAGCAGATCGACCGAAGATGGCCACAGTAGTCACGGGCCCAGAAACCCTCCTCATCAGCACGCCCTCGGGAGAGAAGCCCCAAGTCTTCACACCGCAGTTCAGGAAGTGGAGAGCCTCGCGGAGAATCATCCACAGAAGATATAGCCCTCGGGAAACGGCCTGTGGGACAAACCGGGTCCAAGCGACCGAGAGTCTCACAGCGAAGCAGTTCGTCGCCCGAGGCGAGGTCCCTGACCCCTCCGCGCCGAACTCGCTCCCCGAAAAGGCGCCGTTGATCTCCCTCCCGCGAAAATGGTCCTAGCGCCACTGCACTTATGGAAAGGATATTGGCACGGCTGGACAGAGTGGAGAAGCAAGTGACCAGAAAACCCGTTTGGGACAGGCTGTCGGGGGCATTATGCGAAGATGGCTCCCCGTTTATTCGCACCGTCGTTGAGGCAGCTATGCCAGGCGACTTCAGAGTGCCTAGGCTGGAGATCTATGATGGCCGGACTGATCCACAGGCCCATCTGACGAAGTACAGGCGGAGCATGATAATGCACGGAGCTGATGACGCTACCATGTGCAAATGCTTTGAAGTCACCCTCAAGGGCCCAGCAACAGCATGGTACAATTCTTTGCCCCCAGGGACTATCACTGAGTTTCAGGAGTTGTCCACAGCCTTTACCCAACAGTTCATTGGGAGCAGGCCGACGGCCAAAATGCCTGTGCAGATGTTCGACATAGAGCAGAGAAATGGAGAGACGATCCGAGACTATGTCGAACGATTCAACAGGGAAGCACTCAGCGTCCCGGACTTCCGGCCCGAAATCCGCATCCTCGCTATGACACGGGGCCTTCGGCGTGACTCACAGCTGTTCTACGAGTTCTCAAAGGACCCCCCGGAGACCCTCGGAGAATTTTACCGAAGGGCAGAGCAGCACATGACAGCCGAGGAATTGAGGATGGCGGGGCCGAAGTCTGATCATCACCGCGCCGAAAGGTCCAGCCAGCAAGCTCGGCATCTTTCTGAACACACAGGTCGACCACGGCGAATGCGAGGAAAGAAACCTCAAAGTTTCACACCCTTGAGCACGACACGGACCAACATTCTCATGGCGCTGGAAAGGCAAGGGATGCAGATTCGGCGGCCAAAGGCCATGGCCGCCGATAATAAGAAGAATGCCAAGAAGTTCTGCCAGTTTCATCGCGACCACGGTCATGACACCGAAGACTGCTTCCAGCTGAAGAAGTACATAGAGTCGCTGATCAAACAGGGCCAGCTTCGCAAATACCTGCGGATGCCCTCCCCAAAAGGCAGAAAAGAGGAGGAAGAGAGGGCCGAAAACGAGGACTATGACTCAGACAGGCGGAGAAACAGAAGTCCAAAAAGGCGCCTTCCACCTCCAGTAGGGGTCATCCAAACCATTACCACGGGGCTCCCATCCTCGGAAAGAAAGCGGAAGGCCAGAGAAATTGCGGTTATGGAGTATCAAAGTCCATCAAAGAAATTGGCTCGCAAAGATGGCTCCACCGTCGTCTTCCCCCACGACGACCCGCTGCTGATAATGGCGAGAATAGGGAACTGGGACGTCAAAAGAGTGTTGCTCGATGATGGCTCAAATACTGACGTCCTGTTCTCGCACTTACTGCCGAGCTTGGGCATCTCCAGCAGCGAACTTAAACCTGTCACCACGCCCACCTTCGGCGTTGGACCATCGGAACTACCCGTCCTCGGATGGATCGACCTCCCTTTAATGATAAAAGGCACTTCGGTAGATGGAGCGGCTGAGTTGTACGCGTCCACAATGGCAAGATTCATCGTCATGGAGGTCCCGTCTTCGTACAACGCCATCCTTGGAAGGAAGACTCAGGGGAACCTGCACATTCGCCCCGATGTGAAGTACTTGACTGTCACATTCGCCACCAAGGATGGAGATGCAGAGGTCTTTATCGACCAAGTCGAGGTAAGAAAGGTGTTTGTAAAAGCACGAAAGGCTCCGGCAGACAACTCTACACAAATAGTGGAGGCAAAGGCGCAGGAGAAAGGCAAAGAAAGAGATCCCGCAGAAGCAGAAATGGAAGCAGTAGATCTTGTCCCAGGACAATCTACCCGAATAGGGAAGAGCTTGGCCAAAGGTGATAAGGAAATTCTTGTATCCTTTCTGCTGAAAAATAAAGATCTGTTTGCCTACTCGCCGAAAGACATGCCAGGAGTGAACCCTGGCATAATACAGCACAGCCTCAAAGTAAGCCCGGAAGCAAAACCTATCAGGCAAAAGAAACGAAGCATCTCAGCCCACAAAAGCAACTTCGTGAGAACCGAAGTCCAGCGCCTATTGGATGCTGAAGTTATCAGGGAGGTCAAATACCCCGAATGGTTAAGCAACGTGGTCATTGCCACAAAAGAAGGTAGCAGCAAACTCCGGATGTGCATTGATTTCAGAAACTTGAACGATACTTGCCCGAAAGACTCATTTCCCCTCCCGCCAATAGATCAACTGGTAGATTCAACGGCCGAATACGGGCTCCTGAGCTTCCTAGATGCCTTCAGCGGCTACCATCAGATAAGGATGGACCCCGAAGATGAAGAGAAAACTGCCTTCATCACCGAGGGAGGAACGTACTGCTATATCAGAATGCCCTTCGGGCTGAAAAATGCAGGAGCCACCTACCAGAGACTGATGAACAAGGTCTTTAAGGACCAAATGGGGAGAAACATGGAAGTATATGTTGATGATATGATAGTAAAAAGCAAGCTGCCCGGCTACCACGTTGCAGATTTGGAGGAAACCTTCCAAAAGCTCAAAGCCTTTGGGATTCGCCTTAACCCCGAGAAGTGTATCTTCGGGGTGACGTCGGGAAAATTCCTTGGGTACATGGTATCCGAAAGAGGCATCGACGCCAATCCTGAGAAGATTAAGGCTCTGCTTGAGTTCCGAAATCTTGCCACAGTCAAAGACGTGCAGAGACTAACCGGAAGAATAACCTCTCTGAGCAGGTTTATTTCCAGGTACGGAGATAGGTGTAGACCTTTCTTCAAAGTCCTCACAAAGGCAGCAAAGATGGAAGGCGACCTCGGAAGAAACAATCATCCCTGGGATGAAGATTGCCAAAAGGCCTGGGAAGAACTCAAAGTCTACCTGGCCAGCCTGCCGACTCTGCGACAAGCTCGGGAGGGAGAACCCCTCGTACTGTACCTCGCCGTCATAGAAAAGGCCGTGAGCTCGGTCCTGATAAAAGAAGAAGGGCCGAAACAATGGCCGGTCTACTACGTCAGCAAGTCCCTGCATGGCGCCGAAGTCAGGTACCCTTTGCTTCAAAAAGCTATATACGCCTTGGTGCTTGCAGGAAGAAGACTGCGACCATATTTCCAGGCTCACCCCATCATCGTCCGAAGTAGTCTACCACTACGGGATGTTATGAAGAGAGTTGATCATTCGGGAAGGCTCTCCAAGTGGTGCATAGAGCTTGGCGAACACGAAATCACCTATGAGCCTCGAAAGGCCATAAAAGCCCAAGCATTGGCAGATTTTATCGCCGAAATACCCACCACTGAGGAGAACCACTCAGATCCGAAAGAAGGTGAGCCAGAATGGACCTTGCATGTTGACGGAGCCTCGGGGTCCGTACACCAGGGAGCTGGAATAGTTATCAGAGGACCCGAAGGCCTAGAGGTGATGAAGGCTATCAAGTTCAGCTTCAACGTCACCAATAATGTGGCTGAGTATGAAGCCCTCATAGCGGGATTACGCTTGGCCAGAAAGATTGGCGTGAGAAACTTAAGGGCTCACAGCGATTCCCAGCTGGTAGTTCGGCAGACGGCAGGAGATTATGGGGCGAAGGACCCAATCTTGGCAAAATACCACGAGCTGGTAACAAAACTCATCCAAGAGTTTGACGCCGTGCGGATCGAAAATGTACCCCGGCGGAATAACACTGAGGCAGATTGCTTAGCGAAGTCCAAAACATACACCGAGGTGCTAGACCATCCAAGCATCTCCGTGCTAAGCGTAACGTCCTCGGGAACAGGGTGGAAGGACCCCATAAAGAAATACCTCGCAGAGAATGAGCTTCCCGAAGACGCTGGCAATGCTGCAAGACTGCGAAGACGTGCCGGAAGATTCTTCCTGATTGGTGAAGAGTTATATCGGCAAGGATATGCAAATCCACTGCAGAGATGTGTGGGCGAAGAGGATACTGAGATGGTTCTCGAAGAAGTTCACGAAGGCATGTGCGGCTCGCACATTGGAACTGATGCCCTTGCAGCAGTGATACTCCGCCAAGGATACTTCTGGCCTACCCTGAGAAAGGACGCAAGGCAGTTCGTCCAGAAGTGCGGTAGTTGCCAGAGACATGCAAAAATCCAGAGGATACCCTCGGAAATGGTAACGTCGGCAGACTATCCTTGGCCCTTCGCTGTCTGGGGTATAGACCTCATTGGGCCACTCCCCACAGCACCGGGAGGCGTGAAATTATGCGTGGTAGCAGTGGACTATTTCTCAAAGTGGGTAGAGGCAGAACGACTAGCAACTATCTCGGCAAAAGAAGTGCAGAAGTTCGTATGGAAAAACATCGTATGCAGATTTGGCATACCGAGGGTACTAGTAGCTGATAATGGATCCCAGTTCATAGACAAAGGATTCCAGGAATTCATCAGCGACCTCGGAATAAAGATGCACTTCGCCCCAATAGCTCACCCCCAAAGCAATGGGCAGGTGGAAGTATCAAACAGGACCATAAAAGATGGCCTGAAAAAGAGACTTGGGGAAGCCAAGGGGAAATGGCCAGGAGAACTCCAAAGTGTATTGTGGAGCTACCGAACGACGCCACGAAGAGCCACAGGGGAAACTCCCTTCTCACTCGTCTTCGGAACAGAGGCCATTATCCCAATAGAGATAGTTCAGCCTTCAATACGGGTGCAAGTATTTGATGAAGGCGGAAATGACCTCGGTCTGAGAACTAATCTCGACCTTGTGACTGAACACAGAGAAATAGCCGGGCTGAGAAGAAAAGCTTTCCAGCAAAGAGTGGCCGCGGCTATCAACCTAAAAGCCAGGCCAAAAGAAATCAAAAAAGGAGACCTCGTTCTCCGAAAGGCCGACTTTGCACCCCAAAGGCCATCTCACGGCGTACTTCGCGCAAATTGGGAAGGACCTTATCTGGTTCTCGCCGAAGTACGGAAAGGCGTGTATAGGCTTGGTGATGCCGAAGGCGTAGAATTAAAAAACACTTGGCATTCAGACGCCTTGAAAAAATTCTACGCCTAAGGTTGAGCGGAAGAGATATATTGTACAAGAAATATTCTAAGTACAGAATGGTCTTGAGAAAAATTCTTAAGTATACCAAATTGTCCAAGACAGAATTCCGCGAAGGTGCTCGCCATGAAAAAAGCAGATGTGACTTCCCGAAGGCCCTTGAGCCACTATTCTCAGGAAAAATGGGAAATAAGAATCTTGCAAAGGTACTCGGCATAATCAGTGCAGAGAAAATTTTCCGAACACCCTTGAGCGTACATGCTCGGAAAAAAGGGAAAGCAAGAATCTCGTAATAGTGCACGCCAAAACAAAAGCAGAGATAATTTCCAAACACCCTTGAGCGTACATGCTCGGGAAAGAGGGAAATGAGCAATCTCGTGAGAATTTTCCTAAGTCCCTTGAGCAAATATGCTCGGGACAATAGGAAGACAGAAAAATTTGGCTGAAACTTTTCCGAAGTCCCTTGAGCAAACATGTTCGGGATAAAAGGAAACAAAAAGCCTGCAAAAGACTTAGCCAAATTTTTGCAAACTTTCCAGAAAGTCTCTTGAGCGAGCACACTCGGGACAAAGGAAGGTAAAAAGTTTCTTTGGTCGCAGGTTTTCCGAAGTCCCTTGAGCAAACATGTTCGGGATAAAAGGAAACAAAAAGTATGCAAAAGAATTAGCCAAATTTTTGCAAACTTTCCAGAAAGTCTCTTGAGCGAGCACACTCGGGATAAAGGAAGGTAAAAAGTTTCTTTGGTTACAGGTTTTCCGAAAGTCTCTTGAGCAAACGTGTTCGGGACAGTGGAAATAAAGAAACTTGCAAGAAAGGACTTAGCCGAAAAGATTGTTCATTTAGAGCAAACGCTGCCTTACAAAAGAAGTGTCCAAAGAAGGAGCACGAAGGAGAAAAGTAAGAGGAGCCCTAAAACAAACATGGGAGAGCCGGGCGGACGAAGACCAGGAAGCTTCAGATGCTCGACCTTGGACCACTGCCACCGAGGTCCCTCAGGAATATTTAGGCCCTCCAGAAAAGAGAGGTCCAAATCTGGGAACCTCTGCAGCACCTGGTGCCGAGCGAGGCAGAAGCCGTCCTGAAAGGCGACCTTGGCCATGTTATCAGAAGTACGTTTTTGAACGCCAAGGACATTGACCTCGTCCCTCAGCTCAGCAACTTCCTCTTCGAGCTCGCTTATCCCCAGCGTCTCTCCGGACTCCTTCTTCAGAGCCTCGACCTCGGCTTGAAGAGCATTGTTCTCGTCCGTCAACCTCGACGCAAGACTGTCAGAAACAGCCTTGTCCTTGACAAGATCTTTGTTGGCGGCGAGCAGCCCCTTTACTTGGTCGCCGAGGTCGGCAATCTTCCGGGAGGAGTCCTTTTCAAGTTCTTCTCTTTTCTTCGAGAACTCCTCCCGAACGGCAGCAAGTTGCTGAGAACAATCCGCTGTCAGCTGCTGGTTGCTGGCGATCACCTTCGCAAGCGAAGCCTTCGCTTCACTGAGTTCCCGCGAAGTCGCATCCTTGGAGGCAGCCTGTCTGGCCACCCGAACTCGGAGATAACCAGCGTACTCCAGCAGCTACGGCAAGGCAAAAGTCCAGGTTAGTACAAGTCTAAACACTTAGAAAATTGAGGAAAAAAGTGTAAAGACTATACCTGAGCAGCATGCTCGGTGACTTTTGCGGCGAGGGTATTATCCCCCGGGTGAGCCGCCGCAATGGCCCGGAAGGAGGCGTCAGTGGTGATCCCCTTCCAAATCTCCTTTGTCATTTTTGGACAATCGTCGGAGAGCAAATTCATATCCTCCGTGATTGTCCAAAAGGGCTCCAAGGGGATCTTCCCCTCAGGGATTATGGCATCGCGGAGGGCTCGTTTCCTCTCATGAATGGCCCTCCAGCCAGCAGCAAGGGGCTCCTCTGAAAGTAGGAAGGAAGTTAGGAGCAGAAGAAAAATTCGCGAAAGGAAAAGGAGCTGAACTTCGCCTAAAGGCATACCTGGAAGAACCTCGGAGACAGTGTCCTCGGGATCCTCGGGCCCCTCGGAAGAAAGACCCTTACCCTTCTGCCGGTACCGCTCCTCGGCGGTGGGTACTTCTACCACTACAGTGTTTCTAGGGGCCTCGAGGTCGAGAGGAGGCACCTCGACGGAAGTAGCGGGGACCTCGGCCGGTGGAATTTCAACAAGACCAGCGTCTTCGCCAGCTTCTTCTTCCAAAAGCTCTGGTTGAGAAGGCTGGAGAGCCTTCCTAGCTCGCTTCCCCGAGGGTCCCGCCCCTGTCGTCTTCCTTCTTCGGGAAGCCGCCTTCTTTGTCTGCTCCCCCTTCTCCACTTGGCCAGAAAAGAGGGCCTTGTAATAAGCGGCAGCCCCATCGCCCATCTCTGAAAAAGAGAAGAAATATCAGCGTAAGTCCGAGGAAAAAGTATAAAGGGATGGAAGATTACTCACTTTCGGCAAAAGTTTCGAAAGAAGTCTCCCCCTTAAGGAGCTTGACCAGCCAGGAGTCTTTCCCGGCGATGGCGGGAGCGGGCATATTGAGGTCAGTCACGTGCTCCTTAACCACTTTCAGCTCCCGAAGGACTTCTTCGGTCATCAACCTCCAGTTGATAGGAAAGGGGTAAAGAGCACGAGGAGAGACCTCGGGAGCCCAGTCAGCGACTGCCCGAATGCGGGCGTCGAAATCCGCGAACACGGAAGCCAACGGTGGGGTCAGCAGCATCCTCGGATCAACGACGTCTGCGTTCAGCACTCCTTGAGCCCACCTGGTCGGGACATCAGACCAGTTCTTATCCACCTTGAGGAAAAAGAACTTAGGCTGCCACCCCCGCCAGCTATCCTTCGTGTCGAAGGTGAAGGTGAATTTTTTGCTCCCGGATCCCCGAGGCAGCAGGAAATAGAAGCCACCCTTTGGGACCACATAGAGCTTGTAGTACTGCATGAAAATGATGAAGTGGGGCTCTATCCCGAACACGCCACACATGCAGAGGTAGGCGTTAAAATAGCAGTACGCGTTCGGGGGAAGCTGGTTCACAGCAATGCCATGGAATTGGCAGAACTCGCAAACCACCTTCGGGGGAGGATACCGAAGTCCGGCCTTCAGTTGGGCTCGGAAGACGGTAACCTTGTCGCCACGGTTTGAAAAAGCAAAATGGCTAGAACGAGGCAGTCTGGTCACAGCGTAAGACGGAAGAAAGAATTTTTTCTTCCACCTCTCTAGTTTTTCGGGGGTGGTACAGCAAGGATGGGCCAGAAGAGGTTTCCAGCTCTCGGGAACAGGCATCGCAGACATGAAAAAGAGTTTGAGATGGAAAAGAAAATAGTTTCCAGAAAAAACTCAGAAGACGAGTTTGGAAAAAACAACAGTTTTCCAGAAAAACTCAGAAAAATAGAGGAATCAGAGTACTCTGAAAATCAAAACCCACCAAAAGATTTGCCTGAGGACGCCGTCGTGAAAGTTGGTAGGAAAAGCTCTGATTAAAGAAGCTCCGCCACAGAAAGCAAGATAAAACGCAAGAACAGAGGGCAAAGCAGAGAGAGAGCAGAAAAAGAGCAGAAAAACAGTAAGTGGGACTTATGATGGAATGGGCTATTTATAGGCCAAAGGTGGGTAACCGAAAGAACATCATAAATACCCATTGGAGGCGAACCGTCGCCGTAACTGCCCGCTGCACCTGAAAAGGCGCGCCCTCTGTAAATGACGCGCCTCTCCTCCAATGGCAAGAAGCCACGTGTCAACCGCTGCGCAGAAATGGGGGACGTGCCTCCCCAAACGTGCCTGGAAAACCGGGACACGCCTCCTGATTGGGACACGTCGTTTGACATCCCTGAGAAATGGAGACGCGCAGCTCAGTCTGACACGCTTGGCCATCAGACCTGCAGAAATAAAAAGCAGGCCACCTCGAGGACACCAAGAGACAGGCTATGGCTGAACAGCCCATGACTTTTGGGCAAGAGGTGTAGCTTCGGTACAGGCTTTGCCTCGGAGACACCAAAGAATAGGCCAAGGCCGAACAGCCCAGACCCTCGGGCAAAAGGTGCGACCTCGGAACAGGTTATGCTTCCCAACAAGACTCCCAACGGCAACCTCGGAAAGAGATGCAAACCGAAGTCTTCAGTTCGGCTTTCCAGAGGGGGGCATGTGATAGCCAAAGGCTATCGCCTCAATCTGGCCGAATACCCTGCCACAACAATGGCCAGAAGAACTGGCGCTTCCCGGGAATAGGTGGAATCATGCACCTCGGGGAGATAGCCTGAGAGCTCCGAGCCTCGGCACGCCAGTAAAACTTGAGGACTCCATTCGCCCCCCAAGGTTGTGAACAGCGCGCCTTCGGAAAAGTGGCACCAGACATTGCTGCCCGAATATGATATCCCCGAAGGCGGAACCCCCTGGAACTGGGAACCCCCGAACTGAGGGTAGGCTTCCCGAAGAGGCTCTGTCCGAACTAGAGGACGACCTCGCCCAGGGACATCGGGAGTACGGCAGGCGCATTTAAGGAAGCATTTAAGGAAGCCTCTGACACGTCCCACCACAGACGTAAAAAGTCGCCCTGACGCGCAGACGCCATCAGAATCATATCATGGCCCGTCTCAGCACAAGGCTCGAGGCCATCTAGTTACCAACTATCTGTCCCCTACGCCCAGACGTTCAGGAGCATCCGACCGCACACGTGTCATGATCTGAACGGGCTAGGTATTCCTATATATACAGGAAATAAATACTTGACAGGAGGTTGGCAGGCCGGATATACAGCTCCCACACTCTGAGAAAATACCAGGCGAGACTTTTCTGCCTTTCTCTTTGAGCTAGTGACTTTCTCCTTCTTCCGGCCACCACTGACTTGGGCGTCGGAGGCTCCCCCCCCGGAAAAACACTCCGGGGGCCTCCTAACCCTGTTTACCAGCTTTTCAGGTACTCTCCTTGGGGCGATCCACCTTCCAGGCGTTCTTCCTCCTAGAAGTCTCCTCAACAGTCATCATGACTCACAACGATGAGGCCTTAGGCCATCAGAGGTCAGATGTAAAAGGGGCCAGACACCTCTTTCCAAAGTCGGTGCTCGCGTTCCTTGTGATCGATGGCCGATCTTCCGAGGGTGGTGCTTTGCTCGAGCCTACGAGTTTGAAGGGTGACAGCACTTCGGTTATCACATGCCCCCCCTTGAAAATTTGAAGTGGAGACTTTGGCTCTAGACACTCCGGGGACACCTTGCCGGACTCCGAGCAGGACACTATTCAAGGAGATACTTCGACATCCGAAGGCGCGCCTTCCTAGTCGAGGCGTCATCACTTGCCCTCTGGTTAATCTCCTGGAGATCTCAGTGTGTGCACCCTCTTTATTTGTACTTTTTCTGTTGCAGGTCAGTGGACCGTCGTGTCTCGTAACTAGGCGTGTCAGTTTGGATAGATGTGCCTGGGTTTTTGTGGTGTCAGAAAATACGTCCTAGTTTCTCGCGTTGGATGACATGTGGCACGCGACGGTTGGGGGCAGTCACGTTGTTTACACCAGCCTCGTTTTTTTGCCTTTGAGGGGAAATTATGGCGACGATTCGCCTTCGCAGGGTAGTTATGGCGACGATTCGGCTACCCCTGTTCAGCCTATATAAACCCTTCCTTCCCCTCATTTGTTCTCCCTTATCCTTCTTTTGCTCCTATCTGTCTTTGAGCTTTTCCTTATTTTCCTTCTTTTCACGGTGGTGCAAGCGCTGGCACGATTTCAGGCAACCATCTACAACGACGTCTTCTAATCCCGACTTTGGCAAGCATTTTGGTGGGTTTCTTTTCCCAAGGTCCTTCGGTCGTTTCAGTTTCTGTTTTTTCTAGTCCCCTGAAGCTTCTTTCTTTTTTCCCAAAGTCCTTTGACTCTCTTTCCAAAGTCCCTTTCTCTTGCCGAACATGTCTTCCCCTATTCCTCTTATGTCCATCCAACCCATCCCCGAGAGCTGGCAGCCTCTTATGTCTCACACCTGTTGCTCCACTTCGGAAAAGTTAGCGAAGTGGACGACCAAGTTCTTTCTTCCATCTTATGCCACCACCAGACTACCTCATCCTGGTCACTTCAGCTTTATGAACAGTATGGACAAGGTTACCGTCTTTCGTGCCCAACTGAAGGCCGGACTTCGATTTCCCCCTCCGAAGATGATTTGCGACTTTTGCCAATTCCATGGTGATGGTGCTGGGCGCCATCAGGATCTCCACTATGTGCCGTGGAAACTGCAGCAGGGACTTTCAGAGGTGCAGATGAACCCAGGGAGAGGGTGCTCTGTGTGGATCACTTGGGATGGCCGGCAGCATCTTTGGCTCGTGGTAGGAGGGCCTGCCTGAAACACTCGGAAAACAGGGGTTAGGAGGTCCCCGGAGTCTTTTTCCGGGGAGGAGCCTCCGACACCCAAGTCAGTGCTTAGCAGAGATGGAGAAAAAGTAGTAAGCACAAGAGATTCTTGCCTGTCGTGGCCGTGTTCTCTTTTGAGGGCTGAGAGGAGAGGAGCGAGAAGCCCCTTTACCTCAAAGTATTTTTGACGGAGAAAGGAGAGAGAGAGAGAGAGCCCCCCCAGGCTCGGACCATTCTCCTGGTAAATATAGGAGAGGGTGAGCCATTCGGATGGCAACACGTGTATGAGTGGATACCATCCGTACTTCTGGGCGTGGGGGCCCTTAGTCGCCTGCAGGCTCCTCAGGCAGTAGCGTAGCCCTGCAGAACGTAGGCTGTGACGGCGTGTCAGAGCGTGTCTGGGGGTGGCGTGTCGGGGGCCGTAAGAGTACGGTGTGTGTCAGAGGCTTCTTCATGGCTCCCGCCGTACTTCCGAGGTCCCCCGGGTTGACGTCTCCCTTCAGGGTGAGGGGCCTCTTCCTGGAGTCGTACTGGTACTTCGGCGTATTTACGGGCACTGAAGTTGGTCTCTTCAGGGGGCTTTCACCTACAAGAGGTGGTTGGCCCTCCTCCTCGAAGCTAGTTCGGTCGCCCTCCCGATGGAGGCGCTACGGTAGTTTTCGGTGGTTAGTATTGGCGGGCTACCGAGGTCGCATGCCTCAGGTGTTGGCTCCCTTTTTCCGGGGGTCTTAAAGTATTCGGGGTGATAGCACTTCGGCTATCACATGCCCCCCCTCGGAAAGCCGGAGTAGAGACTTCGGCTAGTGGTCCTTTCGGGGGCGCTTTTCGGGACTCGAAGTGCGACATTCGCAGGGGAGGTGATTTACCACGTAGGTGGTAAGCTTGTTCGGGCTGGTGTTACCTGTTTGCCTTTTGGTGTTCTCAAGATACCCAACCTCTTTACTTTTTCTGCCATGGGCTAATGGACCGTTACGTCTTTGAAACTAGGCATGTCATTTTGGAGCAGCGTGCCTGCTTTTTCAGGATGTCAAAAAATGTGTCCTAGTTTCTTGTGACGGATGACACGTGGCAGATGCTGGTTGGGATGGGCACGCCTTTTTGCGCGCGAAGGGCAATCATGGCGATGTTTCGCCTTCACGCAGCAGTTATGACGTCCTTTTGGCTACCCTTCCTCGATCTATATAAGTCTCTTCCTGTCACACTCTTCATTTGTTTTCCTTTGCGTGTCATTTTGCTCTCATTTGCTTTCGTGCCTTTTTGTGGTGGTATTAGCGGTGGAACGATTTCCGGCATCTTGCACGACGGCGTTCAGAAATCCTAATTTCGGCAAGGCCTTCGGTAGGTTCTTTCTTCGGTTTCTGCTTTTTCCTTTTGCTTTCGAAGTTGTTTTTCTTCCCTTTTGAGGTCTATTTTTTGGCCCACCATGTCTTCGGCTATTCCCGAGAGCTGGCAATCTCTTATGTCTCACCTTTGTTGCTCCACTTCTGAGAAATTAGAGAGGTGGACAACTAAATTTTTCTTCCCTTCATACGCCACCACAAAGATTACCCCACCTCGGTCACTTTAGCTTTATGAACCAGGATGACGAGGTTACCGTTTTCTGAGCCCAATTGAAGTTCGAACTTCGGTATCCTCCAGCGAAGATGTTTTGCGACTTTTGCCAATTTCATGGCATAGCCGTGAATCAACTTCCTCCCAACTCGTACTGCTATTTCAATGCCTTTCTCTGCATGTGCGGGGTCTTCGGGGTAGAACCCCATTTTATCCCGTTCATGCAGTATTACAAGCTTTATCCGGTTCTGAAGGGTGGCTTTTATTTCATGCTACCTCGGGGATTTGGGAGCAAAAAATTCATGTTCACCTTCGCTACCAAGGATAGTTGGCGAGGGTGGCAAAGGAAGTTCTTTTTCCTAAAGGTGGCGGAGGCCTAGTTGCATGTTCTGACTAAGTGGGCTCGGGGAAAGCTGGAGATGGATGTCATTGATCCCAAGAAGTTGCTAACTCCTGAGTTGGCGGCGAGGTTTATGGAATTCGACAGACGTATCCGTGCTGTCGCCGATTGGGATGCCGAGGTCCCTCCACGTTCCCTCTACCCTTTCCCGATCATGTGGAAACTCATGACTGAGAAGGTTCTTCGGGCGTTGGGGGTGGTTACGGAGCATAAGACGGATCTTGGCATGCCAGCTCCTGCTACCGAGGGGAAGAACTCTTTGCTGGTGAAGCTCCTTCGGAGTGAGCTCACTTATGAGGCCTTTTTTGAAAGTAAGTTTTCTCTCAAAGTTTTCAGCATAAGTCCCTGTCTGGACTCACGCTGATGTTTTCCCTCTTTTTCAGAGATGGGCGACGAGTCTGCTACCTACTATAAGTCTCTCTTCCTTGGTCAGGCTAAGAAGGGAGAGCAAACGAAGAAAGGCATCTCCAAGAGGCGCAAGACTACTGGGAGCGGACCATCTTCGGCCAAGAAGGTGAAGAAGGACATCCTTCTTCCACCCCCGGAGGATGCGGCGGGAGTTGGTGTCATTGCAACTTCTACCGAGGTTGGTGACATCATTGTTACTTCCACTAAGGTTGGCGATGTCATTGCAACTTCCACCAAGGTTGCAACTCTCGCCGAGCCTAAAACTACGGCCGAGGTTCCTGCCGGGGTTATTGCCCTTCCTGCTTCTTTGAGTCCCGCCATGTCGGCAGATCTTGTAGGCTCTTTTGGGGGGGGAGTCCTTCTGTTGAAGAGCTGGAAAAACGTCAAAGGGATAAAGGCAAACATGTTCCTACCGACGTGGAAGAGGTCTGGGACTCTGATGACGACTGTGCTAAGGTCCCGCCAGGTTTGTCTCCTACCCCCTTTTTGATACTTATATCGTCATAGCTCTGTAGAGTTAAGGGGCTTTGTCTGATTTATGTTTTCAACTTCTTCAGAGGATCTAGCGCCCTCAGCTTGGATGGTGGAACATGCCTATAGGCGGGCTATTTAGGATTCCCACATCTCGAAGGACAAGGTCCCAAGGGAGCTGTTCTGGTCTTTTATGGAGGACATGAACCTATTCTCTGAGGACTGCTGGGAAATGGCTCCCCAGATGGCGAGGGGGGTGCTCATTCAGGCCTCCTTCAAGGCAGTTGCTGAGGAGTGCGCTTCCGAAGACTCCCTTGCCGCTAGAGTTTCCGAGCATGCTGCTCAGGTAATTCCTCAGGCTTCTTCATTTTTCCTCCCACTTTTTTGTCTAAGTGTTTTGGCTTTCTTTGTGTAAATTTCACTAAGTACCTTCTTTTTTGCAGCTCCTGGGGTATAGTGGATACCTTCGAGCTTGGGCAGCAAAGCAGTCGTTGGTCCGAGCTTGGGCCAAAGGTAAACTTGAGAAGGCCAAGTTTTTTTGTGCTAACTCGGTTGTGACGAACACCGAGTTGAGCCGCATAGCCAAGGAGAAGGTTGCCAATCTTCGGGAGGAATTCTTGAAGGGCCAAGAGGAGCTCTTGAAGGATTTTTCCAAGAAGATGTCCGACCTTGGTGACAAAGTAGTGAGCCTGACTTCGGCCAACGAGATCCTTCAAAAGGAAAAAGAAGGGGAATCTTCCCTTTTGGCGAAGGCGATGGCTGAGAATGCTGTACTCCAAGCCAAGGTCGACTCGCTGGAGAAGGATTCAAAGAAGAAAAAGAAGATAAAGGAGCTAGAGAAGGAGGTCGAAGACCTTCGGAAGGACGTTTCAGATCTTTAGAATGAGGCGGACGATCTGGTCATCGAGAAATACAAGGCCGTTCAGGCGACTAAGGTTGCCTTTCAGGACGGCTTCTGCCTAGCTCGTCACTAATTTCTAAAGAGATATCCGGACCTCGACCCTTCCTTTTTGGCTACCCTGGATATTCTAGAGGGGCCTCGGTGGACTTGGTCTAAACTCAAGTTCCTCAATCTGGCGTTTGCTCCTCCTTCTACACCGAAGGCGGCGGCTAAAGACATAGGAGCTAGAGCTTCCCATGACCCTGGGGACCCTTAGATGTTCTAGGGCCTTTGCCTTCCTCTTTTTCTTTGTATTTTTCTTCTTGTAACCTTCTTCTTGTATTTAAGACCTTATTCAATAAATTTTCCTTCATGATTTAGTTAAGTCTTTCGAGCAATTTTTGTTTCCTAATTATCCCGACCACTTTCGGTCAAGGGACTTCAGAAAGGCATGTTTTGCTCGTTTCCTCGGCCAATCTTCAAGTAAACGTGCGTTGTTGGTGAAGTTCCCTTAGGAAAATTTTAGCTTGTCGGCCGTATTCGGTAGACTTCACCTTTTTTGGGCATACAACCCAATCAATCTTCAGAAGGAAAACAAGACTTTCGGGAGTTGATGGACTTCACCTTTTCTCGCGCGAGTATTTTTAGATAGGGGAAAACTTCTGTACTTAGGGAAAATTTCTCACTTGTATAATTTCTCATCTGAAATTCTAAGTATAGAATTTCTTTAAGGCCTTCGAATGCCGTGCGTTTTTCAGTTTTCCTCCTTCGGTGCCAGCAAGCTTGTATACTCCCTTTCGGACCTCTTCTAGGACCAAATGTAAGGTCCTTTCCCGTTTGGCCGAGGTGCCCCATGGGTCGGTTTTCGGGGTTCGGACTCAGCCTTTCGGAGAACGAGGTCTCCTTTCCCTATTCCTTTTGGCCTGTCATGCAAGTTTGTACTCCTGGCTACTTCTGTTGGAAGGCCTTTCTTCCGAGCTTGGCCATTTTTCTGTGTTCATCAACTAGGTTGAGCTTAGTTCTCAACCTGAGGTCGTTTCCTCTTTCGTCGAACACTTGTGTTCTAGCTGCTGGCCGTACTACTTCGAATGGATAATGGCCTTTGTACTGGAGAGGTGTCTCCCTCGTGGCCCCTCGGGGAGTTGTCTAGTATCTCTTTAGTTCATCCGGAAGTTCTTCTGGCCACTTTCCCTTTGCTTTTCCCAACCCTTTTTAATAGTCCCTCTTTATAGTTCTGTTGGTTACTGATGCCCTTCAGCATCTCCTTCGTGTGTCATGGTGGAGGTGGCAGGGGCTTATGGAAACAGAGAAAGGTTCGGGACGAACGTGCTCTGAGAAGATCACCAGAAAGTCATAGGAAGAAAGGGTTAGGAGGTCCCCGGAGTGTTTTTCCGGGGAGGAGCCTCCGACGCCCAAGTGAGTATTTTGGAGGTAATGAGATGATCAAGAGTAAAGAAGTATCTTATCTCAAATAAATGTCCTTCCCTTTTTTCTTCTGGAATAATTACCAAGTATTTGTAGAGGGGTGAATAGCAATAGTCCTTCTCAGATGGCTGGCTCAGATCATGACCCGTGTTTGGCGGGATGCGTTCCACGTCTTTTGGGCAATAGAGGACCCCTAGTCGGCATGGGCTGCCAGTCTTGGGCTCTGGGTAACCCGAGAGTGGCGTGCTAGAGTATCCCTACAGGCATGTCAGGACGTGATTGGGGGCGGATTATCGAGGATATGTCAGAGGCTCCTTAAATGCTTATGTCGTACTCCCGAGGCCCCTTTTTAGTAGAGGAGACCTCTTCGGAGAACTTGTCTTCCGTGGTCGCTTTTGGTATTGCAGGAGTATATTTCCTGAAGGTGACCTTTCTCGGAGACACCCCCACTTCCGAGGATGGCTTACTCGTCCCCCCGAGGTTGGCATTGTCGTTTCCTGGAATGGAGAAACGTTGGGGCTGGATTTCGGGGAGGTCGAACATCCTTCCTTCCGCGGTGGGTGATTTCTCTTTCGAGGTTGGTGCTTTGTCCGAACCCGTGCCTTCGGGGGGTGATCGGCACCTTGGCTATCACATGCCCCCTCCCGGGAAGTCGAAGCGGAGACTTCGGCTTTATGCTTTTGGGAAGGCTTCCTTCATAGCCCAGGTACCCTTCCCTAGTTCTTTCTGCTACCTCAAGGCGCGTTCAGCTTTTGCTTTTGCTTTTTCTGCTGCAGGTTCGTGAACTGTCGTATCCTTTGGTCAAACATGTCAGTTATGGATAAGCGGGCCTGGGTTTTCGCGATGTCAGAGGGGCGTGCCCTAGTTCTTCGCGTTGGATGACACTGGCCGCTAGTGGATGGCGGGATAGTTACGCCGGTCACACTAATTGCGTCGCTTCGCCTTTGAGGAGTAATAATGAGTTTGTTGGGCTTCCGAGGGATAATAATGATGACGTTTCGCTTTTGCTCTTCGGTCTATATAAGCGCTTTTTGCCTCATTTTTTGCTTTTGCTCTCCTCTGCTCTAGAGTCTTTTCTTGCCTTTCTCTTTCTTTCCAGCGGCAATTTCTGCGGCGGAGCGATTTTTGGCAATTTTCATGACGGCGTTTCAATTTTTCGGCAAAATCGTTGGTGGGTGCTCTCTTCTGTAATTCTTTTCTCTTCTCTCTTTCGAGGTCATTTTTCCGAGGTCCCTTTGTTTCCTTACCCTTTCCGGAGTCGTCATTTTTCTTCTGTAAAAAATGTCAGATCCGACCCCGTTGAATCCGACCCCATTGCTAACTGTCCGACCTCTCCCTGAGAGCTTTCTTCCTCTCGAATCTCATCCTTGTACTACCACCCCGGAGAAGGTGAGGAAGTGGATGGCCAAGTATTACCTTCTTTCTTATCTTATCCCGAGGTTGCCCATCCTGGGCACCTACGGCTTTATGTCAGATCGCATGAGGTTAACGTTTACCGAGCTCAGTTGGAAGCCGGTCTTCGGTACCCTCCTCACCGTGTAATCTGTGAATTTTGCAATTTCCACGGGATCGCCGTGAACCAACTTCCCCCAAATTCTTACTCCTACTTCAACTCTTTTCTCTGCATGTGTTGGGTGTTTAAGATAAAGCCCCACTATCTTTTCTTAATGCAGTACTACAAACTCTACCTGGTCCCGAAGGGCGGCTTTTATTTCCTGCTTCCCGAGGGTCCGGGAGAAAAAAGTTTACCTTCACCTTCGACAACAAGGACAGCTGGCAGGGGTGGCAGAAGAAGTTTTTCTTCCTGCCGGTCCCCGAGCTATGGCACCATGTGCCCACCAGATGGGCTTCGGGGACCCTGAAGATGGATGGCGTTGACCCTGGGAGACTCCTGACTCGGGAGCTGGTTGGCGAGTTCGATCAATTTGATAGGCTCATTCGGGTCGTGGCAGACTGGGACCCCGAGGTCCCTCCGCGTTCACTTTACCCTTTTCCCATCAAGTGGGACCTTATGACCGAGGAGGTTCTTCGGGAAATGGGAGTGGTGGACGCGCACAAGAGGGACTTCGGTCTGCCCGTGCTCGTTCTTCCGTGGAAGAAGGCCTGGATAGTCATGCTCCTTCGGGGGGAGATCACTTATGAGTATTTTGCCGAGAGTAAGTCTCTTTCCTGGCCTTGATACCTTTTTTCCTTTTGGACTTACACTGATACTTTTCCTTTTGCAGAGATGGGCGATCAATCTGCTGATTTTTACAAGTCGCTCTTCCTCGAGCAGGCCGAAATGGGGGAGCAGAAGCGCAAGAAGGCGCCTGCTAAGAGGAAGAAGATGAGCAGCAGCGGGCCTTCTAGGGCTAAGAAGACTAGGGCTGTTATTCCTCCCTCTCCCGAAGTCGTTGTGGAGGTGCAGGATCAATCTCCTGCTCTTCCTTCAACGCCGGCGGACCTTTCTTCGGACTCTGCCCTTCTTGGGGCAATACCGTGCCCCATTCTACCCGCCGAGCCTTCTTCTGAGCAAAGATCCGCTTAGGAACTTGAAGAGAGCAGAAGAAGGAAGGGGAAGAACATTCCCGGTGAAGTCCAGGAGGGCGAGTCTGAAGACGACGTCACCAAAGTTCTACCAGGTTGGTTCCTTAGCCATTCTCCTACAAAGCTTAGTATTTTTCGTATCTACGATTTTTTGGATGAATGGTTAAGGGATGACGTATTGACGGAACTTCGGTGTAAACTTGCAGAGGATATGCCTGCGGTGCCCTGGATGGACGCTCACGCTCGGCGAAGGGCTTTTCGGGACAAGCGGATCCTTCATGGCAAGGTGCCGAGGGAGCCCTTCTGGATGTTCACAGAGGACATGAATTTGTTCTCTGGGGATAGCCAGTTGATGGCTCCTCAAATGGCGACGGGGGTGATGACAGGCGCCACCTTTCAGTCGCTCATTAACGAATGTCCTAACGGGGAGATCCTCGCGGCAAGGATGACCGAGCACGCCGCCCAGGTAGTTTTCTCCTTTTTGTTTACTTAGAGATTTTTCTTCTAAGCTTTCATCATTCTTTTGATACTCATTCGGGGCCTCTTTTTTTGCAGCTTTTGGCATACAGCGGGTATTTCTGCACTTGGGCGTCGAAGCAAACAGAGGCCCGTTCTCGGTCCGAAGATTCTTTGAGTAAAATGAAGGAGTTTTACGCCAGGCACGTCCTCAAATATGACGAGCTCAAGATTGTGAAGGAGGACATTGTAAATCTTCGGGCCGAGCTCACGACAAGCAAGCAGGAACTTCTTCTAGATTTCACTGCCAAGGTTGAAGACCTCGGCTCAAAATGTGCCCTTCTCTCTTCAGAGAATGAGGATCTTCGGAAGGCGAATGCTGAAGATGGTAAGAGCCTAGCGGAGGCGCTTGCTTTGAACACCAACCTCGATGCCCAGGTTAAATCTCTGAAGAAGGGGGCTAAGAACAAGAAAAATAAGAAGCTGGAGGAGAAGATTGCCAACCTTACGACCAAACTGGATGCTCTTAGTGCCAAAAAGGACAAGTCTGAGCGAATGGCGAAGGTGGCTTTTGTTGGGTTTCGGGAGCCAAACAGCGCAGCGGAATTTAACCGAAACCCTCCAGGATCCAAGTGAAACGGGGTAAACCGGGTGTTCAAAAATTTCATACCTAATTTTCGGTTGAGATCTATCACTCAACTGTAGAGTCGAATCACAAAACCTGAACAGTTGACGTGTTCAGGCTCTCTATGGTATCCACACGAGCCTCTCGGGATCACCACGCTTCCACCACGTCCCGGCAGATGCGTTTCTCTTGCGCTCGCAGTGCTAGCTTGCGTCCTCCAAGGAATTGCAAGAGAAGAGTGCGGCTGTCCTTTTGGGAGGCTAGGGCAAGGAGACCTGCGAATTTCTCACTTAAAAGTTGTATTTATAGTGAGACTCAACTTCCAGGCCTAATGGGTTTCAAAGCCCTAATCCAATTAGGATTTAATTTCGGGCTTAATAATGGCTCAACTTCTTGGCCCATTATTAATACGAAATTAAAGTGAAACCATAACCCAAATAATTAGCCCATGCACTCTAATGATCCAAATAGCTCTATGTGTGCGACCCAATAGGCTCTTGCCATGTTGGCAATGATCATAAATCACATTTATGATCATAAGCAATGAGCGGTGTCTAGCAACACATCATTGCTACCCAAGTGACAAGATTGTCGGTGAATCGACTAAACCTTTATGATCATCACCGATATATGCCATTGTCCCTTTGTCCAAGATATCAAGACTAAGCACAAGACATGGAATGTGTCACTCTCGTATAGCCCAATCTTTGGTTTCTTGATTACCGAGTAGACCAAATTAAACTGACGACATTGATATCATATATCAACTCATCGGAGCATGGCCATGCATTTTCTAAGTCTCACTCTATCAAGGGGCCCAAAGATATCACTCCCGTTACATAGGAGGGACAAATCCCATCTTGATCATACAAATCCCTCCGCATGATTTGTGACATACCCAATGACCTCCTTCAAGTTCACTCAGTTACGAGCAACAAAGGAAAGTATCAAAGTATGTGACTCACATGTAGGGAACCTTGATGATCTTAGGTCGAAGGACTACATATACCATGATCACTATGAGAATCAGTTATGACACTCATATAACGATCCATGAAGTGTTCTCATGGTGGGTCGGTCCAGTACACAAGTTCTCCAACTTGTACCCATATGTAGACTACATATCTCATATTAGTCTCCACATATGCTAGTCATTATGTATTATTGCAACCCGCTCCACAATAATACTAGACTAGGGACATTTAAGAATATCATTATTCTAGGGTTACAATTATGTTTATTACGTTACGCAGAAACAAAACAACAAACAAAATTGCTGGATTAATGCCTCAATAAAATATCATGACTCAATGTGTAAAAATACAATCATTTCATGATTGGCTTTTTGGGCACAATACTAACAGCTTTCCAAGACAGCTTCTGCTTGGCACGCCACCAAGTCCTTGCTCGGCACTTTGAGCTCGACCTTTCCTAGATGTCTGCTCTGGATTTTCCCGAGGGGCCCCAGGAGGTATGGTCAAAGCCAGATTTTCTCAATCTTCCTCCAGCTAAGCCAGTGCCTCCGACTGAGCCTAATGACGATGATGGTGATGAGACATCGGATGTCCATGCTCAGCCATAGGCTTCTTCTTACTTTCTTATTCTCCTGCTTGCTTGTACATCTTTGCCTTAGAATTTTTTAATGAAGATTCTTTCTCCAATCTCCATTCATTTTTCTGAATAGGATTCTTCAGAAGTAATTCTAAGCACGCACTTTCGGCGAATTTGTCCGTACTTACTTCTTTGGGAAGAGTAGTTTTAGACTTTTTCCGAACTCCGCTGAGTTTATACTCCATCCAAGAGTTAGTTCCGAAAGGAAAACCATTAAGGAACTAATTTTTCAGTCTTGCGACAACATTCGTCTTGTGTCTTTATTGACGACTGCGAGGAAGAGTAACTACAATCTTTCTGAAACAAGTTCTAAGTATAGAACTTCTTTAGGGCATCTGAATGCCAGGTATTTTTCAGTTTCCCCCCTTCGGTGTTGCCGAGCTTGTATACTCCATTTTGGACCTCGTCCAGGACCAAGTAAGGTCCTTTCCAATTTGACCGAAGTACCCCGTGGTGTTAGGCTCACCTCCTAAGTGCTTGGCTTAGGCCAAGAAGCATAAACAAAACAAAGAAGACTGATGTGAGGACTATGGGAACTAGTACAGTGGTCTATGTGCAAAGCTGGAAACTTTCAGGGCTTAACTGCACATAGAAACTGGACTACGGAAGAACAGATAGAAATCTAAGAAAGGGGATCAAATTGTACACTTAGATGAGTGGTACAATTAAAACTATAAACCTTAAGATGGAGATTTCGGCCATGCTAGGTTATTTGATGACTAGTGCAAGACTAGACCAAATCTAGTGGACAATAATGATTACTAGTCACGTCTTGTCTACCACTAAGGAACTATTCACTATTTAACTAGTTAAACTAACTAGTTTTTATACTAGACTTATGGCCGATTTTATAAGGGAATTATGGCACTTTAGTACTTGTGTTTGATATGTGCATGGCATTATAGGCCATGAAGTGACTTAAATGTCAAGTTAGACACATGTTTTAGTGGCGGCCTTGTAGTCATGAGAAGTTGAAGGCTACATTGAACCTTGCAAATTAATGGAAGACAAAAGTTAGCATATTTGCCAACTATTACACATGTGTCCTATGGCCGGACTAGTCAAGGCCATTTGTTGCCATTTTGGGTTTCATTGCTCTTTACTCGACCGAGAGTGTTCTTGAGCTTCTCCTTAGAAATTGGTCTTGAATTCAAGGAAACATTGAAGGCACTTGAAGGATTTAAGCTTGGAAGCTAGTTTCGGCACAAGACCACTTGGATTTAAGCTTTGGATTTGAAGTTTTGAGGAAGGCCGAGCCAAATCAAGCTAGGGTTTGAGGTATTTCTTGATATCTCCTTGATTCCATGGTAGTTCTTCCATGAACAAGGAATTTAAGTGCTCAATTGATGTTGTATTAGACTAATTGAGCAAGTAATGTGTTGGTTTGTGATAGCCGAGGTGCCCATCAACGGCCGAGCTCCCAAACTTGGCGAAGTACTGACTTTGGCAGAGGGAAACTACCAGCCGAGGTCAGAAGGATAAACAATCCCCCTGGCCTAATATAGGGAATTCGCTCCCTCAGGCAATGGTAGGACCAACCTCGGTAGAACGATCGAACCCTCTTCGGAAACAGAAGTACCCCTCGGAGGAACCATCCTTGGGTAATATATGCCCCGAGACGTTAGAGTAACCTCGGAAGGTACGAACAAAGCATTTAAGGAGCCTCTGACACCTCCCCATAAAGTCGTCCCCCAAGTACATTCTGACACGCTATCACTGGGACACGCCATCAGAGGGACGCCTCGATATGATGCCCTTGGAATGACTAGGCTGTCAGCCCAGCTACTTTCGCTGAGATACACGTCCCTTCGTTCCCGAAAAAGCAGGGATCGCATCCCGCCGGACACGTGTCATAATCTGGGATGACCACTAGAGGGGAATGGCTTCTACACGCCTCCTGTATAAAACACCCAGAAAGCGTTCTAGAAGGGTAAGATAAAAAAGTTCTCTTTGAATACACAAAAGAACACATAATCTAGTTATCTGAAAATACTGACTTGGGCGTTGGAGGCTCCTCCCCGGGAACGCACACCGTGGACCTCCTAACCTGTGTTTTTCTGAAAGTATTTCAGGTATCCTTCGCTGGGGAATCTCCTCTCAAAGTGTTCTCCTCCATCAGAAGCCCCCTACTCTTACAATGACACACGATGAAGCCGCCGTGATAGCCAAACGCTATCGCCTCTATCTGGCTGAACTCCCTGCCACAAGAATGGCCAGAAGAAGCTGGCGCTACCCGAGAAAAGGTGTGATCATGCACCTCAGGGGATAGCCGAAGAGCCCCAAGCCCGGCACGCCAAGAAAACCCGAGGACACTACTTGCCCCCCCAAGGTTGTGAACAGATCGCCTTCGAAAAAGCGGCACCAGACATAGCGAGCCGAACATGATATCCCCGAAGGCGGAACTCCCTGAAACTGGGAACCCCCGAACTGAGGGCTTGTTTCCCGAAGAGGTTCTGTTCGTACCAAAGGACGACCTCACCCAGGGACCTCGGGAGTACGGCAAGAGCCTTTATGGAAGCATTTAAGGAAGCCTCTGACACGTCCTTTCACAGACGTCACAAGCCGCCTCAAAAGGTGCTCTGACACACGGACGCCATCAGAATCACATCATGGCCCATCTCAGCACATGGCTCAAGGCAACCTGGTACCAGCTATCTGTCTCCTACGCCCAGAAATTCAGGAACATCCGACCGAACACGTGTCGCGATCTGAACGGGCTAGGCACTCCTATAAATACTAGGAATTAATACTTGGCAGGAGGTTGGTTGGCAAAACACTGCTCCCACACTCTGAGAAAATTACCAGGCGAGACTCTTCAGCCCCTTCGTGCTATTTCCTCTGCCTTTTCTCAGCCACCACTGACTTGGGCGTCGGAGGCTCCCCCCCGGAAAAACACTCCGGGGGCCTCCTAACCCTTTGTTTTTGAGCTTTCAGGCACACTCCCTTGGGCGATCCATCCTCCAGGCGTTCTTCCTCCCGGAAGTCTCTCCACTAGTCACCATGACTATAAACGATGAGGCTCCACGCCATCACGCCGTAGGCCATCATTTGGCGTCATCTGTGGGAACCCTGATAGCCAAACGCTATCGCCTCTATCTGGCCGAACTCCCTGCCACAAGAATGGCCAGAAGAAGCTGGCGCTACCTGAGAAAAGGTGTGATCATGCACCTCGGGAGATAGCCGAAGAGCTCCGAGCCCGGCACGCCAGGAAAACCCGAGGACACTACTCGCTCCCCCAAGGTTGTGAACAGATCGCCTTCGGAAAAGCGGCACCAGACATAGCGAGCCGAACATGATTTCCCCGAAGGCGGAACTCCCTGAAACTGGGAACCCTCGAACTGAGGGCTTGTTTCCCGAAGAGGCTCTGTCCGTACCAAAGGACGACCTCACCTAGGGACCTCGGGAGTACGGCAGGAGCATTTATGGAAGCATTTAAGGAAGCCTCTGACACATCCATTCACAGACGCCACAATCCACCTCAAAAGGCGCTCTGCCATGCTGACGCCATCAAAATCACATCATGGCCCGTCTCAACACATGGCTCAAGGCAACCTGCTACCAGCTATCTGTTTCCTACGCCCAGAAATTCAGGAACATCCGACCGAACACGTGTCGCGATCTGAACGGGCTAGGCACTCCTATAAATACCAGGAATTAATACTTGGCAGGGGGCTGGTTGGCAAAAATACGGCTCCCACACTCTGAGAAAATTACCAGGCGAGACTCCTCAGCCCTTTGTGCTATTTTCTCTGCCTTTCTCTCAGCCACCACTGACTTGGGCGTTGGAGGCTCCCCCCCTGGAAAAACACTCCGGGGGCCTCCTAACCCTTTGTTTCTGAGCTTTCAGGCACACTCCCTTGGGCGATCCATCCTCCAGGCGTTCTTCCTCCCAGAAGTCTCTCCACCAGTCACTATGACTATAAACGATGAGGCCCCCGGCCATCAAACCTTGTCCCATGTTGCCGTCGTGGAAACTCGGTGCTCGAAGGATAAAGGGATTCCAAGATCCCCCCTCGCACCTGAGACTCAACAGGCGACCCCTTTGCCTGTGGCAGAAACATCCATGATGGAGGACGACCGTCCAGTAACGGTAACGATGAGCTTCCTACGGGATTTTCAGCGTTCTATCATTGCCGAAATCACTCAGGAACTTGATCAGAGGTTGCCCCAACCTTCACCCACTCAGAGAGCCTCACCCTCGACCATCCGTGGGGAAAGGAGCTCGCGATCTACTCACCAGAGTTTAGGGAGTGGAGACTCCCTTGATGCATATTCAACAGATGGTGAACCCGTTGAGACGCGCCCCGCCAGAGGGGGAGCCCCAAAAGAGACCAGGGCCTCCTGTCGACGGAGCGCATCCCCTTACCAGAGGTCCCCTTCTCCCCCTCACCGGAGTCGTTCCCCAAGGTGAAGAAGAAATTCGCCACTACCAGCAAACACACGACGGCAGGAAGAAACCAGCACTGCCGCCCTCATGGAAAGGATAATGGGAAGGCTGGAAAAGGTCGAGAAACAGATCTCCCGAAAACCAGTCTGGTCCTGGTTGTTCGACTCCTACACCGGAGAGGAGTCGCCTTTCGTACGCGAGGTAGTAGAGGCGCCTATGCCCAGTGATTTCAGGGTTCCTCGTCTGGAAATGTATGATGGGCGAAGTGACCCCCAGGCGCACCTGACAAAATACAAGCGAAGCATGGTGCTCCACGGCGCGGACGACGCCACGCTCTGTAAATGCTTTGAGGTGACACTTTCAGGACCAGCAACAGCATGGTATGGCTCTTTGCCCCAGAGAAGTTTGTTGAGCTTCCAAGAACTATCTACTGCTTTCACCCAACAGTTTATTGGCAGTAGGCCAACTGCCAAAATGCCAGTGCAAATGTTTGACATAGCGCAGAAAGGAGGGGAGACCATCCGCGATTATGTTGAAAGATTCAACCGAGAAGCACTGAGCGTACCAAACTTTTGACCTGAAATTCGCATCCTGGCAATGGTCAGAGGACTGCGAAGGGACTCTGGCCACCAGCCGCACCAGCAGAACGAGGGGGAATGGTCCCGCAGGCAAAGAGGGAAAAGGCCCGCAGCATTCACTCCCCTGAACAGCACAAGAGCTAGCATTCTGATGACCCTAGAAAGGCAAGGGACAGCAATCCCAAGGCCAAAGGCCATGGCCCCGGAAAATAAAAGGAATATGAAGAAATTCTGCCAATTTCACTGAGAACATGGCCACGACACTGAAGCTTGTTACCAGTTGAAGAAGTACATCGAGTCCCTGATCAAATAGGGGCAACTTCGGCGATATCTGCGGATGCCCTCTCCGAAAGGGAGAAAAGAAGAGCAAAGGAGAGCAGATGATGAAGAGTATGACTCAGATAGACGACGGGACCGAAGTCCCCAGAAAAGTCTGCCACCCTCGGCGGGGTTCATCCAAACCATCACTACGGGGATGCCCTCGGCCGAGAGAAAAAGGAAGATGAGAGAAGTCTCCATCATGGAGTACGGGAGCACCTCCCGAAGGCTCACCCGTAGGGATGGGTCTGTGATAAAATTCCCTCATGACGACCCCCTCCTTGTCATGGCAAGAATAGGGAGCTGGGAGATCAAGAGAGTACTCCTCGATGACGGCTCGAATGCCGACATCATTTTTTCTCATCTGCTGGGAAAATTAGATATCTCAAAAAGTGACCTTAGCCCAGTCAGTTCCCTCACCTTTGGCGTCGAACCATCTGAACTCCCAGTCCTTGGGTACATCGACTTGCCCGTGATGCTGAAAGGGGCCTCCTCCAAAAGCAAAGAAGACTTAATCGCCTCTGGCAGAACAAGATTTATAGTCATTGATGTACCGTTAGCATACAACGCCATTCTGGGAAGGCAGACTCAGGGTACTTTTCACATTCGGCCAGATGTAAGGTACTTAACAGTCACCTTCGCCATCGAAGACGGAGACGCGGAAATCTTCATTGATCAAGCTGAGGTTAGAAAAGTCTTCACGAGGGCCAGGCAAAGCCCGACCAAGATCCAGGTATAGACTTCGACAGAAGGAAAAAAGGTCCTGATGGACGAAAAGGCAACGGCAGAAGAAACGGAAAGCCTCGAAAAAATAGAAACAGAAGATGTAGAATTAGTCCCCGGCCGAAACACCCGAGTTGGAAAGAAACTGGCCGAAGGGGACAAAAAGAGGCTTGTATCCTTTTTATGCATGAACAAAGATCTATTTGCTTATTCGCCGAAGGATATGCCTGGGGTTGACCCCAGCATAATCCATCACAATCTTAAAGTGCAACCACACGTCAGACTAGTTCGGCAGAAAAAATGGAATCTATCAGCTCACAAAAGGTCCTTCGTCAAAGTCGAAGTTAATCGCCTCATCGAGGCCGGGGTAATAAGGGAAGTAAAATACCCTGAATGGCTTAGCAATGTGGTTATAGCCACAAAGGAGGGCAGTGAAAAGCTTCGAATGTGCATCGACTTTCAAAACTTAAACGATGCGTGTCCAAAAGACTCCTATCCATTACCGGCCATAGATAAGCTGGTAGACGCAACTGCCGAGTACGGACTGCTTAGCTTCCTCGACGCCTTTAGCGGGTATCATCAGATCCAAATGAACCCCAAGGATGAGGAAAAAACAGCATTCATCACATAGATAGGTACTTACTGCTATGTCAGAATGCCTTTCGGGCTCAAAAACGCAGGAGCTGCCTACCAAAGACTGATGAACAAAGTATTTGACGCACAGATCGGTAGGAACATGGAAGTGTACATCGATGATATGATAGTCAAGAGCAGAGTGCCCGATAATCATATCACCGACTTAACCGAAACCTTCCAGCGACTTCGAGAGTTCGGCATTCGCCTTAATCCCGAAAAATGTGTGTTCGGAGTAAACGCGGGAAAATTTCTCGGGTTTATGGTGTCAGAAAGGGGAATAGACGCTAACCCTGAGAAAGTAAAAGCCCTGCTGAATTTCCGGACACCTAAGTCTATCAAGGACATACAGAGGCTTACCGGGAGGATCACCTCCCTATGTAGATTCATCTCTAGGTATGGTGACCGATGTCGCCCGTTCTTCAATGTATTCACCAAAGTCTCCAAGGAAGGTGGTACCTCCGGAAACCAGGAACACCCATGGAATGCAGAATGCCAGAAAGCCTGGGGAGAGCTCAAGAGTTATCTAACTCGCCTCCCAACACTTCGACAACCTCGGGAGGGGGAACCTCTCATCCTTTACCTTGCAGTCACTGAAAAAACGGTAAGTTCCGTCTTAGTGAAAGAAGAGGCTGGGAAACAATGGCCGGTGTATTACATAAGCAAGTCACTGCAAGGCGCCGAGACGAGGTATCTGTTGCTCCAAAAAGCCATCTACGCGTTAGTACTGGCGGGTAGGAGATTACGACCCTACTTCCAAGGACACGCCATCACCGTACGAAGTAATTTGCCCCTGCGAGATGTGATGAAAAAAGTGGAGCATTTGGGAAGACTCTCAAAATGGTGCATCAAGCTCGGTGAATATGACATTACTTATGAGCCTAGAAAGGCAATAAAGGCTCAGGCACTTGCAGACTTCATTGCCGAGATTCCTGAGATTGAAAAGATCGAACCACTCACGGGAGGTGAAACAGAAACTGATCCAGAATGGAAGCTCTTCGTCGATGGAGCGTCAGGCGCAGAGCATCAAGGAGCTGGAATAGTCCTTCAGGGTCCCGAAGGCATGGAAGCTTCTAAAGCAGTCAAATTCGGTTTTAATGTTACCAATAACATTGCCGAATATGAAGCCCTCATAGCCGGACTAAAAATGGCCAGAAAAGTAGGTGTGAAGAACCTTGTGGCCCACAGTGATTCACAATTAGTAGTTCGACAGACGAGGGGAGAATATGCGGCAAAAGACCCAATTTTGGCTAAGTATCACGATCTCGTTCGGAAACTCATTGAGGATTTCGACTCGGTGCACATAAAGAACGTGCCCCGGAAGGATAATACCCAAGCGGATGCCTTGGCCAAAGCTAAGGAACCCACCGAAGTGCTAGAACACCCCAGCACGGAGTTAATGTGCATAAAAACCTAAGGGGAGGGATGGCAAAGCTCCCTCAAGAAATATTTGGCAACTTCAGAGCTTCCCGAGGATCCTAAAAAAGCCGCGAAGGTCCGAAAGCGTGCATGGAGGTACTTCCTCATTGGAGAAGAACTGTACAGGCAAGGGTACGCAACTCCTCTACAAAGATGTATAGGCGAGGATGACGCCAAAAAAGTACTTGAAGAAGTACATGAAGGAGTGTGTGGCTCCCATATAGGGACAGACGTCCTCGCAGGAGTAATACTCCGCCAAGGTTACTTCTGGCCTACCCTAAGGAAGGACGCAAGGCAATTTTTCCGAAGATGCGACAACTGCCAAAGGCACACCAATATCCAAAAGCTGCCCTCGGAAAGAATAAATGCGACAGACTATCCCTGCCCCTTCGTCGTGTGGGGCATTGATCTCATCGGACCTCTCCCAACCGCCCTCGGCGGAGTAAAATTTTGCATTGTTGCAGTGGACTATTTCACTATGTGGATAGAGGCAGAACCACTAGCATCAATCTCGGGGAAAGACGCTCAAAGATTTGTATGGAAGAACATCATATGCCGATTTGGCATTCCGAGGGTTATAGTGGCCGATAACGGGACCCAGTTCACTGACAAGGGGTTCCAAGAATTCATGGAGGACCTTGACGTCAAGATACATTTTGCCCCAGTAGCTCACCCTCAGAGCAATGGGCAGGTAGAGGTATCTAACAGAACAATAAAAGATGGTCTAAAAAAATGGCTAAAGGAGGCAAAAGGAAAATGGCCAGGAGAGCTTCCAAGTGTGCCATGGAGCTACCGAATGACTCCCCGAAGAGCCATGGGAGAGACTCCCTTCTCGCTTGTATATGGGACTGAGGCCATTATTCCCATTGAAGTCACGCAGCCTTCGGTAAGAGTACAGGTGTTCGATGAAGGAGGAAATGAGCTTGGACTGAGAGCAAAATTGGACCTCCTCAAAGAGCATCGCGAAATGGCCGAGTTAAGGAGAAAGGCATTCCAGCAGCGGATAGCACGCACCGCCAATTTACATGTAAGGAAAAAGGAGATCAAAAAGGGAGACCTTGTTCTCCGGAAGACCAAATTCGAACAAAGAAGGCCATCGTAAGGTGTACTTCGGGCAAATTGGAGTGGACCCTATTTGGTCCTTGATGAAGTTCGCCCAGGGGTCTTTAAGTTGGGTAACGTTGAGGGAGTAGAGTTGAAGAATACCTGGCATTCAAGCTCTCTGAAAAAATTTTATACTTAGACATTTTTTTTCGAAGAAAGCCTGTAAGATACTCCTCCCCGAAGTCGTCAGTAAAAATAAATGACGAATTTGCCCTCGCTACCAAAAGAGCATGCCTGACGATTCTTCATTACGAAATTCCTCACTTGGCTTAAAAACTCGTCTGAGCAAGAAAGCAGTCCAGTCCGAAAAAATAAGGTGTGGGTGTTCTTAAAAAAAAAAAAAAGGTAAACTTAGAATCGTACCAGCTTCTGAGAAAATGTATTTGGAAGAAAGAACGAAGAATGGAGGAAAAAATTCTTCATTAAAAATGATAAGTCAAAAGATACAAAAGAGGAAAGAAGAAGAAACCCTATGACTAAGCAGGGGTATCCGACGTTTCTTCAACATTATCATCCCCGGAGGACTCAGTCAAAGGTGCAGGGCGAGCCAGAGGAAGATTAAGGAACTCGACCTTGGACCACGAAGATCTAGGCTCTTTGGGAAAATCCAAGGCAGATAAGTGAGAAAGGTCAAGCCCAGGGTACTAAGCGAGGACCTGATGACGAGCCAAGCAAAAGCCATCTTGGTAGGACGTCTTCAACATTTGCTCGCTACGGTCCTTCTTGGCACCAAGAGCCTTCAGGTCAGCTTTCAGCGCAACAATCTTCTCCTCCAGCTTCTTCTTCCTCTTGCTCTTCGTCTTCTTCTTCCTCAGCGACTCAATCTCAGCAAGTGCCTTCGCAAGATCCTCACTGTCTTGAGCGTTCTTCTTCCGAAGGGCCTCGTTCTCTAAAGAAAGAGTCACTCACTTTGAACCGAGGTCTTCAACCTTGGCTGAGAAATCAGTGAGAAGCTCCTGCCTGCTGGACACAACCTTGGTCTGAAGACTCCCAAGGTCTTCCCTCGCAAGTTTGTTCAACTCGCCATATTTTAGGGCATACTGGGCGAGAGACTCCTTCGTCTGGTGCAAGGAATCTTCGGACCGAGAACGGGTCTCCGTCTGTTTTGCTGACCAGGAGCGGAAGTACCTGCAGAAAAATAGAAGTGTCAAAAAAGTATCGGAAGGTAGTGACAGCTTAGAAGAACAATTTTCTAAAAAGGAAGGATCACCTGAGCAGCGTGTTCGGTCATCCTCGCCGCGAGGATCTCTTCGTTGGGACATTCAGTGGTAAGGGACTGAAAAGTGGCATGAGTCAACACCCCCGTCGCCATTTGTGGAGCCATCAGCTGGCTATCCTCAGAGAACAAATCCATGTCCTCTGTGAACGTCCAGAAAGGTTCCTGTGGCACCCTGCCCCGTGGAATCCGTCGGTCCCGAAGAGCCCTCCGACGGTCATAAGTCTCCATCCAGGAAGCAGTAGGGGCGTTCTCTGCAAGGTCACGCCGAAGTTCCATCAAAACGTCATCCCTTAGCGATTCATCCAAAAAATCGTAGATATGAAAAATACTGAGATTTGTAGCGGAATGGCCAAGGAACCAACCTGGTGGAACTTCGAGGATGCCCTCCTCAGAACCGACCTCTCGAACATCCTCAGGGCTGTTTTTTCCCTTCCTTCTTCTACCCTTTTCAAACTCCTGGGCAGACGTTCACTCTGCTGGAATCTTGGTAGCAGGCGCAGGACTAAGTGTCTCCCCAAGGATGTCAGGCTCCGAAGGAGGATTATCGGCCGTCGGTAGTTGAGCTGAGGACTGATCTTCTACCTCAACTACGTCCTCGGGGGAAGTAGGAGTAGGATGTTGGGTTTCGGGAGCCAAACAGTGCAGCGGAATTTAATCAAAACCCTCAAGGATCCAAGTGAAACGGGGTAAACCGGGTGTTCAAAAATTTCATACCTAATTTTCGGTTGAGATCTCTCACTCAACTGTAGAGTCGAATCACAAAACCTGAACAGTTGACGTGTTCAGGCTCTCTATGGTATCCACACGAGCCTTTCAGGATCACCACGCTTCCACCACGTCCCGGCAGATGCGTTTCTCTTGCGCTCGCAGTGCTAGCTTGCGTCCTCCAAGGAATTGCAAGAGAAGAGTGCGGCTGTCCTTTTGGGAGGCTAGGGCAAGGAGACCTGCGAATTTCTCACTTAAAAGTTGTATTTATAGTGAGACTCAATTTCCAGGCCTAATGGGTTTCAAAACCCTAATCCAATTAGGATTTAATTTCGGGCTTAATAATGGCTCAACTCCTTGGCCCATTATTAATACGAAATTAAAGTGAAACCATAACCCAAATAATTAGCCCATGCACTCTAATGATCCAAATAGCTCTATGTGTGCGACCCAATAGGCTCTTGCCATGTTGGCAATGATCATAAATCACATTTATGATCATAAGCAATGAGCGGTGTCTAGCAACACATCATTGCTACCCAAGTGACAAGATTGTCGGTGAGTCGACTAAACCTTTATGATCATCACCGATATATGCCATTGTCCCTTTGTCCAAGATATCAAGACTAAGCACAAGACATGGAATGTGTCACTCTCGTATAGCCCAATCTTTGGTTTCTTGATTATCGAGTAGACCAACTTAAACTGACGACATTGATATCATATATCAACTCATCGGAGCATGGCCATGCATTTTCTAAGTCTCACTCTATCAAGGGGCCCAAAGATATCACTCCCGTTACATAGGAGGGACAAATCCCATCTTGATCATACAAATCCCTCCGCATGATATGTGACATACCCAATGACCTCCTTCAAGTTCATTCAGTTACAAGCAACAAAGGAAAGTATCAAAGTATGTGACTCACATGTAGGGAGCCTTGATGATCTTAGGTCGAAGGACTACATATACCATGATCACTATGAGAATCACTTATGACACTCATATAACGATCCATGAAGTGTTCTCATGGTGGGTCGGTCCAGTACACAAGTTCTCCAACTTGTACCCATATGTAGACTACATATCTCATATTAGTCTCCACATATGCTAGTCATTATGTATTATTGCAACCCGCTCCACAATAATACTAGACTAGGGACGTTTAAGAATATCATTATTCTAGGGTTACAATTATGTTTATTACGTTACGCAGAAACAAAACAACAAACAAAATTGCTGGATTAATGCCTCAATAAAATATCATGACTCAATGTGGAAAAATACAATCATCTCATGATTGGCTTTTTGGGCACAATACTAACATAGGAGTGGTAGCTTTGGCCTTCTTAGACTTAGAAGGGCCGGCAGTCGACTTCTTCCTCTTACCGGAAGTCTTCCTGCGAACTTGCTCTCCCCGCTTAGCCTGACTGTCGAAGAGCGATTTATAAAACTCGGCAGATTGATCGCCCATCTCTGCAAAAAGGTAAATATCAGTGTAAGTCCAAAAGGAAAGCCAGAAGCCAAACCCTGGGAGATGACTTACTCTCAGAAAAAGCCTAATAAGAAATTTCACGCCGAAGGAGCATGACTATCCAGGTTTTCTTCCCCGGAAGAACAGGCACGGGCATGCCGGGGTCACTCTTGTGGGCAGTTATCACTCCCAGTTCCCGAAGAACTTCCTCCGACATAAGATCCCACTTAATAGGAAAGGGGTAGAGTGAACGTGAAGGAGCCCCGGAGTCCCAGTCCGACACTAACCGAATACGTTTGTCGAAGTTGTCAAAATCGGCAAGCGTTATCGGAGTAAGGAGCTTCCTGGCGTCGATGACGTCGGCCTCTAAAGTTCCGGAAGCCCATCTGATAGGCACGTGGCCCCAAGTCTTAGGAACCCGTAAAAAGAAAAACTGCTTCTGCCACCCTCGCCAACTGTCCTTATTAGCGAAGGTAAACATGAACTTCTTACTCCCGGACCCTCGGGGAATGAGGTAGTAAAAACCACCCTTCGGGACCGGGTGGAGTTTATAGTATTGCATGAAGAAGGTGAAGTGGGGGTTTATGCCGAACACCCCGCACATGCAGAGGAAGGCATTGAATTAAGAGTAAGAATTTAGGGTAAGTTGATTCACGACAATGCCGTGGAAATCGCAGAATTCACATATCATGTCATGAGGGGGATACCGAAGACCGGCTTTCAGTTGAGCTCGGTAAACGGTAACCTCCCCCAGAGAAGCTGCGTAGCCATAAGACCCCGGGAGGGGTAACCTCGGTGTGATATAAGAAGGGAGGTAGTACTTGGCCACCCACTTTTCCATCTTTTCCAAAATAGTGGAGCAAGGATAAGTTTCAAGGGAAGCAAGGTTTGCAGAAAGAGGGCGCACAGTCATCAATGGGATCGGACTCAGTGGAGTTGGATTTGACATTTTTCAAAAAAAAAAAAAAACTAAGAAAAAGAGAGATGACTTTGGGAGAAAAAAGGAAGAACAACAACAAAACCACAAAAAGGAGCACCCACCAAAGACTTTGCCAAAGCCTGGGTTGAGAAATGCCACTGCAAGGAATCGCTGGAGGTCACACTGCCGCAAGAATCACCGCCGGAAAAAGGAAAAGGGGCAAGAAAAGGCTCTGGAACAGACAAGAGCTAAAGCAAAAGAATGAGACAAAATAGGACGGAAGAAACTTATATAGACCGAAGAAGGATAAGTGAAGCGTCGTCATAATCATCCTTTGAAAAAGAAACCGCCTCATTATTGCTCCTTGAAGGTGAAGGGGTACAGTTGACGTAACCAGCATAACTGCTTCACCATCCAACAGCATACACGTGTCACACAGCGCGAGGAACCAGGGCACGTCCCCCTAGCATCGCGAAAACCCAGGCGCGGTCACCTATGATTGACACGCCTGGCCAAAGGACGTGATGATTCACAGATCCGTGGCAGAAAAGGCAAAAAGAAAAAAGTAACAAACATTCCGAGGGTGCCCAGAAAAATAGAAGAGGGTACCTCGGCTCCGAGTAAGCGACTTCTGAAGCGAGGCCGATTCCCAAGAAAGGATTTAGCCGCCAAACCGGCAAAGGGACCTTCTCGAAAACATAGTTGAAGCATCCGCTCCGGCTCTCCGGGAGGGGGCATGTGATAGCCGAGGTGCCCATCAACGGCCGAGCTCCCAAACTTGGTGAAGTACTGACTTCGGCAGAGGGAAACTACCAGCCGAGGTCAGAAGGATAAACGATCCCCCTGGCCTAATATAGGGAATTCGCTCCCTCAGGCAATGGTAGGACCAACCTCGGTAGAACGATCGAACCCTCTTCGGAAATAGAAGTACCCCTCGGAGGAACCATCCTCGGGTAATATATGCCCCGAGACATTAGAGTAACCTCGGAAGGTACGAACAAAGCATTTAAGGAGCCTCTGACACCTCCCCATAAAATCATCCCCCAAGTACATTCTGACACGCTATCACTGGGACACGCCATCAGAGGGACGCCTCGATATGATGCCCTCGGAATGACTAGGCTGTCAGCCCAGTGACTTTCACTGAGATACACGTCCTTCGTTCCCGAAAAAGCAGGGATTGCATCTCACCGGACACGTGTCATAATTTGGGACAACCACTAGAGGGGAATGGCTTCTGCACGCCTCCTGTATAAAACACCCAGAAAGCGTTCTAGAAGGGTAAGATAAAAAAGTTCTCTTTGAATACACAAAAGAACACATAATCCAGTTATCTGAAAATACTGACTTGGGCGTCGGAGGCTCCTCCCCAGGAACGCACACTGGGGACCTCCTAACCTGTGTTTTTCTGAAAGTATTTCAGGTATCCTTCGCTGGGGAATCTCCTCTCAAAGTGTTCTCCTCCATCAGAAGCCCCCTACTCTTACAATGACACACGATGAAGCCGTCGTAGGCCATCAGTTTGCAAGTTCAATGTTGGCCGAAAGTGATGGATGAGTTAGCTTGGTGTTCTTCTTTGTTTCCATGGAAATTAATCCATGATTAATGCTTATTGATGCCTATTTAATCTTGTGATAGGCTAGATTGAGTGAAGGACATCAAGGTGCCAAAGTGGGTACTTGGCCGAAAGCTTATGTGGAGGTAAATTTCATGTTCTTCCTTTGGTTACATGGTAATGGTGCCATGAACAAGGTTTAATGATGCTTAGATGGTTATATGTTGGGTTAATTTAGTGAAGAACATTAATGTATGGAATTGGGCATATTGGCCGAGAGCTTGAACTAGTGTAGTTTGGTGTTCTTCATTGAATACATGGTAGTTGATCCATGAGTAAGTGTTGTTGATGCCTATTTGTTGTTATGGTAGGCATTTTGAGTGAAGAACACTTGGGCATTGGAAGTTTGGTTTGTGGCCGAAAGCATTTTGAGGTAGGGTTCATTGACACTTGATTATGCTTGGTGAATTACCATGATTCAAGTGTTTAGAGTAGCTAAGTGATGGTTAAAATTTGCCAAATGACCTTAGTTGCTTGATGGGCTATTGAGATTACACTCGGTTGAATTGTTGATTAGCTAATTAACTAATGTACATGTACTAGAAATGCTAGTAAATGTGGCCTATTTGCTTAGCTTTTGGAGCTCTAAGTGGAAGTGGAATGTTTGATGGTGTTTTGTGTGCAAAAATGCACATGGGTACATGTATGGTATATTGGCCGAGAGCACTATGTGGTGTGTGTGTGTGTGTGTTATTGTGTGCTTTGGTGCTTTCCATGTGCTTGCTAACCCAACTTATGATATTGTGGATTATATGCCATGGTATTTATCATGTATATGTATATGCTTGGTTTCCCTTGTCTTTGTGTTTGTTTTGCAGGTTGAGCTAAGCTAATGGGAGGTTAAGCTTTGAGTGAATACTCAGCTTAACTAAATAGACTCTTAATTGAGTTGTATTTGAAAAGTGAATCCTACTGAGTTTATACTCACTGCCCATCCTATTTGTTTTCAGGAAAGGACATACGGCCTGAGTAGTGCTAACTAGCTTTGTGCTTGTGTTTAGTACTAGCTTGCTTATTTTCCAAGGTATGTGCCAATGGATGCTTGGCTTATTGAATTTGGTTTATTACAAGTCTTATATCTTGTTGGCCGAGACTTATAAGTTAAGTTTGCAGGCTGTAGTGTGGGGGACCTGTCTAGGAAAGCATTATGGACACTTGGACTTTGGCTCTGATTGTAGTTTTTACTTTTATGACAATGAACATGGCAATTGGGTTGGTGCTGCAGTGTGTGCTTCTGTATGGGATCCTTAAGGTTCTGTTTGACCATTAATGGTCTCGGTCTGTATTTAACTTGGCATGGACAACTTATGGGCTCATGGCATGTAGCCATGTTAGGTGCTAGGTAGACTACCTTTTGAGTGTACATATATGTAGTCTTGATGCCTAGGCTGGTGTTGGTTTTGTTGGACTTGTATGCCAAGTTATGTATGGACTTATGGATGGTTTTGTGCTTGTATATATATGTTGAATGCTATGGGCCAAGGTTTGGCACTTTTATGTGAATAGTTATGGGCCTATTCTTGGCTGAGTGTTATGAACCACCTTTTGTAATTTTGTTGGCCGAGAAGATCATGTGCATTTTAGCATTGTGTTTTCAAACTAAATTATCTATTGTGGGCTTCTTGGTTGTCATATAGGTAGCACACTTGAATGCACACCATATATGCACTTAAAATTTCATTAAGTGTTGCCTTGCTTGTTATGCAAGTAATATATTAAAACCTTGCTTGATTTGCAAGTTAGTGGTATCGGGCCTTGCATCTGCTGCAAGAAATTATTGGACTTGTGTTAAAGCCTCATGGGCCACCTCCTAGGCTTCTCAACTTAAGAAAATAAGACTTAATGTTGCCATTGCTTGCTTGGCCGAATTAGAGAAATTAGAATTTGAGTTGGGTTAGTGAGTTAAAGTAGAAACTTATAGGCCAGGGCCTGAGTGAGGTGTGACAGGGTTTGTTTGGTATTAGAGCCTGCTTCTTTACTATGATCAGGGCTTAGCCTAGACAGTGTCCCACTTAGGTCTAACTTATATAAGACTTGTATTATTTTTGGCTATATGTGAATATCTGCAATTGAAAGTGCAGGATGAGAACTAGAGCCAGGGACAGGGATTCCCTGAGACAGGAAGAAGATACTACAGCCCATAATGCAGAGGGCTTGCAAGGAAATGTGCCTGAAACTCAGGCTGAAGAAATAGGATATGATGTGGCAGAAGAGCCACTTGCCAGGTACCAAGCACCTGGACCCAGTAGAGACAGACAAGAGAGAATGGAAGTAATGATGGAGTTACTACATGCCACTGTGGCTTAGTTGGTGTTGGGAATGCAATCTTTGGCTAGAGGCCAAGCCTAGAATCAGGGAGAGTCAGAACCAGTAGAAACTGAAGGGAGAATAAGGAGAAGAAGGCCTGGCAAAGAGCTAGTGGGTTATGGCCAATCCAGTAGAGCTGGAGGAAACCAAGAGGAAGAGGAAGCAGATGAGGAGAGAAACCACCCAAGGGCCAGGAGAATGAGATCAGAAGTGAGACAGGAGCCCAGAGTAGAGGAGGAAGAGGATGATAGCCCAGACATTGAGGAGAGAGATGCATACATATACTCCAGAGGGGCTGAACCCTCTACTGAGGAGACCACAATGAGAAGCAGATCATCCAGGGATAAATCTAGTAGCAGAGAGGAGAGTCGGAGAAGGCACAGAAGAGGAGGACTTAAGGAGGGCCAGTTGGAGGGGTTCTTAGCACTAAAACCTCTAGTCTTCAGCGGGGGATGTGACCCAGAGGAGGCGGAATTCTGGGTATATCAAATAAAGAAGATGTTGGAGAGGATGGAAGTTACTTCCACTCAGAGAGTACTGCTAGCCACTTTCAGGCTAGAAGGAAATGCTGAACTCTGGTGGAGGGCAGTACAAAGAAGTTATCAAGAGAGGAATCAGAGGAGACCTCCAGACAGGAGAAGGGCTAACTTCCTCAGGGTCTTTCATCAACAATATGTTAGTGAGGCACAGAAAGACCAAAAACAAGTGGAGTTTAACCAACTGGAGCAGGGGGATCTTAGTGTGCTGGAGTATGAGCAGAGGTTTAACAGCTTGATTAGATATGCCCCATAGTATGAAGGGCAAGAGGAGCTGAGAACCAAGAGGTTCATCAGGGGACTGACACCTGAGTTAAGACAAATACTTAGAGCAATTGGAGCCAGAGACTACTACACAGTCATGCAGAGTGCCTTGACTCTAAAGCAGTAATTCCAGGAACAATTCAAAAGTGGGCCTGGAAGTGGAAGTGGAACAAAGAAAGGGCAGCCATAAAAAAGGCCGAGAGAAGAGAGAGATGCAGGAGGGAGCAGGAAGGAAAATAAGAAGGAAAGAGGACTACAATCACAACCATATGGTCCTCAGTGCAGCACATGTGGAAAGTTTCATGGCAATAAGCCATGCTTCAAGACTTCCACTGGTTGCCATAGGTGTGGAGCCCCAGATCACTGGGTGAGATATTGCCCAAAGAGGGGTGAAGGTAGCAAGAAATTGCTGGGAAATTTTAATCCCAGAGGACCTAGGGGGCAGGTGCCTATGCCACAGCTGAGGACTCAGGGGCCAACCCAGGGTGGGAGGCCAGCACCCAGAGTACCTCAGGAACAAAGAAGGCCCGGTACACTTCCAGGAAGGGTGTTTCAGCTGGAATCTTCCAGGAGAGAACAAGAAACACTTGAGGCTGAGGATGCTGGAAAGGAGACTAGTCAGCACAAGACTAGCAGAAGGGCCTTGAAAGGTACAATTTGCCTTAATGGCTAGTTAGTATCTATTTTGTTTGATACTGGAGCTTCATTGTCTGTGGTATCTACTAGCTTGGTTAGGGCCATGAATCTAGAAGTAAAATATATGACCAATCTGTACTTGGTAAGAACTGCTGGCAATGAAGTCTTATTTGCCTGTTACATGGTTGAAAACTGTGAAATACAGATAGGCAAGCTGAAATTGAGAACAGATCTCATAGTGCTAGAGACACATGATTATGATGTGATCTTAGGCATGAATTGGCTAGGAGAAAACAAAGTAGTTATTGATTGTCAGGCCAGACAATTGATAATGCCTGGTGGAATATCATATGATTTAGATAGGTCCTTAGAGTTAGCTAAGGACTGCCACTTGAAAGTACTGGAGATGATAACTCCAGGAAGTGAACAGGAGTGCCTGGTACTAAATAACCAGGAAGTATCAGATGAACTTAGGAAAATACCTATAGTTCAGGATTTCCCAGGAGTCTTTCCTACAGGCCTACCTGGTTTACCACCCTCGAGGGAGGTGGAGTTTGAGATAAAATTGGTACCAGGAGCAGCACCAGTATCTACTGCTCCATATAGAATGGCAGTGCCTGAGATGGTAGAACTCAGGAAGCAATTGGATGAACTGCTAGAAAAAGGGTTCATTAGACCCAGTGTGTCTCCTTGGGGAGCACCTGTGTTGCTTGTGAAAAATAAGGATGGAGCCCTTAGACTCTGTATAGACTATAAAAAATTGAATGCATTGACCATAAAGAATAAGTATCCTATTCCAAGGATTGAAGACTTGTTTGATCAATTGAGGGGAGCAAAAGTGTTCTCCAAAATAGATTTGAGATCTGGATATTTCCAGTTAAGGGTAAAGGAAGAGGACATACCTAAGACTACTTTCAGGACTAGGTATGGACATTTTGAGTATATAGTGATGCCATTTAGGCTCACTAATGCACCTGCATTCTTTATGGACTTAATGCAAAGGGTGTTCAGAGCACACCTAGACCACTTTGTGGTGGTGTTTATTGATGATATCTTGGTATACTCCAAGGATGAGGAAACTCATAAAGAACACCTTAAAATAGTGCTTGGCTTGCTCCAAGAACATCAGCTTTATGGAAAGCTGAGTAAATGTAAATTCTGGACTCAAGAAATTGGGTTTTTGGGTCATATAATAAATGATCAAGGATTGGCTGTAGATCCTGAAAAGGTAAGATCAATTCTTGATTGGAAGCAACCCCAGTGTGTAAAGGAAGTTAGAAGCTTCTTGGGGTTGGCTGGCTACTACAGAAGATTCGTGCCAAAATTTTCTGTTCTAGCAGCTCCTATGACTCAATTAACCAGAAAGAACTAGAAATTTGTCTGGGAACCCAAGTGTGAAGAAAGCTTTAAAGAGCTAAAAAGAAGGCTGACTACAGCCCCTTTACTAGTCCTGCCTGACCCTGAAAAGGAGTATGAGGTATTTACAGATGCCTCTCATGTAGGACTAGGTTGTGTTTTGATGCAAGAAAAGCAAGCCATTGCTTTTCGGTCCAGACAGTTAAGGCCACATGAAAAGAAATATCCAGTGCATGACCTGGAACTGGCAGCAGTAGTTTTTGCTCTTAAGCAATGGAAGCACTATCTTCTTGGTAATAAATTCCAAGTGTTTACAGACCACAAAAGTCTCAAGTACCTTTTTACATAGAAGGACCTGAATATGGGACAAAGAAGGTGATGCTGTTCACGTGGAGCCAGCATCTGATGTGGTCCGGTTAGGTGGAGCCAGCATCTCCACTATGTATAGTGGTGTGGGCAGCAGGGGGTCCCGGAGGCGCGAAAGGAAGGCGTCCAGGGCGGATCGCCTTAGAGGATGGTCGGCAGCTTCTTGGTCCCATGGTAGGTGAGGACGGGAGGTACCTCCGATGCGGGGGAGAGCCTAGAGGAGTGGTTCCATAGGGAGACCTGGTTGAAACAGTCAGAAAACAAGGGTTAGGAGGCCCCCGGAGTGATTTTCCAGGGGGGAACCTCTGACGCCCAAATCAGTGCTTAGAGAGAGAGAGGATGGCGTAGTAATAAGCACAAGAGGCGCTTGCCTAGCAGAGATCCTTCTGAGGGCTGGAGGGAAGAGCCTTCAGGGGGAGAGAGGAGAGCGTCCTTCATTTTCCAGCCTTTCTGTCCCTTTTTCTCCTCCCGGAAAGAACCCAGCCCTCATTCTGTGACCATTTTCTTTGTATAAAAGAAAGGGGGGTGACCTCTTTGGATTATGACACATGTATGGTTGGATGGTGTACTTCCGGGCGCGGAGGACCCTAGCCACCTGTAGGCTTCTCGCGCCGCGAGCTGTAGCCCTTCGTGACAGGACATCAGACTACGACGGCGTGCCAGAGCGTGCCTGAAGGTGGCGTATCAGAGCGTGCCTGAAGGTGGCGTATCAGAGAGTGCCTGAAGGTGGCGTATTAGAGACGTAAGTGACTGGAGTGTCAGAGACTCCTTAATTGCTCTTGCCGTACAATCGAGGTACCTCTGGTCGATGTCTTACTACGGGATGAGAGTCCTTCTCCCGGAGTCAGGCTGATACTTCGGCGATTCCATCTTCGGGGGCGTTCTCCCGTGGAGGGTAGTCAGTCCTTCTCCCCTGAAGTTGGCTTGGTCACCGTCCCTAAGGAGACGATATGCTGGTTCCCGAAGCTGGTTTTGGTGAGCTACCGAGGTCATATGCCACAGGTGTATGACTTCCTTTATTCCGGAGTCCTTTCTGAGGTCCCAGACCTCGGGTGTTTGGCTCCCTCTTTCCCTTGGTCGGTAGGTGGTCAGGGTGATAGCACTTTGGCTATCACATGCTTCCCTTTGGAAAGCTGGAGTGAAGACTTCGGCAAGTAGCCCTTTTGGCATCCGTCTTGCGCTTAACTTGGCAGTTTTGTCAGGACGCCCTCATGGACTCTCGGAGGTCCATGTAGTAGGATGTCCGTTTTCGGTCGAACAGGGCGGCACGGAGCTTTGAACCCTTGACCTTTTGTACTTCATGCTTAGAGTACGACGTCGGCAGGGGAGGCACTTCGCTTTTTAGGTGATAAGCCCTATTCGAGCAGGTGTCGCCTATCCGTCTTTCGGTATTCTCGAGATTCTCAACTCGTTTACTTTTCCCGTCATAGGCTAATGGATCGATGCGTCTTGAAACTAGGTGTGTCAGTCTCGAGCAATGTGCCCGAGTTTTCTGGATGCTAGAGAAATGAGACCTTGTTGCTGACGATGGGTGACACGTGGCAGGCATCAGCTGGGATGGGCACATCTTTTCATGCACAAGGAGCAATTATGGTGACGCTTCGCCTTCACGCAGCATTTATGACGGCCTCTTGGCTTCATTTTCTTGATCTATAAAAGCCTTCCTCCCGTCATACTCCTCATTTGTGTTTCTTTGCTCTCACTTTGCTCTTGCTTTTCTTTCCTTTTTTGCGGTGGTCTAAGCGGCAGAGCGATTTCCAGTGATCTTTCACGACGGCGTCCTCAAACCCAGACTTTGGCAAGTCTTTTGGTGGGTTCTGACTTCTAGAGTTCCTTTCATTCCTTTGCGTTTCTTTTCATTTCCCGAAGTCATTTTTCTGTCTACCATGCCTATCCCTGAGAGCTGGCAACCTCTTATGTCTCACGTTTGTTGCACCACTCCTGAAAAATTAGAAAAATGGAAGACCAAATTTTTCCTTCCCTCTTATGCCATCACAAGGTTACCTCGCCTTGGCCAGTTTTGCTTTATGAATCGAGGTGACGAGGTTACCATTTTTCGAGCCCAACTGAAGGTCGGACTTTGGTTTCTTCCTACGAAGATGATTTGTGACTTTTTCCAATTTCATGGCATAACTGTGAATCAGCTTCCTCTGAACTCATACTGCTATTTTAACGCCTTTCTCTGCATGTGTGGGATCTTCAGGGTAGAACCCCATTTCATCCTGTTCATGTAGTACTATAAGCTCTATTCGATTCTGAAAGGTGGCTTTTATTTCATGTTACCTTGGGGATCTGGGAGCAAGAAATTTTTGTTCACCTTCGCTACCAAGGATAGCTGGCGAGGGTGGCAAAGGAAGTTCTTGTTCCTGAAGGTGGCGGAGGCCTGGTCGCACGTCCCGACTAAGTGGGCTCGGAGAAAGCTGGAGGCGGATGTCATGGACCCCAGGAAGTTGCTGACTCCTAAGTTGGCCGCTAGGTTTGGGGACTTTGACAGACGAATCCGTGCTGTCGCTGACTGGGATGCCAAGGTCCTTCGACACTCTCTCTACCCTTTCCCGATCATGTGGAAACTTATGACCGAGGACGTCCTTTGGGAGCTGGGGGTGGTTGCGGAGCATAAGACGGATCTCAGCATGCCAACTCCTACTACCGAGGGGAAGAACTCTTGGCTGGTGAGACTCCTTCGGAGCGAGCTCACTTTCGAAGCCTTTTTTGAAAGTAAGTATCTTTCAAAATTTTTTCAGCATAAGTGCCTGTGGACTTACACTGATTTTTTTTCTCTTTTTCAGAGATGGGCGAGGAGTCTGCGGCCTACTATAGATCTCTCTTCCTTGGTCAGTCCGAGAAGGGAGAACAAATGAAGAAGAGGCGCAAGGCTTCTGGGGGTAAGCCGTATTCCGCCAAGAAGACCAAGAAGGCTTCTGGTGGCGGATAAGCTTCCGCCAAGAAGACCAAGAGGGACACCCCTCCTCCCTCCCTGAAGGATGTTTCGGAGGCGGGCGATGTCATTGCTACCTCGACCGAGGTTGCAACTTTTTCCCAGCCTGAAACGGCCGGGGAGGTTTTTGCCGAGGTGGCCATTCCTGCGCCTCTGAGTCCCACCATGCCGAAGTCGCGGCAGGTTTGTCTATTTTCTCCTGCAATCTCACATTTTTTTTATAACCAAGGAAAATTTACCTGATGAGATGTTTCTTTTTGCAGAGGATTTGGCGCCCCTGCCTTGGAAGATTGAACACTCCCGAAGGTGGGATCTTCGGGATTCCCACGTCCCAAAGGGCAAAGTCCCAAGGGAGTCATTCTGGTCTTTCACGGAGGACATGAACTTGTTCTCCGAGGACTGCCTGGAAATGGCTCCCCAAATGGCGAGGGGCGTGCTTACTCAGGCATCCTTCAAGGCATTGGCTGTGGAGTGTGCCTCCGAGGATGCCCTTGCTGCAAAAGTTTCCCAGCATGCTGCTCAGGTAATCCTTCGGGCTTCTCACTTTTGCTCCCACTTTTCTGCCTATGGTAACCGCAAGGGCGGCGTGTCAGAGCGTGTCTGAGGGCGACGTGTCAGGGAACATACGAGTACGATGTGTCAGAGGCTCCTTAATTGTTTCTACCGTACTCCTGAGATCCCTTCAGTAGAAGAGAGCTCTTCGGAATAGGAGGACTTCCTTTCGAGATCATTCTAGTAACTTGGGAATATCTTCACCAAGGGTGGTCCCGTTCGGGGACGTTTTTCCTTGCCGAAGGTGATGGGTCTCTCCTTTCCGAAGCTGGTGTGGTCATCTTACCAAGAATGGCGATGCGCCATGTTCCCGAGGTCGGTACTGCCCCCTTTGGGGGTGATGAAGGATCGCCGAGGTCGGATGTAAAAGGGGCCAGACACCCCACTTTCCGAAGTCGGTGCTCACGATCGATGCCTGATCTTCCGAGGGTGGTGCTTTGCCTGAGCCTACGGGTTTGAAGGGTGACAGCACTTCGGCTATCACAGGCCAAATTAGCCATTACTATTAGGCTACTCAATTTGTGGCTCCTAGATACTAAGGCCATCCTCGTTTCCTAAAGCCCAAAGTATATTTATACTCAGCCATCAATCCTCACCTTAGGTCCTCAGTTTTAACTTAAATGGTAGAATGCATTTCCTAATCTTAGACTTAAGAGTTTAACTCTTAATAAACAAAGAAATGTAATTTTTTGGTAAATGTAACCAACAACACAATAACTTAGTCTTAAGTCTAGTAAGTCACTTTGAACCACGAATTCAAGGTTTTATCAACCCTTAAACTTTAGATAATATTTTTGCATTAAATAAAAAATGTATTGTATCAAAGTCTCCTTGTGATTGACTTAGCCATTTAGTTTATGATATCCGAAGAATGTTAAGGGGGCTGCCTAAAATATTAGAGGCAGTTGAATTTGTGATAGAATTAGGGGGCTCCGAAGTTGTGTGTCACACCCCACACAGGCCCCTGCCTGTGCATACTCAGTGCCACTCACCAAAACTACCCAGAGGGTTATTAGACAATTGTGTTTCTAAGTGTTGTTAACTACCTTTAATTTTGGTCAACTTTCTATTTGGTAGTTTTAAGTCTTATTTTCTTAAGCTGAGAGGTTGGGAGGTGCCCCTGAAGGCTTATGAGATATTTAAAACAGTTACTTGCAGCTTAAGGCAAGGCCCAAACCATTAACTTGCAATACAAGCAAGGCTATAAATCACTAACTTGCAATACAAGCAAAGCACACACTTACTTCATTAAGTGTTTAGGATGTGTGCTCATCAAGTGTGCTAGTTTGATGCATGGCAACCAAGAAACCCACAATTGTTCATGTTTGAGAACAAGATTTCATGTGCATGCTTTCGGCCAAGTACAGTACACAAGAGGTTCACAATGATAGACGAATGGCTATCACACCCGAATACCCCCTAGGGGTGACGGACTTATTACCATCCTCGGATTTATATCTAACCCACCTCGGGAAGAAAGGGTCCTTGCCTCCCTCGGTCGATAGCACCACCACCCTCGGAAATGGTAGGATATACCATTCTCGGTAAAGTCGTCTAGAGACCTCGGGGATTTCCTCTCCACTCTCGGAAAAGTGCGGCGTCCCCTGAAGGTCCTCTACATGGCCGAGGGGCCTCTCCCCACAGTCCTTGGAGAGTAAAGTAGTACCGAAGGGGACTTACTCCTCGAGGAGGTCCCTTCCACCGAAGGGATCTCTAGAATACGACAAAAATGGTTAAGGAGTCTCTGACACACCGCCCTTGTACAGTTCCCAACACGCCGCCCTCGGACATGCTTTGACACCCCGCCCTCGTATAGTTCCCAACACGCTGCCCTTGTACAACCTAGGCTTCTGACCAGATGGCCTGTGGTCGGCTAGAGGCCCCCACTCCCGAAGGTACAGACCGCATTCGACCGAACACGTGTTGTGATTGGGGCAGGCCATGGCAAACGAACTTCTCCTATGCACCTTTCTATAAATATCCGGGAAATGACCCAGGCAAGAGGAGGACATATAAAAAAAAGGAAAAACTCTCCACTTCCTACTTATTATTCTCCATTTTTAATTAGGCGTTGGAGACTACCCCCTGGAAAAACACTCTGGGGACCTCTTAATGCTTGTTCCTTGAGTATTTCAGGTGACTTCTTCCCGGAAATCTTTCCTTAAAGACGTTCTCCTCACCGGAAGTCCCCTCCAGGCTAACTATGTTGCACAACGAAGATGTCAGTGGGCATCACACAACATAAATAAAACTATATGCACATATCCATAGCATAATTTGGTATCCAAACATCCAACATGGTACAACAAAACCAAGTTCATCCGAGGCTATACATGTACACAAAAGAGCCTAGGTGAATGCCTCTAACTTGGCCACATGCCAAGAACATCCATTGTCCAAAACATAACCAAATTATGCATTACATCCCAAGTATCCTTACTCCTCGAGAAGATACCTAAGTGTGCAATACAGTAGCACACATTGCAACACAAGTCCTATGACCATATTCATGGTCATGAACGTGAGCACCACAATTAGTTCCATGGTCCACACATCCATCTTGTAACCTAGACAGTCCTACAACCTACTCAAGCCTGCAAAACTTATTCCCTAAGTTTCGGGCATAAACCAGAGCATAAGACTTGCATATATATATGAATTCCAATTAAGCCGAGTTTCGGTTGGCACACTTACCTCAAGCAATATGTGCAATACCTAGCACACAATCAAACAAGCACAAGCACTCAATCTAGCTCAATGCCTTTGCCTGAAACATAAATAATATGGGCATGAGTACTAATACTCAGTAAGGTTCATAATAACCCATATAAAGTCTATTTAGTTAAGCCCGAGACTTAACCTCCTCAAGCTTAACTTGGCCTGCAAGAAAGACATAGAAAACATAAAAACACAATATATACACATACTAACCGAGGCATATAATCATGATAACACTACTTATACTTGGTTAGCACATGCAAGAAAACAATCAAGTACACAAACTCACACACATACTACAATTTCACTCGACCGAAACCACTAGCAAGCACCCTTTCACCACTTTGCACTAAAAGCAATCTGAATGATCACCAAACCACTAGAGCTCCAAGTTCACTAGTAAGTTGGCCCAACTTACTAAGAACTCTAACTGCTTGCCATTACTTGGATTAGCTAGCCTAACCAATAAGAACCCGAAAGTTCACTCAACATGCCCAACTAGCAAACTAAGATCATATAGCAATTTTAACTATGACTTAGCCGCCATTACTACTTGTTCATGGAAATATACCAAGAATTCAAGTAGATATGAACCTTACCCACAAACACAAGTGCTTGAGCTCTCGGTTATGCCTTGATCCTCCAAGTCTGAGCTTGAAAATGGAAGTGCAAGATCGCCCAACACTGAGATCAACAATGCCAAACTCAATTTGTCTTTCTAAGCTTCATTCATTAGGAAATTGGCAAGGATTCAGCTCATGCTCACCAAGAACACAACTCTTGCTCCAAACTCGGTTAAACCTGAAACTAAGGTCTTTTTTAACTGAAATGATGGCTTAACTCATAGTTGAAGCATGCAAATTTCGGTAATGAGCCACATGGCGTTAAAATGGCTTAATGCCCTTCTCGGCCTTGATTAACTTTGCATGGTCTAATGCAGTCCACCCATGCTTCTTAGTGCCAAATTTAGTACCCGAAAGAGTACTCAAAGTAGTCCCTAAACTTTGTTTCTCGGCATTAGCAACCTATACATTTTTCATGTGCAATTAAGTCCCGAACATCTTCGGTTTTGCACTTGCACCCTTATTCACATTTCCAATCAAGTCCCTCAAATTTATTTTTCATTTTTGTTATATTCTTGGCTTGAGCCAAGCACCGAGGAATGGTCCTAACATTGTGTATGGGGAAGACCTTTCCAATTAAGTTAGTGCGAGCTTCAAAAAAGTGTATGAAGCTTATGGAAAGCCTTTTGCTAAGAATGTAGAATGTACCTCCTTGTCTAGTGAAGAAGGCTTAATATAGGCTTAAAGACATGCTGGTCATGAAGGGAAACTTCCTTTAGTTCATGATGAATCCTGTGATTGTTAGGATTGCCTCCATGACTCAAACTAATCATCATAACGATCAACATGTTATTCCTTAGCCCTTGAGCGATGCTCTAATGGGCTCTTCCAAGCCTAATCCTTGAGTAAATCTTTAATGGACCTTCTAAAGATGTTAGCTAATTCTCATTATGGTATCAATAGCCTCCCCAACCAAATAAAATAGAGTGAGTAGGGTACCCTACATTTTGAACTCTGAAGAAGAAGGGGTGCCTTTTGTAGGCCGAACTCGTAGCATCTCGTCATTCACCCAGGGAAATGTTTACCTAGGAAGGACATGCTTTAATGCCTCCAATCCGTTATCTTGCTATTCTTTCCAAATTTCCTTGAAATTCCTTCCTTTTGCAAAAATGCCTTTGCAATCTCTATCAACGATATTACTGCGAACTTGTCTATCATGTTTTTCAGATGCCTAGCCAAGCCTTCAATCATATAAAAGGTACAAATTCCTATTTCTTAGGGTCCTTTTAGTACTCTGCATCTAAATCTTGATCTTGTGATTCTGTCTTGCCGAATTGAGTTACTAGTGCCTAGTATCGATGATGGGGTTGCCTTCCCCAATTAAAAGCTATTGTTTGTTGATGTTTAGACATGGCATCCACTGAAGGGATGGCTATTGCTCAAATTCACATGGGGTAAGGTTTTGGCACCTCTAAACCTCTTTAATGTTTCCCATCTTAAGAGCATTGCGACTTATTATTTCTATTGAAATTCTGAAGGATACTTTGCTGAAGGCTACTTTCATCCCCCTATTCATGAAATCTATGGTCCCTGGGTCCCATGGTAGGGCCTATGACCCCGCTGACCAACATGCTATATTTATTCACCATTGTAAGACTGTGCTTAGGTTTTCTTACACTCCTTTGTGAATGAAATCTACAACTACTTCAAATTTCTTCCTTCTTAATTAGTTCCCATAGTTTTTCTTCACTTTTCATGGTTTCTGTTAGCCTTGTCACTTGGCGGGAATGAGTTTTTTCCTGAGGTACTTTTTTTTCTTCCGTTCTCTAATCTTTATAGAACCCACATCTTGCTTCTTCAACTAGAGGCCTAATCCCTTCATCCATGGCCTTGCTCTCCCATTTTCATTCACCTTTAAGAGTTGGAAAGAATGGAAACAAAAGTTCTTTTATGTGGCCTGTAACCACCTGTTGGATTTTTTCTTGGGATGATAGACAATCTCGTTCATGAGAACATAGACCCTCCTATGAATGGCCTTAACCTTAGCAGTCCTTTAGGCATGAGTGAAAAATGGGTAAAAACCAAGGAAAAACCCAATTTGACACCAAAACAATGACAAAGTTGAATTTTGCAAAAAACCAAAGATTTTAAGATTGGGGATCGGGTATAAGCTAGGAAGTTGTTAGGCACCCAACACATCTGAAACAAGCCTAAAACAAGCAAAAACCAATGTTAGTATGACAAAAAGGCATGCATGTGTTAAGTGGCAAATAAGAACTAGAAGGTTGATTTTAGTTATTAGGTTTGAACTTGAGTTGAACTCCTAATTTTCCTATGTACCGGGGTGTGAGTTGGGATCAAAGCCTATATAGTTTGCTCTCATGTGAATGGGAAGGTTAGGTGGCCAGTTTGGACCATACCTAAATGTTTGGCGTAGTGGTTACAATGAGAATGGTCAACTCATCTCGATTGCAGGGTTTGATGTGGAGGATAATCAAGGTCACCTACAAGTTGTTCGGGATTGGTGGTGGAAGACTTTCACAAGGCACATTCTTTTCAGCACCTAAAAAAACCTAACACAAGTCTTTGAAAAGAAAAATGAAAACAAAACAAGTTAGAATAAAAATAAAGGTAAAAATAACAATAAAACATATGAATAAATCAAAATTAATTTAAGTAAACACTAAAGACTCAATAGATATGGATATTAAATTTGTCCAAAATTTATTAATAAAACCAATAATTGGAAAAAGTGTTAATGAAATAAACACTTAGAAGATAAAATCATAGGAAATAAAGAATTTAAGGTAAATAAAATAAAGAATTAGAAAACAATTTAAGGTAAAATAAACAATAATTAGAAAACAATTTCATGAAATAAAAAATAGTTAATTGTAAGAAAACCTGAAATTATTGGAGAGATCGACCAAAAAAAAAAACTAAAATAGAAAAGGAACATAAGTCTGTTAGTAAGCGTAGAAACGAGCCAAGTCATTTATCAAATGATTTGGGCTCAAGCTTGGTTTTTTTGTTATTGAGCCGAACCTAACAAGCCTCGAGCCAAGCTTCAAGCCATAAGGTAAGTTTGAATTCGTAACAAGTCGAGCTTCGAGTTGGGTAGTGTTCGGCTCGAATCCTCATTGAGCCTAACAAGCCTGGTAAGAAAATTAACATAATTTATCTAACCCTAATTACCTAAAATTTCTACACCTAATTGTATATACCATTCATTCTTTTCCCAGAGCACCAAGACCCTAGCTTCCCTCACTTTAAATCAATAACAATTTGATAGATCCAAGCCCAAAGTCACACCCACCATCGTCACTCCCAACGGCTAGTGGCCACCTTCACGACACTGATCACTCATCCATACACACCACTGTCGTACAACCTGTCATTTCTTTGTCTCATCGTCAATTGACTTGTGATTGCCAAGCTTTGTTTAAGAACTTGGTAATCGCCTTGTGATTGCCAAGCAATTGAATCACCTTCGTTCGTCACCTTATTGTCAAACACCCAAAGCTTAGGGATGGCATCTAAGTGGGTTAGGTCAGGGTTAGGTCAAGCGATTCAACTTTAGATTTAATAGGGTTAGCATGTATTCGGGTCCAAGTTGAGTTTATGTCGGGTTATTTAGGTTCAGGTTGATTTTGGGTTGAGTAGATTTCGAGTTCGGGTTGGGTCAGGTTGAGTTGATTTGGGTTCGAACTGATAGCCAAAGGCTATCGCCTTAATCTGGCCGAACACCCTGCCACAACAATGGCCAGAAGAACTGGCGCTTCCCGGGAACAGGTGGAATCATGCACCTCGGGAGATAGCCGGAGAGCTCCGAGCCTCGGCACGCCAGTAAAACTTGAGGACTCTATTCGTCCCCCAAGGTTGTGAACAGTGCGCCTTCGGAAAAGTGGCACCAGACATTGCTGCCCGAACATGATATCCCCGAAGGCGGAACCCCCTGGAACTGGGAACCCCCGAACTGAGGGTATGCTTCCCGAAGAGGCTCTGTCCGAACTAGAGGACGACCTCGCCCAGGGACCTCGGGAGTATGGCAGGAGCATTTATGGAAGCATTTAAGGAAGCCTCTGACACGTCCCACCACAGACGTAAAAAGCCGCCCTGACGCGCAGACGCCATCAGAATCACATCATGGCCCGTCTCAGCACAAGGCTCGAGGACATCTGGTTACCAACTATCTGTCCCCTACGCCCAGAAGTTCAGGAGCATCCGACCGCACACGTGTCATGATCTGAACGGGCTAGGTATTCCTATATATACAGGAAATAAATACTTGACAGGAGGTTGGTTGGCCGGAGATACAGCTCCCACACTCTGAGAAAATACCAGGTGAGACTTTTCTGCCTTTCTCTTTGAGCTAGTGACTTTCTCCTTTTTTCGGCCACCACTGACTTGGGCGTCGGAGGCTCCCCCCCCGGAAAAACACTCCGGGGGCCTCCTAACCCTGTTTACCAGCTTTTCAGGTACTCTCCTTGGGGCGATCCACCTTCCAGGCGTTCTTCCTCCTAGAAGTCTCTTCAACAGTCATCATGACTCACAACGATGAGGCCCCAGGCCATCATTTGGCGCCGTCTGTGGGAAACCGCTCGCAAATCGCCGTCGTTGAGACTCGGCGTTCTAAGGACAAGGGACTCCCAAGGTCCTCGTCCGCGCCTGAGATACAACCGGCCGCTGAGCAGACATTCCCAGAGACTTCTACGCCCGAGGAAGACCGCCCTCTGGTAATCACCATGAGCTTCTTGAGGGACTTTCAGCGCTCGGTCGTTGCTGAAATGACTCAGCAGATCGACCGAAGATGGCCACAGCAGTCACAGGCCCAGAAACCCTCCTCATCAGCACGCCCTCGGGAGAGAAGCCCCAAGTCTACATACCGCAGTTCAGGAAGTGGAGAGCCTCGCGGAGAATCATCCACAGAAGATATAGCCCTCGGGAAATGGCCTGTGGGACAAACCGGGTCCAAGCGACCGAGAGTCTCACAGCGAAGCAGTTCGTCGCCCGAGGCGAGGTCCCTGACCCTTCCGCGCCGAACTCGCTCCCCGAAGAGGCGCCGTTGATCTCCCTCCCACGAAAATGGTCCTAGCGCCACTGCGCTTATGGAAAGGATATTGGCACGGCTGAACAGAGTGGAGAAGCAAGTGGCCAGAAAACCAGTTTGGGACAGGCTGTCGGGGGCATTATGCGAAGATGACTCCCCGTTTATTCGCGCCGTCGTTGAGGCAGCTATGCCAGGCGACTTCAGAGTGCCTAGGCTGGAGATCTATGATGGCCGGACTGATCCACAGGCCCATCTGATGAAGTACAGACGGAGCATGATAATGCACGGAGCTGATGACGCTACCATGTGCAAATGCTTCGAAGTCACCCTCACGGGCCCAGCAACAGCATGGTACAATTCCTTGCCCCCAGGGACTATCACTGAGTTCCAGGAGTTGTCCACAGCCTTCACCCAGCAGTTCATTGGGAGCAGGCCGACGGCCAAAATGCCTGTGCAGATGTTCGACATAGAGCAGAGAAACGGAGAGAGAATCCGAGACTATGTCGAACGATTCAACAGGGAAGCACTCAGCGTCCCGGACTTCCGGCCTGAAATCCGCATCCTCGCTATGACACGGGGCCTTCGGCGTGAGTCACAGCTGTTCTACGAGTTCTCAAAGGACCCCCCAGAGACCCTCGGAGAATTTTACCGAAGGGCAGAGCAGCACATGACAGCCGAGGAATTGAGGATGGCGGGGCTGAAGTCTGATCATCACCGCGCCGAAGGGGCCAGTCAGCAAGCTCGGCATCTTTCTGAACACACAGGCCGACCACGACGAATGTGAGGAAGGAAACCTCAAAGTTTCACGCCGTTGAGCACGACACGGACCTGCATTCTCATGGCGCTGGAAAGGCAAGGGACGTAGATTCGACGGCCAAAGGCCATGGCCGCCGATAATAAGAAGAATGCCAAGAAGTTCTGCCAGTTTCATCGCGACCACGGTCATGACACCGAAGACTGCTTCCAGCTGAAGAAGTACATAGAGTCGCTGATCAAATAGGGCCAACTTCGCAAATACCTGCGGATGCCCTCCCCAAAAGGCAGAAAAGAGGAGGAAGAGAGGGCCGAAAACGAGGACTATGACTCCGACAGGCGGAGAAACAGAAGTCCAAAAAGGCGCCTTCCACCTCCAGTAGGGGTCATCCAAACCATCACCACGGGGCTCCCATCCTCGGAAAGAAAGCGGAAGGCTAGAGAAATTGCAGTTATGGAGTATCAAAGTCCATCAAAGAAACTGGCTCGCAAAGATGGCTCCACCGTCGTCTTCCCCCATGACGACCCGCTGCTGATAATGGCGAGAATAGGGAACTGGGACGTCAAGAGAGTGTTGCTTGATGATGGCTCAAATGCTGACGTCCTATTCTCGCACTTACTGCCGAGCTTGGGCATCTCCAGCAGCGAGCTTAAACCTGTCACCACGCCCACCTTCGGCGTTGGGCCATCCGAACTACCCATCCTCGGATGGATCGACCTCCCCTTGATGATGAAAGGCACTTCGGTAGACGGAGCAGCTGAGTTGTACGCGTCCACAATGGCAAGATTCATCGTCATGGACGTCCCGTCTTTGTACAACGCCATCCTTGGAAGGCAGACTCAGGGGAACCTGCACATTCGCCCCGATGTGAAGTACTTGACTGTCACATTCGCCACCAAGGATGGAGATGCAGAGGTCTTCATCGACCAAGCCGAGGTAAGAAAGGTGTTTGTAAAAGCACGAAAGGCTCCGGCAAACAACTCTACACAAACGGTGGAGGCAAAGGCACAGGAGAAAGGCAAAGAAGGAGATCCTGCAGAAGCAGAAACGGAAGCAGTAGATCTTGTCCCAGGACAATCTACCCGAATAGGGAAGAGCTTGGCCAAAGGTGACAAGGAAAATCTTGTATCCTTTCTGCTAAAAAATAAAGATCTGTTTGCCTACTCGCCGAAAGACATGCCAGGAGTGAACCCTGGCATAATACAGCACAGCCTCAACGTAAGCCCGGAAGCAAAACCTATCAGGCAAAAGAAACGAAGCATCTCAGCCCACAAAAGCAACTTCATGAAAACCGAAGTCCAGCGCCTATTGGATGCTGAAGTTATCAGGGAGGTAAAATACCCCGAATGGTTAAGCAACGTGGTCATCGCCACAAAAGAAGGTAGCAGCAAACTCCAGATGTGCATTGATTTCAGAAACTTGAACGATGCTTGCCCGAAAGACTCATTTCCCCTCCCGCCAATAGATCAACTGGTAGATTCAACGGCCGAATACGGGCTCCTGAGCTTCCTAGATGCCTTCAGCGGCTACCATCAGATAAGGATGGACCCCGAAGATGAAGAGAAAACTGCCTTCATCACCGAGGGAGGAACGTACTGCTATGTCAGAATGCCCTTCGGGCTAAAAAATGCAGGAGCCACCTACCAGAGACTGATGAACAAGATCTTCAAGGACCAAATGGGGAGAAACATGGAGGTATATGTTGATGATATGATAGTCAAAAGCAAGCTGCCCGGCTACCACGTTGCAGATTTGGAGGAAACCTTCCAAAAGCTCAGAGCCTTCGGGATTCACCTTATTCCCGAGAAGTGTATCTTCGGCGTGACCTCGGGAAAATTCCTTGGGTACATGGTATCCGAAAGAGGCATCGACGCCAATCCTGAGAAGATTAAGGCTCTACTTGAGTTCCGAACTCCTGCCACAGTCAAAGACGTGCAGAGACTAACCGGAAGAATAACCTCTCTGAGCAGGTTTATTTCCAGGTACGGAGATAGGTGTAGACCTTTCTTCAAAGTCCTCACAAAGGTAGCAAAGATGGAAGGCGACCTCGGAAGAAATGATCGTCCTTGGGATGAAGATTGCCAAAAGGCCTGGGAAGAACTCAAAGTCTACCTGGCCAGCCTGCCGACTCTGCGACAACCTCGGGAGGGAGAACCCCTCGTACTGTACCTCGCCGTCACAGAAAAGGCCGTGAGCTCGGTCCTGGTGAAAGAAGAAGGGCCGAAACAATGGCCGGTCTACTACGTCAGCAAGTCCCTGCATGGCGCCGAAGTCAGGTACCCTTTGCTTGAAAAAGCTATATACGCCTTGGTGCTTGCAGGAAGAAGACTGCGACCATATTTCCAGGCTCACCCCATCATCGTCCGAAGTAGTCTACCACTACGGGATGTTATGAAGAGAGTTGATCATTCAGGAAGGCTCTCCAAGTGGTGCATAGAGCTTGGCGAACACGAAATCACGTATGAGCCTCGGAAGGCCATAAAAGCCCAAGCATTGGCAGATTTTATCGCCGAAATACCCACCACTGAGGAGAACCACTCAGATCCGAAAGAAGGTGAGCCAGAATGGACCTTGCATGTTGACGGAGCCTTGGGGTCCGAACACCAGGGAGCTGGAATAGTTATCAGAGGACCCGAAGGCTTAGAGGTGATGAAGGCTATCAAGTTCAGCTTCAACGTCACCAATAATGTGGCTGAGTATGAAGCCCTCATAGCGGGATTACGCTTGGCCAGAAAGATTGGCATGAGAAACTTAAGGGCTCACAGCGATTCCCAGCTGGTAGTTCGGCAGACGGCAGGAGATTATGGGGCGAAGGACCCAATCTTGGCAAAATACCACGAGCTGGTAACAAAACTCATCCAAGAGTTTGACGCCGTGCGGATCAAAAATGTACCCCGGCGGAATAACACTGAGGCAGATTGCTTAGCGAAGTCCAAAACATACACCGAGGTGCTAGACCATCCAAGCATCTCCGTGCTAAGCGTAACGACCTCGGGAACAGGGTGGAAGGACCCCATAAAGAGATACCTCGTAGAGAATGAGCTTCCTGAAGACGCCGGCAATGCTGCAAGACTGTGAAGACGCGCCGGAAGATTCTTCCTGATTGGTGAAGAGTTATATCGGTAAGGATATGCAAATCCGCTGCAGAGATGTGTGGGCGAAGAGGATACTGAGATGGTCCTCGAAGAAGTTCACGAAGGCATGTGCGGCTCGCACATTGGAACTGATGCCCTTGCAGCAGTGATACTTCGCCAAGGATACTTCTGGCCTACCCTGAGAAAGGACGCAAGGCAGTTCGTCCAGAAGTGCGGTAGTTGCCAGAGACATGCAAAAATCCAGAGGATACCCTCGGAAATGGTAACGTCGGCAGACTATCCTTGGCCCTTCGCAGTCTGGGGTATAGACCTTATTGGGCCACTCCCCACAGCGCTCGGAGGCGTGAAATTCTGCGTGGTAGCACTGGACTATTTCTCAAAGTGGGTAGAGGCAGAACCACTAGCAACTATCTCGGCAAAAGAAGTGCATAAGTTCGTATGGAAGAACCTCGTATGCAGATTTGGCATACCGAGGGTACTAGTAGCTGATAATGGATCCCAGTTCATAGACAGAGGATTCCAGGAATTCATCAGTGACCTCGGAATAAAGATGCACTTCGCCCCAGTAGCTCACCCCCAAAGTAATGGGCAGGTGGAAGTATCAAACAGGACCATAAAAGATGGACTGAAAAAGAGACTTGGGGAAGCCAAGGGGAAATGGCCAGGAGAACGCCAAAGTGTATTGTGGAGCTACCGAACGACGCCACGAAGAGCCACAGGGGAAACTCCCTTCTCACTCGTCTTCGGAACAGAGGCCATTATCCCAATAGAGATAGTTCAGCCTTCAATACGGGTGCAAGTATTTGATGAAGGCGGAAACGACCTCTGTCTGAGAACTAAGCTCGACCTTGTGGCCGAACACAGAGAAATAGCCGAGCTGAGAAGAAAAGCTTTCCAGCAAAGAGTGGCCGCGGCTATCAACTTAAAAGCCAGGCCAAAAGAAATCAAAAAAGGAGACCTCGTTCTCCGAAAGGCCGACTTTGCACCCCGAAGGCCATCTCACGGAGTACTTCGCGCAAATTAGGAAGGACCTTATCTGGTTCTCGCCGAAGTACGAAAAGGCATGTATAAGCTTGGCGACGCCGAAGGCGTAGAATTGAAAAACACTTGGCATTCAGACGCCTTGAAAAAATTCTACGCCTAAGGTTGAGAGGAGGAGATATATTGTACAAGAAATATTCTAAGTACAGAATGGTCTGGAGAAGAATGGTCTTGAGAAAATTTTTTTAAGTATACCAAATTGTCCAAGACAGAATTCCGCGAAGGTGCTCGCCACAGAAAAAGCAGATGTGACTTCCCAAAGTCCCTTGAGGCACTATGCTCGGGAAAAATGGGAAACAAGAATCTTGCAAAGGTACTTGGCATAATCAGTGCAGAGAAAATTTTCCGAACACCCTTGAGCGAACATGCTCGGGAAAAAAGGGAAAGCAAGAATCTCGCAAAAGTACACGCCAAAACAAAAGCAGAGGTAATTTCCGAACACCCTTGAGCGAACGTGCTCGGGAAAAAGGGAAATGAGCAATCTCGTGAAAATTTTCCTAAGTCCCTTGAGCAAATATGCTCGGGACAATAGGAAGACAGAAAAAATTTGGCTGAAGGTTTTCCGAAGTCCCTTGAGCGAACATGTTCGGGATAAAAGGGAACAAAAAGCCTGCAAAAGACTTAGCCAAATTTTTACAAACTTTCCAGAAAGTCTCTTGAGCGAGCACACTTGGGACAAAGGAAGGTAAAAAGTTTCTTTGGTTGTAGGTTTTCCGAAAGTCTCTTGAGCTAACGTGTTCGGGACAGTGGAAATGAAGAAACTTGCAAGAAAGGACTTAGCCAAAAGATTGTTGATTTAGAGCAAACGCTGCCTTACAAAAGAAGTGCCCAAAGAAGGAGCACAAAGGAGAAAAATAAGAGGAGCCCTAAAACAAACTAGGGAGAACCGGGCGGACGAAGACCAGGAAGCTTCAGATGCTTGACCTTGGACCACTGCCACCGAGGTCCCTCAGGAATATTTAGGCCCTCCAGAAAAGAGAGGTCCAAATCTGGGAACCTCTGCAGGACTGTCAGAAACAGCCTTGTCCTTGACAAGATCTCCGTTGGCGGCGAGCAGCCCCTTTACTTGGTCGCCGAGGTCGGCAATCTTCCGGGAGGAGTCCTTTTCAAGTTCTTCTCTCTTCTTCGAGAACTCCTCCCGAACGGCGGCGATTTGCTGAGAACAATCCGCTGCCAGCTGCTGGTTGCTGGCGACCAGCTTCGCAAGCGAAGCCTTCGCTTCACTGAGTTCCCGCGAAGTCGCATCCTTGGAGGCAGCCTCTCTGGCCACCCGAACTCGGAGGTAACCAGCGTACTCCAGCAGCTACGGCAAGGCAAAAGTCCAGGTTAGTACAAGTCTAAACACTTAGAAAATTGAGGAAAAAGAGTGTAAAGACTATACCTGAGCAGCATGCTCGGTGACTTTTCCGGCGAGGGTATTATCCCTCGGGTGAGCCGCCGCAATGGCCCGGAAGGAGGCGTCAGTGGTCATCCCCTTCCAAATCTCCTTTGTCATTTTTGGACAATCGTCGGAGAACAAATTCATATCCTCCGTGATTGTCCAAAAGGGCTCCAAGGGGATCTTCCCCTTAGGGATTTTGGCATCGCGGAGGGCCCGTTTCCTCTCATGAATGGCCCTCCAGCCAGCAGTAAGAGGCTCCTCTGAAAGTGAGAAGGAAGTTAGGAGTAGAAGAAAAATTCACGAAAAGCAAAGGAGCTGAACTTCGCCTGAAGGCATACCTGGAGGAACCTCGGAGATAGTGTCCTCGGGATCCTCGGGCCCCTCGATAGAAAGACCCTTACCCTTCTGCCGATACCGCTCCTCGGCAGTAGGTACTTCTACCACTACAGTGTTTCTGGGGGCCTCGAGGTCGGGAGGAGGCACCTCGGCCGAAGTAGCGGGGACCGCGGCCGGTGAAATTTCAACAAGACCAGCCTTTTCGCCAGCTTCTTCTTCCGAAAGCTCTGGCTGAGGAGGCTGGACAGCCTTCCTAGCTCGCTTCTCCGAGGGCCCCGCCCCTGTCGACTTCCTTGTTTGGGAAGCCGCCTTCTTTGTCTGCTCCCCCTTCTCCACTTGGCCAGAAAAGAGGGCCTTGTAATAGGCGGCAGCCCCATCGCCCGTCTCTGAAAAAGAGAAGAAATATCAGCGTAAGTCCGAGGAAAAAATATAAAAGGGTGGAAGATTACTCACTTTCGGCAAAAGATTCGAAAGAAGTCTCCCCCTTAAGGAGCTTGACCAGCCAGGAGTCCTTCCCGGCGATGGCGGGAGCGGGCATATTGAGGTCAGTCTCGTGCTCCTTAACCACTTTCAGCTCCCGAAGGACTTCTTCGGTCATCAACCTCTAGTTGATAGGAAAGGGGTAAAGAGCACGAGGAGAGACCTCGGGAACCCAGTCAGCGACTGCCCGAATGCGGGCGTCGAAATCCGTGAACACGGAAGCCAACGGTGGGGTCAGCAGCATCCTCGGATCAACGACGTCTGCGTTCAGCACTCCCTGAGCCCATCTGGTCGGGACATCAGACCAGTTCTTATCCACCTTCAGGAAAAAGAACTTAGGCTGCCACCCCCGCCAGCTATCCTTCGTGTCGAAGGTGAAGGTGAATTTTTTGCTCCCGGATCCCCGAGGCAACAGGAAATAGAAGCCACCCTTCGGGACCACGTAGAGCTTGTAGTACTGCATGAAAATGATGAAGTGGGGCTCTATCCCAAACACGCCACACATGCAGAGGTAGGCATTAAAATAGCAGTACGCGTTCGGGGGAAGCTGGTTCACAGCAATGCCATGGAATTGGCAGAACTCGCAAACCACCTTCGAGGGAGGATACCGAAGTCCGGCCTTCAGTTAGGCTCGGAAGACGGTAACCTCATCGCCGCGGTTTGAAAAAGCAAAATGGCTAGAACGAGGCAGCTTGGTCACAGCGTAAGAGGGAAGAAAGAATTTTTTCTTCCACCTCTCTAGTTTTTCGGGGGTGGTACAGTAAGGATGGGCCAGAAGAGGTTTCCAGCTCTCGGGAACAGGCATCGTAGACATGGAAAAGAGTTTGAGATGGAAAAGAAAATAGTTTCCAGAAAAAACTCAGAAGACGAGTTTGGAAAAAAACAACAGTTTTCCAGAAAAACTCAGAAAAACAGAGGAATCAGAGTACTCTGGAAATCAAAACCCACCAAAAGATTTGCCTGAGGACGCCGTCGTGAAAGTTGGTAGGAAAAGCTCTGATTAAAGAAGCTCCGCCACAGAAAGCAAGATAAAACGCAAGAACAGAGGGCAAAGCAGAGAGAGAGCGGAAAAACAGTAAGTGGGACTTATGATGGAATGGGCTATTTATAGGCCAAAGGTGGGTAGCCGAAAAGAGATCATAAGTACCCATTGGAGGTGAACCGTCCCCGTAACTGCCCGCTACACCCGAAAAGGCGAGCCCTCTATAAATGACGCGTCTCTCTTCCAATGGAAAGAAGTCGCGTGTCAACCGCTGCGCAGAAATAGGGGACATGCCTCCCCAAACGTCCCTGGAAAACCGGGACACACCTCCTGATTGGGACACGTCGTTTGACATCCCTGAAAACTGGAGACGCGTCGCTCAGTCTGACACGCTTGGCCATCAGACCTGCAGAAATAAAAAGCAGGCCACCTCGAGGACACCAAGAGACAGGCTATGGCTGAACAGCCCATGACTTTTGGGCAAGAGGTGTATCTTCGGTACAGGCTTTGCCTCGGAGACACCAAAGAATAGGCCAAGGCCGAACAGCCCAGACCCTCGGGCAAAAGGTGCGACCTCGGAACAGGTTATGCTTCCCAACAAGACTCCCAACGACAACCTCAGAAAGAGATGCAAACCGAAGTCTTCACTTCGGCTTTCTAGAGGGGGGCATGTGATAGCCAAAGGCTATCGCCTCAATCTGGCCGAACACCCTGCCACAACAATGGCCAGAAGAACTGGCGCTTCCCGGGAACAGGTGGAATCATGCACCTCGGGAGATAGCCGGAGAGCTCCGAGCCTCGGCACGCCAGTAAAACTTGAGGACTCTATTCGCCCCCCAAGGTTGTGAACAGTGCGCCTTCGAAAAAGTGGCACCAGACATTGCTGCCCGAACATGATATCCCCGAAGGCGGAACCCCCTGGAACTGGGAACCCCCGAACTGAGGGTATGCTTCCCGAAGAGGCTCTGTCCGAACTAGAGGACGACCTCGCCTAGGGACCTCGGGAGTACGGCAGGAGCATTTAAGGAAGCATTTAAGGAAGCATCTGACACGTCCCACCACAGACGTAAAAAGCCGCCCTGACGCGCAGACGCCATCAGAATCACATCATGGCCCGTCTCAGCTCAAGGCTCAAGGCCATCTGGTTACCAACTATCTGTCCCCTACGCCCAGAAGTTCAGGAGCATCCGACCGCACACGTGTCATGATCTGAACGGGCTAGGTATTCCTATATATACAGGAAATAAATACTTGACAGGAGGTTGGTTGGCCGGAGATACAGCTCCCACACTCTGAGAAAATACCAGGCGAGACTTTTCTGCCTTTCTCTTTGAGCTAGTGACTTTCTCCTTTTTCCGGCCACCACTGACTTGGGCGTCGGAGGCTCCCCCCCGGAAAAACACTCCGGGGGCCTCCTAACCCTGTTTACCAGCTTTTCAGGTACTCTCCTTGGGGCGATCCACCTTCCAGGCGTTCTTCCTCCTAGAAGTCTCTTCAACAGTCATCATGACTCACAACGATGAGGCCCCAGGCCATCACGAACCCAATCAGTTCAGGTTATTAAGTCTTAAATCAAATTCAACTTGATTGTCAGGTTTATTTGATTCATTGATGCATAAATTGAAATGGCTGAATCAATTCAATTTTTTTTAATTTTGATGAAAATTTAATTTAACTAGACATAAAAAAATGATATAAAATTAATGAAGATATATTAATGTATAATTTTTTTAATAAAATACTCCATTTATCCCAAGTTCTTTATAACATTCATTATTCAACAATTAATCTATGATTTTTTATTTTCAACACTTTAGTATATAAATGAAAAATGATTATAATAAATAAAGACCTATAGTTTCTAAATATATACTTTTTAATTTTTTTCTAACAAATACTCTTTCCCCATCCCATTTTCTTTACTCCATTTAACTTTTTTGGTCTGGCAGCCCTAATATCAAATTTCCTGCATAATTTTCAAATTCCATATTTATAAATATCCTTGCTCTTAAAGCCCAAGAAAAACATTCAATGCTACAATCTTGATAAAACTAGGACAAAATCTTGACAAATTTGTTATTTATAACTTTAGTCTAAAATTTTCTCATACTTTCTATTTTAATCAAATTTATTCAATTAATGCCAAAATTCTCATAGATTTTAAATTAAGCCTAAGAAAATATAGATTTGTCAATTAAGCCCAAAATTTGCAAGATTTTTAATTAGAGCTAAAACCTTAATGAGTTGGCCAATTAAAACCCAAATTTCACAATTTTAACTCAACTTAACCAAATATCATAATTAAGCACAATTTTAATGAAAATCACCTAGAAGACTTAAACTTTACAATAAAAAATAAAAATAATTTAATTAAGAACTAAATAAAATTTAGAGATTCACATTGACATGACATGACAATTTTTAGGCATGAAAAGACTAAAATGACCATAGAACAATATTTATCTAATCTAGCCCATGATGCTTAAATAAGAGCCAAAGTAAGTGTTAATAGTTTGTCCCTTATTAGCTCATTTTTGTTGAGCAAAGGTGAGCTATTGCCAAAAACTCTCATTTTGCTTTATCGAAAAAAATATTCAAAACAAGATGTCCAAAATGATTGGATTCATCTTATAGGTCGAAAAAATTTGACAAGAATGGTTTGGTTCATCCCGAGGTTGCTGAAAGTGGTTTAGTTTGTCTTGGAAGCTTTCGAGAGTGGTCTGGTATGTCTTAAAACAAAGACGATGGGAGCGGTCTTGTTCATCTCAAAGGTTGTCAAGAGTGGTTTGGTTTATTTTGGAGGCTTTTGAGAGCAGTTTGGTTTGCCTTGAAAGTTTATGGGAATAATATGGTTTGTCATGAAATGTTGATGGGAACGTCTGGTTCATCTTAATAGTTACTGAGATTGGTTTGGTTTGCTTCGGAGGCTTTTGAGAATGGTCTAGTTTGTCTCAAAATTTGACAGGAATGGACAGGTTTATCCCAAAAACGTTGATGAGAGTGATCAAGTTCATCCTAAAGGTTATCAAGAGTGGTTTGGTTTATCTTGGAGGCTTTCTAGAGTGGTCTGGTTTGTTTCAAAAGTTGACAAAAATGGTTTGGTTTGTCCCATAAAGTTGCTGGGAATGGTCTGGTTCTACACAAAGGTTACTGAGAGTGGTCTGGTTTGTCTTAGAGGATTTTTTAGAATGGTCTTGTTTATCTCCAAAGTTGAAAGGAATTTTTTGCAGGTTAAGTAAGAAGGACTCTCATAGGTCAAGTGAGATAAGATGTGAACCTCATGGGTCCCTTGAGGGATTCTTGCAAGTCAAGTAAGAAGGATTTTTATTCGTTAAGTAAGATAAGAAGCAAACCTCACAGGTCAAGTTAGGGATTCTTGCGGGTCAAACAAGAAGGATTATCGTGTGTCAAGTGAGATAAGATGAAAATCTCATGGGTCAAATGAAGGATTCTTATGGGTCAAGCGAAAAGAATTCTCACGAGCCAAATGAGAAAAAATGGAAGGCCCATGAGTCAAGTGAGAGATTTTTACTGGTCAAGCAAGAAAGATTCTTACAGGTTAAGTAAGAAAAAATGGAAGCCTCAAAGGTCAAGTGAAGAATTCTTGTGGGTTAAGCAAGCAGGATTCTTACGGGTCAAATGAAAAAAGAGGGAAGCCTCATGGGTCAAGTGATAAAAGATGGAAGCATCATGGGTCCATTGAACTATTATTGCGGGTCAAGCAAGTATGATTTTCATGGGGTCAAGTGAGAATAGAAGAAAGCCTCATGGGTCAAGTGGGGGATTATTATGGGTCAAGCAAGTAGGATTCTCACGGGCTAAGTTAGAAGGTCGATGAAGGCTTTACCTCTTTGGAATTTATTTTTAATAAAGGCGTCCATTGTAGGGATTAAAGAAGGATACCTAGATGAGTGTCTGCAAGGAGGGCTTAAAAGTGAATGAGAGAAGTGGCTGCCTAATTAGAAAGGCTTAAGGTGAACCTATAAATGAGTCACTATTGGAAGAGTTTTTTGGTTAATGCTTATTGAAAGGACTTTAAGATGAAAGAAGTGGTATGATGCAAGATGTACCCTAGAAATGAAACTAGACCTAATGCGTCATGTGACTTTGAGACTCTCTATTTGATTTTAGAGGTCAAGGGCTTAATCCATGGGGTTCTGCAATAGCTTGATCTTGAGCAACTAAATTGCCCCTGTGTGCATGTTTAGGGGCACCATTGTAGCCTTGTGAGGAATTGGTCTTTAATATTTTGAAAGATAATTTGCCTTAACATATGCTTGTCATTTTCCCCTGTGTAAGCTTGAGGCAAAACTTTGGCCTTATAGAATGTTTAATTTAATGAGTGGGTTTTTGTTATGCTTTGCGCTTGCTTTTGATAGATGAAACTGATCATGTGCTCTTCTTTGATCAGAGAAGTTCTTATGTATGAATTTGATGGGTTGAACTTCTTGGCCTGAATGTCTTGGTGGTCACTTACTGGTGTCTTGATAAAAGTGTCTTATTAAAGGGTGCCTTGATGAAGGTTCCTTGTTTAATGGAGCTCTAATAAGGGTGTAACATTATAATTGGTCACTCTAATGATTGGTGGTAAGGTCTTGTTCAATGTGGTAAAGTTTTGGAATGAGAAGAACCTTTAAGCAATTTGAAAGCATGAAATTTACACAACCTAAACCATAGGCACTAGTGAACCATAAGAAGATGTGTTGTAACCAAACACAACTAAAATAGTTAACATATTGATGTCTCTCTTAATAAAGGCGATCCACATAAAAGCAAGTCCTTCTTTAAGTATGGACTTTTTATAAGGTTGTAATGTAGCCTCGGGTGAAGGTGAAGAAAAAATGCGAGAAAAGGCATAAATGGCTAAACATGCCCCTAGATTATGCTTCTGATGAGTTGCAGACTTCAATTATGAGCCTCCATTGCACTTGATTATCGTGATTGAACTCCTCGAGCATAGTTGAAAAGACTTTCAAATTTGTTGAGATTGGTTAGAATTTTTTTGCGAGGTTTCATACTCATGATGTTAGAGTTTTTTTTTGAATTATTGGTATTTATGAAACCTTTCTTGAGCTACTTCTCCTTGTTAGTTTAATTTGATGTTTAGAGACTTAATTTCCTTTTTGAGCGCATATTATTAATTTGAAAGATAAGGCCCATTAGTCACCTTTTTCTTTTATTTTTTTTCATCTCGACTTTTGCCTAAGTTGCCTTTACGGGTTTTTGACTTAGCGAAGGTTTCTCTTAACTTTTCACAAAGCTGCTCGCCCTTGCGGGTTTTCAGTCTTAGTGATAAGTCTTTTATCACTTTCAATTGAGTTGATTTTTTCAAAGCACAAATTTTTTCTTTTTTTTTTTGGGCAATTAATGGGGAAATGTCATGCTTGTCACTTGACTCCAACATTGTCCAAAAGTTACGATGCATATGGGTCAAGTTTCCTTACATGGGCCACTTTTTTGTGCATTTGGGCTGTGTTGATCATTAATACCTTCCATGGATTTAAGTGCATGTGATGAGTTTGTAGAGTTGAATTTTGCACCGTAAGAGTCTTATACTCTTTCCTAGGTTAAAGTGATGGGTTTAAGAAAGAACAAGCTCAATGTGTTTGAGGCTCAAAGTGGCTTATAAAGGATTTTGCATGATGAGGGTGAAAGGAAGATGTAGGCTACGAAACATGGCCATCTATTTAGAAAGATTCTTTTTTTTTTTTTACGGATCATCCAAAATTAAAAGAGGCAACAATGACTTAAAAGAACAGTTATCATTTGTTTTCCAAGTTTAAAGATTAAATTCTCAAATAATCCACAAGAATTATGATGTTTCATAACCCCAGATAATTGATATTTCATAGCACTAAAATGCATAAAAGTGTGAATCATTCATTCAAGTACAAACATGATAAATGGAAGGGGAGAAAAGTAACAAATTGGCATAGGACTCTTCTTGATCATCTTTAGCTTAGCCTTTATGATGATATGGCTTGTTATAATTGAATCCTATCAGGTTACCACATTTTTTGATCGTAATGACATTCACTTAACTACCAGCTCCATTTGCGGGAAAAGGATCAGTGACCACACTCGGCTTTGTTGGTGGATTGACCGTGCCATTGTTACGAGGGTGTTGGATTGCATGCTAAAGGGTGACACACTTATCAGTAGGATGCCTTGCTCCTTGGTAAAAAGCACAATATTGACTAGGATTGTAATGCTTTAATAATGGATTCGGATGAAGACTAGGGGCAAGTAACTTCAAGAGAGCTTTCTTCTCAAGCTTTTGTAGCACCTTGCTCAATGGTCCGTATAGCTTGATGAATTGACAAGGTGAGCAAGCATGCATTTTAGTACTGATAGCATTGACCTCTGTGCCTTTTGATGTTGGAAAGTTAGGTGACTTTTTGAACTTGGTTCCATCATCTACTATTGTTTGCCCTATGTTAATAACATCCTCTCTTTGTGTTCCTATAATCACCAACTCTTGGAAGTTTGGACGATATTAAGAAAAAAGGTATTTGTTGTAAATAGGGAGAGAGTTCTTGAGCACTATCACAATTTGGTCCTCCTCAATAGGCTGATTAATCATTTGAGAGGCTTTGGCCTTCAATGGGATGATAAATGTTGAAAAAGTCCCCCTTGGTAATTGTTTGGTAGTCTCAAGATCTCTCCTTGTAACATCCACCTCTAAATTGTATTGGTAATGCTTTAGGAATTCTATGGATATATCTTCCCAAGTCCTTGAGTGAGATGGTTCTAAATTCAAAAACCATTTGAGTGCCGGGCTGGTAGGAAATTGTTGGAACATTTGAGCCATTAAGTCGACGTTGGCACCTAGTACATGGCTCTTGCATACATCTTATGATGAGTTTTAGGGCATCCACTTCCATCAAACTTATCAAGCTTGGGCATTTCAAATTTCCTTGGCACATGAGCTTCAGGAAAGAGTGATCAACATCCAACAATGCATCATTTTTTCATCATCTCATTCATAGCTAACATCTTTTCATGTAGCAGCGGCATAAAAGGGGCACTACCAGGCACTTAAGTGTGTGGCTCATCTTTAAGGGGTTTGCATGATGTGGACTCAACAAATACTTGCATGCTCAAATAAGCAAGTTACTCTTAGTAAAAGTTTCAAACATTAGCTTCTTTTGGGTGCCATGGTGAAGTTGATCAGGTAGAAAACCCATGGAATCAACACATTCAGCTAATGCATCCATCCTCTTGGATTGTGCTTCTTGTGTTTTCTTGAGGATTTTAATGCTTCCTTGAAGTCTCTTAAGCATTTCATCAATTCAAACTCCATTTTTATTGTAAGAAATCCCTTAGATTGAGCCCATGACCTTTGTTTTCATTAACCTTAGTTTAGCCATTTTGGACCATATGGATGGATGTGATGCACCCATATGTATTCATGTTTAAGTCTTATGTGCATGAGCATGTTAAGGGACTTCATGTGCATGTATGCATGAGTATACTAGCATGCAAGTGTGTAGGTTAATGTTATGGCTAGATGGGCAGCTAAAGTACTAGGTTGTGCTAGCTAGAAGGAGTGATCATGTTGCCCCCAAGATTTAGGCATCCTAGAGTTCTAAGGTTAGCTACCTAGGCAATGACTAGCATGTAGTGGCTTTAAGAATGCCTAACTTAAAATGAACTATCGCAACCAAATCAAACACGAAGTAACTAGACTATATTGTTTGATTTTAAGCCTTTTACGCTTTAGGAACACGATTTGTTTAGGTGAAGTGTATGGATGTATCATGCATGTATGATCATGTGAATACACTATGCAAGGCAATACAACATGCAAGGCAAACATCGAGATAAGTAATACAACACGACAGCAATAGGGTACCTAAGGGTTGGTTCTAAGGTCATAATATACATGAGGGTGAGAACGGTTGGTCAAAGTTCCTCCATAAACTATTATGTATATATACCTCCCAATATTGGGTGTGAGGAGCACCACATTGGCAAAGTGGTACCATCATTTTTTAAAGCACTATAGAGTTGGAGCCTGAGCATAGATGTATTAGGAAGACCAAAGTTCTATGCTCGATGGTCTCCAGGGCTAAATGGGTACACACAAATGCATGAGCAATATAGCCATGATGAAAAACACATGCATATCAAGCATTGTGTTATCAAACAACAAGTATAGCAAACACCATGCGAAACACACAATGATTTGGTTTTAATGCTTGTTTTAAACAAGTTTCAGAGTTCAATCCTCTTATTTTCAATTTTGAAAAAGTCCCCAGTAGAGTCACCACTATGAGTGGCCTCAACCTTGGCGGACCATTGGGCATAGGTGCAATTATTAGGACGGCTTTATGCAAATCTTCATGCTATGGTTTAGGAAAAATAGAGTTGTTACCTTAGTTTGAAAAACGGGTAAAAATTAGGGAAAAACTCAATTTGACTCCAAAACAATGAAAAAGGTGAATTTTGTGAAAAAAAATGGAGATTTTGGGATTAGGGATTGGGTACGAGTTGAGAAGGTGTTAGGTACCCAACTTGTCTGAAACAAGCTTAAGCAAAAACCAATGTTAGGATCACAAAAATGCATGCGTGGGTTAAAATGTTAAACAAGAAAGAAAAGGTTGATTTTAGTTACTAGGCTTAAACCTGGGTTGAACTCTAAAGCTTTCTTCGTACCTGGATGTGAGTTGGGATCAAAGCTTACATAGTTTGCTTTCGTTTGAATGGGATGGTTATGGGACCAATTAGGATGGGTACCTGGTGATAGCCAAATGGCTTACACTTGGATAGCTTCTGAGGATGATTGACAAGTACCATCCTCGGAGGTACATCTGACCAACCTCGAAAGATGGATCCTCACCATCCTCCGCAAGTAGTCACCACCCTCGGCTACTGACACTACCACCCTTGGAGGGACATACCGCGCCATCCTCGGTTAAGTGATCTGGCGACCTCGGGAGGCTATCTCCCCATCCTCAGTAGAATAGAGCATTCCTCGAAGGTCCTCCACCCTGCCGAGGAGCCTCTCCCTATGGCCCTCGAGAGGAAAAATCGAACCGAAGAAGACTTATCTGCCGAAGGGGTCTTACTCTCCGAAGAGGACCCATCATCGAAGGAGTTCTCACCCAGATGAGACAAAGGCGATTAGGAGCCTTTGACACACAGCCCTCCCACACACCCCTGACCTACAGTCAGCTAGGGGCGCCTATTCCTGAACGTACAGGTCAAATCCAGCCGACCACGTGTCATTATCTGAGACGAGCTGTAGCAAGAGGCTTTCTCCTTATGACCTCCTATAAATACCTGTGGAGAACCTTGGTAAGGACACAAGAGACAGAAAACCCTAGCTATCTTCTGCTCTCCGTTCTTTATTTTTTATCTTCATTCTCTAAAATACTGACTTGAGCGTCGAAGGCTCATCCCCCGAAATTACACTCCGAGGAGTCTCTAACCTCTATTTTACTGAGTCTTGCAGCAACCTTCCTGTTGGAAGCCCCTCTCCAAGGCATCTCCACGCCAGAGGTCCCTTTCGCAGACACCTTCATACCGGAAGTCCTGCTTGTAGCTGCACCATGTCACACAATGAGGATGCTGCCGGGCATCATTTGGCGCTGTTTGTGGGAAACTACCTTTAGGTAGCCGCTATTGAGACTCGGCGTTCTAAGAATATGTGACTCCCGAAGTCCCCATCCGCGCCAGAGAGTCAATCGGCGACCGAACAGCCAGCAGCCGGGGCTTCTTTATCGAAGGACGAACATCCTCTGACGGTCACAATGGGCTTCCTAAGGGATTTCCAGCGTTCCATCGTGGCTGAAATGACACAGCAACTCGACCAGAGGTGGCCTCAACCACCTTTGGGCCGAAGGGCCTCACCAACCGTCCGCTGAGAGGGGAGCCCCAAGCCTTCCCACCGAAGTTCAGGCAGCGGGGACTTCTATGACGAGTCCTCAATTAAAGACGTTCCCCCCAGGGGGCGTTGTGTTGAAGAAAGGACATCAAAGAGGCCCAGGCCCTCTCACCGGAGAAGCCCATCGCCAAACAAAAGGTCACCGTCCCCTCGCCGGCGAAGTTATTCCCTGAAGAGGAGATGTCGCTCCCCGTTGCCAGAGACTCCTAGGCAACGGGAAGAGGCCAGTACTACTGCCCTCATGGAGAAAATCCTTGAGAGGTTGGACAAGGTAGAAAGGCAGGTGTCCCGGAAGCCTGTTTGGTCGAGGCTGACGGAGACCTTCATCGGAGAAGAGTACCCGTTCATTTGAGCAGTAGTTAAGGCACCCATGCCCAGCGACTTCTGGGTACCTCGCCTAGAGACGTATGATGGGCATAGTGACCCCCAAGCTCACTTGACCAAGTATAGGCGTAGCATGGTGCTACATGGTGCCGATGACACCACGCTTTGCAAATGTTTTGAGGTCACCCTCTCCGGACCGGCGACTGCATGGTATAACTCGTTGGCCCTTGGAACCATCATGGGTTTCCAAGATTTGTCCACCGTGTTTACAAAACAATTCATCGGCAGTAGGCCGATGGGGAAGATGCCGGTTCAGATGTTCGACATAGCGCAAAAGAATGGAGAGACCATTTGCGACTGTGTCGAAAGGTTTAACCGAGAGGCCCTGAGTGTGCCAGACTTCTTCCCCAAAATACGCATCCTCGCCATGATACGGGGATTTCGGTGAGACTCACAACTCTTTTACGAGTTCTCGAAGTACCCCCTGAACACCCTCGGCGAGTTCTACCGACGGGCCGAATAGCACATGATTGCTAAAGAACTAGGGATGAGAGGTCCAAAGCCCGACGACACTCGCCCCGAAGGGCCAAGGCAGCAACCTCGCTACCCAACAGAAGCCGGGGGTCGACCTTAGAAGCAGAGAGGGAAGAAGCCAATGACCTTTACTCCCTTGAACACCACGAGAACGAACATCCTAATGGCTATGGAGAGGCAAGGGAGCCGAATTCAATGTTTGAAAGTCATGACTTCGAAAAACAAGAAGAATATAAAGAAATTCTGCCAATTCCATCGGGACCACAGTCATGACAGTAAGGATTGCTTCCAACTCAGGAAGTACATCGAGTCGCTGATCAAGCAGGGCCAACTTCGCTGGTACCTACGGATGCCTTTTCCCAGGGGAAGGAGGGAGGAGGAAAGAAAGGAAGATGAGGACTACGATTCCAACCGACATTGGAACCGTAGTCCCAAGAAGAATACTTCACCTCCGGCTGGAATAATCCAGACGATCACCACGGGACTACCTTCGCAGAGAGGAAGAGGAAAGCCAGGGAGATCTCGGTGATGGAATTCGGTAATCCATCGAACAAGCTCATTCGGAAAGATGGGTCTACCATAGTGTTCCCACATAATGACTCACTCCTTATTATGGCAAGGATTGGGAGTTGGGATGTAAAAGGGGTGCTCTTGGACGACGGGTCCAACGTCGATATCTTATTCTCCCACCTGTTGCCAAGCTTATGTTGGGTTTCGGGAGCCAAACAACGCAGCGGAATTTAATCGAAACCCTCCAGGATCCAAGTGAAACGGGGTAAACCGGGTGTTCGAAAATTTCATACCTAATTTTCGGTTGAGATCTCTCACTCAACTGTAGAGTCGAATCACAAAACCTGAACAGTTGACGTGTTCGGGCTCTCTATGGTATCCACACGAGCCTCTCGGGATCACCACGCTTCCACCACGTCCCGGCAGATGCATTTCTCTTGCGCTCGCAGTGCTAGCTTGCGTCCTCTAAGGAATTGCAAGAGAAGAGTGTAGCGGTCCTTTTGGGAGGCTAGGGCAAGGAGACCTGCGAATTTCTCACTTAAAAGTTGTATTTATAGTGAGACTCAACTTCCAGGCCTAATGGGTTTCAAAGCCCTAATCGAATTAGGATTTAATTTTGGGCTTAATAATGGCTCAACTCCTTGGCCCATTATTAATACGAAATTAAAGTGAAACCATAACCCAAATAATTAGCCCATGCACTCTAATGATCCAAATAGCTCTATGTGTGAGACCCAATAGGCTCTTGCCATGTTGGCAATGATCATAAATCACATTTATGATCATAAGCAATGAGCGGTGTCTAGCAACACATCATTGCTACCCAAGTGACAAGATTGTCGGTGAATCGACTAAACCTTTATGATCATCACCGATATATGCCATTGTCCCTTTGTCCAAGATATCAAGACTAAGCACAAGACATGGAATGTGTCACTCTCGTATAGCCCGATCTTTGGTTTCTTGATTACCGAGTATACCAACTTAAACTGACGACATTGATATCATATATCAACTCATCGGAGCATGGCCATGCATTTTCTAAGTCTCACTCTATCAAGGGGCCCAAAGATATCACTCCCGTTACATAGGAGGGACAAATCCCATCTTGATCATACAAATCCCTCCGCATGATATGTGACATACCCAATGACCTCCTTCAAGTTCACTCAGTTACGAGCAACAAAGGAAAGTATCAAAGTATGTGACTCACATGTAGGGAACCTTGCTGATCTTAGGTCGAAGGACTACATATACCATGATCACTATGAGAATCACTTATGACACTCATATAACGATCCATGAAGTGTTCTCATTGTGGGTCGGTCCAGTACACAAGTTCTGCAACTTGTACCCATATGTAGACTACATATCTCATATTAGTCTCCACATATGCTAGTCATTATGTATTATTGCAACCCGCTCCACAATAATACTAGACTAGGGACGTTTAAGAATATCATTATTCTAGGGTTACAATTATGTTTATTACGTTACGCAGAAACAAAACAACAAACAAAATTGCTGGATTAATACCTCAATAAAATATCATGACTCATTGTGCAAAAATACAATCATCTCGTGATTGGCCTTTTGGGCACAATACTAACAGCTTAGGCATCACGAAAACTGACTTCAAACCTGTCACATCCCCTACCTTTGGGGTAGGTCCTTCCGAACTCCCTGTCCTTGGGTGGATTGACCTACCTTTGTGATGGCCTGAGGCCTCATCGTTGTGAGTCATGATGACTGTTGAAGAGACTTCTAGGAGGAAGAACGCCTGGAAGGTGGATCGCCCCAAGGAGAGTACCTGAAAAGCTGGAAAACAGGGTTAGGAGGCCCCCGGAGTGTTTTTCCGGGGGGGGGGAGCCTCCGACGCCCAAGTCAGTGGTGGCCGGAAAAAGGAGAAAGTCACTAGCTCAAAGAGAAAGGCAGAAAAGTCTCGCCTGGTATTTTCTCAGAGTGTGGGAGCTGTATCTCTGGCCTACCAACCTCTTGTCAAGTATTTATTTCCTGTATATATAGGAATACCTAGCCCGTTCAGATCATGACACGTGTGCGGTCGGATGCTCTTGAACTTCTGGGCGTAGGGGACAGGTAGTTGGTAACCAGATGGCGTCGAGCCTTGTGCTGAGACGGGCCATGATGTGATTCTGATGGCGTCTGCTCGTCAGGGCGGCTTTTTACGTCTGTGGTGGGACGTGTCAGAGGCTTCCTTAAATGCTTCCATAAATGCTCCTGCCATACTCCCGAGGTCCCTGGGCGAGGTCGTCCTCTAGTTCGGACAGAGCCTCTTCGGGAAGCATACCCTCAGTTCGGGGGTTCCCAGTTCCAGGGGGTTCCGCCTTCGGGGATATCATGTTCGGGCAGCATTGTCTGGTGCCACATTTCCGAAGGTGCGCTGTTCACAACCTTGGGGGGCGAATAGAGTCCTCAAGTTTTACTGGCGTGCCGAGGCTCGGAGCTCTCCGGCTATCTCCCGAGGTGCATGATTCCACCTGTTCCCGGGAAGCGCCAGTTCTTCTGGCCATTACTGTGGCAGGGTGTTCGGCCTGATTGAGGCGATAGCCTTTGGCTATCACATGCCCCCCTCTGGAAAGCCGAAGTGAAGACTTCGGTTTGCATCTCTTTCCGAGGTTGTCGTTGGGAGTCTTGTTGGGAAGCATAACCTGTTCCGAGGTCGCACCTTTTGCACGAGGGTCTGGGCTGTTCGGCCTTGGCCTATTCTTTGGTGTCTCCGAGGCAAAGCCTGTACCGAAGATACACCTATTGCCCAAAAGTCATGGGCTGTTCAGCTATAGCCTGTCTCTTGGTGTCCTCGAGGTCGCCTGCTTTTTATTTCTGCAGGTCTGATGGCCAAGCGTGTCAGACTGAGCGGCGCGTCTCCACTTTTCAGGGATGTCAAACGACGTGTCCCAATCAGGAGGTGTGTCCCGGTTTTCCAGGGACGTTTGGGGAGGCATGTCCCCTATTTCTGTGCAGCGGTTGACACGCGGCTTCTTGCCATTGGAAAAGAGACGCGTCATTTACAGAGGGCGTGCCTTTTCGGGTGCAGCTGGCAGTTACGGCGATGGTTCGCCTCCAATGGGTACTTATGATCTCTTTTCGGCTACCCACCTTTGGCCTATAAATAGCCCATTCCATCACAAGTCCCACTTACTGTTTTTCTGCTCTCTCTCTGCTTTGCCCTCTGTTCTTGCGTTTTATCTTGCTTTCTGTGGCGGAGCTTCTTTAATCAGAGCTTTTCCTACCAACTTTCACGACGGCGTCCTCAGGCAAATCTTTTGGTGGGTTTTGATTTCCAGAGTACTCTGATTCCTCTGTTTTTCTGAGTTTTTCTGGAAAACTGTTGTTTTTTTCCAAACTCGTCTTCTGAGTTTTTTCTGGAAACTATTTTCTTTTCCATCTCAAACTCTTTTTCATGTCTACGATGCCTGTTCCCGAGAGCTGGAAACCTCTTCTGGCCCATCCTTGCTGTACCGCCCCTGAAAAACTAGAGAGGTGGAACAAAAAATTCTTTCTTCCCTCTTACGCTGTGACCAGGCTGCCTCGTTCTAGCCATTTTGCTTTTGCAAACCGCGGCGACGAGGTTACCGTCTTCCTAGCCCAACTGAAGGCCGAACTTCGGTATCCTCCCCCGAAGGTGGTTTGCGAGTTCTGCCAATTCCATGGCATTGCTGTGAACCAGCTTCCCCCGAACGCGTACTGCTATTTTAACGCCTACCTCTGCATGTGTGGCGTGTTCGGGATAGAGCCCCACTTCATCATTTTCATGCAGTACTACAAGCTCTACGTGGTCCCGAAGGGTGGCTTCTATTTCCTGCTGCCTCGGGGATCCGGGAGCAAAAAATTCACCTTCACCTTCGACACGAAGGATAGTTGGCGGGGGTGGCAGCCTAAGTTCTTTTTCCTGAAGGTGGATAAGAACTGGTCTGATGTCCCGACCAGATGGGCTCAGGGAGTGCTGAACGCAGACGTCGTTGATCTGAGGATGCTGCTGACCCCACCGTTGGCTTCCGTGTTCGCGGATTTCGACGCCTGCATTCGGGCAGTCGCTGACTGGGTTCCCGAGGTCTCTCCTCGTGCTCTTTACCCCTTTCCTATCAACTGGAGGTTGATGACCGAAGAAGTCCTTCGGGAGCTGAAAGTGGTTAAGGAGCACGAGACTGACCTCAATATGCCCGCTCCCGCCATCGCCGGGAAGGACTCCTGGCTGGTCAAGCTCCTTAAGGGGGAGACTTCTTTCGAATCTTTTGCCGAAAGTGAGTAATCTTCCACCCCTTTATATTTTTTCCTCGGACTTACGCTGATATTTCTTCTCTTTTTCAGAGATGGGCGATGGGGCTGCCGCCTATTACAAGGCCCTCTTTTCTGGCCAAGTGGAGAAGAGGGAGCAGACAAAGAAGGCGGCTTCCCGAAGAAGGAAGTCGACAGGGGCGGGGCCCTCGGCGACGCGAGCTAGGAAGGCTGTCCAGCCTCCTCAGCCAGAGCTTTCGGAAGAAGAAGCTGGCGAAGAGGCTGGTCTTGTTGAAATTTCACCGGCCGAGGTCCCCGCTACTTCCGCCGAGGTGCCTCCTCCCGACCTCGAGGCCCCCAGAAACACTGTAGTGGTAGAAGTACCTACTGCCGAGGAGCGGTATCGGCAGAAGGGTAAGGGTCTTTCTACCGAGGGGCCCGAGGATCCCGAGGACACTATCTCCGAGGTTCTTCCAGGTATGCCTTCAGGCGAAGTTCAGCTCCTTTGCTTTTCGCGAATTTTTCTTCTACTCCTAACTTCCTTCTCACTTTCAGAGGAGCCTCTTACTGCTGGCTGGGGGGCCATTCATGAGAGGAAACGGGCCCTTCGCGATGCCAAAATCCCTGAGGGGAAGATCCCCTTGGAGCCCTTTTGGACAATCACGGAGGATATGAATTTGTTCTGCGACGATTGTCCAAAAATGACAAAGGAGATTTGGAAGGGGATGACCACTGACGCCTCCTTCCGGGCCATTGCGGCGGCTCACCCGAGGGATAATACCCTTGCCGCAAAAGTCACCGAGCATGCTGCTCAGGTATAGTCTTTACACTCTTTTTCCTCAATTTTCTAAGTGTTTAGACTTGTACTAACCTGGACTTTTGCCTTGCCGTAGCTGCTGGAGTACGCTGGTTACCTCCGAGTTCGGGTGGCCAGAGAGGCTGCCTCCAAGGATGCGACTTCGCGGGAACTCAGTGAAGCAAAGGCTTCGCTTGCGAAGCTGGCCGCCAGCAACCAGCAGCTGGCAGCGGATTGTTCTCAGCAAATTGCCGCCGTTCGGGAGGAGTTCTCGAAGAAGAGAGAAGAACTTGAAAAGGACTCCTCCCGGAAGATTGCCGACCTCGGCGACCAAGTAAAGGGGCTGCTCGCCGCCAACGGAGATCTTGTCAAGGACAAGGCTGTTTCTGACAGTCTTGCGGCGAGGTTGACGGATGAGAACAATGCTCTTCGAGCCGAGGTCGAGGCTCTGAAGAAGGAGTCCGGAGGGACGCTGGGGACAAGCGAGCTGGAGGAGGAGATTGCTGAGTTGAGGGACGAGCTCAACGTCCTTGGCGTTCAAAAACATACTTCTGATCAAATGGCCAAGGTCGCCTTTCAGGACGGCTTCTGCCTTGCTCGGCACCAAGTCCTGCAGAGGTTCCCAGATTTGGACCTCTCTTTTCTGGAGGGCCTGAATATTCCTGAGGGACCTCGGTGGCAGTGGTCCAAGGTCGAGCATCTGAAGCTTCCTGGTCTTCGTCCGCCCGGCTCTCCCTAGTTTGTTTTAGGGCTCCTCTTATTTTTCTCCTTTGTGCTCCTTCTTTGGGCACTTTTTTTGTAAGGCAGCGTTTGCTCTAAATGAACAATCTTTTGGCTAAGTCCTTTCTTGCAAGTTTCTTCATTTCCACTGTCCCGAACACGTTTGCTCAAGAGACTTTCGGAAAACCTGCAACCAAAGAAACTTTTTACCTTCCTTTGTCCCGAGTGTGCTTGCTCAAGAGATTTTCTGGAAAGTTTGTAAAAATTTGGCTAAGTCTTTTGCAGGCTTTTTGTTCCCTTTTATCCCGAACATGTTCGCTCAAGGGACTTCGGAGAACCTTCAGCCAAATTTTTCCGTCTTCCTATTGTCCCGAGCATATTTGCTCAAGGGACTTAGGAAAATTTTCATGAGATTGCTCATTTCCTTTTTTCCCGAGCACGTTCGCTCAAGGGTGTTCGGAAATTACCTCTGCTTTTGTTTTGGCGTGTACTTTTACGAGATTCTTGCTTTCCCTTTTTCCCGAGCATGTTCGCTCAAGGGTGTTCGGAAAATTTTCTCTGCACTGATTATGCCGAGTACCTTTGCAAGATTCTTGTTTCCCATTTTTCCCGAGCATAGTGGCTCAAGGGACTTCGGGAAGTCACATCTGCTTTTTTCGTGGCGAGCACCTTCGCGGAATTCTGTCTTGGACAATTTGGTATACTTAAAAATTTTTCTCAAGACCATTCTTCTCCAGACCATTCTGTACTTAGAATATTTCTTGTACAATATATCTCCTCCGCTCAACCTTAGGCGTAGAATTTTTTCAAGGCGTCTGAATGCCAAGTGTTTTTCAATTCTGCGCCTTCGGCGTCGCCAAGCTTGTACACGCCTTTTCGAACTTCGGCGAGAACCAAATAAGGTCCTTCCCAATTTGCGCGAAGTACTCCGTGAGATGGCCTTCGGGGTGCAAAGTCGGCTTTTCGGAGAACGAGGTCTCCTTTTTTGATTTCTTTTGGCCTGGCTTTTAAGTTGATAGCCGCGGCCACTCTTTGCTGGAAAGCTTTTCTTCTCAGCTCGGCTATTTCTCTGTGTTCGGCCACAAGGTCGAGCTTAGTTCTCAGACCGAGGTCGTTTCCGCCTTCATCAAATACTTGCACCCGTATTGAAGGCTGAACTATCTCTATTGGGATAATGGCCTCTGTTCCGAAGACGAGTGAGAAGGGAGTTTCCCCTGTGGCTCTTCGTGGCGTCTTTCGGTAGCTCCACAATACACTTTGGAGTTCTCCTGGCCATTTCCCCTTGGCTTCCCCAAGTCTCTTTTTCAGGCCATCTTTTATGGTCCTGTTTGATACTTCCACCTGCCCATTGCTTTGGGGGTGAGCTACTGGGGCGAAGTGCATCTTTATTCCGAGGTCGCTGATGAATTCCTGGAATCCTTTGTCTATGAACTGGGATCCATTATCAGCTACTAGTACCCTCGGTATGCCAAATTTGCATACGATGTTCTTCCATACGAACTTCTGCACTTCTTTTGCCGAGATAGTTGCTAGTGGTTCTGCCTCTACCCACTTTGAGAAATAGTCCACTGCTACCACGCAGAATTTCACGCCTCCGGGCGCTGTGGGGAGTGGCCCAATAAGGTCTATACCCCAGACTGCGAAGGGCCAACGATAGTCTGCCGACGTTACCATTTCCGAGGGTATCCTCTGGATTTTTGCATGTCTCTGGCAACTACCGCACTTCTGGACGAACTGCCTTGTGTCCTTTCTCAGGGTAGGCCAGAAGTATCCTTGGCGGAGTATCACTGCTGCAAGGGCATCAGTTCCAATGTGCGAGCCGCACATGCCTTCGTGAACTTCTTCGAGGACCATCTCAGTATCCTCTTCGCCCACACATCTCTGCAGCGGATTTGCATATCCTTGCCGATATAACTCTTCACCAATCAGGAAGAATCTTCCGGCGCGTCTTCGCAGTCTTGCAGCATTGCCGGCATCTTCGGGAAGCTCATTCTCTGCGAGGTATCTCTTTATGGGGTCCTTCCACCCTGTTCCCGAGGTCGTTACGCTTAGCACGGAGATGCTTGGATGGTCTAGCACCTCGGTGTATGTTTTGGACTTCGCTAAGCAATCTGCCTGAGTGTTATTCCGCCGGGGTACATTTTCGATCCGCACGGCGTCAAACTCTTGGATGAGTTTTGTTACCAGCTCGTGGTATTTTTCCAAGATTGGGTCCTTCGCCCCATAATCTCCTGCCGTCTGCCGAACTACCAGCTGGGAATCGTTGTGAGCCCTTAAGTTTCTCACGCCAATCTTTCTGGCCAAGCGTAATCCCGCTATGAGGGCTTCATACTCAGCCACATTATTGGTGACGTTGAAGCTGAACTTGATAGCCTTCATCACCTCTAGGCCTTCGGGTCCTCTGATAACTATTCCAGCTCCCTGGTGTTCGGAACCCGAGGCTCCGTCAACATGCAAGGTCCATTCTGGCTCACCTTCTTTCGGATCTGAGTGGTTCTCCTCAGTGGTGGGTATTTCGGCGATAAAATCTGCCAATGCTTGGGCTTTTATGGCCTTCCGAGGCTCATACGTGATTTCGTGCTCGCCAAGCTCTATGCACCACTTGGAGAGCCTTCCCGAATGATCAACTCTCTTCATAACATCCCGTAGTGGTAGACTACTTCGGACGATGATGGGGTGAGCCTGGAAATATGGTTGCAGTCTTCTTCCTGCAAGCACCAAGGCGTATATAGCTTTTTGAAGCAAAGGGTACCTGACTTCGGCGCCATGCAGGGACTTGCTGACGTAGTAGACCGGCCATTGTTTCGGCCCTTCTTCTTATTAGTGTTGTGCCCAAAAAGCCAGTCATGAGATGATTGTATTTTTGCACATTGAGTCATGATATTTTATTGAGGCATTAATCCAGCAATTATGTTTGTTGTTTTGTTTCTGCGTAATGTAATAAGCATAACTGTAACCCTAGAATAATGATATTCTTAAACGTCCCTAGTCTAGTATTATTGTGGAGCGGGTTGCAATAATACATAATGACTAGCATATGTGGAGACTAATATGAGATATGTAGTCTACATATGGGTACAAGTTGGAGAACTTGTGTACTGGACCGACCCACCATGAGAACACTTCATGGATCGTTATATGAGTGTCATAAGTGATTCTCATAGTGATCATGGTATATGTAGTCCTTCGACCTAAGATCAGCAAGGTTCCCTACATATGAGTCACATACTTTGATACTTTCCTTTGTTGCTCGTAACTGAGTGAACTTGAAGGAGGTCATTGGGTATGTCACATATCATGCGGAGGGATTTGTATGATCAAGATGGGATTTGTCCCTCCTATGTAACGGGAGTGATATCTTTGGGCCCCTTGATAGAGTGAGACTTAGAAAATGCATGGCCATGCTCCGATGAGTTGATATATGATATCAATGTCGTCAGTTTAAGTTGGTCTACTCGGTAATCAAGAAACCAAAGATGGGGCTATACGAGAGTGACACATTCCATGTCTCGTGCTTAGTCTTGATATCTTGGACAAAGGGACAATGGCATATATCGGTGATGATCATAAAGGTTTAGTCGATTCACCGACAATCTTGTCACTTGGGTAGCAATGATGTGTTGCTAGACACCGCTCATTGCTTATGATCATAAATGTGATTTATGATCATTGCCAACATGGCAAGAGCCTATTGGGTCGCACACGTAGAGCTATTTGGATCATTATAGTGCATGGGCTAATTATTTGGGTTATGGTTTCACTTTAATTTCGTATTAATAATGGGCCAAGGAGTTGAGCCATTATTAAGCCCGAAATTAAATCCTAATTGGATTAGGGCTTTGAAACCCATTAGGCCTGGAAGTTGAGTCTCACTATAAATACAACTTTTAAGTGAGAAATTCGCAGGTCTCCTTGCCCTAGCCTCCCAAAAGGACAGCCGCACTCTTCTCTTGCAATTCCTTGGAGGACGCAAGCTAGCACTGCGAGCGCAAGAGAAACGCATCTGCCGGGACGTGGTGGAAGCGTGGTGATCCCGAGAGGCTCGTGTGGATACCATAGAGAGCCTGAACACGTCAACTGTTCAGGTTTTGTGATTCGACTCTACAGTTGAGTGAGAGATCTCAACCGAAAATTAGGTATGAAATTTTGAACACCCGGTTTACCCCATTTCACTTGGATCCTGGAGGGTTTCAGTTAAATTCCGCTGCGCTGTTTGGCTCCCGAAACCCAACACTTCTTTCACCAGGACCGAGCTCACGGCCTTTTCTGTGACGGCGAGGTACAGTACGAGGGGTTCTCCCTCCCGAGGTTGTCGCAGAGTCGGCAGGCTGGCCAGGTAGACTTTGAGTTCTTCCCAGGCCTTTTGGAAATCTTCGTCCCAAGGATGATTGTTTCTTCCGAGGTCGCCTTCCATATTTGCTGCCTTTGTGAGGACTTTGAAGAAAGGTCTACACCTATCTCCGTACCTGGAAATAAACCTACTCAGAGAGGTTATTCTTCCGGTTAGTCTCTGCACGTCTTTGACTGTGGCAGGAGTTCGGAACTCAAGCAGAGCCTTAATCTTCTCAGGATTGGCGTCGATGCCTCTTTCGGATACCATGTACCCAAGGAATTTTCCCGACGTCACGCCGAAGATACACTTCTTGGGATTAAGGCGAATCCCGAAGGCTCTGACCTTTTGGAAGGTTTCCTCCAAATCTGCAACGTGGTAGCCGGGCAGCTTGCTTTTGACTATCATATCATCAACATATACCTCCATGTTTGTCCCCATTTGGTCCTTGAAGACCTTGTTCATCAGTCTCTGGTAGGTGGCTCCTGCATTTTTTAGCCCGAAGGGCATTCTAACATAGCAGTACGTTCCTCCCTCGGTGATGAAGGCAGTTTTCTCTTCATCTTCGGGGTCCATCCTTATCTGATGGTAGCCGCTGAAGGCATCTAGGAAGCTCAGGAGCCCGTATTCGGCCGTTGAATCTACCAGTTGATCTATTGGCGGGAGGGGAAATGAGTCTTTCGGGCAAGCATCGTTCAAGTTTCTGAAATCAATGCACATCCGGAGTTTGCTGCTACCTTCTTTTGTGGCGATGACCACGTTGCTTAACCATTCGGGGTATTTTACCTCCCTGATAACTTCAGCATCCAATAGGCGCTGGACTTCGGTTTTCACGAAGTTGCTTTTGTGGGCTGAGATGCTTCGTTTCTTTTGCCTGATAGGTTTTGCTTCCGGGCTTACTTTGAGGCTGTGCTGTATTATGCCAGGGTTCACTCCTGGCATGTCTTTCGGCGAGTAGGCAAACAGATCTTTATTTTTCAGCAGAAAGGATACAAGATTTTCCTTGTCACCTTTGGCCAAGCTCTTCCCTATTCGGGTAGATTGTCCTGGGACAAGATCTACTGCTTCCGTTTCTGCTTCTGCGGGATCTCCTTCTTTGCCTTTCTCCTGCGCCTTTGCCTCCACCGTTTGTGTAGAGTTGTTTGCCGGAGCCTTTCGTGCTTTTACAAACACCTTTCTTACCTCGGCTTGGTCGATGAAGACCTCTGCATCTCCATCCTTGGTGGCGAATGTGACAGTCAAGTACTTCACATCGGGGCGAATGTGCAGGTTCCCCTGAGTCTGCCTTCCAAGGATGGCGTTGTACGAAGACGGGACGTCCATGACGATGAATCTTGCCATTGTGGACGCGTACAACTCAGCTGCTCCATCTACCGAAGTGCCTTTCATCATCAAGGGGAGGTCGATCCATCCGAGGACGGGTAGTTCGGATGGCCCAGCGCCGAAGGTGGGCGTGGTGACAGGTTTAAGCTCGCTGCTGGAGATGCCCAAGCTCGGCAGTAAGTGCGAGAATAGGACGTCAGCATTTGAGCCATCATCAAGCAACACTCTCTTGACGTCCCAGTTCCCTATTCTCGCCATTATCAGCAGCGGGTCATCGTGGGGGAAGACGACGGTGGAGCCATCTTTGCGAGCCAGTTTCTTTGATGGACTTTGATACTCCATAACTGCAATTTCTCTGGCCTTCCGCTTTCTTTCCGAGGATGGGAGCCCCGTGGTGATGGTTTGGATGACCCCTACTGGAGGTGGAAGGCGCCTTTTTGGACTTCTGTTTCTCCGCCTGTCGGAGTCATAGTCCTCGTTTTCGGCCCTCTCTTCCTCCTCTTTTCTGCCTTTTGGGGAGGGCATCCGCAGGTATTTGTGAAGCTGGCCCTGTTTGATCAGCGACTCTATGTACTTCTTCGGCTGGAAGCAGTCTTCGGTGTCATGACCGTGGTCGCGATGAAACTGGCAGAACTTCTTGGCATTCTTCTTATTATCGGCGGCCATGGCCTTTGGCCGCCGAATCTGCGTCCCTTGCCTTTCCAGCGCCATGAGAATGTTGGTCCGTGTCGTGCTCAAGGGTGTGAAACTTTGAGGTTTCTTTCCTCGCATTCGCCGTGGTCGACCTGTGTGTTCAGAAAGATGCCGAGCTTGCTGGCTGGACCCTTTGGCGCGGTGGTGATCAGACTTCGGCCCCGCCATCCTCAATTCCTTGGCTGTCATGTGCTGCTCTGCCCTTCGGTAAAATTCTCCGAGGGTCTCCGGGGGGTCCTTTGAGAACTCGTAGAATAGCTGTGAGTCACGCCGAAGGCCCCGTGTCATAGCGAGGATGCGGATTTCGGGCCGGAAGTCCGGGACGCTGAGTGCTTCCCTGTTGAATCGTTCGACATAGTCTCGGATCGTCTCTCCGTTTCTCTGCTCTATGTCGAACATCATGCTGTTGCTGGGCCCGTGAGGGTGACTTCAAAGCATTTGCACATGGTAGCGTCATCAGCTCCGTGCATTATCAGGCTCCGCCTGTACTTCGTCAGATGGGCCTGTGGATCAGTTCGGCCATCATAGATCTCCAGCCTAGGCACTCTGAAGTCGCCTGGCATAGCTGCCTCAACTATGGTGCGAATAAACGGGGAGCCATCTTCGCATAATGCCCCCGACAGCCTGTCCCAAACGGGTTTTCTGGTCACTTGCTTCTCCACTCTGTCCAGCCGTGCCAATATCCTTTCCATAAGCGCAGTGGCGCTAGGACCATTTTCGCGGGAGGGAGATCGACGGCGCCTTTTCGGGGAGCGAGTTCGGCGCGGAGGGGTCAGGGACCTCGCCTCGGGCGACGAACTGCTTCGCTGTGAGACTCTCGGTCGCTTGGACCCGTTTTGTCCCACAGGCCGTTTCCCGAGGGCTATATCTTCTGTGGATGATTCTCCGCGAGGCTCTCCACTTCCTGAACTGCGGTGTGTAGACTTGGGGCTTCTCTCCCGAGGGCGTGCTGATGAGGAGGGTTTCTGGGCCCGTGACTGCTGTGGCCATCTTCGGTCGATCTGCTGAGTCATTTCAGCAACGATCGAGCGCTGAAAGTCCCTCAAGAAGCTCATGGTGATTACCAGAGGGCGGTCCTCCTCGGGCGTAGAAGTCTCTGGGAGTGTCTGCTCAGCAGCCGGTTGTATCTCAGGCGCGGACGAGGACCTTGGGAGTCCCTTGTCCTTAGAACGCCGAGTCTCAACGACGGCAATCTGCGAGCGGGTTCCCACAGACGGCGCCAAAGGATGGCCTACGGCCTCATCGTTGTGAGTCATGATGACTGTTGAGGAGATTTCTAGGAGGAAGAACGCCTGGAAGGTGGATCGCCCCAAGGAGAGTACCTAAAAAGCTGGTAAACAGGGTTAGGAGGCCCCCGGAGTGTTTTTCCGGGGGGGGAGCCTCCGACGCCCAAGTCAGTGGTGGCCGGAAAAAGGAGAAAGTCACTAGCTCAAAGAGAAAGGCAGAAAAGTCTCGCCTGGTATTTTCTCAGGGTGTGGGAGCTGTATATCCGGCCTGCCAACCCCCTGTCAAGTATTTATTTCCTGTATATATAGGAATACCTAGCCCGTTCAGATCATGACACGTGTGCGGTCGGATGCTCCTGAACGTCTGGGCGTAGGGGACAGATAGTTGGTAACTAGATGGCCTCGAGCCTTGTGCTAAGATGGGCCATGATATGATTCTGATGGCGTCTGCGCGTCAGGGCGACTTTTTACGTCTGTGGTGGGACGTGTCAGAGGCTTCCTTAAATGCTCCCTTAAATGCGCCTGCCGTACTCCCGAGGTCCCTGGGCGAGGTCGTCCTCTAGTTCGGACAGAGCCTCTTCGGGAAGCCTACCCTCAGTTCGGGGGTTCCCAGTTCCAGGGGGTTCCGCCTTCGGGGATATCATATTCGGGCAGCAATGTCTGGTGCCACTTTTCCGAAGGCGCGTTGTTCACAACCTTGGGGGGCGAATGGAGTCCTCAAGTTTTACTCGCGTGCCGAGGCTCGGAGCTCTCAGGCTATCTCCCGAGGTGCATGATTCCACCTATTCCCGGGAAGCGCCAGTTCTTCTGGCCATTGTTGTGGCAGGGTATTCGGCCAGATTGAGGCGATAGCCTTTGGCTATCAAGTCAGGTCACGTCACTCCCTGTCTTGGTTCAGGGCTCAAGGAGACTGCCACTGGCTACTTGTCCCCTTCGTCCAGAAATTCAGAGAACATCTGACCGAACACGTGTCACGATCTGAACGGACTAGACATTCCTATAAACACCAGGAAACAAGCCTTGGCGGGGGGACACGGACAATCCGACTCTCCCTCTCTGAGAAAGCACTACCAGGCGAGTCCACTAAGCCTCTTAGTGCTATTTCCTTCACCTTCCTTCAGCATTACTGACTTGGGCGTCGGAGGCTCCTCCCCGAAACAACACCCCGGGGACCTCCTGACCCACTTTTTCTGAGTTTCTCAGGCACGCTCCCGTCGTCGATCTGGCCTCTAGGCGTTCTTCCTCGCGGGAAGTCTCTCCACCATTCAACATGACCCTCAACGATGAAGCCACCGGGCATCAAATGATATTCTTAAACGTCCCTGGTCTAGTATTATTATGGAGCGGGTTGCAATAACACATAACGACTAGCATATGTGGAGACTAATATGAGATATGTAGTACATATGGGTACAAGTTGGAGAACTTGTGTACTGGACCGACCCACCATGAGAATACTACATGGATCGTTATATGAGTGTCATAAGTGATTCTCATCGTGATCATGGTATATGTAGTCCTTTGACCTAAGATCATCAAGGTTCCTTACATGTGAGTCACATATTTTGATACTTTCCTTTGTTTCTCGTAACTGAGTGAACTTGAAGGAGGTCATTGGGTATGTCACATATCATGCGGAGGGATTTGTATGATCAAGATGGGATTTGTCCCTCCTATGTAACGGGAGTGATATCTTCGGGCCCCTTGATAGAGTGAGACTTAGAAAATGCATGGCCATGCTCGTATGAGTTGATATATGATATCAATGTCATCAATTTAAGTTGGTCTACTCAGTAATCAAGAAACCAAAGATCGGGCTATACGAGAGTGACACATTCCATGTCTCATGCTTAGTCTTGATACCTTGGACAAAGGGACAATGGCATATATCGGTGATGATCATAAAGGTTTAGTCGATTCACTAACAATCTTGTCACTTGGGTAGCAATGATGTGTTGCTAGACACCACTCATTGCTTATGATCATAAATGTGATTGATAATCATTGTGAACATGGCAAGAGCCTATTGGGTCGCACACATAGAGCTATTTGGATCATTAGAGTGCATGGGCTAATTATTTGGGTTATGGTTTCACTTTAATTTCATATTAATAATGGGCCCAAGAGTTGAGCCATTATTAAGCCCGAAATTAAATCCTAATTGGATTAGGCTTTGAAACCCATTAGGCCTGGAAGTTGAGTCTCACTATAAATACAACTTTTAAGTGAGAAATTCATAGGTCTCCTTGCCCTAGCCTCCAAAAAGGCCAGCCACACTCTTCTCTTGCAATTCCTTGGAGGACTCAAGCCAGCACTGCGAGCGCAAGAGAAACGCATCTACTGGGACGTGGTGGAAGCGTGGTGATCCCGTAAGGCTATTGTGGATACCATAAAGAGCCTGAACACGTCAACTATTCAGGTTTTGTGATTCGACCCTATAGTTGAGTGAGAGATCTCAACCGAAAATTAGGTATGAAAATTTTTGAAAACCCGGTTTACCCCATTTCACTTGGATCCTGGAGGGTTTCGGTTAAATTCCGCTACGCTGTTTGGCTCCTGAAACCCATCAACTGCTACGTTAGAATGCCCTTCGGTCTAAGGAATACTGGTGCTACATACCAAAGGCTAATGAACAGGGTGTTTTGACACCCAGATCTGGAGGAATATGGAAGTATATGTCGATGATATGATAGTTAAGAGCAAATGGCCTAGCGGTCATATCAAAGACTTAATTGAAACATTCCATCAACTTTGGGAATTCAGAATTCGGCTCAACCTAGAAAAGTGCGTGCTACATACCAAAGGCTAACGGGGAGAATCACTTCTCTTAGTAGGTTCATCTCCAGATATGGGGATCAGCGTTGACCGTTCTTCAAAGTACTCAATAAAGCCACAAAAAATGATGGTACCTTTGGTGCTGAAGAGCTCCCTTGGAGCAAAGGTTTCCAAAAAGCTTGGGATGAGCTAAAAACCTACTTAACACACCCGCCGACACTTCGGCAGCCGAAGGATAGGGAACGCCTTATCCTTTACCTCGCCGTCAGTGAAAAAGCAGTAAGTTCGGTGCTTGTAAAAGAAGAGGGAGAGAGACAGTGGCCGGTATACTATGTAAGCAAATCACTACATGGAGTCGAGGTCAGGTACCATCTTTTACAAAAGGCCACGTATGCCTTAGTGTTGGCAAGCAGAAGGTTACGACCCTACTTCCAAGCACACCCTATTAGTGTTCAAAGTAACCTACCTCTTCGGGATATCATGAGGAGGGTTGACCACTCGGGGAGACTGTCAAAATGGTGCATTGAACTTGGTGAATATGACATCACTTATGAGCCATGAAAGGCCATAAAGGCCCAAGCATTGGCAGATTTCATCGCCGAGGTCCAAAAAACCGGAGATACCTCGGAAGACTTCGTTAACGATGAACCTGAGAGGACACTATTTGTCTATCGAGCTTTGGGTTCTGAACACCAAGGAGCAGGAGTAGTCCTCCATGGTCCCGAGGGAATGGAGGCCACAAAGGCTATCAAATTCGGGTTCAATGTCACCAACAATATCGCTAAATATGAGGCCATCATAGCAGGCTTATGGCTAGCAAAGAGGGTGGGCATGAGAAATCTAAAGGCTCGCATCAATTTTCAGCTAGTGGTCCAGCAGATGGTAGGAGAATATGGCGCAAAGGATCCAACTTTGGCAAAATATCACAACCTCGATAAAGAACTCATCCAAGAATTTGACACGGTGCACATAGAAAATGTACCTCGGTGAAATAACATGGAGGCTGATGCACTGGCCAAGTCAAGGAAGTCAACAGAAGTACTGCACCATCCGAGTATAATGGTAACCTGCGTAACGACCTCGAAAAAAGGGTGGAAGGACCCTATCAAAAAATACCTCTCGACCTTAGAGCTCTCTGAGGATACCCTCGACGCAGCCAAAGTGCGAAGACGATCGGGAAGATACTTCCTGATGGGGGAAGAACTGTATCGCCAAGGATACGCTTCCCCATTATAGAGGTGTATTGGTGAAGAGGATGTCGAAGCGATCCTCAAGGAAGTCCATAAGGGAATCTGCGGTTCACACACAGGAACCGACGCCCTTGCCAGAGTCTTCATTCGGCAAGGGTATTTCTGGCCCACTCTGAGGAAGGACACAAGGCAGTTCGTAAAAAATGCCATAGTTGCCAAAGGCACGCCCCTATCCAGAAACTACCCTCAGAGGAGATAACCTCGGCCAACTATCCCTGTCCTTTCGCCGTATGGGGCATCAACCTCATTGGTCCTCTACCGACCGCTCCCGGAGGGGTCAAATTTTGTGTAGTCGCCATAGACTACTTCACCAAATGGATCGAGGCAGAGCGCTTAGCAACTATATTGGCAAAGGATATACAGAGATTCATCTGGAAAAACATCATATGCAGATTTGGCATCACTAGAGTAATAGTAGCCAATAACGGCTCCCAATTCACCGATAAAGGGTTCCAGGAATTTATTGCCGACCTAGGAACTAAACTGCACTTCACCCCTGTAGCCCATCCTCAAAGCAATGGGCAAGTTGAAGTGTCCAACAGGACAGTAAAAGATGGCCTGAAGAAGAGGCTAAAAGAAGCAAAGGGAAAATGGCCAAGAGAGCTCCCAAGTGTGTTATGGAGCTACCGAACCACCCCAAGGAGAGCAACGGGTGAAACACCTTTCTCACTCGTATTCGGTGCAGGGGCCATTATTCCTATAGAAGTCATCCAGTCATCGGTTAGGGCACAGGTGTTTGACGAAGAAGGAAACAACCTTGGATTAAGAACCAAATTGGACCTCATTGACGAACATAGAGAAATGGCTGAGCTAAGAAGAAAGGCTTTCCAGCAAAGAGTAGCCGTCGCTAGCAACTTGCATGTAAAACAGAAAGGAATCAAAATGGAAGACCTTGTTCTCTGAAAAGCAGAGTTTGGATCCCGAAGGTCGTCGCATGGAGCACTTCGGCCAAACTGGGAGGGCCCCTATTTGGTTCTCGAAGAAATATGACCGGGAATGTACAAGCTCGGTGACACCGAGGGTGGAGAAATGAAAAATACATGGCATTCGGATTCTTTAAGAAGTTTCTATACTTAGAATTTTCTGAGGAAAAGGAAAACTTGTATTAGTCTCCTTGAAGGTACTCAACCGAACATAGTGTAATGAGACTTCTCCCAAAAGGCATCTGAGCAAGTAAATTTTGAACGTACACGTGCCCGAACAACAACAAGCATTCGATGACGCAGATGGACACTTAGATAATTTTTAAGTCTCAAACAGAAAGGAAGAATGACGGAGGACGGTTGTTTCCGAAGATAAACGTTTAGCTCAGCCGAACGTAGTTCCCGAAGGAGAGTTTCCCCAAGTATGTATCTGGAACTTTGAAAAATTTACGGAAACAAACGCTGTGAATGCCAAAGTGTGTAAGCTGCCAAACTATACCTTTGTGTATAAAACGTTGATCAGTCATGATTCAAACAAAGGACAAGTCTCACAAAGGACATCACTTTTCGAAGAAGTGCAGACCCAATACAACAGAGTGAAGAAAGCAAATTTTATTAACATCGGTAAAAGAATACTACAAGTGGCTAACAGAAGGGAAAGAAAAATAAGGTGGCCTATTCATGATCCTTGATAGTCAAATGCTATCACCTCTATCTGGCCAAACTCCCTGCCACAAGAATGGCCAGAAGAAGCTGGCGCTACCCGAGAAAAGGTGTGATCATGCACTTCGGGGATAGCCGAAGAGCTCCGAGCCCGGCACGCCAGGAGAACCCGAGGATACTACTTGTCCCCCCCCAAGGTTGTGTACCGATCGCCTTCGGAAAAGCAGCACCAGACTTAGCGAGCCGAACATGATCTCCCCGAAGGCGGAACTCCCTCAAGCTGGGAACCCCCGAACTGGGTGCGTGTTTCCCGAAGAGGCACCGTCCGTACCAAAGGACGACCTCGCCCAGGGACCTCGGGACTACGGTAGGAGCATTTATGGAAGCATTTAAGGAAGCCTCTGACACGTCCTTTCACAAACGTCACAAGCCGCCTCGAAAGGCGCTCTGACACACGGACGCCATCAGAATCACATCATGACCCATCTTCGCACGTGGCTCAAGGCAACCTGCTACCAGCTATCTGTCTCCTACGCCCAGAAATTCAGGAACATCCGACCGAACACGTGTCACGATCTGAACGGGCTAGGCACTCCTATAAATACCAGGAAATAAATACTTGGGAGGAGGTTGGTTGGCAAAACACTGCTCCCACACTCTGAGAAAATTACCAGGCGAGACTCTTCAGCCCTGTGTATTATTACCTTTGCCTTTTTCTCTGCCACCACTGACTTGGGCGTCGGAGGCTCCCCCCCCGGAAAAACACTCCGGGGGCCTCCTAACCCTTTGTTTCTGAGCTTTCAGGCACACTCCCTTGGGCCATCCATCCTCCAGGCGTTCTTCCACCTAGAAGTGTCTCCAACAGTCACAATGACTCTAAACGATGAGGCCCATGGCCATCATTTGGCGCCGTCTGTGGGAACCCGCTCTGAGATCGCCGTCGTTGAAACTCGGCGTTCTAAGGACAAGGGACTCCCAAGGTCCCCGTCCGCGCCTGAGACACAACCGGCTGCTGAGCAAACACTCCCAGGGACTTCTGCGTCCCAGGAAGATCGCCCTCTAGTGATTACCATGAGCTTCTTGAGGGACTTTCAGCGTTCGGTCGTGTCTGAAATGACACAGCAGATCGACCGAAGGTGGCCACAGCAAACGCAAGCCCAGAGGCCTCCCTCACCGGCACGCCCTCGGGAGAAAAGCCCCAAGTCTACTCATCGTAGTTCGGGAAGCGGAGACCAGCGTGAAGAATCCTCCACAGAAAATATACCCCTCGGGAAACGGCCTGTGGGACAAACTGGGTCCGAACGACCGAAAGTCTCACGGCGAAGGAGTTCGTCGCCTGAGGTGAGGTCCGTATCCCCTCGGCGCCGAACTCGCTCCCCGAAGAGGCGCCGACGATCTCCCTTCCCTGAAGAAGGGCCTAGTGCCACCGTGCTTATGGAGAGGATATTAGCACGGTTAGATAGGGTGGAGAAACAAATGGCCAGAAAACCCGTTTGGGACAGGCTCACGGGAGCCTTCTGCGAAGATGGGTCCCCATTCACCCGAACCGTGGCCGAGGCAGCCATGCCAGGTGACTTCAGAGTACCTCGGTTGGAGATTTATGATGGCCGTACTGATCCACAGGCCCATCTGACGAAGTACAGACGCAGCATGATAATGCACGGTGCTGACGACGCTACCATGTGCAAGTGCTTCGAAGTCACCCTCACAGGGCCAGCAACTGCATGGCACAATTCATTGCCTTCAGGGACCATCACTGAGTTCCAGGAGTTGTCCATGGCCTTCACACAGTAATTCATTGGGAGCAGGCCAACGGCGAAGATGCCTGTTCAAATGTTCGACAAAGAGCAGAGAAACGGTGAAACCATCCGGGACTATGTCGAAAGGTTCAACAAGGAAGCACTGAGCGTCCCAGACTTCCGGCCCGAAATCCGTATTCTCGCCATGACACGGGGCCTTCGGCGAGACTCACAGCTGTTCTACGAGTTCTCAAAGGACCCCCCAGATACCCTCAGAGAATTTTATCGGAGGGCAGAACAGCATATGACTGCCGAAGAGCTAAGAATGGCCGGGCCGAAGTCGGATCACCACCGCGCCGAAGGGTCCAATCAACAAGCTCGGCATCCGACCGAACAGGCAGGACGACCTTGGAGAATGCGTGGAAGGAAACCCCAAAGTTTCACACCACTGACCACTTCACGGACCAACATTCTCATGGCGCTGGAAAGGCAAGGGACGCAGATTCGGCGACCAAGGGCCATGACCACCGATAATAAGAAGAATGCAAAGAAGTTCTGCCAGTTTCATCGCGACCACGGTCATGACACCGAAGACTGCTTCCAGCTGAAGAAGTACATAGAGTCGCTGATAAAGCAGGGCCAACTTCGGAAATACCTGTGGATGCCATCCCCAAAAGGCAGAAAAATGGAGGAAGAAAGGGCCGAAGATGAGGACTATGACTCCGACAGGCGGAGAAACCGGAGTCCAAAAAGGCGCCCTCCACCTCCGACAAGGGTCATCCAAACAATCACCACGGGGCTCCCATCCTCGGAAAGAAAGCGGAAGGCCAGAGAAATTGCAGTCATGGAATATCAAAACCCAGCAAAGAAGCTGGCCCGCAAAGATGGATCCACCGTCGTCTTTCCCCATGACGATCCGCTGCTGATCATGGCGAGGATAGGGAACTGGGACGTCAAAAGGGTACTACTTGATGATGGGTCAAATGTGGACGTCCTATTCTCGCACTTACTATCGAGCTTGGGCATCTCCAGCAGCGAGCTTAAGCCAGTCACCTCACCAACCTTCGGGGTGGGACCATCCGAACTGCCCGTTCTCGGATGGATCGACCTCCCACTGATGATGAGAGGGACTTCAGTAGACGGAGCAGCTGAGTTGTACGCTTCCATAATGGCAAGGTTCATTGTCATGGACGTCCCATCCTTATACAACGCCATCCTTGGAAGGCAGACATAGGGAAACCTGCACATTCACCCTGATGTGAAGTACTTGACTGTCACATTCGCCACCAAGGATGGAGATGCAGAGATCTTCATAGAGCAGGCCGAGGTAAGAAAGGTGTTTGTGAAAGTACGAAAAGCCCCTGCGAGCAAATTCGCACAAGTGATGGAGGCAAAAGCGTCAGAAAAAGGCAAAGAAGAAGATCTTGCAAAAGTGGAAATGGAAACAGTAGAACTTCTCCCAGGACAATCTACCCGAATAGGGAAGAGCTTGGCCGAAGGTGAGAAGGAAAACCTTGTATCTTTTCTGCTGAAAAATAAAGATCTGTTTGCCTACTCGCTGAAAGATATGCCAGGAGTAAACTCTGGCATAATGTAGCATAGCCTCAAAGTAAGCCCAGGAGCAAAACCTGTCCGGCAAAAGAAACGAAGCATCTCAGCCCATAAAAGCGACTTTGTCAAAACCGAAGTCGAGCGACTGTTGGATGCCAAAGTCATCAGGGAGGTGAAGTACCCCGAATGGTTAAGCAACGTGGTCATCGCCACAAAAGAAAGTAGCAGCAAACTCCGGATGTGCATCGATTTCAGAAATTTGAATGATGCTTGCCCGAAAGACTCATACCCTCTGCCGCCAATAGATCAACTGGTAGATTCAACTGCCGAATATGGGCGCCTAACTTTCCTGGACGCCTTCAGTGGCTACCATCAAATAAGGATGGACCCCGAAGATGAAGAAAAAATGGCCTTCATCACCGAGGGAGGAACATACTGCTATGTCAGGATGCCCTTCGGGCTCAAAAATGCAGGAGCCACCTACCAAAGGTTGATGAACAAGGTCTTTAAAGACCAAATGGGGAGAAACATGGAGGTGTATGTTGATGATATGATAGTCAAGAGCAAGCTCCCTCACAACCACGTTGCAGATCTAGAGGAAACCTTCCAAAAGCTCAGAGCCTTCGGGATTCGGCTCAATCCTGAAAAGTGCATCTTCAGGGTAACCTCGGGAAAATTCCTTGGGTACATGGTATCTGAAAGAGGCATTGACGCTAACCCCGAGAAGATCAAGGCGCTGCTTGAGTTCCGAACTCCTGCCACACTCAGAGACGTGCAGAGGCTCACCGGAAGAATAACCTCCCTGAGCAGATTCATTTCCAAGTACGGAGATAGGTGTCGACCTTTTTTCAAAGTCCTCACAAAGGCAGCAAAAATGGAAGGTGACCTCGGAAGGAATGACCATCCTTGGGGTGAAGATTGCCAAAAGGCTTGGGAAGAACTCAAAGTCTACTTGGCCAGCCTGCCGACTCTGCGACAACCTCGGGAGGGAGCCAGTCTATTACGTCAGTAAATCCCTGCACGGCGTCGAAGTCAGGTACCCTCTGCTTCAAAAAGCTATATACGCCTTGGTGCTTGCAGGAAGAAGGCTGCGGCCATACTTTCAGGCTCACCCCATCATCGTCCGAAGTAGTCTACCGCTACTGGATGTTATGAAGAAAGTTGATCATTCGGGAAGGCTCTCCAAATGGTGCATAGAGCTTGGCGAACATGAAATCATATATGAACCTCGGAAGGCCATAAAAGCTTAAGCACTGGCAGACTTTATCGCCGAAGTACCCACCACCAAGGAAAGCCACATGGATCCGAACGGAGGTGAGCCAGAGTGGACCTTGCATGTTGACGGAGCCTCGGGATCCGAACACCAGGGAGCTGGAGTAATTATCAGAGGACCCGAAGGCCTAGAGGTAAAGAAGGCTATTAAGTTTAGCTTCAGCGTCACTAACAATGTGGCGGAGTATGAAGCCCTCATAGCGGGATTATGCTTGGCCAGAAGGATTGGCGTGAGAAACTTAAAAGCTCACAGCGATTCCCAGCTGGTAGTTCGGCAGACGGTAGGAGACTATGGGGCGAAGGACCCAATCTTGGCAAAATACCACGAGCTGGTAGCAAAGCTCATCCAAGAGTTTGACGCCGTACGGATCAAAAATGTACCTCAGCGGAATAACACTGAGGCAGATTGCTTGGCAAAGTCAAAAACATACACCGAGGTGCTAGATCACCCGAGTAGCTCAGTGCTAAGCATAGCGACCTCGGGAAAGGGATGGAAAGATCCCATAAAGAGATACCTCGCAGAAAATATGCTCCCCGAAGACCCCGGCGACGCTGCAAGACTGTGAAGACGCTCCGGCCGATTCTTCCTGATTGGTGAAGAGTTATACCGGCAGGGATATGCAAACCCGCTGCAGAGATGCGTGGCTGAAGAGGATACTGAAATGATCCTTGAAGAGGTCCACGAAGGCATGTGTGGCTCACATACCGGAACTGATGCCCTTGCAGCGGTGATACTTCGCCAAGGATACTTCTGGCCTACCCTAAGAAAGGACGCAAGACAATTCGTCCGGAAATGTGGTAGCTGCCAGAGACACGCGAACATCCAGAGGGCACCCTCGGAAACAGTAGCTTCGGCTGACTATCCTTGGCCCTTCGCAGTCTGGGGTATAGACCTTATTGGGCCACTCCCCACGGCACCCGGAGGCGTGAAATTCTGCGTTGTAGCAGTGGACTATTTCTCTAAGTGGGTCGAGGCAGAACCGCTGGCAACTATGTCAGCAAAAGAAGTGCAGAAGTTCGTATGGAAGAACATTGTATGCAGATTTGGCATACCGAGGGTACTAGTAGCTGATAATGGATCCCAATTCATAGACAAAGGATTCCAGGAATTTATCAGCGACCTCAGAATAAAGATGCACTTCGCCCCAGTAGCTCACCCCCAAAATAACGGGCAGGTGGAAGTATCAAACAGGACCATAAAAGATGGCCTGAAAAAGAGACTGGGAGAAGCAAAAGGGAAATGGCCAGGAGAACTCCAAAGCGTATTGTGGAGCTACCGAACGACGCCCCGAAGGGCCACAGGGGAAACTCCCTTTTCACTAGTCTTCGGGACTGAGGCCATTATCCCAGTCGAGATAGTCAAACCATCAATATGGGTACAAACATTTGATGAAGGTGGAAACGACCTCGGCCTCAAAACCAAGTTCGACCTCGTCGGCGAACACAGAGAAATAGACGAGCTGAGAAGAAAAGCTTTTCAGCAAAGAGTGGCCGCGGCTGTAAACTTATGGGCCAGGCCAAAAGAAATCAAGAAGGGAGACCTCGTTCTCCGAAAGGCTGACTTTGCACCCCGAAGGCCGTCCCACGGGGTACTTCGCGCAAACTGGGAAGGACCTTATCTGGTTCTCGCCGAAGTACGAAAAGGCGTGTATAAACTTGGCGACGCCGAAGGCGTAGAATTGAAAAATACTTGGCACTCAGACGCCTTGAAAAAATTCTACGCCTAAGATAAGGCGGAGGAATTATAAGCACAGAATGCTCTTAAGGAAAGTTCTTAAGTATCCAAAATTGTGCAAAGCAGAATTTCGCGAAAGATGCTCGCCATAATAAAGCAAAGATTGACCTTCCAGAGTCCCTTGAGCCATCATGCTCGGGAAAGCTGGGAAACAAGAACGTCGCAGAAGTACTCACCGAAATAAGCGCAGAGACAGTTTTCCGAAGTCCCTTGAGCCATTACGCTCGGGAAAAACGAAAAACAACTTTCGAAAAATTTCCTAAGTCTCTTGAGCAAACATGCCTGGGACAAAAGGAAAAGAAGGGAAATTTTGACTAAGTGTTTTCCGAAGTCCCTCGAGCGAACGTGTTCAAGACAAAATGGAAATACAAAAGCCTACGAAAGACTTAGTCAAATTTTTTCAGACTTTCCGAAAAGCTTCTTGAGCGAACAGGCTCGGCCAAAGGAAGGTAAAAAAGTTTCTTTGACTACAGGTTTTCCGAAGTCTCTTGAGCAGATGCATTCGGGGCAATGGAAATAAAGTTACTTGAAGGAGTAAGCTGCTTTACAATAAAGAAATGCCCGAAGAAGGAATACAAAATAGAAGGGAAGGAAAAGGGGCCCTAAAATAGCCTAAGGGTTCGCAGCGTCCCGAGAGCCACTTGCTGGCCCACCATTTTCCACCACCTTCGGCGCTGGAATTGAAGGAGGAAGCTTCAAGTGTTCGACCTTGGACCATTCCCACCGAGGTCCCTCAGGAATGTTTAGACCCTCTAGAAAAGAGAGGTCCAGATCTGGGAACCTCTGGAGGACTTGGTGCCGAACAAGGCAGAAGCCGTCCTGAAAGGCGACCTTGGCCATTTGATCAGGCTTGTTCTTCTCAAGCTCGAGGTCATCAAGCTCATCCTTCAGATCTGCGACCTCCTCCTCCAGCGCCTTTATCTGCTTCTTCCCCTTCGGATCCTTCTTCAAGGACTTGACCTCGGCTGCAAGGATGTTTTTGTCAGCTGTCAGCGCCAGTATGAGCTTGTCAGAATCTGACTTATCCTTCAGAAGCTCCTCGTTGGCGGCCAGCATCCCATTTATCTGCTCGCCGAGGTCAGCAATCTTCCGGGAGGAGTCCTTCTCAAGTTCTTCTTTCTCCTTCCGGAACTCCTCCCGAAGGGCAGCAACTTCTTCCTTCACAGCAGCTGACAGCCGCTGGTTCTCGTTGGTCAACGCCAAGCGAGTGGCCTTCGCCTTCTCTAAGGCCTTTAAGGCCGAAGCTCGGAACTTCGCCTGCCTGGCCACCCGAACTCGGAGAAAGCCAGCGTATCCCAGCAACTACAAAAAGATGAACGCAAGGTCAGTAAGAGCCAGGCACTTAGGAAAAATTGAATGGAAAAAGGTGTGAAGAACATACCTGAGCAGCATGCTCGGTGACTTTGGCGGCAAGGGTGTCATCATCCGGGTGCGCCGCTGCAATAGCTTTGAAGGAGGCTTCTGTAAGCACCCCCTTCGAAATTTGCTTCGCCATTTCTGGACAGTCCTCGGAGTACAAGTTCATGTCCTCCGTGAATGTCCAGAAAGGCTATTTGGGAACCTTCCCTTGCGGGACTTTGGCGTCGCGAAGGGCCCGCGCCTTCGCGTGTTCGGTCGCCCATCCAGGGGTAAGCAACTCCCCTGCGTGGCAAAAATGAGAAGGAGATTAAAGATAAAGAAGCAAATCCAGAAAAAGCAAAGGAAGTACACTTTGTCTGGAAACAAACCTGGTGGAACCTCGACAACGACGTCCTCGGAGTCCTCAGCCTCCTCGGTCGAAATGCCCTTACCCTTCTGCCTGCGCCGCTCCTCGGCTGAAGGTGCCTCTACCACGGCGTCCAGAAGGGCTTGCGACGGGGTAGGACTTTGGGGAAGGACGTCGGTATGAGGGACGTCGGTGGCGGCAGGGACCTCGGCCGAAGGTTCCGGCCGCGAAGCGACAGTGGCCTCGGCATCCTCGCTTTCCTCCCCAATACTTTCGAAAGGGGAGGAAAGGACAGTCTTCTTCGCCCGTTTAGCCGAAGGACCAGCACCGACAGACTTCTGCCTTCGGGAAGTTGCCTTCTTTGTCTACTCCCCCTTCTCCACTTGGCCGGAGAAAAGGGACTTGTAATAGGCGGCAGCCCCGTCGCCCATCTCTGAAAAAGAAGAGAAATATCAGCGTAAGTCCGAGGAAGAAAACAGCAAGGGAGTAGAAGACAACTCACTTTCGACAAGCATTTCGAAAGAAATTTCCTCCTTAAGAAGCTTGACCAACCAGGAATCCTTCCCGGCGATGGCAAGAGCTGGCATCTTGAGGTCAGTCTCATTTTCCTTCACCACCTTTAGTTCCCGAAGGACCTCTTCGGTCATCAACTTCCAGTTGATAGGAAAAGGGTAAAGGGCACGCGGAGCGACCTCGGGAGCCCAGTCAGAGACAGCCCGAATGCGGGCGTCGAAATCCGCGAACACGGGAGCCAACTCTGGAGTCAGTAGCATCCTCGGATCAATGACGTCCACGTTCAGTATTCCCTGAGCCCATTTGGTCAGGATGTACAACCAGGCCTCAACCATCTTCAGGAAGAAGAACTTCTGTTGCCACCCCCGCCAGCTATCCTTAGTGGCGAAGGTGAACATGAATTTCTTGCTGCCGGATCCTCGAGGTAGCATGAAATAGAAGCCACCCTTCGGGACCACAGAGAGCTTGTAGTACTGCATAAAGATTATAAAATGGGGTTCTATCCCGAACACGCAACACATGCAGAGGTAGGCGTTAAAATAGCAGAACGAGTTCGGGGGAAGCTGGTTCACAGCAATGCCATGAAATTGGCAGAACTCGCAAACCATCTTCGGGGGAGGATACCGAAGACCCGCCTTCAGCTGGGCTCAGAAAACGGTAACCTCGTTTCTATGGTTTGAAAAAGCATAATGGCTAGAACGAGGCAGCCTAGTAACGGCGTAAGAGGGAAGAAAGAACTTTTTCTTCCACCTCTCTAACTTTGCAGGGGTGGTGCAACAAGGATGGGCTAAAAGAGGCTACCAGCTCTCAGGGATAGGCATTGTAGACATGAAAATGAGTTTGGAAAAGACAAGAAAATAGTTTCCAGAAAAAACTCCAAAGAACAGAGGGATCAAAACGCTCTGGAAAACAAAAACCCACCGAAAGACTTGCCAAAATCTGAGGACGCCGTCGTGAAAGCTGGCTGGAAAAAAGCTCTGATTAAGGTAGCTCCACCACAGAAAGCAAGAAAGTGCAAGAACAGGGGCAAAGCAGAGAGAAGAGCAGAAGAAAAAGCAAAAGGAACTTATGACGGAATGGGCTATTTATAAGCCAGAGGTGGGTAACCGAAACATCGTCATAAGAACACTTTGGAGGTGAACCGTCGCCGTAACTGCTCTCTGCACCTGAAAAGGCGCGCCCTCTGTAACTGACGTGACTCTCCTCCAATGGCTAAGCGCCACGTGTCAACCGCTGCGCAAAAATGGGGGACACGTCCTCCAAACGTCCCTTGAAAACTGGGACACGTCCCCTGATTGGGACACGTCTTCTGATATCCCTGGAAAATTGGGACGCGCCGCTCAGACTGACACGCTTGGCGAAACAGACCTGCAGAAACAAAGAGCAGGCCAACTCGAGGATGCCAAGAGACAGGCTATGGCCGAATAGCCCATGACCTTCGGGCAAGAGGTGTATCTTCGGCACAGGCTCCGCCTCGAAGACACTAAAGAACAGGCCAAGGCCGAAGAGCCCATGATCTTCGGGCAAAAGGCGCATCCTCGGAATAGGTTGAGCTTCCAAGAGACTCCCATGAACAACCTCGGAAAGAGATGCAAAACCGAAGTCTTCACTTCGGCTTTCCAAAGGGGGGCATGTGATAGCCAAACGCTATCGCCTCTATCTGGCCGAACTCCCTGCCACAAGAATGGCCAGAAGAAGCTGGCGCTACCCGAGAAAAGGTGTGATCATGCACCTCGGGGATAGCCGAAGAGCTCCGAGCCCGGCACGCCAGGAGAACCCAAGGATACTACTTGTCCCCCCCCAAGGTTGTGTACCGATCGCCTTCAGAAAAGCGGCACCAGACTTAGCGAGCCGAACATGATCTCCCCGAAGGCGGAACTCCCTGAATCTGGGAACCCCCGAACTGGGTGCGTGTTTCCCGAAGAGGCACCGTCCGTACCAAAGGACGACCTCGCCCAGGGACCTCGGGAGTACGGCAGGAGCATTTATGGAAGCATTTAAGGAAGCCTCTGACACGTCCTTTCACAGACGTCACAAGCTGCCTCGAAAGGCGCTCTGACACACGGACGCCATCAGAATCACATCATGACCCATCTCCGCACGTGGCTCAAGGCAACCTGCTACCAGCTATCTGTCTCCTACGCACATAAATTCAGGAACATCCGACCGAACACGTGTCGCGATCTGAACGGGCTAGGCACTCCTATAAATACCAGGAAATAAATACTTGGCAGGAGGTTGGTTGGCAAAACACTGCTCCCACACTCTGAGAAAATTACCAGGCACACTCCCTTGGGCCATCCATCCTCCAGGCATTCTTCCTCCTAGAAGTCTCTCTAACAGTCACAATGACTCTAAACGATGAGGCCCATGGCCATCAATCCTAGACATTCACTGTTTCCTCACCATCCTCGGCCTCCAAACCAGGATCTTGATCACTAGATCTGGGAGCCGAAGGTGGAATAGAAAGGAGTTTGAGGAATTCTGCCTTTGACCACTACCAAGATGGCCCTTTGGGGATGTCCAGGGCTGCTAAGAAGGAGAGGTCTAGATCCAGAAATTTTGACTAGACTTGGTGACGGGTGAGGTAGAAGCCGTCCTGATAAGACTTTTTGGTTGCTTGGTCGGACTTCATCTTTTCCACGTTCAAGTCCTCCAGATCTTGCCAAAGCTCCACAATCTCTTTCTCCAGATTCTTCTTCTTCTTCTTTCCCTCCTTCTCCAGATTCTTCTTCTTCTTCTTTCCCTCCTTCTCCAGCCTCTCGACCTCAGAGTTGAGATCGAAGGCTTGCGCCACTTGGGCAACAGCGTCATCTCTCTCCTTTTGAAGAACCTCGTTGGCCGAGGTCATGGCTATCAAGCTTGCTCTGAGGTCTGACATCTTCGAGGAGAAGTCCTGGATAAGCTCCCCTTTCGCTTTTAAGCATCTCCTCCCGAAGATTGGCTAGATCCTCCTTGGCTATTTTATTTAGCTCGCTGTACTTAACGAAAGAGCTAGCCAAGAGTTCTTTGGCCTTCGCCAGATTCTCCTCGGAATGAGTTTGGACCAAAGTTTGCTTGGCTGCCCAAGTGCGATAGTACCCCGTGTATGCCAAAAGTTGCAAAAGGAGGAAACTTGAGTAAGAAGCGTAAGAAAAATGAAAAAAAAATCACTAAGTACAAAAGGGGTAGGAGTTCACCTGGGTAGCCTGCTCGATCATCCTCGAGGAGATGCTCTCCTCATTTGGGCACTCTTCAGTCAGAGACTGAAAGGTGGCATGCGTGATGACTCCGGTCACCATCTGAGGAGACATCTTCTGGCTATCCTCAGAGAACAAGTTCATGTCCTCCGTGAATGACCAAAAGGGCTCTATTGGGATCTTTCCCTTTGGGATTTTCGAGTCCCGGATGGCCCTCTTCCGAGCGTGATCTTCCGCCGAGGAAGCCTGTAGAGCTTCACCTACAAAGTCCCGCTGAAGTTCCATCAGTACGTTATCCCTTAGCCATTCTTCTATAAGATCTAAAACGCCAAAAACTCCCAAACCCATAGAAGAATGGCTAAGGGACAAACCTGGTGGAACTTTCGCATCATCGGCCTCAAAGTCGCTCACTTTAAGGACTTCATCGAGGACATTTTTGCCTTTTCTTTTTAGGTGCTCATCCTGCTCCTCGACCGAAACCCCCCAACCGAGGTCCCCAAAGTCTCCGCTGCCATACAGGGACTGAGAAGGGTGGAATGGTAGTTAGTTCTGAAGGAAGATCCTCCCGAATAGGGGTCTAGCGCTCAGTCCCCATGTCATCTTCAGGAGGCGGAAGAATAAGGTCCTCCTTCGTCTTCTTCACCCTCGGGACCAAAGAAGATCCCCCGGACGGCTTCTTTCGCTTCACTGCCACCTTCTTCTGGGTCTACTCCCCTTTCTTGGCTTGGCAGAGGAAGAGGGACTTGTAGAAGGCTGTAGATTTGTCACCCATCTCTGCGAAAAGAAGAATATCAGTGTACGTACGCATAGAGAAATATGAGAAAATCTGGAAAGGGACTTGCTCTCTTTAAGGGTCGAGTGTGTGAGTTCGCCCCGAAGGAGCATTACCAACCACGACTTCTTCTCGTCAAAAGGAGGTTGTGGCATGTTCAGGTTGGTAATATGCTCCTTGATCACTCCCAGTTCCCAAAGGACCTCTTCAGTCATTAAGTTCGATCTGATAAGGAAGGGCTACAGGGAATGGGGGGGACCTCGGGGTCCCAGTCCGCGACAGTCCAAATGCGGCTATTGAACTTCTCGAGCTAGGCCTTCAATTCTAGGGTTAGCAGTTTTTGGGGGTCGACTACATCTATAGGCAGAATCCCCTGATGCCCTTTGACATCATCGTTGTGCAACATGGTGAGCCTGGAGCAGGAACTTGTAGTGGGAGAACACCGGGATGAGGAACCTTCGATGGGAGAATGCCTGCAAAGCCTAAAAAAGGCAAGGGTCAGGAGCTCCCCGGAGTGTTTTTCCAGGGGAAGAGTCTCCAACGCCCAAGTTAGTACCAGAGATAAGTAGGGAGTGGAGAGATTTTTTCCTTAGTGTCGGATCCCTTTACCTGGGGTGCTTCCTGAATATTTATAAGGAGTTGGACAGGAGAACCTCGTTTCCTCACAGCCTGCCCAGATCGTGACACGTGTTCGGTCAGATTTAGTCCTTACCTTCGGGGAGAGGGGGAGCATCTAGCCAACCATAGGCCGCTCCCGGCGTGTCAGAGCATGTTTGAGGGCGGTGTATCGGAGCGTGTCTAAGGGTGGTGTGTCAAAGACTTCTTAGCTATTTCGTCGTACACCTATGTGGCCTCTTCGGTGGACTGAACTCTGTCGAGGTTGATAGCCGAAGGGCTATCGCCCCCGAAGGACCTTACATGAGTGTGCCACTTCCGGTCAAAGTAGACATGACAAAACCCCGGCAAAGAAAGGATTACAGCACCCTCGGACAAGCCGGATAGGCGCTACCGCTCAGGACGTCCATGGGACCAACTTCGGTTAGAAGGAATCATCGCCCTTCCCGAAGGTGACTTCGCACCGACCTCACATGGCCAAAACCACCTCTGGATGCTTTCTGGGCCACCCTTGGGGCGCGCTCATGAACTACCACATCAGGTACCCAAGCCTGACCCCGGGAAAGTCTAATCAAAGTTGCCTTGTACAAATAGGGGACCTCCCTCTAGAGAAATTCACCTTCCCTATTGAGCCTTATACCTCGAAGGAGTTCGGTCCACCGAGGAGGCCACGTAGGTGTACGACGAAATAGCTGAGGAGTCTCTGACACACCGTACTCGTACAACCTCTGGCACGCCCCCCTTAGACACTCTCTGACATGCTGCCCTCAGACACGCTCTGACACGCCGCCCTTGTACTACACTAAGCTCCCAGTCAAGTGTCCTATGGTCTGCTAGATGCTCCCCCTCTCCCCGAAGGTACGGACCGCATCTAACCGAATACGTGTCACGATCTGGGCAGGCTGTGAGGAAACAAGCTTCTCCTGTCCAACTCCCTATAAATATTCAGGAAGCGCCCCAGGTAAGGGGATTGAACACTAAGGAAAAATCTCTCCACTCCCTACTTATCTCTGGTACTAACTTGGGCATCGGAGACTCTTCCCCCGGAAAAACACTTCAGGGAGCTCCTGACCCCTGCCTTTCTGACTCCTTGCAGGTCTTCTCCCACCGGAGGTTCTTTATCCCGGCATTCTCCCACCGTAAGTTCCTGCTTCAGGCTCACCATGTTGTACAACGATGATCTTGAAGGGCATCATTTGGTGCCGTCTGTGGGAACTCTTTCCTAGGTCACCGGCGTAGAGACTCAGAGTTCAAACGACAAGGGGCTCCCGAAGTGCACCTTTGTGCCGGAGGCTCAGCTGGCAACCCAGCAGCCCACTGTAGAAACTTCTGTGCCGGAAGACGACCGCCCTCTAACAGTGATGATGGGCTTCGGCGGTGAATGACTGAATGGTGGCGTTCATCAGCACACCCTTCGCCATTTGAGGAGCCATCAACTGGCTGTCCTTGGAGAACAAGTTCATGTCCTCTGTGAAAGACCAGAAGGGCTCCCTCGGTACCTTGTCCTTCTGGATGGGGCTATCCCGAAGGGCCCTCTTCCGGGCATGAGCCTTCACCCAAGGAGCAAGTGTCATCACCTCTGCAAGATCACGCCGAAGTTCCATTAGAACGTCATCCCTTAGCCATTCATCTAGAAGATCCAAGATACCAAAAACACCAAGATTCATAAAGGAAGGGCTAAGGAACAAACCTGGTGGAACCTCGATGACCGCATCCTCGACCTCGTCTGCCTCATGGAGTTCACCGGGAATGTTTTTGGTTTTCCATCTTCGGCTCTCCTCAAGCTCCTGAGTCAAAGTACCTTCGACCAAAGTCTCAGTCGCAGCATCCAGAGTCAAAGGTGTCTCAAGGATGGCAAGATCCGAAGGTGGATCGACGTGGGCAGGAGACTAGGTAGGCGACTGATCCTACACCTCCATGATGTCTTTGGGTGGTGGGGGAAGGACGTCCGCTTTGGCTTTCTTTGCCTTTGATGGCCCCCCAATAGTCTTCTTCCTCTTCACAGACGCCTTCCTCTGTGTCTGCTCCCTTTTCTTGGCTTGACCAAGAAAACGGGACCTATAGAACTCCGTAGATTGATCACCCATCTTTGCAAAAGGAAAAAACATCAGTGTAAGTCCAAAAGGAATGTAGGTAGCAAAGCCTAGGAGACAACTTACTCTCGGTAAAAGCCTCATATGAAATCTCGGCCAGGAGAAGCATCACCAACGACACCTTCTTTCCTAGGAGAACAGGCACGGACAGGTTCAAGTCGAACTTATGCTCGTGGATTACCCCCAGTTCCTGAAGGACCTCTTCGGACATAAGGTCCCACTTAATGGGAAAGGGGTATAAGGAACGTAGAGGGAGCACGGTGTCCCAATCCGCAATGGCCTGAATGCATCTATCGAGCTCGTTAAATTCCCCGGCCATCCCAGAGGTCAGCAGCTTTCAAGGGTCAACAACGTCTGTCTTCAACACCCCCGAAGCCCATCTGGTCGGAACGTAGCACAATCTTTTGGGAATTGACAGGAAAAAGAACTTTTTCTGCCACCCCAGCCAACTGTCCTTCATCCCGAAGGTACAGGTGAACTTCTTGCTCCCGGATCCTCGAGGATGCAAGAAGTAGAAGCCATCCTTCGGGACCGGATGGACCTTATAGTATTGCGTGAAGAAAAGAAAATGGGGTCTTATCTTAAAGAGCCGACACATGCAAAGAAAGGCATTGAAATAAGAATAGGAGTTTGGAGGAAGGTGGTTCACGGCAATACCATGGAACATGCAGAACTCACACACCACTCGCAGGGGAGGATACCGAAGACCGGCCTTCAGTTGGGCTCGGTAAATGGTGATCTCATCAGGATGGGCCATGTATCCATACACGCCCGAGGTAGGTAATCTTAGGGTAGTATAAGTAGGGAGATAGAATTTCGCTACCCACTTCTTAATTTTCTCTAAAGTTAGCAACATGGATGAGACTCAAGGGGGAGAAAACTCTCGGGAATAGGACGAGCGGTCATCAGTGGAATAGGGCATTTCTCAAAGAGAAGAGAGGTAGCTTCGGGAAAAATAAAAGAAAAGAACCGAAGGACTTCAAAAAACAAGCAAAACTTCAAAACAAACGACTTCAGAAAGAAGGAAGAACTTCGGAAAGAAAGTCCCACAGAAAGTTTTGCCGAAGTCTGGATTCCTAGACACCGTCGTGAAGGGTTGCTGGAAATAGCTTTGCCGCTAGAACCGCTGCCGGAAGGAGAAAAAAAATGAGAGAGAGTTTTGGAGCAAACAAGAGAAAAGGGAAAGAATGTGGAGGTCTGGGGCAAGAGGGGTCTATATAGGCCGAAGGGGGTAGGTGAAACGTCGTCATTATTGCTCCTCGAAGGCGAAGAGACGCAACTGATATAACCGACGTAACCGTTTGCCACTCATCAGCTGCCATGTGTAAACAGACATGAGAAACAAGGGCACGACCCTGACGACTGGCAGACCTACATAACCTTATCTGAAGTGACGTGCCCATCTGTATGGGAAGATGAATGATTCACTGACAGAAAGGTTAGTGGAAGTATGTGCCTCAGACGATGGCCTTGGCAGAAGAGCCAGGGACACCACTCAAGCACCAGAGGAATTGCCACGGTAAAGCACCTTAGTTCACCGGAGTTCCCTCTTGGGAAGAAGGAGACTTCTGATGGAAGCCCATCATCGCAACAAGACCAAGCATCGCTTGCCACAAAAAGGCTCCCGAAACTCCCTAAACTGAAGAAACATCTTCAATTTTCCGAGGGGGGCATGTGATAGCCGAAGGGCTATCACCCTTTGGTGGACTTCACATGTGCGCACCACCCTTGGCCAGCAAACCACCTCCAGGTGAAACACACGACGAAGCACCGGCAAAAGAGAGGGCCTCTGCACCCTCGGACAAGCCGGATATGCGGTACCTTCAGGAAACCCGTGGGACCAACTTCGGTTAGAATGGGTCACCACCCTTCCTGAGGGTGACCTCGCACCGACCTTATGTGCCAAAACCACCTTCGGATACTCTTTGGGCCACCCTCGGAGCGCACTCATGAAGTGCCATCATCAGGTACCCGAGCCTGAGCTCGGGAGAGCCCAACCGAAGGTGCCTCGTACAAACAAGGGACCTCCCTCCAAAAGAGCTCACCTCCCCAAATGAGCTCTGTACTCTGAAGGAGTTCGGTCCCCTGAAAAGGCCACGTGGACATACGGACTAATTTATGGTTATTGTTGCTGCTGCATTTCATGTGTTTGTTGGTTGTGAATGGCTGCTGCATTTGGTTGCTATATCTTGTATATATGCATTGTGGTTTTTGTGTTTTAGTGTCTTTGGATGCAGGTTTTAATGATGGTTACATTGCCTATTGAATCCAAGTGCTACCCCTACTAAGTTTCTCAATGAAACTTATTCCCCTCAATTCTGTCATTTCAGGTCCAGCCGAAAGATCACCTTCAAACTAACCTTTGTGATTTGATTTTTAATCTGAAAATTCAGGTACATGAACTTCTATATGTCTAGTTATGATCTAGAAATTTTGGTGATATTATGAGCACATTTGGTATTTTTAATGGTGGTACTTATTGTGTTGTGTAGCAGCAGTCCAGCATCCTGTTTTTGGAGTCCATTGTGTCTCAGGACCTCCTATAACCTAGGGTGCGTATTTAGTTAACTTAAGACCATATTTTAGTTCATGTATTCATTTACATGTAGTGTATGTAAAATGAGACAAGTATGTGAACATTTGAGTAATGTTTTGGCTATGTAAGTGATATGGTGCAAAGCTGCCTAAGTGTGAATGATGGGCTGCTTACTTGTAAATTCTGTTTTGACCACATAATGTTGTTAAAATAAAGGGAATATAATTCACATGCATAATGGACATATAACAAATAGCTTTGGAGGGTTTTTCCCTTGTAAATGAAGTGTTTGCATGGTTTGGAAAAATTGTATGGGCAAAATGGTCCAAAAGTTGCCAGAATTTTGACTCTGGACTTAAAGTTTAATATCTCCCTGTGTAGAAGGAATCTCGGAATAAAATTTTTATCAAAACTAGAGAACATCTAGAGGTTGAAATGGGATTTGGAATTTTTTGATTTAGAGCCTTGTAGCCAAAGATATGACATTTCAAAGTTGGCTAAGTTACTGTTCATTTTGTCAGAATTTTGTAACCAACTTAAAAAATCCATAACTTGGTCCATAGATGGGCTATTGATGTGAAACAAAATTTCTTGGTTTTCTATAAGTCTATACTTGATAATAGAGCAAAGAAAACATAGGGGTATGTGGCTAGAATGATACAGTTTAGTAGTGGAATTTACAGGTGCAGTAGTTGGTCACTAGAACTTAACAAGATTGCCTATGGTGTGGAAGCCAAAACTAAGACTTGTGCTGGTGTTTTCCTTCTTAGCTTCCATAGTGTGCATAAATGTAAATATGTGTGTTATGGTTAGACCAATATGCATGTATTTACATAGTGCTCAAGAGGGTCACTTGAGTATGTACAGTAGGAGTGTTGTTCTGATGACCTACAGGACACACCAAACCTGGGAGTTTAAATGCATAGTTTTGGCACCATAACTGGACTACCCCAGGGTGGGTAACACTCACCAGGTTCCCTAGTTCCCCTTGAAGTTCCTGACCTAGTGTCAACCGAAGTAACCTGCAACCAAAGCCAGACAACATTCCCCAGATGTTGGTCAGTACTAACTTCCTAGCACATGGACATTCTAATCTAGACCTTAGTCTTAGCCTCCAATATCTATGAAATGAGCTCTAAGCTCTGAAACCAAAAACTGATGCGCCCATCCCTGGCCTCTGCCTAGAAAGCCCTGTGAGAGCTAGTCTCACGGTGGTTGCAATTGGCTAGTTGTATATCTGTGCAAATTAAAATCCCATGATACTAGTTGATTATCCTAGAATATGTAGGATGCATGCTCTTCATGATTTGACTTGGATTAATAAAAACATAAAGCATTAACTTGGCCAAGTAATTTCTACAAAAAATAAGTACAAATAGCCAAAGCATACAAAATCAACATTCATGTAAGGTTACTACACATAACAACTCGTGGGAGCATTCATACTTGATAGCCGAAGGGCTATCACCCCCTGAAGTACTTTGCATATGCGCACTACCCTTGGCCAGCGCACAACTTCTGGTTGAAACAGACACAATAAAACCCCAGCAAAGAGAGGGCCTCAGCACCCTCGGACAAGCCAGATACGTGCTACCCTCATAAAACCCATGGGACCAACTTCAGTCAGAACGGGTCAGCACCCTTCCCGAGGGTGACCTTTTGCCGACCTCACGTGCCCAAAACCACCTTCGGATACTCTTTCGGCCACCCTCGGAGCGCGCTCATGAAGTGCCATCATTAGGTACCCGAGCCTGACCTTGGGAGAGCCCAATTGAAGGTGCCTCGTACAAATAAGGGACCTCCCTCCAAAGGAGCTCACCTCCCAGAATGAGCTCTATACTCCGAAGGAGTTCGGTCTCACCGAAAATGCCACATGGACATATGACAAAATGGTTGAGGAGCCCCTAACACAAAAGCCTCGCACACACCCCTGACACGGGCACCCCTGTCACAGCACCCCTATCGGCACCCTTGGTCAGAACGGCCTAAGGCCAGCTGGAAGAGCCCTCTGTAGAGGTACGGACTAAATTGGGCTGAACACGTGTCACCATCTCGGCAGGCTATGTCAAACGGCCTTCTCCCTACGCCCTCCTATAAATACTTGCACAGTGCTTTCATAAGTACGAAGAAGAGGTAACAGGGAATTCTTGTTATACTCTGCTTATTATTCACTTTCTCTACTATCACAAAGTACTAACTTGGGCGTCGAAGGCTCCTCCGCCGGAAAATACTCCGTGGAGCTCCTAACCCTTGCTTTTCTAAGCCCTTGCAGTCCTTCTCCCACTGGAGGTACCTCATCCAGGCGTTCCCTCACCGGAAGTTCCTGCTCCAGGCTCACCATGTTGCACAGCGAGGATGCAGAATGACATTATTTGGCCCCTTGATAGAGTGAGACTTAGAAAAATGCATGGCCATGCTCGGATGAGCTGATATACGATATCAATGTCATCAATTTAAGTTGGTCTACTCGGTAATCAAGAAACCAAATATTGGGCTATACGAGAGTGACACATTCCATGTCTCGTGCTTAGTCTTGATATCTTGAACAAATGGGCAATAGCATATATCGGTGATGATCATAAAGGTTTAGTCGAATCATCGACAATCTTGTCACTTGGGTAGTAATGATGTGTTGCTAGACACCGCTCATTGCTTATGATCATAAATGTGATTTATGTCCTTGCCAACGTGGCAAGAGCCTATTGGGTCGCACACATAGAGCTATTTGGATCATTAGAGTGCATGGGCTAATAATTTGGGTTTTGGTTTCACAATAATTTCGTATTAATAATGGGCCCAATAGTTGAGCCATAATTAAACCCGAAATTAAAGCCTAATTGGATTAGGGCTTTGAAACCCATTAGGCCTGGAAGTTTAGTCTCACTATAAATATAACTTTTAGTGAGAATTTCACAAGTCTCTTTGCCCTAGCCTCCCAAAAGGACAGCCACACTCTTCTCTTGCAATTCCTTGGAGAACACAAGCTAGCACTGCGAGCGCAAGAGAAACGCATCTACCAGGATGCGGTGGAAGTGTGGTGATCCCGAGAGGCTAGTGTGGATACCATAGAGAGCCTAAACACATCAACTGTTCAGGTTTTTTTATTCGACTCTACAGTTGAGTGAGAGATCTCAACCGAAAATTAGGTATGAACATTTTTGAACACCCGATTTATCCCGTTTCACTTGGATCATGGAGGGTTTCGGCTAAATTTCTCTGCGCTGTTTGGCTCCCGAAACCCAACACCCATGCCTTGTGACTTTAGGGTGCCACGCTTGGAAACCTACGACGGGCATAGTGATCCCCAGGCGCACCTGACAAAGTACAAGCGAAGCATGGTGCTCCACGGCGCAAATGACGCTACCCTCTGCAAGTGTTTTGAGGTGACCCTCTCCGGTCTAGCAATGGGATGGTATAACTCTCTGGCCCACAGAACCTTGCTGAGTTTCCAGGAGTTTTCTACTGCCTTCACCCAACAGTTCATTGGAAGCAGGCCAACGGCCAAGATGCCGGTGCAAATGTTCAACATAGCACAGTGAACTGGGGAAACCATTCGCGACTACGTCGAAAGGTTCAACCGAGAAGCACTAAGCGTGCCCAAAAACAAAGGAGTAAAAGGCCAATGACATTCACTCCCCTGAACGCCACGAGGGCCAGCATTCTCATGGCCTTAAAAAGGCAAGGGACTATAGTTCTAAGGCCAAAGACCATGACTTCGGAAAACAAGAAAAACATGAAGAAGTTCTGCCAATTCCACTAAGATCATGGCCATGACACTGAAGATTGCTTCCAACTGAGGAAGTACATCGAGTCTCTGATAAAGTAAGGCCAACTTCACCGGTATTTGTGAATGCCTTCTCCGAAGGGGAGAAAGGAAGAACAAAGAAGGGGGGATGAAGAGGACTATGATTTCGACAGACGTCATGACCGAAGTCCTCAAAAGAATCCACCACCATCAGTAGGGGTCATCCAAACCATCACTACAGGGATACCCTTGGCTGAGAGGAAAAGAAAGATAAGAGAAATCTCCATAATGGAGAATGAGAACTCGCCAAATAGGCTTGTTCACAAAGATTGGTCCACTGTGAAGTTCCCCCATGATGACACACTCCTTGTCATGGCAAGGATAGGGAGTTGGGACGTCAAAAGAGTACTTCTGGACGACGGCTCCAACACTGACATCATCTTCTCGCACTTACTTCCTAACTTAGGCATTTCAAAAGGCGACCTCAACGCAGTCAATTCCCCCACCTTCGAGGTTGGGCCATCCGAGCTCCCCATCCTCGGATACATCGATCTTCCCCTAATGCTGAAAGGGACCTCACCTCAGAGTTAGGAGGAACTGTTCGCCTCCGTTATGAAGAGGTTCATCATCATTGATGTTCCCTCATCATACAACACCATCCTCGAAAGGCAATCTCCACATCCGCCTGGATGTAAAGCACTTAACAGTCACCTTCGCTACTAAAGAAAGAGATGCAGAGATCTTCATTGACCAATCTGAGGTCAGGAGGGTCTTCAACAAGGCTAGACAAAGCCTGACAAAGGTCCAAGTACAGACTTCAGCTACTGAAGGAGCCATCATGACAGGCGAAGAGACAACAAAAGAGGGAGTAGAGGAATTGGAAAAAGTAGAAACAGAAGATGTAGAGCTGGTCCCCGGCCGGAACACCCGAGTGGGTAAAAAATTGGCCAAGGGTGATAAAGATAGGCTTGTATCTTTCTTGTTAATGAACAAAGATCTATTCGCCTACTCCCCAAAAGACATGCCTAGGGTTGACCTTGGGATAATCCACCATAATCTCAAAGTATGCCCTGACGCAAGGCCGGTTCGGCAGAGAAAATAAAACCTATCGGCTCATAAGAACTCCTTCGTTAAAACCGAAGTTAAGCGCCTGATTGAGGTAGGGGTAATAAGAGAAGTTGAATACCCTGAATGGCTCAGCAACGTGGTTATCGCCACAAAAGAAGGGAGTGAAAAACTCCGAATGTGCATCAATTTTCGGAACCTGAATGATGCCTGTCCAAAGGACTCCTACCCTTTGCCAGCTATAGACCAATTGGTGGATTCAATAGCCAAATACGGTCTTCTCAATTTCCTCGATGCCTTCAACAGGTATCATCAAATTTGGATGAACCCCGAAGATGTAGAAAAAACCACCTTCATCACCGAAGTTGGTACCTACTGCCACGTCAGAATGCCCTTCGGGCTTAAGAGCGCAGGGGCCACCTATCAAAGGTTGATGAATAAAGTGTTCGACTCCCAGATCGGGAGAAACATAGAAGCGTATGTCGATGATATGATAGTTAAGAGCGAAATGCCTAGTAATCATATCTTGGACTTAGACGACACCTTCCAATGACTTCGGGAGTTCGGCATTCACCTTAACCCCGAGAAGTGCGTGTTTGGAGTGAGTGCAGGTAAGTTCCTCGGGTTCATAGTGTCAGAAAGGGGAATAGATGCCAACCTCGGAAAGGTCAAAGCCTTGTTAGGATTTTGAACACCTACAACCACTAAAGATATACAAAGGCTTACCGGAAGAATCACTTCCCTTAGTAGATTCATTTCCAGGTATGGTGACTGATGTCGACCATTCTTCAAGGTGCTTACCAAAGCAACCAAAAGTCAAGGCAACTCTGGAACTAAGGAGCACCCTTGGAACCAAGAATGTCAGAAAGCTTAGGATGAGCTTAAAAGCTACCTAACCCATCTGCCAACACTTTGGCAACCGCGAGAATGAGAGCTGCTTATCCTCTACCTTGCTGTCACTGAAAAAGCTGTGAGTTCAGTCCTAGTGAAAGAAGAGGGTGAGAGGCAGTGGCCAGTATATTATGTAAGCAAGTCCCTACACGGCACCAAGGTTAGGTAGACATTTCTTTAAAAGGCCATTTGTGCCTTAGTACTCGCAGGTAGGAGGCTACGACCCTACTTTCAAGGACGCGCCATCATTGTCTGAAGTAACCTACCTCTTCATGACATAATGAAGAAGGTAGAGCATTCGGGAAAGCTATCGAAATAGTGTATCGAGCTTGGAGAATATGACATCACTTACGAGCCAAGAAGAGCAATAAAAGCCCAAGCATTGTCAGACTTCATCGCCGAAGTTCCAGAAATCAAGAATACTGAAGTTACCTCGGAAGACCTGATAAAGATTGAACCAGAGTGGAAACTCTTTGTCGATGGAGCCTCAGGAGCCGAACACCATGTCACTGGAGTGGTTCTTCGGGGGCTCGAAAGTATGGAAGCCTCCAAAGCCATCAAATTCGGTTTTGATGTCACCAATAACATCGCTGAATATGAGGCCCTCATAGCAGGATTAAAACTGGCCAAAAAAGTAAGTGTGAGAAAGCTTAAGGCCCATAGCGACTCACAGCTAGTAGTTCGGCAAATGACAGGAGATTACGCTGCAAAGGATCCAACCTTGGCAAAATATCATGACCTCGTCAAGAAACTCATTAAAGAGTTTGACTCAGTACATATAGAAAATGTGCCTCGCAGAGATAATGCTGAAGCTAACACCTTGGCCAAGTCCAAGGAACCCATCGAGGTGCTAAGTCAACCCAGCACAGAGATAATGTGCATAGCAACCTCGGGAGAAGGATGGCAAGGTTCCATCAAGAAATACCTTGCAACTTCAGCACTCCCCGAAGACCCTGCCGAGGCCGCAAAAGTGCGAAAATGCTTTGGGAGATACTTCCTCATCGGGGAGAAACTATATAGACAAGGGTATGCAAGTCCCTTGCAGAGGTGCATAAGTGAAGAGGATGTCAGAACAATCCTCGAAGAAGTTCATGAGGGGGCCTGTGGTTCCCACATAAGAACAGACACCCTCGCTGGAGATCTAGTTCGCCAAGGTTATTTTTGGCCTACCCTAAGAAAGGATGCAAGGCAATTTGTTCGAAAATGTGACAATTGCCAAAGACACGCCAACATTTAGAGGTTACCCTCAGAGAAGATAACTTTGGCAAATTACCCTTGCCCCTCCGCTGTCTAGGGTATTGACCTCATCGAACCTCTCCCAAGCGCCCCTAGTGGGGTGAAGTTCTGCATAGTTGTAGTAGACTACTTCACTAAATGGATCAAAGCAGACCCTTCGGCATCGATCTCGGTGAAGGTAAGAGCTGAAGCGCTATCGCCTAGATCACCCACCGACCACGGGAAAGAGATGGCCAGACACCTGAGGCATATGACCTCGGAAAGGACTCTGGAGGGAAGGAAATCACATACTTGATGATGCGGTTGGTGGTGCGGAACTAGCATCTCCACTGTCTGCAGCAGTGAAGGTAGCAAGGGGTCCTGGAGGCAAGGAATAGTCCAGAGGGAAGGCATCCGGGGTGGATCACCTTAAGTGATGGCCGGCAGCTCCTTGGTCCCGTGAGCAGGGTAATGACGGGAGGTACCTCCGGTGTGGGAGAGAGCCCAGAACAGTGATTCTTTAGGGTGACCTGGCTAAAACACTCAGAAAACAAGGGTTAGGAGACCCCCGGAGTGGTTTTCCGGGGAGGAACCTTCGACGCCCAAGTCAGTGCTTTGAGAAGGAAAGATACTCAGTAATAAGCACAAGGGACTCTTTCCTGGTGTGTCTTTCTGAGGGCCGAAGGGAGAGCATTCAGGCGAAGGGAGAGCTTTCAGGCGGAGGAAGTAAAGCGTCCTGTGTTTTCCCGCCTCTCTCTCCGTTCTCTCGCCAAAAAAGCCCCCCTTTCCTGTGATGATTTCCCTTTGATAAAAGGAAGAGGGTGACCCCTTCAGATGATTACACGTGTATGGTTGGATGGTGTTCATACTTCTAGGCGTGGGGGCCCCTAGCCACCTGCAAGCTCCCCGGGCGATGAGTTGTAGCCCTTCGTGACAGGACATTAGACTGCGATGACATGTCAGAGCGTATCTGAAGGTGGCGTGTCGGAGACGTATGTGAGCGGATTGTCAGTGACTCCTTAATAGCTCTTGCCCTACAACCAAGGTCCCTTTGGTTGATGTCTCACTTTCGGGGTGAAGAGCCTTTTCTCAGAGCCGGGTTGGAACATCGGCGTCTCCGTCTTAGGGGGCTGCTCTCCCTCGGAGGGTGATTGGTCCTTCTCCCCAGAAGATGGTTAGGTCTCCTTCCCGAAGGAGGTGCTGTGCTAGCTCCCGAGGTTAGAATTGGCGAGCTACTGAGGTCGTGTGCCTCAGGTGTCTAGCTCTCTCTTCTCTGTGGTCGGTGGGTAAATAGGGCAATAGCACTTCGGCTATCACATGGCCGCCTTGGAAAGTCGAAGTGAAGACTTCGGCAAGTTGCTTTTCTGGTGTTCAGTTGGTAGTTTTTGACAGGACGACCTCGTGGACTCCCGGAGGCCCACGTAGTAGTATGTCCATTTTCGGTCGAACAGGGCGGCACGGAGCCTTTGAACCCTGGACCTTATGGATTTTCACTCGGAGTATGACATCGGTCGGCAAGGCACTTTGCCACCTAGGTGATAAGCCTTGTTTGGAAAGGTGTCGTCTACCCGCCCTTTGGTGTTCTCGAGATTCCCAACCTGTTCACTTTTCCCGCCATAGGCTAGTGGATCGATGCGTCGTAAAACTAGGTGGGTAAGTTTCGAGCAATGGGCCCTTATTTTCCGGATGTTAGAAAATGTGTCCTAGTTTCTCGTGATAGGCGACACGTGGCAGTCATCAGCTGGGATGGGCACGTCTTTTCGTGCACGAAGGGTAATCATGGCGACGCTTTGCTTTCGCGCAACATTTATGACGCCCTTTTGGCTGCCCTTTCTCGATCTATATAAACCTTCCTCCTGTCATACTCTTCACTTGTGTTTCTTTGCTCTTACTTTGCTCTCGCTTTTTCTTGCTTTTTTGCGACGGTCTTAGCGGCAGAGCGATTTCCAGCAACCTTTCACGACGGCGTCCTCAAACCCCGACTTCGGCAAGACTTTTGGTGGGTTCTGACTTCTAGAGTTCCTTTGGTGTTTGCTTTTCTTTTCGCTTTTCGATGTCATTTTTTCCCTTTTTCCGAAGTCATTTTTCGGTCAACCATGCCTATTCCCGAGAGCTGGCAACCCATTTTGTCTCACCCTTGTTGCACCATTCCTGAAAAATTAGAAAAATAGAAGATCAAATTTTTTCTTTCCTCGTATGCTATTATAAGGTTACCTCACCTTGGCCAATTTAGTTTTATGAATCGGGGTGATGAGGTTACCATTTTTCGAGCCCAACTAAAGGCCAGACTTTGGTTTCCTCCTACGTGGATGATTTGCGACTTTTGCAAGTTTCATGGCATAGCCGTGAATCAGCTTCCTCGCAACTCATTTTGCTAATTGAATGCCTTTCTCTACATGTGCGGGATCTTCTGGGTAGAACCCCATTTCATCCTGTTCATGCATTATTATAAGCTCTATCCGGTTCCGAAGGGTGGCTTTTATTTCATGCTGCCTCGGGGATCTGGGAGCAAGAAATTTATGTTCACCTTCGCTACCAAGGATAGCTGGCGAGGGTGCCAAAGGATGTTCTTCTTCCTGAAGGTGGCAGAGGCCTGGTCACACATCCCGACTAAGTGGGCCCGGGGAAAGCTGGAGGCGGATGTCGTGGATCCCAGGAAACTGCTAACTCCCGAGTTGGCGGTGAGGTTTGGGGACTTTGACAGACGAATCCGTGCTGTCACCGACTGGGATGCCGAGGTCGTGCCAGGTTTTTCTCTTTTTCCCTGCAATCAAACTTACATTTTTTGATAATCAAGGAATGTTTACCTGATAAGATGCATGTTTCTTTTTGCAGAGGATCCAGCGCCCCTGGCTTGGAAGATTGAGCACGCCCGAAAGAGGGATCTTCGGGATTCTCGTGTCCCGAAGGACAAAGTCCCAAGGGAGCCGTTCTGGTCTTTCACGGAGGACACGAATCTATTCTCCGAGGATTGCGGGAGATGGCTCCCCAAATGGCGAGGGGCGTGCTTACTCAAGCATCCTTCAAGGCAGTCGCCGAGGAGTGTGCCTCCAAGGATGCCATTGCTACAAAAGTTTCCCAGCATGCTGCTCAGGTAACTCTTCAGGCTCTTCGCTTTTCCTTCCCTTTTTTGGCCTAAGTGTTTTTGGCTTTCCTTGTGCAAATTTCGCTAAGCACCTTCTCTTTTTTGCAGCTTCTGGGGTATAGTGGGTACCTCCGAGCTTGGGCAGCAAACCAGTCTTCAGCCCGAGCTTGGGCTGAGGACAAATTGGAGAAGGCCAAAGTCTTTTGTGCCAACTCGGTGCTAACGAACACCAAGTTGAGCCAAATATGCAAGGAAAAGATTGCCAATCTTTGGGAGAAATTCTTGAAGGGCCAAAAAGAGCTCTTGAAGGATTTTTTCGAGAAGATGTCCGACCATGATGGCAAACTGGTCAACCTGACTTCGGCCAACGAGACCCTTCAAAAGGAAAAAAAAAAAGGGAGTCTGCCCTCTTGGCGAAGGCAATGGCTGAGAATGCTGAACTCCAGGCCAAGGTCGACTCGTTAAAGGAGAGTTCGAAGAAGAGGAAGAAAACTGAGGAGCTAGAGAAGGAGATTTTCGACCTTCAGTAGGAGGTTTCGGATCTTCAGCATGAGGCGGACGAGTTGGACATTGAAAAAGGCAAAGCCGTCCAGACGTCCAAGGTTGCTTTTAAAGACGGCTTCTGCCTAGCTCGTCATCAGTTTCTGAAGAAGTATCCGGACCTCGATCCTTCCTTTCTGGCTGCCCTGGATATTCCCGGGGGACCTCGGTGGATGTGGTCAAGAGTCGAGTTCCTTAACCTGCCGTTTCCTCCTTCTGCACCGAAGGCAGCGGCAAAAGATTTAGGAGCCGAAGCTTCCCATGATGCCGGGGTCCCTTAGATAATCTAGGACCTTCTTGTTTTTCTTTGTACTCTTCTTCTTGTAATCTTCTCCTTGTATCAAGACCTTCTTCAATGAATTTTCCTTCATTATTTTGGCTAAGTCTTTTTGAGCAATTTTTGTTTCCCACTTGTCCCGACGATTTTCGGTCAAGGGACTTCGGTACTTTCTTTGCTCGTTTTCATCGGCCATTCTTCGGGAGGTCTTTCACATTCAGTGAAGTTCCCTTAGGCAAAGTTTAGCCTGCCCTTTGCCGTTCGTGTTCAGTAGACTTGCCTTCTTTTGGGCATATATAACCCAACTAACTTTGGAAGCAACAGGAGACTTTCGGGAGTCCACGCCTCAGCTTTGTTCGGCAAACATTCTCGGACAGGGGAAAACTTTCTGTACTTAGACAAATTTCTGGCTTTCACCATTTCTTGTCTAAAAAATTCTAGGTGTAGAATTTCTTTAAGGCGCGCGAGTACCTTGTACTTTTTCAGTTTTTCTCCCTTCGGTGTTGCCGAGCTTGTGTGCTCGCATTCGGACCTTGTTTAGGACCCAATAAGGCCTTTTCCTGTTTGGCCGAAGTACCCCATAGGACGGTTTTCGGTGTTCTAATTCAGCCTTTCGGGGGTGAGGTCTCTTTTTCCTTGTTTCTTTTGGCCTATCATGCAGATTTGCGCTTATGGCCACCTTTGGCCGAAAAGGCCTTCTTTCGAGCTCGGTCGTTTCTCAGTATTTCACAACTAGGTCGAGCTTAGTTTTCAACCTGAGGTCACTTCTTCTTTTGTAAAACATCTGTATGCTGGCCAAACTTCTTCAAATGGATAATAGCTTTCTGTATTGGGGATAAGCAAGAAGAGTGTCTCCTTCTTGGTCCCCTGGGGAGTTGTCTGATAACTCCTTGGTAAATTAGGAAGTTCTCTTGGCCATTTTCCCTTTGCATTTCTCTCAGTCCCTTTTTTATAGCTCTTTTGGAAACTTTATCTGTTGCTCGGGGGGCTGAGCTAGTTGGCCGAAGTGCCTTTTTATTCCGAGGTCGGTGACGAATTCTTGAAATCCCTTGTTCATAGATTGGAAATCATTACTGGCCAATGTCACCGTCGGTATGCCAAATTAGCATATTATGTTCTTTCAAACGAACTTTTTGTGCACCTTCTGCCGGCATGGTTGCTAGGAGTTTTGCCTTACCTCATTCAGTGAAGTAGCCCTTTACTGTCACGCCGAACTTCACGTCTCTGAGTGCTGTTTGGAGTGGCTCGGTGCAATCTTTCTGAGGTTATCCACTCCGAAGGCAGTCTTCGGGTGCTGGCGTGTCTCTGGCCGTTTTCACACCTCTTGGATGAATTGTCCTGCACCCTTTTTACTGATATATATATATTTCTATAATGGAGTTGCGTACCTTTGCCTGCATAGTTTTTCCTTAGTCAGGAAATATCGTCCGGAACGTCTTTGCACTTTCTGCTTCTTCATGAGGATTTTCGGGACTCTTTGGCTGCGAGATTCCTCCTTGTAGGATCTTTCCGCTTCCTGTGTGAGGTTACTATTCCTAGCATTGCCATGCTCGAATGGGCCAACACTTTTGGTAATCAAATTTGATCGTTCTGGTGGCCTCCTTGTCTTCGGGCTGCCGAGGGGGTATCCCAGCGCCCTGATGTTCTGCGCTTGGGGTTCCACTCACAAGGGGTTTCCACTCTGGATCTACCTTCGCTCTGTCTCCCTTGTTGGTTTCAGCCTTCCTTATTTCTGGGATTTCGGCGATCTAGTCTGCCAGTACCTGGGCGCTTGCTGCCCTTCTAGGCTTACGCGTGATATAGTACTCTTTGAGTTCGATGCACCATTTCGATAGTCCTTTCCGAATGCTCTACTCTTTTTTGCCAGGTTGCGCAGAGGTGGTGTTAGTATTGTGCCCAAAAGGCCAATCATGAGATGATTGTATTTTGCACATTGAGTCATGATATTTTATTGAGGCATTAATCCAGCAATTTTGTTTGTTGTTTTGTTTCTACGTAACGTAATAAACATAATTGTAACCCTAGAATAATGATATTCTTAAACGTCCCTAGTCTAGTATTATTGTGGAGCGGGTTGCAATAATACATAATGACTAGCATATGTGGAGACTAATATGAGATATGTAGTCTACATATGGGTACAAGTTGGAGAACTTGTGTACTAGACCGACCCACCATGAGAACACTTCATGGATCGTTATATGAGTGTCATAAGCGATTCTCATAATGATCATGGTATATGTAGTCCTTCGACCTAAGATCAGCAAGGTTCCCTACATGTGAGTCACATACTTTGATACTTTCCTTTGTTGCTCGTAGCTGAGTGAACTTGAAGGAGGTCATTGGGTATGTCACATATCATGCGGAGGGATTTGTATGATCAAGATGGGATTTGTCCCTCCTATGTAACGGGAGTGATATCTTTCGGCCCCTTGATAGAGTGAGACTTAGAAAATGCATGGCCATGCTCCGATGAGTTGATATATGATATCAATGTCGTCAGTTTAGGTTGGTCTACTCAGTAATCAAGAAACCAAAGATTGGGCTATACGAGAGTGACACATTCCATGTCTTGTGCTTAGTCTTGATATCTTGGACAAAGGGACAATGGCATATATCGGTGATGATCATAAAGGTTTAGTCGATTCACTGACAATCTTGTCACTTGGGTAGCAATGATGTGTTGCTAGACACCGCTCATTGCTTATGATCATAAATGTGATTTATGATCATTGCCAACATGGCAAGAGCCTATTGGGTCGCACACATAGAGCTATTTGGATCATTAGAGTGCATGGGCTAATTATTTGGGTTATGGTTTCACTTTAATTTCGTATTAATAATGGGCCAAGGAGTTGAGCCATTATTAAGCCCGAAATTAAATTCTAATTGGATTAGGGCTTTGAAACCCATTAGGCCTGGAAGTTGAGTCTCACTATAAATACAACTTTTAAGTGAGAAATTCGTAGGTCTCCTTGCCCTAGCCTCCCAAAAGGACAGCCGCACTCTTCTCTTGCAATTCCTTGAAGGACGCAAGCTAGCACTGCGAGCGCAAGAGAAACGCATCTGCCGGGACGTGGTGGAAGCGTGGTGATCTCGAGAGGCTCGTGTGGATACCATAGAGAGCCTGAACACGTCAATTGTTCAGGTTTTGTGATTCGACTCTATAGTTGAGTGAGAGATCTCAACCAAAAATTAGGTATGAAATTTTCGAACACCCGGTTTACCACGTTTCACTTGGATCCTGGAAGGTTTCGGTTAAATTCCGCTGCGCTGTTTGGCTCCCGAAACCCAACAGGTGGATCCCTTGGGACGACGATAGCGTGTCCAGGGAAGTAGAGTCGGCGCCTCCTGCCCGCATGTCAAGTTGTAGATGACCTTTTTTGGCAATGTGTTTTGACTTCGTTGCTGAGGAGATGGCGATTTTTTTTCTCGGGTGCAACACTCTTTCAGCGGGGAGGTCTGGGTCATCCTGACCCTGCTTTTCCCGTAGGTTATACTCCGGGGGGAATGCTTCTTGCCGAGGGCTCAAATCTCCGTTTCCCAAACTCTTGCGAATTGACGCGGGGTTCTCTTCCCGTCGAGGTACGGATGAGGGGGCATTCGGCCCGAATTTAGCTGCGGCCTTCTTTGGCTTGATTGCTGCGTCATTTCAACCATGCCAGGACGTGGGAATTTGGGCAGAAAGCCTATGGTGATAGTCAGAGGGCGTTCACCCTCGGGTAGGGAAATCCTTGCTGCCATTATTCGGTTGCCTGTTGAATCTCTGGCACGGACGGAGACCTCCGTAGTCCCCTCTCCTTAGAACGCTGAGCTTCAACTTCGGCAACCTCGGAGTGAGTTCCCATAGACGGTGCCAGATGATGCGGTCCGGTGGTGCGGAACCAGCATCTCCACTGTGTGCAGCGATGAAGGCAGCAAGGGGTCCTGGAGGCAAGGATTAGTCCAAAGGGAAGGCATCCGGGGTGGATCACCTTAGGTGATGGCCGGCAGCTCCTTGGTCCCGTGAGCAGGGTAATGACGGGAGGTACCTCCGATGTGGGAGAGAGCCCAGAATAGTGGTTCTTCGGGGAGACCTGGCTGAAACACTCAGAAAACAAATGTTAGGAGACCCCCGGAGTGGTTTTCCGGGGGGGAACCTCTGATGCCCAAGTCAGTGCTTTAAGAATGAGAGATACTCAGTAATAAGCATAAGGGACTCTTGCCTGGTGTGTCTTTCTGAGGGCCGAAGGGAGAGCATTCAGGCGAAGGGAGAGCTTTCAGGCGGAGGAAGTAAAGCGTCCTATGTTTTCCCGCCTCTCTCTCCGTTCTCTCGCCAAAAAAGCCCCCCTTTCCTGTGATGATTTCCCTTTGATAAAAGGAAGAGGGTGACCCCTTCAGATGATTACACATGTATGGCACGTGTATGGTTGGATGGTGTTCGTACTTCTAGGCGTGGGGGCCCCTAGCCACTTACAGGCTCCTCTGGCCCTGAGTCGTAGCCCTTCGTGATAGGACATTAGACTGTGATGGCGTGTCAGAGCATATCTGAAGGTGGTGTGTCGGAGACGTATGTGAGCGGAGTGTCAAAGACTCCTTAATAGCTCTTGCCGTACAACCGAGCTCCCTTTGGTTGATGTCTCACTTTCGGGGTGAGGAGCCTTTTCTCGGAGCCAGGTTGGAACTTCGGCGTCTCCGTCTTCGGGGGCTGCTCTCCGTCGGAGGGTGATTGGTCCTTCTCCCCCGAACCTGGTTAGGTTGCCTTGCCGAAGGAGGTGCCGCGCTGGCTCCTGAAGTTGGAATCGGCGAGCTACCGAGGTCGTGTGCCTCAGGTGTCTGGCGCTCTTTTCTCCGTGGTCGGTGGGTAAACAGGGCGATAGCACTTCGGCTATCACTTGAGGCACACGGCCTTGGTAGCTCGCCAATTCCAACTTTGGGAGCCAGCGCAGTGCCTTCTTTGGGAAGGCGACCGAACCACCTTCGGGGGAGAAGGACCATTCACCCTCAGAGGGAGAAAGGCCCCCAAAAACGGAAACGCCGAAGGTCCAGCCTGACTCCAAAAAAAGGGCTCCTCAGACCGAAGTGATACATCAACCAAAGGGACCTCGGTTGTACGGCAAGAGCTATCAAGGAGTCTCTAACACTCCAATCACATACGTCTCCGACACGCAACCTTCAGATACGCTCTAACACGACGTCACAGTCTAATGTCCTGTCACAAAGGGCTATAGCTCACGGCCCAAGGAGCCTGCAGGTGGCTAGGGGCCCCTACGCCTAGAAGTACGAACACCATCTATCCATACACGTGTCACAATCTGAAAAGGTCACCCCTTTCTTATATACCAGAGAAATTGTCACAAACAGTGGGGGGCCTTTTGGTGAGAGGACAGAGAGAGAGGCCGGAAAACAGAGGACGCTCTACTCCCTCCGCTTGAAAACTCTCCCTTCGCCTGAATACTCTCTCTTCAGCCCTCAGAAAGACACGCCATGTAAGAGTCCCTTGTGCTTATTACTGAGTATCTCTCTTTCTCAAAGCATTGACTTGGGCGTCGGAGGTTCCCCCCGGAAAACTACCCCGGGGGCCTCCTAACCCCTGTTTTTTGACTGTTTTTAGCCAAGTCTCCCTCAAGAATCTCCCCACCGGGCCCTCTCCCACACCGAAGGTCCTTCCCGTCATTACACTGCTCGCGGGACCAAGAAGCTGCCGGGCATCACTTCAGGTGATCCACCCTGGACGCCTTCCTTCTGCACTAACCCTCGTCTCCAGGACCCCCTACTGCTCTCACCACTGCACACAGTGGAGATGCTGGCTCCGCCCCACCGGACAACATCATCTGGCGCCATTTGTGGGAAATCACTCCCAGGTTGCCGAAGTTGAAGCTCAACGTTCTAAGGAGAGGGGACTCCCGAGGTCCCCGTCCGCGCCAGGGATTTAACAGGCAACCGAATAATGGCAGCAAGGATTTCCCTGCCCGAGGGTGAACGCCCTTTGACTATTACCATAGGCTTCCTGCATGAATTCCCACACCCTGGCATGGTCAAAATGACGTAGTAGTCAAGCCAAACAAGGCCGCAGCTAAATTCGGGCGGAACGCCCCCTCATCAATACCTCGTTGGGATAAGAGTCCCATATCAATTCACAGGAATTTGGGAAATGGAGATCAATGAGATGAGTCCACGGTGGAAAGCACGCTCCCCGAAGTATGTCCTACGGGAAAAGCGGGATGACCCAGGCCTTCCTACCGAAAGAGTTTTGCACCCGAAGAAAAAATGGCCATCTGCTCGGCAACTTGACGCGAAAGGCCGTCTGTGACTTGACGCGAGGGCAGAAGGAGCCGACTCGACTTCCCTGGACACGTTATCGTCAGACCCGCCTCTACGTGACGTCGTGAAAAAGAGTAGAGCATTTGAAAAGGACTATCGAAATGGTGCATCGAACTCAAAGAGTACTACATCGCGCGTAAGCCTAGAAGGGCAGTAAGCGCCCAGGTACTGGCAAACTAGATCGCCGAAATCCCATAAATAAGGAAGGCTGAAACCAACAAGGGAGACAGAGCGAAGGTAGATCCAGAGTGGAAGCTCCTTGTCAGCGGAACCCCAAGCGCAAAACATCAGGGCGCTGGGATACCTCTTCGGGGGCCCGAAGGTAGGGAGGCCGCCAAAACGATCAAATTTGATTACCAAAAGTGTTGGCCCATCCAAGCATGGCAACGCTAGGTATAATAACCTCGCACAAAAAGCGGAAAGATCCTACAAAAAGGAATCTCGCAACCAAAGAGTCCCGAAAATCCTCATGAAGAGGTAGAAAGTGCAAAGACATTTCGGACCATATTTCCTGACTAAGGAAAAACTATGCAGGCAAAGGTACGCAACTCCGTTAGAGAAATATATGTATTTTGGTAAAAAGGGTGCAAGCCAATTTGTCCAAGAGGTGTGAAAACGGCCAGAGACATGCCAGCACCCCAAGACTGCCTTCGGAGTGGATAACCTCGGAAAGATTGCACCGAGCCACTCCAAACAGCACTCAGAGATGTGAAGTTCTGCGTGATAGCAGAGGACTACTTCACTAAGTGGGGTAAGGCAGAACTCCTAGCAACCATGCCGGCAAAAGGTGCACAAAAAGTTCGTCTGAAAGAACATAATATGCTAATTTGGCATATCGACGGTGACACTGGCTAGTAATGATTTCTAGTCTATGAACAAGGGATTTGAAGAATTCATCACCGACCTCGGAATAAAAAGGCACTTCGGCCCACTAGCTCAGCCCCCGAGCAACAGATAAGCTGAGTTGCCAAAAGAGCTATAAAAGAGGGATTGTGAGAAATGCAAAGGGAAAATGGCCAGGAGAACTTCCTACTGTACCAAGGAGTTATCAGACAAACTCCTCGAAGGACCGAGGAGGAGACACTTTTCTCGCTTATCCCCAGTACAGAAAGCCATTATCCATTTGAAGTAGTCGGCTAGCATACAGATGTTTGATGAAAGAGGAAGTGACCTTGGGTTGAGAACTAAGCTCGACCAAGTTGTCAAACACTGAGAGGCGGCCGAGCTCAAAAGAAGAGCCTTCTCGGCAAAAGGTGGCCATAAGTGCAAACCTGCATGATAGGCCAAAAGGAACATGGAAAAAGAGACCTCGCCCCCGAAAGGCCGAATTAGAACCCCGAACACCGTCATATGGGGTACTTCGGCCAAACGGGAAAGGGCCTTATTGGGTCCTAAACGAGGTCCGAATAGGAGCATACAAGTTTGGCAACACTGAAGGGAGAAAAATTGAAAAAGTACAAGGCACTCGGGCGTTTTAAAGAAATTCTATACTTAGAATTTTTAGACAAGAAATGGTGCAAGCCAGAAATTTTTCCTACAGAAAGTTTTCCCCTATATGAGAATGTTTGCCGAACAAAGCTGAAGTGTGGACTCCCGAAAGTCTCCTATTCCTTCCGAAGTTGGTTGGGTTATATATGCCCAAAAGAAGGCAAGTCTACCGAACACGGCCGGCAAGGGGTAGGCTAAACTTTGCCTAAGGGGACTTCGCCAACTGCGAAAGACCGCACGAAGAATGGCCGACGAAAATGAGCAAAGAAAGTATCGAAGTCCCTTGACTGAAGGTGGTCGGGACAAGTGGGAAACAAAAATTGCTCAAAAAAACTTAGCCAAAATCATGAAAGAAAATCCATTGAAGAAGGCCTTGATACAAGGACAAAATTACAAGAAGAAAAGGACAAAGAAGAAGAAGAAGGCAAAGGTCCTAGAATATCTAAGGGACCCCGGCATCATGGGAGGCTTCGGCTCCTGAATCTTTCACCGCCACCTTCGGTGCAGGAGGAGGAAACGGCAGGTTAAGGAACTCGACTCTTGACCACATCAATCGAGGTCCCCCAGGAATATCCAGGGCAGCCAGAAAGGAAGGATCGAGGTCCTGATACTTCTTCAGAAACTGATGACGAGCTAGGCAGAAGCCATCCTGAAAAGTAACCTTGGACGTCTGGACAGCTTTGTCTCTTTCAATGTCCAACTCGTTTGCCTCATGCTGAAGATCGAAAACCTCCTTCTAAAGGTCGAAAATCTCCTTCTCCAGCTCCTCGGTTTTCTCCTTCTTCTTCGAACTCTCCTTCAGTGAGTCGACCTTGGCCTGGATTCAGTATTCTCAGCCATCGCCTTCGCCAAAAGGGCAGACTCCCCTTCTTTTTCCTTTTGAAGGGTCTCATTGGCCGAAGTCAGGCTGATTAATTTGTCGCCAAGGTCGAACATCTTTTCGGAAAAATCCTTCAAGAGCTCTACTTGGCCCTTCAAGAATTCCTCCCGAAGACTGGCAATCTTTTCCTTGCATATTTGGCTCAACTTGGTGTTTGTCAGCACCGAGTTGGCACAAAAGACTTTGGCCTTCTCCAATTTGTCTTCAGCCCAAGCTCAGACCGAAGACTGGTTTGCTGCCCAAGCTCGGAGGTACCCACTATACCCCAGAAGCTGCAGAAAAAAGAAGGTACTTAGCGAAATTTGCACAAGGAAAGCCAAAAACACTTAGGCAAAAAGTGGGAAGGAAAAGTGAAGAGCCTGAAGAGTTACTTGAGCAGCATGCTGGGAAACTTTGGCAGCAAAGGCATCCTCGGAGGCACACTCCTCGGCGACTACCTTAAGGGATGCTTGAGTAAGCACGCCCCTTGCCATTTGGGGAGCCATTTCCTGACAATCCTCGGAGAACAGATTCATGTCCTCCGTGAAAGACCAGAATGGCTCCCTTGGGACTTTGTTCTTCGGGACATGAGAATTCCAAAGATCCCTCTTTCGGGCGTGCTCAATCTTCCAAGCCAGGGGCGCCAGATCCTCTGCAAAAAGAAACATGCATCTTAGCAAGTAAAAATTCCTTGATTATAAAAAATGTAAGTTGATTGCAGGGAAAAAGAGACAAACCTGGTGCGACCTCGGCACAGTCGTCATCAGAGTCACCGACCTCCTCCACGTCGGCAGGAATATGTTGGCCCTTGGTCCTTCGGCATTTTTCTAAATCTTCAGCAGGAGGATCCTCCGAAGAGCCTAACAAATCTGCCGACGTGGCGGGACTCGGAAGGGCAGGAACGGCCACCTCGGCATCCCGGCAGTTTCAGGCTTGGACAAAGTTGCAACCTCTATAGAAGTTGCAATGACATTGCCAACCTTGGTGGAAGTAGCAATAACATCACCGACTTCCGAAACGTCGTTCAGAGGGGGAAGAGAGGTGTCCTTCTTGGCCTTCTTGGCCGAAGATGATCCGCTCCCAGAAGCCTTGCACCTCTTCTTTTGTTCTCCCTTCTCGGCCTGACCAAGGAAGAAAGAACTGTAGTAGGCGGTAGACTCGTCGCCCATCTCTGAAAAATAGGGAATAAGTAAGTGTAAGTCGACAGGCACTTATGTTGAAAAAAACTTTGAAAGAAACTTACTTTCAAAAAAGGCTTCGTAAGTGAGCTCGCTCCGTAGGAGCTTCACCAGCCAAGAGTTCTTCCCCTCTGTAGTAAGAGCTAGCATGCCAAGATCCGTAGTATGCTCCGTAACCACCCCCAGCTCCCGAATGACATCCTCGGCCATCAGTTTCCACATGATCGGGAAAGGGTAGAGAGAGCGTGAAGGGACCTCGGTATCCCAGTCGGTGACAGCACGGATTCGTCTGTCAAAGTCCCCAAACCTCGCCACCAACTCGGGAGTTAGCAGCTTCCTGGGATCCATGACATCCGCCTCTAGCTTTCCCCGAGCCCACTTAGTCGGGACGTGCGACCAGGCCTCCGCCACCTTCAGGAAGAAGAACTTCCTTTGCCACCTCGCCAGCTATCCTTGGTAGCGAAGGTGAACATAAATTTCTTGCTCCCAGATCCTCGAGGTAGCATGAAATAAAAGCCACCCTTCGGAACCAGATAGAGCTTATAATACTGCATGAACAGGATGAAATGGGGTTCTACCCCAAAGATCCCACACATGCATGGAAAGGTGTTGAAATAGCAAAATCAGTTGGGAGGAAGCTGATTCACGGCTATGCCATGAAACTGGCAAAAGTAGCAAATCATCTTCACAGGAGGAAACTGAAGTCCGGCCTTCAGTTGGGCTCAGAAAATGGTAACCTCGTCACCCCGATTCATAAAGCTAAACTGGCCAAGGCGAGGTAACCTTATGATAGCATACGAGGGAAGGAAAAATTTGGTCTTCCACTTTTCTAATTTTTCAGGAGTGGTGCAACAAGGGGGAGACAAAAGAGGTTGCCAGCTCTCGGGAATAGGCATGGTTGACCGAAAAATGACTTCGGAAAAAGGTAAAAATGATTTCGAAAAGAGGAAAAATGACTTCAAAAAGCGAAAAGAAAAGCAAACACCGAAGGAACTCTAGGAGTCAGAACCCACCAAAAGTCTTGCTGAAGTCGAGGTTTGAGGACGCTGTCATGAAAGGTTGCCGAAAATCACTCCGCCGCTAAGACCACCGCAAAAAAGGAAGAAAAAGCGAGAGCAAAGTGAGAGCAAAGAAACACAAGTGAAGAGTATGACAATAGGAAGGCTTATATAGATCGAGGAAGGGCAGCCAAAAGGGCATCATAAATGCTGCGCGAAGGTGAAGCGTCACCATGATTACCTTTCACGCATGAAAAGGCATGCCCATCCTAGCTGATGACTGCCACGTGTTGCCCGTCACGAGAAACTAGGACACATTTTCTGACATCCGGAAAACCAGGGCCCATTGCTCGAGACTGACATGCCTAGTTTCAAGATGCGTCGATCCACTAACCTATGGCGGGAAAAGTGAACAAGTTGGGAATCTCAAGAACACCGAAGGGCAGGTAGACGACACCTGTCCGAACAAGGCTTATCACCTTGGTGGCGAAGTGCCTTGCCAGCCGACGTCATACCTCGAGTGTAAATCCATAAGGTCTGGGGTTCAAAGGCTCCGTGCCGCCCTGTTCGACCAAAAATGGACATACTACTACGTGGGCCTCCGAGAGTCCAAGAGGTCATCCTGTCAAAATTGCCAATTGAGCGATAGACGGACACCAGAAGAAGCTACTTGCCGAAGTCTCAACTTTGACTTTCTAAGGGGGGCATGTGATAGCCGAAGCGCTATCGCCCTGATCACCCACTGACCACGGGAAAGAGAGGGCCAGACACCTAAGGCATACGACCTCGGAAAGGACTCTAGAGTGAAGGAAATCACATACTTGAGGCACACAGCCTCGGTAGCTCGCCAATTCCAACTTCGGGAGCCAGCGCAGCGCCTCCTTCGGGAAGGCGACCGAACCAGCTTTAGGGGAGAAGCACCAATCACCCTTTGAGGGAGAAAGGCCCCCGAAGACGGAAACGCAGAAGTTCCAGCCTGACTCCGGAAAAAAGGCTCCTCACACCGAACTGAGACATCAACCAAAGGGACCTCAGTTGTAAGGCAAGAACTATCAAGGAGTCTCTGACACTCCGATCATATATGTCTCTGACACGCCACCTTCAGATACGCTCTGACACACTGCCGCAGTCTAATGTCCTGTCATGAAGGGCTACAGCTCATGGCCCAATGAGCCTGCAGGTGGCTAGGGGCCCCCACGCTTAGAAGTACGAACACCATCCATCCATACACGTGTCACAATCTGAAAAGGTCACCCCCTCTCTTATATACCAGAGAAATGGTCACAAACAGTGGGGGGCCTTCTGGCAATAGGACAAAGAGAGAGGCCGGAAAACAGAGGACGCTCTACTCCCTCCGCCTGAAAACTCTCCCTCCACCTGAATACTGTCCTTTCGGCCCTCAGAAAGACACGCTAGGCAAGAGTCCCTTGTGCTTATTACTGAGTATCTCTTTTTCTCAAAGCATTGACTTGGGCGTCGGAGGTTCCCCCCAGAAAACTACCCCAGGGGCCTCCTAACCCCTGTTGTTTTGAGTGTTTTCAGGCAAGTCTTCCTTAAGAATCTCCCCACCGGGCCCTCTCCCACACTGGAGGTCCTTCCCGTCATTACCCTGCTCGCGGGACCAAGAAGCTGCCGGCCATCACTTCTGATCCACCCTGGACGCCTTCCTTCTGGACTAACCCTCGTCTTCAGGACCCCCTGCTGCTCTCACCACTGCACACAATGGAGATGCTGGCTCCGCACCACCGAACAGCATCAAAAGAATACCCAGAAGTTCATCTGGAAGAACATCATATGCCGATTTGGCATACCAAGGGTAATAATGGCCGACAATGGTACCCAGTTTACTGACAAAGGGTTCCGAGAATTCGTGACTAACCTCGCCGTAAAACTACACTTCGCCTCGGTAGCCCAACCTCAAATTAATGGGCAAGTCGAGGTGTCCAATAGGACAATAACAGATGGCCTGAAGAAAAGGCTAAAAGAGGCAAATGGGAAATGGCCAGGGGAACTCCCAAGTGTAGTATGGAGTTATCGCACAACTCCCCGAAGGGCCACAGGAAAAACTCCTTTCTCGCTTGTGTTCGATACAAAAGCCATTATTCCCACTGAGGTCATACAGCCATCAGTAAGAATACAGGTGTTCGATGAAGGAGGAAACAACCTTGGCTTGAGGGCAAAATTAGACCTCGCCGAAGAACACCGGGAAATGGCCGAACTCAGGAGGAAGGCATTTCAACAAAGAGTAGCTGATGCTACTAACTTGTGTGTGAAGAAAAAAAGAATCAAGAAGGGGGATCTCGTCCTCTGAAAGGCTGAATTCGAGCCGCGAAGGCCATCAGATAGGGTACTTTGGGCAAACTAGGATGGACCTTATCTGGTCCTCGATGAAATCCACCTAGGGGTTTACAAATTGGGCGACGTTGAAGGAGGAGAGTTGAGAAACACTTGACATTTAGATTCTTTGAAAAAATTCTACACTTAGACATTTTTTTTTAAGAAAAGCCTGTGATTACCCTTCTCCGAAATGGCCAGTAAAAAAAAGTATACGTGTCAACCGAATATGGTTTATAAACCGAATATGGTCACATCGCTAGAATGGGCTCCTAGCATATTGACTTAAAAAAAAAAAGTTTCCCGAAGGAGCTAGCTCCCTAGCAAATCCTAAGACTCGGCGAAATACGTTCGGAAAAGTGAAAATGGTTGCTCCTTGTGTCATGGGAAAATGTTCCACATACTAGAAGAATCTCGCTAAGGGAAGAAGAGTATGAAGCTTCCCGAAGGCATGATTTCGAACATGGATGTTCGCCGAAGACGCATACATAAAATCACACAAGATTTCGAAGAATGATGACCAAAGAAAAGAACGGAAACTTAGCTAAATCTTTGAAAGAATTTTCATTCATAGCTCTGGTCAATAGTACAATGGAGCAGGTTACAAGAAAAAGAGAACGAAGAACAAGCCTATTGCTAAGCCTGAGCATCCGGTACCTCCTCGATGTTGGCATCCTTCTCTTGGATGGGGCGTTCGAGGGCACGGGCACAATAGGCTGGAGGTTGAGGTACTCCGACTTTGACCACGTCCACCTAGGCTCTTTGGAGAAATCCAAAGCCGCCAGGAAGGAGAGGTCGAGTTCGGGGTGCCGAGAAAGGACTTGATGCTGAGCCAGACAAAAACCATCTTGATAAGATACTTTTCTCATCTGGTCGGACTGGTCCTTCTTGGCACACAGAGTCTCCAGTTCATAGGTGAGCTCAGCAACCTTACTCTCAAGCTTCTTCTTCTTCTTCTTGTCCTCCTTCTTCAACAGATTGACCTTGGCATGGGGCTTGGCGTTCAAAGCAAGCGCCTTCGTAAGTTTTTCAGCGCCATCTGCCTTTTCCTTTCGAAGGGCATCGTTCTCCGAAGATAGAACGGCATACTTTGCACTGAGGTCCTCAACTTGGCGGAAAAGTCGAGAATGAGCTCCTTCTTGCTCTTCTAAAGCTCCGCCCGAAGATTCTCCATGTCCTCCTTGGAGATTTTGTTCAATTCTCCGTACTTGAGGATGTATTGGGCACAAAAATCTTTCGCCCTCTTCAGGGAATCCTCGGACCGATAGCGAACCTCAGTTTGCTTTGCCGCCAAAGCTTGGAAATATCCACTGTACGCCAGGAGCTGCAGAAAAAGAAAGCCCCAAGTAAAGGTCAAAGAGCAACAAAAACACAGAAGAAAAATTTTCTAACTCCCCAAAGAAAGAAAGAAGAAATCTACCTGGGCGGCGTTCTCGCTCATCCTCGCCGCGAGGATCTCCTCATTCGGGCATTCAGTGGTGAACGACTGAAAGGTGGTGTCCGTCAGCACACCGTTTGCCATTTGGGGAGCCATCAACTAGATGTCCTCGGAGAACAAGTTCATGTCCTCTGTGAAAGACAAGAAGGGCTCCATCGGTACCTTGTTCTTTGGGATACGGCTATCCCGAAGGGCTTTCTTCCGGGCATGAGCCTCCACCCAAGGAGTAGGTGTCATCTCCTCTACAAGATCACGCCGAAGTTCCATTAGTACATCATCCCTTAGCCATTCATCTACAAGATCCAAGATACCAAAAACACCAAGATTCATAGAAGAATGGCTAAGGAACAAACCTGGTGGAACCTCGGTGACCGCATCCTCGACCTCGTCCTCATCATGGACTTCACCGGGAATGTTTTTGCCTTTCCTTCTTCGGCTTTCCTCGAGCTCCTGAGTCGAAGTACCTTTGACCGAAGTCTCATTTGCAGCATCCAGACTCAAAGGTGTCTCGAGGATGGCAGGATTCGAAGGTGGATTGGCGTGGGTAGGAGACTGGGCAGGCGACTGATCCTGCTCCTCCACGATGTCTTCGAGGGGAGAAGGAAGGACGTCCACTTTGGCTTTCTTTGCCTTTGATGGCCCCCCAGTACTTTTCTTGCTCTTCGTAGACACCTTCCTCCGCGTCTGCTCCCCCTTCTCGGCTTGATCGAGAAAAATGGACTTATAGAACTTCGTAGATTGATCACCCATCTCTGCAAAAGGAAAAAACATCAGTGTAAGTCCAAAAGGAATATAGGTAGCAAAGCCTAGGAGACAACTTACTCTCGGCAAAAGCCTCGTATGAAATCTTGGCCCGGAGAAACATCACCAACCACTCATTCTTTCCTGGGAGAACAGGCACGGGCAGGTTCAAGTCGAACTTATGCTCGTGAATTACCCCCAGTTCCCGAAGGACCTCTTCGGACATAAGGTCCCACTTAATGGGAAAGGGGTATAAGGAATGCGGAGGGACCTCGGAGTCCCAATCCGTAATCGCCCGAATGTGTCTGTTGAGCGTGTCAAATTCCCCGGCTAACCCAAAGGTCAGCAGCTTCCGAGGGTCAACAATGTCTGTATTTAACACCCCCGAAGCCCATCTGGTCGGAACGTAGCACCATTTTTTGGGAAGTCACAGGAAAAAGAACTTTTTTTGCCACCCCTGCTAGCTGTCCTTCGTCCCGAAGGTAAAAGTGAACTTCTTGCTCCCGGCTCCTTGGGGAAGCAAGAAGTAAAAGCCACCCTTCGGGATCGGGTGGGGCTTATAGTATTGCATGAAGAAAAGAAAATGGGGTCTTATCTTAAAGACCCCACACATGCAAAGAAAGGCATTGAAATAAGAATAGGAGTTTGGAGGAAGTTGGTTCACGGCAATCCCATGGAACCTGCAGAACTCACACACCATGCGCAGGGGAGGATACCGAAGACTGGGCTTCAGTTGGGCTCTGTAAATGGTGATCTCATCAATATGGGCCATGTATCCATACACGCTTGAGGTAGGTAATCTCGGGATAGCATAAGTAGGGAGATAGAATTTTGTTACCCACTTCTTCATTTTCTCCAAAGTAGTGCAACATGGATGAGACTCAAGGGGGAGAAAACTCTCGGGAATAGGATGAATGATCATCAGTGGAACAGGGTTTGACATTTCTCAAAGAGAAGAGAGGAAGCTTCAGGAAAACTAAAGAAAGAGAACCGAAGGACTTCAAAAAAAAGAGCAAAACTTCAGAACGAACGACTTCAGAAAGAAGGAAGAACATCGAAAAGAAAGACCCACCGAAAGTTTTGCCAAACTATCAATTCCTAGACACCATCGTGAAGGGTTGCCGAAAATTGCTCCGCTGCTAGAACCGCTTCCAAAAGGAGAAAAAAGATGAAAGAGAGTTCTAGAGCAAATAAGACCAAAGGAAAAGAGTGTGAAGGTCTTGGGCAAAAGGGGTTTATATAGGCTGAAGGGGGCAGGCGAAACGTCATCATTATTGCTCCTTGAAGGTGAAGAGATGCAATTGATATAACCGACATAACCGTTCGCCACTCATCAGCTGCCACGTGTAAACTGACATGAGAAACGAGGGCACGACCCTAACAATTGGCAGACCTACATAACCCTATCCGAAATGACGCGCCCATCTGTATGGGAAGATGAAACGACTCACTGACAGAAAGGTCAGTGGAAGTACGCGCCTCAGACAATGACCTCGGCAGAAGAGCCAAGGACACCACTCAAACACCACTCAAACACCAGAGGAATTGCCTCGGTAAAGCACCTTAGTTCACCGGAGTTCCTGTTAGTGTTGTGCCTAAAAGAGAATCATGAGATGATTGTATTTTTTGCACATTGAGTCATGATATTTTAAGAAGGCATTACTCCAGCAATTATGTTTCTTGTTTTGTTTCTGTGTAACGTAATAAACATAATTGCAACCATAGAATAATGATATTCTCAAACGTCCCTGGTCTAGTATTATTTTGGAGTGGGTTGCAATAATACATAACGACTAGCATATGTAGAGACTAATATGAGATATGTAATATACATATGGGTACAAGTTGGAGAACTTGTGTACTGGACTTACCCACCATGAGAACACTACATGGATCGTTATATGAGTGTCATAAGTGATTCTCATAGTGATCATGATATATGTAGTCCTTTGACCTAAGATCATCAAGGTTCCCTACATGTGAGTCACATACTTTGATTCTGTCCTTTGTTACTCGTAATTGAGTGAACTTGAAGGAGGTCATTGGGTATTCCACATATCATGCGGAGGGATTTGTATGATCAAGATGGGATTTATCCCTCATATGTAACGGGAGTGATATTTTTGGCCCCCTTGATAGAGTGAGACTTAGAAAAATGCATGGCCATGCTCGGATGAGTTGATATACGATATCAATGCCATCAGTTTAACTTGGTCTACTTGGTAATCAAGAAACCAAAGATTAGGCTATACGAGAGTGACACATTCCATGTCTCGTGCTTAGTCTTGATATCTTGGACAAAGGGACAATACCATATATCGGTGATGATCATAAAGGTTTAGTCGAATCATCGACAATCTTGTCACTTGGGTAGCAATGATGTGTTGCTAGACACCGCTCATTGCTTATGATCATAAATGTGATTTATGATCATTGCCAACGTGGTAAGAGCCTATTGGGTTGCACACATAGAGCTATTTGGTTCATTAGAGTGCATGGGCTAATAATTTGGGTTTTGGTTTCACAACAATTTTGTATTTAATAATGAGCCCAATAGTTGAGCCCTTATTAAGCCCGAAATTAAAGCCTAATTGGATTAAGGCTTTGAAATTCATTAGGCCTGGAAGTTGAGTCTCACTATAAATACAACTTTTAGTGAGAAATTCGCAGTTCTCTTTGCCCTAGCCTCCCAAAAAGGACAGCCACACTCTTCTCTTGCAATTCCTTGGAGGACGCAAGCTAGCACTGCGAGCGCAAGAGAAACATATCTACCGGGACGCAGTTGAATCGTGGTGATCTCGAGAGGCTCGTGTGGATACCATATAGAGCTTGAACACGTCTACTGTTCAAGTTTTGTGATTCAACTCTACAGTTGAGTGAGAAATCTCAATCAAAAATTAGGTATCAAAATTTTGAACACCCGGTTTATCCCATTTCACTTGGATCCTGGAGAGTTTCGGTTAAATTTCACTGCGCTGTTTGGCTCCCGAAACCCAACAGTTGCCTCCTAGGAAGAATGAGACTTTGGATGGAAGCCCATCATGGCAACAAGACCAAGCATTGCTTGCCACAAAAAGGCTCCTGAAACTCCCCAAACCGAAGAAACATCTTTGATTTTCCGAGGGGGGCATGTGATAGCCGAAGGGCTATCGCCCCCTAAAGAACTTTACATGTGCACACCACCCTTGGCCAGCGCACCACCTCCGGTCGAAATAGACACGACGAAGCATCGCCAAAGGGAGGGCCTTTGCACCCTTGGACAAGCTGGATAGCCGCTACCCTCAGGAAACCCATGGAACCAACTTCGGTCGGATGGGGTCCCCACCCTTCCCGAGGGTGACCTCACGCCGGCCTCACGTGCCAAAACCACCCTCGGATACTCTTTTGGCCAGCTCCGGATAGTCTTTGGGCCACCCTCGAAGTGCGCTCACAAAATGCCATCATCAGGTACCCGAGCCTGACCTTGGGAGAGCCCAACCGAAGGTGCCTCGTACAAACAAGGGACCTCTCTCCAAAGGAGCTCACCTCCCCGAATGAGCTCTGTACTCCGAAGGAGTTCGGTCCCCCAAAAAGGCCACATGGACATATGACAAAATGGCTGAGGAGCCTTTGACACAAAAGCCTTGCACACGCCCCTGACACGGGCACCCCTGTCACACCACCCCCGCCGGCACCGTTCGTCAGAACGGCCTAAGGCCAGCCCAAAGAGCCCTCTGCAGATGTACGAACTAAATCAGGCTGAACACGTGTCACCATCTCAGTAGGCTATGTCAAACGGCCTTCTCCCTGTGCCCTCCTATAAATACTTGCACAGTGCTTTCATAAGGACCAGGAAGAGGTAATAGGGAATTCTGTTATACTCTGCTTACTATTCCCTTTCTTTACTCTCACAAAGTACTGACTTGGGCATCGGAGGCTCCTCCCCTGGAAAATACTCCAGGGAGCTCCTAACCCTTGCTTTTCTAAGTCCTTGCAGTCCTTCTCCCACTGGAGGTCCCTCATCCAGGCGTTCCCTCACCCGAAGTTCCTGCTCCGGGCTTACCATGTTGCACAACGAGGATGTGGAATGGCATTACTACAAAAGAAGGGAGTAATAAGCTTCGAATGTGCATCAATTTCTGAAACATAAATGATGCTTGCCCTAAGGATTCTTATCCTTTACCACCAATAGATCAATTGGAGGACTCTACTGCTGAATACGGCCAACTTAGTTTCCTAGATGCCTTTAGTAGATACCACCAAATTCGGATGGATCCCGAAGATGAGGAGAAAACTGCTTTCATCACCGAAGTAGAAACTTACTTTTACATTAGGATGCCCTTCGGTCTAAAGAATGCTGGTGCCACATACCAAAGGTTAGTGAACAGGCTGTTCGACACCCAAATCGAGAGTAATATGAAAGTATATGTCGATGATATGATAGTTAAAAGCTAATTGCCTAGCGGTCATATCGAAGACTTAACAAAAACATTCCACCAACTTCAGGAATTCAGAATTCATCTCAACCCAGAGAAGTGCATGTTCAGAGTAAATGCAGGTAGGTTCCTTGGATTCATGGTGTCAGAAAGAGGAATCGATGCCAATCCGGAAAAAGTCAAGGCCCTGTTGGTATTCCAAACTCCCACAACAGTCAAAGATGTGCAAAGGTTAACGGAGAGAATCACTTCTCTTAGTAGGTTCATCTCCAGATATGGGGATCGGTGTCTACCATTCTTCAAAGTGCTCACTAAAGCCGCAAAAAATGATGGTACCTTCAGTGCTGAAGAGCACCCTTGGAGTGAAGATTGCCAAAAAGCTTGGGATGAGCTGAAAACCTACTTAACCAACCTGCCGACACTTTGACAGCCGAAGGATAGATACCCCTCATCCTTTACCTCGCCATTAGTGAAAAAGCAGTAAGTTCGGTGCTTGTAAAAGAAGAAGGAGGGAGACAGTGGCCAGTATACTATGTAAGCAAATCACTACATGGAGCCGAGTCCAGGTAACCTCTTTTATAAAAGGCCATCCATGCCTTAGTATTGGCAAGTAGAAGGTTACGACCTTACTTCCAAGCACACCCTATTATTGTCCGAAGTAACCTACCTCTTCGGGTTATTAGACGAGAGTTGATCACTCGGGAAGACTGTCAAAATGGTGCATTGAGCTTGGTGAATATGACATCACCTATGAGCCAAGAAAGGCCATAAAGGCCTATGCATTGGTAGACTTCATCACCGAGGTAACAAAAATCGAAGATACCTTGGAGGAGCTCGTTAACGATGAACCCGAGTGGACGCTATTTGTCGATGGAGCTTCGGGTAACGAACACCAAGGAGCTGGAGTAGTTCTCTGTGGTTCTAAGGGAATGGAGGCCACAAAGGCTATCAAATTTGGGTTCAATGTCACCAACAATATCGCCGAATATGAAGCCCTCAGAGCAGGCTTAAGGCTATCAAAGAGGGTGGGCGTGAGAAATCTGAAGGACCGCAGCAACTCTCAGCTAGTGGTCTGACAGATGGTAGGAGAATATGGCGCAAAGGATCCAACCTTGGCAAAATATCACAACCTTGTCAAAGAACTCATCCGAGAATTCGACACAGTGCACATAGAAAATGTGCCTTGGCGAGATAACATAGAGGCTGATGCACTAGCCAAGTCAAGGGAGTCAATAAAAGTACTACACCATCCGAGTATAGCGGTAATCTACGTAACAACCACGGGAAAAGGTTGGAAGGACCCTATCAAAAAATATCTCTCCACCTCAGAACTCCCCGAGGATTCCCTCAAAGTAGCCAAAGTGTGAAAACGATCACGAAGATACTTCCTATTAGGCGAAGAGCTGTATCGACAAGGATATGCCTCCCCATTACAGAGGTGTATCGGTGAAGAGGATGTCGAAGCGATCCTCAAGGAAGTCCATGAGGGAGATTGCGGTTCTTACATAGGAACCGATGCCCTTGGCAGAGTCCTCCTTCGGTAACGGTATTTCTGGCCCACTCTCAGGAAGGACGCAAGGCAGCTCGTCCAAAAATGTGATAGTTGCCAAAGGCACGCTATTGTCTAGAGACTACCCTCGGAGGAGATAACATCGGCCAACTATCCCTGTCCCTTTGCCGTATAGGGCATCGACCTCATTGGGCCTTTACCGACTACTTCTAGAGGGGTCAAATTTTATGTAGTTGCCATAGACTACTTCACCAAATGGATCGAGGCAGAGCCCTTAGCTGCAATATCGGCAAAGGATATACAGAGATTCAACTAGAAAAGCATCATATGTAGATTTGGCATCCTTAGGGTAATAGTAGCCGATAACGGCTCCCAATTCACCAATAAAGGGTTCCAGGAATTCATTACCTAGCTAGGAACTAAACTGCACTTCGCCCTTGTAGCCCATCCTCAAAGCAATGGGCAAGTTGAAGTGTCCAACAGGACAATAAAGGATAGCCTGAAGAAGAGGCTAAAAGAAACAAAGGGAAAATGGCCTAGAGAGCTCCCAAGCATGTTATGGAGCTACCGAACCACCCCGAGGAGAGCCACGGATGAAACACCCTTCTCACTCGTATTCTGTTCAGAGGCCATTATTCCCGTAGAAATCATCCAGCCATCGGTTAGGGTGTAGGTGTTCGACGAAGAAGGAAATAACCTTGGATTAAGGGCCAAATTGGAGCTCATTGACAAACATAGAGAAACGGCCGAGCTGAGAAGAAAAGCTTTCCAATAGAGAGTAGCCATCACTTCCAACTTACATGTAAAACGGAAAGGAATAAAAAATGAAGACCTCATTCTCCGAAAAGCAAAGCTTGGACCCTGAAAGTCATCGCATGGAGCACTTTGGACAAACTGGGAAGGGCCCTATTTGGTTCTTGAAGAAATACAACCGGGAGTGTACAAGCTCGATGATGCTGAGGGTAGAGAATTGAAAAATACATGACATTCGAATTCTTTAAGACGATTCTATACTTAGAATTTTCTGAGGAAAAGGAAAAATTGTATTATTCTCCCCGTAGGTAATTAACTGAACATGGTGCAATGAGACTTCTTCCGAAAGGCATCTGAGCAAATAAATTTTGAACATACATGCTCCTGAACAACGACAACACCCAATGATTAGCTGAATTTCCGATCATGGGTATGCCGAAGTGATAAGCTCATAAAAATGACCAGCCTTCGGCAAGCATGCGATGATAGTGGGTAACAGAGGCGTTTATCCCCTAAAAGTTCCAAGATGGGCAATTAGAAAAAAAATTTAGTTATGCGAAAACACCAAGGAAGCATGACCGTGGACGGTTGTTCTCGAAGATGGGTGTTTCCCTCGATCGAATGAAGTTCCCGAAGGAGAATTTCCACAAGTATGTGCCTGGAACTTGGAAAAAATTTTGGAAACAAATGCTATGAATGTTGAAGCTGGTCATCTGAGCGTGTATATTGCCAAACCGTACCTTTGTATATAAAACGTTGATCAGTCATGATTCAAACGAAGGTTAAGTTTCACAAAGGACGATGCTTTTTGAAGAAGTACTGACCCAATACAACAGAGTTTGAAGAAAGCAAATTTTATTAACATCGGTAAAAGAATACTAGAAAGGGATTACAGAAGGGAAGGAAGAAAAAAGAGGTGGCCTATTCACGATCCTGGGCATCCGCCGATTCCTCACCATCATCGGCCTCTAAACCTTCGGGATCTTTATCACTAGATTTGGAGCCGAAGGTGGAATAGTAGGAAGGTTGAGGAACTCCGCCTTTGACCACTGCCAAGATGGCCCTTCGGGGATGTCCACGGCAGCCAAGAAGGAAAGGTCGAGGTCTAGAAATCTTGATAAGACTTTGTGACGGGCGAGGCAGAAGCAGTCCTAATAAGACCTTTTCGTTGCTTGGTCGGACTTCATCTTCTCCACGTCCAAATCATCCAGATCTTGCCGAAGCTCCACGATCTCCTTCTCCAGCTTCTTCTTCTTCTTCTTTCCCTCCTTCTTCAACCTCTCGACCTCGGCCTGAAGCTTGGAGTTGAGATCGAAGGCCTTCACCACTTGGGCAGCAGTGTCGTCTCTCTCCTTATGAAGAACCTTGTTGGCCCAGGTGATGGATACCAACCTCGCCCTGAGGTGTGACATCTTTGAAGAGAAGTCTTGGATAAGCTCCCCTTGGCTTTTGAACATCTTCTCTTGAGGATTGGCCAGATCCTCCTTGGCTATCTTATTTAGCTCACCGTACTTAACGACAGAACTAGCCAATAGTTCATTGGCCTTCATCAGAGACTTCTCGGAGTGAGTTCGGACCGAAGTTTGCTTGGCTGCCCAGGCCCGATAGTACCCCGTGTATGCCAAGAGCTGTAAAAGAGAGATCCTGAGTAGGAGCATAAGGCAAACGAAAAAAAAAATCACTAAGTATCAAAAGGGTAGGAGTTTACCTGGGCAACATGCTCGGTCATCCTCGCAAAGAGGATCTCCTCATTTAGGTACTCTTCAGTCAGAGACTGGAAAGTGGCATGCGTGATGACCCCAGTCGCCATCTGAGGAGCCATCTTCTGGCTATCCTCGAAGAACAAGTTCATGTCCTCCATGAACGACCAGAAGGGCTCCTGTTATGGCCCTTCTAGTGGTAAGCACAATTGAGGAAGGTAAAGTGTTTTAAATTAAGTTTAGAACCTTAATTCAAGTTTACATAGCAAGAATAGAGAATTTTAGCAAAGTTCACTAAGTTTTGAGAAGAATAAAGCATTGAATGAAGTTTAGGGGAAAAATGGTAATTTTTCATCCTAAATAGTCAGGACGAGTCCCGAGTGTTTTAAAATGAATTTTTAGAACTTAACTTTCAACCTTAACTCAAACTTGAAAAATAGACAAGAATTTAATCAAGAATTACTAAGTTACAAAGATAGGGGACTTAATTGTAACAAGCTTAATACTTTGAGGTTTTTTGGGTTAAGTGAGGGTTTAAGAAGGGGAAAGTGGACTATGGCTGCCATAATCCTGTTTCCAGCCTTCTCACCCTCATTTTGCTCTCAATTTAAGCTTGGAATCAAGAGTTTTTGGTGCCAAGAGAAGCAATTCAAAGTATATAAGCTAGGATGAAGCATTTTCAAGCTTGAAACCATGTTTTTGAGGCTTGGAAGGGCGTTTTCCTACTTTCCCTATTTTTGAACGAGGTAAGGAAAGTGTTCTTGTTTGAATTCGTGTTTGTTAGTTAGTTTGAAGCTTGGGTTTTGGTTAGAGAGTGAAGTTTGGATGTTTGGTGCCATTGTTTTTTATTGGAACTTGTGTAGAACTTTGGTGAGCTTGGTTGAATGAAAGAGGGATTGATTCTTGCTTGTTACTTGGAGTTGAGGTAAGGGAGATATGTTTTATAAGTTCATTGAATGCCATTAGATTGAGTTTGCTTGAAGAATTCGAGTAGTTTAGGCTATGGCATTAGGGAAATGTTTTGGTTGAATTGTGGTGGACTAGAGGATTTTGAAGGATTGGATTGATGTTTCTAGACATCATAGCTTAGCTTTTGATAGTTGGTTATGTTCTATGAACCATGTACTATGTGTGTATGAAATTTGGAGGCATTGCATACATGTTTGGTATGTGTAGGAATCGTCCAAAGTTCATAGCAGCAAAATGCGCCAATTTTTGCATTTCTACAGATTGGCGACACGTCGCCATTTACAGGTCAAAAACCAGTTGATGCCCCAAGGCATCTTCGTTTGCTGTCATGTTGACAGGTGGAGAGACTTCCTGAGGAGGCGAGCGCTTGGAGCTCTGGTTTCCCAGCTGAGTGTGCCTGAAAAGCTCAAAGAAGAGGTTAGGAGGTCCCCGGTTTACTTTTCCGGGGAGGACCCTCCGACGCCCAAGTCAATTTTCTGAGTGAAAGTGGAGGAAGAACACTAAGGGATCAAGTGTCTTCCCTGTTTTGTGTTTTCTCAGAGGGAGGAAAATTCCCCATCCTTTGCCCAGTCCCATTTCCTAGTATTTATAGGAGTAGCTCGTCCGTTCAGATCATGACACGTGTTCGGTCGGATTTGATCTGTGCTTTTGGACCTAGGGGACAGGCAGCCGTTTGCAGCCTCCTTTAGCCTTGGACCCGGACGGGTTGTGTCAGGACTGAGGCGGCTGCGGCGTGTCAGTTCGCCGTTCTGATGTGACGTGTAGGGCTTGTGGGCGACATGTCAGAGGCTCCTTAAATGCTCATACCGTACTCCCGAGGTCCCCTGGGCGAGGTCGCCCTTCGGTGCGTGCACCCTCTTCGGATTCTATCCGTCCTTCGGTGCGAGCACCTCCTTCGGGATCTATCCCATAGTTCTGGGAGTTCCCTTGATGAACACCTTCTTCGGGACTCACACCCATAGTTTGGGGATTCCCTTGTTCAGGTGTTTCTTGTTCGGGGAAGACCTCTTTAGGGCGTCTGTCTTCGGGAAGATTCTCCCTTGCTTTAGAGAGATGGCTCTCTTACCCGAAGACAGTCAGTTTGGCCCCTCGATGGAGACGGTGTTGTCCTCGGAATTCCTGACGAGCTAACCGAAGTCTCGAGCTCATAGTGTTTGACTTCGCACCTTCCGAGGTTAGTGAAAAGATCCTCTCTTGGGTGACGTCAGACTCCTCGGCCAATATTCTGGCAGGGAGTTACTACCGAGGAGGCAATAGCCTTTGGCTATCACAGGCCCCCCTCCGAAAAGCCGAAGTGAGAAACTTCGGTTCATCGGTTTTCGGGTCCTGTGGTTGTGATATCTGCGCCGAAGACGCCTTCTTCTACTTGGAGCGATGGGCAGCCCTTTTTGCGTCCTCGAGGCGCGAGAAGATAGGCTGTCCCTGTGCCGATGATACACCTTCTGCCCGAAGTCACGGGCTGTCTCTTGGTGTCCTTGTGGCGAGGGGAAATAGGATAACCTTGTACCGAAGATAGACGTTTTGCCCGAAGTCACAGGCTGTCTTTCGGTGTCTTCGAGGTAACCTACTTTTTTGCCTTTATAGGTCTGCTCATGCATCGCGTCCTGTATCCAGCAGAGTCAGTCTAGGGCTGCGCCTCTAGACCAAATGGTGTCAGAGGGCGTGCTCGATGTGATGGACGACACGTGGCACGTTTGCTGAACGATGACCGACACATGGCACACTTTTATTGGGTAAGAATGTACTGAGTACGGTTGGCGCGACTTTTCAGGCGCTCTTAGCAGTTATGGCGACGCTTCACCTTCCGAGAGGTACTAATGACGACGGTTCTCCTGGCCTTCTCGGCCTATATATATCAGTCCTGTCATAACCTTCTTTCTTCTTCTGCTTTTGCTTTCTTTTGCTTTCTAATTCTCTCTCGATTTTCCGCGGCGGTTCTCCTTTTTCAGGCGTTTTTCCGACCACTTTTCACGACGGCTTCCAGAAATCCAGATTCCGGCAAGACCTTCGGTGGGTTTTAATCCTTCTACTTTTTTCAAAGATTCTTCTTTGTTTTTCCCGAACTCGTTTTCCTTGTTTTTCCCGAACTCATTTTCATCATGCCTGTTCCCGAGAGTTGGCAACCTCTTCTTTCTTACCCCTGCTGCACTACTCTGGCAAAACTAGTGAAGTGGAAGAAAAAGTTTTTCTTACCCTCTTACTCTGTGACGAGGTTGCCCCGTCCTGACCAATTTCCTTTCTCCAACCGAAGTGATGAAATCACCGTTTTTCGAGCCCAACTGAAGGCCGGACTTCGGTATCCCCCCCCGGAGATGGTTAGCGCGTTCTGCAACTTCCATGGCATTGCCGTTAACCAACTCCCACCGAACTCGTACTGCTATTTCAACGCCTTCCTCTGTATGTCCGGCGTTTTCAAAATAAAACCTCACTTTGTAGTTTTTCTTCAGTACTACAAGCTCTTCGTGGTCCCGAAGGGTGGCTTCTACTTTATGCTACCTCGGGGATCCGGGAGCAAAAAGTATACGTTCACCTTCGCCACCAAAGACAGCTGGCGAGGGTGGCAACAAAAATTCTTTTTCCTGAAGAAGTCGGAGGCTTGGTCACACGTCCCGACCAAGTGGGCTCAGGGGAGGCTCAAGATGGATGTTGTTGACCCGAAGATACTGCTAGACGCCGACGTAGCACCTATCTTTGAGGACTTCGACAGGCGCATCAAAGCCGTCTCTAACTGGGCTGCCGAGGTCTCTCCTCATGCCCTTTACCCCTTTTCGATCAACTGGAGTCTCATGACCGAAGAGGTCCTTCGGGAACTCAAGGTGGTAAAGGAGCATGTGACAGACCTCAACATGCCGAAACCGGCTTCTTCGGGGAAGGACTCCTGGCTCGTGAAACTCCTTCGGGGGAAAGAGACTTATGAGTCTTTTTACGAGAGTAAGTTACTTTCTCATTTTTTCCTTCATAACTTCATCTTGGACTTACACTGATCTTCTCTTCCTTTTTTCAGAGATGGGCGACGACGCGGCTGCCTTCTACAAGGCTCTTTTTACCGGGCAGGCCCAGAGGGGCGAACAGACAAAGAAGGCTGCCTCTCAGAGGCGGAAGCAGACTTCGGGCGGCCCTCCCTCCAAACGGGCAAAGAAAGCTGCTCCTTCCTCTCTTCCGCAAATTTCGGAGGAGGTAGGCGAGGAGCCCGAAGACCTTGCTGCCCCTTTGCCCGAGGTTCCTTCTGGCGACGTCCCTTCTTCCGACGTCCTTCCTCAAAGCCCCATGCCTTCGCATGCTCTTCTGGAGGGCGATGGGGAGGAGACCCCTTCTGCCGAGGAACGGCGCCAAATGAAAGGCAAGGGGATCTCTACTGAGGCGACGTCGATTCTTGACGACGATGTTACCGAGGTGCCAGCAGGTTTGTACTTTGTCGAAGAACCATTTTCTTCTCTTGTAAATCCCTAAGGGTTTTCTGGCCTTAACCGATTTTCCTGCCTTGTTGTGCAGCGGAGGTGGCCTCTCCTGACTGGGTTGCCGAACACGCCCGCAAGAGGGCCCTTCGGGATGCCCAAGTCCCAGCAGGGAAAGTTCCGAAGGAGCCCTTCTGGACGTTCACGGAGGACATGAATATGTACTCCGAGGACTGTCCCGAGATGGCCAGGCAGATGTGCAAAGGGGTGTTTACTGAGGCCTCTTATAAGGCCCTTACGGAGGCTTACCCAGGCGACATCTCTTTGGCCGCCAAACTCACTGAACATGCCGCCCAGGTATGCTTCACTGTTTCCTTAGTGCCAATTTCGCCTTTGCTTTTTACTTAGCGTCATTTTCCCTTTGTTTTGCCTTTTTTGCAGCTGATGGGGTATGCCGGGTTGCTCCGTGTTCGGGTGGCGCGAGAGACAGAATGGAGGGCGTCACTCTGGGACCTTTACACCAAGACGAAGGCCCAGTGTTCGGCGTTGGCTGCCGATAATGCTCAGCTGAAGCAGTCTTCGGAGAAGGAAATTGCTGAACTTCGGGAGGGGTTCATAAAAGAGAAAGAGGAACTTGAGAAAGGCACCTCCCAGAAACTTTCCGACATCGGCTCTCGGGTGGCGGAGCTGACTTCGACCGTAGAAGCTATTCAAAAGGATAAGTCAGAAAGCGACGCAATCCTTACGAAGACGCTCGAGGAAAAGGCCCAGCTCGAAGCCGAGGTCGCATCTCTGAAGAAGCCTTCAGAAGAGAAGAAGAAGAAGATGAAGGCATTGAAGAGAAAGCTTAAGGATTTGGAGAAGGATTACGTGGATCTGGAGAAGGACTATGCAGATTTGGCGGTCAAGAAGCGGGAGTCCGATGATATGACGAAGTTGGGCTTTCAATACGGCTTCTGTCTTGCTCGGCACCAAATTCTGCAGAAGTTCCCAGATTTTGACCTCTCCTTCCTGGAAGGCATGAACATCCCGAAGGAGCCTCGGTGGACTTGGTCCAAGATCGAGCACTTGAAACTGCCTCCTTCTTTCTCGGCGCCGAAGGCTGCTGACAAAAGCACAGAGGCTGGCAGTTCTCAAGACGCCGAGGTTCCTTAGTTTGTACTAGGGCCTTTTGTCTTCATTTTCTTCTTCTTTTTTGTAGTCTTTCAGCAACTTTCTTCTCTGTAAGCACTCTTTGGCTCAATAGATAAAAATTTGGCTAAGTATTTTTTTGCCAGATCCCTTTGTTTCCCTTTGTCCCGAACATAATTCGCTCGAGAGACTTCGGAAAACCATACTTTTGCTTTCCTTTGTCCCGAACATATTCGCTCAAGGGACTTCGGAAAACTTACTTTTGCTTTCCTCGACGATTGCTTTCATGAGACTCTTGTTTTGTACTTCTTCAGAACTTTTTACTTAGACAAATTTGTCCAACTTGTGCAATACAACTTTCCCACCAAACTTTTTAGGCATAGAATTTTTTCAAGGCCTCTGAGTGCCAAGTGTTTTTTAATTCTATGCCTTCGGCATCGCCGAGCTTATAAACTCCTTTTCGTACTTCGGCAAGTACCAGGTAGGGTCCTTCCCAATTTGCGCGAAGTACCCCGTGGGACGGCTTTCGAGGTGCAAATTCAGCCTTTCGGAGAACGAGATCTCCCTTCTTTATTCCTTTTGGCCTGGCGCGTAGGTTTATGGCTGCTGCCACTCTTTGCTGGAAAGCTTTTCTTCTCAGCTCGACTACTTCTCTGTGTTCGCTGACGAGGTCGAGCTTGGTTCTCAGGCCGAGGTCATTTCCTTTTTCATCGAACACTTGGACTCGTATTGACGGTTGTACTACCTCAACAGGGATGATGGCCTCTGTTCCGAAGATGAGTGAAAAGGGCGTTTCCCCTGTGGCTCTTCGGGGTGTTGTTCGGTAACTCCATAACACGCTTTGGAGTTCTCCTGGCCATTTCCCTTTTGCTTCTCCCAATCTCTTTTTCAAACCATCTTTTATGGTCCTGTTAGATACTTCCACCTGCCCATTACTTTGGGGGTGAGCTACTGGGGTGAAGTGCATTTTTGTCCCGAGGTCGCTAATGAACTCTTGGAATCCTTTGTCTATGAACTGGGATCCATTGTCCACTACGAGTACCCTCGGTATGCCGAATCTACACACGATGTTTTTCCATACGAACTTCTGCACTTCTTTTGCCGAGATAGTTGTCAGAGGTTCTGCCTCGACCCACTTAGAGAAATAGTCAACTGCTACTACGCAGAACTTTACGCCTCCAGGCGCCGTTGGGAGTGGCCCAATGAGATCTATGCCCCAAACTGCGAAGGGCCAAGGATAGTCTGCCGAAGTCACGAACTCTGAGGGTGTTCTTTGGATGTTCGCATGTCTCTGGCAACTACCACATTTCCGGATGAACTGCTTGGCGTCCTTTCTCAGGGTAGGCCAGAAGTATCCTTGGTGAAGTATCACTGCTGCCAGGGCGTCGGTTCCGATGTGCGAACCACAGGCGCCTTCGTGAACTTCTTCGAGGATCATTTCAGTATCCTCTTCACTAACACACCTCTATAGTGGATTTGCATATCCTTGCCGATACAGTTCTTCTCCAATTAAGAAGAAACGTCCGGAGCGCCTTCGCACTTTTGCGGCTTCGCTGGGGTCTTCGGGGAGTGTGTTGGTTGCGAGATACGTTTTGATTGGTTCTTTCCATCTTTTCCCCGAGGTCTCTATGCTTAACACCGCGATGCTGGGGTGGCTTAGCACTTCAGTGCAAGTTTTGGACTTCGCCAAACAGTCTACCTCAGCATTTTCTCGTCGGGGTACGTTCTCGATTTTCACGACGTCGAACTCCCGAATAAGCTTTGTTACCAACTCATGGTATTTCGCCAAGGTCGGGTCCTTCGCGCCATAGTTCCCTGCCATTTGCCGGACCACCAGCTAGGAATCACTATGGTCTTTCAAGTTTCTCAAGCCAATTTTTCTGGCCAGGCGTAATCCTGCTATGAGGGCCTCATACTCGGCCATATTGTTGGTGGCGTTGAAACTGAACTTGATGGCCTTCATTACTTCTAGGCCTTCGGGGCCTCTGATAATCACTCCAGCTCCCTGGTGTTCGGATCCTGAGGCCCCGTCAACATATAACGTCCATTCTGGCTCGTCTTCGCCCGAAAATGAATGTCCCTCCTCGGTGTTTGGTACTTCGGCGATGAAGTCTGCCAAAGCTTGAGCTTTTATAGCTTTCCGGGGTTCATACATGATGTCGTGTTCGCCAAGCTCTATACACCACTTGGAAAGCCTTCCCGAGTGATCAACTTTCCTCATAACATCCCGTAGAGGCAGGGTACTTCGGACGATAATGGGGTGAGCCTGAAAGTATGGCCGCAGCCTTCTCCCTGCAAGCACTAAGGCATATATAGCTTTTTGAAGCAAAGGGTACCTGACTTCGGCGCCATGCAGGGACTTGCTGACGTAGTAGACCGGCCATTGCTTTGGCCCTTCTTCTTTCACGAGGACCGAGCTCACAGCTTTTTTCGTGACGGCGAGGTATAATACGAGGGGCTCTCCCTCCCGAGGTTGCCGCAGGGTCGGCAGGCTGGCCAGGTAGACTTTGCGTTCTTCCCAGGCTTTTTGGCAATCTTCATCCCAAAGATGACCATTCCTTTCGAGGTCGCCTTCCATCTTTGCTGCCTTTGTGAGCACTTTGAAGAAGGGTCGACACCTATCTCCGTACCTGGAAATAAACCTGCTCAGAGAGGTTATTCTTCAGGTGAGTCTTTGCACGTCTTTGCCTGTGGCAGGAGTTCGGAATTCAAGCAGAGCCTTAATCTTCTCGGGGTTAGCATCGATGCCTCTTTCGGATACCATGTACCCAAGGAACTTTCCCAAGGTCACCCCGAAGATGCATTTCTCAGGATTAAGGCGGATCCCGAAGGCTCTGAGTTTTTGGAAGGTTTCCTCTAAGTCTCCAACGTGGTAGCCAGGCAGTTTGCTTTTGACTATCATATCATCAACATACACCTCCATGTTCCTCCCCATTTGGTCTTTAAAGACCTTGTTCATCAGCCTCTGGTAGGTGGCTCCTGCATTTTTGAGTCCGAAGGGCATCCTGATATAGCAATATGTTCCTCCATCAGTGATGAAGGCGGTCTTCTCTTCATCTTCGGGGTTCATCCTTATCTGATGATACCCACTGAAAGCGTCCAGGAAACTTAGGAGTCCGTACTCGGTAGTTGAGTCTACCAGTTGGTCTACTGGCGGAAGAGGATAAGAATCTTTCGGGCAAGCATCGTTCAAATTTCTGAAGTCGATGCACATCCGGAGCTTACTACTTCCTTCTTTTGTGGCAATTACCACGTTGCTTAGCCATTCGGGGTAGTTTACCTCCCGGATAATGCTAGCGTCTATCAGACGCTGGACTTCGGTCTTGATGAAGTCACTTTTGTGAGCTGAGATGCTCCGTTTCTTTTGCCGGACAGGTTTTATTTCCAGACTCGCTTTGAGGCTATGCTGGATTACGCGAGGGTTTACCCCTGGCATGTCCTTCGGCGAGTAGGCGAACAGATCTTTATTTGCAAGCAGAAAAGATACAAGTTTTTCCCTGTCTCCTTCGGCCATGCTTTTCCCTATTCGGGTACTATGGCCTGGGACAAGCTCTACTTCTTCTGTTTCTGTTTTTGTGGGATCTTCTGCCTCGCCCCTTTCCAGCTCTTTTGCTTCTACAGCATGTGCTAAGTTGCTTGCTGGAGCCTTTCGTGCTCTGACGAACACCTTTCTCACCTCGCCTTGATCAATGAAGATCTTTGCGTCTCCTTCTTTGGTGGCAAAGGTGACGGTCAAGTACTTTACATCAGGGCGAATGTGCAAATTTCCCTGTGTCTTTCTGCCGAGGATGGCGTTGTATGACGATGGAACATCCATGACTATGAATCTTGCCATGGTAGAGGCGAACAACTCAGCAGTTCCTTTCTCCGAAGTTCCTTTCATCATTAAGGGGAGGTCGATCCACCCGAGGACAGGTAGCTCAGATGGTCCTACGCCAAACGTGGGTGAAGTAACAGCCTTGAGGTCACTTCTGGATACGCCCAAGCTTGGCAGCAAATGTGAGAACAAGACGTCTGTGTTTGACCCATCGTCCAGCAGTACCCTCTTGACGTCCCAGTTTCCTATCCTCGCCATTATCAGCAATGGGTCGTCATGGGGAAATACGATGGTGGAGCCATCCTCGCGGGTCAATTTTTTAGTTGGGCTCTGATATTCCATCACCGCTATCTCTCTGGCCCTTCTCTCTCTTTCCGAGGATGGAAGTCCGGTTGTGATCGTCTGTATTACTCCTGCCGAAGGTGGAGGACGCCTTCTCGGACTTCGGTTCCTTCGCCTGTCTGAATCGTAATCCTCGTCATCAGGCTTTCATTCTTCCTCTTTTTTCCCCTTCGGGGAAGGCATTCTCAAATAACGCCGAAGCTGGCCCTGCTTTATCAGTGATTCGATGTACTTTTTCAACTGAAAGCAGTCTTCGGTGTCATGACCGTGATCACGGTGGAACTGACAGAACTTCTTCATGTTCCTTCTGTTGTCAGCAGTCATGCCCCTCAGTCGTTGGATTTGAGCCCCCTGTTTTTCCAACGCCATGAGGACGTTAGCCCTCATGGTGCTCAGAGGTGTAAAGTTTTGGGGCTTCCTTCCTCCTACTCGCATTCTCCGAGGTCGGCCTAACTGTTCCGTTGGACACCGGGCTTGCTGGCTGGACCCTTCGCCATGAGCGTGAATATGGTCAGCCTTCGGTCTAGTCATTCTCAGCTCTTCGGCTGTCATATGTTGTTCAGCCCTTCGGTAGAATTCTCCCAGCGTGTCCGGGGGATCTTTGGAGAATTCATAAAACAAGTGCGAATCCCTCCGGAGGCCCCTCGTCATGGCGAGGATGCGGATTTCGGGATGAAAGTCTGGAACACTGAGGGCCTCTCTGTTGAACCTCTCGACATAGTCACGGATGGTCTCCCCATTTCTTTGTGCTATGTCAAATATCTGGACGGGCATCTTCGCCGTCGGCTTGCTCCCAATGAACTGTTGGGTGAATGCTGTGGACAGCTCCTGGAACCCCCTGATGTTTCCAAGAGGCAGGGAATTGTACCAGGCAGTTGCTGGTCCTGCGAGGGTGACTTCAAAGCACATGCAGAGTGTAGCATCATCAGCCCCATGTAGCACCATGCTGCGTTTGTACTTTGTTAGGTGGGCCTGGGGATCAGTCCGACCCTCATAGGTCTCTAGCCGAGGTAGCCTGAAGTCACTTGGCATGGCCGCCTCGACCACTGTTCGGGCGAAAGGAGTTTCATCTCCAGAGACGGTTTCAGTTAGCCTGGCCCAAACAGGCTTGCGTGCCACCTGCTGTTCCACTCTCTCCAGTCTTGCCAAGACTTTCTCCAGGAGGAGCGTAGCACTGGGCTCCTCTTCCTGGTGCTTGGAGGTTCTTCGGTAAGAGGACTGTTGTCGTCTCTTCGGGGAGCAACTTCGGTACCGAGGTGAGGGGGACCTTGCCTCTGGCGACAAACCTCTTCTGGACGGGACTTCGGGTCGTTCAGACCTCGCTCTTTCCACAAGTCGTGCTCCGAGGGGCAAGTTATCTGTCGAGGACTCTTCCGGTGGCTCCCTACTTCCCGAGCTATGATGGGTTGCCCTTGGGCTTTTCTCCCGAGGTCGTGCTGGCGAAGTGGGTTTTTGAGCCTGGGCTGGTTGCGGCCACCTTCAGTCTATCTGTTGTGTCATTTCAGCCACAACAGACCTCTGAAAGTCTCGTAAAAAACCCATGGTGATGACAAGAGGGCGTTCCTCTTCAGGCAAGGAAGTCTCTGGGGGACTTTGTTCGGTAGCTGGTTGGGTCTCAGGCGCGAACGGCGACTTCGGGAGTCCTTTATCCTTCGAACGCCGGGTTTCGACAACAACTACCTGGGAGTAGTTTCCCACAGACGGCGCCAAATGATGCCCAAAGGCATCTTGGTTTGCTGTCATGTTGACAGGTGGAGAGACTTCCTGAGGAGGCGAGCGCCTGGAGCTCTAGTTTCCCAGCTGAGTGTGCCTGAAAAGCTCAAAGAAGAGGTTAGGAGGTCCCCGGTTTACTTTTCCGGGGAGGACCCTCCAACGCCCAAGTCAGTTTTCTGAGTATCACTGCTGCAAGGGCATCAGTTCCAATGTGCGAGCCGCACATGCCTTCGTGAACTTCTTCGAGGACCATATCAGTATCCTCTTCGCCCACACATCTCTGCAGCGGATTTGCATATCCTTGCCGATATAACTCTTCACCAATCAGGAAGAATCTTCCGGCGTGTCTTCGCAGTCTTGCAGCATTGCCGGCGTCTTCGGGAAGCTCATTCTCTGCGAGGTATCTCTTTATGGGGTCCTTCCACCCTGTTCCCGAGGTCGTTACGCTTAGCACGGAGATGCTTGGATGGTCTAGCACCTCGGTGTATGTTTTGGACTTCGCTAAGCAATCTGCCTCAGTGTTATTCCACCGGGGTACATTTTCGATCCGCACGGCGTCAAACTCTTGGATGAGTTTTGTTACCAGCTCGTGGTATTTTGCCAAGATTGGGTCCTTCGCCCCATATTCTCCTGCCGTCTGCCGAACTACCAGCTGGGAATCGCTATGAGCCCTTAAGTTTCTCACGCCAATCTTTCTGGCCAAGCGTAATCCCGCTATGAGTGCTTCATACTCAGCCACATTATTGGTGACGTTGAAGCTGAACTTGATAGCCTTCATCACCTCTAGGCCTTCGGGTCCTCTGATAACTATTCCAGCTCCCTGGTGTTCGGACCCCGAGGCTCCGTCAACATGCAAGGTCCATTCTGGCTCACCTTCTTTCGGATCTGAGTGGTTCTCCTCAGTGGTGGGTATTTCGGCGATAAAATCTGCCAATGCTTGGGCTTTTATGGCCTTCCGAGGCTCATACGTGATTTCGTGTTCGCCAAGCTCTATGCACCACTTGGAGAGCCTTCCCGAATGATCAACTCTCTTCATAACATCCCGTAGTGGTAGACTACTTCGGACGATGATGGGGTGAGCCTGGAAATATGGTCGCAGTCTTCTTCCTGCAAGCACCAAGGCGTATATAGCTTTTTGAAGCAAAGGGTAACTGACTTCGGTGCCATGCAGGGACTTGCTGACGTAGTAGACCGGCCATTGTTTCGGCCCTTCTTCTTTCACCAGGACCGAGCTCATGGCCTTTTCTGTGACGGCGAGGTACAGTACGAGGGGTTCTCCCTCCCGAGGTTGTCGCAGAGTCGGCAGGCTGGCCAGGTAGACTTTGAGTTCTTCCCAGGCCTTTTGGCAATCTTCGTCCCAAGGATGATTGTTTCTTCCGAGGTCGCCTTCCATCTTTGCTGCCTTTGTGAGGACTTTGAAGAAAGGTCTACACCTATCTCTGTACCTGGAAATAAACCTGCTCAGAGAGGTTATTCTTCCGGTTAGTCTCTGCACGTCTTTGACTGTGGCAGGAGTTCGGAACTCAAGCAGAGCCTTAATCTTCTCAGGATTGGCGTCGATGCCTCTTTCGGATACCATGTACCCAAGGAATTTTCCCGAGGTCACGCCGAAGATACACTTCTCGAGATTAAGGCGAATCCCGAAGGCTCTGAGCTTTTGGAAGGTTTCCTCCAAATCTACAACGTGGTAGCCGGGCAGCTTGCTTTTGACTATCATATCATCAACATATACCTCCATGTTTCTCCCCATTTGGTCCTTGAAGACCTTGTTCATCAGTCTCTGGTAGGTGGCTCCTGCATTTTTTAGCCCGAAGGGCATTCTGACATAGCAGTACGTTCCTCCCTCGGTGATGAAGGCAGTTTTCTCTTCATCTTCGGGGTCCATCCTTATCTGATGGTAGCTGCTGAAGGCATCTAGGAAGCTCAGGAGCCCGTATTCGGCCGTTGAATCTACCAGTTGATCTATTGGCGGGAGGGGAAATGAGTCTTTCGGGCAAGCATCGTTCAAGTTCCTGAAATCAATGCACATCCGGAGTTTGCTGCTACCTTCTTTTGTGGCGATGACCACGTTGCTTAACCATTCGGGGTATTTTACCTCCCTGATAACTTCAGCATCCAATAGGCGCTGGACTTCGGTTTTCACGAAGTTGCTTTTGTGGGCTGAGATGCTTCGTTTCTTTTGCCTGATAGGTTTTGCTTCCGGGCTTACTTTGAGGCTGTGCTGTATTATGCCAGGGTTCACTCCTGGCATGTCTTTCGGCGAGTAGGCAAACAGATCTTTATTTTTCAGCAAAAAGGATACAAGATGTTCCTTGTCACCTTTGGCCAAGCTCTTCCCTATTCGGGTAGATTGTCCTGGGACAAGATCTACTGCTTCCGTTTCTGCTTCTGCGGGATCTCCTTCTTTGCCTTTCTCCTGCGCCTTTGCCTCCACCGTTTGTGTAGAGTTGTTTGCCGGAGCCTTTCGTGCTTTTACAAACACCTTTCTTACCTCGGCTTGGTCGATGAAGACCTCTGCATCTCCATCCTTGGTGGCGAATGTGACAGTCAAGTACTTTACATCGGGGCGAATGTGCAGGTTCCCCTGAGTCTGCCTTCCAAGGATGGCGTTGTACCAAGACGGGACGTCCATGACGATGAATCTTGCCATTGTGGACGCGTACAACTCAGCTGCTCCGTCTACCGAAGTGCCTTTCATCATCAAGGGGAGGTCGATCCATCCGAGGACGGGTAGTTCGGATGGCCCAACGCCGAAGGTGGGCATGGTGACAGGTTTAAGCTCGCTGCTGGAGATGCCCAAGCTCGGCAGTAAGTGCGAGAATAGGACGTCAGCATTTGAGCCATCATCAAGCAACACTCTCTTGACGTCCCAGTTCCCTATTCTCGAAATTATCAGCAGCGGGTCGTCGTGGGGGAAGACGACGGTGGAGCCATCTTTGCGAGCCAGTTTCTTTGATGGACTTTGATACTCCATAACTGCAATTTCTCTGGCCTTCCGCTTTCTTTCCGAGGATGGGAGCCCCATGGTGATGGTTTGGATGACCCCTATTGGAGGTGGAAGGCGCCTTTTTGGACTTCTGTTTCTCCGCCTGTCGGAGTCATAGTCCTCGTTTTCGGCCCTCTCTTCCTCCTCTTTTCTGCCTTTTGGGGAGGGCATCCGCAGGTATTTGCGAAGTTGGCCCTGTTTGATCAGCGACTCTATGTACTTCTTCAGCTGGAAGCAGTCTTCGGTGTCATGACCGTGGTCGCGATGAAACTGGCAGAACTTCTTGGCATTCTTCTTATTATCGGCGGCCATGGCCTTTGGCCGCCGAATCTGCGTCCCTTGCCTTTCCAGCGCCATGAGAATGTTGGTCCGTGTCGTGCTCAAGGGAGTGAAACTTTGAGGTTTCCTTCCTCGCATTCGTCGTGGTCGGCCTGTGTGTTCAGAAAGATGCCGAGCTTGCTGACTGGACCCTTCGGCGGTGATGATCAGACTTCGGCCCCGCCATCCTCAATTCCTCGGCTGTCATATGCTGCTCTGCCCTTCGGTAAAATTCTCCGAGGCTCTCCGGGGGGTCCTTTGAGAACTCGTAGAACAGCTGTGAGTCACGCCGAAGGCCCCGTGTCATAGCGAGGATGCGGATTTCGGGCCGGAAGTTCGGGACGCTGAGTACTTCCCTGTTGAATCGTTCAACATAGTCTCGGATTGTCTCTCCGTTTCTCTGCTCTATGTCGAACATCTGCACAGGCATTTTGGCCGTCGGCCTGCTCCCAATGAACTGCTGGGTGAAGGCTGTGGACAACTCCTGGAACTCAGTGATAGTCCCTGGGGGCAAGGAATTGTACCATGCTGTTGCTGGACCCGTGAGGGTGACTTCGAAGCATTTGCACATGGTAGCGTCATCAGCTCCGTGCATTATCATGCTCCGTCTGTACTTCGTCAGATGGGCCTGTGGATCGGTCCGGCCATCATAGATCTCCAGCCTAGGCACTCTGAAGTCGCCTGGCATAGCTGCCTCAACGACGGCGCGAATAAATGGGGAGTCATCTTCGCATAATGCCCCCGACAGCCTGTCCCAAACATGTTTTCTGGCCACTTGCTTCTCCACTCTGTCCAGCCGTGTCAATATCCTTTCCATAAGCACAGTGGCGCTAGGACCATTTTCGCGGGAGGGAGATCGACGGCGCCTCTTCGGGGAGCGAGTTCGGCGCGGAGGGGTCAGGGACCTCACCTCGGGCGACGAACTGCTTCGCTGTGAGTCTCTTGGTCGCTTGGACCCGGTTTGTCCCACATGCCGCTTCCCGAGGGCTATATCTTCTGTTGATGATTCTCCGCGAGGCTCTCCATGTTAGTATTGTGCCCAAAAAGCCAATCATGAGATGATTGTATTTTTGCACATTGAGTCATGATATTTTATTGAGGCATTAATCTAGCAATTTTGTTTGTTGTTTTGTTTCTGCGTAACGTAATAAACATAATTGTAACCCTAGAATAATGATATTCTTAAACGTCCCTAGTCTAGTATTATTGTGGAGCGAGTTGCAATAATACATAATGACTAGCATATGGGGAGACTAATATGTGATATGTAGTCTACATATGGGTACAAGTTGGAGAACTTGTGTACTGGACCGACCCACCATGAGAACACTTCATGGATCGTTATATGAGTGTCATAAGTGATTCTCATAGTGATCATGGTATATGTAGTCCTTCGACCTAAGATCAGCAAGGTTCCCTACATGTGAGTCACATACTTTGATACTTTCCTTTGTTGCTCGTAACTGAGTGAACTTGAAGGAGGTCATTGGGTATGTCACATATCATGCGGAGGGATTTGTATGATCAAGATGGGATTTGTCCCTCCTATGTAACGGGAGTGATATCTTTGGGCCCCTTGATAGAGTGAGACTTAGAAAATGCATGGCCATGCTCCGATGAGTTGATATATGATATCAATGTCATCAGTTTAAGTTAGTCTACTCGGTAATCAAGAAACCAAAGATTGGGCTATACGAGAGTGACACATTCCATGTTGATAGCCAAAGGCTGTCGCCTCAATCTGGCCGAATACCCTGCCACAACAACGGCCAGAAGAACTGGCGCTTCCCGGGAATAGGTGGAATCATGCACCTCGGGAGATAGCCTGAGAGCTCCGAGCCTCGGCACGCCAGTCAAACTTGAGGACTCCATTCGCCCCCCAAGGTTGTGAACAACGCGCCTTCGGAAAAGTGGCACCAGACATTGCTGCCCGAATATGATATCCCCGAAGGCGGAACCCCCTGGAACTGGGAACCCCCGAACTGAGGGTAGGCTTCCCGAAGAGGCTCTGTCCGAACTAGAGGACGACCTCGCCCAGGGACCTCGGGAGTACGGCAGGCGCATTTAAGGAAGCATTTAAGGAAGCCTCTGACACGTCCCACCACAGACGTAAAAAGTCGCCCTGACGCGCAGACGCCATCAGAATCATATCATGGCCCGTCTCAGCACAAGGCTCGAGGCCATCTAGTTACCAACTATCTGTCCCCTACGCCCAGACGTTCAGGAGCATCCGACCGCACACGTGTCATGATCTGAACGGGCTAGGTATTCCTATATATACAGGAAATAAATACTTGACAGGAGGTTGGCAGGCCGGATATACAGCTCCCACACTTTGAGAAAACACCAGGCGAGACTTTTCTGCCTTTCTCTTTGAGCTAGTGACTTTCTCCTTCTTCCGGCCACCACTGACTTGGGCGTCGGAGGCCCCCCCCCGGAAAAACACTCCGGGGGCCTCCTAACCCTGTTTACCAGCTTTTCAGGTACTCTCCTTGGGGCGATCCACCTTCCAGGCGTTCTTCCTCCTAGAAGTCTCCTCAACAGTCATCATGACTCACAACGATGAGGCCTTAGGCCATCATTTGGCATCGTCTGTGCGAACCCGCTCGCAGATTGCCGTCGTTGAGACTCGGCGTTCTAAGGACAAGGGACTCCCAAGGTCCTCGTCCGCGCTTGAGATACAACCGGCTGCTGAGCAGACACTCCCAGAGACTTCTACGCCCGAGGAGGACCGCCCTCTGGTAATCACCATGAGCTTCTTGAGGGACTTTCAGCGCTCGGTCGTTGCTGAAATGACTCAGCAGATCGACCGAAGATGGCCACAGCAGTCACAGGCCCAGAAACCCTCCTCATCAACACGCCCTCGGGAGAGAAGCCCCAAGTCTACACACCGCACTTCAGAAAGTGGAGATCCTCGCGGAGAATCATCCACAGAAGATATAGCCCTCGGGAAATGGCCTGTGGGACAAACCGGGTCCAAGCGACCGAGAGTCTCACAGCGAAGCAGTTCGTCGCCCGAGGCGAGGGCCCTGACCCCTCCGCGCCGAACTCGCTCCCCGAAAAGGCGCCGGCGATCTCCCTCCCGCGAAAATGTTCCTAGCGCCACTGCGCTTATGGAAAGGATATTGGCACGGCTGGACAGAGTGGAGAAGCAAGTGACCAGAAAACCCGTTTGGGACAGGCTGTCGGGGGCATTATACGAAGATGGCTCCCCGTTTATTCGCACCGTCGTTGAGGCAGCTATGCCAGGCGACTTCAGAGTGCCTAGGCTGGAGATCTATGATGGCCGGACTGATCCACAGGCCCATCTGACGAAGTACAGGCGGAGCATGATAATGCACGGAGCTGATGACGCTACCATGTGCAAATGCTTTGAAGTCACCCTCACGGGCCCAGCAACAGCATGGTACAATTCTTTGCCCCCAGGGACTATCACTGAGTTTCAGGAGTTGTCCACAGCCTTTACCCAGCAGTTCATTGGGAGCAGGCCGACAGCCAAAATGCCTGTACAGATGTTCGACATAGAGCAGAGAAACGGAGAGACGATCCGAGACTATGTCGACCGATTCAACAGGGAAGCACTCAGCGTCCCGGACTTCCGGCCCGAAATCCGCATCCTCGCTATGACACGGGGCCTTCGGCGTGACTCACAGCTGTTCTACGAGTTCTCAAAGGACCCCCCGGAGACCCTCGGAGAATTTTACCGAAGGGCAGAGCAGCACATGACAGCCGAGGAATTGAGGATGGCGGGGCCGAAGTCTGATCATCACCGCGCCGAAGGGTCCAGCCAGCAAGCTCGGCATCTTTCTGAACATACAGGTCGACCACGGCGAATGCGAGGAAATAAACCTCAAAGTTTCACACCCTTGAGCGAACATGCTCGGGAAAAAGGGAAAGCAAGAATCTCGCAAAAGTACACGCCAAAACAAAAGCAGAGGTAATTTCCGAACACCCTTGAGCGAACGTGCTCGGGAAAAAGGGAATGAGCAATCTCGTGAAAATTTTCCTAAGTCCCTTGAGCAAATATGCTCGGGACAATAGGAAGACAGAAAAATTTGGCTGAAGGTTTTCCGAAGGCCCTTGAGCGAACATGTTCGGGATAAAAGGAAACAAAAAGCCTGCAAAAGACTTAGCCAAATTTTTACAAACTTTCCAGAAAGTCTCTTGAGCGAGCACGCTCGGGACAAAGGAAGGTAAAAAGTTTCTTTGGTTGCAGGTTTTCCGAAAGTCTCTTGAAGCAAACGTGTTCGGGACAGTGGAAATGAAGAAACTTGCAAGAAAGGACTTAGCCAAAAGATTGTTCATTTAGAGCAAAATCGCCTTACAAAAGAAGTGCCCAAAGAAGGAGCACAAAGGAGAAAAATAAGAGGAGCCCTAAAACAAACTAGGGAGAGCCGGGCGGACGAAGACCAGGAAGCTTCAGATGCTCGACCTTGGACCACTGCCACCGAGGTCCCTCAGGAATATTTAGGCCCTCCAGAAAAGAGAGGTCCAAATCTGGGAACCTCTGCAGCACCTGGTGCCGAGCGAGGCAGAAGCCGTCCTGAAAGGCGACCTTGGCCATGTCATCAGAAGTACGTTTTTGAACGCCAAGGACATTGACCTCGTCCCTCAGCTCAGCAACCTCCTCTTCGAGCTCGCTTATCCCCAGCGTCTCTCCGGACTCCTTCTTCAGAGCCTCGACCTCGGCTTGAAGAGCATTGTTCTCGTCCGTCAACCTCGATGCAAGACTGTCGGAAATAGCCTTGTCCTTGACAAGATCTTCGTTGGCGGCGAGCAGCCCCTTTAGTTGGTCGCCGAGGTCGGCAATCTTCCGGGAGGAGTCCTTTTCAAGTTCTTCTCTTTTCTTCGAGAACTCCTCCCGAACGGCAACAAGTTGCTGAGAACAATCCGCTGTCAGCTGCTGGTTGCTGGCGATCACCTTTGCAAGCGAAGCCTTCGCTTCACTGAGTTCCCGCGAAGTCGCATCCTTGGAGGCAGCCTGTCTGGCCACCCGAACTCGGAGATAACCAGCGTACTCCAGCAGCTACGGCAAGGCAAAAGTCCAGGTTAGTACAAGTCTAAACACTTAGAAAATTGAGGAAAAAAGTGTAAAGACTATACCTGAGCAGCATGCTCGGTGACTTTTGCGGCGAGGGTATTATCCCCCGGGTGAGCCGCCGCAATGGCCCGGAAGGAGGCGTCAGTGGTCATCCCCTTCCAAATCTCTTTTGTCATCTTCGGACAATCGTCGGAGAACAAATTCATATCCTCCGTGATTGACCAAAAGGGCTCCAAGGGGATCTTCCCCTCAGGGATTGTGGCATCGCACAGGGCCCATTTCCTCTCATGAATGGCCCTCCAGCCAGCAGTAAGAGGCTCCCCTGAAAGTGAGAAGGAAGTTAGGAGCAGAAGAAAAATTCGCGAAAGGAAAAGGAGCTGAACTTCGCCTAAAGGCATACCTGGAGGAACCTCGGAGACAGTGTCCTCGGGATCCTCGGGCCCCTCGGAAGAAAGACCCTTACCCTTCTGCCGGTACCGCTCCTCGGCGGTGGGTACTTCTACCACTACAGTGTTTCTGGGGGACTCGAGGTCGAGAGGAGGCACCTCGGTGGAAGTAACGGGGACCTCGGCCGGTGGAATTTCAACAAGACCAGCGTCTTCGCCAGCTTCTTCTTCCAAAAGCTCTGGCTGAGAAGGCTGGAGAGCCTTCCTAGCTCGCTTCGCCGAGGGTCCCGCCCCTGTCGTCTTCCTTCTTCGGGAAGCCGCCTTCTTTGTCTGCTCCCCCTTCTCCACTTGGCCAGAAAAGAGGGCCTTGTAATAAGCGGCAGCCCCATCGCCCATCTCTGAAAAAGAGAAGAAATATCAGCGGTAAGTCCGAGGAAAAAGTATAAAGGGATGGAAGATTACTCACTTCCGGCAAAAGTTTCGAAAGAAGTCTCCCCCTTAAGGAGCTTGACCAGCCAGGAGTCTTTCCCGGCGATGGCGGGAGCGGGCATATTGAGGTCAGTCACGTGCTCCTTAACCACTTTCAGCTCCCGAAGGACTTCTTCGGTCATCAACCTCCAGTTGATAGGAAAGGGGTAAAGAGCATGAGGAGAGACCTCGGGAGCCCAGTCAGCGACTGCCCGAATGCGGGCGTCGAAATCCGCGAACACGGAAGCCAACGGTGGGGTCAGCAGCATCCTCGGATCAACGACGTCTGCGTTCAGCACTCCCTGAGCCGATCTGGTCGGGGCATCAGACCAGTTCTTATCCACCTTGAGGAAAAAGAACTTAGGCTGCCACCCCCGCCAGCTATCCTTCGTGTCGAAGGTGAAGGTGAATTTTTTGCTCCCGGATCCCCGAGGCAGCAGGAAATAGAAGCCACCCTTCGGAACCACATAGAGCTTGTAGTACTGCATGAAAATGATGAAGTGGGGCTCTATCCCGAACACGCCACACATGCAGAGGTAGGCGTTAAAATAGCAGTACGCGTTCGGGGGAAGCTGGTTCACAGCAATGCCATGGAATTGGCAGAACTCGCAAACCACCTTCGGGGGAGGATACCGAAGACCGGCCTTCAGTTGGGCTCGGAAGACGGTAACCTCGTCGCCACGGTTTGAAAAAGAAAAATGGCTAGAACGAGGCAGTCTGGTCACAGCGTAAGACGGAAGAAAGAATTTTTTCTTCCACCTCTCTAGTTTTTCGGGGGTGGTACAGCAAGGATGGGCCAGAAGAGGTTTCCAGCTCTCGGGAACAGGCATCGCAGACATGAAAAAGAGTTTGAGATGGAAAAGAAAATAGTTTCCAGAAAAAACTCAGAAGACGAGTTTGGAAAAAACAACAGTTTTCCAGAAAAACTCAGAAAAACAGAGGAATCAAGTACTCTGGAAATCAAAACCCACCAAAAGATTTGCCTGAGGACGCCGTCGTGAAAGTTGGTAGGAAAAAGCTCTGATTAAAGAAGCTCCGCCACAGAAAGCAAGATAAAATGCAAGAACAGAGGGTAGAGCAGAAAAAGAGCAGAAAAACAGTAAGTGGGACTTATGATGGAATGGGCTATTTATAGGCCAAAGGTGGGTAACCGAAAGAACATCATAAGTACCCATTGGAGGCGAACCGTCGCCGTAACTACCCGCTGCACCCGAAAAGGCGCGCCCTCTGTAAATAACGCGCCTCTCCTCCAATGGCAAGAAGCCACGTGTCAACCGCTGCGCAGAAATGGGGGACGTGCCTCCCCAAACGTGCCTGGAAAACCGGGACACGCCTCCTGATTGGGACACGTCGTTTGACATCCCTGAGAAATGGAGACGCGCCGCTCAGTCTGACACGCTTGGCCATCAGACCTGCAGAAATAAAAAGCAGGCCACCTCGAGGACACCAAGAGACAGGCTATGGCTGAACAGCCCATGACTTTTGGGCAAGAGGTGTATCTTCGGTACAGGCTTTGCCTCGGAGACACCAAAGAATAGGCCAAGGCCGAACAGCCCAGACCCTCGGGCAAAAGGTGCGACCTCGGAACAGGTTATGCTTCCCAACAAGACTCCCAACGGCAACCTCGGAAAGAGATGCAAACCGAAGTCTTCACTTCGGCTTTCCAGAGGGGGGCATGTGATAGCCAAAGGCTGTCGCCTCAATCTGGCCGAATACCCTGCCACAACAACGGCCAGAAGAACTGGCGCTTCCTGGGAATAGGTGGAATCATGCACCTCGGGAGATAGCCTGAGAGCTCCGAGCCTCGGCACGCCAGTAAAACTTGAGGACTCCATTCGCCCCCCAAGGAAGCCTCTGACACGTCCCACCACAGACGTAAAAAGTCGCCCTGACGCGCAGACGCCATCAGAATCATATCATGGCCCGTCTCAGCACAAGGCTCGAGGCCATCTAGTTACCAACTATCTGTCCCCTACGCCCAGACGTTCAGGAGCATCCGACCGCACACGTGTCATGATCTGAACGGGCTAGGTATTCCTATATATACAGGAAATAAATACTTGATAGGAGGTTGGCAGGACGGATATACAGCTCCCACACTTTGAGAAAACACCAGGCGAGACTTTTCTGCCTTTCTCTTTGAGCTAGTGACTTTCTCCTTCTTCCGGCCACCACTGACTTGGGCGTCGGAGGCCCCCCCCCCGGAAAAACACTCCGGGGGCCTCCTAACCCTGTTTACCAGCTTTTCAGGTACTCTCCTTGGGGCGATCCACCTTCCAGGCGTTCTTCCTCCTAGAAGTCTCCTCAACAGTCATCATGACTCACAACGATGAGGCCTTAGGCCATCACATGTCTCGTGCTTAGTCTTGATATCTTGGACAAAGGGACAATGGCATATATCGGTGATGATCATAAAGGTTTAGTCGATTCACCGACAATCTTGTCAGTTGGGTAGCAATGATGTGTTGCTAAACACCGCTCATTGCTTATGATCATAAATGTGATTTATGATCATTGCCAACATGGCAAGAGCCTATTGGGTCGCACACATAGAGCTATTTGGATCATTAGAGTGCATGGGCTAATTATTTGGGTTATGGTTTCACTTTAATTTCGTATTAATAATGGGCCAAGGAGTTGAGCCATTATTAAGCCCGAAATTAAATCCTAATTGGATTAGGGCTTTGAAACCCATTAGGCCTGGAAGTTGAGTCTCACTATAAATACAACTTTTAAGTGAGAAATTCGGAGGTCTCCTTGCCCTAGCCTCCCAAAAGGACAGCCGCACTCTTCTCTTGCAATTCCTTGGAGGACGCAAGCTAGCACTGCGAGCGCAAGAGAAACGCATCTGCCGGGACGTGGTGGAAGCGTGGTGATCCCGAGAGGCTCGTGTGGATACCATAGAGAGCCTGAACACGTCAACTGTTCAGGTTTTGTGATTCGACTCTACAGTTGAGTGAGAGATCTCAACCGAAAATTAGGTATGAAACTTTCGAACACCCGGTTTACCCCGTTTCACTTGGATCCTGGAGGGTTTCGGTTAAATTCCGCTGCACTGTTTGGCTCCCGAAACCCAACACTCCACTTCCTGAACTACGGTATGTAGACTTGGGGCTTCTCTCCCGAGGGCGTGCTGATGAGGAGGTTTTCTGGGCCTGTGACTGCTGTGGCCATCTTCGGTCGATCTGCTGAGTCATTTCAGCAACGACCGAGCGCTGAAAGTCCCTCAAGAAGCTCATGGTGATTACCAGAGGCCGGTCTTCCTCGGGCGTAGAAGTCTTTGGGAGTGTCTGCTCAGCGGCCGGTTGTATCTCAGGCGCGGATGAGGACCTTGGGAGTCCTTTGTCCTTAGAACGCCGAGTCTCAACGATGGCGATTTGCGAGCGGTTTCCCACAGACGGCGCCAAATGATGGCCTGGGGCCTCATCGTTGTGAGTCATGATGATTGTTGAAGAGACTTCTAGGAGGAAGAATGCCTGGAAGGTGGATCGCCCCAAGGAGAGTACCTGAAAAGCTGGTAAACAGGGTTAGGAGGCCCCCGGAGTGTTTTTCCGGGGGGGGAGCCTCCGACGCCCAAGTCAGTGGTGGCCGGAAAAAGGAGAAAGTCACTAGCTCAAAGAGAAAGGCAGAAAAGTCTCGCCTGGTATTTTCTCAGAGTGTGGGAGCTGTATCTCCTGCCAACCAACCTCCTGTCAAGTATTTATTTCCTATATATATAGGAATACCTAGCCCGTTCAGATCATGACACGTGTGCGGTCGGATGCTCCTGAACTTCTGGGCGTAGGGGACAGATAGTTGGTAACCAGATGGCCTCGAGCCTTGTGCTGAGACGGGCCATGATGTGATTCTGATGGCGTCTGCGCGTCAGGGCGGCTTTTTACGTCTGTGGTGGGACGTGTCAGAGGCTTCCTTAAATGCTTCCATAAATGCTCCTGTCGTACTCCCGAGGTCCCTGGGCGAGGTCGTCCTCTAGTTCGGACATAGCCTCTTCGGGAAGCATACCCTCAGTTCGAGGGTTCCCAGTTCCAGGGGGTTCCGCCTTCGGGGATATCATGTTCGGGCAGCAATGTCTGGTGCCACATTTCCGAAGGCGCGCTGTTCACAACCTTGGGGGGCGAATAGAGTCCTCAAGTTTTACTGGCGTGCCGAGGCTCGGAGCTCTCCGGCTATCTCCCGAGGTGCATGATTCCACCTGTTCCCTGGAAGTGCCAGTTCTTCTGGCCATTACTGTGGCAGGGTGTTCGGCCTGATTGAGGCGATAGCCTTTGGCTATCACTAAGTTTTGAGAAGAATAAAGCACTGAATGAAGTTCAGGGGCAAAATGGTAATTTTTCATCCTAAATAGTCGGGACAAGTCCCGAGTGTTTTAAAATGAATTTTTAGAACTTAACTTTCAACCTTAACTCAAATTTGAAAAATAGACAAGAATTTAATCAAGAATTACTAAGTTACAAAGATAGGGGACTTAATTGTAACAAGCTTAATACTTTGAGGTTTTTTGGTTTAAGTGAGAGTTTAAGAAAGGGAAAGTGGACTATGGCTGCCATAATCCCGTTTCCAGCCTTCTCAGCCTCATTTTGCTCTCAATTTAAGCTTGGAATCAAGAGTTTTTGGTGCCAAGAGAAGCAATTCAAAGCATATAAGATAGGAGGAAGCATTTTCAAGCATGAAACCATGTTTTTGAGGCTTGGAAGGGCATTTTCCTACTTCCCCTGTTTTTGAACGAGGTAAGGAATGTGTTCTTGATTGAATCCGTGTTTGTTAGTTAGTTTGAAGCTTGGGTTTTGGTTAGAGAGTGCGGTTTTGATGCTTGGTGCCATTGTTTTTGATTGGAACTTGTGCAGAACTTTGGTGAGCTTGGTTGAACGAAAAGGGGATTGATTCTTGCTTGTTACTTGGAGTTGAGGTAAGGGAGATATGTTTGTTAAGTTCATTGAATGCCATTAGCTTCAGTTTTCTTGAAGAATTCGAGTAGTTTAGGCTATGGCATTAGGCAAACGTTTTGGTTGAATTGTGGTGGACTAGAGGATTTTGAAGGATTGGATTGATGTTTCTAGACATCATAGCTTAGCTTTTGATAGTTGGTTATGTTCTATGCAACATGTACTATGTGTGTATGAAATTTGGAGGCATTCCATGCATGTTTGGTATGTGAATGAATTGTCCAAAGTTCATAGCAGCAAAATGCACCAATTTCTGCATTTCTGCAGATTGGCGACGCGTCGCCATTTACTGGTCAAAAACCAGTGACGCATCACCAATCCAAAAAACTGTCTCAGAACGTCGACAATTGTGGCGACGTGTCACGACGGTTGGCGACGCGTTGCCAAGACAGCGTTTGACACCCGATTTTGTTTTCAGCATAATTTTTCGCTTGGGTGTCCGATTGAGGTGATTCAAGATTCAACGCGAAGCTAAGAGGGAGTACTATCACCTCAATATTTTAAAAAACACTTAAAATGTCCCAGTTTTAGATTTATATTAACTCAAAGTGAAGGCAAGTTTTTAAGGAAACTATGTTGCAAGTGAACATAATTAGCTACCACTAGCTCTGGTGAGAGGTTTAAAACCCTTGTCATTCTAGCCATGTCATAGCCATGAGGTCACAAGGTGAAACCTTGTTCATCTAGTCTACATCAAAGAGACCATGCGGCCTAGCCTTCAAGTCCCACCATAATTCCCCTGCATAACGACTATGGGAAGGCTACATGATTGCATTCAGTAAGCTTCGGCTTGCTAGGAGCAGGTTAGTGATCAAAAATCGCTAGGCGCAGAGTGATGCTTCGTGAGGAGGACTATTTGAGGAAAGGTCTTTTGGCCTAGTTATATGTACATATATCAGACCCTTATGCTGTGTGAGCTCGCAGCAAGAGTCCTAGTAATTTTCTTGCAAGTAACAATACTAACTAGTATCTTACTTTGGTTGCAAAGCCTAGTAGCACTTGGCAAAGGACTTTTGAGACTCGCCACTGGGACGTGCACCCAAGGTGGGAGTTAGGGTAAAGAGATCTCAGTAGAGTCTTGTATTTATACAGTACTTTAGTTTGGCTCCATAGTTTATGTTATGAGGAGTCCTCGACTCTAAGATTGCTCTTGGGTGAGGGCATTAGTCTACTTTATGTATGAATGTTCTCACGAGTTGTTATCTGTAGTAAACTCACACAAACGTTGATTTTTGTATGCTTTGGCTATTTGCACTTATTTTTGTGTAGAAATTACTTGGCCAAGTTAATGTTTTAATGTTTTATGGTTTTAATAAACCAAGTCAAAGAATAAGAGCATGCATATTGCATATTCTATGTTAATCAACTAGTATCATGGGATTTAATTCGCACATATACACAATTAGCCAATTGCAATCCACCGTGAGACCAACTCTCACAGGGCTTCCTGGGCAGGGGCACGGGCGGTCGTGTCAGCTCCATGGAGGTCTTTCCCTTTGGGATTTTGGTGTCCTGAATGGCCCTCTTTCGGGCATGATCTTCCTCCCAGGGAGCCTGCACTGCTTCACCTGCAAAGTCCCGCCGAAGTTCCATCAGAACGTCATCCCTTAGCCCCTCGTCTATAAGATCTAAAACACCAAAAATTCCCAAACTCATAGAAGAATGGCCAAGGGACAAACCTGGTTGAAGTTCTGCGTCATCGCCGTCGGACTCGCTCACTTCAAGGACCTCATCGGGGACATTTTTGCCTTTACGTTTTCGGCGCTCAACCAGCTCCTCGGCCGAAAACCCCCCAACCGAGGTCCCCAAAGTCTCCGTCACGGTACTGGGACTACGGGGAGTGGAATGGATGGCTGGTTTCGAGGGAGGATCCTCCCAAACATGGGTCTAGTCCTTAGTCCCCACATCATCTTCGGGAGGTGGAGGAATGAGGTCCTCCTTCATTTTCTTCGACCTTGGAGACAAAGATGATCTCCTGGACATCTTCTTTCTCTTCGCCACCATCTTTTTTTGGGTCTGCTCCCCCTTCTCAGCCTGGCCGAGGAAGAGGGACTTGTAGAAGGCGGCAGATTTGTCACCCATCACTACAAAAAGAAGAATATCAGTGTAAGTATGCACAGAGAAAGATGAAAAATTTGGAAAGGAACTTACTCTCTTTAAGGGCCGAGTACATGAGTTCGCCCCGAAGAAGCATTACCAACCACGACTTCTTCCCGTCAAAAAGAGGTTGCGGCATGTTCAGGTCGGTAATGTGCTCCTTGATCATCCCCAGTTCCCAAAGGACCTCTGATAGCCGAAGTATCGCCCTTCAAACCCATAAGCTCGGCCAAAGCACCACCCTCGGAAAGTCGAGCATCACCCACAAGGAATGCGAACACCAACTTTGCAAAAAAAGGGGTCTCGCCCCTTGAACATCCGACCTCGGTGATCCATCATCACCCCTAGAAATGACAGTACCGACCACGAGAATACGGTGCATCGCCATCCTTAGTAAGGTGATCGAATCAGCTTCGGAATAGAAAGACTCACCACCTTCGGCAGGGAAGAACGTCCCCAAAGGGGACAACCCTTGGCGAGGGGATTCCCGGATTACTGAAAGGATCTTGGAAGAAAGCCCTCTTGTTCCAAAGAGCTCTCTTCTACCGAAGGGATCTTAGGAGCACGGCAGAAACAATTAAAGAGCCTCTGACCTGCCGCCCTCGTACACAACACGCCGCCCTCATACACGCTTTGACACACCATCGCTGCACACGTATTGTCACACATACCTACCCTGGCCTTAACCTTTGGCCAGAATGGCCTGCAGCCGGCTAGAGGCCCCCACGCCTGAAGGTACGGGTTACATCCGACCAAACATGTGTTGTAATCTGAGCGGGTTACGTCAGGCAGATTTATCCATTCACACCCTCCTATATATATATGGGAAAAGGCCTTAATATGGGGCTTTCTCGGAAGAAAAGATACATCTTTCATATTCTTACTACTACTGCCAGTCTCTAAAAATACTGACATGGGCATCGGAGGCTCCTCCACGGAAAAATACTCTAGGGACCTCCTAACCTTTTATTCTTTGAGTGTTTCAGGCAATCTCTTCCTGGAAGTCTCTCGTTCAGGCGTTCCTCCCTCACTGGAAGCCCCTCCCAGTCTCACTATGTCATACAATGAAGATGCCAATGGGCGTCATCTAGCGCCGTCTGTCGGAATCCACTCACAGGTGGCTGTCGTTAAGACTCTGCATTCTAAGGACCAGGGGCTTCTGAAGTCTCCTTTCGCACCAGAGGTTCAACCGGCAACCGAGCAACCTGCCACAGGGACTCCCTTGCCATAGGATGAGCATCCTCTAACCGTTACCATGAGCTTCCTGTGTGATTTTCAATGCTCCGTTGTAGCTGAAATGATGCAGGAACTAGACTGAAGATGGCCACAGACGCCTCCGGACCGAAGGCCCCATTCACCAGCACCTTATTGGGAGAGGAGCACAGAGTCAATTCTCTGGAGTTTGGGAACCGGGGACCAACGTGATGAGTCCTCGACAGAAAACGTGCCCCCCGGGGTTCGACCTACGGGAGAAACAGGGTCCAAACGGCCCAGCACTCCCCACCGAATGAGTTCTTCACCAGAAGAGAAGTCGCAATCCCTCGGCACCGAAGTTACTCTCCAAAAAGAAGGCGTCGCTCTCCACTACTAGAGGCCACCAGGCAGCAAGAAGAAGAGCCCAGCACCACACTCCTCGTGGAAAAAGTCCTAAAGATGTTAGAGAGGGTGGAAGACAGGTAGCTCGGAAACCCATCTAGTCTAGGTTATCAGAAACCTTCAACAGAGATGAATCGCCATTTACCCGAACAGTAGTCGAAGCACCTATGCAGAGTGACTTTCGGGTACCTCATTTGGAAACCTACGATGGCCGAAGTGACCCCCAGGCTCGCTTAACCAAATACAGGCACTGCATGGTGTTGCACGGTGCTGATGACGCCATCTTGTGTAAATGCTTCGAGATCACCCTCTCTGGACCGGTAATGGCATGGTACAACTTGTTAGCCCCTGGAACCATTGTAGGATTCCAAGAGTTGTCTACCGCTTTCACACAACAATTCATTGGAAGCAGACCGATGCCGAAGATGCCAGTTCAAATGTTCGACATAGCACAGAAGAATGGAGAAACTATTTGTGACTATGTCAAGAGGTTCAATCGAGAAGCCCTAAGCATGCCAGACTTCAGGCCGAAGATACACATCCTCGCCATGATACGGGGACTTCGGAGAGACTCACAATTGTTCTATGAATTCTCGAAGGACCCCCCGGACACCCTCGACGAATTTTACTGAAGGGCGGAGCAACATATGACTGCTGAAGAGCTGAGGATGGGAGGCCCAAAGCTCGACCACGTCCGCACCGTAGGGTCAAGCCAACAAACTCGCTACCCAAACGAATCAGGGGGTCTACCTCAAAAGTTGAGAGGAAAGAAGCCATTGACTTTTACTCCCTTAAACACCACAAGGACGAACATTCTCATGGCCATGGAAAGGCAGGGAACTCAAATTCAACGACCGAAGGCCATGACCTCGGACAACAAAGGAACATGAAAAAGTTTTTCCAGTTCCATCGGGATCATGGGCATGATACCGAGGATTGCTTCCAGCTGAGGAAGTGCATAGAGTCCCTGATAAAGCAGGGCCAACTTCCACGTTACCTGTGGGTGCCCTCCCCAAATGGGAGGAGGGAAGAAGAGAGGAAAAGAGATGACGAGGAATATGACTCCGACAGACGCCGGAACTGAAGTCCCAGAAGACATCCACCACCTCCGGCAATAATAATACAGATGATCACCACAAGACTACCCTCAGTAGAAAGGAAAAGAAAAGCCAGGGAGATCTCGGTGATGGAATACGGTAACCCATCAAAAAAGCTTATTCAGAAAGATGGATCTACCATAATAATCCCTCATGACGACCCCCTGCTGGTCATAGCAAGGATAGGGAGTTAGGACGTCAAGAGAGTACTCCTTGACGACGGTTCTAAAGCTGACGTCTTATTCTCCCATCTGCTACCGAGCTTGGGTATCCCAAGGGGCGATCTCAACCACGTCACTTCTCCTACTTTCGGAGTAGGTCCGTCCGAACTCCCTGTCCTCGGGTGGATTGACCTTCCCCTGATGTTAAGGGGAACTTCACTACAGAACAAAGATGAGCTCTTTGCCTCCACAATGACAAGGTTCATTGTCATAGATGTCCCTTGATCGTATAATGCCATCCTTGGAAGACAGACAGAAGGAAACCTTCACCTTATACCAGATGTGAAATACCTAACTGTCACCTTCGCCACAAAGGATGGAGATGCTGAGATCTTCATCGACCAAGGGGAAGTAGAAAGGTGTTTGTCAAAGCATGAAAGGCCCCAGCAAAAAGTTATGCATGGATTACGGGAGCAAAGTCCACACTTGCAGGAGAGGAAAGAAGGAAGAAACAAAAGACCCCGAGAGAATAGAAACAAAAGATATAGAACTTATCCTAGGCCGAAATACCCGAATAGGGAAAAAAGTTGCTGAAGGTGATAAGGATCTTTTCTGTTAATGAACGAAGATCTGTTTGCCTACTCGTCGAAGGACATGCCTGGGGTGGACCCTTGCATAATTCAGCATAATCTTTGTCACGCCCCGTACTGCCCCTGGCCCATCTGGGCCCAATTATCAAAGCTTGCAGCGGAAGTTATTCACATTTGAGGGGGCTTTATTTAATACTACGAGCACCTACGGCGTGAGAGTCCAGGATCTAATCTGGTTCTAGCTTGATTGATTATTTACCTTCAATATGTTTCAGGGTGCTCTTTAAGGTCAAGCTAGCACCTATGTGGAATTTTAGTGTTCCAATTATGAGCTTTCTCAACTTAACAGATTTTCATGCGCATAATGCCCTTAGATGCCATCTTATCAAATCAGCAACCAACTCCATACAAATCTAGGTTCACTGGAGATCCTTCCTTAGGTACACATATTCAGCCAATCAATCTTGCAATTCAAGCAAAACAATCACTTAGTCCAGTAAGTGCATAGAATGTGTGCCCATCAAGTGTACTAGTCCAATGCATGGCAACAAAGAAGCCCATCTCTTTTTCAAGTTTGAAAACACATTTGTATATCCATGAGCATCTGCCAAGTCTAGCACACATAACCTGAATATCCATCATGGCATTATTCATCATAGTCATCCATCCAAGGCAAAGTTCATCATCATAAGTCAACCAGAACTATGCCTATCCATAGCACAGCAAACAAGCATCACCTACTTGGAAAACATACCAAGGAATGCTTTATGTCTAAGTTTATCTGGGTTCAAGTTTTACAGACCAAGTTTTCATGTCTACTTAATCTGTAACTCAAATAGACATGGAATACAATCCACCTTATAGACCTTGTTCCCACAACTTCTAGACTCCATATCCTGCACAGGTAAGTCCACAACATTAGCTTGTTCCACAAGCAATCTATACCACACAAGTCACTTTGAGCATATGATTTTACTGAGCATCACTATACACATACCCAACCTTTTAGTGTATCGTAACGAGTACTCTGGTACTCCCCGCTTGGTCTATCAAGCCATCCATTTCCTGAAAAATGTTTACCAGGGCGGGTGAGTTATAAAACTCAATAAGAATCCCGGCGTGAGGTAGGTATCTCATGACTTTCATAGTCATATCCGGCTTTTAAAGCCAAAGTGTGCCAAGAACGTAATGGCATTTTCCATATTCCTGCAAAGGAAAACACTAAAACAAGAAAACACACAGTATGGCATGATAGCAATAATAATAATAATAATCAGGGTCAGCATGCACAAACAATTTCAGAGAAGCACACAACTCAACGCACACACCACTGTTCCTCGTAACCTGTGGGCATCGCAAGCATTCGCATTTGCATAACCATTTTCGGTCGACCATTTTTCTTTTTTTATCTTATCTGAGCTCATTATCTTGGGACCGAGTTGGCCAAACTCGATACCAAGACCCAAATGCTTGCTATTCTACTCATGAGTATACCATCGTTGCCGAAGCAACACCACCTCGCCCAGTACGCACTTATGTGCCCAATTATCCATAGTTGCTGAAGCAACGATCCTCGTCCAATACGCACTTATGTGCCCAATTATTAAACTAAGAAAGTACATGAGACCTCACAAAAGTAACAACCACGTAGCCCTGACATGCACACCTATGGTCACTTGGTGCTTTGACCATCACATAGGGGCACTAATACTCACACTGAAAGGACATGGAAAATATACCATGGAGAGTGAGTATTGGGATTCTTACCACCATTTGTATAACCTTTTTGCTCATTGTCTTTGCCTTGCTTTGCTTTGTTTGTTGTTGTAACTTTGCCCTTGCCTTAATGGACCTATAAAGCCCAATACACTAGCAAGTTAATTTCTTACTTTTCATGAACCATGAGAACCATAATTTACCAAGGATTCTTGGTTTAACTTACTCAACCTTACTTAAAGAGGAAAGGCCCCATAATTACCCTTCTTGGTTAAAGTCCAATTCCAATTGTAGCCAATGTTGGCATTATAGCCAAGATGGCCAATGTAGCCACTGCTGCCAATTTAGCCCAAGTTTGCCTATGTAGCCCTTGTAGTGAATTGTAGCCCATTTTCATCTTGCTGTGAATTGAGGCCCAACTTGGCCTTTTCTGAAAGTGTAGGCCCAATTGGCCTTTTCTGGAAGTTTAGGCCCAATTGGCCTTTTCTGGAATCTTGGCCCAACTTGGGCTTTCCAGGAACTCAGGCCCACTTGGCCTTCTATGGAACCCAGGCCCACTTGGCCTGTTCTGGAACTCAGGCCCAACTGGCCTTTTATTAACTCAGGCCCACTTGGCCTTTTAATTCCTCAGGCCCACTTGGCCTTTTAATTCCTCAGGCCCACTTGGCCTTTTATCTTCTCAGGCCCACTTGGCCTTTTAATTCTCTTCTGGACTTGGGCCTATATTAACCTTTTCAGGATTTAGCCCAATTCAGCCTTTAGGCCCAATATACATCTTCAGGACTTGGGCCTATATTAACCTTTTCAGGATTTAGCCCAAGTGTTGAGTCAAAGTAGCCCACTTGCCAATAATGCCATTATGGTCCATTTGGCCAATATTACTCAAAACTCTGGGTTTTCCACTCAAGCACCTCAAGAACAATTGTTGACAGAATTGTCCTTGAATTCTTCTTTGCCACTTTAGTCCCAAATTTTCCTTGTGAACACTTTTGCCACCAAATTACTTGGTTAACACACATCCGCCAAAAATTGGCACCATGGCCGAATGCATGCTTCATTTCTTCTTTGTGATTTTTTTTTTTTTTGCTTGTACAAGTCATCTAGGACTTAAAAATATGCCAAGAACACTTGGCTCCACATGGCTAACATGCCAAGAGATTAAAATCAACATATGGCCGAATCTTTCAAGCTTGATTTTTTTGCTCATAAATCTTCTCTTTTTGCATCCAACTTTTGGCCATCAACATGCACACTCACAAGAACATCTTCACTACCAAGAACACTTGGTTTCAAGCTTGCATGCCAAAAATACCCATTTGGCCGAATATACTCCTTGCTTTTCTTTGCATCTTTTGTTTGTTTCTTTGCTTGGAAAGGCTATACAAGCCTCAAGGCACCAAGAACACTTGGTTTCAAGCCTCAAAATTCCATGGACATTCATGGCCGAAACTTCATCCTTGCTTTTCTTGGAGTTCTCCTCCATTTCCTTGCTTTTGATGGCTTAAAAGTGCCATGCATGCCTTGAACTCTCAAGTTGAGTCCAAGAGCACTATGATTCCTCCATGGCCGAATCTTCAAGAGTTTTTCCTTGCAAAAATCCAGCAAATACAAAGCATTAAAAAGTAATATCTAGCTCAAAACACAAGAAATTAACAATGAAAACATGATTCACTTACAACCTTGTTTATGGCCGAATCTTGAGCTTGTTCTTCCTTGACGTTTTCCTTGTTTTTCCTGCTCCTCATGGCTTAGAAATGCCATGCATGTTCATGAGCTCATGCGTGAAGCTCAAGAACAATAAGTTCCTCCATGGCCGAATCTTCAAGAGCTTGTTTCTTGATGTTCTTCTTCACTTCCTTGCTTCTCATGGCTTAAAAATGCCAAGCATGCTCATGAGCTCTTGAGATGAGCTCAAGAACACTATTTTCTCACCATGGCCGAATATTCTCAAGCATTTTTCCATGGGTTTCCCTTGACATCTCTCTTCGATTTTGGTCTAGATGTGTTTAGGAGGTTGAAAGCTTCATGAAAATGTGTTTGCATGTGGGAAAAGCTTGGGTTTTGGTCATGGCCGAATTTGTTGAGGGAGGAAGAAGATGATGAACTTGGAAGAACACCATGGCTGGTTTTAGAGAGAAGGGAGAGCAAATGGGAGCACTTGGTGCTAGAGAGAGAGAGAATTAAGTGTTTGAATGGTAAAACAAGAGCATGGCCGAATTTAGTGCTTCCAATTAGAAGAAATGCAAGCCAAATGCATGTGAAATGCATATTTGGAAGCAATGGCCGGCCATTTAATTTCCAAGTGGTGGGAGAATGGTCAAATGGCAATTAAACAATTCATTAGACAAATGTGAGTGGGGGGAATAGTTTAATGGGGTATCTTGGAGCCATTAAACAATAATAGACAAAGGATAATGGAGTTTGTAGTGGAGGAATTAATTTAATGGGTAATAAACAAATATGAGTGGAGCAAATAAACAATGATAGTGGAGCATAAGTGGGAGACAAGCATGTGATGGGCAAATAATTAATATGTGAGTGGGAGACATGGGTGGCCAAACAATAATAGTTTAATGGGAAGTGGGAGACAAGAATAGTGGAGGAATAAAATAAATGATGAGTGGAATGTGTAGTAGGCCAAATTACTTACTTGGTCCTCCATCTTTCTCCAACTTTGCAATTGAGTCCTCCCACCCAACTTTTCTTTGTGCAATTAAGTCCCTCAATTTCAATTTCCACCAATATCATCATCACAACTCTTGGCCTAAGCCAAGCATAATCCTTGGAGTGTCCAACACTCATTAATGCCCATTCCTTAATTAATTCCAAGTCTCCACAATTTATTTGCCAAGTTTCCAAATTTGGAAACTTTTTCTGTCTTTACTCCACTTAACCCGGGACTTAGTCATTTAGTCCTTTCCGGGTATGACAATACTCCCCCTCTTAAGAAATTTGGCCCTCCAAATTTCCTAGGAGTCCAAAATCATCCTGCTCAGGTAGCCTGTTTAATACCAGAACACTGGTGGCATACCTTTCTGTCAAGCAGCCTCTTCCACTGGCCATATAAGTACTCATCTCCCCTTTTTGTTTCAACTCTCTCTGTCAACTCCAGATTATAAACTGGATAGCTCTCCTCATAAGGTCTTACTTGCCTTGATCCACAAGTCATAGCTTGTTTCCTTTTTTCACAACTCAGCCCATCCCATTAGTGAATAACTAACACTTCTCAGGGTCTGGTAAAACCAGCAATGGGCTGCAGTCAATTTCTTCACAAGTCCCTCACACTGAGGTTGCTTCCATTCCAAGATATCTTCATCTGCTCGAGATCAATAGCTTAACTATGCTCATTGATCAACTGTCCTAGGATTTCAATTTTCCTTAGCCCAGATTTGGCACTTAGCTTGCCATACAACTGCTATTCCTTTTCAGGCTGGGCACCACTCTTTGGTGCTCCCTAGGGCTTTTTTTTCATCCTTTGAGCACGCCAATATGTCATCATTAGTAAGCCCAAATGGCATCACCATGTACTCAAAGCAACCGCTTCTGGTCCTGCACACTAACTTTAGGACCTTTTCTTCCTCGATTCTCAGCTGGAAAAATATCCAGGTTCGAGTTTTATCTTCCTTCTTTACAGAAGTATAGATGCTTTCCAGGTAGATGTTCCTGGTTAATGAGTTCTCAAGCTTTATTTTAATGGGTTCTGACTTAGTCTTTGTCCTCCTTTGTATTAAATTGCCCTCGATACTTACTTAACTTCAGCTTCTTTTCATCCTTAGGCAATCACCTTCTTCATGAACATAGGTTTTGTGCTTCAGCACCCTTAAATGATCCTCTGGGACTAACCCAGGAAAATTTCCATCATCAATGTCATTCCTTCCTGTCTTCCCCTGCTTGGTCCTGGTACTTGTAGTCTGTCATTTGGCTCATTAGCCAAACTACGCTCATTCTGAGCTACCTGCCTTTGGGCAGTTTCATCAGGTATCACCGACCTGGCATTTGGCTCTCTAGCCAAACCATGCTCACTTTGAGCTACCCGCCTCTCTGGTTCATTCCTACCATTACCATTTCTGGGGTGGCAGCAATATTATCTGTCATCAATTCATTTCTGGTATTTCTAACCAGGCGCACTTCAGTGCATACTTCTGTCATTCATCATTTCATTCCTCTGACTAACTTGGCAGTTTCCATAGACAATAATGCACTAGTATCAATTTAAAACTGATAATCCATAACTGCCAAATAAAATGTTACCTGTCAGGGTTCTTCTAACTCAATCCTGACCTGGTCCATTTCTTCATCAGTATCTTCAGCTCTTTGCCTTCATGGTCCTCTTGTGCCTTTCTTGATGTCTCAATCTGGAATACTCGTCCAGTATCCTCAATTTGCCTTTCCCTGCTCCAGGTATCTCTCAGTATGCCTGGTGGGGGCATAGCTAGCCTCTTTATGAAAATTCCAGTCTCTTCAATGAAGATGGGGCATGTCTTGCCCTTTATGGCAATTGCCCTCTATCATTAACCTCTTGGGGTCTTTATCTTTCTTTCTTGGCAAGTCACTGCCTTACCCAATGATTCAACACTTTGGGTACAGTACTCAATACAACTCTCCACGAATCTGTAGCATGGCTTATTGCCATGGAATCTTCCTTGAGTCTCTCAGGGAAGGTTGTAGCGAGCTCAAAAAGACAGCTACCTTCTCTGTTGTTCTGCTTTTCTTGGCTAGTGTGCCAAGCTTTGACCATCCTTTTTTTTTTTTTTTTTTTTTTTTTTTTTTTTTTTTTTTACCTTTCTTCTTTCTTCTCTTACTTTTTCTTTTTTTTTTAGCTCATATGCCAAGCTTTTGCTTTCTCTGCTTAGCTGGCTTCTACATCCTGCTACTCTTTCCAGATCCCTTATGGCTTGTTTCTGGAATTGTTGCTCCAGGGCCATGGTTTTTGAAGTAACTTCTTAGGTCTAGGTATTCTCTACCTAAAGCCACTGAATCTCTACTCAAGCTCTAATGTTGAGAGCTACCTCAGCTCAAACAGGTAAACTCAATCTGCTTCTGTCTCTGGATCACGATCACATCAAAAGATAGGAGGTTTTAGTGCCAGGAATCGACTCCATCTGGCCCTCCTTAAGTTCATTCTTTCTGTGCTTTCCCTTTCGGGCTCATCTCTGCTACCAGGTGTATTCCTGGTTTGATCCTTGAACACCTGCTCCAATGCCAGGATATCCTGCATCATAGCATAGCAGCCCTTGGCTCTACTGCTTCTGAGAATCTATCTCAGCTTTGATTTCAGGCATCTCAAAGTTCCTTTTTATTTACAGCTGCTTCTGCTTCTCATACTGTGGAGCACATCTGATTACTGAATCTTTGCTGGAGCATATTTGATTATTGAATCTCTCCTGGATCCAACTATTTGTAACCTGGCGTTTGGCTTTTGGGCCAAACTAGGTTCATTGGCCTCTGTCTCTGAACTTTCTTCTTTCATCATCATCAATTTCTATTGGCTTGGTCTTGTAGCACATATTCTCTTTCTAGTCTTCTTTTCATTTCTGACTCTCTTCACTGCCCAGCAGTTCTGGGATTTATACCTGACTTCTCGTCATGGTCTGAATGCTCGATGGTTGGCATGTACTCCTACATTGCTTCCAATTTTGCCTCCGGGTATCAAGACCCATTAATACTTGGCCTCATGGCTCAGCTTTCCCACTGGGTATCAAGACCCAGAAATTAAGGGCTCAGTTCTTCCCCTGGGTATTAAGACCCAGTAATACTTGGCTAAATGGCTCAACAGCTCTGACTTGGACCTCTGGCACAAAGCCAGGACACCCCTTCCTATCTGAGGAAGTTTCATTTTCATTATGGGCCTCCTCATTACCTGGTTCTCATCCTGTTCACAACAACAAAGCAAAGCACAATACACATATATGCTCAATAATTCATAAGTGACTCAACCTAGTGGACTTAACCTATGTGGGAACAAGTCTATACTATAGCAGTCAATGACCAGAACACTGGTCCTTCCAAACAAAACATGCTGTCACACAATAAACATGCTCTGATACCACTTCTGTCACGCCCCGTACTGCCCCTGGCCCATCTGGGCCCAATTATCAAAGCTTGCAGCGGAAGTTATTCACATTTGAGGGGGCTTTATTTAATACTACGAGCACCTACGGCGTGAGAGTCCAGGATCTAATCTGGTTCTAGCTTGATTGATTATTTACCTTCAATATGTTTCAGGGTGCTCTTTAAGGTCAAGCTAGCACCTATGTGGAATTTTAGTGTTCCAATTATGAGCTTTCTCAACTTAACAGATTTTCATGCGCATAATGCCCTTAGATGCCATCTTATCAAATCAGCAACCAACTCCATACAAATCTAGGTTCACTGGAGATCCTTCCTTAGGTACACATATTCAGCCAATCAATCTTGCAATTCAAGCAAAACAATCACTTAGTCCAGTAAGTGCATAGAATGTGTGCCCATCAAGTGTACTAGTCCAATGCATGGCAACAAAGAAGCCCATCTCTTTTTCAAGTTTGAAAACACATTTGTATATCCATGAGCATCTGCCAAGTCTAGCACACATAACCTGAATATCCATCATGGCATTATTCATCATAGTCATCCATCCAAGGCAAAGTTCATCATCATAAGTCAACCAGAACTATGCCTATCCATAGCACAGCAAACAAGCATCACCTACTTGGAAAACATACCAAGGAATGCTTTATGTCTAAGTTTATCTGGGTTCAAGTTTTACAGACCAAGTTTTCATGTCTACTTAATCTGTAACTCAAATAGACATGGAATACAATCCACCTTATAGACCTTGTTCCCACAACTTCTAGACTCCATATCCTGCACAGGTAAGTCCACAACATTAGCTTGTTCCACAAGCAATCTATACCACACAAGTCACTTTGAGCATATGATTTTACTGAGCATCACTATACACATACCCAACCTTTTAGTGTATCGTAACGAGTACTCTGGTACTCCCCGCTTGGTCTATCAAGCCATCCATTTCCTGAAAAATGTTTACCAGGGCGGGTGAGTTATAAAACTCAATAAGAATCCCGGCGTGAGGTAGGTATCTCATGACTTTCATAGTCATATCCGGCTTTTAAAGCCAAAGTGTGCCAAGAACGTAATGGCATTTTCCATATTCCTGCAAAGGAAAACACTAAAACAAGAAAACACACAGTATGGCATGATAGCAATAATAATAATAATAATCAGGGTCAGCATGCACAAACAATTTCAGAGAAGCACACAACTCAACGCACACACCACTGTTCCTCGTAACCTGTGGGCATCGCAAGCATTCGCATTTGCATAACCATTTTCGGTCGACCATTTTTCTTTTTTTATCTTATCTGAGCTCATTATCTTGGGACCGAGTTGGCCAAACTCGATACCAAGACCCAAATGCTTGCTATTCTACTCATGAGTATACCATCGTTGCCGAAGCAACACCACCTCGCCCAGTACGCACTTATGTGCCCAATTATCCATAGTTGCCGAAGCAACGATCCTCGTCCAATACGCACTTATGTGCCCAATTATTAAACTAAGAAAGTACATGAGACCTCACAAAAGTAACAACCACGTAGCCCTGACATGCACACCTATGGTCACTTGGTGCTTTGACCATCACATAGGGGCACTAATACTCACACTGAAAGGACATGGAAAATATACCATGGAGAGTGAGTATTGGGATTCTTACCACCATTTGTATAACCTTTTTGCTCATTGTCTTTGCCTTGCTTTGCTTTGTTTGTTGTTGTAACTTTGCCCTTGCCTTAATGGACCTATAAAGCCCAATACACTAGCAAGTTAATTTCTTACTTTTCATGAACCATGAGAACCATAATTTACCAAGGATTCTTGGTTTAACTTACTCAACCTTACTTAAAGAGGAAAGGCCCCATAATTACCCTTCTTGGTTAAAGTCCAATTCCAATTGTAGCCAATGTTGGCATTATAGCCAAGATGGCCAATGTAGCCACTGCTGCCAATTTAGCCCAAGTTTGCCTATGTAGCCCTTGTAGTGAATTGTAGCCCATTTTCATCTTGCTGTGAATTGAGGCCCAACTTGGCCTTTTCTGAAAGTGTAGGCCCAATTGGCCTTTTCTGGAAGTTTAGGCCCAATTGGCCTTTTCTGGAATCTTGGCCCAACTTGGGCTTTCCAGGAACTCAGGCCCACTTGGCCTTCTATGGAACCCAGGCCCACTTGGCCTGTTCTGGAACTCAGGCCCAACTGGCCTTTTATTAACTCAGGCCCACTTGGCCTTTTAATTCCTCAGGCCCACTTGGCCTTTTATCTTCTCAGGCCCACTTGGCCTTTTAATTCTCTTCTGGACTTGGGCCTATATTAACCTTTTCAGGATTTAGCCCAATTCAGCCTTTAGGCCCAATATACATCTTCAGGACTTGGGCCTATATTAACCTTTTCAGGATTTAGCCCAAGTGTTGAGTCAAAGTAGCCCACTTGCCAATAATGCCATTATGGTCCATTTGGCCAATATTACTCAAAACTCTGGGTTTTCCACTCAAGCACCTCAAGAACAATTGTTGACAGAATTGTCCTTGAATTCTTCTTTGCCACTTTAGTCCCAAATTTTCCTTGTGAACACTTTTGCCACCAAATTACTTGGTTAACACACATCCGCCAAAAATTGGCACCATGGCCGAATGCATGCTTCATTTCTTCTTTGTGATTTTTTTTTTTTTGCTTGTACAAGTCATCTAGGACTTAAAAATATGCCAAGAACACTTGGCTCCACATGGCTAACATGCCAAGAGATTAAAATCAACATATGGCCGAATCTTTCAAGCTTGATTTTTTTGCTCATAAATCTTCTCTTTTTGCATCCAACTTTTGGCCATCAACATGCACACTCACAAGAACATCTTCACTACCAAGAACACTTGGTTTCAAGCTTGCATGCCAAAAATACCCATTTGGCCGAATATACTCCTTGCTTTTCTTTGCATCTTTTGTTTGTTTCTTTGCTTGGAAAGGCTATACAAGCCTCAAGGCACCAAGAACACTTGGTTTCAAGCCTCAAAATTCCATGGACATTCATGGCCGAAACTTCATCCTTGCTTTTCTTGGAGTTCTCCTCCATTTCCTTGCTTTTGATGGCTTAAAAGTGCCATGCATGCCTTGAACTCTCAAGTTGAGTCCAAGAGCACTATGATTCCTCCATGGCCGAATCTTCAAGAGTTTTTCCTTGCAAAAATCCAGCAAATACAAAGCATTAAAAAGTAATATCTAGCTCAAAACACAAGAAATTAACAATGAAAACATGATTCACTTACAACCTTGTTTATGGCCGAATCTTGAGCTTGTTCTTCCTTGACGTTTTCCTTGTTTTTCCTGCTCCTCATGGCTTAGAAATGCCATGCATGTTCATGAGCTCATGCGTGAAGCTCAAGAACAATAAGTTCCTCCATGGCCGAATCTTCAAGAGCTTGTTTCTTGATGTTCTTCTTCACTTCCTTGCTTCTCATGGCTTAAAAATGCCAAGCATGCTCATGAGCTCTTGAGATGAGCTCAAGAACACTATTTTCTCACCATGGCCGAATATTCTCAAGCATTTTTCCATGGGTTTCCCTTGACATCTCTCTTCGATTTTGGTCTAGATGTGTTTAGGAGGTTGAAAGCTTCATGAAAATGTGTTTGCATGTGGGAAAAGCTTGGGTTTTGGTCATGGCCGAATTTGTTGAGGGAGGAAGAAGATGATGAACTTGGAAGAACACCATGGCTGGTTTTAGAGAGAAGGGAGAGCAAATGGGAGCACTTGGTGCTAGAGAGAGAGAGAATTAAGTGTTTGAATGGTAAAACAAGAGCATGGCCGAATTTAGTGCTTCCAATTAGAAGAAATGCAAGCCAAATGCATGTGAAATGCATATTTGGAAGCAATGGCCGGCCATTTAATTTCCAAGTGGTGGGAGAATGGTCAAATGGCAATTAAACAATTCATTAGACAAATGTGAGTGGGGGGAATAGTTTAATGGGGTATCTTGGAGCCATTAAACAATAATAGACAAAGGATAATGGAGTTTGTAGTGGAGGAATTAATTTAATGGGTAATAAACAAATATGAGTGGAGCAAATAAACAATGATAGTGGAGCATAAGTGGGAGACAAGCATGTGATGGGCAAATAATTAATATGTGAGTGGGAGACATGGGTGGCCAAACAATAATAGTTTAATGGGAAGTGGGAGACAAGAATAGTGGAGGAATAAAATAAATGATGAGTGGAATGTGTAGTAGGCCAAATTACTTACTTGGTCCTCCATCTTTCTCCAACTTTGCAATTGAGTCCTCCCACCCAACTTTTCTTTGTGCAATTAAGTCCCTCAATTTCAATTTCCACCAATATCATCATCACAACTCTTGGCCTAAGCCAAGCATAATCCTTGGAGTGTCCAACACTCATTAATGCCCATTCCTTAATTAATTCCAAGTCTCCACAATTTATTTGCCAAGTTTCCAAATTTGGAAACTTTTTCTGTCTTTACTCCACTTAACCCGGGACTTAGTCATTTAGTCCTTTCCGGGTATGACAATACTCCCCCTCTTAAGAAATTTGGCCCTCCAAATTTCCTAGGAGTCCAAAATCATCCTGCTCAGGTAGCCTGTTTAATACCAGAACACTGGTGGCATACCTTTCTGTCAAGCAGCCTCTTCCACTGGCCATATAAGTACTCATCTCCCCTTTTTGTTTCAACTCTCTCTGTCAACTCCAGATTATAAACTGGATAGCTCTCCTCATAAGGTCTTACTTGCCTTGATCCACAAGTCATAGCTTGTTTCCTTTTTTCACAACTCAGCCCATCCCATTAGTGAATAACTAACACTTCTCAGGGTCTGGTAAAACCAGCAATGGGCTGCAGTCAATTTCTTCACAAGTCCCTCACACTGAGGTTGCTTCCATTCCAAGATATCTTCATCTGCTCGAGATCAATAGCTTAACTATGCTCATTGATCAACTGTCCTAGGATTTCAATTTTCCTTAGCCCAGATTTGGCACTTAGCTTGCCATACAACTGCTATTCCTTTTCAGGCTGGGCACCACTCTTTGGTGCTCCCTAGGGCTTTTTTTTCATCCTTTGAGCACGCCAATATGTCATCATTAGTAAGCCCAAATGGCATCACCATGTACTCAAAGCAACCGCTTCTGGTCCTGCACACTAACTTTAGGACCTTTTCTTCCTCGATTCTCAGCTGGAAAAATATCCAGGTTCGAGTTTTATCTTCCTTCTTTACAGAAGTATAGATGCTTTCCAGGTAGATGTTCCTGGTTAATGAGTTCTCAAGCTTTATTTTAATGGGTTCTGACTTAGTCTTTGTCCTCCTTTGTATTAAATTGCCCTCGATACTTACTTAACTTCAGCTTCTTTTCATCCTTAGGCAATCACCTTCTTCATGAACATAGGTTTTGTGCTTCAGCACCCTTAAATGATCCTCTGGGACTAACCCAGGAAAATTTCCATCATCAATGTCATTCCTTCCTGTCTTCCCCTGCTTGGTCCTGGTACTTGTAGTCTGTCATTTGGCTCATTAGCCAAACTACGCTCATTCTGAGCTACCTGCCTTTGGGCAGTTTCATCAGGTATCACCGACCTGGCATTTGGCTCTCTAGCCAAACCATGCTCACTTTGAGCTACCCGCCTCTCTGGTTCATTCCTACCATTACCATTTCTGGGGTGGCAGCAATATTATCTGTCATCAATTCATTTCTGGTATTTCTAACCAGGCGCACTTCAGTGCATACTTCTGTCATTCATCATTTCATTCCTCTGACTAACTTGGCAGTTTCCATAGACAATAATGCACTAGTATCAATTTAAAACTGATAATCCATAACTGCCAAATAAAATGTTACCTGTCAGGGTTCTTCTAACTCAATCCTGACCTGGTCCATTTCTTCATCAGTATCTTCAGCTCTTTGCCTTCATGGTCCTCTTGTGCCTTTCTTGATGTCTCAATCTGGAATACTCGTCCAGTATCCTCAATTTGCCTTTCCCTGCTCCAGGTATCTCTCAGTATGCCTGGTGGGGGCATAGCTAGCCTCTTTATGAAAATTCCAGTCTCTTCAATGAAGATGGGGCATGTCTTGCCCTTTATGGCAATTGCCCTCTATCATTAACCTCTTGGGGTCTTTATCTTTCTTTCTTGGCAAGTCACTGCCTTACCCAATGATTCAACACTTTGGGTACAGTACTCAATACAACTCTCCACGAATCTGTAGCATGGCTTATTGCCATGGAATCTTCCTTGAGTCTCTCAGGGAAGGTTGTAGCGAGCTCAAAAAGACAGCTACCTTCTCTGTTGTTCTGCTTTTCTTGGCTAGTGTGCCAAGCTTTGACCATCCTTTTTTTTTTTTTTTTTTTTTTTTTTTTTTTTTTTTTTTTTACCTTTCTTCTTTCTTCTCTTACTTTTTCTTTTTTTTTTAGCTCATATGCCAAGCTTTTGCTTTCTCTGCTTAGCTGGCTTCTACATCCTGCTACTCTTTCCAGATCCCTTATGGCTTGTTTCTGGAATTGTTGCTCCAGGGCCATGGTTTTTGAAGTAACTTCTTAGGTCTAGGTATTCTCTACCTAAAGCCACTGAATCTCTACTCAAGCTCTAATGTTGAGAGCTACCTCAGCTCAAACAGGTAAACTCAATCTGCTTCTGTCTCTGGATCACGATCACATCAAAAGATAGGAGGTTTTAGTGCCAGGAATCGACTCCATCTGGCCCTCCTTAAGTTCATTCTTTCTGTGCTTTCCCTTTCGGGCTCATCTCTGCTACCAGGTGTATTCCTGGTTTGATCCTTGAACACCTGCTCCAATGCCAGGATATCCTGCATCATAGCATAGCAGCCCTTGGCTCTACTGCTTCTGAGAATCTATCTCAGCTTTGATTTCAGGCATCTCAAAGTTCCTTTTTATTTACAGCTGCTTCTGCTTCTCATACTGTGGAGCACATCTGATTACTGAATCTTTGCTGGAGCATATTTGATTATTGAATCTCTCCTGGATCCAACTATTTGTAACCTGGCGTTTGGCTTTTGGGCCAAACTAGGTTCATTGGCCTCTGTCTCTGAACTTTCTTCTTTCATCATCATCAATTTCTATTGGCTTGGTCTTGTAGCACATATTCTCTTTCTAGTCTTCTTTTCATTTCTGACTCTCTTCACTGCCCAGCAGTTCTGGGATTTATACCTGACTTCTCGTCATGGTCTGAATGCTCGATGGTTGGCATGTACTCCTACATTGCTTCCAATTTTGCCTCCGGGTATCAAGACCCATTAATACTTGGCCTCATGGCTCAGCTTTCCCACTGGGTATCAAGACCCAGAAATTAAGGGCTCAGTTCTTCCCCTGGGTATTAAGACCCAGTAATACTTGGCTAAATGGCTCAACAGCTCTGACTTGGACCTCTGGCACAAAGCCAGGACACCCCTTCCTATCTGAGGAAGTTTCATTTTCATTATGGGCCTCCTCATTACCTGGTTCTCATCCTGTTCACAACAACAAAGCAAAGCACAATACACATATATGCTCAATAATTCATAAGTGACTCAACCTAGTGGACTTAACCTATGTGGGAACAAGTCTATACTATAGCAGTCAATGACCAGAACACTGGTCCTTCCAAACAAAACATGCTGTCACACAATAAACATGCTCTGATACCACTTCTGTCACGCCCCGTACTGCCCCTGGCCCATCTGGGCCCAATTATCAAAGCTTGCAGCGGAAGTTATTCACATTTGAGGGGGCTTTATTTAATACTACGAGCACCTACGGCGTGAGAGTCCAGGATCTAATCTGGTTCTAGCTTGATTGATTATTTACCTTCAATATGTTTCAGGGTGCTCTTTAAGGTCAAGCTAGCACCTATGTGGAATTTTAGTGTTCCAATTATGAGCTTTCTCAACTTAACAGATTTTCATGCGCATAATGCCCTTAGATGCCATCTTATCAAATCAGCAACCAACTCCATACAAATCTAGGTTCACTGGAGATCCTTCCTTAGGTACACATATTCAGCCAATCAATCTTGCAATTCAAGCAAAACAATCACTTAGTCCAGTAAGTGCATAGAATGTGTGCCCATCAAGTGTACTAGTCCAATGCATGGCAACAAAGAAGCCCATCTCTTTTTCAAGTTTGAAAACACATTTGTATATCCATGAGCATCTGCCAAGTCTAGCACACATAACCTGAATATCCATCATGGCATTATTCATCATAGTCATCCATCCAAGGCAAAGTTCATCATCATAAGTCAACCAGAACTATGCCTATCCATAGCACAGCAAACAAGCATCACCTACTTGGAAAACATACCAAGGAATGCTTTATGTCTAAGTTTATCTGGGTTCAAGTTTTACAGACCAAGTTTTCATGTCTACTTAATCTGTAACTCAAATAGACATGGAATACAATCCACCTTATAGACCTTGTTCCCACAACTTCTAGACTCCATATCCTGCACAGGTAAGTCCACAACATTAGCTTGTTCCACAAGCAATCTATACCACACAAGTCACTTTGAGCATATGATTTTACTGAGCATCACTATACACATACCCAACCTTTTAGTGTATCGTAACGAGTACTCTGGTACTCCCCGCTTGGTCTATCAAGCCATCCATTTCCTGAAAAATGTTTACCAGGGCGGGTGAGTTATAAAACTCAATAAGAATCCCGGCGTGAGGTAGGTATCTCATGACTTTCATAGTCATATCCGGCTTTTAAAGCCAAAGTGTGCCAAGAACGTAATGGCATTTTCCATATTCCTGCAAAGGAAAACACTAAAACAAGAAAACACACAGTATGGCATGATAGCAATAATAATAATAATAATCAGGGTCAGCATGCACAAACAATTTCAGAGAAGCACACAACTCAACGCACACACCACTGTTCCTCGTAACCTGTGGGCATCGCAAGCATTCGCATTTGCATAACCATTTTCGGTCGACCATTTTTCTTTTTTTATCTTATCTGAGCTCATTATCTTGGGACCGAGTTGGCCAAACTCGATACCAAGACCCAAATGCTTGCTATTCTACTCATGAGTATACCATCGTTGCCGAAGCAACACCACCTCGCCCAGTACGCACTTATGTGCCCAATTATCCATAGTTGCCGAAGCAACGATCCTCGTCCAATACGCACTTATGTGCCCAATTATTAAACTAAGAAAGTACATGAGACCTCACAAAAGTAACAACCACGTAGCCCTGACATGCACACCTATGGTCACTTGGTGCTTTGACCATCACATAGGGGCACTAATACTCACACTGAAAGGACATGGAAAATATACCATGGAGAGTGAGTATTGGGATTCTTACCACCATTTGTATAACCTTTTTGCTCATTGTCTTTGCCTTGCTTTGCTTTGTTTGTTGTTGTAACTTTGCCCTTGCCTTAATGGACCTATAAAGCCCAATACACTAGCAAGTTAATTTCTTACTTTTCATGAACCATGAGAACCATAATTTACCAAGGATTCTTGGTTTAACTTACTCAACCTTACTTAAAGAGGAAAGGCCCCATAATTACCCTTCTTGGTTAAAGTCCAATTCCAATTGTAGCCAATGTTGGCATTATAGCCAAGATGGCCAATGTAGCCACTGCTGCCAATTTAGCCCAAGTTTGCCTATGTAGCCCTTGTAGTGAATTGTAGCCCATTTTCATCTTGCTGTGAATTGAGGCCCAACTTGGCCTTTTCTGAAAGTGTAGGCCCAATTGGCCTTTTCTGGAAGTTTAGGCCCAATTGGCCTTTTCTGGAATCTTGGCCCAACTTGGGCTTTCCAGGAACTCAGGCCCACTTGGCCTTCTATGGAACCCAGGCCCACTTGGCCTGTTCTGGAACTCAGGCCCAACTGGCCTTTTATTAACTCAGGCCCACTTGGCCTTTTAATTCCTCAGGCCCACTTGGCCTTTTAATTCCTCAGGCCCACTTGGCCTTTTATCTTCTCAGGCCCACTTGGCCTTTTAATTCTCTTCTGGACTTGGGCCTATATTAACCTTTTCAGGATTTAGCCCAATTCAGCCTTTAGGCCCAATATACATCTTCAGGACTTGGGCCTATATTAACCTTTTCAGGATTTAGCCCAAGTGTTGAGTCAAAGTAGCCCACTTGCCAATAATGCCATTATGGTCCATTTGGCCAATATTACTCAAAACTCTGGGTTTTCCACTCAAGCACCTCAAGAACAATTGTTGACAGAATTGTCCTTGAATTCTTCTTTGCCACTTTAGTCCCAAATTTTCCTTGTGAACACTTTTGCCACCAAATTACTTGGTTAACACACATCCGCCAAAAATTGGCACCATGGCCGAATGCATGCTTCATTTCTTCTTTGTGATTTTTTTTTTTTTTGCTTGTACAAGTCATCTAGGACTTAAAAATATGCCAAGAACACTTGGCTCCACATGGCTAACATGCCAAGAGATTAAAATCAACATATGGCCGAATCTTTCAAGCTTGATTTTTTTGCTCATAAATCTTCTCTTTTTGCATCCAACTTTTGGCCATCAACATGCACACTCACAAGAACATCTTCACTACCAAGAACACTTGGTTTCAAGCTTGCATGCCAAAAATACCCATTTGGCCGAATATACTCCTTGCTTTTCTTTGCATCTTTTGTTTGTTTCTTTGCTTGGAAAGGCTATACAAGCCTCAAGGCACCAAGAACACTTGGTTTCAAGCCTCAAAATTCCATGGACATTCATGGCCGAAACTTCATCCTTGCTTTTCTTGGAGTTCTCCTCCATTTCCTTGCTTTTGATGGCTTAAAAGTGCCATGCATGCCTTGAACTCTCAAGTTGAGTCCAAGAGCACTATGATTCCTCCATGGCCGAATCTTCAAGAGTTTTTCCTTGCAAAAATCCAGCAAATACAAAGCATTAAAAAGTAATATCTAGCTCAAAACACAAGAAATTAACAATGAAAACATGATTCACTTACAACCTTGTTTATGGCCGAATCTTGAGCTTGTTCTTCCTTGACGTTTTCCTTGTTTTTCCTGCTCCTCATGGCTTAGAAATGCCATGCATGTTCATGAGCTCATGCGTGAAGCTCAAGAACAATAAGTTCCTCCATGGCCGAATCTTCAAGAGCTTGTTTCTTGATGTTCTTCTTCACTTCCTTGCTTCTCATGGCTTAAAAATGCCAAGCATGCTCATGAGCTCTTGAGATGAGCTCAAGAACACTATTTTCTCACCATGGCCGAATATTCTCAAGCATTTTTCCATGGGTTTCCCTTGACATCTCTCTTCGATTTTGGTCTAGATGTGTTTAGGAGGTTGAAAGCTTCATGAAAATGTGTTTGCATGTGGGAAAAGCTTGGGTTTTGGTCATGGCCGAATTTGTTGAGGGAGGAAGAAGATGATGAACTTGGAAGAACACCATGGCTGGTTTTAGAGAGAAGGGAGAGCAAATGGGAGCACTTGGTGCTAGAGAGAGAGAGAATTAAGTGTTTGAATGGTAAAACAAGAGCATGGCCGAATTTAGTGCTTCCAATTAGAAGAAATGCAAGCCAAATGCATGTGAAATGCATATTTGGAAGCAATGGCCGGCCATTTAATTTCCAAGTGGTGGGAGAATGGTCAAATGGCAATTAAACAATTCATTAGACAAATGTGAGTGGGGGGAATAGTTTAATGGGGTATCTTGGAGCCATTAAACAATAATAGACAAAGGATAATGGAGTTTGTAGTGGAGGAATTAATTTAATGGGTAATAAACAAATATGAGTGGAGCAAATAAACAATGATAGTGGAGCATAAGTGGGAGACAAGCATGTGATGGGCAAATAATTAATATGTGAGTGGGAGACATGGGTGGCCAAACAATAATAGTTTAATGGGAAGTGGGAGACAAGAATAGTGGAGGAATAAAATAAATGATGAGTGGAATGTGTAGTAGGCCAAATTACTTACTTGGTCCTCCATCTTTCTCCAACTTTGCAATTGAGTCCTCCCACCCAACTTTTCTTTGTGCAATTAAGTCCCTCAATTTCAATTTCCACCAATATCATCATCACAACTCTTGGCCTAAGCCAAGCATAATCCTTGGAGTGTCCAACACTCATTAATGCCCATTCCTTAATTAATTCCAAGTCTCCACAATTTATTTGCCAAGTTTCCAAATTTGGAAACTTTTTCTGTCTTTACTCCACTTAACCCGGGACTTAGTCATTTAGTCCTTTCCGGGTATGACAATCTTAAGGTATGCCCCGACATGAAGCCCGTGCGCCAAAAGAAAAGAAACTTTTTGGCACATAAGAACAGCTTTGTAAAATCCAAAGTCCAACGATTAATGGAGGCCGACGTAACAAGGGAAGTCAAAATACCCTGAATGGCTTAGTAACGTGGTAATTGATGTTGGGTTTCGGGAGCCAAACAGCGCAGCGGAATTTAACCGAAACCTTCCAGGATCCAAGTGAAACATGGTAAACCGGGTGTTCGAAAATTTCATACCTAATTTTAGGTTGAGATCTCTCACTCAACTGTAGAGTCGAATCACAAAACCTGAACAGTTGACGTGTTCAGGCTCTCTATGGTATCCACACGAGCCTCTCGGGATCACCATGCTTCCACCACGTCCCGGCAGATGCATTTCTCTTGCGCTCGCAGTGCTAGCTTGCGTCCTCCAAGGAATTACAAGAGAAGAGTGCGGCTGTCCTTTTGGGAGGCTAGGGCAAGGAGACCTGCGAATTTCTCACTTAAAAGTTGTATTTATAGTGAGACTCAACTTCCAGGCCTAATGGGTTTCAAAGCCCTAATCCAATTAGGATTTAATTTCGGGCTTAATAATGGCTCAACTCCTTGGCCCATTATTAATACGAAATTCAAGTGAAACCATAACCCAAATATTTAGCCCATGCACTCTAATGATCCAAATAGCTCTATGTGTGCGACCCAATAGGCTCTTGCCATGTTGGCAATGATCATAAATCACATTTATGATCATAAGCAATGAGCGGTGTCTAGCAACACATCATTGCTACCCAAGTGACAAGATTGTCGGTGAATCGACTAAACCTTTATGATCATCACCGATATATGCCATTGTCCCTTTGTCCAAGATATCAAGACTAAGCACAAGACATGGAATGTGTCACTCTCGTATAGCCCAATCTTTGGTTTCTTGATTACCGAGTAGACCAACTTAAACTGACGACATTGATATCATATATCAACTCATCGGAGCATGGCCATGCATTTTCAAAGTCTCACTCTATCAAGGGGCCCAAAGATATCACTCCCGTTACATAGGAGGGACAAATCCTATCTTGATCATACAAATCCCTCCGCATGATATGTGACATACCCAATGACCTCCTTCAAGTTCACTCAGTTACGAGCAACAAAGGAAAGTATCAAAGTATGTGACTCACATGTAGGGAACCTTGCTGATCTTAGGTCGAAGGACTACATATACCATGATCACTATGAGAATCACTTATGACACTCGTATAACGATCCATGAAGTGTTCTCATTGTCGGTCGGTCCAGTACACAAGTTCTCCAACTTGTACCCATATGTAGACTACATATCTCATATTAGTCTCCACATATGCTAGTCATTATGTATTATTGCAACCCGCTCCACAATAATACTAGACTAGGGACATTTAAGAATATCATTATTCTAGGGTTACAATTATGTTTATTACATTACGCAGAAACAAACCAACAAACAAAATTACTGGATTAATGCCTCAATAAAATATCATGACTCAATGTGCAAAAATACAATCATCTCATGATTGCCCTTTTGGGCACAATACTAACAATTGATGCCCGGTGGCTTCTGATAGCCAAACGATATCGCCTCTATCTGGCCAAACTCCCTGCCACAAGAATGGCCAGAAGAAGCTGGCGCTACCCGAGAAAAAGTGTGATCATGCACCTCGATGGATAGCCAAAGAGCTCCGAGCCTGGCACGCCAGGAAAACCTGAGGACACTACTTGCCCCCCCAAGGTTGTGAACAGATCGCCTTCGGAAAAGCGGCACCAGACATAGCGAGCCGAACATGATATCCCCGAAGGCGGAACTCCCTGAAACTGGGAACCCCCAAACTGAGGGCTTGTTTCCCGAAGAGGCTCTGTCCGTACCAAAGGATGACCTCACCCAGGGACCTCGGGAGTACGGCAGGAGCCTTTATGGAAGCATTTAAGGAAGCCTCTGACACGTCTGTCACAAGCTGCCTCAAAAGGCGCTCTGACACACGGACGCCATCAGAATAACATCATGGCCCATCTCAGCACATGGCTCAAGGCAACCTGCTACCAGCTATCTGTCCCCTACGCCCAGAAATTCAGGAACATCCGACCGAACACGTGTCGCGATCTGAACGAGCTAGGCACTCCTATAAATACCAGGAATTAATACTTGGCAGGAGGTTGGTTGGCAAAACACTGCTCCCACACTCTGAGAAAATTAGCAGGCGAGACTCTTCAGCCCCTTCGTGCTATTTCCTCTGCCTTTTCTCAGCCACCACTGACTTGGGTGTCGGAGGCTCCCCCCCCGGAAAAACACTCCGGGGGCCTCCTAACCCTTTGTTTCTGAGCTTTCAGGCACACTCCCTTGGGCGATCCATCCTCCAGGCGTTCTTCCTCCCAGAAGTCTCTCCACCAGTCACCATGACTATAAACGATGAGGCACCACGCCATCATTTGGCACCGTCTGTGGGAACCCGCTCTGAGATCACCATCGTTGAAACTCGGGGTTCTAAGGACAAGGGGCTCCCAAAGTCCCCGTCCGCGCCTGAAACACAACCGGCTGCTGAGCAAACATTCCCAGAGACTTCTGTGCCTGAGGAAGACCGCCCTCTAGTAATCACTATGAGCTTCCTGAAAGAATTTCAGCGTTCGGTCGTGTCTGAAATGACACAGCAGATCGACCGAAGATGGCCACAGCAAGCACAGGCCCAGAGACCTCCCTCACCAGCACGCCCTCGGGAGAAAAGCCCGAAGTCTACTCATTACAGTTTGGGAAGCGGAGACCCGCGCGAAGAATCGTCCACAGAAAATACTGCCCTCGGGAAACAGCCTGTGGGACGAAAGAGGTCTGACCGACCAAGGGTTTTGCAGCGCAGAAGTTCGTCGGCTGAGGCGAGGTCCCCATCCCCTCAGCGCCGAACTCGCTCCCCGAAGAGGCGCCGGCAGTCTCCCTTCCCCGAAGGAGGGCCCAGTACCACAGTGCTTATGGAGAGGAAACTAGCACGGCTAGATAGAGTGGAGAAGCAAATGGCCAGAAAACCTGTCTGGGCCAGACTCTCGGGGACCTTCTGCGAAGATGACTCCCCTTTCACTCGTGCCGTTGCTGAAGCAGCCATGCCAGGTGACTTCAGAGTGCCTCGGCTGGAGATATATGATGGCCGCACTGATCCACAGGCCCATCTGACGAAATACAGACGCAGCATGATAATGCACGGTGCTGATGACGCTACCATGTGCAAATGCTTTGAAGTCACCCTCACAGGGCCAGCAACTGCGTGGTACAATTCATTGCCTCCAGGGACCATCACTAAGTTCCAGGAGTTGTCCACGGCCTTCACATAGCAATTCATCGGGAGCAGGCCGACTGCGAAGATGCCTGTCCAGATGTTCGACATAGAGTAGAGAAACGGAGAGACCATCCGAGACTATGTCTAAAGGTTCAACAGGGAAGCCCTGAGCGTCCCAGACTTTCGACCCGAAAACCGCATTCTTGCCATGACACGGGGCCTTCGGCGGGACTCACAGCTGTTCTACGAGTTCTCAAAGGACCCCCCGGACACCCTCGGAGAATTTTACCGAAGGACCGAACAGCACATGACAGCCGAGGAGCTGAGAATGGCTGGGCCAAAGTCAGACAACCACCGCGCCGAAGGGTCCAATCAGCAAGCCTGTAATCCTACCGAACAGGCAGGGCGATCTCGGAGGATGCGGGGAAGGAAGCCTCAAAGTTTCACGCCCCTGAGCACCACACGGACCAACATCCTCATGGCGCTGGAAAGGCAAGGGACGCAGATTCGGCGGCCAAGGGCCATGACCGCCGATAATAAGAAGAATGCAAAGAAGTTCTGTCAGTTTCATCACGACCACGGTCATGACACCGAAGACTGCTTCCAGCTGAAGAAGTACATAGAGTCACTGATAAAACAGGGCCAACTTCGCAAATACCTACGGATGCCCTCCCCAAAGGGCAGAAAAGAGGAGGAAGGAAGGGCCGAAGATGAGGACTACGACTCCGACAGGCGGAGAAACCGAAGTCCAAAAAGGTGCCCTCCACCTCCGGCAGGGGTTATACAAACAATCACCACGGGGCTCCCATCCTCGGAAAGAAAGCAGAAAGCCAGAGAGATTGCGGTCATGGAATATCAAAGACCAGCGAAGAAACTGGCCCGCGAAGATGGATCCACCGTCGTCTTCCCCCACGACCATCCGCTGCTGATAAGAGCGAGGATAGGGAACTGGGACGTCAAAAGGGTGCTACTTGATGATGGATCAAATGCTGACGTCCTATTCTCGCACTTACTGCCGAACTTGGGCATCTCCAGCAGCGAGCTTAAGCCTGTCACCACGCCCACCTTCGGCGTTGGGCCATCCGAACTACCCGTCCTCGGATGGATCGACCTCCCACTGACGATGAAAGGGACTTCGGTAGGTGGAGCAGCTGAGTTGAACGCCTCCACAATGGCGAGGTTCATCGTCATGGACGTCCAGTCCTCGTACAACGCCATCCTTGGAAGGCAGACACAGGGAAACCTGCACATTCGCCCTGATGTGAAGTACTTGACTGTCACATTCGCCACCAAGGATAGAGATGCAGAGATCTTCATAGACCAGGCCGAGGTAAGAAATGTGTTTGTGAAAGCAAGAAAGGCTCCGGCAAACAACTCTACACAAACGGTGGAGGCAAAGGCGCAGGAGAAAGGCAAAGGAGAAGATCCCGCAAAGGCAGAAACGGAAGTAGTAGATCTTGTCCCAGGACAATCTACCCGAATAGGGAAGAGCTTGGCCGAAGGTGACAAGGAAAAACTTGTATCCTTTCTGCTGGAAAATAAAGATCTGTTTGCCTACTCGCCAAAAGATATGCCGGGGGTGAACCCTGGCATAATACAGCACAGCCTCAAAGTAAGCCCGGAACCAAGGCCTGTCCGGCAAAAGAAACGAAGCATCTCAGCCCATAAGGGCAACTTTGTCAAAACCGAAGTCCAGCGACTGTTGGAAGCCAAAGTTATCAGGGAAGTGAAGTACCCCGAATGGTTAAGCAACGTGGTCATCGCCACAAAAGAAGGTAGCAGCAAACTCCGGATGTGCATCGATTTCAGAAATTTGAACGATGCTTGCCCGAAAGACTCATACCCTCTGCCGCCAATAGATCAGCTGGTAGATTCAAAAAAACTGCCTTCATCACCGAGGGAGGAACATACTGCTATATCAGGATGCCCTTCGGGCTCAAGAATGCAGGAGCCACCTACCAAAGGTTGATGAACAAGGTCTTTAAGGACCAAATGGGGAGAAACATGGAGGTATATGTTGATGATATGATAGTCAAGAGCAAGCTGCCTGGCTACCACGTTGCAGATCTAGAGGAAACCTTCCAAAAGCTCAGAGCCTTTGGGATTCGGCTCAATCCTGAAAAGTGCATCTTCGGGGTAACCTCGGGAAAGTTCCTTGGGTACATGGTATCCGAAAGAGGCATTGACGCTAACCCTGAGAAGATTAAGGCTCTGCTTGAATTCCGAACTCCTGCCACGGTCAGAGACGTGCAAAGGCTCACCGAAAGAATAACCTCCCTAAGCAGGTTTATTTCCAGGTACGGAGATCGGTGCCGACCTTTCTTCAAAGTCCTCACAAAGGCAGCAAAAAGGGAAGGCGACCTCGGAAGGAATGATCATCCTTGGGATGAAGATTGCCAAAATGCCTGGGAAGAACTCAAAGTCTACCTGGCCAGCCTGCCGACTCTGCGACAACCTCGGGAGGGAGAGCCACTCGTATTGTACCTCGCCGTCACGGAGAAAGCTGTAAGCTCGGTCCTCGTGAAAGAAGAAGGCCCAAAGCAATGGCCAGTCTATTACGTCAGCAAGTCCCTGCATGGCGCCGAAATCAGGTACCCTTTGCTTCAAAAAGCTATATACGCCTTGGTGCTTGCAGGAAGAAGGCTGCGACCGTACTTTCAGGCTCACCCCATCATCGTCCGAAGTAGTCTACCACTACGGGATGTTATGAAGAAAGTTGATCATTCGGGAAGGCTCTCCAAGTGGTGCATAGAGCTTGGCGAGCACGAAATCATATATGAGCCTCGGAAGGCCATAAAGGCCCAAGCACTGGTAGATTTTATCGCCGAAATACCCACCACTGAGGACAGCCACCAAGATCCGAACGAGGGTGAGCCAGAATGAACCTTGCATGTTGACGGAGCCTCGGGTTCCGAACACCAGGGAGCTGGAATAGTTATCAGAGGACCCGAAGGCCTGGAGGTAATGAAGGCTATCAAGTTCAGCTTCAGCGTCACAAACAATGTGGCTGAGTATGAAGCCCTCATAGCGGGATTACGCTTGGCCAGAAGGATTGGCGTGAGAAACATAAAAGCTCACAGCGTTTCCCAGCTGGTAGTTCGGCAGACGGCAGGAGATTATGCGGCGAAGGACCCAATCTTGGCAAAATACCACGAGCTGGTAGCAAAACTCGTCCAAGAGTTTGACGCCGTACGGATCGAAAATGTACCTCGGCAGAATAACACTAAGGCAGATTGCTTGGCGAAGTCGAAAACATACACCGAGGTGCTAGACCATCCGAGCATCTCAGTGCTGAGCATAGCGACCTCGGGAAAAGGATGGAAAGATCCCATAAAGAGATACCTCGCAGAAAATATGCTCCCCGAAGACCCCGGCGACGCTGCGAGACTGCGAAGACGCTCCGGCCGATTCTTCCTGATTGGTGAAGAGTTATACCGGCAGGGATATGCAAACCCGCTGTAGAGATGCGTGGCTGAAGAGGATACAGAAATGATCCTTGAAGAGGTCCACGAAGGCATGTGTGGCTCACATATCGGAACTGATGCCCTTCCAGTGGTGATACTTCGCCAAGGATACTTCTGGCCTACCCTGAGAAAGGACGCAAGATAGTTCGTCCGGAAATGTGGTAGCTGCCAGAGACACGCGAACATCCAGAGGGCACCCTCGGAAATGGTAAGTTCGGCTGACTATCCTTGGCCATTCGCAGTCTAGGGTATAGACCTTATTGGGCCACTCCCCACAGCACCCGGAGGTGTGAAATTCTGCGTTGTAGCAGTGGACTATTTCTCTAAATGGGTCGAGGCAGAACCGCTGGCAACTATCTCGGCAAAAGAAGTGCAGAAGTTCGTATGGAAGAACATTGTATGCAGATTTGGCATACCGAGGGTACTAGTAGCTGATAATGGATCCCAATTCATAGACAAAGGATTCCAGGAATTTATCAGCGACCTCGGAATAAAGATGCACTTCTCCCCAGTAGCTCACCCCCAAAGTAACGGGCAGGTGGAAGTATCGAACAGGACCATAAAAGATGGCCTGAAAAAGAGACTAGGAGAAGCAAAAGGGAAATGGCCAGGAGAACTCCAAAGCGTATTGTGGAGCTACCGAACGACGCCCCAAAGGGCCACAGTTGAAACTCCCTTTTCACTAGTCTTCGGGGCAGAGGCCATTATCCCAGTCGAGATAGTCAGACCATCAATACGGGTGCAAATATTTGATGAAGGTGGAAACGACCTCGGCCTTAGAACCAAGCTCGACCTCGTCGGCGAACACAGAGAAATAGCCGAGCTCAGAAGAAAAGCTTTTCAGCAAAGAGTGGCCGCGGCCGTAAACTTACGGGCCAGGCCAAAAGAAATCAAGAAGGGAGACCTCGTTCTCCGAAAGGCTGACTTTGCACCCCGAAGGCCGTCCCACGGAGTACTTCGCGCAAACTGGGAAGGACCTTATCTGGTTCTCGCCGAAGTACGAAAAGGCGTGTACAAACTTGGCGACGCCAAAGGCGTCGAATTGAAAAATACTTGGCACTCAGACGCCTTGAAAAAATTCTACGCCTAAGATGAAGCGGAGGAATTGTAAGTACAGAATGCTCTTAAGGAAAGTTCTTAAGTATCCAAAATTGTGCAAAGCAGAATTCCGCGAAGATGCTCGCCGTAATAAAGCGCAGATTGACCTTCCATAATCCCTTGAGCCATCACGCTCGGGAAAAGTTGGAGAAATCTCGCAGAGGTAGTTTTCCGAAGTCCCTTGAGCCATCATGCTCGGGAAAGATGGGAAACAAGAACGTCACAGAAGTACTCACCGAAATAAGCGCAGAGACAGTTTTCTGAAGTCCCTTGAGCCATCACGATCGGGAAAACGGAAAACAACGACTCTCCTCCAATGGCAAAGCGCCATGCGTCAACCGCTGCGCAAAAATGGGGGATACGTCCTCCAAACGTCCCTTGGAAACTGGGACACGTCTTCTGACATCCCTGGAAAACTGGGACGCGCCGCTCAGACTGACACGCTTGGCCAAACAAACCTGCAGAAACAAAGAGCAGGCCAACTCGAGGACGCCAAGAGACAGGCTATGGCCGAACAGCCCATGACCTTCGGGCAAGAGGTGTATCTTCGGCACAGGCTCCGCCTCGAAGACACCAAAGAACAGGCCAAGGCCGAAGAGCCCATGATCTTCGGGCAAAAGGCGCATCCTCGAAACAGGTTGAGCTTCCAAAGAGACTCCCATAAACAAGCTCGGAAAGATATGCAAAACCGAAGTCTTCACTTTGGCTTTCCAAAGGGGGGCATGTGATAGCCAAACGCTATCGCCTCTATCTGGCTGAACTCCCTGCCACAAGAATGGCCAGAAGAAGCTGGCACTACCCGAGAAAAGGTGTGATCATGCACCTCGGGGGATAGCCGAAGAGCTCCGAGCCCGGCACGCCAGGAAAACCCGAGTACACTACTTGCCCCCCCAAGGTTGTGAACAGATCGCCTTCGGAAAAGCGGCACCAGACATAGCGAGCCGAACACGATATCCCCGAAGGCGGAACTCCCTGAAACTGGGAACCCCCGAACTGAGGGCTTGTTTCCCGAAGAGGCTCTGTCCGTACCAAAGGACGACCTCACCCAGGGACCTCGGGAGTACGGCAGGAGCCTTTATGGAAGCATTTAAGGAAGCCTCTGACACGTCCGTCACAAGCCGCCTCAAAAGGCGCTCTGACACACGGACGCCATCAGAATCACATCATGGCCCATCTCAGCACATTGAGATAATTACCAGGCGAGACTCTTCAGCCCCTTCGTGCTATTTCCTCTGCCTTTTCTCAGCGACCACTGACTTGGGCGTCAGAGGCTCCCCCCCCGGAAAAACACTCCGGGGGCCTCCTAACCCTTTGTTTCTGAGCTTTCAAGCACACTCCCTTGGGCGATCCATCCTCCAGGCGTTCTTCCTCCCAGAAGTCTCTCCACCAGTCACCATGACTATAAACGATGAGCCACCACGCCATCAGCTTCATCGTTGAAGGTCATGTTGAATGGTGGAAAGACTTCCTGCGAGGAAGAACGCCTAGAGGCCAGATCGATGACGGAGTTCCGGCGCCCGAAGTCCCTACCGAAGTGCCTCCTGAGAGCCCTACCGCCTCGCAGGCCCCTCTTGATGCGGCGGTAGAGGTTCCTTCTGCCGAGGAGGGGCGTAAAAGGAAAGGCAAGGATATTTCCATTGAGGAGCACCAGGACTCCGAGGAAACAATTGACGAGGTACCGCCAGGTTCATTTCTTTCGGACGAAGTGTAATAATGCTTTTTACTTTGCCAAAATCCCCTTTGTTTTGACTAGCTTCTCGTTTTTCGTTCAGGGGAGTTACATACCCCCTCTTGGGCGGCGGAACACGCCCGGAGGTGATCCCTCCGCGATGCCAAAGTCCCGCAAGGGAAAATCCCTAAAGAGCCTTTCTGGACGTTCACGGAGGACATGAACTTGTTCTCCGAGGACTGTCCTTAGATGGCGAAGGAGATCTCAAATGGGGTGCTCACTGATGCCTCCTTCAGGGCTATTGCGGCAGCCCACCCGGGTGATGACACCGTTGTTGCGAAAGTTACCGACCATGCTGCTCAGGTATGCTTAACACCTTTTCCCCATTATTCCTGAGTGTTTTTGACTCTTACTGATCTTACGTTTACCTTTCTGCAGCTGCTGGCGTATGCCGGTTACCTCCGAGTTCGGGTGGCCAGGCAGTCATCTTTCCGAGCTTCGGCCTTAGAGGCCTTAGAAAAATCAAAGGCCATGTGCTCGGAGTTGGCCCTCAGAAACCTGCAGCTGGCAGATGCTACCGAGAGAGAAGTTGCTGCCCTTCGGGAGGAGTTCCGAAAGGAAAAGGAAGATCTTTCAAGGGACTCCTCCCAGAAGATTTCTGAGCTCGGCGAGCAGGTGGCGGGAATGCTTGCTGCCAACGAAGCGCTTCTACAAGATAAGTCAAAATCTGACAGTCTTATCCTGTCGTTGGTGGCTGAGAAAAGAGCGCTGCTCGCCCAGGTAGAGTCTTTGAAGAAGGAGCCTGAGAAGAAGAAAAAGCGGAAGGCGCTGAAGAAGGAGGTTGCGGATCTGAGGAACGAGCTCGAGGATCTTGAGATCAAGAAAAATGAATCTGATCAAATGTCGAAGGTCGCCTTCCAGGACGGCTTTTGCCTTGTTCGGCATCAAGTCCTTCAGAGGTTCCCAGATCTAGACCTCTCTTTTTTGGAAGCTTTGAACATTCCCGAGGGTCCTCGGTGGTCTTGGTCGAAGATCGAGTACCTGAAGCTGCCTCCTTCGATTACTGCGCCAAAAAAGGGATCAGAAACTGGTGCCTCTCGGGCTGCCGAAGACTCTTAGGGTGTTCGAAGGGCTTTACCTTTATTCCCTTTCATCTTTCTGTTCTGCTTCTTCGGGCATATTGCCTTTGTAAGTTTATTTTTAATGGAAGATCTTTCTTGGTTAAGCTTCTTTCGTATGATTTTGCGTTTCCATTGTCCCGAGTATGTTTGCTTCAGGAGACTTTTTTGGAAAGCCAGCAAAAAATGCATCTAAGTCTTTTTTGCGGGTCTTTTTCCTTTTGTTCCGAACACGTTCGTTCAAGGAACTTCGGAAATTCTGCTCTGGGCTTTTTGTGGTGGGTACCTTTGCGGAATTCTGACTTGCACAATTCGGTATACTTGAGAATTTTACTGTACTTAGAATATATTTTTTGTACGACAGAATTCTTCCGTGGGGCCTTAAGAGTAAAATTTTTTCAAGGCGTCTAAGTGCCAAGTATTTTTCAATTCTACGCCTTCGGCGTTGCCAAGTCTGTACACGCCCTTTCGTACTTCGGCAAGAACCAGATAAGGTCCTTCCCAGTTCGCGCGAAGTACTCCGTGGGATGGCCTTTGAGGTGAAAAATCAGCCTTTCAGAGAACGAGGTCGCCCTTCTTGATTTCTTTTGGCCTGGCCCGTAAGTTTATAGCCGCGGCCACTCTTTGCTGAAAAGCTTCTCTTCTTAGTTCGGCTATTTCTCTGTGTTCGTCGACGAGGTCAAGCTTGGTTCTTAAGCCGAGGTTGTTTCCCTCTTCATCAAATACTTGCACCCGTACTGATGGTCGGACTATCTCGATTGGGATAATGGCCTCTGTACCGAAGATGAGCGAGAAGGGAGTCTCCCCTGTGACTCTTCGGGGCGTCGTTCGGTAGCTCCATAATACGCTTTGGAGTTCTCCCGGCCATTTTCCTTTTGCTTCCCCTAATCTCTTTTTTAGGCCATCTTTTATGGTCCTGTTAGATACTTCCACCTGCCCGTTGCTTTGGGGGTGAGCTACTGGGGCGAAATGCATCTTTATTCCGAGGTTGCTGATAAATTCCTGGAATCCTTTGTCTATGAACTGGGAACCATTATCAGCTATTAGCACCCTTGGTATACCGAATCTGCAGACAATGTTTTTCCATACGAACTTCTGCACTTCCCTTGCCGAGATAGTTGCCAAGGGTTCCGCCTCAACCCATTTGGAGAAATAATCTACTGCTACTACGCAGAACTTCACGCCTCCGGGCGCTGTGGGTAGTGACCCAATAAGGTCTATACCCTAGACCGCGAAGGGCCAGGGGTAGTCGGCCGAAGTTACCATTTCCGAGGGTGCCCTCTGGATGTTCGCGTGTCTCTAGCAACTACCACATTTCCGGACGAACTGCTTTGCGTCCTTTCTCAGGGTAGGCCAGAAGTATCCTTGGCAGAGTATTACTGCTGCAAGGGCATCGGTTCCAATGTGTGAACCACACATACCTTCATGAACTTCCTCGAGGATCATTTCAGTGTCCTCTTCATGCACGCATCTCTGCAGTGGATTCGCGTACCCCTGCCGGTACAACTCTTCGCCAATGAGGAAGAACCGACCGGAGCGCCTTCGTAACTTCGCAGAGTCGCCGGGGTCTTGGGGTACCACATTTTCTGTGACGTATCTTTTTATTGGATCTTTCCATCCTTTTTCCGAGGTTGCTATGCTTAACACTGAGATGCTCGGATGTTCTAGCAACTCGGTGTACATTTTTTATTTCGCCAAGCAATCTGCCTCAGTGTTATTCCGCCGAGGTACGTTTTCGATTTATACGGCATCAAACTCTTGGATGAGTCTTGCTACCAACTCGTGATACTTTGCCAAGGTTGGGTCCTTCGCCCCGTAGTCTCCGGCCGACTGCCGAACTACTAGTTAGGAATCGCTGTGAGCTTTCAAGTTTCTGACGCCAATTTTTCTGGCCAAGCGCAATCCTGCTACAAGGGCTTCATACTCGGCCACATTGTTAGTGACTCTGAAACTGAATTTGATGGCCTTCCTTACCTCTAGGCCTTCGGGACCTCTGATAATTACCCCGGCTCCCTGGTGTTCAGACCCCGAGGCTCCATCAACATGCAAGGTCCACTCCGGCTCACCTTTGTTGGGATCTAAATGGCTATCCTCAGTGGCGGGTATTTCAGCGATAAAATCTGCCAATGCTTGAGCTTTTATGGCCTTCCGAGGTTCATAGGTTATATCGTGCTCGCCGAGCTCTATGCACCACTTGGAGAGCCTCCCCGAATGGTCAACTCTCCTCATGACATCCTGTAGTGGTAAACTACTTCGGACGATGATGGGGTGAACCTGGAAGTATGGTCGCAGCCTTTTCCCTGCAAGCACCAAGGCGTATATAGCTTTTTGCAGCAGAGGGTACCTAACTTCGGCGCAATGCAGGGATTTGCTTACATAGTAAACCGGCCATTGCTTTGGGCATTTTTCTTTTACGAGGACCGAGCTTACTGCTTTTTTCGTGACTGCGAGGTATAATACGAGGGGCTCCCCTTCGCGAGGTTGTCGCAGAGTCGACAGGGTGGCCAGGTAGATTTTGAGTTCTTCCCAGGCTTTTTGGCAATCTTTATCCCGGGGATGATCATCCCTTCCAAGGTTGCGCTCTTTTTTTGTTGCCTTAGTGAGGATTTTGAAGAAAGGTCGACACCGATCCCCGTACCTAAAAATAAACCTGCTAAGAGAGGTTATTCTTGTAGTGAGTCTTTGCACATCTTTCACTGTGGCAGGAGTCCAGAACTCGAGTAGAGCCTTGATTTTTTCCGGGTTGGGGTCGATGCCTCTTTCGGATACCATGTAGCCAAGGAATTTTCCCGAGGTTACCCCGAAGATGCACTTTTCGGGATTGAGGCGGATCCCGAAGGTTCTGAGCTTTTGGAAGGTTTCCTCTAGATCTGCAACATGGCTGCCAGGTGTCTTGCTCTTGACTATCATATCGTCAACATACCCTTCCATGTTTCTCCCCATTTGGTCCATAAAGACTTTGTTCATCAATCTTTGGTAGGTGGCTCCTGCATTTTTTAGCCCGAAGGGCATCCTGACCTAGCAGTATGTTCCTCCCTCGGTGATGAAGGCGGTTTTTTCTTCATCTTCGGGGTCCATTCTTATTTGATGGTAGCCACTGAAGGCGTCTAGGAAGCTTAGGAGTCCATATTCAGCGGTTGAATCTACCAGTTGGTCTACTGGTGGGAGAGGGTATGAGTCTTTCGGGCAAGCGTCGTTCAAATTTCTGAAGTCGATGCACATCCGGAGCTTATTGTTGCCCTCTTTTGTGGCAATGACCACGTTGCTTAACCATTCAGGGTACTTGACCTCCCTGATGACTTTAGCATTTAACAGGCGCTGGACTTCGGTTTTGACAAAGTTGCTCTTATGGGTTGAGATGCTTCGTTTCTTTTGCCGGACGGGCTTTGCATCCGGGCTTACTTTGAGGCTATGCTTTATTATGCTAGGGTTTACCCCTGGCATGTCTTTCGGCGAGTAGGCAAACAGGTCTTTATTCGTCAGTAGAAAGGATACAATATTTTTCTTGTCTCCTTCGGCCAACCTCTTCCCTATCCGGGTAGATTGTCCTGGGACAAGTTCTACTGCTTCCTTTTTCGTTTTCACGAGATCTTCTTCTTTGCTCTTCTCCGGCATTTTTGCCTCTATTGCTTGTGCGAAGTTATTTGTCGGTGCTTTTCGTGCTTTTACAAACACCTTTCTTACTTCGACTTGATCTATGAAGATCTCTGCGTCTCCATCCTTGGTGGCGAATGTGACAGTCAAGTATTTCACATCAGGGCGGATATGCAAGTTTCCCTATGTTTGCCTTCCGAGGATGACGTTGTAGGCAGAAGGAACATCCATGACGATGAACCTTGTCATTGCAGAGGCATATAAGTCAGCTGCTCCATCTGTTGAAGTTCCCTTCAACATCAGGGGGAGATCGATCATTCCAAGGACGGGCAACTCGGAGGGGCCAACCCCGAAAGTGGGCGAGGTGACAGGTTTGAGCTTGCTACCATGGATGCCTAAGTTCGGCAGTAAATGAGAAAATAGGACGTCAGCATTTGATCCACCATCAAGCAGCACTCTTTTGACGTCCCAGTTCTCTATTCTTGCCATGATCAATAGCGGATCGTCATGGGGAAAGATGACGGTGGATCCATCCTTGCGGGCCAGTTTCTTCGTTGGGTTCTGATATTCCATGACCGCGATCTCTCTGACCTTCCACTTTCTTTCCGAGGATGGGAGCCCTGTGGTGATTGTTTGTATTACCCCTGCCGGAGGTGGGGGGCGCCTTTTCGGACTTCGGTTCCTTCGTCTGTCGGAGTCATACTCCTCATCTTCGGCCCCTTCTTCCTCGTCTTTTTTCCTTTTCGGAGAAGGCATCCGCAGATATTTCCGAAGTTGGCCTTATTTGATTAGCGACTTAATGTACTTCCTTAACTGGAAGCAATCTTCGGTGTCATGGCCGTGGTCGCGGTGAAACTGGCAGAACTTCTTGATGTTTTTCTTGTTATCGGCGGTCAAGGCCCTCGGTCGCCAAATCTGTGTCCCTTGCCTTTCCAATGTCATGAGGATGTTAGCCCGCGTCATGTTGAGGGGTGTGAAGGTTGGGGGTTTCCTTCCCCGCATCCTCCGGGGTCGACCTGCTTGTTCAGTTTGGTGCTATGCTTGTCGGTCGGGCCCTTCAGCGTGGGGATAACCGGACTTCGGGACAGCCATTCTCAGCTCTTCGGCCGTCATGTGTTGTTCAGCCCTTCGGTAGAATTCTCCGAGGGTGTCCGGGGGGTCCTTTGAGAACTCGTAAAACAGCTGTGAGTCTCGTCGAAGGCCCCATGTCATGGCAAGGATGCGTATTTCTAGCAGGAAGTCCGGGACGCTCAGAGCTTCCCTGTTGAACCTTTCGACATAGTCTCGGATGGTTTCTCCGTTTCTCTGCTCTATGTCGAACATCTGAACAGGCATCTTCGCCGTTGGCTGGCTTCCAATGAATTGCTGTGTGAATGCCGTAGACAACTCCTGGAATTCAGTAATGGTTCCTGGAGGCAATGAGTTATACCATGCAGTTGCTGGCCCTGTGAGGGTGACTTTGAAGCACTTGCACATAGTGGCGTCGTCGGCGCCGTGCATTATCATGCTGCGCCGGTACTTGGTCAGATGGGCCTGTGGATCCGTTCGGCCGTCATAAATCTCCAGCCGAGGTACCCTGAAGTCACCTAGCATGGCTGACTCAACGACGGCCTGAGTGAATGGGGAGTCATCTTCACAGAAGGTCCCCGTCAATCTGGCCCAGACAGGTTTTCTGGCCACTTGTTTTTCCACCCTGTCTAGCCGTGCTAGTATCCTCTCCATGAGGATCGTGACGTTGGGCCCTTCCTCTGGGGAGAGAGATCGCCGGGGCCTTTTCGGGGAGCGAGTTCGGCGGTAAGGAGACTGAGACCTTGCCTCAGGCGACGAACTCCTTCGCTGTGAGACTTTCGGTCGCTTGGATCCCGCTAGTCCCAAAGGCCATTTTCCGAGGGGTACGTCTTCAGTAGAAGATTCTTCGCGCGGGTTTCCGCTTCCCGAACTGCGGTGGGCCGACTTGGGCTTCTCTCCCGAGGGCGTACTGGCGAGGGAGGTTTTCGGACCTGAGCCTGTTGTGGCCACCTTTGGTTCATCTGTTGCATCATTTCTGCTATAACAGAACATTGAAAGTCCTGTAGGAAGCTCATAGTGATGACTAGGGGTCGGTCTTCCTCGGGCGCAGAAGTCCCTGGGGGTGTTTGCTCAGGAGCCGGTTGGTTCTCAGGTGTGGACGGGGACCTCGGGAGTCCCTCGTCCTTAGAACGCCGAGTTTCCACGATGGCGATCTCAGAGCGGTTTCCCACAGACGGCGCCAAATGATGCCCGGTGGCTTCATCGTTGAAGGTCATGTTGAATGGTGGAGAGACTTCCTGCGAGGAAGAATGCCTAAAGGCCAAATCGATGACGGAAGTGCGCTTAAGAAACTAAAAAAAAGTGGGTCAGGAGGTCCCCGGGGTGTTGTTCCGGGGAGGAGCCTCCGACGCCCAAGTCAGCAATGCTGAAAGAAGGTGAAGGAAATAGCACTAAGAGGCTTAGTGGACTCGCCTGGTAGTGCTTTCTCAGAGAGGGAGAGTCGGATTGTCTGTGTCCCCCCGCCAAGGCTTGTTTCTTGGTGTTTATAGGAATGTCTAGCCCGTTCAGATCGTGACACGTGTTCGGTCATATGTTCTCTGAATTTCTGGACGTAGGGGACAAGTAGCCGGTGGCAATCTCCTTGAGCCCTGAACCAAGACAGGCAGTGACGTGACCTGAATGGTGTCAGCGTGTCAAACCGCCATTTGGGGCGGTCTGTAGTGTTAGTGGGCGACATGTCAGAGGCTCCTTAAATGTTCTTGCCGTACTCCCGAGATCCCTGGGTGAGGTCGTCTTCAAGTACGGACGATGCCTCTTCGGGAAACACGCTCGTAGTTCGGGGGTTCCTATATTCAGGAGTTCCGCCTTCGGAGAGATCGTGTTCGGCCCGCTATAGCTGGTTCCTCTTTTCCAAAGGCGATCTGCTTAATACCTCGGGGGGATAGTAGTATCCTCAAGTTTCCTAGCGTGCCGAGCTCGAGTTCTTCGGCTTCGCTCCCGAGGTGTGTAATCCCACCTTTTCCCGGGCAGCGTTAGGTTTCCTGGCCGTTCTTTCACCAGGGAGTTCAGCCAGATAGAGGCGGTAGCCCTTTGGCTATCAGTAGTCGCCACAAAGGAAAGGAGTGACAAACTCCGAATGTGCATCGAGTTCCGAAACGTGAACGATGCTTGCTCTAAAGATTCATATCCACTTCCACCAATAGACCAGTTGGTGGACTCAACCGCCGCGTATGGCCTCCTAAGTTTTCTCAACGCCTTCAGTGGGTATCACCAAATCAAGATGGACCCCAAAGACAAGGAAAAAACAACCTTCATCACCGAAGTTGGTACATACTGCTACATCAGAATGCCCTTCGGGCTTAAGAATGCAGGAGCCACTTGCCAGAGGTTAATCAACAGGGTCTTCAACTCCCAAATAGGGAGGAACATGGAAGTCTATGTCGATGATATGATAGTTAAGAGCAAACTGCCTAGTAGTCATATCGCAGACTAAGAGGAAACATTCCGTCAATTGAGGATCTTCGGAATCTGTCTCAACCCCAAAAAATGTGTGTTCGGGGTGAACGCGGGTAAGTTCCTTGGATTTATGGTGTCGGAAAGAGGTATCAACGCCAATCCAAAAAAGGTCAAGGCCCTACTGAGATTCTGAAGTCCCACAACTACAAAGGATGTGCAAAGACTCATAGGGATAATCACGTCCCTCAGCAGATTCATTTCCAGATATGGGGATCGCTGCCGACCATTCTTCAAGGTCCTTACTAAAGCGGCGAAAAACGGCGGGGACCTCGAGAGCGAGGTACATCCTTGGAACGAAGATTGCCAAAAGGCTTAGGAAGAGCTTAAGGTCTACCTGACTCGCCTGCCGACACTCCGGCAGCCACGGAAAAGGGAACCCTTCATACTATACCTCACCATCACTGAAAGGGCGCTAAGTTCGATCCTTGTGAAGGAAGAAGGGGTGGAGCAATGGCCAGTATATTATGTGAGCAAGTCTCTGCATGGTGCCGAAGTCAAGTACCTCTTACTGCAAAAGGCTATTTATGCCCTGATACTGGCAAGTAGAAGGCTATGTCCGTATTTCCAAGGGCACCCCATTATTGTCTGAAGTAACCTGCCTCTTCGAGATATCATGAAGAGGGTAGATGACTCAAGAAGGCTTTCCAAGTGTTGCATAGAACTCGGCGAGTACGATATCACCTATGGGCCGAGGAAGGCAATAAAAGCTCAAGCCTTGGTGGATTTCATTGCCGAAGCACCCATTGCCGAAGAAAGTAAACTAGACCTCGGGAAAAATGAACCGGAGTCAACTCTGTTTGTAGATTGAGCCTCCGGCTTCAGGCACCAGGGAGCTGGAGTAATCATTCGCGGTCCGAGGGTATGGAGGTCATGAAAGCCATCAAATTTGGATTTAACGTCACCAACAATGTGGCAGAATATGAAGCGCTCATAGCAGGGTTACGCCTTGCTAAAAGAATTGGCATGAGAAACCCGAAGGCCCACAGCGATTCTCAGCTAGTGGTTCGACAGCTGGCAGGGGACTGTACCGCGAAGAACCCAACTTTGGCAAAATATCTCGAGCTCGTATCAAAGGTCATCCAGGAGTTCGACACTGATGCGAACCCCGATGGTTTAAAGACCATGAAACTCGCCCAAGATATTTTCAAGCTCCACAAGACATCAAAGAGACTGGGTTTGAAGACCCCCACCCCTAATCAACCTGTGATTAGAAACGAGAAGTATAGAACTCCAAGAACACAAGCACACTTGTGCACCAAGGCAGTCTACAAAGAACCAAAGAGAAAACCTCTCCAAAGAGCAATATTATTTCGAAATTTTTTTGTATGTTTACATCCAGAATATGTGCCTTTATATAGGCCTAAACTAGGGTTAAAAGCTGGGCAAAATTCGCAGCCTAAATCCCTTAGGAATCCTAGATACAAAGACATAGGAAATCCTAGTCAAATTAGGACTCTAATTCCTAGTTTGAACAAGTTTAATGAATGCAGCGTATGCCACTTGTCCAAAACGATTTAAAACTATTCCATAGCCTAAATAACTTCCTAAATAATGTATCTAAATAGGATTTGAACGAAAATAAAATATAAATACAAGATTAAACCCAAAAAACTCCCAAATAGCCTTTTTGGGTGCATTTTGGGCACTTTAAGGTTCTCTCTTGTATCTTCAGCTCCAAGCTTGAATCTTTGAGTTCCAATGGCATGAATCTTCATCTTAGATGTGGTAATGAAGGTCTAGAAAGTTAGAGCTCAAAAATCGAGCTTGTGGACACAACATGCATCAAGAACACTTAAGGTGGCTCAAATGGTGCACTTTGAGTGGTGTCCTTGGTGTCCTTGTTTTGTGACTTATCTAAGCACTCCAGAACTGAGTACCAAGCATATCCATCATGTCCATATGGTGTCTTGAAAGTTCCAGCAGCTCCTTGTGAAGTTCCATGTCCATTCTCCATGAAGAAACTTGAAACAAAGCCTTGTAGTGCACTTGAGAGCTCCTTAGCTTTCTTCCTTGTCATAGGTCCACTAGAAACCTTCAATGGGTCCTTGCCTTCTCCATGTGTGCCTTCCTTGATCATATCAGACACAGTGCACATTGAGAATGTGCCTCACCAAGACAATGCTGAAGCGAATAGTCTGGCCAAATCAAGAAAGTCCACTTAAGTACTGAGCCACCCGAGCATAGCAATAATGAGCATAGCAACCTCGGAAAAAGGATGGAAAAATCCCATAAAGAGGTATATTATGACGTCGGAGCTTCTCGATGACCCTCATGAAGCAACAAAAGTGCGGAGACACTCCAGATGATATTTCCTAATCGGGGAAGTGTTGTACCGACAGGGGTATGCATGTCTGCTACAAAGGTGTGTCAGCGAAGAGGACACTAAGACAGTCCTCGAAGAAGTCCACGAAGGGGCTTGTGGTTCCCACATTGGAATTGACACCTTAGCAGGAGTAATACTCCACCAGGGGTACTTCTGGCCCACCCTAAGAAAGGACGCGAGGCAGTTTGTCCAAAAATGTGATAATTGCCAAAGACATGACAGCGTCCAGAGGTTACCCTCGAAATTGATAACCTCGGCTAGCTACCCCTGTCCCTTTGCAGTATGGGGTGTTGACCTCATCGGGCCATTCCCGACTGTACCTGGAGGAGTGAAGTTCTGTGTGGTCGCAGTGGATTACTTCACTAAATGGGTCGAGGCAGAGCCCCTGGCAACAATTTCAGCAAAAGACATACAAAAATTCATCTAGAAGAACATTGTGTGTAGATTCAGCATACCGAGGGTGATAGTGGCCGACAATGGTTCACAGTTTGTTGACAAGGGGTTCCAAGAATTCATCACCGACCTCGGGATAAAAATGCACTCTGCCCCGGTAGCTCATCCTCAGAGCAACGGACAGGTAGAGGTATCTAACAGAACCATAAAAGATGGTATGAAAAAGAGATTGGGGGAAGCAAAGGGAAAATTGCCAGGCGAACTTTATAGTGTGCTATGGAGCTATCAGACAACACCCCGAGGGCCACGGGTAAGACGCCTTTCATGCTCATCTTCGGCACAAAGGCCATTATTTCTATCGAGGTAGTCTAGCCATCGGTCAGGATACAAGTGTTCAACGAAGAAAGGAATGACCTTGGATTAAGAACTAAGCTCGACCTAATTGATGGACACAGAGAAGTGGCCGAACTTAGAAGAAAAGCCTTCCAGCAAAGAATGGCTATGGTTCCGAACTTGCGCGTTAGGCAAAAATGAATCAGAAAGGGAGACCTCGTTCTCCGTAAGGTTGAGTTTGAGCCCCAAAGACCATCTCACGGGGTACTTCGATCAAACTGGGAAGGACCTTATTTGGTCCTTGATGAGGTTCGAAAAGGAGTCTATAAGCTCGGCAATACCGAAGGTAAAGAACTGAAGAATACATGGCATTCGGATGCCTTGAAGAAATTCTACGCTTAGAATCTTGTCAGGAAATTGTACAGCTAGAAATTTTTCTAAGTACAGAAAATTTTCTGGAAAAATAACTCCACCTAGGAAATCTTGCCAAACAAGGTGCAAGTAAGTACTTGTGAAAACCACACATTTCCTCCGAAGTTGGTTGGGTCATTTTCCCCAAAAGGTGCATCGACCGAACACAGCTGATAAAAATAGGTCAAGCATTGCCAAAAGGTATTCGCCAAAGCTAGCGTTTTCCCAAAGACGGTCGATAAAAAGAACAAAAAGTATCTTCCCAAGGGTCCTAGACCGAAAGTGGTCAAGACAACCCTTGGAAATGAAAATTATTGCTTAGGGACTTAGCCAAATTTTAAAGGAAGGAAAAATGTCATTGAGAAAGCCTTATTGCATGATGGAGATTACAAGAAGAAGATTACAAAGAAAAATAAGAAGACAAAGTAAAGCCATAGATATCTAAGGGACCCCGGCGTCATGAGATGCTTCGTCCCCAACAACCTTTGCCGCGACTTTCAGCACCAGAGGAAGGGCTAATGGTAAGTTAAAGAGCTCGATCTTTGACCAAGTCCAGCAAGGCCCCTCGGGGATGTTTAGGGCAGCCAAGAAAGAGAGGTCGAGGTCTGGATATTTCTCCAAAACTTGGTGTCGAGCCAGACAAAAGCAATCTTGAAAGGCAACCTTAGTCGCCTGATTAGCTTTGTTTTTCTCAACAAACAAGTCCTCCACCTCATTCTGCAAATCAGCAACCTCCTTCTCCAGCTTCTTCGTCTTCTTCTTCTTCTTTGTCTCATTCTTCAGGGCCTCAACCACAGCCTGAAGATAGGCGTTGTCGGTGAGGGCCTTCGTCAGGATAGCAGAATCTTCCCCCTTCTTCTTTCGATAAGCCTTGTTGGCAGAAGTGAGCTCGATGACCTTCGCACTGAGGTCAGACATTTTCTGTGAGAAATCCTTGAAGAGCTCCTCTTGGCCCTTCAAAAGTTCCTCCCGAAGTTTCGCAACCTCCTCTTTGGCTATTTTGCTCAACTCAGCGTACTTGACAAATGAGTTAGCGCATAACACCTTTGCCTCCTCCAGACGCTCTTCGGTCCAGGTTCGAACTGAAGACTGTTTTGCTGCCCAAGCTTTGAAGTATCCGCTATACGCCAAGATCTACAAAAAAAGGGGGAGGGGGACATTTGGTAAAGCTACACAAGGAAAGTGAAACACTTAGAAAAATTGGGAGAAAAAAATAAAGGGTCTAAAGAGTACCTAGGCAGCATGCTCGGACATCCTCAAGGTGAGGATATCCTCGTTCGCGCACTCTTCGGCCACGTGATAGCCTGGGGCCTCATCGTTTGTAGTCATGGTGACTGTTGGAGAGACTTCTAGGAGGAAGAACGCCTGGAGGATGGTGCGCCCAAGGGAGAGTACCTGAGATGCTCAGAAACAAAGGGTTAGGAGGCCCCCGGAGTGTTTTTCGGGGGGGGGGGGGAGCCTCCAACGGCCAAGTCAGTGGTGGTTGAGAAAAAGGCAAAGGTAATAATACACAGGGCTGAAGAGTCTTGCCTGGTAATTTTCTCAGAGTGTGGGAGCAGTGTTTTGCCAACCAACCTCCTGCCAAGTATTAATTCCTGGTATTTATAGGAGTGCCTAGCCCGTTCAGATCGCGACACGTGTTCGGTCGGATGTTCCCTGAGTTTCAGGGCGTAGGAGACAGATAGCTGGTAGCAGGTTGCCTTGAGCCACGTGCTGAGAGGGGCCATGATGTGATTCTGATGGTGTCCGTGTGTCAGAGCGCCTTTTGAGGCGGCTTGTGACGTCTGCGAAAGGACGTGTTAGACGCTTCCTTAAATGCTTCCATAAATGCTTCTGCCGTACTCCTGAGGTCCCTAGGTGAGGTCGTCCATTGGTACGGACAGAGCCTCTTCGGGAAACAAGCCCTCAGTTCGGGGGTTCCTAGTTTCAGGGAGTTCCGCCTTCGGGGATATCATGTTCGGCTCGCTATGTCTGGTGCCGCTTTTCCGAAGGCGATCGGTTCACAACCTTGGGGGGGTAAGTAGTGTCCTCGGGTTTTCCTGGCGTGCCGGGCTCGGAGCTCTTCGGCTATCTCTCGAGGTGCATGATCACACCTTTTCTCGGGTAGCGCCAGCTTCTTCTGGCCATTCTTGTGGCAGGGAGTTCGGCCAGATAGAGGCGATAACGTTTGGCTATCACATGCCCCCCTTCGGAAAGCCGAAGTGAAGACTTCGGTTTTGCATCTCTTTCCGAGGTTGTTCGTGGGAGTCTCTTGGAAACTCAACCTATTCCGAGGATGCGTCTTTTGCCCGAAGATCATGGGCTCTTCGGCCTTGGCCTGTTCTTTGGTGTCTTCGAGGCGGAGCCTGTGCTGAAGATGCACCTTTTGCCCGAAGGTCATGGGCTGTTCGGCCATAGCCTGTCTCTTGGCATCCTCGAGTTGGCCTGCTCTTTGTTTCTGCAGGTCTGTTTGGCCAAACGTGTCAGTCTGAGCGGCGCGTCCCAGTTTTCCAGGGATATCAGAAGACGTGTCCCAATCAGGGGACGTGTCCCAGTTTTCAAGGGACGTTTGGAGGACGTGTCCCCCATTTTTGCGCAGCGGTTGGCACGTGGCACTTTGCCATTGGAGGAGAGTGACGTTGGTTACAGAGGGCGCGCCTTTTCAGGTGCAGAGAGCAATTACGGCGACGGTTCGCCTCCAAAGGGTACTTATGACGATGTTTCGGTTACCCACCTCTGGCTTATAAATAGCCCTTTCCATCATAAGTTCCTTTTCCTTTTTCTTCTGCTCTTTTCTCTGCTTTGCCCCTGTTCCTGCACTTTCTTGCTTTCTGTGGCGGAGCTACCTTAATCAGAGCTTTTTTCCAGCCAGCTTTCACGACGGCGTCCTCAGATTTTGGCAAGTCTTTCGGTGGGTTTTTGTTTTCCAGAGCGTTTTGATCCCTCTGTTCTTTGGAGTTTTTTCTGGAAACTGTTTTCTTATTCTTTCCAAACTCGTTTTCATGTCTACAATGCCTATCCCTGAGAGCTGGCAGCCTCTTTTAGCCCATCGTTGTTGCACCACCCCTGCAAAGTTAAAGAGGTGGAAGAAAAAGTTCTTTCTTCCCTCTTACGCCATTACTAGGCTGCCTCGTTCTAGCCATTATGCTTTTTCAAACCACAGAAACGAGGTTACCATTTTCCGAGCCCAGCTGAAGGCCGGTCTTCGGTATCCTCCCCCGAAGATGGTTTGCGAGTTTTGCCAATTTCATGGCATTGCTGTGAACCAGCTTCCCCCGAACTCGTTCTGCTATTTTAACGCCTTCCTCTGCATGTGTGGCATGTTCGGGATAGAACCCCACTTTATAATCTTTATGCAGTACAACAAGCTCTCTGTGGTCCCGAAGGGTGGCTTCTATTTCATGCTACCTCAGGGATCCGGGAGCAAGAAATTCATGTTCACCTTCGCCACTAAGGATAGCTGGCGGGGGTGGCAATAGAAGTTCTTCTTCCTGAAGATGGTTGAGGCCTGGTCGTACGTCCTGACCAAATGGGCTCAGGGAATACTGAATGTGGACGTCGTTGATCCGAGGATGCTGCTGACTCCAGAGTTGGCTCCCGTGTTCGCAGATTTTGACGCCCGCATTCGGGCTGTCTCTGACTGGACTCCCGAGGTCGCTCATCGTGCCCTTTACCCTTTTCCTATCAACTGGAAGTTGATGACTGAAGAGGTCCTTCGGGAGCTAAAGGTGGTGAAGGAGCACGAGACTGACCTCAAGATGCCAGCTCCTGCCATTGCCGGGAAGGATTCCTGGTTGGTCAAGCTTCTTAAGGAGGAAATTTCTTTCGAAACGCTTGTCGAAAGTGAGTTGCCTTCTACTCCCTTGCTGTTTTCTTCCTCGGACTTACGCTGATATTTCTCTTCTTTTTCAGAGTTGGGCGACGGGACTGCCGCCTATTACAAGTCCCTTTTCTCCGGCCAAGTGGAGAAGGGGGAGCAGACAAAGAAGGCAACTTCCCGAAGGCGGAAGTCTGTCGGTGCTGGTCCTTCGGCTAAACGGGCGAAGAAGGCTGTTCTTTCCTCCCCTTTGGAAAGTATTGGGGAGGAAAGCGAGGACGTTGAGGCCGCTGTCGCTTCGCCGCCCAAACCTTCGGCCGAGGTTCGTTCCGCCACCGATGTCCCTCATACCGACGCCCCTCCCCAAAGTCCTACCCCGTCGCAAGTCCTTCTGGACGCTGTGGTAGAGGCACCTTCTGCCGTGGAGCGGCGCAGGCAGAAGGGTATGGGCATTTCGACCGAGGAGGCTGAGGACTCCGAGGACGTCGTTGTCGAGGTCCCTCCAGGTTAGTTGCTTTCAGGACAAGTGTGGTGATAGCCAAAGGCTATCGCCTCAATCTGGCCGAATACCCTGCCACAACAATGGCCAGAAGAACTGGCGCTTCCCGGGAATAGGTGGAATCATGCACCTCGGGGAGATAGCCTGAGAGCTCCGAGCCTCGGCACGCCAGTAAAACTTGAGGACTCCATTCGCCCCCCAAGGTTGTGAACAGCGCGCCTTCGGAAAAGTGGCACCAGACATTGCTGCCCGAATATGATATCCCCGAAGGCGGAACCCCCTGGAACTGGGAACCCCCGAACTGAGGGTAGGCTTCCCGAAGAGGCTTTGTCCGAACTAGAGGACGACCTCGCCCAGGGACCTCGGGAGTACGGCAGGCGCATTTAAGGAAGCATTTAAGGAAGCCTCTGACACGTCCCACCACAGACGTAAAAAGTCGCCCTGACGCGCAGACGCCATCAGAATCATATCATGGCCCGTCTCAGCACAAGGCTCGAGGCCATCTAGTTACCAACTATCTGTCCCCTACGCCCAGACGTTCAGGAGCATCCGACCGCACACGTGTCATGATCTGAACGGGCTAGGTATTCCTATATATACAGGAAATGAATACTTGACAGGAGGTTGGCAGGCCGGATATACAGCTCCTACACTCTGAGAAAATACCAGGCGAGACTTTTCTGCCTTTCTCTTTGAGCTAGTGACTTTCTCCTTCTTCCGGCCACCACTGACTTGGGCGTCGGAGGCTCCCCCCCCGGAAAAACACTCCGGGGGCCTCCTAACCCTGTTTACCAGCTTTTCAGGTACTCTCCTTGGGGCGATCCACCTTCCAGGCGTTCTTCCTCCTAGAAGTCTCCTCAACAGTCATCATGACTCACAACGATGAGGCCTTAGGCCATCATTTGGCACCGTCTGTGGGAACCCGCTCGCAGATTGCCGTCGTTGAGACTCGGCGTTCTAAGGACAAGGGACTCCCAAGGTCCTCGTCCGCGCCTGAGATACAACCAGCTGCTGAGCAGACACTCCCAGAGACTTCTACGCTCGAGGAGGACCGCCCTCTGGTAATCACCATGAGCTTCTTGAGGGACTTTCAGCGCTCGGTCGTTGCTGAAATGACTCAGCAGATCGACCGAAGATGGCCATAGCAGTCACGGGCCCAGAAACCCTCCTCATTAGCACGCCCTCGGGAGAGAAGCCCCAAGTCTACACACCGCAGTTCAGGAAGTGGAGAGCCTCGCGGAGAATCATCCACAGAAGATATAGCCCTCGGGAAATGGCCTGTGGGACAAACCGGGTCCAAGCGATCGAGAGTCTCACAGCGAAGCAGTTCATCGCCCGAGGCGAGGTCCCTGACCCCTCCGCGCCGAACTCGCTCCCCGAAAAGGCGCCGTCGATCTCCCTCCCGCGAAAATGGTCCTAGCGCCACTGCGCTTATGGAAAGGATATTGGCACGGCTGGACAGAGTGGAGAAGCAAGTGACCAGAAAACCCGTTTGGGACAGGCTGTCGGGGGCATTATGCGAAGATGGCTCCCCGTTTATTCGCACCGTCGTTGAGGCAGCTATGCCAGGCGACTTCAGAGTGCCTAGGCTGGAGATCTATGATGGCCGGACTGATCCACAGGCCCATCTGACGAAGTACAGACGGAGCATGATAATGCACGGAGCTGATGACGCTACCATGTGCAAATGCTTTGAAGTCACCCTCACGGGCCCAGCAACAGCATGGTACAATTCTTTGCCCCCAGGGACTATCACTGAGTTTCAGGAGTTGTCCACAGCCTTTACCCAGCAGTTCATTGGGAGCAGGCCGACGGCCAAAATGCCTGTGCAGATGTTCGACATAGAGCAGAGAAACGGAGAGACGATCCGAGACTATGTCGAACGATTCAACAGGGAAGCACTCAGCGTCCCGGACTTCCGGCCCGAAATCCGCATCCTCGCTATGACACGGGGCCTTCGGCGTGACTCACAGCTGTTCTACGAGTTCTCAAAGGACCCCCCGGAGACCCTCGGAGAATTTTACCGAAGGGCAGAGCAGCACATGACAGCCGAGGAATTGAGGATGGCGGGGCCGAAGTCTGATCATCACCGCGCCGAAGGGTCCAGCCAGCAAGCTCGGCATCTTTCTGAACACACAGGTCGACCACGGCGAATGCGAGGAAAGAAACCTCAAAGTTTCACACCCTTGAGCACGACACAGACCAACATTCTCATGGCGCTGGAAAGGCAAGGGACGCAGATTCGGCGGCCAAAGGCCATGGCCGCCGATAATAAGAAGAATGCCAAGAAGTTCTGCCAGTTTCATCGCGACCACGGTCATGACACCGAAGACTGCTTCCAGCTGAAGAAGTACATAGAGTCGCTGATCAAACAGGGCCAGCTTCGCAAATACCAGCGGATGCCCTCCCCAAAAGGCAGAAAAGAGGAGGAAGAGAGGGCCGAAAATGAGGACTATGACTCAGACAGGCGGAGAAACAGAAGTCCAAAAAGGCGCCTTCCACCTCCAGTAGGGGTCATCCAAACCATTACCACGGGGCTCCCATCCTCGGAAAGAAAGCGGAAGGCCAGAGAAATTGCGGTTATGGAGTATCAAAGTCCATCAAAGAAATTGGCTCGCAAAGATGGCTCCACCGTCATCTTCCCCCACGACGACCCGCTGCTGATAATGGCGAGAATAGGGAACTGGGACATCAAAAGAGTGTTGCTCGATGATGGCTCAAATACTGACGTCCTGTTCTCGCACTTACTGCCGAGCTTGGGCATCTCCAGCAGCGAACTTAAACCTGTCACCACGCCCACCTTCGGCGTTGGACCATCGGAACTACCCGTCCTCGGATGGATCGACCTCCCTTTAATGATAAAAGGCACTTCGGTAGACGGAGCGGCTGAGTTGTACGCGTCCACAATGGCAAGATTCATCGTCATGGAGGTCCCGTCTTCGTACAACGCCATCCTTGGAAGGAAGACTCAGGGGAACCTGCACATTCGGCCCGATGTGAAGTACTTGACTGTCACATTTGCCACCAAGGATGGAGATGCAGAGGTCTTTATCGACCAAGCCGAGGTAAGAAAGGTGTTTGTAAAAGCACGAAAGGCTCCGACAGACAACTCTACACAAATAGTGGAGGCAAAGGCGCAGGAGAAAGGCAAAGAAAGAGATCCCGCAGAAGCAGAAATGGAAGCAGTAGATCTTGTCCCAGGACAATCTACCCGAATAGGGAAGAGCTTGGCCAAAGGTGATAAGGAAATTCTTGTATCCTTTCTGCTGAAAAATAAAGATCTGTTTGCCTACTCGCCGAAAGACATGCCAGGAGTGAACCCTGGCATAATACAGCACAGCCTCAAAGTAAGCCCGGAAGCAAAACCTATCAGGCAAAAGAAACGAAGCATCTCAGCCCACAAAAGCAACTTCGTGAGAACCGAAGTCCAGCGCCTATTGGATGCTGAAGTTATCAGGGAGGTCAAATACCCCAAATGGTTAAGCAACGTGGTCATTGCCACAAAAGAAGGTAGTAGCAAACTCCGGATGTGCATTGATTTCCAGAAACTTGAACGATGCTTGCACGAAAGACTCATTTCCCCTCCCGCCAATAGATCAACTGGTAGATTCAACGGCCGAATACGGGCTCCTGAGCTTCCTAGATGCCTTCAACGGCTACCATCAGATAAGGATGGACCCCGAAGATGAAGAGAAAACTGCCTTCATCACCGAGGGAGGAACGTACTGCTATATCAGAATGCCCTTCGGGCTGAAAAATGCAGGAGCCACCTACCAGAGACTGATGAACAAGGTCTTTAAGGACCAAACGGGGAGAAACATGGAAGTATATGTTGATGATATGATAGTAAAAAGCAAGCTGCCCGGCTACCACGTTGCAGATTTGGAGGAAACCTTCCAAAAGCTCAGAGCCTTCGGGATTCGCCTTAACCCCGAGAAGTGTATCTTCGGGGTGACGTCGGGAAAATTCCTTGGGTACATGGTATCCGAAAGAGGCATCGACGCCAATCCTGAGAAGATTAAGGCTTTGCTTGAGTTCCGAACTCCTGCCACAGTCAAAGACGTGCAGAGACTAACCGGAAGAATAACCTCTCTGAGCAGGTTTATTTCCAGGTACGGAGATAGGTGTAGACCTTTCTTCAAAGTCCTCACAAAGGCAGCAAAGATGGAAGGCGACCTCGGAAGAAACAATCATCCCTGGGATGAAGATTGCCAAAAGGCCTGGGAAGAACTCAAAGTCTACCTGGCCAGCCTGCCGACTCTGCGACAACCTCGGGAGGGAGAACCCCTCGTACTGTACCTCGCCGTCACAGAAAAGGCCGTGAGCTCGGTCCTGATAAAAGAAGAAGGGCCGAAACAATGGCCGGTCTACTACGTCAGCAAGTCCCTGCATGGCGCCGAAGTCAGGTACCCTTTGCTTCAAAAAGCTATATACGCCTTGGTGCTTGCAGGAAGAAGACTGCGACCATATTTCCAGGCTCACCCCATCATCGTCCGAAGTAGTCTACCACTACGGGATGTTATGAAGAGAGTTGATCATTCGGGAAGGCTCTCCAAGTGGTGCATAGAGCTTGGTGAACACGAAATCACCTATGAGCCTTGGAAGGCCATAAAAGCCCAAGCATTGGCAGATTTTATCGCCGAAATACCCACCACTGAGGAGAACCACTCAGATCCGAAAGAAGGTGAGCCAGAATGGACCTTGCATGTTGACGGAGCCTCGAGGTCCGAACACCAGGGAGCTGGAATAGTTATCAGAGGACCCGAAGGCCTAGAGGTGATGAAGGCTATCAAGTTCAGCTTCAACGTCACCAATAATGTGGCTGAGTATGAAGCCCTCATAGCGGGATTACGCTTGGCCAGAAAGATTGGCGTGAGAAACTTAAGGGCTCACAGCGATTCCCAGCTGGTAGTTCGGCAGACGGCAGGAGATTATGGGGCGAAGGACCCAATCTTGGCAAAATACCACGAGCTGGTAACAAAACTCATCCAAGAGTTTGACGCCGTGCGGATCGAAAATGTACCCCGGCGGAATAACACTGAGGCAGATTGCTTAGCGAAGTCCAAAACATACACCGAGGTGCTAGACCATCCAAGCATCTCCGTGCTAAGCGTAACGTCCTCGGGAACAGGGTGGAAGGACCCCATAAAGAAATACCTCGCAGAGAATGAGCTTCCCGAAGACGCTGGCAATGCTGCAAGACTGCGAAGACGTGCCGGAAGATTCTTCCTGATTGGTGAAGAGTTATATCGGCAAGGATATGCAAATCCGCTGCAGAGATGTGTGGGCGAAGAGGATACTGAGATGGTTCTCGAAGAAGTTCACGAAGGCATGTGCGGCTCGCACATTGGAACTGATGCCCTTGCAGCAGTGATACTCCGCCAAGGATACTTCTGGCCTACCCTGAGAAAGGACGCAAGGCAGTTCGTCCAGAAGTGCGGTAGTTGCCAGAGACATGCAAAAATCCAGAGGATAACCTCAGAAATGGTAACATCGGCAGACTATCCTTGGCCCTTCGCAGTCTGGGGTATAGACCTCATTGGGCCACTCCCCACAGCACCGGGAGGCGTGAAATTCTGCGTGGTAGCAGTGGACTATTTCTCAAAGTGGGTAGAGGCAGAACCACTAGCAACTATCTCGGCAAAAGAAGTGCAGAAGTTCGTATGGAAAAACATCGTATGCAGATTTGGCATACCGAGGGTACTAGTAGCTGATAATGGATCCCAGTTCATAGACAAAGGATTCCAGGAATTCATCAGCGACCTCGGAATAAAGATGCACTTCGCCCCAGTAGCTCACCCCCAAAGCAATGGGCAGGTGGAAGTATCAAACAGGACCATAAAAGATGGCCTGAAAAAGAGACTTGGGGAAGCCAAGGGGAAATGGCCAGGAGAACTCCAAAGTGTATTGTGGAGCTACCGTATGACGCCACGAAGAGCCACAGGGGAAACTCCCTTCTCACTCGTCTTCGGAACAGAGGCCATTATCCCAATAGAGATAGTTCAGCCTTCAATACGGGTGCAAGTATTTGATGAAGGCGGAAACGACCTCGGTCTGAGAACTAAGCTCGACCTTGTGACCGAACACAGAGAAATAGCCGGGCTAAGAAGGAAAGCTTTCCAGCAAAGAGTGGCTGCGGCTATCAACCTAAAAGCCAGGCCAAAAGAAATCAAAAAAGGAGACCTTGTTCTCCGAAAGGCCGACTTTGCACCCCGAAGGCCATTTCACGGCGTACTTCGCGCAAATTGGGAAGGACCTTATCTGGTTCTCGCCGAAGTACGGAAAGGCGTGTATAGGCTTGGCGACGCCGAAGGCGTAGAATTGAAAAACACTTGGCATTCAGACGCCTTGAAAAAATTCTACGCCTAAGGTTGCGCGGAAGAGATATATTGTACAAGAAATATTCTAAGTACAGAATGGTCTTGAGAAAAATTCTTAAGTATACCAAATTGTCCAAGACAGAATTCCGCGAAGGTGCTCGCCACGAAAAAAGCAGATGTGACTTCCCGAAGGCCCTTGAGCCACTATGCTCGAAAAAAAGGGAAAGCAAGAATCTCGTAATAGTGCACGCCAAAACAAAAGCAGAGATAATTTCCAAACACCCTTGAGCGTACATGCTCGGGAAAGAGGGAAATGAGCAATCTCGTGAGAATTTTCCTAAGTCCCTTGAGCAAATATGCTCGGGACAATAGGAAGACAGAAAAATTTGGCTGAAACTTTTCCGAAGTCCCTTGAGCAAACATGTTCGGGATAAAAGGAAACAAAAAGCCTGCAAAAGACTTAGCCAAATTTTTACAAACTTTCCAGAAAGTCTCTTGAGCGAGCACACTCTGGACAAAGGAAGGTAAAAAGTTTCTTTGGTCGCAGGTTTTCCGAAGTCCCTTGAGCAAACATGTTCGGGATAAAAGGAAACAAAAAGCATGCAAAAGACTTAGCCAAATTTTTGCAAACTTTCCAGAAAGTCTCTTGAGCGAGCACACTCGGGATAAAGGAAGGTAAAAAGTTTCTTTGGTTACAGGTTTTCCGAAAGTCTCTTGAGCAAACGTGTTCGGGACAGTGGAAATAAAGAAACTTGCAAGAAAGGACTTAGCCGAAAAGATTGTTCATTTAGAGCAAACGCTGCCTTACAAAAGAAGTGTCCAAAGAAGGAGCACGAAGGAGAAAAATAAGAGGAGCCCTAAAACAAACTAGGGAGATCCGGGCGGACGAAGACCAGGAAGCTTCAGATGCTCGACCTTGGACCACTGCCACCGAGGTCCCTCAGGAATATTTAGGCCCTCCAGAAAAGAGAGGTCCAAATCTGGGAACCTCTGCAGCACCTGGTGCCGAGCGAGGCAAAAGCCGTCCTGAAAGGCGACCTTGGCCATGTTATCAGAAGTACGTTTTTGAACGCCAAGGACATTGACCTCGTCCCTCAGCTCAGCAACCTCCTCTTCGAGCTCGCTTATCCCCAGCGTCTCTCCGGACTCCTTCTTCAGAGCCTCGACCTCGGCTTGAAGAGCATTGTTCTCGTCCGTCAACCTCGACGCAAGACTGTCAGAAACAGCCTTGTCCTTGACAAGATCTTCGTTGGCGGCGAGCAGCCCCTTTACTTGGTCGCCGAGGTCGGCAATCTTCCGGGAGGAGTCCTTTTCAAGTTCTTCTCTTTTCTTTGAGAACTCCTCCCGAACGGCAGCAAGTTGCTGAGAACAATCCGCTGTCAGCTGCTGGTTGCTGGCGATCACCTTCGCAAGCGAAGCCTTCGCTTCACTGAGTTCCCGTGAAGTCGCATCCTTGGAGGCAGCCTCTCTGGCCACCCGAACTCGGAGATAACCAGCGTACTCCAGCAGCTACGGCAAGGCAAAAGTCCAGGTTAGTACAAGTCTAAACACTTAGAAAATTGAGGAAAAAAGTGTAAAGACTATACCTGAGCAGCATGCTCGGTGACTTTTGCGGCGAGGGTATTATCCCCCGGGTGAGCCGCCGCAATGGCCCGGAAGGAGGCGTCAGTGGTGATCCCCTTCCAAATCTCCTTTGTCATTTTTGGACAATCGTCGGAGAGCAAATTCATATCCTCCGTGATTGTCCAAAAGGGCTCCAAGGGGATCTTCCCCTCAGGGATTATGGCATCGCGGAGGGCTCGTTTCCTCTCATGAATGGCCCTCCAGCCAGCAGCAAGGGGCTCCTCTGAAAGTAGGAAGGAAGTTAGGAGCAGAAGAAAAATTCGCGAAAGGAAAAGGAGCTGAACTTCGCCTAAAGGCATACCTGGAAGAACCTCGGAGACAGTGTCCTCGGGATCCTCGGGCCCCTCGGAAGAAAGACCCTTACCCTTCTGCCGGTACCGCTCCTCGGCAGTGGGTACTTCTACCACTACAGTGTTTCTGGGGGCCTCGAGGTCGAGAGGAGGCACCTCGACGGAAGTAGCGGGGACCTCGGCCGGTGGAATTTTAACAAGACCAGCGTCTTCGCCAGCTTCTTCTTCCATAAGCTCTGGCTGAGAAGGCTGGAGAGCCTTCCTAGCTCGCTTCGCCGAGGGTCCCGCCCCTGTCGTCTTCCTTCTTCGGGAAGCCGCCTTCTTTGTCTGCTCCCCCTTCTCCACTTGGCCAGAAAAGAGGGCCTTGTAATAAGCGGCAGCCCCATCGCCCATCTCTGAAAAAGAGAAGAAATATCAGCGTAAGTCCGAGGAAAAAGTATAAAGGGATGGAAGATTACTCACTTTCGGCAAAAGTTTCGAAAGAAGTCTCCCCATTAAGGAGCTTGACCAGCCAGGAGTCTTTCCCGGCGATGGCGGGAGCGGGCATATTGAGGTCAGTCACGTGCTCCTTAACCACTTTCAGCTCCCGAAGGACTTCTTCGGTCATCAACCTCCAGTTGATAGGAAAGGGGTAAAGAGCACGAGGAGAGACCTCGGGAGCCCAGTCAGCGACTGCCCGAATGCGGGCATCGAAATCCGCGAACACGGTAGCCAACGGTGGGGTCAGCAGCATCCTCGGATCAACGACGTCTGCGTTCAGCACTCCCTGAGCCCATCTGGTCGGGACATCAGACCAGTTCTTATCCACCTTGAGGAAAAAGAACTTAGGCTGCCACCCCCGCCAGCTATCCTTCGTGTCGAAGGTGAAGGTGAATTTTTTGCTCCCGGATCCCCGAGGCAGCAGGAAATAGAAGCCACCCTTCGGGACCACATAGAGCTTGTAGTACTGCATGAAAATGATGAAGTGGGGCTCTATCCCGAACACGCCACACATGCAGAGGTAGGCGTTAAAATAGCAGTACGCGTTCGGGGGAAGCTGGTTCACAGCAATGCCATGGAATTGGCAGAACTCGCAAACCACCTTCGGGGGAGGATACCGAAGTCCGGCCTTCAGTTGGGCTCGGAAGACAGTAACCTCGTCGCCACGGTTTGAAAAAGCAAAATGGCTAGAACGAGGCAGTCTGGTCACAGCATAAGACGGAAGAAAGAATTTTTTCTTCCACCTCTCTAGTTTTTCGGGGGTGGTACAGCAAGGATGGGCCAGAAGAGGTTTCCAGCTCTCGGGACCAGGCATCGCAGACATGAAAAAGAGTTTGAGATGGAAAAGAAAATAGTTTCCAGAAAAAACTCAGAAGACGAGTTTGGAAAAAACAACAGTTTTCCAGAAAAACTCAGAAAAATAGAGGAATCAGAGTACTCTGAAAATCAAAACCCACCAAAAGATTTGCCTGAGGACGCCGTCGTGAAAGTTGGTAGGAAAAGCTCTGATTAAAGAAGCTCCACCACAGAAAGCAAGATAAAACGAAGAACAGAGGGCAAAGCAGAGAGAGAGCAGAAAAAGAGCAGAAAAACAGTAAGTGGGACTTATGATGGAATGGGCTATTTATAGGCCAAAGGTGGGTAACCGAAAGAACATCATAAGTACCCATTGGAGGCGAACCGTCGCCGTAACTGCCCGCTGCACCCGAAAAGGTGCGCCCTCTGTAAATGACGCGCCTCTCCTCCAATGGCAAGAAGCCACGTGTCAACCGCTGCGCAGAAATGGGGGGCCTGCCTCCCCAAACGTGCCTGGAAAACCGGGACACGCCTCCTGATTGGGACACGTCGTTTGACATCCCTGAGAAATGGAGACGCGCCGCTCAGTCTGACACGCTTGGCCATCAGACCTGCAGAAATAAAAAGCAGGCCACCTCGAGGACACCAAGAGACAGGCTATGGCTGAACAGCCCATGACTTTTGGGCAAGAGGTGTATCTTCGGTACAGGCTTTGCCTCGGAGACACCAAAGAATAGGCCAAGGCCGAACAGCCCAGACCCTCGGGCAAAAGGTGCGACCTCGGAACAGGTTATGCTTCCCAACGAGACTCCCAACGGCAACCTCGGAAAGAGATGCAAACCGAAGTCTTCACTTCGGCTTTCCAGAGGGGGGCATGTGATAGCCAAAGGCTATCGCCTCAATCTGGCCGAATACCCTGCCACAACAATGGCCAGAAGAACTGGCGCTTCCCGGGACTAGGTGGAATCATGCACCTCGGGGAGATAGCTTGAGAGCTCCGAGCCTCGGCACGCCAGTAAAACTTGAGGACTCCATTCGCCCCCCAAGGTTGTGAACAGCGCGCCTTCGGAAAAGTATCACCAGACATTGCTGCCCGAATATGATATCCCCGAAGGCGGAACCCCCTGGAACTGGGAACCCCCGAACTGAGGGTAGGCTTCCCGAAGAGGCTCTGTCCGAACTAGAGGACGACCTCGCCCAGGGACCTCGGGAGTACGGCAGGCGCATTTAAGGAAGCATTTAAGGAAGCCCCTGACACATCCCACCACAGACGTAAAAAGTCGCCCTGACGCGCAGACGCCATCAGAATCATATCATGGCCCGTCTCAGCACAAGGCTCGAGGCCATCTAGTTACCAACTATCTGTCCCCTACGCCCAGACGTTCAGGAGCATCCGACCGCACACGTGTCATGATCTGAACGGGCTAGGTATTCCTATATATACAGGAAATAAATACTTGACAGGAGGTTGGCAGGCAGGATATAGAGCTCCTACACTCTGAGAAAATACCAGGCGAGACTTTTCTGCCTTTCTCTTTGAGCTATTGACTTTCTCCTTCTTCCGGCCACCACTGACTTGGGCGTCGGAGGCTCCCCCCCCGGAAAAACACTCCGGGGGCCTCCTAACCCTGTTTACCAGCTTTTCAGGTACTCTCCTTGGGGCGATCCACCTTCCAGGCGTTCTTCCTCCTAGAAGTCTCCTCAACAGTCATCATGACTCACAACGATGAGGCCTTAGGCCATCATGTGGTACAGTCCCTTTGCTTTTCTGGATTTTCTTCTTTGTCTTTAACCTCCTTCTCATTTTTGCCATGCAGGGGAGTTGCTTACCCCTGGGTGGGCGACCGAACAGGCAAAGGCGCGGGCCCTTCACGATGCCAAAGTCCCGCAAGGGAAGGTTCCCAAAGAGCCTTTCTGGACATTCACGAAGGACATGAACTTGTACTCCGAGGACTGTCCAGAAATGGCGAAGCAAATTTCGAAGGGGGTGCTTATAGAGGCCTCCTTCAAGGCTATTGCGGCGGCCCATCCGGATGATGACACCCTTGCCGCCAAAGTCACCGAGCATGCTGCTCAGGTATGTTCTTCACACCTTATTCCCTTCAATTTTTCCTAAGTGTCTGGCTCTTACTGACCTTGCGTTCATCTTTTTACAGCTGCTGGGATACGCCGGCTTTCTCCGAGTTCGGGTGGCCAGGCAGGCGAAGTTCCGAGCTTCGGCCTTAGAGGCCCTAGAGAAGGCGAAGGCCACTCGCTTGGTGATAGCCAAAGGCTATCGCCTCAATCTGGCCGAACACCCTGCCACAACAATGGCTAGAAGAACTGGCGCTTCCCGGGAACAGGTGGAATCATGCACCTCGGGAGATAGCCGGAGAGCTCCGAGCCTCGGCACGCCAGTAAAACTTGAGGACTCTATTCGCCCCCCAAGGTTGTGAACAGCGCGCCTTCGGAAAAGTGGCACCAGACATTGCTGCCCGAACATGATATCCCCGAAGGCGGAACCCCCTGGAACTGGTAACCCCCGAACTGAGGGTATGCTTCCCGAAGAGGCTCTGTCCGAACTAGAGGACGACCTCGCCCAGGGACCTCGGGAGTACGGCAGGAGCATTTAAGGAAGCATTTAAGGAAGCCTCTGACACGTCCCACCACAGACGTAAAAAGCCGCCCTGACGCGCAGACGCCATCAGAATCACATCATGGCCCGTCTCAGTACAAGGGTCGAGGCCATCTGGTTACCAACTATCTGTCCCCTACGCCCAGAAGTTCAGGAGCATCCGACCGCACACGTGTCATGATCTGAACGGGCTAGGTATTCCTATATATACAGGAAATAAATACTTGACAGGAGGTTGGTTGGCCGGAGATACAGCTCCCACACTCTGAGAAAATACCAGGCGAGACTTTTCTGCCTTTCTCTTTGAGCTAGTGACTTTCTCCTTTTTCCGGCCACCACTGACTTGGGCGTCGGAGGCTCCCCCCCCGGAAAAACACTCCGGGGGCATCCTAACCCTGTTTACCAGCTATTCAGGTACTCTCCTTGGGGCGATCCACCTTCCAAGCGTTCTTCCTCCTAGAAGTCTCTTCAACAGTCATCATGACTCACAACGATGAGGCCCCAGGCCATCATTTGGCACCGTCTGTGGGAACCCGCTCGCAAATCGCCGTCGTTGAGACTCGGCGTTCTAAGGACAAGGGACTCCCAAGGTCCTCGTCCACGCCTGAGATACAACCGGCCGCTGAGCAGACATTCCCAGAGACTTCTACGCCCGAGGAAGACCGCCCTCTGGTAATCACCATGAGCTTCTTGAGGGACTTTCAGCGCTCGGTCGTTGCTGAAATGACTCAGCAGATCGACCGAAGATGGCCACAGCAGTCACAGGCCCAGAAACCCTCCTCATCAGCACGCCCTCGGGAGAGAAGCCCCAAGTCTACATACCGCAGTTCAGGAAGTGGAGAGCATCGCGGAGAATCATCCACAGAAGATATAGCCCTCGGGAAACGGCCTGTGGGACAAACCGGGTCCAAGCGACCGAGAGTCTCACAGCGAAGCAGTTCGTCGCCCGAGGCGAGGTCCCTGACCCCTCCGCGTCGAACTCGCTCCCCGAAGAGGCGCCGTCATCTCCCTCCCGCGAAAATGGTCCTAGCGCCACTGCGTTTATGGAAAGGATATTGGCACGGCTGGACAGAGTGGAGAAGCAAGTGGCCAGAAAACCCATTTGGGACAGGCTGTCGGGGGCATTATGCGAAGATGACTCCCCGTTTATTCGCGCCGTCGTTGAGGCAGCTATGCCAGGCGACTTTAGAGTGCCTAGGCTGGAGATCTATGATGGCCGGACTGATCCACAGGCCCATCTGACGAAGTACAGATGGAGCATGATAATGCACGGAGCTGATGACGCTACCATGTGCAAATGCTTCGAAGTCACCCTCACGGGCCCAGCAACAGCATGGTACAATTCCTTGCCCCCAGGGACTATCACTGAGTTCCAGGAGTTGTCCACAGCCTTCACCCAGCAGTTCATTGGGAGCAGGCCGACGACCAAAATGCCTGTGCAGATGTTCGACATAGAGCAGAGAAACGGAGAGACAATCCGAGACTATGTCGAACGATTCAACAGGGAAGCACTCAGCGTCCCGGACTTCCGGCCCGAAATCCGCATCCTCGCTATGACACGGGGCCTTCGGCGTGACTTACAGCTGTTCTACGAGTTCTCAAAGGACCCCCCGGAGACCCTCGGAGAATTTTACCGAAGGGCAGAGCAGCACATGACAGCCGAGGAATTGAGGATGGTGGGGCCGAAGTCTGATCATCACTGCGCCGAAGGGTACAGTCAGCAAGCTCGGCATCTTTCTGAACACACAGGCCGACCACGATGAATGCGAGGAAGGAAACCTCAAATTTTCACGCCCTTGAGCATGACACGGACCAACATTCTCATGGCGCTGGAAAGGCAAGGGACGCAGATTCGGTGGCCAAAGGCCATGGCCGCCGATAATAAGAAGAATGCCAAGAAGTTCTACCAGTTTCATCGCGACCACGGTCATGACACCGAAGACTGCTTCCAGCTGAAGAAGTACATAGAGTCGCTGATCAAACAGGGCCAACTTCGCAAATACCTGCGGATGCCCTCCCCAAAAGGCAGAAAAGAGGAGGAAGAGAGGGCCGAAAACGAGGACTATGACTCCGACAGGCGGAGAAACATAAGTCCAAAAATGCGCCTTCCACCTCCAGTAGGGGTCATCCAAACCATCACCACGGGGCTCCCATCCTCGAAAAGAAAGCGGAAGGCCAGAGAAATTGCAGTTATGGAGTATCAAAGTCCATCAAAGAAACTGGCTCGGAAAGACGGCTCAACCGTCGTCTTCCCCCACGACGACCCGCTGCTGATAATGGCGAGAATAGGGAACTGGGACGTCAAGAGAGTGTTGCTTGATGATGGCTCAAATCCTGACTTCCTATTCTCGCACTTACTGCCGAGCTTGGGCATCTCTAGCAGCGAGCTTAAACCTGTCACCACGCCCACCTTCGGCGTTGGGCCATCCGAACTACCCATCCTCGGATGGATCGACCTCCCCTTGATGATGAAAGGCACTTCGGTAGACGGAGCAGCTGAGTTGTACGCGTCCACAATGGCAAGATTTATCGTCATGGACGTCCCGTCTTCGTACAACGCCATCCTTGGAAGGCAGACTCAGGGGAACCTGCACATTCGCCCTGATGTGAAGTACTTGACTGTCACATTCGCCACCAAGGATGGAGATGCAGAGGTCTTCATCGACCAAGCCGAGGTAAGAAAGGTGTTTGTAAAAGCATGAAAGGCTCCAGCAAACAACTCTACACAAACGGTGAAGGCAAAGGCGCAGGAGAAAGGCAAAGAAGGAGATCCCGCAGGAGCAGAAACGGAAGCAGTAGATCTTGTCCCAGGACAATCTACCCGAATAGGGAAGAGCTTGGCCAAAGGTGACAAGAAAAATCTTGTATCCTTTCTGCTGAAAAATAAAGATCTGTTTGCCTACTCGCCGAAAGACATGCCAGGAGTGAACCCTGGCATAATACAGCACAGCCTCAAAGTAAGCCCGGAAGCAAAACCTATCAGGCAAAAGAAACGAAGCATCTCAGCCCACAAAAGCAACTTCGTGAAAACCGAAGTCCAGCGCCTATTGGATGCTGAAGTTATCAGGGAGGTAAAATACCCCGAATGGTTAAGCAACGTGGTCATCGCCACAAAAGAAGGTAGCAGCAAACTCCGAATGTGCATTGATTTCAGAAACTTGAACGATGCTTGCCCGAAAGACTCATTTCCCCTCCCGCCAATAGATCAACTGGTAGATTCAACGGCCGAATACGGGCTCCTGAGCTTCCTAGATGCCTTCAGCGGCTACCATCAGATAAGGATGGACCCCGAAGATGAAGAGAAAACTGCCTTCATCACCGAGGGAGGAACGTACTGCTATGTCAGAATACCCTTCGGGCTCAAAAATGCAGGAGCCACCTACCAGAGACTGATGAACAAGGTCTTCAAGGACCAAATGGGGAGAAACATGGAGGTATATGTTGATGATATGATAGTCAAAAGTAAGCTGCCCGGCTACCACGTTGCAGATTTGGAGGAAACCTTCCACAAGCTCAGAGCCTTCGGGATTCGCCTTAATCCCGAGAAGTGTATCTTCGGCGTGACCTCGGGAAAATTCCTTGGGTACATGGTATCCGAAAGAGGCATCGACGCCAATCCTGAGAAGATTAAGGCTCTGCTTGAGTTCCGAACTCCTGCCACAGTCAAAGACGTGCAGAGACTAACCGGAAGAATAACCTCTCTGAGCAGGTTTATTTCCAGGTACGGAGATAGGTGTAGACCTTTCTTCAAAGTCCTCACAAAGGCAGCAAAGATGGAAGGCGACCTCGGAAGAAACAATCATCCTTGGGATGAAGATTGCCAAAAGGCCTGGGAAGAACTCAAAGTCTACCTGGCCAGCCTGCCGACTCTGCGACAACCTCGGGAGGGAGAACCCCTTGTACTGTACCTCGCCGTCACAGAAAAGGCCGTGAGCTCGGTCCTGGTGAAAGAAGAAGGGCCGAAACAATGGCCGGTCTACTACGTCAGCAAGTCCCTGCATGGCGCCGAAGTCAGGTACCCTTTGCTTCAAAAAGCTATATACGCCTTGGTGCTTGCAGGAAGAAGACTGCGACCATATTTCCAGGCTCACCCCATCATCGTCCGAAGTAGTCTACCACTACGGGATGTTATGAAGAGAGTTGATCATTCGGGAAGGCTCTCCAAGTGGTGCATAGAGCTTGGCAAACACGAAATCACGTATGAGCCTCGGAAGGCCATAAAAGCCCAAGCATTGGCAGATTTTATCGCCGAAATACCCACCACTGAGGAGAACCACTCAGATCCGAAAGAAGGTGAGCCAGAATGGACCTTGCATGTTGATGGAGCCTCGGGGTCCGAACACCAGGGAGCTGGAATAGTTATCAGAGGACCCGAAGTCCTAGAGGTGATGAAGGCTATCAAGTTCAGCTTCAACGTCACCAATAATGTGGCTGAGTATGAAGCCCTCATAGCGGGATTACGCTTGGCCAGAAAGATTGGCGTGAGAAACTTAAGGGCTCATAGCGATTCCCAGCTGGTAGTTCGGCAGACGACAGGAGATTATGGGGCGAAGGACCCAATCTTGGCAAAATACCACGAGCTGGTAACAAAACGCCGTGCGGATCGAAAATGTACCCCGGCGGAATAACACTGAGGCAGATTGCTTAGCGAAGTCCAAAACATACACCGAGGTGCTAGACCATCCAAGCATCTCCGTGCTAAGCGTAACGACCTCGGGAACAGGGTGGAAGGACCCCATAAAGAGATACCTCGCAGAGAATGAGCTTCCCGAAGACGCCGGCAATTCTGCAAGACTGCGAAGACGCGCCGGAAGATTCTTCCTGATTGGTGAAGAGTTATATCGGCAAGGATATGCAAATCCGCTGCAGAGATGTGTGGGCGAATAGGATACTGAGATGGTCCTCGAAGAAGTTCACGAAGGCATGTGCGGCTCGCACATTGGAACTGATGTCCTTTCAGCAGTGATACTCCGCCAAGGATACTTCTGGCCTACCCTGAGAAAGGACGCAAGGCAGTTCGTCCAGAAGTGCGGTAGTTGCCAGAGACATGCAAAAATCCAGAGGATACCCTCGAAAATGGTAACGTCGGCAGACTATCCTTGGCCCTTCCCAGTCTGGGGTATAGACCTTATTGGGCCACTCCCCACAGCGCCCGGAGGCGTGAAATTCTGCGTGGTAGCAGTGGACTATTTCTCAAAGTGGGTAGAGGCAGAACCACTAGCAACTATCTCGGCAAAAGAAGTGCAGAAGTTCGTATGGAAGAACATCGTATGCAGATTTGGCATACCGAGGGTACTAGTAGCTGATAATGGATCCCAGTTCATAGACAAAGGATTCCAGGAATTCATCAGCGACCTCGGAATAAAGATGCACTTCGCCCCAGTAGCTCACCCCCAAAGCAATGGGCAGGTGGAAGTATCAAACAGGACCATAAAAGATGGCCTGAAAAAGAGACTTGGGGAAGCCAAGGGGAAATGGCCAGGAGAACTCCAAAGTGTATTGTGGAGCTACCGAACGACGCCACGAAGAGCCACAGGGGAAACTCCCTTCTCACTTGTCTTCGGAACAGAGGCCATTATCCCAATAGAGATAGTTCAGCCTTCAATACGGGTGCAAGTATTTGATGAAGGCGGAAACGACCTCGGTCTGAGAACTAAGCTCGACCTTGTGGCCGAACACAGAGAAATAGCCGAGCTGAGAAGAAAAGCTTTCCAGCAAAGAGTGGCCGCGGCTATCAACTTAAAATCCAGGCCAAAAGAAATCAAAAAAGGAGACCTCGTTCTCCGAAAGGCCGACTTTGCACCCCGAAGGCCATCTCACGGAGTACTTCGCGCAAATTGGGAAGGAACTTATCTGGTTCTCGCCGAAGTACGAAAAGGCGTGTACAAGCTTGGCGACGCCGAAGGCGTAGAATTGAAAAACACTTGGCATTCCGACGCCTTGAAAAAATTCTATGCCTAAGGTTGAGCGGAGGAGATATATTGTACAAGAAATATTCTAAGTACAGAATGGTCTGGAGAAGAATGGCCTTGAGAAAAATTTTTAAGTATACCAAATTGTCCAAGACAGAATTCCACGAAGGTGCTCGCCACGAAAAAAGCAGATGTGACTTCCCGAAGTCCCTTGAGCCACTATGCTCGGGAAAAATGGGAAACAAGAATCTTGCAAAGGTACTCGGCATAATCAGTGCAGAGAAAATTTTCCGAACACCCTTGAGCGAACATGCTCGGGAAAAAGGGAAAGCAAGAATCTCGCAAAAGTACAAGCCAAAACAAAAGCAGAGGTAATTTCCGAACACCCTTGAGCGAACGTGCTCAGGAAAAAGGGAAATGAGCAATCTCGTGAAAATTTTCCTAAGTCCCTTGAGCAAATATGCTCGGGACAATAGGAAGACAGAAAAATTTGGCTGAAGGTTTTCCGAAGTCCCTTGAGCGAACATGTTCAGGATAAAAGGGAACAAAAAGCCTGCAAAAGACTTAGCCAAATTTTTACAAACTTTCCAGAAAGTCTCTTGAGCGAGCACACTCGGGACAAAGGAAGGTAAAAAGTTTCTTTGGTTGCAGGTTTTTTGAAAGTCTCTTGAGCAAACGTGTTCAGGACAGTGGAAATGAAGAAACTTGCAAGAAAGGACTTAGCCAAAAGATTGTTCATTTAGAGCAAACGCTGCCTTACAAAAGAAGTGCCCAAAGAAGGAGCACAAAGGAGAAAAATAAGAGGAGCCCTAAAACAAACTAGGGAGAGCCGGGCGGACGAAGACCAGGAAGCTTCAGATGCTCGACCTTGGACCACTGCCACCGAGGTCCCTCAGGAATATTTAGGCCCTCCAGAAAAGAGAGGTCCAAATCTGGGAACCTCTGCAGGACTTGGTGCCGAGCAAGGCAGAAGCCGTCCTGAAAGGCGACCTTGGCCATTTGATCAGAAGTATGTTTTTGATCGCCAAGGTCGTTGAGCTCGTCCCTCAGCTCAGCAATCTCCTCCTCCAGCTCGCTTATCCCCAGCGTCCCTCCGGACTCCTTCTTCAGAGCCTCGACCTCGGCTCGGAGAGCATTGTTCTCATCCGTCAACCTCACCGCAAGACTGTCAGAAACAGCCTTGTCCTTGACAAGATCTCCGTTGGCGGCCAGCAGCCCCTTTACTTGGTCGCCGAGGTCGGCAATCTTCCGGGAGGAGTCCTTTTCAAGTTCTTCTCTCTTCTTCGAGAACTCCTCCCGAACAGCGGCGATTTGCTGAGAACAATCCGCTGCCAGCTGCTGGTTGCTGGCGACCACCTTCGCAAGCGAAGCCTTCGCTTCACTGAGTTCCCGCGAAGTCGCATCCTTGGAGGCAGCCTCTCTGGCCACCCGAACTCGGAGGTAACCAGCGTACTCCAGCAGCTACGGCAAGGCAAAAGTCCAGGTTAGGAGAAATCTAAACACTTAGAAAATTGAGGAAAAAGAGTGTAAAGACTATACCTGAGCAGCATGCTCGGTGACTTTTGTGGCGAGGGTATTATCCCTCGGGTGAGCAGCCGCAATGGCCCGGAAGGAGGCGTCAGTGGTCATCCCCTTCCAAATCTCCTTTGTCATTTTTGGACAATCGTCGGAGAACAAATTCATATCCTCCGTGATTGTCCAAAAGGGCTCCAAGGGGATCTTCCCCTCAGGGATTTTGGCATCGCGGAGGGCCCGTTTCCTCTCATGAATGGCCCTCCAGCCAGCAGTAAGAGGCTCCTCTGAAAGTGAGAAGGAAGTTAGGAGTATAAGAAAAATTCGCGAAAAGCAAAGGAGCTGAACTTCGCCTGAAGGCATACCTGGAGGAACCTCGGAGATAGTGTCCTCGGGATCCTCGGGCCCCTCGGTAGAAAGACCCTTACCCTTCTGCCGATACCGCTCCTCGGCAGTCGGTACTTCTACCACTACAGTGTTTCTGGGGGCCTCGAGGTCGGGAGGAGGCACCTCGGCGGAAGTAGCTGGACAGCCTTCCTAGCTCGCTTCGCCGAGGGCCCCGCCCCTGTCGACTTCCTTCTTCGGGAAGCCGCCTTCTTTGTCTGCTCCCCCTTCTCCACTTGTCCAGAAAAGAGGGCCTTGTAATAGGCGGCAGCCCCATCGCCCATCTCTGAAAAAGAGAAGAAATATCAGCGTAAGTCCGAGGAAAAAATATAAAGGGGTGGAAGATTACTCACTTTCGGCAAAAGATTCGAAAGAAGTCTCCCCCTTAAGGAGCTTGACCAGCCAGGAGTCCTTCCCGGCGATGGCGGGAGCGGGCATATTGAGGTCAGTCTCGTGCTCCTTAACCACTTTCAGCTCCCGAAAGACTTCTTCGGTCATCAACCTCCAGTTGATAGGAAAGGGGTAAAGAGCACGAGGAGAGACCTCGGGAACCCAGTCAGCGACTGCCCGAATGCGGGCGTCGAAATCCGCGAACACGGAAGCCAACGGTGGGGTCAGCAGCATCCTCGGATCAACGACGTCTGCGTTCAGCACTCCCTGAGCCCATCTGGTCGGGACATCAGACCAGTTCTTATCCACCTTCAGGAAAAAGAACTTAGGCTGCCACCCCCGCCAGCTATCCTTCGTATCGAAGGTGAAGGTGAATTTTTTGCTCCCGGATCCCCGAGGCAGCAGGAAATAGAAGCCACCCTTCGGGACCACGTAGAGCTTGTAGTGCTGCATGAAAATGATGAAGTGGGGCTCTATCCCGAACACGCCACACATGCAGAGGTAGGCGTTAAAATAGCAGTACGCGTTCGGGGGAAGCTGGTTCACAGCAATGCCATGGAATTGGCAGAACTCGCAAACCACCTTCGGGGGAGGATACCGAAGTCCAGCCTTCAGTTGGGCTCGGAAGACGGTAACCTCATCGCCGCGGTTTGAAAAAGCAAAATGGCTAGAACGAGGCAGCCTAGTCACAGCGTAAGAGGGAAGAAAGAATTTTTTCTTCCACCTCTCTAGTTTTTCGGGGGTGGTACAGCAAGGATGGGCCAGAAGAGGTTTCCAGCTCTCGGGAACAGGCATCGTAGACATGGAAAAGAGTTTGAGATGGAAAAGAAAATAGTTTCCAGAAAAAACTCAGAAGACGAGTTTGGAAAAAAACAACAGTTTTCCAGAAAAACAGAGGAATCAGAGTACTCTGGAAATCAAAACCCACCAAAAGATTTGCCTGAAGACGCCGTCGTGAAAGTTGGTAAGAAAAGCTCTGATTAAAGAAGCTCCGCCACAGAAAGCAAGATAAAACGCAAGAACAGAGGGCAAAGCAGAGAGAGAGCAGAAAAATAGTAAGTGGGACTTATGATGGAATGGGCTATTTATAGGCCAAAGGTGGGTAGCCGAAAAGAGATCATAAGTACCCATTGGAGGCGAACCGTCGCCGTAACTGCCCGCTGCACCCGAAAAGGCGCGCCCTCTGTAAATGACGCGTCTCTCTTCCAATGGCAAGAAGCCGCGTGTCAACCGCTGCGCAGAAATAGGGGACATGCCTCCCCAAACGTCCCTGGAAAATCGGGACACACCTCCTGATTGGGACACGTCATTTGACATCCCTGAAAAGTGGAGACGCGCCGCTCAGTCTGACACGCTTGGCCATCAGACCTGCAGAAATAAAAAGCAGGCCACCTCGAGGACACCAAGAGACAGGCTATGGCTGAACAGCCCATGACTTTTGGGCAAGAGGTGTATCTTCGGTACAGGCTTTGCCTCGGAGACACCAAAGAATAGGCCAAGGCCGAACAGCCCAGACCCTCGGGCAAAAGGTGCGACCTCAGAACAGGTTATGCTTCCCAACAAGACTCCCAACGACAACCTCGGAAAGAGATGCAAACCGAAGTCTTCACTTCGGCTTTCCAGAGGGGGGCATGTGATAGCCAAAGGCTATCGCCTCAATCTGGCTGAACACCCTGCCACAACAATGGCCAGAAGAACTGGCGCTTCCCGGGAACAGGTGGAATCATGCACCTCGGGAGATAGCCGGAGAGCTCCGAGCCTCGGCACGCCAGTAAAACTTGAGGACTCTATTCGCCCCCCAAGGTTGTGAACAGCGCGCCTTCGAAAAAGTGGCACCAGACATTGCTGCCCGAACATGATATCCCCGAAGGCGGAACCCCCTGGAACTGGGAACCCCCGAACTGAGGGTATGCTTCCCGAAGAGGCTCTGTCCGAACTAGAGGACGACCTCGCCCAGGGACCTCGGAAGTATGGCAGGAGCATTTAAGGAAGCATTTAAGGAAGCCTCTGACACATCCCACCACAGACGTAAAAAGCCGCCCTGACGGGCAGACGCCATCAGAATCACATCATGGCCCGTCTCAGCACAAGGCTCGAGGCCATCTGGTTACCAACTATCTGTCCCCTACGCCCAGAAGTTCAGGAGCATCCGACCGCACACGTGTCATGATCTGAACGGGCTAGGTATTCCTATATATACCGGAAATAAATACTTGACAGGAGGTTGGTTGGCCGGAGATACAGCTCCCACACTCTGAGAAAATACCAGGCGAGACTTTTCTGCCTTTCTCTTTGAGCTAGTGACTTTCTCTTTTTTCCGGCCAGCACTGACTTGGGCGTCGGAGGCTCCCCCCCCCCGGAAAAACACTCCGGGGGCCTCCTAACCCTGTTTACCAGCTTTTCATGTACTCTCCTTGGGGCGATCCACCTTCCAGGCATTCTTCCTCCTAGAAGTCTCTTCAACAGTCATCATGACTCACAACGATGAGGCCCCAGGCCATCACTTGGCATTGATTGCCGAGAACCAGCAGCTGTCACATGCTGCGAAGGAAGAAGTTGCCGCTCTTCGGGAGGAGTTTCGGATGGAGAAAGAAGAACTTGAGAAGGATTCCTCCCGGTAGACTGCTGACCTCGGCGAGCAGATAAATGGATTGCTGGCCGCCAACGAGGAGCTCCTAAAGGAGAAGTCAGATTCTGACAAGCTCATACTGGCGCTGACAGCTGAGAAAAACATCCTTGCTGCCGAGGTCAAGTCCTTGAAGAAGGATCCGAAGGGGAAGAAGCAGATAAAGGCGCTGGACGAGGAGATCGCGGATCTGAAGGACGAGCTTGACGACCTCGAGCTTGAGAAGAACAAGTCTGACCAAATGGCCAAGGTCGCCTTTCAGGACGGCTTCTGCCTTGTTCGGCACCAAGTCCTCCAAAGGTTCCCAGATCTGGACCTCTCTTTTCTAGAGGCTCTAAACATTCCTGAGGGACCTCGATGGGAATGGTCCAAGGTCGAACACTTGAAGCTTCCTCCTTCAATTCCAGCGTCGAAGGTGGTGGAAAAGGGTGGGCCAGCAAGTGGCTCTCGGGCCGTTGCGAACCCTTAGGCTATTTTAGGGCCCCTTTTCCTTCCCTTCTATTTTGTATTCCTTCTTCGGGCACTTCTTTATTGTAAAGCAGCTTACTCCTTAATGAAGACTTTTTTGGCTAAGTGTTTCTTCAAGTTTCTTTATTTCCATTGTCCCGAACGCATGTGCTCAAGAGACTTCGAAAAACCTGCAGTCAAAGAAACTTGCTTACCTTCCCTTGGCCGAGCCTGTTCGCTCAAGAGGCTTTTTGGAAAGTCTGAAAAAATTTGACTAAGTCTTTTTGCAGGTTCTGTATTTCCATTTTGTCCCGAACACGTTTGCTCGAGGGACTTCGGAAAACACTTCGTCAAAATTTTCCTTCTTTTCCTCCTGTCCCGAGCAAGTTTGCTCAAGAGACTTAGGAAATCTTTCGAGAATTTTCTATTTTCCATTTTTCCGAGCGTGATGGCTCAAGGGACTTCGGAAAACTGTCTCTACGCTTATTTCGGCGAGTACTGTTAGGAGATTTTTCCATCTTTCCCGAGCGTGATGGCTCAAGGGACTTCGGAAAGTCATATCTGCGCTTGTGATGAGCATCTTCGCGGAATTCTGTACAATTTTGCACTTTAAGAAATTTTCTCAAGACACTTCTGTACTTACAATATTTTTCGTACAACGCGATTCCTCCGCTCAACCTTAGGCGTAGAATTTTTTCAAGGCGTCTGAGTGCCAAGTGTTTTTCAATTCTACGCCTTTGGCGTTGCCAAGCTTGTACACGCCTTTTCGTACTTCGGCCAGAACCACATATGGTCCTTCCCAGTTCGCGTGAAGTACTCCGTGGGACGGCCTTCGGGGTGCGAAGTCAGCCTTTCTGAGAACGAGGTCTCCTTTCTTGATTTCTTTCGGCCTGGCCCGTAAGTTTATAGCCGCGGCCATTCTTTGCTGAAAAGCTTTTCTTCTCAGCTCGGCTATTTCTCTGTGTTCGCCGACGAGGTCGAGCTTGGTTCTGAGGCCGAGGTCGTTTCCACCTTCATCAAATATTTGCACCCGTATTGATGGTCTGACTATCTCGACTGGGATAATGGCCTCTGTCCCGAAGACTAGTGAGAAGGGGGTTTCCCCTGTGGCCCTTCGGGGCGTCGTTCGGTAGCTCCACAATACGCTTTGGAGTTCTCCTGGCCATTTCCCTTTTGCTTCTCCCAGTCTCTTTTTTAGGCCATCTTTTATGGTCCTGTTCGATACTTCCACCTGCCCATTACTTTGGGGGTGAGCTACTGGGGCGAAGTGCATCTTTATTCCGAGGTCGCTGATAAATTCCTGGAATCCTTTGTCTATGAATTGGGATCCATTATCAGCTACTAGTACCCTCGGTATGCCAAATCTGCATACAATGTTCTTCCATACGAACTTCTGCACTTCTTTTGCCGAGGTAGTTGCCAGCGGTTCTGCCTCGACCCATTTAGAGAAATAGTCCACTGCTACAACGTAGAATTTCACGCCTCCGGGTGCTGTGGGGAGTGGCCCAATAAGGTCTATACCCCAGACTGCGAAGGGCCAAGGATAGTCGGCCGCGGATACCATTTCCGAGGGTGCCCTCTGGATGTTCGCGTGTTTCTGGCAACTACCACACTTTCGGACGAACTGCCTTGTATACTTTCTCAGGGTAGGCCAGAAGTATCCTTGGCGAAGTATCACCGCCGCAAGGGCATCAGTTCCAATGTGTGAACCACACATGCCTTCGTGGACCTCTTCAAGGACCATTTCAGTATCCTCTTCATCCACGCATCTTTGCAGCGGGTTTGCATATCCCTGTCGGTATAATTCTTCACCAATCAGGAAGAATCGGCCTGAGCGTCTTCGTCGTTTTGCAGCGTCGCCTGGGTCTTCGGGGAGCACATTTTCTGCGAGGTATCTTTTTATGGGATCTTTCCATCCCTTTCCCGAGGTCGCTATGCTCAGTATTGAGATGCTCGGGTGATCTAGCACCTCGGTGTATGTTTTTGACTTCGCCAAGCAATCTGCCTCTGTGTTATTCCGCCGAGGTACATTTTCGATCCATACGGCGTCAAACTCTTGGATGAGCTTTGCTACCAGCTCGTGGTATTTTGCCAAGATTGGGTCCTTCGCCCCATAATCTTCTGCCGTCTGCCGAACTACCAGCTGGGAATCGCTGTGAGCCTTTAAGTTTCTCATGCCAATCCTTCTGGCCAAGCGCAATCCCACTATGAGGGCTTCATACTCTGCCACATTGTTAGTGACACTGAAGCTGAACTTGATAGCCTTTTTTACCTCTAGGCCTTCGGGTCCTCTGATAACTACTCCAGCTCCCTGGTGTTCGGATCCCGAGGCTCTGTCAACATGTAAGGTCCACTCTGGCTCACCCTCGTTCGGATATTGGTGGCTGTCCTCAGTGGTGGGTATTTCGGTGATAAAATCTGCCAGTGCTTGGGCCTTTATGGCCTTCCGAGGCTCATATATGATTTCATGCTCGCCAAGCTCTATGCACCACTTGGAGAGCCTTCCCGAATGATCAACTTTCTTCATAACATCCCGTAGTGGTAGACTACTTCGGACGATGATGGGGTGTGCCTGAAAGTACGGTCGCAGCCTTCTCCCTGCAAGCACCAAGGCGTATATAGCTTTTTGAAGCAAAGGGTACCTGATTTCGGCGCCATGCAGGGACTTGCTGACGTAATAGACGGGCCATTGTTTTGGGCCTTCTTCTTTCACGAGGACCGAGCTTACAGCTTTCTCCATGACGGCGAGGTACAATACAAGTGGCTCTCCCTCCCGAGGTTGTCGCAGAGTCGGCAGGCTGGCTAGGTAGACTTTGAGCTCTTCCCAGGCCTTTTGGCAATCTTCATCCCATGGATGATCATTCCTTCCGAGGTCGCCTCCCATTTTCTGCCTTTGTAAGGACTTTGAACAAAGGTCGACACCTATCTCCGTACCTGGAAATAAACCTGCTCAGGGAGGTTATTCTTCCGGTGAGCCTCTGAATGTCTTTGACTGTAGCCGGAGTTCGGAACTCAAGTAGCGCCTTAATCTTCTCCGGGTTTGCGTCAATGCCTCTTTCGGATACCATGTACCCAAGGAATTTTCCTGAGGTTACCCCGAAGATGCACTTTTCAGGATTGAGCCGAATCCCGAAGGCTCTGAGTTTTTGGAAGGTTTCCTCTAGATCTGCAACGTGGTAGCCAGGCAGCTTGCTCTTGACTATCATATCATCAACATATACCTCCATGTTTCTCCCCATTTGGTCTTTAAAGACCTTGTTCATCAACCTTTGGTAGGTGGCTCCTGCGTTTTTTAGCCCGAAGGGCATCCTGATATAGCAGTATGTTCCTCCCTCGGTGATGAAGGCAGTTTTCTCTTCATCTTCGGGGTCCATCCTTATTTGATGGTAGCCACTGAAGGCATCTAGGAAACTTAGAAGCCCATATTTAGCAGTTGAATCTACCAGTTGAGCTATTGGTGGCAGAGGGTATGAGTCTTTTGGGCAAGCATCGTTCAAGTTTCTGAAGTCGATGCACATCCGAAGTTTGCTGCTACCTTCTTTTGTGGCAATGACCATATTGCTTAACCATTCGGGGTACTTCACCTCCCTGATGACTTTGGCGTCCAACAGTCGCTGGACTTCGGTTTTGACAAAGTCGCTTTTATTGGCTGAGATGCTTCGTTTCTTTTGCCGGACAGGTTTTGCTCCCGGGCTTACTTTGAGGCTATGCTGTATTATGCCAGAGTTTACTCCTGGCATATCTTTCGGCGAGTAGGCAAACAGATCTTTATTTTTCTGTAGAAAAGATACAAGGTTTTCCTTCTCACCTTCGGCCAAGCTCTTCCCTATTCGGGTAGATTGTCCTGGGAGAAGTTCTACTGTTTCCATTTCCGCTTTTGCAAGATCTTCTTCTTTGCCTTTTTCTGACACCTTTGCCTCCATTGTTTGTGCGAAGTTGCTCGCCGGGGCCTTTCGTGCTTTCACAAACACCTTTCTTACCTCGGCCTGTTCTATGAAGATCTCTGCATCTCCATCCTTGGTGGCGAATGTGACAGTCAAGTACTTCACATCAGGGCGGATGTGCAGGTTTCCCTGTGTCTGCCTTCCAAGGATGGCGTTGTATGAGGATGGGACGTCCATGACAATGAACCTTGCCATTGTGGAAGCGTACAATTCAGCTGCTCCATCTACCGAAGTCCCTTTCATCATCAGTGGGAGGTCGATCCACCCGAGAACGGGCAGTTCGGATGGTCCAACTCCGAAGGTGGGTGAGGTGACTGGCTTAAGCTCACTGCTGGAAATGCCCAAGCTCGATAGTAAGTGCGAGAATAGGACGTCCGCATTTGACCCATCATCAAGTAGTACCCTTTTGACGTCCCAGTTCCCTATCCTCGCCATGATCAGCAGCGGATCGTCGTGGGGGAAGACGACGGTGGATCCATCTTTGCGCGCCAGCTTCTTTGCTGGATTTTGATATTCCATGACTGCAATTTCTCTGGCCTTCCGCTTTCTTTCCAAGGATGGGAGCCCCGTGGTGATTGTTTGGATAACCCCTGTCGGAGGTGGAGGGCGCCTTTTTGGACTCCGGTTTCTCCGCCTGTCGGAGTCATAGTCCTCATCTTCGGCCCTTTCTTCCTCCATTTTTCTGCCTTTCGGGGATGGCATCCGCAAGTATTTCCGAAGTTGGCCCTGCTTTATCAGCGACTCTATGTACTTCTTCAGCTGGAAGCAGTCTTCGGTGTCATGACTGTGGTCGTGATGAAACTGGCAGAACTTCTTGGCATTCTTCTTATTATCGGCGATCATGGCCCTTGGTCGCCGAATCTGCGTCCCTTGCCTTTCCAGCGCCATGAGGATGTTGGTCCGTGAAGTGCTCAGTGGTGTGAAACTTTGGGGTTTCCTTCCACGCATCCTCCGAGGTCGTCCTGCCTGTTCGGTCGGATGCCGAGCTTGCTGATTGGACCCTCCGGCGTGGTGGTGATCCGACTTCGGCCCGGCCATTCTTAGCTCTTCGGCAGTCATATGCTGTTCTGCCCTCCGGTAAAATTCTCCGAGGGTATCTGGGGGGTCCTTTGAGAACTCGTAGAACAGCTGTGAGTCTCGCCGAACGCCCCGTGTCATGGCGAGAATACGGATTTCGGGCTGGAAGTCTGGGACGCTCAGTGCTTCCCTGTTGAACCTTTCGACATACTCCCGGATGGTCTCTCCGTTTCTCTGCTCTATGTTGAACATTTGAACAGGCATCTTCGCCGTTGGCCTGCTCCTAATGAATTGCTGTGTGAAGGCCGTGGACAACTCCTGGAACTCAGTGATGGTCCCTGAAAGCAATGAATTGTACCATGCAGTTGCTGGCCCTGTGAGGGTGACTTCGAAGCACTTGCACATGGTAGCGTCGTCAGCACCGTGCATTATCATGCTGCGTCTGTACTTCGTCATATGGGCCTGTGGATCAGTACGACCATCATAGATCTCCAACCGATGTACTCTGAAGTCACCTGGCATGGCTGCCTTGGCCACGGTCCGGGTGAATGGGGACCCATCTTCGCAGAAGGCTCCCGTGAGCCTGTCCCAAACGGGTTTTTTGGCCATTTGTTTCTCCACCCTATCTAACCGTGCTAATATCCTCTCCATAAGCACGGTGGCACTAGGCCCTTCTTCAGGGAAGGGAGATCATCGGTGCCTCTTCGGGGAGCGAGTTCGACGCCGGTGGGATACGGACCTCACCTCAGGCGACGAACTCCTTCGCCGTGAGACTTTCGGTCGTGTGGACCCAGTTTGTCCCACAGGTCGTTTCCCGAGGGGTACATTTTCTGTGGAGGATTCTTCGCGCTGGTCTCCGCTTCCCGAACTACGATGAGTAGACTTGGGGCTTCTCTCCTGAGGGCGTGCTGGTGAGGGAGGCCTCTGGCCTTGCACTTGCTGTGGCAACCTTCGGTCGATCTGCTGTGTCATTTCAGACACGACCGAACGCTGAAAGTCCCTCAGGAAGCTCATGGTGATCACTATTGGGCGATCTTCCTCGGACGCAGAAGTCCCTGGGAGTGTTTGCTCAGCAGCCGGTTGTGTCTCAGGCGCGGACAGGGACCTTGGGAGTCCCTTGTCCTTAGAACACCGAGTTTCAACGACGGTGATCTCAGAGCGGGTTCCCACAGACGGCGCCAAATGATGGCCTGGGGCCTCATCATTTGTAGTCATGGTGACTGTTGGAGAGACTTCTATGAGGAAGAACGCCTGGAGGATGGTGCGCCCAAGGGAGAGTACCTGAGATGCTCAGAAACAAAGGGTTAGGAGGCCCCCGGAGTGTTTTTCCGGGGGGGGAGCCTCCGACGCCTAAGTCAGTGGTGGCTGAGAAAAAGGCAAAGGTAATAATACACAGGGCTGAAGAGTCTTGCCTGGTAATTTTCTCAGACTGTTTTGCCAACCAACCTCCTGCCAAGTATTAATTCCTGGTATTTATAGGAGTGCCTAGCCCGTTCAGATCACGACACGTGTTCGGTCGGATGTTCCCTGAGTTTCAGGGCGTAGGAGACAGATAGCTGGTAGCAGGTTGCCTTGAGCCACGTGCTGAGAGGGGCCATGATGTGATTCTGATGGCGTCCGTGTGTCAGAGCGCCTTTTGAGGTGGCTTGTGACGTCTGTGAAAGGACGTGTCAGAGGCTTCCTTAAATGCTTCCATAAATGCTCCTGCCCTACTCCCGAGGTCCCTGGGTGAGGTCGTCCATTGGTACGGACAGAGCCTCTTCGGGAAACAAGCCCTCAGTTCAGGGGTTCCCAGTTTCAGGGAGTTCCGCCTTCGGGGATATCATGTTCGGCTCGCTATGTCTGGTGCCGCTTTTCCGAAGGCGATCGGTTCACAACCTTGGGGGGGTAAGTAGTGTCCTCGGGTTTTCCTGGCGTGCCGGGCTCGGAGCTCTTCGGCTATCTCCCGAGGTGCATGATCACACCTTTTCTCGGGTAGCGCCAGCTTCTTCTGGCCATTCTTGTGGCAGGGAGTTCGGCCAGATAGAGGCGATAGCGTTTGGCTATCACCACAGATTTGAAGGTAGCCTGGGTGAGCACGCCCCTCGCCATTTGGGGAGCCATTTGCTGGCCATCTTCAGAGAACAAATTCATGTCCTCCGTCAAAGACCAGAAAGGCTTCCTCAAGACCTTATCCTTCGGGATATAAGAGTCCCGAAGGGCCCGCTTCCGGCCATGCTCCACCATCCATGCCGAGGGCGCCAATTCATCTACAAAGTCAAGGCATAGTTCCATTAGGACATCGTTCCTTAGCCATATATCAATAAGATTAAGAGTGCTAAAAATGTCTAAGGGACAAACCTGGCGAGACCTCGGCGACGTCATCATCGGAGTCCTGAACCTCCTCCACATCGGCAGGGATGTGTTTACCCTTGCTTCTTCTATGCTCCTCGAGTTCTTCAACAGAAGGTCTTCAGTAGAAGGGCCTCCTGCTGAAGAACCCAAAAGGTCCGCCGAAGTAGTAAGACTCCGGGGAGTGGAGCTAACGACAAGCTCCGGTGGCAAGACGGCCTGGACCTCGGGCTGGTCTCCGACCTCCGTGATGTCCTCCAGAGGTGGGGGAAGGAGGTCCTTCTTCACCTTCTCAGCTGAAGGTGGCCCGCCCCCAGACGTCTTTCACCGCTTCTGGGCCCCCTTCTTTGTCTAATCCCCCTTCCCAGCTTGACTGAGGAAGAGGGATTTGTAGAAAATGGTTGACTAATCGCCCATCTTTGAAAAAGCAGGAAAGTATCAGTGTAAGTCCAAAGGGATACTTATTCCGAAAATTGGAAAGTAACTTACTCTCAAAAAGGGCTTCGTAAGAGAGCTTCCCCAGAATGAGCATCACCAGCCAGGACTTCTTCCCGTCAGTGGCAGGAGCTGGCATGCCGAGGTCCATCTTATGCTCCTTGAGCACCCCCAGCTCCCGAAGAACCTCTTCAGTCATAAGGTTCCACTTACTGGGTAAGGGATACAAGGAGCGCAGTGGGACCTTGGCATCCCAGTCGGCGACAGCTCGGATACGGCTGTCGAAGTCCTCAAACCTCGCTGCCAACTCAGGAGTTAACAACTTCTTGGGATCAACGACATCCGTCTCCAGCTTCCCCCGGGCCCACCTAGTCGGCATGTCCGACCATGCCTCCGCCACCTTCAAGAAGAAGAACTTCCTTTGCCACCCTCGCCAATTATCTCTAGTACTGAAGGTGAACATATATTTTTTGCTCCCAGATTCCTGAGGCAGCATGAAATAGAAGCCACCCTTCAGGACCAGATAGAGCTTGTAGTACTGCATGAAAATGATGAAGTGGGGTTCTATCTTGAAACCCCACACATGCAGAGAAAAGTGTTGAAGTAACAGTAAGAGTTGGGCCGAAGCTTATTCACGGCTATGTCATGGAATTGGCAAAAGTCACAAATCATCTTCGACGGAGGAAACTGAAGTCCAGCCTTCAATTGGGCCCAGAAAATGGTAACCTCGTCACCTTTGTTCATGAAGCTGAAGTGGCCGGGATGGGGCAGCCTAGTAATGGCATAAGAGGGAAGAAAGAATTTAGTTGTCCACTTCACTAATTTTTCTGAAGTGGAACAATAGGGGTGAGACATGAAAGGCTACCAGTTCTCGGGAATGGGTTGGACGGACATAAGGGGGACAGGGGAAGACATGTTTGGAAAAAGAAAATGACTTCGGAAAAGAGAATCAAAGGACTTCGGGAAAAAAGAAAAAAGCTTCGGGGACTAGAAAAAATAGAAATCAAAACGACCGAAGGACCTCTGGAAGAGAAACCCACCAAAGTGTTTGCCGAAGTCGGGATTAGAAGACGTCGTCATAAATGGTTGCCGGAAATTGCTCTACCGCTTGCACCGCCACAAAAAGAGAAGGAAGAGCTCGAAGACAAATGAGAACAAGACGGAGGTAAACGAAAGCAAATGAGGGCCAAGAGGGCAAGGAGGGTTTATATAGACCGAAGAAGGGTAACAGAATCGTCGTCATAACTACCCTGCAAAGGCGAATCATCGCCATAACTATCCCTCGAAGGTGAAAAGACACGGCTGGTGTAACCGATGCAACTACCCCCAATAATCGCGTGCCACGTGTCATCCAATGCGTAGAATAAGGACACGCTTTCTGACACCACGAAAACCCAGGCACGCCTGTCCAAACTGACACTCCTAGTTACGAGATGTGACGGTCCATTGACCTGCAACAGAAAAAATAAAAATAAAGAGAGTGTGCACCCTGATGGCCTGGGGCCTCATCGTTGTGAGTCATGATGACTGTTGAAGAGACTTCTAGGAGGAAGAACGCCTGGAAGGTGGATCGCCCCAAGGAGAGTACCTGAAAAGCTGGTAAACAGGGTTAGGAGGCCCCCGGAGTGTTTTTCCGGGGGGGGAGCCTCCGACGCGCAAGTCAGCGGTGGCCGGAAAAAGGAGAAAGTCACTAGCTCAAACAGAAAGGCAGAAAAGTCTCGCCTGGTATTTTCTCAGAGTGTGGGAGCTGTATCTCCGGCCAACCAACCTCCTGTCAAGTATTTATTTCCTGTATATATAGGAATACCTAGCCCGTTCAGATCATGACACGTGTGCGGTCGGATGCTCCTGAACTTCTGGGCGTAGGGGACAGATAGTTGGTAACCAGATGGCCTCGAGCCTTGTGCTGAGACGGGCCATGATGTGATTCTGATGGCGTCTGCGCGTCAGGGCGGCTTTTTACATCTGTGGTGGGACGTGTCAGAGGCTTCCTTAAATGCTTCCTTAAATGCTCCTGCCGTACTCCCGAGGTCCCTGGGCGAGGTCGTCCTCTAGTTCGGACAGAGCCTCTTCGGGAAGCATACCCTCAGTTCGGGGGTTCCCAGTTCCAGGGGGTTCCGCCTTCGGGGATATCATGTTCGGGCAGCAATGTCTGGTGCCACTTTTCCGAAGGCGCACTGTTCACAACCTTGGGGGGCGAATAGAGTCCTCAAGTTTTACTGGCGTGCCGAGGCTCGGAGCTCTCCGGCTATCTCCCGAGGTGCATGATTCCACCTGTTCCCGGGAAGCGCCAGTTCTTCTGGCCATTGTTGTGGCAGGGTGTTCGGCCAGATTGAGGCGATAGCCTTTGGCTATCACATGCCCCCCTCTGGAAAGCCGAAGTGAAGACTTCGGTTTGCATCTCTTTCCGAGGTTGTCGTTGGGAGTCTTGTTGGGAAGCCTAACCTGTTCCGAGGTCGCACCTTTTGCCCGAGGGTCTGAGCTGTTCGGCCTTGGCCTATTCTTTGGTGTCTCCGAGGCAAAGCCTGTACCGAAGATACACCTCTTGCCCAAAAGTCATGGGTTGTTCAGCCATAGCCTGTCTCTTGTTGTCCTCGAGGTGGCTTGCTTTTTATTTCTGCAGGTCTGATGGCCAAGCGTGTCAGACTGAGCGGCGCGTCTCCAGTTTTCAGGGATGTCAAACAACGTGTCCCAATCAGGAGGTGTGTCCCGGTTTTCCAGGGACGTTTGGGGAGGCATGTCCCCTATTTCTGCGCAGCGGTTGACACGCGGCTTCTTGCCATTGGAAGAAAGACGCATCATTTATAGAGGGCGCGCCTTTTCGGGTGCAGCGGGCAGTTACGTCAACGGTTCGCCTCCAATGGGTACTTATGATCTCTTTTCGGCTACCACCTTTGGCCTATAAATAGCCCATTCCATCATAAGTCCCACTTACTGTTTTTCTGCTCTCTCTCTGCTTTGTCCTCTGTTCTTGCGTTTTATCTTGCTTTCTATGGCAGAGCTTCTTTAATCAGAGCTTTTCCTACCAACTTTCACGACGGCGTCCTCAGGCAAATCTTTTGGTGGGTTTTGATTTCCAGAGTGATAGCCAAAGGCTGTCGCCTCAATCTGGCCGAATACCCTGCCACAACAACGGCCAGAAGAACTGGCGCTTCCCGGGAATAGGTGGAATCATGCACCTCGGGAGATAGCCTGAGAGCTCCGAGCCTCGGCACGCCAGTAAAACTTGAGGACTCCATTCGCCCCCCAAGGTTGTGAACAATGCGCCTTCGGAAAAGTGGCACCAGACATTGCTGCCCGAATATGATATCCCCGAAGGCGGAACCCCCTGGAACTGGGAACCCCCGAACTGAGGGTAGGCTTTCCGAAGAGGCTCTGTCCGAACTAGAGGACGACCTCGCCCAGGGACCTCGGGAGTATGGCAGGCGCATTTAAGGAAGCATTTAAGGAAGCCTCTGACACGTCCCACCACAGACGTAAAAAGTCGCCCTGACGCGCAGACGCCATCAGAATCATATCATGGCCCGTCTCAGCACAAGGCTCGAGGCCATCTGGTTACCAACTATCTGTCCCCTACGCCCAGAAGTTCAGGAGCATCCGACCGCACACGTGTCATGATCTGTCTCTCCTTGTGCTCTTTACCCCTTTCCTATCAACTGGAGGTTGATGACCGAAGAAGTCCTTCGGGAGCTGAAAGTGGTTAAGGAGCACGAGACTGACCTCAATATGCCCGCTCCCGCCATCGCCGGGAAAGACTCCTGGCTGGTCAAGCTCCTTAAGGGGGAGACTTCTTTCGAATCTTTTGCCGAAAGTGAGTAATCTTCCACCCCTTTATATTTTTTCCTCGGACTTACGCTGATATTTCTTCTCTTTTTCAGAGACGGGCGATGGGGCTGCCGCCTATCACAAGGCCCTCTTTTCTGGCCAAGTGGAGAAGGGGGAGCAGACAAAGAAGGCGGCTTCCCGAAGAAGGAAGTCGACAGGGGCGGGGCCCTCGGCGAAGCGAGCTAGGAAGGCTGTCCAGCCTCCTCAGCCAGAGCTTTCGGAAGAAGAAGCTGGCGAAAAGGCTGGTCTTGTTGAAATTTCACCGGCCGCGGTCCCCGCTACTTCGGCCGAGGTGCCTCCTCCCGACCTCGAGGCCCCCAGAAACACTTTAGTGGTAGAAGTACCTACTGCCGAGGAGCGGTATCGACAGAAGGGTAAGGGTCTTTCTATCGAGGGGCCCTAGGATCCCGAGGACACTATCTCCGAGGTTCCTCCAGGTATGCCTTCAGGCGAAGTTCAGCTCCTTTGCTTTTCGCGAATTTTTCTTATACTCCTAACTTCCTTCTCACTTTCAGAGGAGCCTCTTACTGCTGGCTGGAGGGCCATTCATGAGAGGAAACGGGCCCTCCGCGATGCCAAAATCCCTGAGGGGAAGATCCCCTTGGAGCCCTTTTGGACAATCACGGAGGATATGAATTTGTTCTCCGACGATTGTCCAAAAATGACAAAGGAGATTTGGAAGGGGATGACCACTGACGCCTCCTTCCGGGCCATTGCGGAGGCTCACCAGAGGGATAATACCCTCACCGCAAAAGTCACCGAGCATGCTGCTCAGGTATAGTCTTTACACTCTTTTTCCTCAATTTTCTAAGTGTTTAGACTTGTACTAACCTGGACTTTTGCCTTGCCGTAGCTGCTGGAGTACGCTGGTTACCTCCGAGTTTGGGTGGCCAGAGAGGCTGCCTCCAAGGATGCGACTTCGCGGGAACTCAGTGAAGCGAAGGCTTCGCTTGCGAAGCTGGTCGCCAGCAACCAGCAGCTGGCAGCGGATTGTTCTCAGCAAATCGCCGCCGTTCGAGAGGAGTTCTCGAAGAAGAGAGAAGAACTTGAAAATGACTCCTCCCGGAAGTTTGCCGACCTCGGCGACCAAGTAAAGGGGCTGCTCGCCGCCAACGGAGATCTTGTCAAGGACAAGGCTATTTCTGACAGTCTCGCGGCGAGGTTGACGGATGAGAACAATGCTCTCCGAGCCAAGGTCGAGGCTCTGAAGAAGGAGTCCGGAGGGACGCTGGGGATAAGCGAGCTGGAGGAGGAGATTGCTGAGCTGAGGGACGAGCTCAACGACCTTGGCGTTCAAAAACATACTTCTGATCAAATGGCCAAGGTCGCCTTTCAGGACGGCTTCTGCCTTGCTCGGCACCAAGTCCTGCAGAGGTTCCCAGATTTGGACCTCTCTTTTCTGGAGGGCCTAAATATTCCTGAGGGACCTCGGTGGCAGTGGTCCAAGGTCGAACATCTGAAGCTTCCTGGTCTTCGTCCGCCCGGCTCTCCCTAGTTTGTTTTAGGGCTCCTCTTATTTTTCTCCTTTGTGCTCCTTCTTTGGGCACTTCTTTTGTAAGGCAGTGTTTGCTCTAAATGAACAATCTTTTGGCTAAGTCCTTTCTTGCAAGTTTCTTCATTTCCACTGTCCCGAACACGTTTTCTAAAGAGACTTTCGGAAAACCTGCAACCAAAGAAACTTTTTACCTTCCTTTGTCCCGAGTGTGCTCGCTCAAGAGACTTTCTGGAAGGTTTGTAAAAATTTGGCTAAGTCTTTTGCAGGCTTTTTGTTCCCTTTTATCCCGAACATGTTCGCTCAAGGGACTTCGGAAAACCTTCAGCCAAATTTTTTCTGTCTTCCTATTGTCCCGAGCATATTTGCTCAAGGGACTTAGGAAAATTTTCACGAGATTGCTCATTTCCCTTTTTCCCGAGCACGTTCGCTCAAGGGTGTTCGGAAATTACCTCTGCTTTTGTTTTGGCGTGTACTTTTGCGAGATTCTTGCTTTCCCTTTTTTCCCGAGCATGTTCGCTCAAGGGTGTTCGGAAAATTTTCTCTGCACTGATTATGCCGAGTACCTTTGCAAGATTCTTGTTTCCCATTTTTCCCAAGCATAGTGGCTCAAGGGACTTCGGGAAGTCACATCTGCTTTTTTCGTGGCGAGCACCTTCACGGAATTCTGTCTTGGACAATTTGGTATACTTAAAAAATTTTTCTCAAGACCATTCTTCTCCAGACCATTCTGTACTTAGAATATTTCTTGTACAATATATCTCCTCCGCTCAACCTTAGGCGTAGAATTTTTTCAAGGCGTCTGAATGCCAAGTGTTTTTCAATTCTACGCCTTCGGCGTCGCCAAGCTTGTACACGCCTTTTCGTACTTCGGCGAGAACCAGATAAGGTCCTTCCCAATTTGCGCGAAGTACTCCGTGAGATGGCCTTCGGGGTGCAAAGTCGGCCTTTCGGAGAACGAGGTCTCCTTTTTTGATTTCTTTTGGCCTGGCTTTTAAGTTGATAGCCGCGGCCACTCTTTGCTGGAAAGCTTTTCTTCTCAGCTCGGCTATTTCTCTGTGTTCGGCCACAAGGTCGAGCTTAATTCTCAGGCTGAGGTCGTTTCCGCCTTCATCAAATACTTGCACCCGTATTGAAGGCTGAACTATCTCTATTGGGATAATGGCCTCTGTTCCGAAGACGAGTGAGAAGGGAGTTTCCCCTGTGGCTCTTCGTGGCGTCGTTCGGTAGCTCCACAATACACTTTGGAGTTCTCCTGGCCATTTCCCCTTGGCTTCCCCAAGTCTCTTTTTCAGGCCATCTTTTATGGTCCTGTTTGATACTTCCACCTGCCCATTGCTTTGGGGGTGAGCTACTGGGCGAAGTGCATCTTTATTCCGAGGTCGCTGATGAATTCCTGGAATCCTTTATCTATGAACTGGGATCCATTATCAGCTACTAGTACCCTCGGTATGCCAAATCTGCATACGATGTTCTTCCATACGAACTTCTGCACTTCTTTTGCCGAGATAGTTGCTAGTGGTTCTGCCTCTACCCACTTTGAGAAATAGTCCACTGCTACCACGCAGAATTTCACGCCTCCGGGCGCTGTGGGGAGTGACCCAATAAGGTCTATACCCCAGACTGCGAAGGGCCAAGGATACTCTACCGACGTTACCATTTCCGAGGGTATCCTCTGGAGTTTTGCATGTCTCTGGCAACTACCGCACTTCTGGACGAACTGCCTTGCGTCCTTTCTCAGGGTAGGCCAGAAGTATCCTTGGCGGAGTATCACTGCTGTAAGGGCATCAGTTCCAATGTGCGAGCCGCACATTCCTTCGTGAACTTCTTCGAGGACCATCTCAGTATCCTCTTCGCCCACACATCTCTGCAGCGGATTTGCATATCCTTGCCGATATAACTCTTCACCAATCAGGAAGAATCTTCCAGCGCGTATTCGCAGTATTGCAGCATTGCCGGCGTCTTCGGGAAGCTCATTCTCTGCGAGGTATCTCTTTATGGGGTCTTTCCACCCTGTTCCCGAGGTCATTACGCTTAGCACGGAGATGCTTGGATGGTCTAGCACCTCGGTGTATGTTTTGGACTTCGCTAAGCAATCTGCCTCAGTGTTATTCCGCCGGGGTACATTTTCAATCCGCACGGCGTCAAACTCTTGGATGAGTTTTGTTACCAGCTCGTGGTATTTTGCCAAGATTGGGTCCTTCGCCCCATAATCTCCTGCCGTCTGCCGAACTACCAGCTGGGAATCGCTGTGAGCCCTTAAGTTTCTCACGCCAATCTTTCTGGCCAAGCATAATCCCGCTATGAGGGCTTCATACTCAGCCACATTATTGGTGATGTTGAAGCTGAACTTGATAGCCTTCATCACCTCTAGGCCTTCGGGTCCTCTGATAACTATTCCAGCTCCCTGGTGCTCGGACCCCGAGGCTCCGTCAACATGCAAGGTCCATTCTGGCTCACCTTCTTTCGGATCTGAGTGGTTCTCCTCAGTGGTGGGTATTTCGGCGATAAAATCTGCCAATGCTTGGGCTTTTATGGCCTTCCGAGGCTCATACGTGATTTCGTGTTCGCCAAGCTCTATGCACCACTTGGAGAGCCTTCCCGAATGATCAACTCTCTTCATAACATCCCGTAGTGGTAGACTACTTCGGACGATGATGGGGTGAGCCTGGAAATATGGTCGCAGTCTTCTTCCTGCAAGCACCAAGGCGTATATAGCTTTTTGAAACAAAGGGTACCTGACTTCGGCGCCATGCAGGGACTTGCTGACGTAGTAGACCGGCCATTGTTTCGGCCCTTCTTCTTTCACCAGGACCGAGCTCACGGCCTTTTCTGTGACGGCGAGGTACAGTACGAGGGGTTCTCCCTCCCGAGGTTGTCGCAGAGTCGGCAGGCTGGCCAGGTAGACTTTGAGTTCTTCCCAGGCCTTTTGGCAATCTTCATCCCAAGGACGATCATTTCTTCCAAGGTCGCCTTCCATCTTTGCTGCCATTGTGAGGACTTTGAAGAAAGGTCTACACCTATCTCCGTACCTGGAAATAAACCTGCTCAGAGAGGTTATTCTTCCGGTTAGTCTCTGCACGTCTTTGACTATGGCAGGAGTTCGGAACTCAAGCAGAGCCTTAATCTTCTCAGGATTGGCGTCGATGCCTCTTTCGGATACCATGTACCCAAGGAATTTTCCTGAGGTCACGCCGAAGATACACTTCTCGGGATTAAGGCGAATCCCGAAGGCTCTGAGCTTTTGGAAGGTTTCCTCCAAATCTGCAACGTGGTAGCCGGGCAGCTTGCTTTTGACTATCATATCATCAACATATACCTCCATGTTTCTCCCCATTTGGTCCTTGAAGACCTTGTTCATCAGTCTCTGGTAGGTGGCTCCTGCATTTTTTAGCCCGAAGGGCATTCTAACATAGCAGTACGTTCCTCCCTCGGTGATGAAGGCAGTTTTCTCTTCATCTTTAGGGTCCATCCTTATCTGATGGTAGCCGCTAAAGGCATCTAGGAAGCTCAGGAGCCCATATTCGGTCGTTGAATCTACCAGTTGATCTATTGGCGGGAGGGGAAATGATTCTTTCGGGCAAGCATCGTTCAAGTTTCTGAAATCAATGCACATCCGGAGTTTGCTGCTACCTTCTTTTGTGGCGATGACCACGTTGCTTAACCATTCGGGGTATTTTACCTCCCTGATAACTTCAGCATCCAATAGGCGCTGGACTTCAGTTTTCACGAAGTTGCTTTTGTGGGCTGAGATGCTTCGTTTCTTTTGCCTGATAGGTTTTGCTTCCGGGCTTACTTTGAGGCTGTGCTGTATTATGCCAGGGTTCACTCCTGGCATGTCTTTCGGCGAGTAGGCAAACAGATCTTTATTTTTCGGCAGAAAGGATACAAGATTTTCCTTGTCACCTTTGGCCAAGCTCTTCCCTATTCGGGTAGATTGTCCTGGGACAAGATCTACTGCTTCCGTTTCTGCTTCTGCGGGATCTCCTTCTTTGCCTTTCTCCTGCGCCTTTGCCTCCACCGTTTGTGTAGAGTTGTTTGCCGGAGCCTTTCGTGCTTTTACAAACACCTTTCTTACCTCGGCTTGGTCGATGAAGACCTCTGCATCTCCATCCTTGGTGGCGAATGTGACAGTCAAGTACTTCACATCGGGGCGAATGTGCAGGTTCCCCTGAGTCTGCCTTCCAAGGATGGCGTTGTACGAAGACGGGACGTCCATGACGATAAATCTTGCCATTGTGGACGCGTACAACTCAGCTGCTCCGTCTACCGAAGTGCCTTTCATCATCAAGGGGAGGTCGATCCATCCGAGGACGGGTAGTTCGGATGGCCCAACGCCGAAGGTGGGCGTGGTGACAGGTTTAAGCTCGCTGCTGGAGATGCCCAAGCTCGGTAGTAAGTGCGAGAATAGGACGTCAGCATTTGAGCCATCATCAAGCAACACTCTCTTGACGTCCCAGTTCCCTATTCTCGCCATTATCGGCAGCGGGTCGTCGTGGGGGAAGACGACGGTGGAGCCATCTTTGCGAGCCAGTTTCTTTGATGGACTTTGATACTCCATAACTACAATTTCTCTGGCCTTCCGCTTTCTTTCCGAGGATGGGAGCCCCGTGGTGATGGTTTGGATGACCCCTGCTGGAGGTGGAAGGCGCCTTTTTGGACTTCAGTTTCTCCGCCTGTCGGAGTCATAGTCCTCATTTTTGGCCCTCTCTTCCTCCTCTTTTCTGCCTTTTGGGGAGGGCATCCGCAGGTATTTGCGAAGTTGGCCCTGTTTGATCAGCGACTCTATGTACTTCTTCAGCTGGAAGCAGTCTTCGGTGTCATGACCGTGGTCGCGATGAAACTGGCAGAACTTCTTGGCATTCTTCTTATTATCGGCGGCCATGGCCTTTGGCCGCCAAATCTGCGTCCCTTGCCTTTCCAGCGCCATGAGAATGTTGGTCCGTGTCGTGCTCAAGGGCGTGAAACTTTGAGGTTTCCTTCCTCGCATTCGTCGTGGTTGGCCTGTGTGTTCAGAAAGATGCCAAGCTTGCTGACTGGACCCTTCGGCGCAGTGATGATCAGACTTCGGCCCAGCCATCCTCAATTCCTCGGCTGTCATGTGCTGCTCTGCCCTTCGGTAAAATTCTCCGAGGGTCTCCGGGGGGTCCTTTGAGAACTCGTAGAACAGCTGTGTGTCACGCCGAAGGCCCCGTGTCATAGCGAGGATGCGGATTTCGGGCCGGAAGTCCGGGACGCTGAGTGCTTCCCTGTTGAATCGTTCGACATAGTCTCGGATTGTCTCTCCGTTTCTCTGCTCTATGTCGAACATCTGCACAGGCATTTTGGCCGTCGGCCTGCTCCCAATGAACTGCTGGGTGAAGGCTGTGGACAACTCCTGGAACTCAGTGATAGTCACTGGGGGCAAGGAATTGTACCATGGTGTTGCTGGGCCCGTGAGGGTGACTTCGAAGCATTTGCACATGGTAGCGTCATAAGCTCCGTGCATTATCATGCTCCGTCTGTACTTCGTCAGATGGGCCTGTGGATCAGTCCGGCCATCATAGATCTCCAGCCAAGGCACTCTGAAGTCGCCTGGCATAGCAGCCTCAACGACGGCGCGAATAAACGGGGAGTCATCTTCGCATAATGCCCCCGACAGCCTGTCCCAAACGGGTTTTCTGGCCACTTGCTTCTCCACTCTGTCCAGCCGTGCCAATATCCTTTCCATAAGCGCAGTGGCGCTAGGACCATTTTCGCGGGAGGGAGATCGACGGCGCCTCTTCGGGGAGCGAGTTCGGCGCGGAGGGGTCAGGGACCTCGCCTCGGGCGACGAACTGCTTCGCTGTGAGACTCTCGGTCGCTTGGACCCGGTTTGTCCCACAGGCCGTTTCCCGAGGGCTATATCTTCTCTGGATGATTCTCCGTGAGGCTCTCCACTTCCTAAACTGCGGTATGTAGACTTGGGGCTTCTCTCCCGAGGGCGTGCTGATGAGGAGGGTTTCTGGGCCTGTGACTGCTGTGGCCATCTTCGGTCGATTTGCTGAGTCATTTCAGCAACGGCCGAGCGCTGAAAATCCCTCAAGAAGCTCATGGTGATTACCAGAGGGCGGTCTTCCTCGGGCGTAGAAGTCTCTGGGAATGTCTGCTCAGCGGCCGGTTGTATCTCAGGCACGGACGAGGACCTTGGGAGTCCCTTGTCCTTAGAATGCCGAGTCTCAACGACGGTGATTTGCGAGCGGGTTCCCACAGACGGCGCCAAATGATGGCCTGGGGCCTCATCGTTGTGAGTCATGATGACTGTTGAACAGACTTCTAGGAGGAAGAACGCCTGGAAGGTGGATCGCCCCAAGGAGAGTACCTGAAAAGCTGGTAAACAGGGTTAGGAGGCCCCCGGAGTGTTTTTCCGGGGGGGCAGCCTCCGACGCCCAAGTCAGCGGTGGCCGGAAAAAGGAGAAAGTCACTAGCTCAAAGAGAAAGGCAGAAAAGTCTCGCCTGGTATTTTCTTAGAGTGTGGGAGCTGTATCTCCGGCCAACCAACCTCCTGTCAAGTATTTATTTCCTGTATATATAGGAATACCTAGCCCGTTCAGATCATGACACGTGTGCGGTCGGATGCTCCTGAACTTCTGGGCGTAGGGGACAGATAGTTGGTAACCAGATGGCCTCGAGCCTTGTGCTGAGACGGGCCATGATGTGATTCTGATGGCGTCTGCGCGTCAGGGCGGCTTTTTACGTCTGTGGTGGGATGTGTCAGAGGCTTCCTTAAATGCTTCCTTAAATGCTCCTGCCGTACTCCCGAGGTCCCTGGGCGAGGTCGTCCTCTAGTTCGGACAGAGCCTCTTCGGGAAGCATACCCTCAATTCGGGGGTTCCCAGTTCCAGGGGGTTCCGCCTTCGGGGATATCATGTTCGGGCAGCAATGTCTGGTGCCACTTTTCCGAAGGCGCACTGTTCACAACCTTGGGGGGCGAATAGAGTCCTCAAGTTTTACTGGCGTGCCGAGGCTCGGAGCTCTCCGGCTATCTCCCGAGGTGCATGATTCCACCTGTTCCCGGGAAGTGCCAGTTCTTCTGGCCATTGTTGTGGCAGGGTGTTCAGCCAGATTGAGGCCATAGCCTTTGGCTATCACACCCTGAGAACACCAAGGGACTAACTAGAGGGCAATTAATGACGCCTCGGCTAGGAAGGCACGCCTTTGGGTGGTAAAGTGTCTCCTTGTACTGTGTCCCACTCAGAGTCCTGTAAGGTGCCCCCAGAGATTCTAGAGCCAAAGTCCCCACTTCTACTTTTCGAGGGGGGGCATGTGGTAGCCGAAGTGCTATCACCCTTCAAACCCATAAGCTTGGGCAAAGCACCACCCTCGGAAAGTCAAGCATCACCCACAAGGAATGCGAGCACCGACATTGGAAAAAAGGGGGTCTGGCCCCTTGAACATCCAACCTCGACGATCCATCATCACCCCTGGAAACGACAGTACCGACCTCGGGAATACGGTGCATCGCCATCCTTGGTAAGGTGATTGAATCGGCTTCGGAAGAGAAAGACTCACCACTTTCGGCAGGGAAGAACGTTCCCGAAGGGGACCACCCTTGGCGAAGGGATTCCCGGATTACTAAAATGATCTCGGAAGAAAGCCCTCCTGTTCCGAAGAGCTATCTTATACCGAAGGGATCTCAGGAGTATGGCAGAAACAATTAAGGAGCCTCTGACATGCCGCCCTCGTACATAACACGCCACCCTCATACACGCTTTGACACACCGTTGCCGCATACATCCTGTCACGCAGACCTACCCTAGCCTTGACCTTTGGCCAGAACGGCCTGCAGCTGGCTAGAATAGCCCATGCCTGAAGGTATGGGTTGTATCCGACCAAACACGTGTCGTAACCTGAGCGGGTTATGTCAGGCCGATTTATCCATTCACACCCTCCTATATATATATATGGGAAAAGGCCTCAGTAGAGGGCTCTCTCAGAAAAAAGGATACATCTTTCATATTCTTACTACTACTTCCAGTCTCTAAAAATACTGACTTGGGTATCGGAGGCTACTCCCAAAAAAAATACTTCGAGGACCTCCTGACCTTTTATTCTTTGAGTGTTTCAGGCAATCTTGATGCACTGCAGCATCTTCGTTGTATGACATGGTGAGACTGGGATGGACTTCCAGTGAAGGAGAACGCCTAAAGTGTATGTTTCCCAGGAGGACCTGCCTAAAACACTTAGAAAATAGGGGTTAGGAGGTCCCCGGAGTCTTTTTCCGGGGAGGAGCCTCCGACGCCCAAGTTAGTTTTTGGAGGTGGAGAAGAAGCACTAAGGGCCAAGGATTCTTGCATGTTATCTCTTTTCATAGGAATTCAAAAAAAGATCCCTTGGTGAGGCCATTTCCTGAGTATATATAGGAGGATGTGGTCCATTCAGATTGCGACACGTGTTCGGTCGGATGTAATTTGTACCTTCTGGGCATGGGGTCCTCTAGCCATTTGTAGGCTCCTCGGGCCACGGGCTAGGGTAGGCAAAGTCCTATATGATAGGACGTGGACAGTCCCGGTGTGTCAGAGCGCATATGAGGGCGGTGTGTAGCATGTGCGGGCGACATGTTAGAGGCTCCTTAAAAGCTTCTGTCGTACCACCAAGGTCCCTTTACTCGAGGTCGTCCCTCGGAGTGAAGACCCTTCTTCCAGAGTCGTGCCAGTAGTTCAGGAGATTCCCTAGCACTGAAGCTCCTTATTCGGGGGATTTTCTCCTGCCAAAGGTGGTTGGTCCTTCTCTCCAAAGGTGATTCGGCCACCATTCTGAATGGGGCAACGCACTATCTTTTCGAGGTCGTAGCTACCATCCTCAGGGGTGCTAGCTGGCCACCGAAGTCATATGCTCGAGGCGCCAGACTTCATCCTTTCCGAGGTCTGCACAGGTACTCCTAGTAGGTGACACTCGGCTTATCGAATGTGATACTTGACCTCAGTTTGCGGCCTACAAGGGAGACAGCCCTTCGGCTATCACATGCCCCCCCTCAGGAAGCCGAAGTGGAAACATTGGCTTGTAGACCTTCTGGGGGCCCTTCCCAAGTCTCGGTGTGTGACATTCACAGAAAAGGCACTTTGTTGTCCGAAGGCATGCCATGTCCAGTCAAGTGTCACTATCTGCCTTTTGGTATCCTCGAGGTGACCAATCTCTTTACTTTTTCTGCTGTTCAGTGAACCGTCGTGCCTCGTAACCAGGCGTGTCAGTCTGGAGCGATGTGCCTGGATTTTTAGGGTGTCAGAAAGCATGGCCTAATTTCTCGCGCTGCTTGACACGTGGCAGGCACTGGTTGGGGGGTGGTCATGTCGGTTAGACCAGCCACCCCTTTTCATGTGCGAGGATTAGTTATGGCGACGGTTCACCTTCGCGGAGCAATTATGACATCGATTCGGCTACCCTTCCTCGGTCTATATAAACCTTCCTCCGTCATAATCTTCTCCTGCTTTCTCATTGCTCTCGCTTTACTTTCTTTTTTTTTCATCCTTTCTCCTCTTTCTTTGCGGTGGCGTTCACGGCGGAGCAATTTCCGGCCACAATTCACGACGGCGTCTTCAAACCCTGATTTCGGCAAAATTTTCGGTGGGTTTTGATTCAAAGGGTCCTTCGGTTTTCTTACTTTTTTCTAGCTTCCCAAAGTCGCTTTTCTTCTTTCTGAGGTCCCTTTTTAGCCAACCATGTCTTCGCCTGTTCTTATTATGTCTGCTGCAACTGTTCCCGAGAGCTAGCAGCCTCTCATATCCCACCCTTGTTGCTCTACTTCGGAGAAATTAGAGAAGTGGACAACCAAATTTTTCCTCCCCTCTTACGATGTCACCAGACTACCTCTTTTTGGGAACTTTAGCTTTATGAATTGTAAGGACGAGGTTACCATCTTCCGTGCCCAACTGCAGGCCGGACTTCGGTTTCCTCCGCCGAAGATGATTTGCAACTTCTGCCAATTTCATGGCATAGCCGTGACTCAACTCCTCCCAACTCATACTGCTATTTCAATGCCTTCCTCTACATGTGTGGGGTCTTCGGGATAGAACCCTATTTTATCCTGTTCATGTAGTATTATAAGCTCTATCTGATCCCGAAGGGTGGCTTTTATTTCATGCTACCTCAGGGATCTGGGAGTAAAAAATTCATGTTCACCTTTGCTACTAAGGATAGCTGGAGAGGGTGGCAAAAAAAGTTCTTCTTCCTAAAGGTGGCGGAGGCCTGGTCGCGTGTTCCGACTAAGTGGGCTAAGGGAAAGCTGGAGACGGATGTCGTGGACCCTAAGAAGCTGCTAACTCCCGAGTTGGCGGCGAGGTTTGCGGACTTCGACAGACGTATCCGTGATGTTGCCGACTGGGATGCCGAGGTCCCTCCATGCTCCCTCTACCCCTTCCCCATCATGTGGAAGCTCATGACCAAGGAGATCGTTCAGGAGTTGGGGGTAGTTAAGGAGCACAAGATGGATCTCGGCATGCCAGCTCCTGCCATCGAGGGGAAGGAGTCTTGGCTAGTGAAGCTCCTTTGTGGGGAGCTCACTTACGAAGCCTTTTTTGAAAGTAAGTTTCCTTTCAAAGTTTTTAGTATAAGTATCTGTCTGGACTAACACTGATGTTTTTCTTCTTTTTCAGAGATGGGCGATGAGTCTGCTGCTTACTATAAGTCCCTCTTCCTCGGCCAAGTTGAGAAGGGGGAACAAACGAAGAAGGGCATCTCCAAGAAGCGCAAGACTACTGGGAGCGGACCGTCTTTCACCAAAAAGGTGAAGAAGGACATCCTTCTTCCACCCCCGGGAGATGTGGCAAAGGTCGGCGGTGAGCCTAAAACTCCTGGCAAGCCTGAAACTCCCGCCGAGGTTCCTGCCAGGGTGGCCACTGTTGCTGTTTCTTTGAGTCCCACCACATCGGTGGATCTTTTGGGCTCTTTGGTAAGGGGTCCCTCTGCTGAGGAGTTGGAAAAATGCCGAAGGAACAAAGGCAAACATATCCCTACTGACGTGGAGGAGGTCCGGGACTCCGATGACGACATCGCTGAGGTTGCGCCAGGTTTGTCTCTTATCCCCTTTTTAGCACTTGTAATCTTATAGCTTTCATAGTTAAGGAGTTTTGCCTGATGAGACGTATGCTTCTTATTTTGCAAAGGAACTGGCACCCTTAGCTTGGATGGTTGAGCATGCCTGAAGGCGGGCTCTTCGGGATTCCCACATCTCGAAGGACAAGGTTCCAAGGGAGCCGTTCTGGTCTCTCACGGAGGACATGAATCTGTTCTCTGAGGATTGCCGGGAAATGGCTCCCCAGATGGTGATGGGCAAGCTCACTCAAGCTTCCTACAAGGCAGTTACCGAGGAGTGGGCCACCGAGCATGCCCTTGCCGCTCTGGTGTCCGAGCATGCTGCCCAGCTAGTTCTTCGGGCTTCTTCCTTTTCCCTCCCACTTTTTTGTCTAAGTGTTTTGGCTTTCCTTCTACAAATTTGATTGAGTACCCTCTCTTTGTTCACAGCTTTTGGGGTATAGTGGATACCTCCGAGCTTGGGCAGCAAAGTAGTGTTCGGTCCGAGCTTGGGACGAAGATAAGCTGGAGAATGCCAGGGTCTTCTGTGCTAGCTCGGTTGTGAAGAATGCCAAGTTGAGCCGAATAGCCAAGGAGGAGGTTGCCAAGCTTCGGGAGGAATTCTTGAAGGGCCAGGAGGAGCTCTTGAAGGATTTCTCTAAGAAGATGTCTAACCTTGGTGAAAAGGTTGTGAGTCTGACCTCGGCCAACGAGGCCATTCAAAAGGAGAAAAAAGAAGATTCTGCTCTCCTAGCGAAGGCGCTTGCTGACAATGCTGAACTTCAAGCCAAGGTCGATTCGCTGAAGAAGGGTTCAAAGAAGAAGAAGAAGATAAAGGAGCTGGAGAATAAGGTTGCAGATCTTCAGAATGAGGTAGATGACTTCGATGTCAAGAAAGACAAGGCCGTTCAGGCAACCAAGGTTGCCTTTCAAGACGGCTTCTGCCTAGCTCGCCATCAAGTTCTAAAGAAATATCAAGATCTTGACCTTTTCTTCCTGGCTGGCCTGGATATTCCCGAGGGGCCTCGGTGGACTTGGCTGAAAATTGAGCTCCTCAACCAGTCATTTGCCCCTCTCCTACACCGAAGGCGGCGGCTAAAAACACAGGAGCCGGAGCTTCCCATGACGCCGGGGTCCCTTAGATATTCTAGGGCCTTTGTCTTCTTCTTTTTCCTTGTAATTTTTCTTCTTGTAACCTTCTCCTTGTACCAAGGCCTTCTTCAATAAATTTTCCTTCCTTCATAATTTCGTTAAGTCTTTTGATCAATATTTTTGTTTCCCAGTTGTCCCGACCACTTTCGGTCAAGGGACTTTGGAAAGGTATGTTTTGCTCGTTTCATCGGCCAACCTTCGGGTAAACGTTTGTTGTTGACAAATTCCTTTAGGCAAATTTTAGCCTGCCTTCGTCGGCCGTACTTGATAGACTTCACCTTTTTTGGGCATATAACCCCATCAACTTTGGAAGGAAAATGTGACTTTCGGGAGTGCATGTTTCAGCTTTGTTCGGCAAGTACTCTCAGATGGGAGAAAACTTCTGTACTTAGAAAAAATTTCTAACTTGTACAATTTCTCATAAAAAATTCAAGTATAGAATTTCTTTAAGGCATCCGAATGCTATGTATTTTTCAGTTCTCCCCATTCGGTGTCACCAAGCTTGTATACTGCCTTGCGGACCTCGTCAAGGACCAAGTAAGGCCCTTTCCAGTTCGGCCGAAGTACCCCATGGGACGGTCTTCGGAGTTCAAACTCGGCCTTTCAGAGGACGAGGTCTCCTTTCCTTATTCCTTTTGGCCTAACATGCAAGTTTGCGGCTATGGCCACCCTTTGCTGAAAGGTCTTTCTTCTGAGCTCGGCCACCTCTCTGTGTTCGTCAACTAGGTCGAGCTTAGTTCTCAACCCGAGGTGATTTCCTCTTTAGTCAAACACTTGTATTCTGACTGATGGCCATACTACCTCGATAGGGATAATGGCCTCTGTGCCGAAGACGAGTGAAAAAGGCGTTTCACCCTTGGCTCTTCGGGGTGTTGTCCGATAGCTCCACAACACACTAGGAAGTTCTCCTGGCCATTTTCCCTTTGCTTCCCCCAATCCCTTTTTCAGACCATCTTTTATGGTTTTGTTGTATACCTCTACTTATCCATTGCTCTGAAGGTGAGCTACCGGGGCGAAGTGCATCTTTATTCTGAGGTCGGTGATGAATTCTTGGAATCCTTTGTCAATAAATTGAGACCCATTGTCAGCCACTATCACCCTCAGTATGCCAAATCTGCATATGATGCTTTTCCAAACAAATTTTCGTATATCCTTTACCGAAATAGTTGCCAGGGGCTCTGCCTCCACCCATTTGGTGAAGTAGTCCACTGCAACCGCGCAGAATTTCAATCCTCCAGGTGCTGTTGGGAGTGGCCCGATGAGGTCAATGCCCCATGCTACAAAGGGACAGGGGTAGTCAGCCAAGGTTATTAATTCTGAGGGCAACCTTTGAACGTTGGCATGTCTTTGGCAACTGCCACATTTTTGGACAAACTGTCTTGCGTCCTTTCTTAAGGTGGGCCAAAAATACCCTTGGTGGAGTATCACTCCTACCAAAGCGTAGTCCCGATGTGGGAACCGCAAATTCCCTCGTGGACTTACTCAAGAATTGTCTGAGTATCCTCTTTGCTGACACAACTTTTCAATGGACTAGCGTATCCCTGTCGGTACAGTTCTTCCCCGATTAGGAAATATCATCCGGATCGTCTTCGCACTTTTGCTGCTTCGCGAGGGTCATCAGGAAGCTCCGAGGTTGTAAGGTACCTCTTTATAGGATTCTCCCATCCGTCTTCCGAGGCCGCTATGTTCATTATCGCAATGCTCGGGTGGCTCAGTACTTCGGTAAACCTCTTTGATCTGGCCAGACTGTCTGCTTCGGCATTTTTTGGCCGAGGCACATTTTTTATATGGACCGTGTCAAACTCCTGGATGAGCTTTGACACAAGCTCATGGTACTTTGCCAAAGTTGGATCTTTTGTGCTATAATCTCCTGCCATCTGTCGGACCACCAGCTGAGAATCACTGTGGGCCTTAAGGTTCCTTATACCAATCTTTCTAACAATGCGTAACCCTGCTAAGAGAGCCTCGTATTCTGCCACATTGTTAGTGACATTAAACCCAAATTTGATGGCTTTCATTACTTCCATGCCTTTGGGGCCGCGAATAACTACCCCAGCTCCCTGGTGCTCGGAGCCAGAGGCCCCATCTACAAACAAAGTCTATTCTGGCTCACTTTTGCCGAGGTCCGATTGATCATCTTCGGCAAAAGGCACTTTTGCAATGAAGTCTGCCAGAGTTTGGGCTTTTATTGCTTTCCTTGGCTCGTAAGTAATATCATACTCGCCAAGCTCTATGCACCACTTGGAAAGCCTTCCTAAATGGTCCACTCTCTTCATGAGATCCCGAAGAGGTAGGTTACTTCGGATAATGAGGGGGTGAGCTTGGAAATATGGATGCAGTCTTCTACTTGCTAGTACCAGGGCATAGATAGCTTTTTGCAGTAGGGGATATTTGACTTCGGCACCATGTAGGGACTTGCTCACGTAGTATACTAGCCATTGCACTACTGCCTCTTCCTTCATTAGAACCAAACTTAGTGCTTTTTCAGCAATAACGAGGTATAGCACAAGGGGTTCTCCTTCTCATGGTTGCCAAAGAGTGGGTAAACGGGCCAGATAAACTTTGAGCTCTTCCCAGGCCTTCTAGCAACCCTTATTCCAAGGATGGTCATTGTTTCCAAGGTTGCCACCATTTTTCAGTGCCTTGGTGAGAACCTTAAAGAATGCTCGGCAGCGATCCCCATACCTGGAGATGAATCTGCTAAGGGACGTTATCCTCCCCATGAGCCTTTGCACATATTTTGTTGTAACTGGAGTTCAGAATTCAAATAGCGCTTTGAATTTTTCCAAGTTGGCATCGATGCCTCTTTCCGATACCACAAATATGAGGAATTTTCCTGAACTTACGCCGAAGACGCACTTTTCAGGATTGAGATGAATTCCGAATGCTCTAAGTTGGTGGAAAGTTTCCTCCAAATCGGCAATATGACCGTCGGGCAACTTGCTCTTGACTATCATGCCATCAACGTAGACTTCCATGTTCCTCCCTATTTGGTCGTTGAAGACCTTGTTCATCAGCTTCTGATAGGTGGCTCTTGCATTTTTAAGCCCGAAGGGCATTCTGACGTAACAATATGTACCGACTTCGATGATGAAGGCGGTTTTTTCCTCATCTTTGGGGTTCATCCTGACTTGATGATACCCACTGAAAGCATCGAGGAAGCTCAAAATTCCCTATTCGGCGGTTGAGTCTACCAACTGATCTATCGGCGGGAAGGGATATGAGTCTTTAGGGCAAGTATCATTTACATTTCAAAAGTCGATGCACATTCGGAGCTTGTTGCTCCCTTCTTTTGTTGCGATGACCACATTGCTTAGCCACTCGGGGTATTTGACTTCCCTGATTACACCTGCTTCTATCAAGTGCTGGACTTCGGTTTTGATGAAGTTGTTTTTGTATGCCGAGAGGCTTTGTTTTTTTTGCCGGACGGGCTTTGCCTCTAAGCTCACTTTAAGACTATGTTGTACTACACGAGGGTCTACCCCAGGCATGTCTTTCGGCGAGTAGGCGAACAGATCTTTATTCATTAGTAGGAAATATACAAGTTTTTCCTTGTCACCTTTGGTGAATTTTTTCCCTATTCGGGTATTTCGGCCTAGGACAAGCTCTATTTCTTCCATTTCTACCTTCTCAGGATCTTCTGTTCCTTGTTCTTCTGACTCTTGTGCGGGCAGAACCTTCGTTTCCGTGGTCTGCGTGCAGTTTGTCACTAGGGCTTTTCTAGTCTTTACGAACACCTTTCTCACCTCCCCATAGTCGATGAAGACCTCTGCATCTCCATCCTTGGTGGCAAAGGTGACAATTAGGTACTTCACATCTGGGCGAATGTGGAGGTTTCCTTGCGTTTGCCTCCCAAGAATGGCGTTATATGATGAAGGGACATCGATGATGATGAACCTTGTCATTACGGAGGCAAACAGCTCATTTTTGTTATTTGCTGAAGTTCCCTTCAGCATTAGACGAAGATCTAGCCACCCAAGGACGGGGAGTTCGGATGGCCCTACACCAAAAGTGGGAGAAGTGATGGACTTGAGGTCACTCATTGATATCCCCAAGCTTGGTAGCAGGTGTGAGAATAGGACGTCTGCGTTTGAGCCATCATCAAGCAGTACTCTCTTAACGTCCCAGCTTCCTATCCTTACCATAATTAGCAGTGGATCATCATGAGGAAAAATGACAATGGACCCATCCTTTCGAACAAGCTTCTTTGATGGATTCCCATACTCCATCACCAAAATCTCTCTGGCCTTTCTTTTTCTTTCCACCGATGGCAGTCCTGTTATGATCATTTGCATTACTCCTGGCCGGGGGGGGGGGGGGGGGGGCGGGGGGGTGGACACTTTTTTGGACTTTGGTTTTGACGCCTGTTGGAGTCATACTCTTTGTCATCTCCCTTTCCCTCTTCTTCCCTCCTTCCCTTTGGGGAGGGAATCCGCAGGTAACACCGGAGCTGACCTTGCTTTATTAGCGACTCTATATATTTCCTCAGTTGGAAGCAGTCCTCGGTATCATGCCCGTGGTCCCGATGGAATTGGCAGAATTTTTTCATGTTCTTCTTGTTGTCCAAGGTCATGGCCTTCGATTGTTGGATCTGAGTTCCTTGCCTTTCCATCGCCATCAGGATGTTCGTCCTCATGGTGTTTAGGGGAGTGAAGGCCATTGGCTTCCTTCCCTTAAACTTCCGAGTTCGCCCCCCCTAGTTCAGCTGAGTAGCGAGTTTGCTGGCTTGGTCCCTCGGTGCGAATATGATCAGGTCTCGGGCCTCCCATTCTCAGTTCTTTGGCAGTCATGTGCTGCTCTGCTCTTCGGTAAAATTCACCGAGTGTGTCGAGGGGATCCTTGGAGAATTCATAGAACAGCTGGGAGTCTCTCCAAAGTCCTCGTGTCATGGCCAGTATACGTATTTCTGGCCTGAAGTCTGGGACACTTAGAGCTTCCTTGTTGAACCTTTCGACATAGTCGCGAATAGTTTCCCCATTTTTCTGCGCTAGGTCGAACATTTGGACTGGCATCTTCGCCGTTGGACGGCTTCTGATGAATTGCTATTTGAAGGCGGTGGACAATTCTTGGAACTCCATGATGTTTCCAGGAGCCAGTGAGTTGTACCATGCTGTGGCCGACCCAGCAAGGGTGACCTCAAAACACTTGCATAGGGTAGCATCATCAGCACCGTGCAACACCATGCTACGCTTGTATTTAGTCAGATGAGCCTGGGGGTCAGTTCGGCCATCGTAGGTCTCTAATCGAGGTGCCCAAAAATCACTCGGCATAGGTGCCTCGACTACTGCTCGGGTGAACAGTGATTCATCTCCATTGAAAGACTCCGACAACCTAGCCCAAACGGGCTTTCGAGCTACCTGCCTCTCCACTCTTTCTAGTCTCTTTAAAATTTTCTCCATGAGGAGGGTGGCGCTGGGCTCTTCTTCCTGCTGCCTATAGGCTTCTGGGAATGGAGACTGACGTCTCCTTTTTGGGGAGTGACTTTGGCACTGAGGAGATAGTAACTTTCCTTCAGGTGAGGAACTCCTTCGGCGGAGAACTTTGGGTTGCTTTGGCCCTATTTCTCCCATAGGTCGCGCCCTGAAGGGTATATTTTTTGTTGAGGACTCATCACGTTGATCCCCACTTCCCGAACTCTGATGAGTTGACCGAGGGCTCTTCTCCCATCGGGGTAATGGTGAAAAGGGCCTCCATCCCAGAGTTGGCTGTGGCCACCTTTGGTCTAACTGTTGCATCATTTCGACCACAATAAAGCATTGGAATTCGCACAGGAAGCCCATAGTAATAGTCAGAGGACGTTCATCCTCAGGCGAGGAAGTCCCTGCTGTAATTTGTTTAGTTGCCGGTTGAACTTCTAGCGCAGACGGGGACCTCGGAAGTCCCTTGTCCTTACAATGCCGAGTTTCAACGACGGCGACTTGAGGGTGGTTTCCAACAAACGGCGCCATATGATGCCTCGCAGCATCTTCGTTGTGTGGCATCGTGAGACCGGGAGGGACTTCCAGTTGAGGAGAACGCCTAAAGTGTATGTTTCCCAGGAGGACCTGCCTGAAACACTCAGAAAACATGGGTTAATGTTAGTATTGTGCCCAAAAAGCCAATCATGAGATGATTGTATTTCTGCACATTGAGTCATGATATTTTATTGAGGCAATAATCCAGCAATTTTGTTTGTTGTTTTGTTTCTGCGTAACGTAATAAACATAATTGTAACCCTAGAATAATGATATTCTTAAATGTCCCTAGTCTAGTATTATTGTGGAGCGGGTTGCAATAATACATAATGACTAGCATATGTGGAGACTAATATGAGATATGTAGTCTACATATGGGTACAAGTTGGAGAACTTGTGTACTGGACCGACCCACCATGAGAACACTTCATGGATCGTTATATGAGTGTCATAAGTGATTCTCATAGTGATCATGGTATATGTAGTCCTTCGACCTAAGATCAGTAAGGTTCCCTACATGTGAGTCACATACTTTGATACTTTCCTTTGTTATTCGTAACTGAGTGAACTTAAAGGAGGTCATTGGGTATGTCACATATCATGCGGAGGGATTTGTATGATCAAGATGGGATTTGTCCCTCCTATGTAACGGGAGTGATATCTTTGGCCCCCTTGATAGAGTGAGACTTAGAAAATGCATGGCCATGCTCCGATGAGTTGATATATGATATCAATGTCGTCAGTTTAAGTTGGTCTACTCGGTAATCAAGAAACCAAAGATTGGGCTATACGAGAGTGACACATTCCATGTCTTCTGCTTAGTCTTGATATCTTGGACAAAGGGACAATGGCATATATCGGTGATGATCATAAAGGTTTAGTCGATTCACCGACAATCTTGTCACTTGGGTAGCAATGATGTGTTGCTAGACACCGCTCATTGCTTATGATCATAAATGTGATTTATGATCATTGCCAACATGGCAAGAGCCTATTGGGTCGCACACATAGAGCTATTTGGATCATTAGAGTGCATGGGCTAATTATTTGGGTTATGGTTTCACTTTAATTTCGTATTAATAATGGGCCAAGGAGTTGAGCCATTATTAAGCCTGAAATTAAATCCTAATTGGATTAGGGCTTTGAAACCCATTAGGCCTGGAAGTTGAGTCTCACTATAAATACAACTTTTAAGTGATAAATTCGCAGGTCTCCTTGCCCTAGCCTCCCAAAAGGACAGCCACACTCTTCTCTTGCAATTCCTTGGAGGACGCAAGCTAGCACTGCGAGCGCAAGAGAAACGCATCTGCCGGGACGTGGTGGAAGCGTGGTGATCCCGAGAGGCTCGTGTGGATACCATAGAGAGCCTGAACACGTCAACTGTTCAGGTTTTGTGATTCGACTCTACAGTTGAGTGAGAGATCTCAACCGAAAATTAGGTATGAAATTTTCGAACACCCGGTTTACCCCGTTTCACTTGGATCCTGGAGGGTTTCGGTTAAATTCCGCTGCGCTGTTTGGCTCCTGAAACCCAACAGTGGTATCAGAGCTACTGGTGAAACCCTAAATCGGGATTGAGTGTTGAATCGCATGATGCTATGTGTTCGATTGGTTTTCGGCCATGATTAATTAGATTGATTCATGATGCATGAAACCGGAATTCGTAATGAACATATGAGATATATGAAGAAATGACACAAATTGGTTAATGAGATTAACCTAAAATTGATAGGTATGAGATACCTATATGGATTAGGATTCTTGCAATAGTTGCAAAAACCCTAGCTTTGTTCGGATTCGGCCTGTTCGGGCACCGAAAGTAAGGTATTTTTGGTGGCTCGAATGGAGGAGTCTCGGGTGCCTACTTTCTCGAAATAGAAGATTTCTGGCTAAGCAATTGTAAGACAATTTTTTTGCGCCGGGGGGCGCTGCCCCCCACGCCCCCCGCAAGGGCGGCTCCCCTTGACCCCGTCTGCTGACCGGACCGGCCAGCGGGACCGCCGTATGCGAAGCGCCACATAAATAAAAACTGGTTAATCAACACACGAAAATTGGCATGCATCTTTGTTGAATGAGATTTGACATGATATGCTGATTGGTGTTTGAAGCATGGTTCATGGTTATAGCCCTTGATTGGTTGTACTTGTAAATACGGCCTGCTAGTCGTGCCTTTTCTTATCACTCTCATTGTACATTCTCTTCTCACCTACTCCCCTCGAATGTGACTCGAGGTTTCTATTATTGATGTAATGGTGCATTATGGGATCATCCAAGGTGGTATGTCCAAGGAGGTGACAACAAAAAGGCAACCAAGAAAGGAAGAGAAGGAGCTTGTGAAGACTCTTTTCTTTTCTTAGGCTTTTATGATATTCTCATTGGCTTGAGAATATCGCATAGTTTGGGCTACAACCATGTCACGTTTATTTCTTGTAAGCATGAGATGCATGTTTTATATTTGTATGTGATGCATGTATAAAACAACCGGAGATAACAAATTGGTGAGATCAAAAGATAAAATCCCTCAAACAAATATTAAGTCATTAAATGTGATGCCTTCCAAATGTTGGCACTCGTCAAGACTTTGATCAACATTAGGTGGGTTTGCCAAAGCAAAGCACCTATGTTCATCTTGGTAAGGCGCGATGGGATAATAGTGATATCCAAACTGCTAACTTTGGGTTCGACTTAACTAAGTCACCCTAATAGGATTAGGGACTTAGAGGCATAGAGTTGGGCTTAAGTTCATGAGATGAGCTTGGACAAGTGTTGTTCACCCAACTATCCAAGAGTTGCATAAGATGCAATTGGCAAGGAGTTGCCTACCTAAATAGCTGTAACTTGAGAGAAAAGCCAAAGCTGACTCAGGTTGTAGTCAAATATGGATCTTGGCCCACTAGAATACCTTAGCGCCGAGGTGTTCCGAAATAATATCGAGGGTTATTATTTTGAGGAAAATAGTGGGAGTATCGTTTAATAAAAGTCCTTAATAAATGAATTAAAATACATGACTCTTACACTGCATATTTACTGTTGTAGATAACCATGGCACAAAACACATCGACACTTTCGTTGCGATCGATCCTTGAGAAGGAAAAACTGAATGGTACCAACTTTCTCAAATGGTACCGAAACTTGAGGATAGTCCTCAAACAAGAGAGAAAGGCATATGTCCTAGAGCAGCCCATTCCGAATGAGCCTGCTGCCACTGCTCCAAGAGCTGAAAGGGATGCTCACAAGAGGCATTCTGATGATGCTTTGGATGTTGCATGCCTCATGCTTATTACCATGGAATCTGAGCTTCAGAAGCAACATGAGAACATGGGGGCGTTCGATATGATCGAACATCTCAAAATGCTTTTCCAAGAGCAAGCTAGGCATGAGAGGTTTGAGACCTCTAAGGCATTGTTTCAGTGCAAGATGTCTGAGGGAAGTCCCGTGGGTCCTCATGTGCTCAAGATGATTGGGTACATTGAGAATCTTGAGAATTTGGGATTTGCTCTTCAGAAAGAGTTGGCTATTGATGTAGTCTTGCAATCGTTGCCTGAAAGCTACAGTCAGTTCGTCATGAACTATAACATGAACGACCTTGACAAGTCCCTCCCTGAATTGCTCAACATGTTGAGAACTGCTGAGCAAAACCTTAAGAAGGCTAAGCCCATTTTGATGGTTCAAAAGGGCAAGGGAAAAGGAAAAGCCAACAAGAAGAAGGATAAAGCTAATGGAAAGTCCAATGCTAGTTCTTCTTCAGCTGCACTGAAACCAAAGGGTGGTGTGGCAAAGGAAGGGGAGTGCTTCCATTGTAAGCAACCTGGACACTGGAAGCGCAACTGTAAGCTCTATCTTGAAGAACTTGCTAAGGAAAAGGGAAGTAAGACTTCCACTTCAGGTATTTTTGTTATAGAGGCTAACTTTTCTACTTCCTCATCTTGGGTATTGGATACTGGATGTGGATCTCACATTTGTACAAATGTGCAGGATCTAAGTAGAAGTAGAAGATTGGCCCGAGGTGAAGTGGACCTACGTATTGGAAATGGAGCAAGGGTTGCTGCCTTAGCCGTAGGGACTTATGTTCTCACTTTACCTAGTGGATTAGTTTTAGAATTAGACAACTGCTACTTTGTGCCTACTATTAGTAGAAATTTGATTTCTGTTTCTTGTTTGGACAAGAAAGGTTTTTCATTTATAATAAAGGACAAATGTTGTTCTATTTATTTGAATGAAATCTTTTATGGTAGTGCTCAACTTAGCAATGCGTTGTATGTTCTAGACCTTGAAGATCCAATCTATAATGTGAATACCAAGAAGGTCAGATTAAATGATTCAAACTCGACCTATCTCTGGCACTGTCGCTTGGGCCATATAAATGAGACCCGCATATCCAAGCTCCATAAGGATGGACTCTTGGACTCATTTGATTTTGAATCATATGAGACATGTGAGTCATGTTTGTTGGGCAAGATGACCAAAGCCCCATTCACAGGGCAAAGTGAAAGGGCTAATGACTTACTAGGACTCATACATAGTGATGTATGTGGCCCTATGTCTACACAAGCTAGAGGAGGTTTCCAATACTTCATTACTTTCACTGATGACTTCAGCAGATATGGCTATGTGTATCTTATGAGACACAAGTCAGAATCCTTTGAAAAGTTCAAAGAATTCAAGAATGAAGTATAGAATCAACTCGGGAAGAGTATCAAAGTGCTTCGATTAGATCGAGGTGGAGAGTACTTGGATCGAGAATTCCTTGACTATCTGAAGGAGTGTGGTATAATATCACAACTCACTCCACCAGGTACACCTCAATGGAATGGTGTTTTTGAAAGGAGAAATCGAACTCTGTTAGACATGGTTCGCTCCATGATGAGTCAAGCTGACCTTCCAAACTCCTTTTGGGGACATGCTCTAGAGACAGCCGCTTTTACACTAAACCGAGTTCCATCTAAATCGGTTCAAAAGACACCATATGAGATATGGAGTGGGAGGCGTCCCAATTTGTCTTTTATGAAGATTTGGGGCTGTGATGCTTATGTAAAACGTCAATCCTCTAACAAACTAGGGCCCAAATCTCAAAAATGTCTTTTTGTTGGGTATCCCAAAGAAACAAAGGCTTACTATTTCTACAATCCCTCTGAGCAAAAAGTGTTTGTTGCTCGAACTGGTGTCTTTTTGGAGAAAGAGTTTATCTCTAAAGGAACTAGTGGGAGGAAAGCAGAACTTGAAGAAATTCAAGAACAACAAGGAGACATCGAACCTGAAATGGAACCTGAACAGACACCACAAGATGTTGTGGTTCAAGAGTCTGTTCCTGTAGCACAAAGCCCACGTAGGACTGGTAGGATTCGGCATGAGCCCGAGAGATATGGATTTCTCATGACTCACACCGGTGATGTGATGCTCATGGATCAAGATGAGCCCACAACCTACCAACAAGCTATGTCGGGGCCTGACTCTGAGAAGTGGCTAATGGCCATGAAATCCGAGATGGAATCCATGTATGAAAACCAAGTATGGACTTTGGTTGACCCACCTGAAGGGGTAAAACCCATAGGGTGCAAATGGGTTTTCAAGAAGAAAACTGACATGGATGGTAATGTGATTACCTTTAAGGGACGATTGGTCGCAAAAGGTTTCAAGCAAATTCATGGTATTGACTATGATGAAACTTTTTCACCAGTTGCTATGCTTAAATCCATCCGAATTTTGTTTGCTATTGCTGCACACTATGATTATGAGATATGGCAAATGGATGTCAAAACTGCATTCCTAAATGGAAAGCTACTTGAGGATGTGTACATGACACAACCTGAGGGTTTTGTCACTCCTGGGAATGCCAATAAAGTGTGCAAATTGCAAAGGTCCATTTATGGACTGAAGCAAGCTTCTCGAAGTTGGAATCTTCATTTTGATGATGCAATCAAAGAGTTTGGTTTTATCAAAAATGAAGATGAACCTTGTGTCTACAAGAAGGTTAGTGGGAGCGCTATTGTCTTCTTGGTGTTGTATGTAGATGACATACTACTCATTGGGAATGACATTCCTGAGCTACAGTCTGTGAAGACTTGGCTAGGGAAATGTTTCTCTATGAAGGACTTGGGTGAAGCAGCCTATGTGTTAGGCATCAGGATCTATAGAGATAGATTTAGCAAGCTTCTTGGACTAAGTCAAAGTACATATATTGACAAGGTGCTAAAGAGGTTTAGCATGCAAGATTCCAAGAAAGGATTCTTGCCCATGTCACATGGTATCACTCTTTCAAGATCTCAGTGTTCGAGTACAACCGAGGAGAAAGAGCGCATGAGTAAGATTCCATATGCCTCAGCAATTGGATCTATCATGTATGCCATGATATGTACTCGTCCCGATGTCTCATATGCTTTGAGCATGACGAGTAGGTACCAATCGAACCCCGGTGAAAGTCACTGGACAACTGTTAAGAACATCCTTAAGTACTTACGAAGGACTAAGGATGCATTCTTGGTCTTTGGAGGTGAAGATCAGCTCATTGTAAGGTGTTACACCGATGCAAGCTTCCAATCCGATAAGGATGATTTTAGATCGCAATCTGGTTATGTGTTTTGTATTGGTGGTGGTGCTGTAAGCTGGAAGAGTTCAAAGCAAGAGACAGTAGCTGACTCTACAACAGAATCTGAGTACATTGCCGCCTCTGATGCTGCGAATGAGGCAGTTTGGATCAATAAGTTCATCACTGAACTTGGAGTGGTTCCAAGCATTGTTGACCCGATAGAGCTCTATTGTGACAACAATGGAGCAATCGCACGGGCTAAGGAACCTCGATCTCACCAGCGATCCAAACACATACTTCGACGCTATCATCTCATCAGGGAGATCATCGAGAGGGGTGATGTAAGGATATGTAGGACTTCGACAGACAGCAACATTGCTGATCCACTGACAAAGCCCCTTACGCAGCAGAAGCATGATAGCCATTCTAGGTCCATCGGTATTAGATACATGGATGATTGGCTTTTAGTGCAAGTGCGAGATTGTTAGTATTGTGCCCAAAAAGCCAATCATGAGATGATTGTATTTCTGCACATTGAGTCATGATATTTTATTGAGGCATTAATCCAGCAATTTTGTTTGTTGTTTTGTTTCTGCATAACGTAATAAACATAATTGTAACCCTAGAATAATGATATTCTTAAACGTCCCTAGTCTAGTATTATTGTGGAGCGGGTTGCAATAATACATAATGACTAGCATATGTGGAGACTAATATGAGATATGTAGTCTACATATGGGTACAAGTTGGAGAACTTGTGTACTGGACTGACCCACCATGAGAACACTTTATGGATCGTTATATGAGTGTCATAAGTGATTCTCATAGTGATCATGGTATATGTAGTCCTTCGACCTAAGATCAGCAAGGTTCCCTACATGTGAGTCACATACTTTGATACTTTCCTTTGTTGCTCGTAACTGAGTGAACTTGAAGGAGGTCATTGGGTATGTCACATATCATGCGGAGGGATTTGTATGATCAAGATGGGATTTGTCCCTCCTATGTAACGGGAGTGATATCTTTGGGCCCCTTGATAGAGTGAGACTTAGAAAATGTATGGCCATGCTCCGATGAGTTGATATATGATATCAATGTCGTCAGTTTAAGTTGGTCTACTCGGTAATCAAGAAACCAAAGATTGGGCTATACGAGAGTGACACATTCCATGTCTTCTGCTTAGTCTTAATATCTTGGACAAAGGGACAATGGCATATATCGGTGATGATCATAAAGGTTTAGTCGATTCACCGACAATCTTGTCACTTGGGTAGCAATGATGTGTTGCTAGACACCGCTCATTGCTTATGATCATAAATGTGATTTATGATCATTGCCAACATGGCAAGAGCCTATTGGGTCGCACACATAGAGCTATTTGGATCATTAGAGTGCATGGGCTAATTATTTGGGTTATGGTTTCACTTTAATTTCGTATTAATAATGGGCCAAGGAGTTGAGCCATTATTAAGCCCGAAATTAAATCCTAATTGGATTAGGGCTTTGAAACCCATTAGGCCTGGAAGTTGAGTCTCACTATAAATACAACTTTTAAGTGAGAAATTCGCAGGTCTCCTTGCCCTAGCCTCCCAAAAGGACAGCCACACTCTTCTCTTGCAATTCCTTGGAGGACGCAAGCTAGCACTGCGAGCGCAAGAGAAACGCATCTGCCGGGACGTGGTGGAAGCGTGGTGATCCCGAGAGGCTCGTGTGGATACCATAGAGAGCCTGAACACATCAACTGTTCAGGTTTTGTGATTCGACTCTACAGTTGAGTGAGAGATCTCAACCGAAAATTAGGTATGAAATTTTCAAACACCCAGTTTACCCCGTTTCACTTGGATCCTGGAGGGTTTCGGTTAAATTCTGCTGCGCTGTTTGGCTCCCGAAACCCAACAGTTAAGAGGTCCCCGGAGTCTTTTTCCGGGGAGGAGCCTTCAACGCCCTAGTTAGTTTTTTAGAGGTGGAGATAAAGCACTAAGGGCCAAGGATTCTTGCCTGTTATCTCTTTTTGTGGGAGTTCAAAAAAAGATCCCTTGGTGAGGCCATTTCCTAAGTATATATAGGAGGATGTGGCCCGTTCAGATTGTGGCACGTGTTCGGTCGGATGTAATTTGTCCCTTCTGGGCATGGGGGCCTCTAGCCGCTTGTAGGCTCCTCGGGCCACGGGCTAGGGAAGGCATAGTCCTACATGATAAGACGTGCACAATCCTGACGTGTCAGAGCGCATATGAGGGCGGCGTGTAGCGTGTGCGGGCAACATGTCAGAGGCTCTTTAAATGCTTCTGCCGTACCACCGAGGTCCCTTTACTCGAGGTCATCCCTCGGAGTGAGGACCCTTCTTCCGGAGTCATGGCAGTAGTTCGGGAGATTCCCTAGCACTGAGGCTCCTTGTTCGAGGGATTTTCTCCTGCCAAAGGTGGCTAGTCCTTCTCTCCAAAGGTGATTCGGCCACCCTTCTGAATGGGGCAACGTGCTATCTTTCCGAGGTCATAGCTGCTGTCATAAGGGGTGCTGGCTGGCCACCAATGTCGTATGCTCGAGGTGCTAGACTTCATCCTTTCCGAGCTCTGCACAGGTACTCCTTATAGGTGACACTCGACTTACCAAATGCGGTACTTGACCTCAATTTGCAGGCTACAAGGGTGACAGCCCTTTGGCTATCAAATCTCTTCCCGAAAGTCTCTCGTTCAGGCGTTCGTCCCTCATCGGAAGCCCCTCCCAGTCTCACTATGTCATTAAGTAAAGATGCCGATGGGCATCAACTTCTTCGGTCATTAAGTTCCATCTGATGGGAAAGGGGTACAAGGAATGGGGGGAACCTCGGGGTCCCAGTCTGGGACAGCCCGAATATGGCTACTGAACTCCTCGAACTGGGCCTCCAATTCTAGGGTTAGCAGTTTTCGGGGGTCAACTACATCTATAGCTAGTGTCCCCCACGCCCAGTTGGTTGGAATGTGCCTTCACTGGTCAGCCACCTTCAGGAAGAAGAACTTCCTCTGCCACCCTCACCAACTATCCTTCGTGTTGAAGGTAAATGTAAACTTCTTACTCCCGGAACCCCGAGGACGCAAAAAATAGAAGCCACCCTTCAGGACGGGGTAGAGTTTGTAGTATTGCATAAAAAAATAAAGTGAGGTTCTATCTTAAAAACCCCACACATGCAAAGGAAAGCATTGAAGTAAGAGTAAGAGTTGGGAGGAAGCTGATTCATGGCTATGCCATGGAATTGACAGAAGTCGCAAATCATCTTTGACGGAGGAAACCGAAGTCCGGCCTTCAGTTGGGCCCGAAAAATGGTCACCTCGTCTGGAATATTCATGTAACTGATTAGGCGAGGGGTAGGAAGCCTGATAACTGAGTAAGAAGGGAGAAAGAATTTAGTTGTCTACTTCACCAACATCACCGAAGTGGCACAACTCGAATGAGAATTAAGAAGAAGCCAGCTCTTGGGGACAGTCTGAACAAACATGAGCAGAACGGGGGAAGGCATTTGGAAGAGAGAAACCTAACTTCGGGAAGGCTAAAAGAAAAGAATGAAACAACGCTGAAGAATGACTTCGGAAGAAGAAGATGACTTCAGAAAATAAGAAAAGGCTATAGAAATAGAAAATTGAAGGACTTCGGGAAGGGAAACCCACCAAAACTTTTGCCAAACTCGGGATTCCTATACGACGTCGTGAAAACTAGCCAGAAATCGCACCGCCACTATCACCACAGCAGGAAAAAAAGGAGAAAATTCAAGAGCAGAAGAGAGCAAGAAAGCATAAGTGTGAAAAAACTAATGAGGAAGGGGGGATTTATAGGCCGAATGAGGGAGGCGTAGCATTGCCATAATTGCCCCTCGAAGGCGAAGAGGCACGTCTGACGAAACGGATGCGACCATTCCACAGTGACCAGGTGACACATGTCACCCAGTGCAGGAAACAAGGGCACGTCCCTGACAACTGTTAGATTTAGGCCCTTCCCAAGAAAGCGCATCAAGTAGACATGACGGTCCATTAACATGCATTAAAAAGCCTGGAACGGACACACTTTGACTAAAGAAACAACCTCAGGAACACCATACGCCTCTCCCGAAGGGATAAAATGCCATTATCCTACCAAGAACAGATGTTCTGGATCGAAGAGACTCTCATCCGAAGAGGGTGACCATGACCATTTCGGGGTCCGAACATAACTCCGAAGGGCTCCACGATCAACTCTCGAAAGCTCAAAAGCTGAAGACATATCTTCGGCTCTCCAAGGAGGGCATGTTATAACCAAAGGGCTATTACCCTCTGAACTCCTAAGCTCGGACGAGCACCACCCTCGATAAAAGTCAAGCACCAACCTCGGATCAGATGAGTGGTGACCTTGGAAAAAGAGGGTACGCGGTCCTTGACCCTCTAACCTCAGTAAACCACCATCCTTGGCGAAGTAGAGCTTCTCCCGAAGGTGCTCTATTCTGCCGAAGTACTCATCATGATAGCTCTTAGTGATGATATCTAGCCAAAGGGGGTCTCCTACTCTGAAGGGGTCTCCCACTCCGAAGAGGTCTCATTCCCCGAGGGGGTCTTACGAAAATAAGACAAAAGCGGTTAAGGAGCCTCTGACATAGAGACCTCGCACACGCCCCTGACACACAAGACCTCCTATGGCCCTGTCTCCTGGACAGAATAGCCTATCACCAGCTAGAGGTCCCCCATCCCCGAAGATACGGATCACAGCCAACTGAACACGTGTTGTGATATGAGCGAACTATGTCAAACAGACTCCTCCCAATGCTCCCCTATAAATACTTGGAGGATAACCTTGGTCGGAACAACTCTCTCCACTCCTTTACTCTCGACTCTCTACTCTTTCTCACCAAATACTCACTTAGGCGTCGAAGGCTCCCCCCTTGGAAACACATTTCGGGGAGCTCCTAACCCTTGTTCTTTTGAGCATCTAAGGCATTCTCATACCAGAAGCCCCTACTTCAGATCATCATGTCGTACAACGAAGATGCCGACGGCCATCACAGACATAAAGTAGACTAATGTCCTCACCTAAGAGCAACCCTAGAGTTTAGAACTATTCATAACATAGACTATGGAGGCAACTAGAGTACTATGTATATACAAGCCTCTACTGAGATCTTCTTTAACTAACTCCCACCTTGGATGTGAATCCCAGTGGCGAGTCTCAAAAACTCTTGTCCAGTGCTACTAGGCTCCGCAGCCAAAGGAATACTCTAGTTAGTACTATTACTTGACGAACAAACTACTCAAGCATACTCACGTAAACTAGAATCACAAGGATTCTCAAGTACAATACCTATGCACAAAAAATCCACTACTGGAATAACCCTCAACGGTTATCCAATCCAACAACTTCTGAATCCGCACAACACAACTTAGGAGTGAGAACATAACATTCTCAGTAAGGGGTCTTCAGTGTACCTGCAAGAAAATTACCAAGGACACCACATATGATAACATATGTAACCTGCTCTAAGCTCATACAGCCTGAGGGTCTAATATATGCATATATTTAGGTCCCTTGAGACCTTTCCTCATCCTTGTCCTTAAACTACGAGGCATTGCCTTGCCTACTAGCAAGCTGCGCTTGCTAGCCTAACTAGTGATAAATCACCAATTGAACCTCTCCCTTAGTATGTTATGCAGGGGAATTATGGTGGGACTATTGTAGACTAGGTGCACTAAGGTTTCACCTTGCAACCTCGTGGTTACGGCCCGGCTAGGTCACTAAGGGTTCTAAACCTTTCACCCGAGCTAATGGTACTTAGTTATGCTCATTTGCAACTAGTTTCCTTGCTTATGGCTCGAGTAACCATAAAATCTTTCAAACCTTAAGGAAACATTTAAGTCTTGAGGGACTTTCGGAAGTCTCAGAGTACCCCCAGCATACTTAGGCCCCAAAGCACCTTAAGAACCCCTGTAGGTCTCACCTCGATCACCCTAGTAAAATGTGAGAAATTCTACCATCTTGCCTGTGGCGACGTGTTGCCAACTGTTGGCAACGCATCGCCACAGTTGGTAACATTCATACCACATTTGCACAATTGGTGATGTGTCACAAACTGGTGCACAAAATTGGTCACGTGTCACCAATCTATGAATCTACAGAATTGGCACGCATTTTATTACTATGAACTTTGTACACTTAGCAAACGTAGTAAACATGCTTGGAAAGCCTCCAAATTTCACACACACATATACCATGTTGCATAGAACATAACCAACTATCATAAGCCAATCTATGATGTCTCATAACATCATCCAAATCCTCCCAAACCTCATAGTCCACCATAATTCAACCAAATCCTCTAACTAATGCTATTGCTAGAATCACTCAAATTCTTCAAGCAAACTCATGCCAATAGCATTAATTGGTCTTCAAGTCATCCTGAAGGAGTTCGTATGTGCACACCATCCTTGGCCAGCGCACCACCTCCGGTCGAAACAGACATGACAAAACCCCGGCAAAGAGAAGGCCTCAGCACCCTTGGACAAGCCGGATAGGCGCTACCCTTAGGAAACCCATGGGACCAACTTCGGTCAGAAGGGGTCACCACCCTTCCTGAGGGTGACCTCGTGCCGACCTCACATGCCCAAAACCACATTCGGATACTCTTTGGGCCACCCTCGGAGTGCTCTCACAAAGTGCCATCATCAGGTACTCGAGCCTGACCTCGGGAGAGCCCAACCGAAGGTGCCTCGTACAAACAAGTGAGCCTTTTTGTGGCTAGCGATGCTTGGTCTTGTTACCATGATGGGCTTTCATCCGAAGTCTCCTTCTTCCCATAAGGGAACTCAGGCAAACTAAAGTGCTCTACCAAGGTAATTCCTCTGGTGTTTGAGTGGTGTCCCTGGCCCTTCCACCGAGGTCATCGTCTGAGATGCGTACTTCCACTGACCTTTCTATCAGTGAATTGTTTCATCTTCCCATACAGATGGGGTGCCTCACTTCGGATAGGGTTATATAGGTTTGCTAGTTGTTACGGTCGTGCCCTCATTTCAGTTTACACGTGGCTGCTGATGAGTGGCAAACAATTAGGTCGGTTACATCAATTGCGTCTCTTTACCTTCGAGGAGAAATAATGACAACGTTTTGCCTGCCCCCTTCGGCCTATATAAACCCCTCTTGCCCCAAACCTTCACATTTTTTTCCTTTGCTCTTGTTTGCTTCAGAACTCTCTCTTGTCTTTTTTCTCCTTCCGGCAGCGGTTCTAACGGTGGAGCGATTTCCGGCAACCCTTCACGATGGTGTCCAGGAATCTAGACTTCGGCAAAACTTTCGGTGGGTCTTTCTTTCTGAAGTTCTTCCTTCTTTCTGAAGTCATTTATTCCAAATTTTTGCTTTTTTTTTTTTAAGTCCTTCGGTTCTCTTTCTTTAGTTTTCCCGAAGCTACCTCTCTTCTCTTTGAGAAATGTCAAACCCTGTTCCACTGATGACCATCCGTCCTATTCCTGAGAGTTTTCTCCCCCTTGAGTCTTATCCATGTTGCACTACTTCGGAGAAAATGAAGAAATGGGTAGCGAAATTCTATCTCCCTACTTATGCTGTCCCGAGATTACCAACATCGGGCATGTATGGTTACATGGCCCATCTTGATGAGATCACCGTTTATCGAGCCCAACTGAAGGCCGGTCTTCAGTTTCCTCCCCTGCGCGTGGTGTGTGAGTTTTGCAAGTTCCATGGGATTGCCGTGAACCAGCTTCCTCCAAACTCCTATTCTTATTTCAATGCCTTTCTTTGCATGTGTGGGGTCTTTAAGATAAGACCCTATTCTCTTTTCTTCATGCAATACTATAAGCTCCACCCGGTCCCAAAGGGTGGCTTCTACTTCTTACTTCCTCGAGGATCCGGGAGCAAGAAGTTAACTTTTACCTTTAGGACGAAGGACAACTAGCAAGGGTGGCAAAAAAGTTCTTTTTCCTTTGAGTTCCCGAAAGATGGTGCTACGTTCCGACCATATGGGCTTTGGGGGTGTTGAAGACTGATGTGGTTGACCCTCGGAAGCTGCTGACCTCTGGGTTGGTTGCGGATTTTGATGAGCTCGACAAATGCATTCAGGCCGTTGCGGATTGGGACTCTGAGGTCCCTCCGTGTTCCTTATACCCCTTTCCCATTAAGTAAGACCTTATGTCAGAAGAGGTCATTCGGGAACTAGGGGTAATCCACGAGCATAAGTTCCACTTGAACCTGCCCGTGCCTGTTCTCCTAGGAAAGAAGGCTGGTTGGTGATGCTTCTCGGGGCCGAGATTTCATACGAGGCTTTTGCCGAGAGTAAGTTGTCTCCCAGGCTTTGCTACCTATATTCCTTTTGGACTTACACTGATGTTTTTTCCTTTTGCAAAGATGGGTGATCAATTTGCGGAGTTCTATAAGTCCCTTTTTCTCAGTCAGGCCGAGAAGGGGGAGCAGACGCAGACGAATGTGTCTGTGAAGAGGAAGAACACTACTGGGGGCCCGTCAAAGCCAAAGAAAGCCAAAGCGGACATCCTTCCCCCTCCCCCCGAAGACATCGTAGAGGTGCAGGATCAGTCGCCTGCCTAGTCTCCTGCCCACGCCGATCCACCTTCAGATCCTGCCATCCTCGAGACACCTTTGAGTCTAGATCCTGCGACTGAGACTTCGGTCGAAGGTACTTCGGCTCAGGAGCTCGAGGAGAGCCGAAGAAGGAAAGGCAAAAACATTCCCGGTGAAGTCCGTGAGGCGGACGAGGTTAAGGATGCGGTCACCGAGGTTCCACCAGGTTTGTTCCTTAGTCATTCCTCTATGAATCTTGGTGTTTTTGGTATCTTCAATCTTGTAGAGGAATGGCTAAGGGATGACGTACTAATGGAACTTCGGCGTGATCTTGCAGAAGAGATGACACCTACTCCTTAGGTGGAGGCTTATGCCCGGAAAAGGGCCCTTTGGGATAACCATATCCCGAATAACAAGGTACCAAGGGAGCCTTTCTAGTCTTTCACGAAGGACATGAACTTGTTCTCCGAGGACAGCCAGTTAATGGCTCCCCAAATGGCGAAGGGTGTGCTGACGAACGCCACCTTTCAGTCGCTCACCACCAAATGCCTGAACGAGGAGATCCTCGTGGCGAGGATGAACGAGCACGCCGCCCAGGTAGGTTTCTTCTCTCTTTCTTTGGGGACTTAGAAAAATTTTCTTATGAGTTTTGTTGCCCTTTGACCCTTACTCAGAGCTTTATTTTCTGCAGCTCCTAGCGTTCAGCGGATACTTCCGAGCTTGGGCAACAAAGCAGATTGAGGTTCACTTTTAGACAGAGAATTCTCTGAAGAGGGTGAAGGATTTTTGTGCCCAATACGTCCTCAAGTACGGCGAATTGAACAAAAACGCCAAGGAGGACGTGGAGAATCTTCCGGCGAAGCTTTAGGAGAGTAAGAAGGAGCTACTTCTCGACTTTTCAGCCAAGGTTGAGACCTCAGTGCAAAGTATGCCGTTCTCTCTTCAAAGAACGATGCCCTTCGGAAGGAAAGGGCAAATGACGCTGAAAACCTTACGAAGGAATTTGCTTTGAACGCCAAGCTCCAAGCCAAGGTTGATCTGTTGAAAAATGAGGCCAAGAAGAAGAAGAAGAAGAAGCTTGAGAGGAAGGTTGCTGAGCTCACCTCCGAACTGGAGACTCTGAGTGCCGAGAAGGACCAGTCCAACTAGATGACAAAAGTATCTTATCAAGACGGTTTTTGTCTGGCTCGGCATCAAGTCTTTTCTCCGCACCCCGAACTCGACCTCTCCTTCCTAGCTGCTTTGGATTTCCCCAAAGAGCCTAAATGGACGTGGTCAAAGTTAGAGTGCCTCAACCTCTCGCCTGTTGTGCCCGCATCTTCAAACGTTCTCAACCAAGAGAAGGATGCCAATGTCGAGGAGGTATCGGAGGCTCAGGCTCAGCAATACGCATTTTCTTCTTTCTCTTTTCTTGTAACTTGCTCATTTGTACTATTGCCCAAAGCTATGAATGAAAATTATTTCAAAGATTTAGCTAAGTTCTCGTTCTTTTCTTTGGTCATCATTCTTCAGAAGCTTGTATGATTTTATGTATGCATCTTCGGGGAACATCCATGTTCGAAATCATGCCTTCAGGAAGCTTCGTACTGTTCTTCCCTTAGCAAACTTTTTCCAGTATGTGGAACATTTTCTCGTGACACAAGGAGCGACCATTTTCACTTTTCCGAACGTATTCCGCCGAGTCTAGGCATTGCTAGGGAGCTAGCACCTTCGGGAAACTTTTTTTTTAAAAGTCAATATGCTAGGAGCCCATTCTAGCAACGTGACCATATTCGGTTTATAAACCATATTCGATTGACAAATATACTTTTGTTTACTGGCGATTTCAGAAAGGGGTAATCACAAGCTTTTCTTCAGAAAAAATGTCTAAGTGTAGAATTTTTTCAAAGAATATGAATGCCAAGTGTTTCCCAACTCTTCTCCTTCGGCATCCCCCAATTTGTAAACCCCTGGGCGGATTTCGTCGAGGACCAGATAAGGTCCGTCCCAATTTGCCTGAAGTACCCCATCTGATGCCCTCCGTGGCTCAAATTCGGCCTTTCAAAAGATGAGGTCCCCCTTCTTGATTTCTTTTTTCTTCACATGCAAGTTAGTAGCATCAGCTACTCTTTGTTGAAAAGCCTTCCTCCTGAGTTTAGCCATTTCTCGGTGTTCTTTGGTGACGTCTAATTTTGCCCTCAAGCCAAGGTAGTTTCCTCCTTCGTCGAACACCTGCATTCTTATTGATGGTTGTATTACCTCAATGGGAATACTGGCTTCTGTACTGATAGCCAAAGGGCTATCGCCCCCTGAAGGACTTTGCATGCGTGCACCACCCTTGGCCGGTGCACCACCTCCGGTCAAAACAAACATGACAAAACCCCAGCAAAGAGAGGGCCTCAACACCCTCGGACAAGCCGGATAGCGGCAACCCTCAGAAAACCCATAGGACCAACTTCGGTCAGAAGGGGTCGCCACCCTTCTCGAGAGTGACCTCCTGCCAACCTCACGTGTCCAAAACCACCTTCGGATACTCTTTGGGTCAACCTCGAAGCGCGCTCATGAAGTGCCATCATTAGGTACCCGAGCCTGACCTCGGGAGAGCTCAACCGAAGGTGCCTCGTACAAACAAGGGACCTCCCTCCAAAGGAGCTCACCTCCCCGAATAAGTTCTGTACACCGAAGGAGTTTGGTCCCCCGAAAAGGCCACATGGACATACGACAAAATGGCTGATGAGCCTCTGACACAAAACCCTCTCACATGCCCCTAACACGAGCACCCCTATCACAGCACCCCCTCCGGCACTCTTGGTCAGAATGGCCTAAGGCCAGCTGGAGGAGCCCTCTGTAGATGTACGGACTAAATCGGGCCGAACACGTGTCACCATCTTAGCAGGCTATGTCAAACGGCCTTCTCCCTATGCCCTCCTATAAATACTTGGACAGTGCTTTCATAAGGACCACAAAGAGGTAACAGGGAATTCTTGCTATACTCTGCTTACTATTCCCTTTCTCTACTCTCACAAAGTACTGACTTGGGTGTCGGAGGCTCTTCCCCCAGAAAATACCTCATTGTAGAAGTATATGGTGTGGAATACAAAAAAAAGAAGAAGAAAAGAAAAGGAGGCCTATTAGATGTCCTAGCCATCTTCTGGTTCTTCAATACCAGCGTCCTCGACATTGGCACCCTCGGCATCATCTTCATCTGCGCCAACTGTGGTAGCCGAAGAAGGAAGGATTGGAAGGTTAAGAAATTCTATACTTGACCATTCCGAAGATAGTCCTTCGAGAATATCAAGCGCCCGAAGGAATGAGAGGTCTAAGTCAGGGTACTTAGAAAGAACCTGATGACAGGCAAGGCAAAACCCATCTTGAAATTAGGACTTGGTCGCCTCATCAGACTTGGCCTTTTCAGCCTTCGCATCCTCCAGCTTCTTCCTCAAAGCCTTAACTTCCTTCTCCAACTTCTTCTTCTTCTTCTTCTTCTTCTTTTCTTTCTTCAACTGCTCGATCTCGGTGATGAAATCGGCGTTGATCACCAATGCCTTAGTAAGGTTGGTAATAGCGTCTTCCTTTTTCCTTTCGAAGAGTCTTACCCTCGAAAGACAGCTCTATGACCTTCACTTCGATGTCTAAAATATTGGAGGTGAACTCCTCGACCAACCCTTGCTAGTTCTTCATCACCTCCTCTTGAAGACTGGCAAGGTCCTCTTTGGCGATCTTGTTCAGCTTGCCGTACTTGACGACCGAGCTCGCAAACAATTCCTTGGCCTTGGCCAAGTTCTCCTCAGATTGACTTTAGATATAAGACTGTTTAGCTGCCCAAGCCCGAAAATACCCACCGTACGCTAAAAGCCGCAAAAGGGAAGATTCCAAATGTGGGTCAAAAGCAATAGACGCTCAAAAAATTTTCTAAGTCCTAAAGGGCTAAGGTTTACCTGGGCAGCATGCTCGGTCATCCTCGCGGTGACGACCTCCTCATTTGGGCACTCCTTCATCAGAGTTTGGAATGAGGCATTGGTCATGATGCCCCTTGCCATCTGAGGGGCCATCTTCTAACTATATTTGGAGAACAAATCCATGTCCTCTATGAAGGTCCAGAATGGCTCCCTCGGGACCTTACCTCTTGGAATTTTGGAGTCCCGAAGGGCCCTCTTCCAAATGTGCTCAGCCATCCACTAAGCCTGGGCTCGTTCATTTGTAAAATCATGCTAAAGTTCAGTTATAACGTTATCCCTTAGCCATTCATCTACAAGGTCTAAAATACCAAAAAATTTCAAACCCATTGATGAATGGCTAAAGGAAAAACCTGGTTAGAGTTTAGGGCCCTCTTCGTCAAAGTCACTGACGTCCAACACCTCGACGGGGATGTCCTTGCCCTCACTTCTTCACCATTCTTGAGCCTCCTCAGCAAACATCTCCCCCAATGAAGTCCCCAATGCCTCGACAGCAACATCGGGACTTAGAGGGGTGGAATGGATGGCTGACCCCGAAGGTGGGTCAACGCAAACAGGGGTTTGATCAGGCACCACGGTCTGATCCTTAGGCGGAGGAGGAAAGGAGTCCTCCTTACTTTTCTTCAACCTCGGGGGCCGAAGATGATCCACCGATCACTTTCTTCTTCTTCAGTGCCTTTTTCTTCTGTTGTTCTCCCTTCTCGGCTTGACCTAGGAAGAGACTCTTGTAAAACGCCGTTGACTTGTCCCCCATCTCTGTAAGAAGAAAAACATCAGTGTAAGTATGAAAAAGTCCTAAACAACAAAATGTAAAGGACTTACTCTCTTTGAGTGCCGAATATATAAGTTCGCCCCACAGGAGCATGACCAACCAGGACTTCTTCCCGTCCACTATCGGTTTTGGCTTGTTCAAGTCAGTAATATACTCCTTAACAACCCCAAGTTTCGAAGTACTTCTTCGGTCATAAAGCTCCATCTAATGGGGAAAGGGTAGAGGGAGCGCGGAGGAACTTCAAGATCCTAATTTGCAACAACCCAAATAGGGCCATCAAACTCTTTAAACTGAGCCTCCAGTTCCAAGGTTAATAGCTTCCACATGTCTACTATGTCGATGGCCAAGGTTCCCAAAGCCCACTTTACAAGAATGCCCTTCCATTGCTCATCCACTTTTAGAAAAAAGTACTTTTTCTGCCAGCCTCGCCAACTATCCTTGGTGTCGAAGGTAAAAGTAAACTTCTTGCTCTCGAATCTTCGAGGGAGCAAGAAGTAGAATCCACCCTTCGGGACAGGGTGGAGTTTTTAATATTGCATGAAAAAGATGAAGTGGGCTTTTATATTGAAAACCCCACACATGCAAAGAAAGGCATTAAAATAAGAATACGAGTTTGGAGGAAGTTGGTTGACGGCTATGCCATGGAATTAGCAGAAGTCACAAACCATCTTCGATGGAGGATACCGAAGACCCGTCTTCAATTGTGCTCTGAAGACGGTAACCTCATCATGGCGAGGAAGGTAGCTCAGCATGGTAGGTCTGGTAAGCTTGGTGATGGCATACGAAAGAAGAAAAAACTTAGCTGACCACTTCTTCAGCTTTTCCGAAGTCGCACAGCTCAAGTGAGAATTAAGGGGAAGCTAGCTTTCAGGAACAGCTTTAACTGTGACTTGTCAGGATGACATCTTCAGGACAAAGACACTAACCATGGACTAACGGGAAAACATAAGAGAAAAGGGTAGAAGAAGAACAACTTCAGAAACAAACCCACCTAGTTTGGGAAGGAAAAAAAACTTCGGAGATCATCACGAGACTTGCCAAAAATCACTCCACCGCTTGCACCACTGTAAGAAAAAAGATGGAAAATGAGATGGAAATTGAGAGCAAAAGGAGTGAAAGTATAAGAGTGAGGAAACCTCTTAGGGACAAGGCCTTATATAGATCGAAGAGGGCAGGCGAAGCGTCGCCATAATGACCCTTCGCAAGCAAATGGACCCAACCAACATAACGGATGCGATTGATTGCCATTAACTAGATGACATATGTCACACGATGTGAAAATCGAGGGCATGCCTACTGACACTAGTAGTCCTACATCATCTACCCCGAAATGACGTGACTAACCAATCAGAAGATAGGACAGTTCCATTGAGGAAATTATAGCCCTCCCCCTTCGAAGATATAACCATGGATAGAGGACATGAAATAGCTCCTTTGTTCTTGAAAGTGTGGCCTCACTGAAGAATAGAAAGCTGGTTCGGAACAACATCCTTATAAAGGGCTCAAGGGAGAGTGCAAAAACCCTCAGATAATGCCGAGAATGCAACTTCGGCAAGAATGTGGGGTCTTAACTCGAGGAGCTTTCAAAAGTCAGATCTCTTGGCTAAAGAACAACTTCAGCTTCTTATTACATACTGACAAACGACTAGTGCTGAAGACACAACTTCAGCTTCTCCGAGGAGGGCATGTGATAGCCGAAGGGCTATCACCCCCAAGATCTCCTGATCAGGTAACTTGACCCCACCCTCGGAAGAAACTTAGCCCCGACCTCGGGGCATTCTCTACACCACCCTCAGAAAGTAACATGACCAACTTTGGGAAAAGGCATTCTCACCACCATCGGATTTATGGAACCACTAACCTTGGACAAGCAGATCCACCATCCTCAGCTGAGTATAAAGTCTCCCAAAAATGATCATCCTTTCCGATGGGTCTTCCCCAATAGCCCTCAAGGAAAATCTCTACCTGAAAAGGTTTCACACCCTAAATAGGTCTTACGGAGATACGACAAAAATGGTTAAGGAGCCTCTGACAAAAAGACCTTGCACACACCCTTGCCTCTGGCCAAAACAGCCTACGGCCAGCTAGAGATGCCTGCCTTAAAAGGTATGGATCGGATCTGATCGAACACGTGTCATGATTTGGACAGGCTGTGTCGAACGGCCTCTTCCCTCTACCTTCCTATAAATACTTAGGAGGGACCTTGGTAAAAGGACACGAGACTCTCTTTTTCACTTACTCTCTGCTCTTTACTATTACCCTCACAAATACTGACTTGGGCATTGAAAGCTCCTCCCCCGGAAACACACTTCGAGGAGCTCCTAACCCATGTTTCTTCCAAGTGTTTCAGACATCTTCACACCAAAAATTCACCCTATGGGCCAATATGTCATTCAACGAAGATGCCGTCGGGCATCACTTACCATGTTACAAGTGACACCCATGCACCTATGGTTAAGTTTCAAAGGTATTAATGATTGTAGCATTGCATTGCATACATCTAACATGCAATTGTGCAAGTTTTTAGCATCATTTTCAGGAACGATTTGTGTGCTTTCTTTGGTTCATTATTAGCTTATTTGTTAATTTGTTTTTCTATAGTTAGGTTCAGTAATTATTTGTAGTTTATTTTCTTTTTTCCTACAAGATCTATACAGAGTTCTTGTTTTCGCTTTATTGCCATCTAATCCTAAGATTGAGAGAAATCCTTTCTAGAGGCAAGTTTATGGAGCAAAGTTAAAGTGATACACCTTCATCATTATTTGTTAATATGGAAGAACATCTAGGAGCAGATGTTATAAAAGGAAAAAGAGCTAGAATGCCACCACATTGCCATGAAAAAATGGTCATAATGAGCTGATGAATAATGGCCATGGTGAGGTTAATAAAAAAGTTGGAAAAAAAAAGTGATGCCCATCGGCATCTCCACTGTGTGTCATGATGAGGGTTGCAGGAACCTTCGGTGATGGAGGAGCGTCCGGGGAGAATACGTTCAGGGAGGATCACCTGGAAGATACAGAAAGTAAGGGTTAGGAGGTCCCCGGAGTATTTTTCCGAGGAGGAATCTCCGATGCCCAAGTCAGTATTTCAGGGTGAAGGATAAGTAAAGGAGCTGAAGATAGTCTCATGGAGAGAGTGCCCCCTTACCTGTCATGCCTCCCGAGTATTTATAGGAGGTAAATAGGAGAAGTTTGTTTGCCACAAGCTGCCCAGATCATGACACGTGTCGGGCTGGATGCAATTCGTACCTTTATGGGGGCCTTTAGCCGTCCATAGGCTGTTCCGCCGAAAGCCTGTGCCGCTCGAGAACGGCATGTCAGAGCGTGTCTGCGGACGGCGTGTCGGGAGCCGTATGAGTACGGTGTGTCAAAGACTCCTAAGCTGCCTAGTCGTACGTCCATGTAGCCTTTCTCGGTGACCGAATTCCTATGGGGTCTAAGGGTACCTCGGGGAGGTAAACGTCTTCGGAGGGAGGTCCCTTGTTTTATACAAGACACCTTCGGCTGGGCTTTCCCGAGGTTAGGCTCAAGTCCTTGGTAATAGTGCTCTTGAAGATATGTCTTAAAGGTGGCCCAAAGAATGGCCGAAGGCGGGCTTAGGCATGTGGAGTCATTCCTAGGTTATCCTTAGGAAGAGTGATGACCCTTTGTGACCGAAGTTGGTCTGACGTGTCCTCCGAAGGTGGTGCTTTTTCGGCTTGCCCGAGGGTGCCTGAGGCCCTATCTTTGCCGAGGTCTGGTCGCCTGTTCCTGACCAAAGGTGATGCGTTGGCCCAGGATGATGTGTGAGCACAAGGTCCTTCAAGGGTGATTGCCCTTCAGCTATCATATGCCCCCCCTCAGAAATTTGAAGACGTATCTTCGGTTTGGGGGGCTCTCGGGCACCCTTTGGAGTTCGAGCGATGTTCCTGGCGCACCTGTCGAGGCCTTTGTCAGAGGCGTGCGAATCCACTATCCTCTCTGTCAGTGAATCGCTTTGTCTTCTTACTCAGACGGACGTGTTGCCTTGGGAATCATTATATAGCTTTGCCAGCTGTCAGGGGCGTGCCCTCATTTCTCGCATCAGCTTACATGTGGCCATTGATAAATGGCGAGTGGTTACGTTGGTTGTGTTAACTGCGTCTCTTCGGCTTCGAGGGGCAATAATGACAACACTTCGCTTACCCTCTTCGGTCTATATAAGCACCTCTTGCTCCATTTCTTGTCATTCTCCTTTCTTTTGCTCTCATCTGCTCTACAGCTCTCTCTGGTCTTTTTCCTTCTTCCAGTGACGGTTTCAACGGTGGAGCGATTTCCGGCAACCCTCATGACAGCATCCAGAAACCCTAATTTCGGCAAAACCTTCGGTGGGTGTTTTCCTCTATAGCTCTTTCTTTTTTCTTCCGAGATTGTTTTTCTGAGGTTCTTGTCTTTCCAAAATCTTTCTGTTTTCTTACTCCATTTCTCCCGAAGTCGTCCTCCTTCTTTCTCAAAAAATGTCAAATCCAACCCCGTTGATGTCTATTCGTCCTCTTCCTGAAAGCTTTTTCCCCCTTGAATCTCATCCTTGCTGTACCACTTCAGAAAAAATGACAAAGTGTATGGCCAAATTTTATCTTCCCTCTTACGTCATCCCGAGGTTGCCTTTCCCAGGTACGTACAATTTTATGGCTCATTCGGGTGAGGTTATCGTTTACCGAGCTTAGCTGAAAACTGGTCTTCGGTATCCTCCCCATCGGATGATATGTGAATTTTGTAAATTCCACGGGATTGTTGTGAATCAACTCCCTCCTAATTCTTATTCTTATTTCAACTCCTTCCTTTGCATGTTTGCAGTTTTTAAGATAAACCCCCACTTTCTCTTCTTCATGCAGTATTACAAACTCCACCCGGTCCCGAAGGGCGGCTTTTACTTCTTGCTTCCCCGAGGGCCCGGGAGCAAAAAATTCACCTTCACCTTTGATAACAAGGACAACTGGTGAGGGTGGCAGAAGAAGTTTTTCTTCTTGTCGGTTCCCGAGTTTTGGAGCCATGTACTGACCAGGTGGGCTTCGGGGACCCTGAAGATCGATGTTGTCGACCCCCGGAAGCTCCTAACTTCGAAGTTGTCTGCCGAGTTCGATAAGTTTGACCAACTTATCCAGGCGATCGCAGACTGGGACCCTGAGGTTCCTCCGCGTTCACTTTATCCTTTTTCCATCAAGTGGGACCTTATGACCAAGGAGGTCCTTCGAGAACTGGGAGTAGTGAATGCGCACAAGGGCGACCCCAACATGCCCGTGCCCATTCTCCCGGGGAAGAAGGCATGGATAGTAATGCTTCTTCAGGCCAAAATTTCATATGAGGCTTTTGCCGAGAGTAAGTCACCTTCCAGGATTTGAAATCTTTTTTCCTTTTGGACTTACACTGATGTTTTTTGCTTTTGCAGAGATGGGCGATCAAGCTGCTGACTTTTATAAGTCTCTCTTTCTCGGTCAGGCCAAGAGGGGAGAACAGGCGCGCAAAAAGACGTCTGCCAAGAGGAAAAAGACCACCGGGGGTCCTTCTAAGGCTAAGAAGGCCAAGGTGGCTGCCATCCCTCCTCCCCCCGAAGACGTGGTCGAAGTGCAGGATCGGTCTCCTGCCCATTCTTCGGTCCTTGCTGATCCTCCCTCGAACTCTACCATTCTCGGGGCAGCCTTGAGTCCTGTCCTTACTGCCGAGACCTCGACCGAGCATAGATCCGCTCAAGAGCTCGAAGAGAGCAGAAGGAGAAAAGGAAAGAATATTCCCAGCGAAGTCCGAGGAGGGGGCGAGTCTGAAGATGATGTGGCCGAAGTTCCACCAGGTTGGTTCCTTAGCCATTCTTCTGCAAATCTACGTATTTTTTGTATCTATGATTTTTTGGATGAATGGCTAAGGGATGATGTTCTGACGGAACTTCAGCGTGATCTTGCAAAGGACATGCTTGTTGCCCCTTGGATGGAAACTGACGCCCGAAGGAGGGCTCTTCGGGATAGGCACATCCCGAAGGATAAAGTGCCGAGGGAGCCCTTCTGGACATTCACGGAGGACATGAATTTGTTCTTCGAGGATAGCCAGCTGATGGCTCCCCAAATGGCGATGGGGGTGATGACGAACGCCACCTTTCAGTCGCTCATCACTGAATGCCCGAACGAGGAAATCCTCGCGGTGAGGATGACTGAGCATGCCACCCAGGTAGTTCTTCCTTCTCTTACTTAGAAAAATTTTCTTTTAAGTTTTTATCATTTTTTGATCTTTATTCGGGGCCCCTTTTTTTTGTAGCTCTTGGTGTACATCGGATATTTTCACGCCTGGGCGGTGAGGCAAATAGAGTCCCGCTCTCGGTCCAAGGATTCTCTGTGCAAAATGAAAGAGTTCTGCGCCAAGTATGTCCTCAAGTACAGTGAACTAAATAAGATTGCGAAGGAGGACATAGTGAATCTTCGGGCCGAGCTCGCGGTGAGCAAGCAGAAGCTCCTCCTTGATTTTGTAGCCAAGGTCAAGGACCTTGGCTCACAGTGTGCTGTTCTCTTTTCGGAGAATGAGGCCCTTCGGAAGGAGAACGATGAAGATAGCGAGAACCTTGCGAAGGCGCTCGCTTTGAACGCCGAGCTCCAGGTTGAGGTTGACTCTTTGAGGAAGGAGGCTAAAAGTAAGAAGAAAAAGAAGCTGGAGGGGAAGATTGCTGAGCTCACGGCCGAGCTGTCAGCCCTTAGTGCCGAGAAGGATCAATCTGACTAGATGACGAAGGTGTCTTACCAAGATGGCTTCTGCTTGCTGCGTCCTCAGGTCCTTTCTCAGCATCCTGAGCTTGACCTCTCCTACCTGTCTGCTTTGGACTTTCCCACAAAGCCCAGGTGGACATGGTTGAAGGTGGAGTTTCTCAATCTTCCTCCTGCTGGGCCCGTGCCTCAGGCTGATCCTGCTGAAGATGCCAATGCCGAAGAGACGCCAGACGCTCTAGCTCAGTCATAGGCTTTTTCTTCTTTGTAAACCTGCCCCTTTGTACTTATTGGCCTTAGAAATTTTAATGAAGATTTTTTTTCTCAAGTCTCCATTCTTTCTTCCGAATATGATTCTTCATAAGTCTGTGTAATTTTATATATGTTTCTTCGGCGAACGTTCGAAATTATGTCTTCAGAAAGAGTCATTTTAGACTTTTCCAGTATTTCGCCAAGTTTTTAAACTCCACCAAGGAGCTAGTTCCTCTTGGAAGAAAACCAGTAAGGAGCCTTTTTCAGTAACGCGACTATATTCGGCCTATATTTTCATTGCCGACTTCGGGGAGGAGTAGTTACAAGATTTCTCTCAGAAAAAATGTCTAAGTATAGAATCTTTTCAGAGAGTCTTCATGCCAAGTATTTTTCAACCCTACTCCCTCAGTATCATCCAATTTGTAGACCCCTGGGCGAACCTCGCCGTGGACCAAATAAGGTCCACTCTAGTTTGCCCGAAGTACCCCTTCTGATGGCTTGCGTGGCTCAAATTCGGCCTTTCGGAGAACAAGGTCTCCTCTTTTGATTTCTTTTCTTCTTACATGTAAGTTAATGGCGTGAGCTATTCTTTGTTGGAAAGCCTTCCTCCTAAGTTCGGCCATTTCGCGATGTTCTTTGGCGAGGTCTAGTTTTGTCCTCAAGCCGAGATCATTTCCTCCTTCATCAAATACTTGTATTCTTATTGAAGGCTGCATGACCTCAATGGGGATGATGGCTTCTATCCCATACACAAATGAGAAAGGAGTTTCCCCGGTGGCCCTTCGGGGAGTCGTACGATAGCTCCACAGCACACTTGGAAGCTCTCATGGCCATTTCCCCTTTGCCTCCCTTAGTCTCTTCTTCAAGCCATCTTTTATTGTCCTATTGGATACCTCGACCTGCCCGTTACTTTGAGGGTGGGCTACTGGAGCAAAATGCATTTTTATGCTGAGGTCAGCCACGAATTCCTGGAATCCTCTATCCATAAACTGCGTTCCATTGTCAGCCACTATTACCCTTGGTATGCCAAATCGGCATATGATGTTCTTCCATACAAACTTTTGGATGTCCTTTCCTGAGATTGATGCCAATGGCTCCATGTCAATCCACTTAGTGAAGTAGTCCATTGCGACTATACAGAACTTTACCCCACCGGGAGCGCTTAGAATAGGTCCGATGAGATCAATACCCCATACGGTGAAGGGGTAAGGATAATTTCCTGAAGTTATTCTTTCCGAAGGTAACTTTTGGATGTTGGCGTGCCTTTGGCAATTGTCACATCTTCGGACAAATTGCCTTGCGTCTTTCCTCAAGGTAGGCCAAAAGTAACCTTGGCGAAGTAGTACCCCAGCAAGAGCGTCTGTTCCTATATGGGAACCACAAGCTCATTCGTGGAGTTCTTCGAGTATTGTTCTGACATTATTTTCGCCTATGCATTTCTGCAGGGGGCTCACATACCCTTGTCTATACAGTTCCTCTCTGATGAGGAAGTATCTTCCCGAGCGCTTTCGTACTTTTGCAGCCTCTTTGGGATCCTTAGGGAGTTTCGAAGTTGCTAGATATTTCTTGATGGGGTCCTGCCATCCTTCCCCCAAGGTTGCTATGCACATTAATTCTGTACTGAGTTGCTCCAGCACCTCGGTGGGTTCCTTGGATTTGGCCAAGGTGTCAGCTTAAGTATTATCTCTTCGCGGCACATTTTCTATTTGTACCGACTCAAACTCTTCGACGAGTTTTTTGACAAGGTCGTGATATTTCACCAAGGTTGGATCCTTTGCCGCATATTCTCCTTTTGCCTGCCAGACTACTAGCCGTGAGTCACTGTGGGCCATATGGTTTGTCACGTTGACTTTTCTGGCTAGCTTTAGTCCTGCTATAAGGGCCTCATATTCGGCGATGTTATTGGTAACATCAAAACTGAATTTGATTACTTTGGTAGCTTGCATACCTTCGGGCCCCCGAAGGACTATTCCAGCGCCCTGATGCTCGATGCCTGACGCTCCATCGACAAAGAGCTTCCACTCTGGATCAACCTTTGCTCGATCTTCCTTGATGGTTTCAGCATTCTCAATCTCTAGGATTTCGACAATGAAGTCTGCCAATGCCTGGGCTTTTATTGCCCTTCTAGGCTTATAAGTGATGTCATACTCTTCGAGTTCGGTACACCATTTTGATAATCTTCCCGAATGCTATACTCTTTTCATTACGTCACGTAGAGGCAGGTTATTTCGGACGGTGATAGCATGTCCTTGGAAGTAGAGTCGCAACCTTCTACCTGTGAGTACCAAGGAGTAAATGGCCTTTTCGAGCAATGGGTATCTGATCTCGGCGCCATGTAGGGACTTGCTTACATAATATACTGGTCATTGCCTCCCACCTTCTTCTTTCAGTAACTGCGAGGTAGAGGATGAGGGATTCTTCCTCCCGAGGTTGCCGAAGTGTTGGCAAGTGTGGGTCAAGGAGTTTTTAAGCTCATCCCAAGCTTTCTGGCATTCTGGGTTCCATGGATGCTTCTGGGTTCCGGAGGTATCCTCGCCCTTGGGGGCTTTGGTGAATACTTTGAAGAATCATCGACATCGGTCGCTGTACCTAAAGATGAATCTACTAAGGGAAGTGATTCTTCCAGTAAGCCTTTGTATATCTTTGATGGATGTGGGTGTTCGGAAATTTAGCAGGGCTTTGACTTTTTCAGGGTTGGCATCTATTCCCCTTTCTGATACCATGAACCCAAAAACCTTTCCTGCACTTACTCTGAATACACACTTGAAGCCCTTCAGCATCTCCAGTATGTGTCATGGTGAATGTGGCAGGAGCTTCCGAAGGTGTGGACGAGTCTGGAAAGAAAGTGCTCTATGTGGATTACCTGGAAATCACAGAGAGTATGGGTTAGGAGGTCTCCGGAGCATTTTTTCGGGGAGGAGCCTCCGACACCCAAGTCAGTGTTTAAGAGGTATAGAGGCGATAAAGAGTGAAGAAGAATATTGTCTGATGCCTCTCTCTTCTTTTACCCGGGATGTTTACCGAGTATTTATAGAGGAGCGAACAGTAATAGTCCTCCTTATGTGGCCGGCCCAGATCTTGACACGTGTTCGGTAAGATGCGGTTCACGTCTTCGGGGAATAGGGGGTCACTCAACTGATCATAGACCGTCGAGCTAGGAGCCTAGGTGACCCAAGAGTGTCGTGCAAGAGTGTCCCTACAAGCGGCGTGTCAAAACATGTCTGGGAGCGGTGTGTCAGGGATGTGTCAGAGGCTCCTTAATTGCTCATGTCGTACTCCCGAGGTCCATTTTGGTGGAAAAGACCTCTTCGGAGAAGGACTCGTCTACCGAGGTTTCTTTAGTATCACAGGAGTATATTTCCCGAGCTTGATCTTCCTTAGAGACACCCCTACTTCCGAGGATGGCTTAATCGTCCCCCCGAGGCTGGCACTGTCGTTTCCTGGAAGGGAGAATTGCCGAGGTCGGATATGGGAGGTCGAACATCCTTCTTTTCATGGCGGGTGGTTTCTCCTTCGAGGTTGGTGCTTTGTCTGAACCTATGGGTTCAGAGGGTGATGGGCACCTCGGCTATCACATGCCCCCTCCCGGGAAGTCGAAGCGGATACTTCGGCTTTATGCTTCCGGGAAGGCTTTTTTGCCGAGCTCGTGGTCGGAGCTCCACTCAAGGAGTTGCTCTTCTCCAGAAGACGTTCTTTCATAGCCGAGGTACCCTTCCCTAGTTCTTTGGGTGACCTCGGGGTGCGTGTAGCTTTTCTTTTCATTTTTTCTGCTGCGGGTTTGTGAACCGTCGCATCCTTTGGTCAGACATGTCACTTATGGATAAGCGTGCCTGGGTTTCCGTAATGTTAGAGGGGCGTGCCCTAGGTCTTCGCGTTGGCTGACACGTGGCCGCTAGTGGATGGCGAAATAGTTATTGATGGCCTAAGGCCTCATCGTTGTGAGTCATGATGACTGTTGAGGAGACTTCTAGGAGGAAGAACGCCTGGAAGGTGGATCGCCCCAAGGAGAGTACCTGAAAAGCTGGTAAACAGGGTTAGGAGGCCCCCGGAGTGTTTTTCCGGGGGGGGAGCCTCCGACGCCCAAGTCAGTGGTGGCCGGAAGAAGGAGAAATTCACTAGCTCAAAGAGAAAGGCAGAAAAGTCTCGCCTGGTATTTTCTCAGGGTGTGGGAGCTGTATATCCGGCCTGCCAACCTCCTGTCAAGTATTTATTTCCTGTATATATAGGAATACCTAGCCCGTTCAGATCATGACACGTGTGCGGTCGGATGCTCCTGAACGTCTGGGCGTAGGGGACAGATAGTTGGTAACTAGATGGCCTCGAGCCTTGTGCTGAGACGGGCCATGATATGATTCTGATGGCGTCTGCGCATCAGGGCGACTTTTTACGTCTGTGGTGGGACGTGTCAGAGGCTTCCTTAAATGCTTCCTTAAATGCGCCTGCCGTACTCCCGAGGTCCCTGGGCGAGGTCGTCCTCTAGTTCGGACAGAGCCTCTTCGGGAAGCCTACCCTCAGTTCGGGGGTTCCCAGTTCCAGGGGGTTCCGCCTTCGGGGATATCATATTCGGGCAGCAATGTCTGGTGCCACTTTTCCGAAGGTGCGCTGTTCACAACCTTGGGGGGCGAATGGAGTCCTCAAGTTTTACTGGCGTGCCGAGGCTCGGAGCTCTCAGGCTATCTCCCGAGGTGCATGATTCCACCTATTCCCGGGAAGCGCCAGTTCTTCTGGCCATTGTTGTGGCAGGGTATTCGGCCAGATTGAGGCGATAGCCTTTGGCTATCACATGCCCCCCTCTGGAAAGCCGAAGTGAAGACTTCGGTTTGCATCTCTTTCCGAGGTTGCCGTTGGGAGTCTTGTTGGGAAGCATAACCTGTTCCGAGGTCGCACCTTTTGCCCGAGGGTCTGGGTTGTTCGGCCTTGGCCTATTCTTTGTTGTCTCCGAGGCAAAGCCTGTACCGAAGATACACCTCTTGCCCAAAAGTCATGGGCTGTTCAGCCATAGCCTGTCTCTTGGTGTCCTCGAGGTGGCCTGCTTTTTATTTCTGCAGGTCTGATGGCCAAGCGTGTCAGACTGAGCGGCGCGTCTCCATTTCTCAGGGATGTCAAACGACGTGTCCCAATCAGGAGGCGTGTCCCGGTTTTCCAGGCACGTTTGGGGAGGCACGTCCCCCATTTCTGCGCAGCGGTTGACACGTGGCTTCTTGCCATTGGAGGAGAGGCGCGTCATTTACAGAGGGCGCGCCTTTTCGGGTGCAGCGGGCAGTTACGGCGACGGTTCGCCTCCAATGGGTACTTATGATGTTCTTTCGGTTACCCACCTTTGGCCTATAAATAGCCCATTCCATCATAAGTCCCACTTACTGTTTTTCTGCTCTTTTTCTGCTCTCTCTCTGCTTTGCCCTCTGTTCTTGCGTTTTATCTTGCTTTCTGTGGCGGAGCTTCTTTAATCAGAGCTTTTCCTACCAACTTTCACGACGGCGTCCTCAGGCAAATCTTTTGGTGGGTTTTGATTTTCAGAGTACTCTGATTCCTCTGTTTTTCTGAGTTTTTCTGGAAAACTGTTGTTTCTTCCAAACTCGTCTTCTGAGTTTTTTCTGGAAACTATTTTCTTTTCCATCTCAAACTCTTTTTCATGTCTGCGATGCCTGTTCCCGAGAGCTGGAAACCTCTTCTGGCCCATCCTTGCTGTACCACCCCCAAAAAACTAGAGAGGTGGAAGAAAAAATTCTTTCTTCCGTCTTACGCTGTGACCAGACTGCCTCGTTCTAGCCATTTTGCTTTTTCAAACCGTGGCGACGAGGTTACCATCTTCCGAGCCCAACTGAAGGCCGGACTTCGGTATCCTCCCCCGAAGGTGGTTTGCGAGTTCTGCCAATTCCATGGCATTGCTGTGAACCAGCTTCCCCCGAACGCGTACTGCTATTCTAACGCCTACCTCTGCATGTGTGGCGTGTTCGGGATAGAGCCCCACTTCATCATTTTCATGCAGTACTACAAGCTCTATGTGGTCCCGAAGGGTGGCTTCTATTTCCTACTGCCTCGGGGATCCGGGAGCAAAAAATTCACCTTCACCTTCGACACGAAGGATAGCTGGCGGGGGTGGCAGCCTAAGTTCTTTTTCCTCAAGGTGGATAAGAACTGGTCTGATGTCCCGACCAGGTGGGCTCAGGGAGTGCTGAACGCAGACGTCGTTGATCCGAGGATGCTGCTGACCCCACCGTTGGCTTCCGTGTTCGCGAATTTCGACGCCCGCATTCGGGCAGTCGCTGACTGGGCTCCCAAGGTCTCTCCTCGTGCTCTTTACCCCTTTCCTATCAACTGGAGGTTGATGACTGAAGAAGTCCTTCGGGAGCTGAAAGTGGTTAAGGAGCACGTGACTGACCTCAATATGCCCGCTCCCGCCATCGCCGGGAAAGACTCCTGGCTGGTCAAGCTCCTTAAGGGGGAGACTTCTTTCGAAACTTTTGCCGAAAGTGAGTAATCTTCCATCCCTTTATACTTTTTCCTCGGACTTACACTGATATTTCTTCTCTTTTTCAGAGATGGGCGATGGGGCTGCCGCTTATTACAAGGCCCTCTTTTCTGGCCAAGTGGAGAAGGGGGAGCAGACAAAGAAGGCGGCTTCCCGAAGAAGGAAGACGACAGGGGCGGGACCCTCGGCGAAGCGAGCTAGGAAGGCTCTCCAGCCTTCTCAGCCAGAGCTTTTGGAAGAAGAAGCTGGCGAAGACGCTGGCCTTGTTGAAATTCCACCGGCCGAGGTCCCCGCTACTTCCGCCGAGGTGCCTCCTCTCGACCTCGAGGCCCCCAGAAACACTGTAGTGGTAGAAGTACCCACCGCCGAGGAGCGGTACCGGCAGAAGGGTAAGGGTCTTTCTTCCGAGGGGCCCGAGGATCCCGAGGACACTGTCTCCGAGGTTCCTCCAGGTATGCCTTTAGGCGAAGTTCAGCTCCTTTTCCTTTCGCGAATTTTTCTTCTGCTCCTAACTTCCTTCCTACTTTCAGAGGAGCCCCTTGCTGCTGGCTGGAGGGCCATTCCTGAGAGGAAACGAGCCCTCCGCGATGCCATAATCCCTGAGGGGAAGATCCCCTTGGAGCCCTTTTGGACAATCACGGAGGATATGAATTTGCTCTCCGACGATTGTCCAAAAATGACAAAGGAGATTTGGAAGGGGATCACCACTGACGCCTCCTTCCGGGCCATTGCGGCGGCTCACCCGAGGGATAACACCCTCGCCGCAAAAGTCACCGAGCACGCTGCTCAGGTATAGTCTTTACACTCTTTTTCCTCAATTTTCTAAGTGTTTAGACTTGTACTAACCTGGACTTTTGCCTTGCCGTAGCTGCTGGAGTACGCTGGTTATCTCCGAGTTCGGGTGGCCAGACAGGCTGCCTCCAAGGATGCGACTTCGCAGGAACTCAGTGAAGCGAAGGCTTCGCTTGCGAAGGTGATCGCCAGCAACCAGCAGCTGACAGCGGATTGTTCTCAGCAACTTGCTGCCGTTCGGGAGGAGTTCTCGAAGAAAAGAGAAGAACTTGAAAAGGACTCCTCCCGGAAGATTGCCGACCTCGGTGACCAAGTAAAGGGGCTGCTCGCCGCCAACGAAGATCTTGTCAAGGACAAGGCTGTTTCTGACAGTCTTGCGTCGAGGTTGACGGACGAGAACAATGCTCTTCAAGCCGAGGTCGAGGCTCTGAAGAAGGAGTCCGGAGAGACGCTGGGGATAAGCGAGCTCGAAGAGGAGGTTGCTGAGCTGAGGGACGAGGTCAATGTCCTTGGCGTTCAAAAACGTACTTCTGATAACATGGCCAAGGTCGCCTTTCAGGACGGCTTCTGCCTCGCTCGGCACCAGGTGCTGCAGAGGTTCCCAGAATTGGACCTCTCTTTTCTGAAGGGCCTAAATATTCCTGAGGGACCTCGGTGGCAGTGGTCCAAGGTCGAGCATCTGAAGCTTCCTGGCCTTCGTCCGCCCGGCTCTCCCTAGTTTGTTTTAGGGCTCCTCTTATTTTTCTCCTTCGTGCTCCTTCTTTGGACACTTCTTTTGTAAGGCAGCGTTTGCTCTAAATGAACAATCTTTTCGGCTAAGTCCTTTCTTGCAAGTTTCTTTATTTCCACTGTCCCGAACACGTTTGCTCAAGAGACTTTCGGAAAACCTGTAACCAAAGAAACTTTTTACCTTCCTTTGTCCCGAGTGTGCTCGCTCAAGAGACTTTCTGGAAAGTATGCAAAAATTTGGCTAAGTCTTTTGCAGGCTTTTTGTTTCCTTTTATCCCGAACATGTTTGCTCAAGGGACTTCGGAAAAGTTTCAGCCAAATTTTTCAGTCTTCCTATTGTCCCGAGCATATTTGCTCAAGGGACTTAGGAAAATTCTCACGAGATTGCTCATTTCCCTCTTTCCCGAGCATGTACGCTCAAGGGTGTTTGGAAATTATCTCTGCTTTTGTTTTGGCGTGCACTATTACGAGATTCTTGCTTTCCCTTTTTTCCGAGCATGTACGCTCAATGGTGTTCGGAAAATTTTCTCTGCACTGATTATGCCGAGTACCTTTGCAAGATTCTTGTTTCCCATTTTTCCCGAAAATAGTGGCTCAAGGGCCTTCGGGAAGTCACATCTGCTTTTTTCGTGGCGAGCACCTTCGCGGAATTCTGTCTTGGACAATTTGGTATACTTAAGAATTTTTCTCAAGACCATTCTGTACTTAGAATATTTCTTGTACAATATATCTCTTCCGCTCAACCTTAGGCGTAGAATTTTTTCAAGGCATCTGAATGCCAAGTGTTTTTCAATTCTACGCCTTCGGCATCGCCAAGCCTATACACGCCTTTCCGTACTTCGGCGAGAACCAGATAAGGTCCTTCCCAATTTGCGCGAAGTACACCGTGAGATGGCCTTCGGGGTGCAAAGTCAGCCTTTCGGAGAACGAGGTCTCCTTTTTTGATTTCTTTTGGCCTGGCTTTTAGGTTGATAGCCGCGGCCACTCTTTGCTGGAAAGCTTTTCTTCTCAGCCCGGCTATTTCTCTGTGTTCGGTCACAAGGTCGAGCTTAGTTCTCAGACCGAGGTCGTTTCCGCCTTCATCAAATACTTGCACCCGTATTGAAGGCTGAACTATCTCTATTAGGATAATGGCCTCTGTTCCGAAGACGAGTGAGAAGGGAGTTTCCCCTGTGGCTCTTCATGGCGTCATTCGGTAGCTCCACAATACACTTTGGAGTTCTCCTGGCCATTTCCCCTTGGCTTCCCCAAGTCTCTTTTTCAGGCCATCTTTTATGGTCCTGTTTGATACTTCCACCTGCCCATTGCTTTGGGGGTGAGCTACTGGGGCGAAGTGCATCTTTATTCCGAGGTCGCTGATGAATTCCTGGAATCCTTTGTCTATGAACTGGGATCCATTATCAGCTACTAGTACCCTCGGTATGCCAAATCTGCATACGATGTTTTTCCATACGAACTTCTGCACTTCTTTTGCCGAGATAGTTGCTAGTGGTTCTGCCTCTACCCACTTTGAGAAATAGTCCACTGCTACCACGCAGAATTTCACGCCTCCCGGTGCTGTGGGGAGTGGCCCAATGAGGTCTATACCCCAGACTGCGAAGGGCCAAGGATAGTCTGCCGATGTTACCATTTCTGAGGGTATCCTCTGGATTTTTGCATGTCTCTGGCAACTACCGCACTTCTGGACGAACTGCCTTGCGTCCTTTCTCAAGGTAGGCCAGAAGTATCCTTGGCGGAGTATCACTGCTGCAAGGGCATCAGTTCCAATGTGCGAGCCGCACATGCCTTCGTGAACTTCTTCGAGAACCATCTCAATATCCTCTTCGCCCACACATCTCTGCAGCGGATTTGCATATCCTTGCCGATATAACTCTTCACCAATCAGGAAGAATCTTCCGGCACGTCTTCGCAGTCTTGCAGCATTGCCAACGTCTTCGGGAAGCTCATTCTCTGCGAGGTATTTCTTTATGGGGTCCTTCCACCCTGTTCCCGAGGACGTTACGCTTAGCACGGAGATGCTTGGATGGTCTAGCACCTCGGTGTATGTTTTGGACTTCGCTAAGCAATCTGCCTCAGTGTTATTCCGCCGGGGTACATTTTCGATCCGCACGGTGTCAAACTCTTGGATGAGTTTTGTTACCAGCTCGTGGTATTTTGCCAAGATTGGGTCCTTCGCCCCATAATCTCCTGCCGTCTGCCGAACTACCAGCTGGGAATCGCTGTGAGCCCTTAAGTTTCTCACGCCAATCTTTCTGGCCAAGCGTAATCTCGCTATGAGGGCTTCATACTCAGCCACATTATTGGTGACGTTGAAGCTGAACTTGATAGCCTTCATCACCTCTAGGCCTTCGGGTCCTCTGATAACTATTCCAGCTCCCTGGTGTTCGGACCCCGAGGCTCCGTCAACATGCAAGGTACATTCTGGCTCACCTTCTTTCGGATCTGAGTGGTTCTCCTCAGTGGTGGGTATTTCGGCGATAAAATCTGCCAATGCTTGGGCTTTTATGGCCTTCCGAGGCTCATACGTGATTTCGTGTTCGCCAAGCTCTATGCACCACTTGGAGAGCCTTCCCGAATGATCAACTCTCTTCATAACATCCCGTAGTGGTAGACTACTTCGGACGATGATGGGGTGAGCCTGGAAATATGGTCGCAGTCTTCTTCCTGCAAGCACCAAGGCGTATATAGCTTTTTGAAGCAAAGGGTACCTGACTTCGGCGCCATGTAGGGACTTGCTGACGTAGTAGACCGGCCATTATTTTGGCCCTTCTTCTTTTATCAGGACCGAGCTCACGGCCTTTTCTGTGACGGCGAGGTACAGTACGAGGGGTTCTCCCTCCCGAGGTTGTCGCAGAGTCGGCAGGCTGGCCAGGTAGACTTTGAGTTCTTCCCAGGCCTTTTGGCAATCTTCATCTCAGGGATGATTGTTTCTTCCGAGGTCGCCTTCCATCTTTGCTGCCTTTGTGAGGACTTTGAAGAAAGGTCTACACCTATCTCCGTACCTGGAAATAAACCTGCTCAGAGAGGTTATTCTTCCGGTTAGTCTCTGCACGTCTTTGACTGTGGCAGGAGTTCGAAACTCAAGCAGAGCCTTAATCTTCTTAGGATTGGCGTCGATGCCTCTTTCGGATACCATGTACCCAAGGAATTTTCCCGACGTCACCCCGAAGATACACTTCTCGGGGTTAAGGCGAATCCCGAAGGCTCTGAGCTTTTGGAAGGTTTCCTCCAAATCTGCAACGTGGTAGCCGGGCAGCTTGCTTTTTACTATCATATCATCAACATATACTTCCATGTTTCTCCCCATTTGGTCCTTAAAGACCTTGTTCATCAGTCTCTGGTAGGTGGCTCCTGCATTTTTCAGCCCGAAGGGCATTCTGATATAGCAGTACGTTCCTCCCTCGGTGATGAAGGCAGTTTTCTCTTCATCTTTGGGGTCCATCCTTATCTGATGGTAGCCGCTGAAGGCATCTAGGAAGCTCAGGAGCCCGTATTCGGCCGTTGAATCTACCAGTTGATCTATTGGCGGGAGGGGAAATGAGTCTTTCGGGCAAGCATCGTTCAAGTTTCTGAAATCAATGCACATCCGAAGTTTGCTGCTACCTTCTTTTGTGGCAATGACCACGTTGCTTAACCATTCGGGGTATTTGACCTCCCTGATAACTTCAGCATCCAATAGGCGCTGGACTTCGGTTCTCACGAAGTTGCTTTTGTGGGCTGAGATGCTTCGTTTCTTTTGCCTGATAGGTTTTGCTTCCGGGCTTACTTTGAGGCTGTGCTGTATTATGCCAGGGTTCACTCCTGGCATGTCTTTCGGCGAGTAGGCAAACAGATCTTTATTTTTCAGCAGAAAGGATACAAGAATTTCCTTATCACCTTTGGCCAAGCTCTTCCCTATTCGGGTAGATTGTCCTCGGACAAGATCTACTGCTTCCATTTCTGCTTCTGCGGGATCTCTTTCTTTGCCTTTCTCCTGCGCCTTTGCCTCCACTATTTGTGTAGAGTTGTCTGCCGGAGCCTTTCGTGCTTTTACAAACACCTTTCTTACCTCGGCTTGGTCGATAAAGACCTCTGCATCTCCATCCTTGGTGGCGAATGTGACAGTCAAGTACTTCACATCGGGGCGAATGTGCAGGTTCCCCTGAGTCTTCCTTCCAAGGATGGCGTTATACGAAGACGGGACCTCCATGACGATGAATCTTGCCATTGTGGACGCGTACAACTCAGCCGCTCCGTCTACCGAAGTGCCTTTTATCATTAAAGGGAGGTCGATCCATCCGAGGACGGGTAGTTCCGATGGTCCAACGCCGAAGGTGGGCGTGGTGACAGGTTTAAGTTCGCTGCTGGAGATGCCCAAGCTCGGCAGTAAGTGCGAGAACAGGACGTCAGTATTTGAGCCATCATCGAGCAACACTCTTTTTGATGGCCCAGGGCCTCATCGTTGTGAGTCATGATGACTGTTGAGGAGACTTCTAGGAGGAAGAACGCCTGGAAGGTGGATCGCCTCTAGGAGAGTACCTGGAAAACTGGGAAACAGGGTTAGGAGGCCCCCGGAGTGTTTTTCCGGGGGGGGAGCCTCCGACGCCCAAGTCAGTGGTGGCCGGAAGAAGGAGAAAGTCACTAGCTCAAAGAGAAAGGCAGAAAAGTCTCGCCTGGTCTTTTCTCAGAGTATGGGAGCTGTATCTCCGGCCTGCCAACCTCCTGTCAAGTATTTATTTCCTGTATATATAGGAATACCTAGCCCGTTCAGATCATGACACGTGTGCGGTCGGATGCTCCTGAACGTCTGGGCGTAGGGGACAGATAGTTGGTAACTAGATGGCCTCGAGCCTTGTGCTGAGACGGGCCATGATATGATTCTGATGGCGTCTGCGCGTCAGGGCGACTTTTTACGTCTGTGGTGGGACGTGTCAGAGGCTTCCTTAAATGCTTCCTTAAATGCGCCTGCCGTACTCCCGGGGTCCCTGGGCGAGGTCGTCCTCTAGTTCGGACAGAGCCTCTTCGGGAAGCCTACCCTCAGTTCGGGGGTTCCCAGTTCCAGGGGGTTCCGCCTTCGGGGATATCATATTCGGGCAGCAATGTCTGGTGCCACTTTTCCGAAGGCGCGTTGTTCACAACCTTGGGGGGCGAATGGAGTCCTCAAGTTTTACTGGCGTGCCGAGGCTCGGAGCTCTCAGGCTATCTCCCGAGGTGCATGATTCCACCTATTCCCGGGAAGCGCCAGTTCTTCTGGCCGTTGTTGTGGCAGGGTATTCGGCCAGATTGAGGCGACAGCCTTTGGCTATCACATGCCCCCCTCTGGAAAGCCGAAGTGAAGACTTCGGTTTGCATCTCTTTCCGAGGTTGCCGTTGGGAGTCTTGTTGGGAAGCATAACCTGTTCCGAGGTCGCACCTTTTGCCCGAGGGTCTGGGCTGTTCGGCCTTGGCCTTTTCTTTGGTGTCTCCGAGGCAAAGCCTGTACCGAAGATACACCTCTTGCCCAAAAGTCATGGGCTGTTCAGCCATAGCCTGTCTCTTGGTGTCCTCGAGGTGGCCTGCTTTTTTATTTCTGCAGGTCTGATGGCCAAGCGTGTCAGACTGAGCGGCGCGTCTCCATTTCTCAGGGATGTCAAACGACGTGTCCCAATCAGGAGGCGTGTCCCGGTTTTCAAGGCACGTTTGGGGAGGCACGTCCCCCATTTCTGCGCAGCGGTTGACACGTGGCTTCTTGCCATTGGAGGAGAGGCGCGTCATTTACAGAGGGCGCGCCTTTTCGGGTGCAGCGGGCAGTTACGGCGACGGTTCGCCTCCAATGGGTACTTATGATGTTTTTTCGGTTACCCACCTTTGGCCTATAAATAGCCCATTCTATCATAAGTCCCACTTACTGTTTTTCTGCTCTTTTTCTGCTCTGCCCTCTGTTCTTGCGTTTTATCTTGCTTTCTGTGGCGGAGCTTCTTTAATCAGAGCTTTTTCCAACCAACTTTCACGACGGCGTCCTCCGGCAAATCTTTTGGTGGGTTTTGATTTCCAGAGTACTTGATTCCTCTGTTTTTCTGAGTTTTTCTGGAAAACTGCTGTTTTTTCCAAACTCGTCTTCTGAGTTTTTTCTGGAAACTATTTTCTTTTCCATCTCAAACTCTTTTTCATGTCTGCGATGCCTGTTCCCGAGAGCTGGAAACCTCTTCTGGCCCATCCTTGCTGTACCACCCCCGAAAAACTAGAGAGGTGGAAGAAAAAATTCTTTCTTCCGTCTTACGCTGTGACCAGACTGCCTCGTTCTAGCCATTTTGCTTTTTCAAACCGTGGCGACGAGGTTACCGTCTTCCGAGCCCAACTGAAGGCCGGTCTTCGGTATCCTCCCCCGAAGGTGGTTTGCGAGTTCTGCCAATTCCATGGCATTGCTGTGAACCAGCTTCCCCCGAACGCGTACTGCTACTTTAACGCCTACCTCTGCATGTGTGGCGTGTTCGGGATAGAGCCCCACTTCATTATTTTCATGCAGTACTACAAGCTCTATGTGGTCCCGAAGGGTGGCTTCTATTTCCTGCTACCTCGGGGATCCGGGAGCAAAAAATTCACCTTCACCTTCGACACGAAGGACAGCTGGCGGGGGTGGCAGCCTAAGTTCTTTTTCCTCAAGGTGGATAAGAACTGGTCTGATGTCCCGACCAGGTGGGCTCAGGGAGTGCTGAACGCAGACGTCGTCGATCCGAGGATGCTGCTGACCCCACCGTTGGCTTCCGTGTTCGCGGATTTCGACGCCCGCATTCGGGCAGTCGCTGACTGGGCTCCCGAGGTCTCTCCTCGTGCTCTTTACCCCTTTCCTATCAACTGGAGGTTGATGACCGAAGAAGTCCTTCGGGAGCTGAAAGTGGTTAAGGAGCACGTGACTGACCTCAATATGCCCGCTCCCGCCATCGCCGGGAAAGACTCCTGGCTGGTCAAGCTCCTTAAGGGGGAGACTTCTTTCGAAACTTTTGCCGAAAGTGAGTAATCTTCCATCCCTTTATACTTTTTCCTCGGACTTACGCTGATATTTCTTCTCTTTTTCAGAGATGGGCGATGGGGCTGCCGCTTATTACAAGGCCCTCTTTTCTGGCCAGGTGGAGAAGGGGGAGCAGACAAAGAAGGCGGCTTCCCGAAGAAGGAAGACGACAGGGGCGGGACCCTCGGCGAAGCGAGTTAGGAAAACTCTCCAGTCTCCTCAGCCAGAGCTTTTGGAAGAAGAAGCTGGCGAAGACGCTGGTCTTGTTGAAATTCCACCGGCCGAGGTCCCCGCTACTTCCGCCGAGGTGCCTCTTCCCGACCTCGAGGCCCCCAGAAACACTGTAGTGGTAGAAGTACCCACCGCCGAGGAGCGGTACCGGCAGAAGGGTAAGGGTCTTTCTTCCGAGGGGCCCGAGGATTCCGAGGACACTGTCTCCGAGGTTCCTCCAGGTATGTCTTTAGCCGAAGTTCAGCTCCTTTTCTTTTCGCGAATTTTTCTTTTGCTCCTAACTTCCTTCTCACTTTCAGGGGAGCCTCTTACTGTTGGCTGGAGGGCCATTCATGAGAGGAAACGGGCCCTGCGTGATGCCACAATCCCTGAGGGGAAGATCCCCTTGGAGCCCTTTTGGACAATTACGGAGGATATGAATCTGTTCTCCGACGATTGTCCGAAGATGACCAAAGAGATTTGGAAGGGGATGACCACTGATGCCTCCTTCCGGGCCATTGCGGCGGCTCACCCGGGGGATAATACCCTCGCCGCAAAAGTCACCGAGCATGCTGCTCAGGTATAGTCTTTACACTTTTTTCCTCAATTTTCTAAGTGTTTAGACTTGTACTAACCTGGACTTTTGCCCTGCCGTAGCTGCTGGAGTACGCTGGTTATCTCCGAGTTCGGTTGGCCAGACAGGCTGCCTCCAAGGATGCGACTTCGCGGGAACTCACTGAAGCGAAGGCTTCGCTTGCGAAGGTGATCGCCAGCAACCAGCAGCTGACAGCGGATTGTTCTCAGCAACTTGCTGCCGTTCGGGAGGAGTTCTCGAAGAAAAGAGAAGAACTTGAAAAGGACTCCTCCCGGAAGATTTCCGACCTCGGCGACCAAATAAAGGAGCTGCTTGCCGCCAATGAAGATCTTGTCAAGGACAATGCTGTTTCCGACAGTCTTGCGTCGAGTTTGACGGACGAGAACACTGCTCTTCAAGCCGAGGTCGAGGCTCTGAAGAAGGAGTCCGGAGAGATGCTGGGGATAAGCGAGCTCGAGGAGGAGGTTGCTGAGCTGAGGGACGAGGTCAATGTCCTTGGCATTCAAAAACGTACTTCTGACGACATGGCCAAGGTCGCCTTTCAGGACGGCTTCTGCCTCGCTCGGCACCAGGTGCTGCAGAGGTTCCCAGATTTGGACCTCTCTTTTCTGGAGGGCCTAAATATTCCTGAGGGACCTCGGTGGCAGTGGTCCAGGGTCGAGCATCTGAAGCTTCCTGGTGTTCGTCCACCCGGCTCTCCCTAGTTTGCTTTAGGGCTCCTCTTATTTTTCTCCTTCGTGCTCCTTCTTTGGACACTTCTTTTGTAAGGCAGCGTTTGCTCTAAATGAACAATCTTTTCGGCTAAGTCCTTTCTTGCAAGTTTCTTCATTTCCACTGTCCCGAACACGTTCGCTTCAAGAGACTTTCGGAAAACCTGCAACCAAAGAAACTTTTTACCTTCCTTTGTCCCGAGCGTGCTCGCTCAAGAGACTTTCTGGAAAATTTGCAAAAATTTGGCTAAGTCTTTTGCAGGCTTTTTGTTTCCTTTTATCCCGAACATGTTCGCTCAAGGGCCTTCGGAAAATTTTTAGCCAAATTTTTCTGTCTTCCTATTGTCCCGAGCATATTTGCTCAAGGGACTTAGGAAAATCTTCACGAGATTGCTCATTCCCTTTTTCCCGAGCACGTTCGCTCAAGGGTGTTCGGAAATTACCTCTGCTTTTGTTTTGGCGTGTATTTTTGCGAGATTCTTGCTTTCCCTTTCTCCCGAGCATGTTCGCTCAAGGGTGTTCGGAAAATTTTCTCTGTACTGATTATGCTGAGTACCTTTGCAAGATTCTTGTTTCCCATTTTTCCCGAGCATAGTGGCTCAAGGGGCTTCGGGAAGTCACAACCGCTTTTTTCGTGGCGAGCACCTTCGCGGAAATCTGTCTTGGACAATTTTGGTATACTTGAAAATTTTTCTCAAGACCATTCTTCCCTAGACCATTCTGTACTTAGAATATTTCTTGTACAACATACTTCTTCCGCTCAACCTTAGGCGTAGAATTTTTTCAAGGCATCTGAATGCCAAGTGTTTTTCAATTCTACGCCTTCGGCGTCGCCAAGCTTGTACACGCCTTTTCGTACTTCGGCGAGAACCAGATAAGGTCCTTCCCAATTTGCGCGAAGTACTCCGTGAGCTGGCCTTCGGGGTGCGAAGTCGGCCTTTCGGAGAACGAGGTCTCCTTTTTTGATTTCTTTTGGCCTGGCTTTTAAGTTGATAGCCGCGGCCACTCTTTGCTGGAAAGCTTTTCTTCTCAGCTCGGCTATTTCTCTGTGTTCGGCCACAAGGTCGAGCTTGGTTCTCAGGCCGAGGTCGTTTCCGCCTTCATCAAATACTTGCACCCGTACTGAAGGCTGAACTATCTCTATTGGGATAATGGCCTCTGTTCCGAAGACGAGTGAGAAGGGAGTTTCCCCTGTGGCTCTTCGTGGCGTCGTTCGGTAGCTCCACAATACACTTTGGAGTTCTCCTGGCCATTTCCCCTTGGCTTCCCCAAGTCTCTTTTTCAGGCCGTCTTTTATGGTCCTGTTTGATACTTCCACCTGCCCATTGCTTTGGGGGTGAGCTACTGGGGCGAAGTGCATCTTTATTCCGAGGTCGCTGATGAATTCCTGGAATCCTTTGTCTATGAACTAGGATCCATTATCAGCTACTAGTACCCTCGGTATGCCAAATCTGCATACGATGTTTTTCCACACGAACTTCTGCACTTCTTTTGCCGAGATAGTTGCTAGTGGTTCTGCCTCTACCCACTTTGAGAAATAGTCCACTGCTACCACGCAGAATTTCACGCCTCCGGGCGCTGTGGGGAGTGGCCCAATGAGGTCTATACCCCAGACTGCGAAGGGCCAAGGATAGTCTGCCGACGTTACCATTTCCGAGGGTATCCTCTGGATTTTTGCATGTCTCTGGCAACTACCGCACTTCTGGACGAACTGCCTTGCGTCCTTTCTCAGGGTAGGCCAGAAGTATCCTTGGCGGAGTATCACTGCTGCAAGGGCATCAGTTCCAACGTGCGAGCCGCACATGCCTTCGTGGACTTCTTCGAGGACCATCTCAGTATCCTCTTCGCCCACACATCTCTGCAGCGGATTTGCATATCCTTGCCGATATAACTCTTCACCAATCAGGAAGAATCTTCCGGCACGTCTTCGCAGTCTTGCAGCATTGCCGGCGTCTTCGGGAAGCTCATTCTCTGCGAGGTATCTCTTTATGGGGTCCTTCCACCCCATTCCCGAGGTCGTTACGCTTAGCACGGAGATGCTTGGATGGTCTAGCACCTCGGTGTATGTTTTGGACTTTGCTAAGCAATCTGCCTCAGTGTTATTCCGCCGGGGTACATTTTCGATCCGTACGGCGTCAAACTCTTGGATGAGATTTCTTACCAGCTCGTGGTATTTTGCCAAGATGGGGTCCTTCGCCCCATAATCTCCTGCCGTCTGCCGCACTACCAGCTGGGAATCGCTGTGAGCCCTTAAGCTTCTCACGCCAATCTTTCTGGCCAAGCGTAATCCCGCTATGAGGGCTTCATACTCAGCCACATTATTGGTGACGTTGAAGCTGAACTTGATAGCCTTCATCACCTCTAGGCCTTCGGGTCCTCTGATAACTATTCCAGCTCCCTGGTGTTCGGACCCCGAGGCTCCGTCAACATGCAAGGTCCATTCTGGCTCCCCTTCTTTCGGATCTGAGTGGTTCTCCTCAGTGGTGGGTATTTCGGCGATAAAATCTGCCAATGCTTGGGCTTTTATGGCTTTTCGAGGCTCATACGTGATTTCGTGTTCGCCAAGCTCTATGCACCACTTGGAGAGCCTTCCCGAATGATCAACTCTCTTCATGACATCCCGTAGTGGTAGACTACTTCGGACGATGATGGGGTGAGCCTGGAAATATGGTCGTAGTCTTCTTCCTGCAAGCACCAAGGCGTATATAGCTTTTTGAAGCAAAGGGTACCTGACTTCGGCGCCATGCAGGGACTTGCTGACATAGTAGACCGGCCATTGTTTCGGCCCTTCTTCTTTTATCAGGACCGAGCTCACGGCCTTTTCTGTGACGGCGAGGTATAGTACGAGGGGTTCTCCCTCCCGAGGTTGCCGCAGAGTCGGCAGGCTGGCCAGGTAGACTTTGAGTTCTTCCCAGGCCTTTTGGCAATCTCCTTCCCAGAGATGATTGTTTCTTCCGAGGTCGCCTTCCATCTTTGCTGCCTTTGTGAGGACTTTGAAGAAAGGTCGACACCTATCTCCGTACCTGGAAATAAACCTGCTCAGAGAGGTTATTCTTCCGGTTAGTCTCTGCACGTCTTTCACTGTGGCAGGAGTTCGGAACTCAAGCAGAGCCTTAATCTTCTCAGGATTGGCGTCGATGCCTCTTTCGGATACCATGTACCCAAGGAATTTTCCCGACGTCACCCCGAACATACACTTCTCGGGGTTAAGGCGAATCCCGAAGGCTCTGAGCTTTTGGAAAGTTTCCTCCAAATCTGCAACGTGGTAGCCGGGCAGCTTGCTTTTTACTATCATATCGTCAACATATACTTCCATGTTTCTCCCCATTTGGTCTTTAAAGACCTTGTTCATCAGTCTCTGGTAGGTGGCTCCTGCATTTTTCAGCCCGAAGGGCATTCTTATATAGCAGTACGTTCCTCCCTCGGTGATGAAGGCAGTTTTCTCTTCATCTTCCGGGTCCATCCTTATCTGATGGTAGCCGCTGAAGGCATCTAGGAAGCTCAGGAGCCCGTATTCGGCCGTTGAATCTACCAGTTGATCTATTGGCGGGAGGGGAAATGAGTCTTTCGGGCAAGCATCGTTCAAGTTTCTGAAATCAATGCACATCCGGAGTTTGCTGCTACCTTCTTTTGTGGCGATGACCACGTTGCTTAACCATTCGGGGTATTTGACCTCCCTGATAACTTCAGCATCCAATAGGCGCTGGACTTCGGTTTTCACAAGGTTGCTTTTGTGGGCTGAGATGCTTCGTTTCTTTTGCCTGACAGGTTTTGCTTCCGGGCTTACTTTGAGGCTGTGCTGTATTATGCCAGGGTTCACTCCTGGCATGTCTTTCGGCGAGTAGGCAAACAGATCTTTATTTTTTAGCAGAAAGGATACAAGATTTTCCTTATCACCTTTGGCCAAGCTCTTCCCTATTCGGGTAGATTGTCCTGGGACAAGATCTACTGCTTCCGTTTCTGCTTCTGGGGGATCTCCTTCTTTGCCTTTCTCCTGCGCCTTTGCCTCCACCGTTTGTGTAGAGCTGTTTGCCGGAGCCTTTCGTGTTTTTACAAACACCTTTCTTACCTCGGCTTGGTCGATGAAGACCTCTGCATCTCCATCCTTGGTGGCGAATGTGACAGTCAAGTACTTCACATCGGGGCGAATGTGCAGGTTCCCCTGAGTCTGCCTTCCAAGGATGGCGTTGTACGAAGACGGGACATCCATGACGATGAATCTTGTCATTGTGGACGCGTACAACTCAGCTGCTCCGTCTACCGAAGTGCCTTTCATCATCAAAGGGAGGTCGATCCATCCGAGGACGGGTAGTTCGGATGGCCCAACGCCGAAGGTGGGCGTGGTGACAGGTTTCAGCTCGCTGCTGGTGATGCCCAGGCTCGGCAGTAAGTGCGAGAATAGGACGTCAGCATTTGAGCCATCATCAAGCAACACTCTCTTGACGTCCCAGTTCCCTATTCTCACCATTATCAGCAGCGGGTCGTCGTGGGGGAAGACGACAGTGGAGCCATCTTTGCGAGCCAATTTCTTTGATGGACTTTGATACTCCATAACAGCAATTTCTCTGGCCTTCCGCTTTCTTTCCGAGGATGGGAGCCCCGTGGTGATGGTTTGGATGACCCCTACTGGAGGTGGGAGGCGCCTTTTTGGACTTCTGTTTCTCCGCCTGTCGGAGTCATAGTCCTCGTTTTCGGCCCTCTCTTCCTCCTCTTTTCTGCCTTTAGGGGAGGGCATCCGCAGATACTTGCGAAGTTGGCCCTGTTTGATCAGCGACTCTATGTACTTCTTCAGCTGGAAGCAGTCTTCGGTGTCATGACCGTGGTCGCGATGAAACTGGCAGAACTTCTTGGCATTCTTCTTATTATCGGCGGCCATGGCCTTTGGCCGCCGAATCTGCGTCCCTTGCCTTTCCAGCGCCATGAGAATGTTGGTCCGTGTCGTGCTCAAGGGTGTGAAACTTTGAGGTTTCTTTCCTCGCATTCGCCGTGGTCGACCTGTGTGTTCAGAAAGATACCGAGCTTGCTGGCTGGACCCTTCGGCGCGGTGATGATCAGACTTCGGCCCCGCCATCCTCAATTCCTCGGCTGTCATGTGCTGCTCTGCCCTTCGGTAAAATTCTCCGAGGGTCTCCGGGGGGTCCTTTGAGAACTCGTAGAACAGCTGTGAGTCACGCCGAAGGCCCCGTGTCATAGCGAGGATGCGGATTTCGGGCCGGAAGTCCGGGACGCTGAGTGCTTCCCTGTTGAATCGTTCGACATAGTCTCGGATCGTCTCTCCGTTTCTCTGCTCTATGTCGAACATCTGTACAGGCATTTTGGCCGTCGGCCTGCTCCCAATGAACTGCTGGGTAAAGGCTGTGGACAACTCCTGAAACTCAGTGATAGTCCCTGGGGGCAACGAATTGTACCATGCTGTTGCTGGGCCCGTGAGGGTGACTTCAAAGCATTTGCACATGGTAGCGTCATCAGCTCCGTGCATTATCATGCTCCGCCTGTACTTCGTCAGATGGGCCTGTGGATCAGTCCGGCCATCATAGATCTCCAGCCTAGGCACTCTGAAGTCGCCTGGCATAGCTGCCTCAACGACGGTGCGAATAAACGGGGAGCCATCTTCGCATAACGCCCCCGACAGCCTGTCCCAAACGGGTTTTCTGGTCACTTGCTTTTCCACTCTGTCCAGCCGTGCCAATATCCTTTCCATAAGCGCAGTGGCGCTAGGACCATTTTCGCGGGAGGGTGATCGACGGCGCCTTTTCGGGGAGCGAGTTCGGCGCGGAGGGGTCAGGGCCCTCACCTCAGGCGACGAACTGCTTCGCTGTGAGACTCTCGGTCGCTTGGACCCGGTTTGTCCCACAGGCCGTTTTCCGAGGGCTATATCTTCTGTGGATGATTCTCCGCGAGGATCTCCACTTTCTGAACTGCGGTGTGTAGACTTGGGGCTTCTCTCCCGAGGGCGTGTTGATGAGGAGGGTTTCTGGGCCTGCGACTGCTGTGGCCATCTTCGGTCGATCTGCTGAGTCATTTCAGCAACGACCGAGCGCTGAAAGTCCCTCAAGAAGCTCATGGTGATTACCAGAGGGCGGTCCTCCTCGGGCGTAGAAGTCTCTGGGAGTGTCTGCTCAGCAGCCGGTTGTATCTCAGGCGCGGACGAGGACCTTGGGAGTCCCTTGTCCTTAGAACGCCGAGTCTCAACGACGGCAATCTGCGAGCGGGTTCCCACAGACGGCGCCAAATGATGGCCCAGGGCCTCATCGTTGTGAGTCATGATGACTGTTGAGGAGACTTCTAGGAGGAAGAACGCCTGGAAGGTGGATCGCCTCTAGGAGAGTACCTGGAAAACTGGGAAACAGGGTTAGGAGGCCCCCGGAGTGTTTTTCCGGGGGGGGAGCCTCCGACGCCCAAGTCAGTGGTGGCCGGAAGAAGGAGAAAGTCACTAGCTCAAAGAGAAAGGCAGAAAAGTCTCGCCTGGTCTTTTCTCAGAGTATGGGAGCTGTATCTCCGGCCTGCCAACCTCCTGTCAAGTATTTATTTCCTGTATATATAGGAATACCTAGCCCGTTCAGATCATGACACGTGTGCGGTCGGATGCTCCTGAACGTCTGGGCGTAGGGGACAGATAGTTGGTAACTAGATGGCCTCGAGCCTTGTGCTGAGACGGGCCATGATATGATTCTGATGGCATCTGCGCGTCAGGGCGACTTTTTACGTCTGTGGTGGGACGTGTCAGAGGCTTCCTTAAATGCTTCCTTAAATGCGCCTGCCGTACTCCCGGGGTCCCTGGGCGAGGTCGTCCTCTAGTTCGGACAGAGCCTCTTCGGGAAGCCTACCCTCAGTTCGGGGGTTCCCAGTTCCAGGGGGTTCCGCCTTCGGGGATATCATATTCGGGCAGCAATGTCTGGTGCCACTTTTCCGAAGGCGCGTTGTTCACAACCTTGGGGGGCGAATGGAGTCCTCAAGTTTTACTGGCGTGCCGAGGCTCGGAGCTCTCAGGCTATCTCCCGAGGTGCATGATTCCACCTATTCCCGGGACGCGCCAGTTCTTCTGGCCGTTGTTGTGGCAGGGTATTCGGCCAGATTGAGGCGACAGCCTTTGGCTATCAGAAGGCAAACACAAGGAAACCTCCACATTCGCCCGGATGTGAAGTACCTAATAGTTACCTTCGCCACCAAGGATGAAGATACTGAGATCTTCATCGACCAAGGGGAGGTGCAAAAGGTGTTTGTAAAGGCGAGAAAAGCCCCAGTGATGAATTATGCGCAGAGGCACCTCGGCGGAAGTAGCGGGGACCTCGGCCGGTGGAATTTCAACAAGACCAGCGTCTTCGCCAGCTTCTTCTTCCAAAAGCTCTGGCTGAGGAGACTGGAGAGTTTTCCTAACTCGCTTCGCCGAGGGTCCCGCCCCTGTCGTCTTCCTTCTTCGGGAAGCCGCCTTCTTTGTCTGCTCCCCCTTCTCCACCTGGCCAGAAAAGAGGGCCTTGTAATAAGCGGCAGCCCCATCGCCCATCTCTGAAAAAGAGAAGAAATATCAGCGTAAGTCCGAGGAAAAAGTATAAAGGGATGGAAGATTACTCACTTTCGGCAAAAGTTTCGAAAGAAGTCTCCCCCTTAAGGAGCTTGACCAGCCAGGAGTCTTTCCCGGCGATGGCGGGAGCGGGCATATTGAGGTCAGTCACGTGCTCCTTAACCACTTTCAGCTCCCGAAGGACTTCTTCGGTCATCAACCTCCAGTTGATAGGAAAGGGGTAAAGAGCACGAGGAGAGACCTCGGGAGCCCAGTCAGCGACTGCCCGAATGCGGGCGTCGAAATCCGCGAACACGGAAGCCAACGGTGGGGTCAGCAGCATCCTCGGATCGACGACGTCTGCGTTCAGCACTCCCTGAGCCCACCTGGTCGGGACATCAGACCAGTTCTTATCCACCTTGAGGAAAAAGAACTTAGGCTGCCACCCCCGCCAGCTGTCCTTCGTGTCGAAGGTGAAGGTGAATTTTTTGCTCCCGGATCCCCGAGGTAGCAGGAAATAGAAGCCACCCTTCGGGACCACATAGAGCTTGTAGTACTGCATGAAAATAATGAAGTGGGGCTCTATCCCGAACACGCCACACATGCAGAGGTAGGCGTTAAAGTAGCAGTACGCGTTCGGGGGAAGCTGGTTCACAGCAATGCCATGGAATTGGCAGAACTCGCAAACCACCTTCGGGGGAGGATACCGAAGACCGGCCTTCAGTTGGGCTCGGAAGACGGTAACCTCGTCGCCACGGTTTGAAAAAGCAAAATGGCTAGAACGAGGCAGTCTGGTCACAGCGTAAGACGGAAGAAAGAATTTTTTCTTCCACCTCTCTAGTTTTTCGGGGGTGGTACAGCAAGGATGGGCCAGAAGAGGTTTCCAGCTCTCGGGAACAGGCATCGCAGACATGAAAAAGAGTTTGAGATGGAAAAGAAAATAGTTTCCAGAAAAAACTCAGAAGACGAGTTTGGAAAAAACAGCAGTTTTCCAGAAAAACTCAGAAAAACAGAGGAATCAAGTACTCTGGAAATCAAAACCCACCAAAAGATTTGCCGGAGGACGCCGTCGTGAAAGTTGGTTGGAAAAAGCTCTGATTAAAGAAGCTCCGCCACAGAAAGCAAGATAAAACGCAAGAACAGAGGGCAGAGCAGAAAAAGAGCAGAAAAACAGTAAGTGGGACTTATGATAGAATGGGCTATTTATAGGCCAAAGGTGGGTAACCGAAAAAACATCATAAGTACCCATTGGAGGCGAACCGTCGCCGTAACTGCCCGCTGCACCCGAAAAGGCGCGCCCTCTGTAAATGACGCGCCTCTCCTCCAATGGCAAGAAGCCACGTGTCAACCGCTGCGCAGAAATGGGGGACGTGCCTCCCCAAACGTGCCTGGAAAACCGGGACACGCCTCCTGATTGGGACACGTCGTTTGACATCCCTGAGAAATGGAGACGCGCCGCTCAGTCTGACACGCTTGGCCATCAGACCTGCAGAAATAAAAAAGCAGGCCACCTCGAGGACACCAAGAGACAGGCTATGGCTGAACAGCCCATGACTTTTGGGCAAGAGGTGTATCTTCGGTACAGGCTTTGCCTCGGAGACACCAAAGAAAAGGCCAAGGCCGAACAGCCCAGACCCTCGGGCAAAAGGTGCGACCTCGGAACAGGTTATGCTTCCCAACAAGACTCCCAACGGCAACCTCGGAAAGAGATGCAAACCGAAGTCTTCACTTCGGCTTTCCAGAGGGGGGCATGTGATAGCCAAAGGCTGTCGCCTCAATCTGGCCGAATACCCTGCCACAACAACGGCCAGAAGAACTGGCGCTTCCCGGGAATAGGTGGAATCATGCACCTCGGGAGATAGCCTGAGAGCTCCGAGCCTCGGCACGCCAGTAAAACTTGAGGACTCCATTCGCCCCCCAAGGTTGTGAACAACGCGCCTTCGGAAAAGTGGCACCAGACATTGCTGCCCGAATATGATATCCCCGAAGGCGGAACCCCCTGGAACTGGGAACCCCCGAACTGAGGGTAGGCTTCCCGAAGAGGCTCTGTCCGAACTAGAGGACGACCTCGCCCAGGGACCCCGGGAGTACGGCAGGCGCATTTAAGGAAGCATTTAAGGAAGCCTCTGACACGTCCCACCACAGACGTAAAAAGTCGCCCTGACGCGCAGACGCCATCAGAATCATATCATGGCCCGTCTCAGCACAAGGCTCGAGGCCATCTAGTTACCAACTATCTGTCCCCTACGCCCAGACGTTCAGGAGCATCCGACCGCACACGTGTCATGATCTGAACGGGCTAGGTATTCCTATATATACAGGAAATAAATACTTGACAGGAGGTTGGCAGGCCGGAGATACAGCTCCCATACTCTGAGAAAAGACCAGGCGAGACTTTTCTGCCTTTCTCTTTGAGCTAGTGACTTTCTCCTTCTTCCGGCCACCACTGACTTGGGCGTCAGAGGCTCCCCCCCCGGAAAAACACTCCGGGGGCCTCCTAACCCTGTTTCCCAGTTTTCCAGGTACTCTCCTGGAGGCGATCCACCTTCCAGGCGTTCTTCCTCCTAGAAGTCTCCTCAACAGTCATCATGACTCACAACGATGAGGCCCTGGGCCATCACCTTCCAAGGATGGCGTTGTATGATGAAGGGACATCAATGATGATGAACCTTGTCATTACGGAGGCAAACAGCTCCTTTCTGTTGTTTGCTGAAGTTCCCTTCAGCATCAGAGGAAGATCTACCCATCCAAGGACGGGAAGTCCGGACGGCCCTACTCCAAAAGTAGGAGAAGTGACGGATTTTAGGTCGCTTCTCGATATCCCCAAGCTTGGTAGCAAGTGTGAGAATAGGACGTCTGCGTTTGAGCCATCGTCAAGTAGTACTCTCTTGACGTCCCAACTTCCTATCCTTGCCATAATTAGCAAAGGATCATCATGGGGAAAAATGAACGTGGATCCGTCCTTTCGGGTGAGCTTTTTTGATGGATTCCCGTACTCCATTGCCGAAATCTCTCTGCCTTTCCTTTTTCTTTCCGCCGACGGCAGCCCTGTGGTGATCATTTGTATTACTCCTGCCGGGGGCGGGAGACGCCTTTTTGGACTTCAGTTTTGACGCCTCTCAAAGTCGTATTCTTCGTCCTCTACCTTTCCTTCTTCTTCCCTCCTTCCCTTGGGGGAGGGTATGCGCAGGTAACGCTGAAGTTGTCCTTGCTTTATCAGTGTCTCTATGTACTTCCTCAGTTGGAAGCAATCTTCAGTATCATGCCCGTGGTCTCGATGAAATTGGAAGAATTTTTTCATATTCTTCTTGTTGTCCGCGGTCATGGCCTTCGGACGTTGAATCTGAGTCCCTTGCCTTTCCATCGCCATGAGGATGTTCGTCCTCGTGGTGTTTAGGGGAGTAAAGGCGATGGGCTTCCTTCCCTTAAACTTCCGAGGGCGCCCACTTGTTTCAGCTGGGTAGCGAGTTTGCTGACTTGGTCCCTCGGTGTGGACATGATCGGACCTCGGGCCTCCCATTCTTAGTTCTTCGGCGGTCATGTGCTGCTTCACCCTTCGGTAGAATTCACCGAGCGTGTCAGGGGGATCTTTGGAGAACTCGTAGAACAGCTGGGAGTCTCTCCGAAGTCCTCGTGTCATGGCCAAGATACGTATCTTCGGCCTGAAATGGTGAAGGCGACAGGAGCTTGTAGAAATGGTGGAAGGCCTGGGACGAACGCACTCTGAGAATATTGCCTGAAAATGACAGGAAGCAAGGGTTAGGAGGTCCCCGGAGTGTTTTTCCGGAGAGGAGCCTCTGACGCCCAAGTGAGTATTTTTGAGGTAATGAGATGATTAAAGAGCAGAGATGTATCTTATCTCAAATTAATGTCCTCCCCTTACCTGGAATAATTACCAAGTATTTATAGAAGGACGAATAATAATAGTCCTTCTCGGTTGGTCGGCCCAGATCATGACACATGTTCGGCAAGATGCGTTCCACGTCTTTTGGGCAATAGAGGACTCCTAGTCGGCATAGGCTCCCAGGCTAAGGCTCTGAGATGACCCGAGAGTGGCATGCTGGGGTGTCCCTACAGGCGGCGTGTCAGGACGCGGCTGGGGGGCGGATTATCGAGGATACGTCAGAGGCTCCTTAAATGCTCGATAAATGCTTCATAAATGCTCCTGTCGTACTCTCGAGGTCTCTTTCAGTAGAAGAGACCTTTTCGGAGAACTTGTCTCCCGAGGTCACTTTTGATATTGCGGAATGTACCTCCCGAATGTGACCTTTCCCGGAGACACCCCCACTTCCGGGGATAACTTGTCCGTCCCCCGAGGTCGACATTGTCGCTTCCCGGCACGGAGAAATGCCAAGACTGGATTTCCCGAGGTCGAACATCCTTCCTTCTGTGGTGGGTGATTTCTATTCCGAGGTTGGTGCTTTGCCTGAACCCGTGCCTCCGAAGGGTGATCAGCACCTTGGCTATCAGTCTGGTCGCCTGTTCCTGACCAAAGTTGATGCGTTGGCTCAGGATGATGTGTGAGCGCGAGGTCCTTCGAGGGTGATTGCCCTTCGGCTATAAAAAAGGTAATTGAAATGAAGTAATCAGAAATGGGAGGTTGGTCTTGGGTTACGTTTAGCCCTACTTTGGCTAGTGATCATGAAAACATGATTAGATTGGTTCCCATTCGTGGATGTGTATACAAGTTCACTTTCTATAATTGATAGAGGCTTGCTTGTTTAATGGCACCCAAGATAAAGACCCCAACTATGATATTAAAAGATTCTATGGTTATGTGATACCTTCAACCTATACTGAGTCAGTGAAGATGCTAAGTGGAAGTAGTTGTTTCCATTTTCATTTGTTAATGAGGCATCCAAGTGGTTTGAAAATTTACAGCCTAGCACGATTCATTGTTGGGAAGAACTATGTGACGCATTCATCTAGAGGTTCTTTTCTTCCCAAAAGAATTTTAAATTGAATAATGAGTTGTTATCCTTTCACCAAAATGAGTTGGAATCTCTAGCGAAGGCATGGGATTGATTTAATAAGATGGTTTAGAGAGTGACCAATCAAGACATTAACCAAGCCCATCAATTACAATTACTCTACAATGGTCTATTTTCAAACACAAAGCTACAAGTGGAAGCGAGCTGGAAAATGTTGATGAGTGTTTTGAGTTATTGAAAAACATGGCCAAGATCTTGGAGCTTAGTGCCAAAAGGATCCCTAGGAAGGGAAATGGTTTGTATAAGGTTGATAAGGATTTAAGAAAGAACAAGTTTCAACAAGAAATGTCAACTTCAAAATGCATGCCATCTAAGGCAAAGTGGTGCCACCTATTTTCTTAAGAACTACCAACATCAAAGACTTAATTATTCCAACCCTAAAGAAAATTATTTAATGATTTATAAGCTTCATTGAAAGATTTCATAAAGGGAATGATGGGGGAATTTGTGAATGAAGTGAAAAACATCACCACCAGGCAAAATAAGAAGATTAAAATCTTGAAGAAAAAAGTGAAGCCCATGCAAACCAACACTCAACCTTCCATCAAGAACTTTGAGAACCAAATAGGACAATTAGCGACATTCATGTGACAACTTCAAATGTCAAGTTCATACCAAGTGACATGGACATTAACCCCCAAGGGACTTGCCAAGCCATTATATTAATAAGTAAAAAATGTGTAGTGACTTAATCCAAGGTGCAGCCCATTGAAAAAAAGTACCTCTGATCTAAACCACTTAAAGAAAAATTCTATCTTATCAAAAGTTAAAAATGATCACCCCAATTTTCCAAAGAGTGAGGACATTCCTAACGAGAAAAAGGAGGAAACTTTTTCACTGTAATTCAAGCACCAAAATCCAATGATCAAGCTCCCATATCCACAAAGGTTCATCAAGAAGCTTGAAATCAACAATCCCTTCCTTGAGGCCATTAATCAAATGCCCATACATGCCAAGTTCCTTAAGGATTTTATCACCAACAAGAGGAAGTTCCTTGACAATAAGGTTATCTTGCTTAAGGTGGAGGCTAGTGCAATCATACAAAAGAAAATGTCCCAAAAAAGTGAAAGATTCGGGGAGTTTCACTAGCCCTTTTGATATTGGTGCTTTTCAATGTGATAAAAATTTTAGTGATTTAGGGGTTAGTATTACCTTAATGTCTTTGTCTATTTGCCAAAAGCTTGGACTTAGAGATGTTACCTCCGCTATATACTTGCAATTGGTGAATCGATCTTTAACTTTTACTAGGTGGGTTATTAAACATGTTTTTTGTAAAGGTTGGAGAATTCATCTTTTTAGTAAAATTTGTGGTCTTAGATATGGAGAAGGACAAAACATGCCAATCATTCTTGGGTGACCTGGAGACTACCCGATCTACACTGGTGCTCTCAGATGACTCTGATAACCTAATCATGCTATCAGGGGTGACTTTGTAAATAGGTATCCTTAATCTTACATGTTCAAGAAGTGCTATAGAAGAACTACCTGGTAGGTGATTATCGAGGTGGTAACCAAGCTACAAAAAATGATGGCCTTCCCGTCGCTCATTATGGTTTTTATATAACAGCTTGATGTCAACCTTAACTAGGATCCTGAATCCTTCATAAAGGATGAGTGCAAGCCATCGTGCCACTACTATACATGTTGTGGCCGGCATTGTGGCACCTCTAGAGTTGCCCCCACACACAAAAGCCATCGAGCATGTTGTGCCAATATGTTAAGTCCTTTAAGAAACCCCAGACTTTAATGGTGTGCAACATGTATGGTGGAGGTGTGGTACCCCTCTGGACCCTCCCAACTTGTGGTAATCCTCTAGAGCCTCCTAACTACCACAACACTGGCATGACGAACATTGTGATTGAAAGGACCAATTTCTTGTAAAAATTTCTTGTAGACTTGCTCAAGCAGTTAGGCATCACTTTCAACACCTTTTAAGCTAAAATATCTCAGTAAACTACTTTGTAATAGGTTAAGGGTAACCTGGATACATTTTTTTATGTTTGTGATGTATATAGCTTGTATTTTTATAGTTAGATGTTATCTTAGAATCTCAAAAACTTTGGTTTTAAATCTAGGATCTTGTCTTGAGAATACTCTTGGTTTTTGAAGTTTAAAGATATAAAGGTAACATCTTTAGGCCTTAAGTAGCTTATTTGTATTTGGATTATATTGTTTTTTCATCTATGAGCTTCTTCTGTTTCATCTTCCATTATCAGGTCTTTATCTCCATTTTGATCTTTGTTGTTTGTATTTTTGTTCATGAGTTAGTTGTCACCAAACCCCATAGGGTTTGAGGATTTATTGATTAAATGATTGAAACTTACATTTATTAATGTGTATAGCATATCTAGTGTTTATTTTTATGCTTAATCTTCTTGGTATGTTTACTTTGGTATCACAAACACACACAATTCCAAGTGTTCATGGAAAGGCTCAACTGAGATTTTCAGCAACCTATCCATTCAAATGGGATGAGTTGGTTTGCTTAAGGTTAAGAAACTTTAATGAGCCATCTTGGTAGAAGAGGATGGTTCCTAATGCACTAGCATTTGATAAAAGTCATGAGAATGTTCTTGGTCACATGTTAGGGGAATTCTTTAAACCAAAGATATGCTGGGGTAGTACCTATAGGGTTTAGGTGATTTGTGGAATGAATGGTTGGAACTTGCTTTTAATATTGTCTATATTATATCTAGTGACCATTTATGTGCTTAATCACATTGGTGTGTCTGTTTTGGTACAATAAACACATAACGCACTAGGTGTTCATGGAAAGGCTCGAGAGAGCTTTCCATAAGCTTAGCCATTAAGATAAGCTAAGGTGGTTTACTTGAGTTTGAGAAACTTTAATGATCCATCTTAGTTGAAGAGGTTGGTGTCTAATGCACTAGCATTTGATGCAAACAATGAAAATGTTCTTTGTAACATGTTAAAAGAGTTTCTTATACTTGGGATAGGCTAGTAGAATATCCATAAAAGCCGTTACTCTGAAATGCTATTAACATGTCACTTGTTGATCCATGATGAAACAATATCCTTTAACCTAGAAGGTTGCTGTAGCCTATTGCATTTCTTGTATTGAGCCATTTGTCGTGCTTATCATTTAATTACTTTTCTTGTTCGTTTTTAGTAGTTTGTTAAAGTCACTTTGGTTCTTTTTTTTTTCATTAATTTTTTATCTTTATCTTGTTGATACTTGTCACATTACTATTACTCATCATTTTGAGCATACTTGTGTTTAGCTATTGGGAGCTAGTAAAGACCATAACATAGTAGATAAGGGGTTAACCCTTACTTACCATACTACAAGTTACACTCATGCATTTGCAGTTAAGTTTGGAGGGTATTAAAACTAGTGATTGTAGCATGGCATTGCATACCTCTACCCTACACCTATACAATGACATATGAAAGCCTTTAGGGTGTGTGTTCTTAGGGATAGCCTTCTAACACTCAAGTTAGTACTTGCCAAATATGAGAAGGAGAAAATGATAGAGAAGGTTCCAAGTGGTTGTAACTCATAAGGTTCTTTCTTTACTTACCATGCTTGGTTAGCAAAATGGGTTTTTATAGCCGAGCAGTTGTGGTGGATATGGATAACAAATCATGAGATAGTCATGTAAGCTACAGAAGATTGAGGAAAATCCTAGAAATATAGAGGTAGTTGAAATGATCATATAAGATCTTGTGCAGCCATTTAAACATGATTCACTTGTTGTTATTAGGAGATATAGTTCTCAAAATGAGGTCTAGAATTTAGGGTGATTCCTAAATGGGAAGAGAGAGGCATCTGTGAATAGCATAGTGGACTAGAAAGACCTCTGGTAGCCCAAGTGGAGGGGGGTGCCCTTATGGTTGTAAGAAATGGACAAGACTAGGTAGTTGAACTAGTTCAATAGTGAATAGTTGGGCTTGCTAGTCTAGGTATCGGCTTAATTAAAAAGTGGTTAAGAACTAGTTAAAACCGGAAAATATCATTCAAAACCATTGAACTATTGACCCATTAACTCAGAAAAATAGAAAAAAACCTATTAATGAATCGTTATCTTGCCTTGTCTTTTCTAGATTTCTTACTTTAATTGACTTTTAGCCTTTTACTTGGCTTGTATGTTTAGCTTGGGAGTTTTGGTTCATTGAACTTTTTGTTTTTTGATTGGCTTGTTCAAACTTTTAAGTTTTAATAGATGGTTAAAAAAAGTACTTGAAGACATTGGTAGCCTTATAGAAGCTTTTGTTTTTAAGAAAGAGGGGGTAAGCAATGGTCCAACAGGTTCAACCAGTTAAACTGTGACCTAGTGGCTTAGATCGTTTCTAATACGGTTCAGCTGTGACAACATTGGCCTTCGTGTGCGGGGTCTTAACTTACAGCAGCACAAGCTAAATCCTATCTAAATTTGCTACTGGGAAAGGTACCAAAAAACTCACCATAGTTATGGGTTTTGACCGATTTGATCACTATAGTTTGGAGTAATAACAATTGCATCACTAAAATTATAGTTTGGACCCAAATTGATCACTAATGTTATAATTTGGTATCAAATATGTCACCAGCTGTTAAAAACCTAACAGAAAGCATGAGAAGTTGTTGGTTCTGAAATTTTGGAGGTTAGTTATGTAACTTTTAACAAATTTCAGGAACTATGTATAATTTATTATTTTTATTTTTTTGTGCGACAATCACCTCTATCCTTCATCGAATCTGTCATTGATCCCTCAAGAAATGATATTGAAATTAGTTATTGCATTCTAATACTATAGATAACCTGAACCACGATAAAATGAAACTCATTCATCCAATATCGATGTGTTTCCAATTATCTACTTTCTGGTATCGCAGTTTTTTTTGCTTGCAAATAGTTATTTTCAATGCTACCTCATCTAACATCACCTCCATCACCAGTGGCAGATTCAGTGGTAATTGATGTAGTGACTTGTACATAAAATAAATGAAAATAGTAAATTATACAAAGTTCATGAAGTTTGATAAAAGTTATATTAGTACCTCAAGATTTCAAACCTAGCAACTTCCTACATTTACCATTTGATTTTTAATGGCTGATGGCATATTTAATACCAAACTATAACATTAGTAACTAATTTAGACTTAAATTATGACTTTAGTGATGCAATTGGAATAGCTTAAAATTATAGTGACCGAATCAGTCCAAATCCCCTAACTACAATGAGTTTTTTTGTAATTTTCCTTTTGAAATTCGTTGGCAAACTGGGTTAACGTGGCCTGCGGGGAGTTAACCGGGTGGTAAGTATTTTTTATCGTAATATTGCTTGTGAGTTTGGTGTCATGGTAGAATTTTGTAATCGGAGGGAAGAAAAAAAAAAGAGAGAAAAAGAGAAGTGGTGGTTAGTAATGTGCAATTAATAATAGGGTTCTTTATCGAAAACTCCTCATGTTCGGATAAATAGATAGTTTGCCCCTTTCATTTTAGAAATCTGCATTTTATCCTAAAATTGCACCATCACTTATGTTAATAACGAAAAAAGTTATTTTTCTATATCTATTGATTAGTTAAATTAACTAAATATTAAATTATTATTATATAATTTAAATTGATTAAAAAAAATAAGTACCATTCATTTAAGATGAGATTTGGAAAGTGAATTTCAATAACTAAAAGAGTTGCACGCACCAAAGGAGTGAGCTGTAGGTTTTTGCAAAAGGAAGAGAGGAACTTGTATTTTGTACTAAACTTTGGGGCTATTTTGTAACTTTATCCTCATAATACAGGCTTGTGCCATATCTTTTATTTTTCTTTATCTGGGAATAAAATTTGGGTTCACAAAAGAGGGCTAGGCTGGCTAAGACGTGTACTTTACTAAAGCCAACCCAGTTCCCTGTTTATAAGCCTTCTCATCCCAAAAAGTACCAGTAGAGAAGAAGAAAAAAGAGCCATCCTTCGAAAGCAAAGCAGAAACAGAGCAACGAGTTGCTAACAAAATCGAGTCAAAATTCAGGGAAGAGGGCTTTGTTTCGGTTTGTGTGGAGGAGCTGAGATGGCATCCACAGAGCAGCCACCACAGCAGCCGCAGCCGCAGCCGCAGCCGCAGCAGCGGCAGTTGACGGTGCAGAACTCCGGCAGCCTCAGCTTCAGCAGCCACCTCTCGAGGGAGGACGAGGAGTTGGCGGTTTCTGCTCTCTCTACTTTTCGGGCTAAGGAGGAGGAGATTGAAAAGAAGAAGATGGAGGTCAGAGAGAGAGTTCAGGCTCAGTTGGGTCGAGTGGAAGAAGAAACTAAACGCTTGGCCATGATTCGCGAGGTTTGTTTTCTCTCATAAACAAAAGCCCAATTTTTTTGCCTGAAATTTTCTTGTTTCCTGCATGGTTTTATGGGCTCTCTTTTCTAAAAAAATTTTGGTTTTAGGGAAATGGTTTGCGATTTGGAGGATTTGGTAACAAATTTGTGTGAAATAAGTATCTTTTGGGCTTTTACAATGGGAAATATTCTTGATCTGTGCCTGAAATGGATTGTACTGGTTCTAGCCTGTGAAATAGGGACATTTAGGGTTTGTAATTTTGTTTTCCTTTTTCTTTTTACATATTTTCCTTGTAAAGCTGTGGTGGATCCGAGGAGGGTTATTGATTTATCATATTTTCTATATTTATGAGATTTTAATTTTTGTTACTATTTTCCTCTCTGTATAAAAGTAAAAAAAAAAAAAATACTGTTGCTTGGGTGCCGAGTAGAAACAAACTTGCAAAAAGAAAATAGAATAAAACTGTGAATAGCAATTCGGATCAGGTACACAATCTTCTGCATATGTTCTGCTCAATGGTTATTTAATCTGAACTTGCCGGCTTGCTTAGCTAAAGATGTTTAACGTTCAAACGAGGCCCTGGGTCGAATCTGACTTCACTGAGCTGGGGAGGGTTACTGGAAGGGAGAGGGCTACCTCAACTTATATGAAATCTGAAGCACGCTTTTAATGTATCAGGAGCTTGAAGCCTTGGCAGATCCCATGAGAAAGGATGTGGCTGCGGTCCGGAAGAGAATTGATACTATGAACAAAGAGTTGAAGCCATTAGCACAAACCTGCCAGAAGAAGGTGAAGATATTCCACTCCTTGAACTTTATAATCAGGGAATTGTTCATGCTGAATATGGTTTCAACATGTCACAGGAGAAGGAATACAAGGAAGCTCTTGAGGCATTCAATGAGAAGAATAGGGAGAAAGTACAGCTCATCACAAAACTAATGGAGGTTAGTTGTGACAGTTTCTGCTAGAAATCTTGATCTAGGATACGGAAAGAGTGATAAATTACCTAACTTTGATGGTTGTTTTGGTTGCATGAACAGCTGGTGAGCGAAAGCGAGAAATTGAGGATAAAGAAGCTGGAGGAGCTCAGTAAGGATATTGAAACCATACGCTGATACACCTCGGTCTTAACTGATGATCAAGTTTGTGATGTATTTAGTGTGTCTTCCGATGATCATATACATATGGGTGTTTGTGTTTCAGGTTGCTTAGTGCTTGCTTTATTTTGTCTTTTGTTTGTTTCATCAGTATTTAATGAGTATTAGCTGATTTAGGAACAACGATACCCTCCAAACAGGTTTGTAACTAATCGAATACGCTGATCTGCATTTCCGTCTCATTCTTTCTGCATAGTGTTCCTGTAATCTGAAGTTTCGTCTTAAGTGTGAGAGCATTTGCATTGCCTTGATCTTTTGGAGCAGGTGTTCAAACCTCGAACTTATGACTAGCATTTAGCATTGGGATCAAACGTCAATGCTAGCTCGTAAGAGTTATCTCTCCTATGGCTGATCTGTTTCTTCTTGTTCAATGACGTACCTTAGAAACATGAGCTATGGCTGCCAATATGAATATGATGCTAGACGCATAAACATCTCCTTCCGTTCAAAAAGGTACGTACAGTTTCTTCATTGACGGTATTGTGCTGGTTTTGCAATTCATTGAGCTGCAACTTGGTGATGGTTGTATCTTGGCTAGCGATTGCTTAAGAGAATGAGAATGTTGGTCAATTATAAAAAGGAAAATTATAGAGATATACAGATTATGCACTGATGAGTACTGAGACATATAGTAACCTAAGTTTGGGGCCGTACCTAAACCGTGTGAGACTCTGTTCTAAGGCGTGGTGTGCCATTGAGAGTGCAATAATAGCCTGTGTCCCTGATGCCCTTTTATGGATTGAATTTGTGGGCTTATGACTTAAGACTTAAGACTTAAGACTTGGCTGTGTAATAACTGTGTTGTCTCACCTGTATCACCTGTATCACCTGTGAGTCTAACTTGTCTATTTGAGTGCGTACACTCACTCTGCAAATCAACATTTGCCTTTGAGCTTAAGAAATGTGAACTTGAAAGTATGATTTTGGTAGGCTCCATTGACGTGACAATTTAAAATATTTGTTATAGGAAATGCTTAAATGGGCAATTATGTCTGTTAGATATCGTGTTTTTCGTTTTTGGTTCTTAAACTTTCCTTTCTAACAATTGACCCCCTTGGTTTGAAAGTCTTTGTTCTCTTAGTCCCCAAACTTTGTTTCCTCATGATTGAACCCCAAACAACAATTGGCTTCAAAGGTTTTAAATCTTGTATTGAATATTGTACTATTTTTCAGTGGTATAGTACAGTATGATATTGTATCTTGTGAGTATGAGTATGAAATGCACATGACATGTATATGAATTAATAAGAGTTTTTACACAAATTATACATATTTTAAGACAAATAAAAGGGCAAAATGTTTTTGTTATATAAGTAATCAATTAAACATAAAAATTACTACCTTTTCCCATATATTAGATACATTTTACTTTTTTCACCTTTTTGACTTTAATTTAATCATATTTATATTTCTAGAAAAAATTAAACAATATATTTAGAAACGATAAATCTTCATTTATCATTTATAGATAAATTTTTTTATCTATATATTAAAATATTAAAAATAAAAAATTATAGATTAATTGTTGTTGATAGTGAATGGTGTAATGAATTTAGAAAGGTGGAAGTATATATTTTATTTAAAAATATCAAAAATTAAAAAAATTGTAAAAAAAGTTAATGTTTACCAATCCTATAAGCAAGGTTGTAAGAATTGGGATCCTAAACGGTGAATCGCACGATCCTATGATCATGATGGAACAAACCTTGTCAACTTGCAACAGGATCACAAGTAGCTTAGGATCATCTAGGATTACTAGTAGGATCGTAAGATCAGTAAGATCGTTATTCTAGATGATATTAATTTATGTTGGATTTAGGCTTATATTTGGCCCAAATTATAAAACTTGGGCAATAGGGAATGAGCTTTCTTGATATGGGCTGTTCTACTGGGCCCAAATTTGAAAGTAAGGGCAAAAAATTTGCCCACTTCGTTAGAATCTCTCCTCTTCGCATCAACTTGCTGCAGCCACGTATGTAGGCGTCATGGGGAATAGAGTTAAGGAGCAGGAGTAGGGTGAAGACAGTATGAATAGAGGTTGTCTGAGCATGGCTCCAGCGACGACTGATAGCCACTGTCTCGTCTAGAGCACGTTCTGCATCTTCCGTCAAGCATTGCCTGGCATCACTCACTAGCGTCAGCATTAACGCCCAGGGAATGAAAAAATCCCAAAAATTTTCAACTACCCAAGTGCACTAGTAATATAGAATTCCTGATGCTAAGTCATCGAATATAATAATATTGGAAAAATAAAAAATTTGAAGGGAGTTGAGTTGAGGGTATTCATCCTGGTTTGTTTGTTTGCTGGGTGAGATTTTTCTGGGGGGAATTAAGTTCAGGAAAAAGTGAGTGAAAGGAGTGCTGAGTTTACTTCAACACTTTTTTGGGAATAATTTATTGTCCTAATGGCATTGGCGAGGAGGCTAGAGGGATGGCAAAAGAAGATGGAGTTATGGTTTTTATTTTATCTCTCTGTTTTTTTTTTCATGTGGTCCGTGGAGCAAATAATAAACACATGTTGAGCATAGATTATTTAGCTAATAAATTTTAGATTTTGATAGGATCTTAATATCCACAATCCGAATCTGTGATTTCGATCTTACACAGAAAAAAATGACCCAAGATAGGATCCTGATTTTGACAATATTGCTTATAATTGTATAGTATGTTGTGAAATTGCTTAGATGTTCGATATAGATTGATATAGTTAGGTATAAAGAATGAAATGAGATGGTAACGGCTGATATGGTACAAGATCTAATATACTGATTGATCGCAGGGACACATTGTGCAAGGCCTAATATTTAGGGCTTCTGGCTCGAGTAGAACTCAAAAAGTAAGTTAACTATGTTAGCTTTAAAACATCAACTTGAACCCAACTACATTAACTGTAGGCCTGAACCAAACCAACCAGAAAAATGTCATGTTCAAAATTTGAAATTTTAGTTGAACTTCAATTTCTATCTTCAATAGATTAATTCATTTCTTATTTGAAAATCTACATAATTCTTCTCTAGTTGGGTTCAGGTGATTTCTCCAACATATATTTTAATGAGCATTTTAATTTTTAGGATATAAAAATAAATGAAAAAATTAATGTATACTTGATTATTATTTTATAATCAAGTGATCACTTCTTTGATGAAGGTCGTCTTTTTTAACATGCTGTGAAAGACTTGATTTATTACAAACTCTCAAGATCAAATATTTGATTAACTTGAGAAAACAAGTAACCAAATGTGTGGTTTACACCAACAATTCTCAATCAGAATTCTCTTTTTGGTAAGAAGGAAGTATGTGGGGTGAAATAAGAGAATAAGAGCATCTAGAAGTTGTGTTTTTAAGTTTATTTGAATACTCCTACTGCCTTGTGTTTACAGGAGGAGAATAGACACTTTTGGAGGGTCATAACCTTTCATAAAATAGTTACAACTATTTATAAAAGATTCTACTAGTTCTCTAAGAGGTGCACCTATCCACCCATAACTTTTTCCTTTGAAATAAGGCCATAGCCACCCTTAAAATGGTTGTGTTGGTTTGGGCATGAAGTCACAACTCTTCTAAGGGTTGTGTTTCCTTAAATCAATTCTATAACCACATTTTAATTTCACCTAAAACATGACCATTTACTAAGAGTCATGTTATTTCATTAACCGGGTGATTATAGTGCATAACTACCTCCTCAAGGTTCATATATATTGGGTTGGAGATACTCTTTCTTCTAAATGTCATATTCCTTCATAATATAAGTAGTTATGGGGTGATTATGAAGCAGTTATCTCATGTGTCAAGGTAAACATGCACATGCCATATGATGGTCACATGGTAAGCATGTCTTAATATTTACAAGCATTTTTGCTTACTATATTCCAACAACTCCCCCTCGCAGTAGATATATTTGAAGAACTCATGGATAATGGATAAGGAACCCTTGAAACACATTGATATAAAAGAGAAATTGACATATGCAAGTTTGGGCGTCTGACCTTACACATGGCAACAAATGTCCTCTCTATCTAGTGGTTAAACATATATAGAAGAATTATGTTCACTCTAAATCCTTAAACAAATTAAAGATCTTCGAACAAATCAAGGTTCATTAATGATATGTATATCATTAATCATGCCTATAAAATTTGTTGTTACATAGCTTGACTACAACACATCTCTTTTGTGAGTTTACTAATAAACTCTCTATCATATACCAAACTTGGGATGCATTCTTTTTTAAAGTCACTTTATACTTGAATGCTATATGACTCTAATTAATATAATATTACATTAAGTACTACTTATGAATGCTCATATTAAAGTATAGATGACAGTGTATCAACTATCTGACCTGTAACACATGCAATCAAATTATGATATACATCGATTTGCAAACACACTATAAAATCTTTCCTATTGCACTAACTATATAGTAACTTAAAACCTTGTGATTATCCAATAAAAAACACATTTGGCCGAATTATCATAGTTATATAAAGCTCACTATAGTAGCACTATGACTTTAAATCACTAAATAGTAGTTAATAGTGAATAGGGGTATAGTGAAAGAAACTCACACGTAGGTGAGACAAAAGAAAACTTACTTTATTTTTTTTTGTTGGGTTCGGGAGCCAACAGCGCAGCGGAATTTAACCGAAACCCTCTAGGATCCAAGTGAAACGGGGTAAACCGGGTGTTCGAAAATTTTCATACCTAATTTTTGGTTGAGATCTTTCACTCAACTGTAGAGTTGAATCACAAAACCTGAATAGTTGACGTGTTCAAGCTCTCTATGGTATCCACACGAGCCTCTTGGGATCACCACGCTTCCACCACGTCCCGGCAGATGCGTTTCTCTTGCGCTCGCAGTGCTAGCTTGCGTCCTCCAAGGAATTGCGAGAGAAGAGTGCGACTGTCCTTTTGGGAGGCTAGGGCAAGGAGACCTGCGAATTTCTCACTTAAAAGTTGTATTTATAGTGAGACTCAACTTCTAGGCCTAATGGGTTTCAAAGCCCTAATCCAATTAGGATTTAATTTCGGGCTTAATAATGGCTCAACTCTTGGGCCCATTATTAATACGAAATTAAAGTGAAACCATAACCCAAATAATTAGCCCATGCACTCTAATGATCCAAATTGCTCTATGTGTGCGACCCAATAGGCTCTTATCACGTTGGCAATGATCATAAATCACATTTATGATCATAAGCAATGAGCGGTGTCTAGCAACACATCATTGCTACCCAAGTGACAAGATTGTCGATGATTTGACTATACCTTTATGATCATTATCGATATATGCCATTGTCCCTTTGTCCAAGATATCAAGACTAAGCACGAGACATGGAATGTGTCACTCTCGTATAGCCCAATCTTTGGTTTCTTGATTACCGAGTAGACTAACTTAAACTGATGACATTGATATCGCATATCAACTCATCCGAGCATAGCCATGCATTTTCTAAGTCTCACTCTATCAAGGGGCCCGAAGATATCGCTCCCGTTACATAGGAGGGACAAATCCCATCTTGATCATACAAATCCCTCCGCATGATATGTGACATACCCAATGACCTCCTTCAAGTTCACTCAGTTACGAGCAACAAAGGAAGGTATCAAAGTATGTGACTCACATGTAGGGAACCTTGATGATCTTAGGTCGAAGGACTACATATACCCTGATCACTATGGGAATCACTTATGTCACTCATATAACGATCCATGTAGTGTTCTCATGGTGGGTCGGTCCAGTACATAAGTTCTCCAACTTGTACCCATATGTAGACTACATATCTCATATTAGTCTCCACATATGCTGGTCGTTATGTATTATTGCAACCCGCTCCACAATAATACTAGACTAGGGACTTTTAAGAATATCATTATTCTAGGGTTACAATTATGTTTGTTAAGTTACGCAGGAACAAAACAACAAACATAATTGCTGGATTAATGCCTTAATAAAATATCATGACTCAATGTGCAAAAATACAATCATCTCATGATTGGCTTTTGGGCACAACACTAACACTTTTTACAGTTAGTTGACAAGTCAAAAGACAGACAAGATATGTATAAGTGTCATGGTATGTTAATGTACACAATCACAATATTTGACAACAACTATTTAAGAGCTATCTAGCTCCCTCTCAAATATTGTATTATGTGTGACTCCATGTGGACTTCCACTAGGAGCATATATCCCTAACAAACCATTCAAGTGCCAAACTTCTCATAGATAAAAAATTCATATGGTCACATAGGTTAGGATGTATGTGTGGGCATACAAACACAGTATGACTAATACCTTACCTTGATCTCAAACAAATAGTTTAGATCAAGATGACCTTTATGCTAAAATTATCACAAGTTGAATTATGTGACTTCCACCTGAATGTAAGTCGATATTGAGTCCCATGTAACTAATTTAAGTAATGACCTACACTAAAAAATTTAGGGGTCTTATCCTTGTTCAAACTCCAAGAACAAGGGCTGGTTGTCAATGTGAGAAAACCAACCTTCAACCTATGTTTGGATATATATTTGATTTTCATTGTGATGTAAGCTACATATATGAATTTGTGTGGCACACATGCAATACAACTATCTTACATAAGTATATACAGATTTATTATAAATAGGTGCTACACATATGTGGTGCAACTTATCATATCCTAGTACTAATAAGAGACACAAAAATGAAGTTAACCCAACTAGTTAGTTAAACTAACTCTAACTTTATTTTCATCTATTACATTTTAGTAGTTATATTATGAGATTTACATTTTCATGAAATCTGAACACCAAGGATGTAAAAACCACCACTAAGATAATTCAATGCTAAATTACCACTTAGGTATTGCTTAGTCTACATGAGTCATTAATAACCCTTATGTTTCATGAAAGCAAATCTATAAGGTTATTTGTATGGAAACAGGTACCACATAAACAGATTGCTTACATAAAACAATTTTTTTTGTACAAAGCATGATGATATAATCAAATGTAGATGTGTATTCATCTCTAAAATTAACCATATTTTGGTGCAATAATGTTACCTTGATAAAATTCATTGTTGTCTCATTACATCTGAATGGTGTAATGTGCAATCTATTCTACACTGACAAGGTTCTTTGGATAGAGTAAAAAATGAATACTTGAACTAATTATCCTGATCAACTTGGCTAACATTCAATCATGTACACCTCATGATACATGTTAGACTTAAATTAGTATCTATTCCAAACTCTTCCATTACAAGAAAAGTGCTTAAAGGGTTATGAGTAACAAGAACAAAATGGCTATTTCTGCATTATCTCAAACCAAGTTTGAGATTTCACATAAAGTACTTTGAGACCTTAGTCTCAAAGCATGTTAAACTATATAATCTTTAGACTTGGGGTGTTCATACAACCTGATCAACTCGCAAAACCCGCTGTCCCAAACTAAACTAAATGATAACAATGCGAGTTAGGATCGAGGGGTGGGGGGTAGTGAAATAGTGAAGCTGGTCATTCATGCAAGGTAGGGAGGGTTCCAATTTTAAAAATTGAATAAACCTGACCCAAACCGCTTCTTGTCCCAATTCATAAATTTTAACCTCTAATAACATGATGGCAGTGTTCAAAACTTACTCATTTCTTTCATACCATGTGATTTGCTTTTTTACTTATTTATAATTGTATTCAATTCAGATGTTTTTTTGTAGAAATTCTTGTGAAACTTTGGCTATTTTATACACATATAGTTTTCATTGTTGAGTATAAAGATTATCCAACATGACATACGTATGGGTGAAGGAGCAAAGAGACAGAAAATAAGAGGGAAGAGCTAAACTATTCAGTTACTTATGCAGGTTTCTACAAGCTAGATTTTGTTTGGCCTAATTCCCTATTTGACCTTTGTACTATGATAACTTAGCCATTTGCTCCCCTAGATTTTTTAGGGGTCATAATTGAGCCCTGAACTTTAATGATCGGGACACTTTGCTCCATTTACTTAACTCTTGTTTATTTAGAAAGGAAAAAAATCACATAATTGTCACTTAAGTTTACTAATTTTTATCTTTTGCACTGTAATGTTTTTAGTCCTCCCCTTTTTAGTACTCCTTCTGTCCTGTTTACTTTGCTCTACTTTAGATTGTGTGGAGTTTTAGGCAAACTGACTTTTTTTCACACATTTTCCAATTTTATCCATCCCAAATTGTCTCGTCTTGCCGGCCTCATCCATTGGTCCTTGCTCGTCCATTCCTCGATACGTTGCTCTTCACCTCTTTCCATTCCTTGATTCGTCTCATCCTTATCTCATTCATCGCTCCTCACCTTCATTCATTCCTTAATTCGCCGGCCTCGATTGCAGCCTTGATTTGCTTTCCTCAATTCTTTGGCCTCAATTCGCCATTCTTCGTCCCAATCGAGACCGTCGATTGTGTCAAAATTAAAACTGTCGATTACTATGAAACTAAAACTGTCAATCACACCAAAAATCGAAACCATTGACAGTAGTGGAATTGTGATAGAATCTCGTTAGTTTCTAGATGGGTTTAATTCTAGTTTAAGTGCCAAAGTTAGTGGTTTGTACAATTAAAGGCCTGAAATTTTAAATTGTGCAATATGATGCAATTTGTTAGTGTTGTGCCCAAAAATCCAATCATGAGATGATTGTATTTTTTGCACATTGAATCATGATATTTTATTAAGGCATTAATCCAACAATTATGTTTGTTGTTTTGTTTTTGTGTAACGTAATAAACATAATTGTAACCCTAGAATAATGATATTCTCAAATGTCCCTGGTCTAGTATTATTGTAAAGCGGGTTGCAATAATACATAATGACTAGCATATGTGGAGACTAATATGAGATATGTAATCTACATATGGGCACAAGTTGGAGAACTTGTGTACTGAACCGACCCACCATGAGAACACTACATGGATCGTTATATGAGTGTCATAAGTGATTCTCTTAGTGACCATGGTATATGTAGTCCTTCGACCTAAGATCATCAAGGCTCCTTACATGTGAGTCACATACTTTGATACTTTCCTTTGTTGCTCGTAACTGAGTGAACTTGAAGGAGGTCATTGGGTATGCCACATATCATGCGGAGGGATTTGTATGATCAAGATGGGATTTGTCCCTTCTATGTAACGGGAGTGATATCTTCGGGCCCCTTGATAGAGTAAGACTTAGAAAAATGCATGGCCATGCTCGGATGAGTTGATATACGATATCAATGTCATCAGTTTAAGTTGGCCAACACGGTAATCAAGAAACCAAAGATTGGGCTATACGAGAGTGACACATTCCATGTCTCGTGTTTAGTCTTGATATCTTGGACAAAGGGACAATGGCATATATCGGTGATGATCATAAAGGTTTAGTCGAATCATCAAAAATCTTGTCACTTGGGTAGCAATGATGTGTTGCTAGATACCGCTCATTGCTTATGATCATAAATGTGATTTATGATCATTGCCAACATGGTAAGAGCCTATTGGGTCACACACATAGAGCTATTTGGATCATTAGAGTGCATGGGCTAATAATTTGGGTTTTGGTTTCACAATAATTTCGTATTAATAATGGGCCCAATAGTTGAGCCATTATTAAGCCCGAAATTAAAGCCTAATTGGATTAGGGCTTTGAAACCCAGTAGGCATGGAAGTTGAGTCTCACTATAAATACAACTTTTAGTGAGAAATTCGCAGGTCTCCTTACCCTAGCCTCCCAAAAGGACAGCCGCACCCTTCTCTTGCAATTCCTTGGAGGACGCAAGCTAGCAATGCGAGAGCAAGAAAAACGCATCTGCCGGGACGCGGTGGAAGCGTGGTGATCCTGAGAAGCTCGTGTGGATACCATAGAGAGCTTGAACACGTCAACTGTTCAGGTTTTGTAATTCGACTCTACAGTTGAGTGAGAGATCTTAACTGAAAATTAGGTATGAAAATTTTTGAACACCCAATTTACCCCGTTTCACTTCGATCTTGGAGAGTTTCGGTTAAATTCCGCTGCATTGTTTGGCTCCTGAAACCCAACATAATTCTCTTACATAACTGACGAAAAACATCCGTGTTACTGAGTCAATAGAGCAAAGTATCCTGGTCACTAGAGTTCGGGGCTCAATTATGACCCCCCAAAAGTTTAGAGGAGTGAATGGTTGAGTCACCGTAGTACAAGGGGTCAAATAGGGAATTAGGCCTTTTTGTTTCCAATATGTAAATTTATGGCAACAAAAGTAAGCTTTTGTAGCTGACTTTTCTTGTTTACTTATTAATATCAATGTGATTTAAGTTTTAAGATCATTATTTGAAACCAAAGTAGGTTTAAACCATACTTTCTTCTTTTTGCAGTTTTTTTTAATTTTGTATTATTGTTATACAATTGATTTATCTTTTTTCTGAGAGTTTTAGGCACATGAAATTTTATTTGAATTAAGGAGTTTTTTTTAAAAATTAAATCTTGAAGTATAATTGTAAGAATAATTGTATGTTTTTTACTTATTTATAATTATTTTGGATAAAAATTGTTGACTTATAGGTGAATATTGATAGCCAAAGGCTGTCGCCTCAATCTGGCCGAATACCCTGCCACAACAACGGCCAGAAGAATTGGCGCTTCCCGGGAATAGGTGGAATCATGCACCTCGGGAGATAGCCTGAGAGCTCCGAGCCTCGGCACGCCAGTAAAACTTGAGGACTCCATTCGCCCCCCAAGGTTGTGAACAACGCGCCTTCGGAAAAGTGGCACCAGACATTGCTGCCCGAATATGATATCCCCGAAGGCGGAACCCCCTGGAACTGGGAACCCCCGAACTGAGGGTAGGCTTCCCGAAGAGGCTCTGTCCGAACTAGAGGACGACCTCGCCCAGGGACCTCGGGAGTACGGCAGGCGCATTTAAGGAAGCATTTAAGGAAGCCTCTGACACGTCCCACCACAGACGTAAAAAGTCGCCCTGACGCGCAGACGCCATCAGAATCATATCATGGCCCGTCTCAGCACAAGGCTCGAGGCCATCTAGTTACCAACTATCTGTCCCCTACGCCCAGACGTTCAGGAGCATCCGACCGCACACGTGTCATGATCTGAACGGGCTAGGTATTCCTATATATACAGGAAATAAATACTTGACAGGAGGTTGGCAGGCCGGATATACAGCTCCCACACTTTGAGAAAATACCAGGCGAGACTTTTCTGCCTTTCTCTTTGAGCTAGTGACTTTCTCCTTCTTCCGGCCACCACTGACTTGGGCGTCGGAGGCCCCCCCCGGAAAAACACTCCGGGGGCCTCCTAACCCTGTTTACCAGCTTTTCAGGTACTCTCCTTGGGGCGATCCACCTTCCAGGCGTTCTTCCTCCTAGAAGTCTCCTCAACAGTCATCATGACTCACAACGATGAGGCCTTAGGCCATCATTTGGCGCCGTCTGTGGGAACCCGCTCGCAGATTGCCGTCGTTGAGACTCGGCGTTCTAAGGACAAGGGACTCCCAAGGTCCTCGTCCGCGCCTGAGATACAACCGGCTGCTGAGCAGATACTCCCAGAGACTTCTACGCCCGAGGAGGACCGCCCTCTGGTAATCACCATGAGCTTCTTGAGGGACTTTCAGCGCTCGGTCGTTGCTGAAATGACTCAGCAGATCGACCGAAGATGGCCACAGCAGTCACAGGCCCAGAAACCCTCCTCATCAACACGCCCTCGGGAGAGAAGCCCCAAGTCTACACACCGCAGTTCAGAAAGTGGAGATCCTCGCGGAGAATCATCCACAGAAGATATAGCCCTCGGGAAACGGCCTGTGGGACAAACCGGGTCCAAGCGACCGAGAGTCTCACAGCGAAGCAGTTCGTCGCCCGAGGCGAGGGCCCTGACCCCTCCGCGCCGAACTCGCTCCCCGAAAAGGCGCCGGCGATCTCCCTCCCGCGAAAATGGTCCTAGCGCCACTGCGCTTATGGAAAGGATATTGGCACGGCTGGACAGAGTGGAGAAGCAAGTGACCAGAAAACCCGTTTGGGACAGGCTGTCGGGGGCATTATGCGAAGATGGCTCCCCGTTTATTCGCACCGTCGTTGAGGCAGCTATGCCAGGCGACTTCAGAGTGCCTAGGCTGGAGATCTATGATGGCCGGACTGATCCACAGGCCCATCTGACGAAGTACAGGCGGAGCATGATAATGCACGGAGCTGATGACGCTACCATGTGCAAATGCTTTGAAGTCACCCTCACGGGCCCAGCAACAGCATGGTACAATTCGTTGCCCCCAGGGACTATCACTGAGTTTCAGGAGTTGTCCACAGCCTTTACCCAGCAGTTCATTGGGAGCAGGCCGACGGCCAAAATGCCTGTACAGATGTTCGACATAGAGCAGAGAAACGGAGAGACGATCCGAGACTATGTCGAACGATTCAACAGGGAAGCACTCAGCGTCCCGGACTTCCGGCCCGAAATCCGCATCCTCGCTATGACACGGGGCCTTCGGCGTGACTCACAGCTGTTCTACGAGTTCTCAAAGGACCCCCCGGTGACCCTCGGAGAATTTTACCGAAGGGCAGAGCAGCACATGACAGCCGAGGAATTGAGGATGGCGGGGCCGAAGTCTGATCATCACCGCGCCGAAGGGTCCAGCCAGCAAGCTCGGCATCTTTCTGAACATACAGGTCGACCACGGCGAATGCGAGGAAAGAAACCTCAAAGTTTCACACCCTTGAGCACAACACGGACCAACATTCTCATGGCGCTGGAAAGGCAAGGGACGTAGATTCGGCGGCCAAAGGCCATGGCCGCCGATAATAAGAAGAATGCCAAGAAATTCTGCCAGTTTCATCGCGACCACGGTCATGACACCGAAGACTGCTTCCAGCTGAAGAAGTACATAGAGTCGCTGATCAAACAGGGCCAACTTTGCAAGTACCTGCGGATGCCCTCCCCAAAGGGCAGAAAAGAGGAGGAAGAGAAGGCCGAAAAAGAGGACTATGACTCCGACAGGCGGAGAAACAGAAGTCCAAAAAGGCGCCTTCCACCTCTAGTAG